>OX383287.1:24251843-26686087 GCA_947523025.1 Dryobota labecula | reverse complement strand
ATGTCCTCTCTTTTTGTAAAGAATTGTAGAAAGCGCTTTTGTATCGAATAAATCCCGCGGTTCCAGTGTTTTATTTTTATTTTAACTAACACACACCACCCCTACTCTTCTTACACCCTACATACACATATTTGCATAGGGGGTTAAAGTAATTTTAAATAAATATGCATCTGAATAGTTATGCAATCCAAGAATCACGGGTATTTTGATTTTTTTTAAAATAATATTGTAGAAGTCGCTTCCATACTATACACCCGACTAGTTATGCATTGCCGGTATTCTTGGCATCACGGGATATTTTTTTTTTAGAAGCTGCTTCCATACTTTCATAGCTAATAATTAACTTT
This sequence comes from Dryobota labecula, assembly GCA_947523025.1. Taxonomy (NCBI): domain Eukaryota; kingdom Metazoa; phylum Arthropoda; class Insecta; order Lepidoptera; family Noctuidae; genus Dryobota; species Dryobota labecula. The sequence continues at coordinate 26,685,740 of OX383287.1, read as the reverse complement.
AGGTAAATATGCATCCAATTATGCGATCTCTAGTTATGAATGAACAGCGATTATTTGATGTTTTTGAGTTTATTTAAACTTACATAGGAAATGTAATGCCCTATAAAAAACTAGCTTGTTTTGTTATATCTAAAACTAACATTCATTTAGAAAAAAATAATTAACATTCATAAAAATAGTCACGATTTTTGGACCGTCCGGATTGCATAATATGTATGTTGTGTGTTGTGTTGTTACGTATGTTTTACCTTTTTATGTGTAACAATCCCAGCTTTACCACGGCTCGCATTCCGGATTTAATATTACGGTGATATTTTTAGAAATGCCTAAAGTTTTATTTGCACATCTATAAACGAACACATTCAGCAAAAGCTTGGATATGACAAATAAATGTTCACGCCCTCGCATCAGATGCTGGATTTCTATTTCCGTCAACAGATTTTGAACAAAATAAATATTTCATGTTGATTTTGCATTCTGTTCCATCAGTTGTACGGCACTTGTTAAAATGTTTAATACAGGAAGGACAGGTTTATTTTCGTTACTTTTGGTTAAAAATTGGCAACGTTGCGCAAAAAAATCAGAACGTGCTATCGAAAATTTTGAAAAAGCTGCCAATAGAATAAGTCAGAAAAATTATTTGAACTAGGTATTGGGAAAATTGGAGCCGAACTGTGAACACATTGCCCGAAATCCGGTCTTGTTTCAATAAGGCGCACTACACAATGATTAGGATCCGGCCCGAATACAAACAGAGAGCGAATTAAATAAAAACGTGTAATAAAAAGTTTATCTTAGTATGGACCTAATGCTATTCCGGGAGAGGGTTTTAACCCTGAAGACGCTGACGATATCCATTACCATTCAGTAGTAACCCCAATAAGAATAAAGAAGCTCGAAAAATAAAAGACTGGGTAATTGAATCCCCATAATGGCATGGGTAGAGAAATATATGTAGATTACGGTATTCGGATGCGAGAACATTGGGCGCTATACTGAGATTTTACACTTCGCCGATAGCTGCCAATCCCTCTAATATTATTATGGTAATACGGCCAATTTCAATAAAAGCGTTCGTCGCAAAAGACATTTTCTTTTAGACGCTATGTATAAATCCTGTAGACATGTGCCGGTTTTGCAGACATGGGTCTGAATTTGTAGCTCATATCGTTTCACGGTTTCGGGTACCGTATTTTAAATGGACAGAGAAATTAATTGGTGGAAAATGTTTTCGCTGATGTTGGTATCGGGCACTTATTTCTTTGTGTTCATGCTCGTTTGACTTTTTCGGATAAACACAATTCGATGTATGTTTACATAATTATAGATTGGGATTGAGTTCGATCGAAAACGAAATTGAAAACAATTCTACATACGTAGTATAAACATTCTGATACAAGTTTGTTGTAATAATTGCATAAAATAATTTTAAAGACAATGAAAATTATCTTTGTGGGTATTGCGTTTCTGTAATAGTGGGTACACATATGTGGAACATAACATGAAATGCATGTACATAACGTTTCACATCACAAGGCGGAAATAGTGTGCTTCTACAAGATGTAGATTTGTAGAAGAACACTATTTCAGAACAATTGTCTGTCAAAATCTATGTATAACCAAATACCTAAACATATCAGAGAGTTGCCACTGAATAAAAAGAAACTTAAGAAATAGCTCTTTAATAATTTGTTCTACAAAATAAGTGAATCCTTAAATTATAAGGAAAGTTCTAAATATGATCTCACTAGTAATATAACCCAAAGGGCAATAGAGAGGATCCGGACCCGTGCTTCACCTAGGTTGTACACCTGGGTGAAGCACGGGGATCATTTAAGGTCCTGTGCTCCTCAAAATAAAAGTTCAAGTGTTAGAATCCCGAGCGACGCGAGTGATTCATGGCCCTCGATATAAATCCGTTTAATTCAAGTGTTGCATACTACGAGTATACTTTATACCATGACTACTAGAAAAAGAAAGATTTAAGCGAAAATAGACATTTAATGAAGAAAAAAGGAAGGTTAAATTAATTAAAATGCACATTAAAGTTGGAACAAATCGGAAGCGAACTCATTTGTTTTTAAAATAAATCATGGCGGATCACACCTTGACACTGTTCGAACTTTGAAGTAAGTCTTTAGAGACAACACCAATAATATTCAATACAAAATGCTACTTTAAACTTCTTTAAACAAATTAAATTAAACTTAGAATTAGCTTTTCTGTAGTAAACAACGTAAAGTTCTCAAGGAAACATAAAGAGCGGTAGTTAATAAAGTGTTTATTGCCGGAGGCTCCGTATCGCGTGTCGCGTACTGCGATACGTCCCTCGAGGCTCGTTCCGCATTGGAGACACTTCTAGTTTTAATCTAATTATCTTTGATGGTGCGATTAGTGGGTTTGATTGTCAACAAATATTTGTATAACAATTAACATTTGTTTTATTGTTTAGTAAACTAAAAGCGGAATGAATTTATTACTTTTTTGAGACATAACCATCATTTCATATTTTTTGAAAGAGTAACCGTGGAGTTCCTTGCCTTCTCCATAGGAAACGACTAATTGGAACCGTGGATCTAGCTTCTGATGTTTCATACGTGCCCATGTAGGTTTATGTGAAAAAAATTATATGATTTTAATTAAAACTCAAATATTTTTAAATTCCCAAACGCATTTTTTTTTTCTCGCCCGATTGTGTCCGCTAACTAATCACGCAACGGTAGTTATTTTATATAAGGAAGAAAAAAAAAAAAAAACAATATTTCAATAACGGGATAACACCTCATTCGATTGAACTATTCATGTATTCAGAAAAATATTTGAAATGGGTCATATTCCTTTCGGCATGATTGAGTTTCCGAATAATCAAATAGGTGTAACGAGGTCCTTACATGGACGTAATGCGAATAGTTATAGAATGTGTGACTTAAATGGTGTGGCTTACTTGTTGGCTTAACTTTGTATGGGAATATAATATCCAATTTGTTTATTTTATCGTTTTTATGGTTCCGTACTTCTAAAGAAAAAAAAAAATTACCCTTATAGGATCACTCGATTTGCTCCGAATCTTCTGGACCGATAAAGTTGAAATTTGTTACACATATGAATTTCTGTGGTGTAACGTAAATAACCCAACCCGCCAACCCGCCTGCCAAGCGTGACGATTATGGCAAACCGACCCCCCCCTAATTGGGGAAGGCCTATGTCCAGCAGTGGACGTCTTTCGGCTAAAATGATGATGATGAACGTAAATAAATAAATTTTAAATATTGGGGTCACTTTTGGGGGACAAATTAGAAAATTAATAAAAAAAGCTTTGCAAACTGTACCGTGTGGCATATCAAATGAAAGGACTTATTTTAAGGACTTCAGATTTTTTTTATAGTACTAAATAAACATTTTTAAAGATATCCATATTAATATTATAAATATGAAAGTAACTCTGTCTGTCTGTATGTTACGTTTTCACGCCTAAACCGTTGAACCGATCGTCATGAAATTTGGCAGAGATATAGTCTGGGATAAGGAGAAGGACATAGGCTACATTTTTACGCGATAACCGGCCATCCACGCGGGCGGAGCCGCGGGCAAAAGCTAGTATTATATATATATGAGAATTTACACACTTGACTCTAACAAAAATTAGCACTTTAAGCTTAATATTACGCAAACGGATCCCTGAATAGAAAAATGGTTTTCACAAACCCGCAATACTTTTAAATGGGCTATCCATCGATACCTCATACTGGGGGATAGACGAGAGAACCCTAAATAATTGCTTTCAAGATTTTATTTAACCATTTTGTTGGCGTGATTAATATGTAAACCCGAACCAAATTACAGCTTTCTAGTACTAAGAGTATCTGAGCTAAGCCGCGAACAGACAGACAGACAGACAGACGGACATGCCGAAACTACAAAGGTTCCTTGTTTACTACGGAACCCTAAATAGCTTTTATTAATTCCTTACAATTACAACTATGAGGTTTTTACGCTTAGAATAATAAAAAACGTTTTTGGAATTTAACCAAACGTTTTTAGGGTTTCGTAAACCCTAAAAACGTTTGGTTAAATTCCAAAAATGGAAATGATAATACAAAGAAATCTTCATAGAACTGTGAACACAAAGCGTTCGTAGAACGACAGAGTCACTCGCTACGGCGTAGCGCTCGTAGCGTAGCACGGTATGCGGTGTAGTTCGGTATGCGGCGTAGCTCGGCGCGGCTAAGACGTTGGTTTCAAGCAAAGCATGTAATATTTTATTATTTTGCTGTTATTTTTTTAATTATTTTTTTATTAAAAAAAGTTTTAAGCAGTTCAACATTAAAAAAAAAAAAATAGTTTTTAATTGTCTTTGGGTGCTCATCTATTTATCTACATATATAAAGTGTATCTATTCAAACACGAAATATTTTAAGAGATTCACCCATAGGTGGTAAAAAGCCGATTTTTTAAAATGTGATTATATTATGCAAAAAATTAAATGATTTAAAATTACTTGATATGATGATTAATTATCAAAAGGCACCGCGTTCGCGACTCCACCGTCGCCGCGTGCGGGCGGGTCATTCATAGAATATGTAAGTAAAGGATATTCGCAGTGTCTCAAGCAATTTTAAAATTATGATAATTATATAAAAATAAAAATTTAGATAAAAAAAAAATTTTTTGCTTCTATGGCTTTTTTACCATTTATGTTTCTCTTAAAATATTTCGTGTATGAATAGATACACCTTATATAAATAAAAATCTATGTTTGTCCTCTATGCGTTCCTAAACCATTGATCAGATAATGATGAAACTTTAGTAGGGTTTCTGAGACGGCCCGCGAGGGTTACTGGCCTAAAAAAAAAACATACAATCGACGAAATACTTTTTTACTTTACATAGCATTGCAACGCATGTGCAGCTAGTAATATATAATATTCTACTCTAGAAATTAATTCCTGTAAAACAATACTTGGCCATTAAAACTTCTTTGTTAACTTCTTTGATTTGCCCTGTATCGTAATGGTAAAAAATTGTTTTGTAACATTATTTTGTTGCATAAAAAGTGTTGTAATATGATTCTATTTTTAAATTTCGGTATTGTGTTTAAAAGTATGTCAATATAAACTCGTTTTGAAGTTTATAATTCGATTTTTACGATACGAAAGTAGATAAAAGTATAATACGAAATACTCGTACAACTGACTCGCCAGTCTTCAGTCATTTAAGAAAATGGCTTCCCGAGAAAGCTTATGTGTCTGACATCCGGCCTGCTTATGCTGTATTGAAATATGACTACAATGACCAGCTTTTTGTTTTCGAATTTTATTATAATTTTATTTGTTTACTTAATGTCATAATTATTAATAAGACTAGCATTCTATGTTTTTAAATATTTTCAATTTTCGTCCCTAATCCTGATAAAAGCTCCTACAAACAGGCGCGACAAAAAAGCACAGCTCGTTGTGTGTCACGCGGTGCCTTTGTGTCGCGTCGCGTGTCGCGCCTGTTTGTAGGAGCCATAAGGGGTCATTGTACTCATCGTTATGATCACTGAAATTGTGAAAATAATAATCAGGTGTTTAATACATTTTGTTGATTTAGGCCTGTGTTCACCAACATTTTAATCAACTGTTTAGATATTTAATCAGTTGTTTACTCAAAATTTCATAGGAAATTTGACATAAACCAACTGTTTAAATACCTAACCGGTGATTTGAATGTTGGTGAACATAGGCCTTAGGCGATCACAAATGTATGGGATCAGCTGATTTTGTTTGGCGTTTTCAGGGTTGGCCTCAAAGTAATATAGTTATTATTTATTTATTTAATTTTAAAGAAAGCTTACAGACTAATAACAATATTGAATATCCTGATTATATTTTGAAATTTGCTAATTACAAGCTTCCACAAGTTTAAATCTACTTAGTTACGCGTTATCAAGAATGGTTTTAAAAATAAAATGTATCCTAACTAAGAGAATAGCACAACAAACATCAACACTTTCGTAACCAAACTAAACTTACTATGTATATCGACTGCAAAGCCTACAAAGCAGAAATAGCTGGAGCCGAGGAGAGTTAATCCTATCAAGTATTGGTTTCCCCTCTAATGCTTTTATGAGTATTGGTAATGAAAGCACGTCGAGGAAGCGAGACGTTAACAGCATAAATACTAAGTGAATATCGATGTATTATTACTAAGGATCTTGTGGCTAACAAATAACAGCCACGCGCGTCGATCGATCATGTTAAGCTACGCTTGCCAGAGTTGGTCGTGGATGGGTGACCATTTTTACATGCCGAGACCCCTCCGTGCCTCGGAAAGCACGTTAAGCTGTTGGTTCCGGCTGTTAATCGTGGGTCTTTGACAGTCGTTACGGGTCATTAGAAGCCCGAAAGTCTGACAACCAGTCTTACCAAGGGGTATCCCAGTTACTGGGTTGTGAAGGTCAGATAGCCTGTCGCTCCGTATAAAATACTGGTATTCAGCTGCATCTGGTTAGACTGGAAGTTGACCCCGACATAGTTGGGAAAAGGCTTTAAAGATTGATTTATATCGATGTGTTACTGAAACCTGAAATCTCTGTCTTTGTCTCTGTCTTTCTATCTGAACGCGATAAACTCAAAAACTACTGAACGGATTTTCGGGTTAGAAGCATTAGTTCCCAGATGCGTTTTCATCCGAAAAAAAAAATTGTTTCAATATAGGTACAGCCGTGTTCAAAACTGTAAATAAATTATTAGCTTCTTAGGTAGGTACCTAAGTTACCGTTATTAAAGTCAAATCTAGAACGTTTTCGAGTACAAAAATAATTTTGGAAGCTACATGTACAGGGTATTTGGCGCAAGGACCGACACAATTTTTTGGGGGGTTGGGAGGGTCATTAGCGAGGTTTCATCCAAAGACCCCATGTCCTAAGTGTCACGGTTATTAAGATATGATTTTTTTTAGGTTTTTTCCTAAAATTACCCGGAATCTCGCCTTTAAATCGTCATTACTTTTTTATTAATGGTTGTAATTGCACGAAATAAATTTTATTGTATTCTGTAATGTATTTTTATTTTAAATAGATCATTATTTGATGCAATATCTGTAAAAAATACTTATGTGCTTCCAAAGTCAATTTTGTTTTTAAATGTGTGAAAAATTGCAACTTCTAAATTCAGTATTAAAAATTTTTTACTTAGTTTTATATGAAAAAGTTCTTCGGAAGAAACCTCGCTAATGACCCTCCCAACCCCCCAAAAAATTGTGTCGGTCCATGCTCCAAACACCCTGTATAAGTATGTTCCAGTTTAATAGAATATTATTATTATCAATAAGTTTTGAACGTTATTAATTTTATCATAATAAATTTGGGGTAAGAAACAGTATACAATAACTGTAGTACAACATTGATCTACACAAAAATAGATATGATACAGCTCTTTGTGATTTAAAAAGACCAATAAAAAAAATTGTGTTTGTATTTCAGGAGTAGAACAAGTATATATTTGTTGACTAGTAATAAATACTATACACGTAATTTTTAATATCCTTCATTTATTCTTTAGGGTTTCGTAGTTAACAAGAAACCCTTATAGTTTTACCATTTCCGTCTCCATTTCTGTCTGTCTGTCTGCGGCTTAGCTCAGAGATTTTTGTTAGAGTCAAGTTTCTCTCCCCCTGCCAGCTAAATGGTTGTTTTAATTAGGATATTTAAAAAAAATCAGAGCAGTAGTATATATAACGAAGTTAAAAGAAAAAGGATCACAGCTAAGTAGGCTTTTGAAGTTACAGAGTAATAGTCGACCAACTTACATTTACAGTTGAAAAACATGTTCTCAAATACATTCTGTATGGGAGAACATGTTTTTCAACTACAATATTATTTTTGTTCTTGGGATAAATTCATCCCAACTACGGAACCCTTCACTGTGCGTGGTCCGACACTCACAGCCGAAAGACATTTCAGCCGAAAGACGTCCACTGCTGGACATAGGCCTCTCGCAAGCACCGCCACCTCGACTGGTTTTGTGCTTCCCGCATCCAGCAGATTCCTGCGGCTTTCATAAGGTCATCGGTCCACCTTGCGGGAGGCCTTCCAACGCTACGTCTTCCGGTACGCGGTCGCCGCTCCAGAAACTTTCGGCCCCAACGGCCATCTGTTCTGCGCGCAATGTGCCCTGCCCATTGCCACTTAAGTTTGGCAATTCTTCGAGCTATGTCTGTTACCTAAGGCTAAAAGTCTAAAAGTTTCCCTACATGATCGAATCAGAAATGAAGTGATCCGCAGGAGAACCAAGACACTCACTTGGCTGGTTTTAATCAAATTTATTCATTATCTGCCTAGCTTTTTCCCAACTATAACTATAACAATTTTTTTTAAATCAAATTTAATGTACCGTGTAATTTCGCCAAAATATTACACATTAGTGCACATCCTAGTTTCTATGATCTGAGGTATAGAAACTATTCGACATACACTGTGGTGCAAGTGTTTCAAACTGGTCAGTCTGTATGTAAACTTTATTAATTCAGTCAGTGATCATGGCATACTGCTCGGCAAATTACTAATATACTCGTACGTGTTGCGTTTACTACGCTGGTAGAGATGCGTGGCTGTGTTTTGATTTCGATATACAGCGCGCTTGAGCCCATTCATTTCGTAGTTTATTCGAGAATGTTTTATGTCTTTTCGTCATAAATAAACTGAAAAACTTATAGTACTGTGTTTACCCTCGGGATTTTGTTTTCAAATATTAATCGTCATCAAGACATTAGGCCTGTTTTTAGAATGTTTATTCTTGATGTAGCAGTAAAACAATGACACATCAATCTTCCTTGAGAAGCTCGAGAAAATATTAACTTCTCTTATGTAGAATCCCAGCACTCATTTTTTTTTGACATACTACCTGGAAGCTCTTGGCCTTCATCTCACCTGATGGTAAGTGATGATAAGGCCGAAGATGGAAGCGAGCTTCATCCGGAATCCTCTACCACAGTGGAACTGGCTATCTTACCTCTAACTGCCGAACACAACAAATGCTGTTAACATTGTTGTTTTGGCGACAGACTTAGGTAAGATGGTGGTAGTTAGCCAGGCGGATTTAGAACAAGCCCTACCACCAACCAAACCGAGCAAATTTTTGCCCCCGCTGGGAATCGAACCCTGGACGGGATCTGAGATCCATTATGCAATTGTAATCCATATCATTTCATAAAGACTTCCATGTAAGTACACCATAAATTACAGCTGAAAACCCCATTGAAAGTACTTTACAATAATGAGCTTAGTAGGCTATACTTCCAGCATTAAACAAGCACCTATTTTAGTTGAACGTGCCGCCGCATAAAAAGCTTTTGCAGCATTGCTACCGATTTCAATATTTGCATTCCATTTCTGGGTTTGAATTTCACCGTACGGTTCGAAGGCAATTCTTGGCAATTCCTAGCAAGTTTCTTATTGTTTCGCTCGTCTTTTGTACGTTCAGTTATTATGTATTGCGTACATTTGTATAGTTTACGTACAGCTTGCAGCTGGGTTGTTGCTTAATTTAATATCTTTGTTTATTGTTGGCGTTGGCAAATAAATTCAAGTTCTGTGTGTAGTGTTTTGTTTTAATTGTATTTGTTGTTCTTGTATTTGCATGGTTTTGGGCTCAAGTTACAGTGTACATTGCGTCTAAAATGTATTTATTTATTTAACACTTTCTCACACAAATGTACAGAGGCGAACTTAATGCCATAGGCATTTTCTACCACTCAACCTTTGGGTGGTGCAGAGACAAACAGTGGTAGGTGCAATTACGAAAATTGGGGAATACATTTGATTAAAATATAAGGATAAACCTATACCTTAACGATAAATAAGATATATATACCTGATTATATATAAATTTAAGAACAAATAAATACACATAAATACACGAATATACTAAAACAAATAAGACAAACAATGAGATAACATTACCGTTGTTGTGATACTGCCAGCTTCTTACGAATGTGCTCGCGAACTTTATAACATTAAAGGATAATCGTTTGGTTGCCATCCTGATTTCCTGAAGGAGCGCGTTCCACAGAGAGATAGACTGAACGCAGAAGGAAAAGTGAATGAAGTCAGTGCGGTGAGTAGGACATTGAAGAAGACGATTGTGCGATGAACGTAGATTTCTATTGTGGTTGGCGCAAATGTACTGAAAGTGGGAAAATTATAAACGTACTAGCTTTTGCCCGCGGCTACGCCCGCGCTGATGTCTGTTATTGCGTAAAAAAATACGCCTATGTCCATAACCATATCCCAGGCTATATTTCTGCCAAATTCCATGACGATCGGTTCAGCGGTTTAGGCGTAAAAATGTAACAGACAGACGGATTGAGTTTCTTTCACATTTATAATGTTAAGTATGGATAGTATGGATTATTTTTGACCCTAACATCCAGTGGCGTGTATTGAAAGACTGTAGTTAGATAACTGCCTCAATCAATAAGCTTGGCAAAATATTGCTGTTCTCAAAATATTTTTAAGTACACTAAGTCAATATCCTTCATTCAATTTCAAAGAGTACGCTCCGTCGCACCCCATCAGGTGTAAACAGTACAGAAGACTACACAAAAACAACAAAACAAGAAAGTCCAACTCCCTCGCGACACGACCACTGCCGTTAAAATCTTTTGTACATAATACTTGTTCTCAAATATGTATTAATATCCTTTGTGTCCATAAAAAAGGGTTCAACATTAATGAGTTTTGTCTCGCTGCCACGTCGTGCGGTTACCCTATGCCACCCTGGGGAGGTCATTAAAAACTTCGCTTAGATAGGATAATATGGCCGTGTAGACATTTAACGGGCAATGCCTGAAGATTTTTATACGTTTTACAAGGTTCTTTTAAGTGTAAACACTAACTATTTTGTTTAGAATCACCAGGAGACTCCTATATTTATATTTTCAGCAAGTAATGTTCAAGATTCTACTTGAATACAGTAGATAAATATATTCGTAAATCAACGAGACGTTAATATGGACCTCGGGATCTTTCGGTCTAGTCTTTAGGACTACCTTAGGTCGGTTCAGAGAGATTATGTGTATTAGACAACCCTTTTATAACAGCTGACCTTTGTTCACCTTACTTATGATATCAAGGCAACATAATAAGTAAGCGAGTAATAAATAAGTAAGAGAATTTATAGCTTTTCTATTTACTTAAGTAGGTACATCTAGAACCTGCCTAAGTAAAATATTCAGACGTATTTATTTAGATAATTTTCTACATACATACATAAACTCACACCGTCTTTCCATGGGGGTCGGCAGAAACTACAGAACGCCACCTGTACTTTCGCAATGATCATTACATTCTCATTTTGCTTCGTTTATGTTCATACATCTGGTCATACATTCACGCCGGTTGCGAGTACGACTATAATTTTCTACTTTCTAGGTTTTAGTGTTTGTGTCAGTTTTATTTGAGCTAAGGATAGAACTTGCCTATTATTTAACAATGCGTATTTAAGGGTTTTAGCAGAAAGCTCTTAAAAGTAGTACCGGTAGAACGGGGCTATTTGGATTTTTGGGGGTTATTTGGAATAAAGTACATAATTGTAAGATCTGAGTTGACATAAATTCTACCAAAACACCATAGGCAGCTTTTATTTTATTTCTGGTCTTGTTTACTTTTAAAATTTTTCGTACGAAGATCACAATTTGAATTTATGTCAACTCAAATCTAGTACAATTGCTTTGTTCCAAATAACCCCCGAAAATCCAAATAGCCCCGTTCTACGGTAGTAGGTACGTCTGAAAGTCGAAACAATAATGAATAACAGCACCATAAACTGCATCTTCCTTTCACCGCTTCCCCGTGTTTGGTGCTACTCCTCAGCTACAATCTACACGTGTAATAAACCACCTAACAAGCACTAACAGAAATATATTAATTCAAATTGCAACTTAAAACATCCATTTCAGATCTGGAAACTTCAATGCGGATGCAAATACGGATCTCAAACGTTTCGTGGTCGTGACTGTGAATGCAGATGTCTGTTACATCCTCGGATTTCGAGTTACGTCGCGACGTACTTGAAATACGATTTCCAGAGGTATTAGGACGTCGAAAACTAGGTATAAGAGTGTTTTTTGAATGGAGAACTATAAATTTAGTTTTTTTTTTCTTCTATTACTTTTCATTTTAAATCCTTTCATGATTATAGTTGCAGCTAGATTTTTGTTTTCAATAATAGATATATTAAATCTTAAAATCCACGCTGAACATCTCAATCAATTCACCTGCCTTTCACTTCTCCATGATGACCAAAAGAGTAGAAGATTACAGTTTTGTGTTGTTTTAAGTGGACAAGAGGATACTGCGACTTTTATCCACCCACAGCTGAATTACTTTTTTCCGCTGATATATTGTTAAAATAATATGAATACATTGTTAGATAATAACAAGGCGGCAAATGACGTGGTATCATAATTTTCTCCCGTGGCAAATTTTCCAGACACGCTTATCATCTAAACCTTGTGAAGATAATAACCATTAAAAATGTATTAATTATCATACAGTTGCTAAGACCCAACTAAAAGTGTTTCATCTTAGTTTCACATGTTTACTTAAGTATAGGGCTTCAAAACTTAAGCGACGCTGATGTGGGGTGTGAAACTAGGTTCTAATTAAGCAACTTTGGACTTTATTCCCGAAGGGTAGAGTGGAAAACTAGTTAGTAGTTCTTGCGTTCTTATTTCTCTGAAACTTGAAGATATCGAAAAGAATTTGATTAATGAAGAGTCAAACGATTGATAGTAGCTGTAGACCTTTTTACCCGACTGTCCCAGAAGGAGGGTAATGTTTTTCGAGAATGTGGATGTATGCATGTCTATTTCTTTGGCACGCTCTGTAGCCTAAACGGGTTGATGGATTAGAAGTAGCTCTTTGTGTGTTAAACTTACCTTATTATTTTAAATAAATGTAAAATGTAATGGTCTTCCTTTTATTTTAGATGCCATGTTATTTAGAAGAAATAATGTATAAGATTGATTGTATTTTAATCGGTACAGTAAAATTAGACTTTTTTTCACATTTAGTGGGTTCGATTCTCGATTCAGACACGCGACTTATTTAAAATTCTTTGAATGCAGTTCGTATTGTTTTAAAAATAAAAATAAAGGCATTCAGTAAATTCAGTAAAGTCATTCAATATCTACAGTATTTAAGGTACTTTATCTTCATGTGGAAAAGTCGTGGGACGCCCTGTATAGTATTTATAAATTGCATCTGCAAATACAAAAAAAAAAGGGGAGAGGAAGGTTATTTAAAAAAGAAATTACAACAATATTGGTATCAAATTAAAAAAAATATATATATACGAGTATACTATATATATTTGGAATTGTCTCATTACTAGCTTTTATTTGATATCAATATTTTTGTAATTATATGTATGAATAAAACTAAAAAGCTTGAAAGGAGCAAATTATTAAAAAAAAAAAAAAAAACATAAAATCCCGATTGCAAAAACATAACGGAAAAGAGAAAAATACGCATTATAATCTATATAATTGTGGTATTGCAGGCCACAAACCAAACGAACCATTAACCTGAAATACGAGTATGCTGTAACTCTTGTTTGTCCCCGTCTGCAATACCAAAATTCAGGGATTCATTATAAATATTAAAACATTACACATTAAAACCACTGTATTAAAAATAAATTTAAGGTATCATTCGATCACATTTAATTAAAATGATAAAACAATAATCACTTAATAAATGGTGACGAACTGGCATGCAGGTGCATCCACCTCTCCAACACCACCGACTCTAACCGCTCGAACAATACGCACAGGAGACTGTAAAATACAATTAAACTTACATAATATAATGAAAAAAATCTCGACGTTTTGTCGTAAAAACCGTGTAAAGCAAGTGCGGGTCGCTACTATAAGGATAAAAACCGTTTTGAGAACTAAAATTGCGATTAAAAAGAGTAATTTTAGACATCAACAGTTTGAAATTAAAGGCCGAAGTTTAGTCGACGATTTTTTTTTATTTTTTATTAATAGTTCGTATGTTAAATAATGTAATACCTTTACCTATACTCCATTTCTTATAACATTAGACAAATAACTGTTCTCACCCTTTCGTTATTTCAATGTAAACGTTTAATAAACTGCGTTATTTCACGATAAATACAAAGCACTGTAATCTATTTACCATTTATATTAAAAAATAACTGTAAAGTGCAGTAATTTCAACAATATTATACAATAATTGTCGTTATTTAGCCGTTATTTGAGTATAATAATATTGATAGGCAAGTATATATATAGCGTACACATATTTGTACACCTGGGAAAAGTAGGATACCTAAATGATGATTTTTATTTTACTCAAGGGAGACGTAATTTAGTTTTGATCGCCAGTTAAATTATCTATACCTATATTATAATAAATTCGTAGCGAAGGCGAAACCGTAAAAGCAATATTTTTGAACAAAAGTAATTATTACGAGGTCTGCAAGCGATTCTAATGCCGCAAATATAGCTGTTTTTCGAAATGCTGTCTCTTTGTCTGTCTGAATGCATGTTTCAGCATCACGTAAATACTACCGGAAAGATTCTGTTCAAATTTTGCATAGATATTCCCTATAAGTTTGGTCCGTCTTAAGGCTATAAATTATCACGCTATTTGCTATGGGGGATGAGCCATATTGCATTATGTTTGTATTCTTTTATAGTTTACCGCAAATTACGAGCAAAATACGAGCCAACCGAATATAATGTTGCAGATAATTACGGATTTTACCTTTTAAATGATTATCATCACGCTATACCTTTATGGAGCTAAGCCAATCATGACATATTATATATACAAAGAGCTATTTTACGAGTAATCAACCTAGAATAAAGCAATTAGTTCGACAACTGCTTCCCAAACCTGTGGTTGTTAGTTCGACTCCCATTCATTTTTTTGGTGTTTCTTTTTAGATATTAGACATAGAAAAATATCAAGTTTAGGCCTCTTCTCTTATCTATGGTGTATAAAAATAAATAACGAAGGTTAGGTGATTGGTAAAGAGGACTCCTATGAATTTCCAATCTACTGTTACATTATTTTAGTGGTAGCCGTTCGTCAGGAATAATCTGAAAGTATGCATCAGTGTATTGGTATTACGCAATTCGGTAGTACATACAGGAACGGAGGCGTTCATGAATTCACAAAAAAACGAAAAACTTCGCAAGCAATGGGCATTTGCTCCTGAAGGTTGCGGGTGTCGACCTCAGGACGAGCTGCTTCTGACACGGACAACTGTACGTCGCTTGCTCCTGCATCACCAGTCCTGACTCTCTGTATAAATTGGCTGCTGAGACTAAAACTTGGGTACGAACTGAGTGCACGCTCGACTCGAGCGTCCGGCGGGGCGGCGCGTGCGGCGTTCATGTTAAACACATAAAATCCCTCGCGAGTGTCCTGAGTGGTGGCGAGCGGTGCGGCGAACAATATTTCGCCGATTAAAAGTTTAAATGTTTGTAAACGCACCCACAATACAGGTGAAATTCCTAGTGTGGGGCAAAGTTAAAAAAAAAACGGAACTTTTTTAAAATATGGCTGTTATTTCAGTATATTGTGGTGTCTTATGATTTCCACGCGTACGAAGTCACAGGCAGAAGCTAGTTATCAAATAAACCTAACATCATTCCTGTATTCCCCAAAGAGGCAGGGGATGTAAGTAGTAATAGATCTGTTTCAGTCTCATGTAATAAGAGGCGAGCCTATTGCCAATAAACAAGCATACATTCAGACCCAGGACGGCAAATAAATTCTTAATATCACTTTTCTCGACCTATCGATCGGACTCAGGACTACACATTCAGCAGTTACAACCACCAGAGCAACGACGCCCTTTTTTATGATACAAACGTCACACGTCGTTGTCACTTGCTGGTATAAGTTGACGCGGCTTTTCGAAGGACCATATGCGGGAATATATTTTTATGCGGGGTGGAATATTGGACGACACACAGAATTGAGCAAAAAGGGAATATCAGGTATTTGAGGTAATGAGTAAGAAAATTGGAGTGGATGGACTTACTTGGGAATCTTCTGGACGAAGCACGTTGGCTCAAGGACGGCCTTAGCAGACGTCCCACGTATTTACTGATTTTCTTACTTTCCTTGTGATGCACTTTCGCTTGATATTTTAATGTCACACTTGTGTTGGCCAACACTTTTATAAAGAGAGTTTAGAGTTTTATTAGCGTATTAATTTATGCGACGATGCGCATTGCGTGAACGTTGAGTTAGAACAGCAATTCAAACGAGAGAGTTTTCTCTCAAATCACAGTTGATGTGTGCAGCGATTGGCTTACGCTGCAGCGAATACGCCTCTGATTCGGTGCGTGCGATGAGCGTCCATCTCGTTCTGTTGTATGGGAATTGGGAGGGAAGGAAATATAGCTCAAAACTGCGGTCGGAGATGTTATACTAAAAACTTAGTTTTAAGCTTGCGCGAGCACTTGCCTTGTCCATTTCCGCTGTACGTTATGATTTGACTACATGCTTAGTATATTTATACCTTCTATAAATATTCATCAATTAATTTCAGAATGTTCAAACTTCTGACGTATCATTAAACTTCGTTTTATGTTAAGAGCTTTATGTGTACGCTACTTAGACATAAATAGTTTTGAATATCATTTCAGAGTTGGGTAGGTATAATACCTAACTCATTCATCGGATAATTTTCTCCAGCTGTTCAAAGACTGTCGTTGTCCAAATAATTTTCTAAGAAATGATACTTAAATAGAGTATTATAAGCATTATTAATAATGTTAGGTACTAAGATGGTTTGTTTATTGGAGTATACATTCAAAACATTTACGTGGACTTTTTGGAAACCTAAATATAATAAAATTTGACGGCACGGTTGGCGCAGTGGTTAAGCGATTGACTACAGCGCTGCGTGTCGCGGGTTCGATTCCTGCACGGAGCAAATATTGGTATGACCTACAACTAGTTGTTGCGGGTCTGGCTGTTTGTGTATGTGAGATTAAATTTTTGTAAGCGCACCCACATTATAGGAGAAATTCCTAGTGTGGGGCAACATTTAAAAAAAAACAAAAATAGTAGTATTTTTGTAATACAGATATTTGAACTAAGTATTTCTTTCTGCTAGTGATGTGCTCCTTAGATATAAAATATATTTTTTAAATACTTAAACTTGACTTGTAATAATACACCTACATTAAAAAAATAAAAACCCTTTAAATCTTCTGTGAATTTCTGTGGATACTATACGTTTTTTCCGTAAGCTGTTCTGTTCACTTATGTATTGCCAACCATACCATTTCAAAATATTCGTTAGAGCTTGTATTGTAGGTACATACGTGGATACATATATCCATCAAACATACTTAACTTGATAGATCGATATAACTCATCGTTCATAGTAACAAACAAAAGCTGCCTAATTCAAAACAGTCTCCAGCCACTCATAGTTATAAACTAAGTAATAACACTAATAAAGCCACCATTACAGGCCAACTAGCTCCTAAGTGGGGTTACGTTAAATCTGAAAACTTTCCCTTAACTCCTTCTGTGCGAATCGTTTGAACGCCAAGAAATCCGCTGTATGATCTTGTAAAGGACTGTGCGACATTTAATTAGTGTAGACACTGTTGCAAAAGCGACATCCTCAAAACCGCCGGGTTATAGGAATGTCTCGAGACACTGTAGAAGACAACCTTAAAGGAAGAAGCAATACATTTGAATATCAACTGTGGGTGCGACTTTTTAGGGTTGGTTTTTGTTTGTGCTAATTTATATAAAGAAAAGGAGTGAAAAGTGAAGCAATTCATCAAATTGTAGTCACAATCACGGTCGAGTGACGAAACGTCTGAGGACGCGCTTTCTCGCAGCGCTTTGTGGGATTCAGCGGGATTTGCTGAATTTATGGAAGGCAAGCTCGTTAAGTATGAGTTGACGATGAATACAAATCCTTCATGGTGTTATAATGAGGACATCCCTCTAACCCCCCCCCCCCCCTCTAACCTCTAGCCCTCTAATTATAATCACATTATTTTATGATTATGAAGCTTTTAAATGTTGATACCGTAAAAAGCGATGTCCATTTGTAAATTGTTTTGGAGTTTGTGCAAAGATGCTGTTCCCACTTGACTGTGAGAAATTTTGCGGCCGATACCAAGGATAAATATCGCCTGGTATTTGAAAAGGCTTTGATGGTAATATTAACAATAACGTTTTGTAAAAGTCGATCATGCGTGTGACGTTTCAGATTATTATATAATAATACTAGTTGGCTTACTTACGAGAACAGCTTAAGAAATCGGGAAGTTACAGAAACTGGATTCAAAATTGAAAGCTGAAAACTTTCCTTGAAAATAACACCATGCTTCAATTATATGACTTCTATACGGTACAAAAACTATTCGTTCGGTTATACGAAAGACATAATTTCAAGTTTGAAATTAATAAAATTCAAATTAAACAAGCTATGTAAATGGGATCATCATCATCATCTCAGCCGAAAGACGTCCACTGCTGGACATAGGCCTCCCCCAAGCACCGCAACCTCGACCGGTTCCGTGCTTCCCGCATCCAGCGGATTCCTGCGGCTTTCACAAGGTCATCAGTCCACATAAAAATGGGATAAGTACAACATAATATAATAAATGTGTGCATATAAAATCACCCATTTATGTAGGTACCTATGTGTTATCATATATATCCAATCAAAGTTTGTATAGGTGAGCTAAAACAAAAATATCGAATTACGAGAAAGGGCTCTCTGTTCGAGGATTCATTAAAAGTTTCAATTACCGAAATACATACGCGTTCCGACATTAAGCGGTGGTCCGACTGGTCAGGCAGTGGATGATTTGCACCTGAGTTTATTTAGTAACGAAATATTGTACATACCCATACATAAATATTGTTCTGGCACACATAATCACATTTTTATATGAAACATGTTTTTTATTAGTGTCAAGTGCGTAGTACTCGCAACCGGCGTGCGTGTATGACCAGATGTATGAACCTGAATGAAGCAAAAGGAGTATGTTAGGAGCGTAGCAGGTGCCGTTCTATAGTTTCTGCCTACCCCCATATGAAGAAGGCGTGAGTTTATTGTATGTTTTAAATAAATAAAAAATAAAAGATTTTGGGAAATCTATCAATAAATGTTTTGCAAGCCCAGCAAAGGAATCTAAAGCAAAGGTAACTAAAATAAAGAAATAATAAGGAAAGGAAACTGCTAACAAAATAAATAATAATAATAATAATAACCCCACCGCCGTATCTCTACGTTGACGTCGTGGTGGGGCTTGCGCGCTCCGAACTCTAGGTCTGTGCCGGTAGAGTTTACTTTGCCGGAACATGTCTAGGGTGAGGAGCCAGACCAAGAGAGATACAGAAACCCGCAGGGCAGCATGTGGCGAGCTGTTGGGCAGTTGCGACCCCACGGACCCTATCTCCCGGGAGAAGTCATGTTCCTCATCTCTGGCTTGCCTTTATTGGCCGGCTGGAGTGAACACTGACGAGGAACTGAGCTCCCACCTCATTCTTGCCTTTATTGGCCGGCTGGAGTGGAGATTCGCAAGAGCAAACGTGCTCGGAGGAAGGAAGTATTCCAGTAAGTGCTTGTAGGGATCTTGACCATCTTCCGGGCTCTGGGATTGTTCTGAGAGCCTTGGAATACCTCTCCACTCCTCGAGCACCTCAGGACATGTTGCCCCCTTGTCGCTACGTCACTATGTGCTAGCGACCGTTTTCGGGGGCCCATTATTGAGTGTGCAAGTCACCCCCTGCCATTTTATCCGTGTGTAAAAAAACATTGATCAGGCAGGGGCCATAGCCCTTCCATAGTTTTAGGTAACCAGTCCATTTTAACCACCCAAACCCATAGTCCAATATCTTTGTTTCCAAATCTTGCAACAGTCCTACACCAACCGGGGGTTGTCCTTGGGTGCACTTGCATAGTGCGTACAGGGATAATCGTCGGTTGGTGCCTCATTTAATTAAAAAGCGTCTAACGGGCCTCTGCGAGTTGGCTTCGGCCCCTCGTACGCCTTCCAAAGGTCCGGGACCCCAGGGTCCCGAGATATGTAAAGATATAAAAATAATAATAATAATTCAAATTAAACGAGCTATGTAAATGGGATCGTGAAAATCGATACCTCCCACGTATAAAGTCGCAACATGTTTTTTTAGTAAAATGAGATTATAGTACTATAATGTAATACTCGTATTATATAAATACTACACATTCTTAAAAACGATATTTTCATATTTTCACTAAAAACCGAGTTTCTAACCCGCTAAAAGTCTTATCATATTATGTTTTGCGGCTGATCAACAACAAGCATCACCTTTGTACGTATTTTTCTGTTCCTTTCTTCTTGTCTGTTTATATGCGTGTACATAACTTATTAAATAATAATAATAATAAAGATGACGTTAAAAATCTCTCTCCTGAAAAACACAAATTCAAACATAGGACCTTATGCGCGGGAGGTGTCGAAATAAACGTGAAAATATTAGGAACGAAACTGTAGAGCAGTTTCGCATGCCATAAAACTTTTAAAACAAATATAAATAAATTAAAAGTGATCCACATAATCAGTCACGCCTAATCCCACGTGAGCTAATTAATCATTGCTATACTTTTAACTACCTAGTACTCATCAGTGGGGTAGAAATTGCAGCAGTGTAGCCACGGCACTAATTACAGCGTTACTAGGGCAAATAAAACTACTCGTTTGTAGTGATGTTCGCTTTTCGGGTGTAGGGCTAATGTTATTTTTGGACAGGTTAAAATTAATACAGATGATAAAAAAAAAATTGACAAAAAATGTATATACATGCAAATTAAGCATGCAGGTTTTCACAATAGTAACATTTCGTAAGTACATGTTTCACCCGTAAGGCGTACGAATTTATAAAATGTACAAAAAAATACAAAATTGGAAAAACGTTATGACTAAGAAATAATCAGTGAAGGAGCAGTGTTGGCCCAGTGGTAACGGCCACGACTTATGAGTTGTAGGTCGTAGGTTCGAACCCAGACAGGCGCTTTACTTTGTGTAAATTATCTCATCACCAATGCTCTCAAAATGATGAAGGAAAATATCGTGAGGAAACCGACATGTCCTAGAACCAAAGAATTCGAAGGTACATCTGCCAATCCATCTGCCCGCGTGGTGAATTACGGCCCATTCCCTCTCTTAGAGAGCTTGGGAACATTATACTGATTATGCTATGAAATAATTGTCAAAACAAGTTTTTGTAATCGTAAGACGAGCAACACGATTCACTTAATTATATATAGTCATAATTTGAAGAAAGAAAAACAAAAAAAAAAAAAAACATGGCAATCTTTTTTTATAATACAGTCATTTCACAGCTTATGAAAAATCTAAAAACTGTTACAACTACCCTTGAATAAGCGCAGGATGTTCCGGCTTAAAAAGAAAGCACAAACGAGGAAACCCGAGACTCCAACATGTCTGCCTTAACGAAATTAACAAAAAGCGCCAACTAACATTGTACCTAAATGAACAAAAACTCGCTACAAAGAAAAATTCCGGTACATTTTTTCAAAAACACCAGCTAGTACCCACACATATCTGTTTGTACAGTTCGGTTCTCCTGAAAACGTGCTCGCAACGACATCAAAGTTAAAATGCTAGCTTCTCCATTTTCAAACATAGTATAGTAACGGCAATTTCTGATACACTGCCAAGAAATTCTTCTAAAACAACGAATTGGAATGCTCTAGAAATTTCAAAAGAATTCTAAGTAAGCACCTTATTTAGAAGCCCGGTTTATTTGCTGCCAGGTTATTTATTACATTGTATTGCTTTATCTTATCTGAAAATAGGAGCTGTTCTAAAATTGCTGGGGTACTTTCAAACTAACCATTTCATTCTGTAAACAGTTTATATAGCTGGAAATAAGCTGCCTTTTAGAGGATATTACTTTTTTCATTATTATTAGTTTTTACTTTTTCGTGACTTTTATCGATTTCAAATATTTGTTCATTTTAAAACCTACTCCTCACCTAAACCTTGTTAACATAAATGGTGAAAACAAATTACTTTGGTATTTATGTCAATATCTACCTATAGATGAATCTCTGCTCATCCTCCTCAAAACGACAATGAAGCTCACCGGGTATAAATCTAAACAAAAATGCAGGTTTTCTGACTCAAATCACGTCTAATTGAACACTAATTAAATTATGTACAAATATGCATCATCTAGGCCTCGCCTTATGTCAGTGCACTCCCAAATGTAGGTCGCAATCAAAGTGCAAGTACGCGAGCCAACTAACTAACTTATTGTATCAAAAATACATATTTCAAAACTATGTATACACCGTACCAATGCCGTCGTTACCCCCAAGTTAAAAGTATAAACAGCGATTTCAATAAAATCACAGTTTTATTCCAAATTTTACTATATCGCGTAGCATTCGGAGAAAGCACTACGTTGTAAAAGCAAGCTGCATTCTTTAAGTGATCGAAATTTACTATTCGCAATAAAACATGACCAGGATTCCAATAAAGTTATTTACATCAGTATTATGCCTTTCTTCGCCCGTCCTCCGAATGTAATGTCGAAAAGGAAAGGAATAAAATATGTAGATTTAGTACAGAGTACACTGAAGCACTTATTGAAATTGGTTGATTTACTTTAATCACATTATCTAAGAACGTAAAAAGGATTGGGTCGTACGGTTCGACCCGGAGTGTATGGGTTTTGCAAACATGAAATAGGTGCCGTATTTTCGATGTGTGATTTTTTTGTTGATAAGTACTTTCAATACTATTATTGTATCCGGGTACTATTAACAATGTTAAAAAGGGGTTAAAAATGACTTACTAGCTTTTGCTCGTGGCTCTGCCCGCGTGGATGTCGGTTATCGCGTAAAAAAGTAGCTTAATAATAATAAAAACTTTATTTCGGGTGGCATAGACCCATAGAAAACTTAACCTAAACCTAAACCTAATTCACATTTACCGAGCTAAGTTTACTTGGCATGACTCGCCACACCTACACAAGACTTGACCCACTGGTTTTGAAAGGGACACTCAAAACGTACAGCTAATGCGCTCAGAATGCCGTTGTTGCTACCCCGTATACGGGCTAGCAGGGAAGCTGCTTTTTTGCGCATGATGGCCTGAAAACCATCTTTGCGCGCCTCAGCAAACATGCCAGACGCGCTGCACCGCCACGGTAGACCCAACAACCTTCTGAACGCATTATTGTATTGCGAGCTTAACAAATACATTTTTTTTTCGATTTAATTCTCAACCCCTCTGCTGAGCAAAGGCCTTGAAATCTTTATCTTATGAAAAATACTAAAAAAAAAACAATATCATCTGCTGAGATTTTCCCCAACTACAATACTCAATTCTTTATTGCATTCCACAATGTATATACTTATGTGGTAAACATTAGATTAAGAAACAATCGTGGACCCTGTCGGGCACAGCAAAAGAGAAGACGACTTATCGTTTATTATTTATATTCTAAATTATTCTAAAATAATAAGAAAAATTAAACATTTCTTATGTATTTTAAGTGTGTTTAAGGGATTTATCATCTAAATATGAATAATAAATAAATCTAAAAGTTAATACTGAAATAACATTTACTTATCAATAGTTTTATTTAATTTATTTGACACTACTTTCCGCCTCGCTGCTTCCCTACGACTAGGAGCTCCTTGTTGTTCTCCCCATCGCTGTCACTGTGGCGAGTTTGTCAACAGCCTAGGACATCACAGCCTATCCTGCAGCCGAAGTGCGGGTCACTTAGCGCGGCACGCAAACATTAATGACATCCTCCGACGAGCTCTTGTTTCCGTCGGCGTTCCAGCTGTATTAGAACCCAATGACATGGCACGCGACGATGGCAAGAGACCGGACGGCATTTCTTTATTTCCTTGGAAGGTGGGTAGGCCTTTAGTGTGGGACGCAACGTATGTCGACACTCTTGCGCCATCCCATCTTCCTGGCTTGGCGTGCTGTGTTGGCGCTGCTGCTGCGCTGCGGCTGCTGAAAACCTCAAGCGGCGTATCCCTTATCGGTAACTATATTTTCGAGTCGTTTGGGGTTGAAACCCTCGAGCCGTGGGGTCCAAGTGCTCATGTTTTGTTCTGTGAAATCTCCAAAAGGCTGGTTAACACTTCCCGTGACCCAAGGGCTGGTTTTAACTTGGGTACATTACCAGTCGACAGCGATGCGTAGGAATTTTGTCGACGCCCTATTTTAGTTTATTTTCACATTAGTTTTATTTAGTTTAGGTTATTATATAACATAACATATAATAGTGAGTTATATAAGTACTATGATAATAGGCATTTCATTTCAACCGTCAATCTCAGTGACTTCTTATGTCATGTAATTGTTCAATTTTTAAGACAATTCTATTTATTTGTAAATAAATGGAGTATTTTTTCTTTTCTTACTGATTCGGGTAACTCGTTATATATTTTTATAGACATAACCAGAGGGTTTGTTGAAAGTGTTTTAAGCGGGATTTTGGGGACGGCTTCCAGTATAACCGGATGAAGCTGAATACTAGTATTTCACTTGGAACGACTGTCTATCTGACCTTCACAACGCAGTTACTAGGTAATATGATACCCCATGGTAAGACTGGTTGTCAGACTTCCGGACTTCTGAACGTTATTGGTAGGTAATGACTGTCAAAGATCTACGAATTACGCCGGGACCAACAGCTTAACGTGCTTTCCCAGGCACGGACGGGTTTCTGTATGTATAGATGGTCACCCATCCACGGACCGACCGCGGCTAGCGTAGCTTAACGTGAACGATCGACCCTTGCGGCTGTTATTACTTAACCACAAGCCTCCCGAAGCCGTAACATTCAGCAACCTAATAACTTTATTTTCAACAAAATAAATATTTAAATTAAGTACAGACAGGAATCTCACGTAATCTCTAGTTTCCCACGGAGTTTCCACAAGTCTATAAATTGCCTAAGGTATGGGACGAACGCCCCGGTTTCTCGGTTTAAGTAGATATCCAAGTGAATTAAATACCTCGGTACCTGTAAGTCTATTTGGTGTGTTAGTGTTTGCTGTCAAGATACATCTGCCTTACAAATAACTGAAATTACATGTATTATAAAATAATTACATTAATTAGTTAATCAAGTATTATAGTCAAATAAAAGCCCTCTTCCTCTGTCCTACTTTTGCTGAGCCCGACAGGGTCCATGATGATCATATTTTTGAAAAACCTACCACCTAAGTTCACATGTGGAAGCAATAAATATATTGAGTACATTTGATAACACACACGGTGCTATTGATAAATAATAATTTTACCAAGGCATACCAAAATCTCACACGTCCACAAGTTAACTGTGTCGCAAAGTCACACATTCTCAAAGTGAAAGGCAATACGACATCAATCACCAACGACGGTGACTGAAAACTAACACAAAATTAATAACGAGCATTCACCGCAGCCAAACTCTACCTATTAATTACACGGCCCATACCTATTTCTATGTATACTGTGCAATATACCAACATGGAATGAGTACCAGAAGGCTCACTGGACTAAAACAATACTAAGGTCTGACTGAAATATAAATAAACATCTTTCATATTTAGAAAGTTGAATCCCAGGAAATTGCACTCCAAAAAATTTCTCGAAATTCCTGAAAATGTTAACTACTTCGTTAAAATTTTCAAGGATTTCAATTAAAGGGCATAACTGTTTTGCTTGATCAAACATATAATAAATAAAACCGGCCAAGTGCGTGTCGGACTACGCACAATGAAGGGTTCCGTAGTTGGGATGAATCCCTACTAATAATCCCTTAAATAATTTATGGGAGAACATGTTTCTCAACTGTAAATGAAAGTTGGTCGACTATTACTCGGTAACTTGTAAAGCCTACTTAGCTGTGATAGTTTTCCTTTTAACTAAGTTATATATACTACTTGTATAATTTTTTTCAGATATTCAAATACAACCATTTAGCTGGCAGGGGGGGGGGGGGACACACTTGACTTTAACAAAAATTAGCACTTTAAAGCTTACGCAATCGGATCCCTAAATCGAAAAATGGTTTTGACGAACCCGTAATATTTTCAAACGGCCTATCCAACGATACCACTAAGGGATAGGAGGGATAGACAAGAAAAAAAATATATCATCCCCACTATACGTGTAGGTGAGATTTTACCACTTTGTCGGCGGGATTAATATGTATACCTATACCGAATTACAGCTTTCTAGTACTATTAGTCTCTGAGCTAAGCCACGGACAGACAGCGGCTATATAAGAGTTCCTTGTTTGCTACGGAACCCTAAAAACTACTACAAGATACAATTGACAGCAATTGATGTAGATACAATTGACAGAGAGCATACCTACACAATTTTGACAAAGAATACTCTCAATGTGGGTCATCCGAATACTAATTATCCTGTGTAGAAATCAAAACCTCAGGGTCTTGGCAATTTAGGAAATAGAGCTCTTTGAGGAATAGTTCTGAGAAGGACCTTTTTGCGACCAATGTACCAAAGGAAGGTACTACCTATATACGGTACGGGTTCAAGGATATCGGTGAAAACTATCAGTAATTAATATGTAATTAATTTGGACCGAGAACCAATATTATTTTTAGATAAACCTCTACTATTGCTATGTTCAACTTGTGATACTCGAGCTACACCCGATTTATTTATAGATCTCCTAAGCTGGGTTCACAGGACAATACACCGCATGTTTTTTATCCGACTGCCAAGGAAGGGTTATGTTTTTCGCGCGTATCTTGTATGTATATTTGTTATATTTGTTTGTAAACCTTATCATCTCGTATCTTCTAAAGGGCTGGATGGATTTCGATAGTTAAGGTATGGTTATATTCGTCTTAAAAAAAAACGAAATGACCTTAGATAAGTGTTTGAAAAAAAAAAAAAATGGCGCATTTTAGGCGCGAAATAGTAAAAAAATAATAATCAAACCTATCGAGTAGGGTATCAAAATAAAGTAAATTAAAAGAGGATTACAAAAATATATATTAGTTGTATGTTTAAATTTATAATTTTTACTAGCTTTTGCCCGCGGCTTCGCCCGCGTGGATGTCGGTTATCGCATAAAAAAGTACCCTATGTCCTTCTCCATATCCCAGGCTATATCTCAAAATTTTAACTTAATATTAATTAATCAAAATACGAAATTACACTCAAATTCTTAAAGTAATCAATTGTATCAAATTACAACACGAAATAAAAGTGCGACACAAATGATAATTTTAAAATAATTCACGAAGATACCAACAATGTGAAAACAAAACGAAATCCTCTGAAATGTCGCATGATACACCTTTTGTTCTGATAAAACGCTCGAAATATATAATGAACACCATTGGTGCATAACTTTTCTCAGGGTCACGTTCGCAATTGGACGAAATATTTGACATTTATTTTGTACTTGCAACACGATCTGGCTGTAGAATTCGATTAATCGACTAATACTGGACAGGTTGACATTTTAGCGGGAACACCACTAAACGAACGAAAAAAAAAAAGAAAACAAAATACGTCTGTACTCTGTGGTCGTGTGGCGGTGTGGTGCGGTGATTAATGTAAACATTCATCAAGGATAAACGTGCGTAAAGATTCAATGAGAAACAGTTTAATCTTTGAAGAATCTTATACAGAATTACTGAGAAATAAGTGTAGATTTCGTATTGAGTGTTAGTTTATCGAAAAGTGATAAATATGTCAGTGAAAAAGTAACGAAAGTTTTGGAATGCACAAATTTTGATCATAAGGCCGCCGTGTTTAGTAATGTTTTTATGATAAATATTCTTGTACACTGTTTGAATTACACATAAGTAGCTAGCTTATTTATCTACGAACATAAATTAGCTAATAGCTACTGATATTATAGCGTATTGTTATCGTTATCGTATTTCCAAGAGTAAAATTCGGCAAACAAATACCTACAAAAAGTCAATAAAATGGATATAGTATGTTATCCTTAAGAGATAGACATATGCCATCGCGGACTTTTTTGAAGACCTTTATAAGATACATAATTCCACCATACATTATTTTGTTATATCTCAAAGGGTTTAGACAGCGTTTTCGTTGAAAGCTCCCAGACGGCTTATTTTTTTCCGACACCTCCAACAAATATCGTTAATTCATACAAAAATGCATAAAAAAACATAACAAATTATATACTAAAACCTTCCTCGAGAACCAAGCTATCCATTGGTGAAACCAGCATGAGAATCGGTGCAGTGGTTTTTGAGTTTATCGCGAACAGACAGACAGACAGACAGACAGACAGACAGACAGACGCGGCGGAGGACTTTGTTTTATAATATGTAGTGATAGTGATAGTGATAGTGATAGTGATAGTGATTTGGGTATCGGTTTTCGCTTAAACTCGAACAAGTAATGCATTATATTCATCAGTATAGTATAATATCCCCTCGACTGGCGAGCCATAAATGCGTCGTAGTAGAGTTTACTTTGTTTATAGTTTATTTTGGTTTTGTTTTCTATTCTCAATCTTGTTTCGGTATTTTTAGTGCATTAATTGTCTTTTTTGCAGTTGGGTTTTTTTTTACAATACTCGATTTAAGCCGTATTAACAGCGGGCTGTTCATACGATACATTTCCTCCGTATAAAACCGAAAAGCCACAGTTTGATGGTGCTACTGCAGATCGAATAATTTAAAAGTTAATTCGGTTTGCTTGACAAGTATGTACGTTTTTTGCAGTACAAACGGTGTGTGAATGGGTGTATTCTCCATGTATGCGCCACTACTTATTCGGTAACCGTTATACCGCAAAAAAAAAACGTGGAGTACAATGCCGTGTAAACCTAGCCTTAGTGTTTGTTTGTTTGTTTAATCCCTTTTACCATTTTGCTAACTGGCTTACTGATTTTGCAACGCCATGAGATTTTCTGTTACAGTTCGTGTCGGCTTGTGGCTAAATGATAACAGTCGCGCGGGTCGATCTAAGGGTAAGCTACGCTTGCCGCGGTCGGTTCGTTGATGGGTGACCATCCATTACATACCAAGACCCCTTCGTCCTCGGAAAGCACGTTAAGCGGTTAGTTCGGGCGTAATTCGTAGATCTTTGACAGTCGTTACGGTGGTCCTTGTGGTGCCGGACATAAAGAATAAACCACCCCATTTCCGCGCGTGGGTGTCGTAAAAGGCGAATAAGGGATTTACTAAAAAATGGGCAGCAGCGTTCTTTTTGCATTTTTAACACCCTATTGCTATCGCCAATCCGCCTGCCAAGCGTGGCGATTATGGCAACCCCCCCCCCCCCCCTTTCATGGAGGCCTATGTCCAGCAGTGGACGTCTTTCGGCTGAAATGATGATGATGGGTTTAATGACGGGTAGTCAGAAGCCCAAAACTCTGACAACTAGTCACTAACTAAACACTGAACAAAATGCACTCCAATCAAGTTACTTTTTAGCTTGATTGACGATATCTTGTTTAGATTAATCAAAATCTTAAGTTGATCATCACGACATGATTGCAGCAATACTAGTTCAAATGATGGAACGCTCAAACAAGTTTCTCAATTACCCTTAACAAGACATCATTGTAGCAGATTTAAAAAAGAGACAAGTTAAAAAAAATTTAACTGTAACAAAGTAAGTTAGTTGTGTCTCAATCAAGCATTTTGATTACTTCAATAAAGAACATTGTAACTTTAATCTAATAATCATGGTTGGAGCAACTATGTTTTGACTTGATTGCTGCAAATAGGTTTTGTGATAACTCCAATCAAGATTCCGTTTCAAATCTCAATCAAATAAAAGTAGTAGCTGTGATCATTTTGCTTGATAGGCTCAGTTGCAAACAAGTTACTTAGTCAATCTCAACAAAATCTTGATTGTGGCAACTACTTTTTTTCAGTGAAGCGTCGATGATCACTTACTATCAGAAGACTAATAATAATTCTCGTACCTACATTGAAAACGCTAAAATTCAAGTCGCAATCTGATCTCAGCGACAATCAATGTCAGTCTTGTCAAAAATGTGGGTAAATCACATAGGTTTTTTAACGGATTAAGATAAGAACGTGGAAAGTTCTTAAAAACACGGAAACCTTGCTTGCTCCTGGTTCTTTACCATCCAATGAATGAAAGGATTGTTGCTATTTTAAATATAACAGAGGCGTAGCGCACTAAAAACTTTTTTTTTTTCAGTGGTAAGGCTAGACATTTAGTAGGAGGGAAACCGAAGAAGAAATTGTTTTATTAATAGTCATATAATTATGTCAAAATTAATTTATGTACGCAGAAATAAAAATCATTTGTTTACTGGAACCAACGTTACGTTATCAATACACAAAAAAACTTCATCTCCGTTTAATTTGTGTAAAAAATGTCACTGCTCTCAAAACAGTAAAGAAAACACCGTGAGGAACCCGGCATTTTCTAGAATCAAAAATTCGAAGACTTGTGACATCTACCAACCTGCACTGGGCCATTATAGATTATAAGAGCAAACGAACATTATAGTCTGATTAATATGCTGTTGTTGTTAAAATTCAAAGCGTTTCATAGGCGTTTTTGTAGTTAAAATATTATAGTGTATTAAAAACCTGTAGTATAATTATCTATATTATTTGGCAATCGTAGACACTACTGAATGTGCTATTTTACAATGGTGATGGTGGTAACTGGTAGGTAGGTTAAGTTGCTACTTCCGATCGTCCGAAAGGAAGCCGATAGGAATGCAGTTGTTAGCGCGCGACGCCTCTGTTATATTTGTATAAACTTTTAGAACTAAATATTGTATTTTTTTTTATTTCGTTATATGCTGCACCGGTTGACGTCATCACGTCAACGCCGGCTGTCGCTGAAAATCAGCGCTGGGGCTCTGTCCCGCACTGGACCGCAGCATTATGCTGATCGATGGCCGCAGCATTATGCTGGATGTGACGCATGTTTTTCCCAACTTGTTCTTTTCGTGTTTCTGTTCTTTCTTTGCGTCATGTTTACCGTAAATAAATGTGTTTTCTTTCTTTTTCTTTTCTTACCATTACAAAAATAAAGAGACAAAATCTGTGGGTCTTCTCCTTTCATCTACACCGTAACTTCGCAGACAACTTCGCGTAATGTAGCGCCAGAACCCGGATAAACCCGTAAACGCCTCCGCGGTAATTCCGACCGACAGTTCGTACTGTTCGCGGGAATTATCATAAACACAACCGACATCGGCCAGGGTCGATAAGACCGACGAAGTCAGTACTATATTTGGTACAACTATCTCTGTACCCTCCGCTTTATGTGTTCTGTTGATTTAAATTGAGTCAGGTTCAACTTGCTCTAAATATGGCGAACTTTTGGCTGTAAGAAACTTTTTGAGTTGTGGGTAAAATGTACATTGTGCTACTAATCATATTAAGCTGTATGGGTTTTCATAAGATTTGTGGCCAGGCAAAGTCTCCAGCATTTCCCTTAGCGCTTCATTATGGCGAATATGATTTAATATACCTATTTTATGATAGATGTATAGCTTATCTGAGTCAAAATAAAACACCAGACCTTGAAAAACCTCCTCAACAATTTCCTGACCTCTCAAAACTTTTTATTACTTCACGAAGAAATTAAAACAATCGTACAAATATACACTCACCTTAAAACTTCCAGAGCTGCTCAACATTTTACCCACTTTAAAGTATTTAGTCCTGTTTACCTTTCACAACTCCTGACGCACCATCAAAACGTTTTCCCGACGAATTAACTCATAATTATTAAATGAGGACGTAATTAGAGTGGGACTTGGCAAGTTTTTACAAAGTGGAGTGCATTAAATGAGAGATTAAGGCAAAGGTGTTGTTTGCCAAGACCCACTACTTGGCTCGGAGCTCATTAAGACGTTTTCTAACTAGCGATGCGTCGCTGGATAAATAGTTTGGAGACGTAATTCAAATAAGACGTTTTAAGCGAGAATTTCGTTGGAGACGGGCTACTTTATGATGTTTTAAGCGAATGCAATTAGAGTACGTTACTAATTTAGATTTGTAGACACTCTGTGAAGACTGTAGTCGGCTAGTGCACTGTGAGATGAAACTGCACTGTTTACCTGCCGGTTATCGCAAGCGTATCTGAGATCATACCGCCATCCTTAGACAAATAAGTGGGCCAACAATTTTAAAATGATTTTCGGTACTAGTCAGTTAATTTCTTTGAGGACTGGTTTCATAATTTCTTTAGCTTCCAGACAATAAAAACCTATAGGATTTAATTAGTTTAAAAGCTTCATCGGAAAAACTTATCATTATGTTTTATAAGTAATAGGATGTGTCTAGCAAGACGTCTAACACGCCTAAAGAAAAATTACTTAATGACCTAATCCATAATGACAGATTTTAAGCAAAAGAAAAAGCTACGAAGCCAAGGATAAACAGACAGATAAAGATCTTCACATTAAACTCCCGTATATTTAAATCGCATGTTAAAAATATGCCGATTGCAACACTGACAAGTGCACAACACATAAATTATGGATAAAATGTTGGCTGAAATAATGAATATTTTCAGTTAAATGACCTCAAGTCACATAAATATCGACGAATGCCATGAATTTCAAAATTTGGGTCACTGTCGCTCAAAATAATTTCCGTTTGAAGTTATGGAGAATATTTAATGAGCACCAAGTGATGAGAAATTAATTAAATTCATTTCGTTTGATCGTTTTTCTTATTGCCTTAAATATAATAATTATAACGATAGCAATAAACAGGAATTAGTGATTAATTCCCGGTTCCTTTGTTTTCCTAACTAATTTAAACTGCTGGTTATATTTATTTATTTATCTATTAATTAATGGTCCTTTTAAAATATTGAAACAATATTATGATGCTTTTTAACAAGTGTAACTTAAATATCAAGGTTGGGGAAAAAGTCTTTTCGCATTATAGTATGTACGAACTTGTAATAAAATCTCTTTGGCTATACTATTTGTAAAATGTATGTGAAATGCGATACATTTTAAAATTTTACTACAAAAAGGTAAAAATGCAACGGAAGCCGCAAAAAAAAAATTGCGATATTTATGGACCTAGTGCAGTGTCTGTGAGAGTAGCACTTGGTTTAAGCGTTTTCAATCCGGAAATTTTGATGTCATAGATACACGTCGCTCTGGTCGCCTATTACGGATAAAATGGATGCCATATTTTAAAAAGTGGAGCAAGATACCAGTAGTTACGACGTAGCTGAAGAACTGGGAATTGACCACAAACAGTTTTGGCACATTTGAAAATAACTGGGTACACAAAAAAGCTCGATATTTGGGTACCTCACGAGCTCACAGAATGAAACCTAATGAACCGTGTACTCATTTGTGATTCTTTATTACGACGTAATGAAACCGAACCATTTTTGAAGAAGCTGATAACTGGTGATGAAAAGTGGATCACGTACGACAAGAACGTGCGAAAAAGGTCGTGGTCAAAGGCCGGTCAGGCTTCACAGATTGTGGCGAAACCCGGGTTAACTCGCAACGAGGTGATGCTGTATGTGTGGTGGGATTGGAAGGGCATTATTTTTGACGGCACGGTTGGCGCAGTGGTTAAGCGATTGACTGCTGCGCTGCGTGTCGCGGGTTCGATTCTCGCACGGAACAAATATTTGTATGACCTATAAGTAGTTGTTCCGGGTCTGGCTGTTTGTGTATGTGAGTTTAAATGTTTGTAAACGCACCCACGATACAGGAGAAATACCTAGTGTGGGGCAACGTTTAAAAAAAAAAATATATTCATTATGAGCTGTTACCACCAGGCAGGACCAGCGATTCTGAACTCTACTGCGAACAACTGACGAGATTAAAGCAAGAAGTTGAGAGAAAGCGGCCGGAATTAATCAACAGAAGGGGTGTGGTTTTTCATCATGATAACGCTAGACCTCACACATCTTTAGCCACTCAGCAAAAATTAAGAGAGTTTGGCTGGGAGATGTTAATGCGTCCGCC
This sequence comes from Dryobota labecula, assembly GCA_947523025.1. NCBI lineage: Eukaryota > Metazoa > Arthropoda > Insecta > Lepidoptera > Noctuidae > Dryobota > Dryobota labecula. The sequence continues at coordinate 26,651,740 of OX383287.1, read as the reverse complement.
GTATGGTCCTGACCTTGCACCTTCAGATTTCCACCTGTTTCGGTCTCTTCAGAATTCTTTAGGTAGTGTCAGGGTAACATCACGGGAGGGCTGCCAAAACCACTTGTCGCGGTATTTTGATCAGAAGTCCCAAAATTTCTATAGCAATGGGATCATGTCCCTACCTACAAGATGGCAAAAAGTTATCGAACAAAATGGTACCTACATACTATAGCTAAATGTAAATAAACTATATTAAAAATGTTTTGAATTTTCTTAAAAAATGCGAAGAAACTTTTTCCCCAACCTATTATACAAAGTCTGTATCAAAAAAAGTGCTAAACAAAGCGACACTATTAAAAATATAATTTAGTATTTATAATATTTTAGGCATAATGTTTGCATGCAACGTGTTAAAACAAGACTATTAGCAGCACGCGAATGTTAATTATTACTGAAAAGATCATTAATAAGGTCTCGCGAAATACTCTGCTTTCATTATCAGACTAATGTTTTCTTACTTAATATTCATACCTGTTATACTTTCTATAATCATTTTATTTCATAAAAACTTTAGGTAATAGAATAGAATACTCTTTATTATGTACACCATATTTCGGACGATTTCTTAATTTTATATTTACAGTTTAAGTTATTTTTAAATTACTTATTAGCGAATAGATTGTAATGTGAATAAAGGTATCATCAACCGTGATATTTTACTAAAGGAAAAAATAAAAAAAGTGCGTACATACAAATTACACATATAAATGTAGAAACATTACATAGGGTGGCACAATGGGCTGTCTTATCGCTAAAGGCAATCGTTTAAAGACAACCTTTGAAAGGATTTAAAGGGAGAAGGAGAGAAAATATACTGTAGGTAGTATGTGGTGTAACATTTACATACATATACCTACAATAAATACATACATAGGTACACATGTAGTGGTACCTATGTATTTATTTAGGTACTTAGAAAAATATGTTGAACAATACTGTTGAGTTTAGGTTTCAAATAAGCTTCTGACCAATGAACCAATGTACAACAAACGCAATGATGTGTTATTCTCTAAACATCACCCCGAAATCCAAAATGTATCCCAATAAATGATTTTATTTCTGTGAATAGGTTTGTACAATCATATTTTAAAACTAGTTGAGCTCGGCGTTTCGTATCTGACTACTCTGAGAAGAAGGGCCGAAACAAATTCAGAGGTCACACTAAACTGCAGACATAATTTTGGTTAAATCATGTGAAGACCTGATTGGTGTCTGAAATGGTCTTTTGAGGAAAGAACCACACAGATTGAGTGGACCTGTCCAGTCAGTACATGCATAATTTGTCAGTAATTGTGCAGCTCAACTCAGAACATAAGGAGCTCAACAATTCGACGAACAATACCTAGGAAAGGCCATTTGGATAGGCCGCATACATTACTTAAACTGCCATACCATGATTAAAAACAAACTGAGAAAAAAAAAACCGGTTAAGAGCGAGTCGGACTCGCGCACCGAGGGTTCAGTACCATCATAAATAGCTTCATTCGTATAGTTACTTAAATAGTTCTGTACCCAGAAAAAATTACAACTGTGCTTCCCCAAGCAACCTGCGAGTAGGTAGGAAGGAGGACATTTTGGTTGTGAACCGTGTAATGTTTTTAAATTTTCATTGGCGAGGCCTATTCGTCAAAGAATTTTAACACTGCGGTGTAGAATATCTCTATGTCTTAGGTACTAATGTAGTTTTTGTTGATGATTTCTGAAAAAGTGTGCTATTTAGAGACATCGTTTTATTTTTTCTGTAATCTTTACATAAACTTCTATCACATAGAATAAATTCAGATTAAACTTTGGAGATAAGGGGGGAACGGTATTTTTTTAAATATTCGAAAATTATGGGGCCTAAAAAAAAAAGTGTTTGAGAATGTGCAAATAGCGCTCTTTCATATAATACCCCACATGCTCTAGTAGCCCCACTTCGAATTTTTCAGACCCCCGTTCAGCCCTTGTTGCAAAAAAAAAAAAAAACTTATTTGCAAGTTGGGCAAATGTCATCTAAAATTATTTCGAATTTCAAGTTGATAGCATCAGTAGTGACCTGTGACAGGCAGACGGACACAGACTGAGTCACACCATAAGGGTTCCTTTTTATCATTTTGGTACGGAACCCTAAAAAACAAAGACCCACATAGTCTTCACATTCACAATAATTAAAAAATAACATTATACTTCAAAAGTAAATACTCATGTTAATGTGTTTGATACATTTTAAGTCATCGCGGAGTTCCCCCCGGTGTGAATCCGCGATGACTTATTTATATAACTAGCGACTGGGCGGCTCGCACGGGTGCAATGTACTGATGTGGTGATATGTCAAAACATCGATATTTCTGTGCTATACTAAGTTAAATATTAATATTATACACATCTTCTTCTTCTTCTTTACGTGTGGTTAGTGATTAACCTACTGTCAGAGTTTTTATGCCGCTCATGGGCCTCTGACTTGGTTTAACAAGCCGTCGAGAAATATCTCTCAGGCACGCGCGATGTATTTCTTCATCGTTTTTTTTAGCAAGTGATAATTATACATTATGCACATGAATTTTGAGTTCGAACTCGAGACATATGACTTGGCAGTCTGACGCGACGGTCACACAAACCTTCTGGAATAAATGCTCTAAACGGTGATAAAAACCGCACCCAAATCCATAGTACAGTAAATTTAAGCGGGCGAACATACGCGAAAATCAACATAGTTTTATACTATGCTTAGCTTCGAACCCAATCATCTTACAGAACCACTATTTACAAGTAAATTATCATCTTTCATAATACGACTATACTACTGTGCGAAAACTTAATCAACTAACATCCCCCATACCATTTACAACACTGCTAGCATTCCCGTCAGTCGTTCAATCAACACGCCAGCGGAGTCCGGTTACCAAGATAGGTGGCCGGCTTACAAGCAATCCCCATCTCGGACTCGAGAGCACGGTAAGCCTTTTGGCTTGCATTCGTGTCACTTGGCTTCAGACATTAAGACATGTCGGTTGATGTCGGCGTGCTTCTTAGAAAACACGTTTCTAGGTTTAGTCTGTAAGTAACGAGGGGGGTAAGTGGTGCTACGTAATGGTGGGTTAATCTTTGCTGTAATGAGATGTAAATTGAGTTGAATTGTTTCGCTGCAATTTAAGGGTGTCTTCTGGGCCTGTGTTGTTATTTTTTAAACATATCTTGGAAAACACAGTCTATCAAATGCAAAAAGAAAGAAAGAAAATACGTTTAAGAGCGTTTATCCGTCGCGGGCTGGCAACGTCGCATTTGTAAAGGTTTTTCGTGATTATTTTATTAAAAATAAAAGTAGATTTTTTTTTCAGCCAATCACTAGATCTTTGGTATTTTTTTTTTGGTATGTGTGTATATGTATTTTTATGAGTAAATACCAAAATAACTAAAAATAAAAAACAGTTATTTTGGTATTTACTCATAAAAATTTACAAATTGTCAATTATTCTCTATTTGTAAATGTAAAAAATAATTATAAAATACAATGATATAAAGCTAGGTTGAAAAAAAAAATTACTTTAATTGATTTAAATTTAATAAAATAATTACGAAAACCCTCTACAAGGCGACGTTGCCAGCCCGCGACGGATAAACACTCTTAAGTAATTGCAAATGAGTTCACTTCCGAATTGTTTGCGCTCACTACAGTGAGTTAGGGTTTATCCGCCATAGAGATAGGCGAGATATAGATGTGTGATAATATATGCATATTTCCTTATGGGCACTTCAAGCAACCAGCGCGCAGCACGACATAGAGTTTCGTGCTGCGCTTCTGTCAATGCGTGCCGTGTCGTGCTGCGCGTGTGTTAATGTCTGGCTTACATTATTTTTTATCTCCTGTTTAATGCAATTTGTGCTGGATCATTCAGCAATAGGTAAATGATAGTTACTGGGTCTTGCACTGTATGAAGCCACTGCCCCATTCGATCGATTCTACAGCACATTCATGCTGGTTGTAAGTCTTGGGTTGCCCTTCTTTTCAGAATTGTGAATGTATGGTTGTGGGTTTAAAATTAGTTCAATTTCGGTGGAGTAAGTGGTAATATTTGTAACATATGGCATTATTCCAATATGGAACGTGCTCAGCATAGGCTAAAGATAAGATCATTGCAACGGGGAAAAGTCAAGAGAGGGACAGACGACTTGACAGCCACTGAACGGAGACGACTACTTTTATTGTACAGACTAATATAAATGTTTTACCTACTCTAACATCTGTTTAAATAATAACTAAACAATACAATATTTGCTTTGATATCCACATTAACAGTTTTTATATTCAAATCCTTGTGAATTCACTCGTTTGTGACGTACCAGTATTTACTATCTGTTGCAGTCAAAGTCAAAGCATTTATTTGAAATAGGCATATAAATGGCACTTTTGAACGTCAAAATTTACACGGAAATAAAATTGATTCTAGTTGCCCCTTCCAAAAGGTAGTTTCGCATGGAGAAGAATGGGCAAGAAACTCCACCGTTACTCTTTTAAACTGTTTGTATACATCCATTATCCATACTAATATTATAAATGTGAATGTAACTCTGTCTGTCTGTCTCTCTGTCTATCTGTCTGTCTGTCTGTCTGTATGTTACGTTTTCACGCTTAAACCGCTGAACCGATCGTCATGAAATTTGGCAGAGATATAACCTGGGATATGGAGAAGGACATAGGCTACTTTTTTACGCGATAACTGACATCCACGCGGGCGGAGCCGCGGGCAAAAGCTAGTATCATTATAATTACATATGTGAAGACGATGTACCTAGAATAAAATTATTATACCACAACAATAAAAAATTAAGCATTGACGAATAAATTAAGCATGTATAAGATACAAGGTGCTCACATATTTACAAATATTGTATTATTTTGTACAAATAAAAAGTCAGTGTGCGAGTTAAACTTATCATAAAAGTAATGTCTTAAAAATAATACATTATACATAAATTAGCAACCTGTTTGATTTTGTCTACACTCTACATTGTCGTATGGAGCAAGACCAGCATGTTTCCAAGCATTCTTGTCTTGGATATAATCCTCTAATTGCAGTGCAGTGTTTTTGATTGAAATCCGTGACGAATTTCAATGTTGTACTTCGCTGCAGTTCCTCACTATAGCACCAGATAGGCTTGAGAATGCATTTGTGTAGAAGTAGTTTGCTTTTCAGAGACATTTGTATTTTTTTTTTTTTGATCATCCAGTGTAAGCTACGGAGTTTTTGCCCTATGGCTTTGCGTTTAGGTAAATATGTGGAGTCTCCATGTAAAGCGTCTGTCAAGGTATATTCTAAGGTATCGTGTGACTTCTGCTTAGGGTACTTCTATGTCATTTAAGGTCACAGGTGGGCATGTGTGAGGTGGTTCATTGCTTTAGGCTGTATTGCAGATATTCGGCAAAAGTCCCTGTTGGGACATTTCTATCTAACGGCAAATCGGCAGTAAATAACAGGTACAGGGTTTGGACCCAGGACACTGCACTGAGGTACTCTGAATCTCACGTAAATTTATGACTTCATCTCAGGCTCAAAATGAAATAACTTTCTTATGTACTCATTTGTTCTAAATGCATTATTATTTATCAAGACAATATAAAAAAGACCAAATAAAAAACGGTAACGCGCTGCGGTTATATTTACAGGAGTTTATACTCGTATATCTTCATCAAAATAAATACAGAGCAAACCGCACACCAACAGATTTCCCGTCTAAAGCTAAGATACTCGTACATAATAAAACTAAAACAAACACTTAGAAACGTCATCATATGGCAAGCGGTCTTATAACCTCTTTACAAAATCCCGGCAGCAAATAAGCACAGTAAGCGTGGCATATGGCTGGTATACGAATAAAAAGCAGGTTAAAACAACAGAGCTTAGCAGAGGCGTACCGCTAACTCGTAAGCTCTTAATGGATGGAAACCTACATTTTGGTTATAGTTTGCACCTAGAATCTATTTGGTTAGTATAGAAATGTGGAGGTAACAGTTCAAGTCGAAATATATTTGGTTACTCGAAGGTGTTAATGCGGTTTTTCTGAAAAGACATCACTAGGTCAGGACGGAGACGTCAGGTCCAGGTACCTGACAAAACCTCCTTTATTTTCTTTAGTCACGACTGAATGATGAACGAATGAATGAATTGTATGATGAATGTCAACACATATTGGAAGACTTCTGGTCAAAGTGGCGCCAACTGTTGGGGTGGATTCTCATGAAAACCCTCACTGTTGAGTTATAATTAAGTCTTGAATGTTTTAATTAAATCAAAATCAAAATTTATTTATTTAGACAAAAACCGGCCAAGTGCGTGTCAGACTACGCAAAATGAAGGATTCCGTACTTGGAAAGAATTTATCCTAAGAACAAACTTAACAGGGTTCCGTTTTTTCCTTTGAGGTACGGAACCCTAAAAAGATCCATAATTTTAGTAATACCTTATGTTAGTGTTCGTAAGTAATATAGTTATCATTTTGCACAGAAGATGACCAAGTAAGGTACAAGTTTCTTACTTGGTCATCCTCTCCACAAAATGCCTCAGAATGGGAGAATATAAATTCTCTGACACTGTTTTCAGAATGCTGTTGCTACTAGCCCGTGTTCTAGCTATTAGTGATGCGATTTTCTTTCGAACGATCGCATGAAAGCCATCAGTTCGATTCTGTGCAAACATTGCTGACGCACTACAGAAACAGGGCAGTCTCAAGAGCATTCTGGAAATATTATTATATTGGACGCGCAAGGCATCTAGCGATCTTTTCGTATAGCCGGCCCATACAACCGGACCCCCTAACAAAAATTTTCAAATCTCTTGAATCAATTTTCTATCATACTTTATAAGAAAGTAAGACAGAGATAGTTTGTCTCACTGATCTAGTGATTGCTGGCAACCTATAGTTTGAATTTATGGCTAGTAAAAATCAATTGGCTCGCTTTCTTAAATAAGGCTTCAGCGCAATGTCGGTGTACTATACTATACCATTTTTGTTATGTTGGAAGGATAGAGAGCGAAAGAGTCAGGGAGAGAAATATTATATAATATTTCGTACAAAATAATTTGTAGAACAGTTTTGAAACTTATTACTTACCCATGGTACTGATTACCCGAAATTGCAGTGACTTGCTTTGTGAATCAACTACCTTTATGTATCTATAGTCTTTGATTAATGCATAATACACAAGTTTCTGGAACCCCAGAACCTTGTGTATTATGCTTCAGAGATGTTTTACCTTTCTGACTAATTGAACGTCTCTTTGACAATTAAAAAGTGCCTGTAAATGGTTTAATTGAAATAAATGCTTCGAGTTTGAGTTTGATGGCAATTTTTTTTTCGATTCGATGCCATCTTGATTTACCTCAGTCCCTAAGAGATTTATGTTTGCTATGGCTGAGCAGCATATACAAATTAAATATTAATGATACCCTCGATTTCGCCTTTGTGGAAGCATTGTCTTCATAGCTTAGGTTATTAGGAATGCTATTTTGGCAAATAAACAAAATTGTTCTTTAATATATATCAGACTAGCTTTTGCCGTGGCTCCGCCCGCGTGGATGTTGGTTGTCGCGTAAAAAAGTAGCCTATGTCCTTCTCCATATCCCAGGCTATATCTCTGTCAAATTTAGCTATTTAGGCGTGAAAACATAACAGACAGACAGACAGACAGACATACAGAGTTACATTCACATTTATAATATTAGTATGGATTAAAGAACAATGCCAAATCACAATAAATTATCTGTTTATGTAACTACAATTATCGGTTTTTGTTTAGAAAACCTAATGGAGAAGCAAAAGATAAGATACAATTAAAGTTATACATAGGCATAATAGAGCCTACGCTTACGTATGGAAGTGAATGCTGGGTGTGGCAAAAGAAACCTGATAGTAGAACATCATTATTAAAAAAAAAAAAAAAACCTTGCCTGACTAGGAATTTTTCCTGTATTGTGGGTGCGTTTACAAACATTTAAACTCACATGCACAAACAGACCCGGAACAACTACTTGTAGGTCATACAAATATTTGTTCCGTGCGGGGATCGAACCCGGGACACGCAGCGCAGCAGTCAATCGCTTAACGACTACGCCAACCGTGTCGACCTTCGACCTTCGTGTCTAAATTCTGTGGAAATGCGTGAATGATAGGCTGAAAAATGATGAGATAATGCAACGGTGCGGTTTAAAAGAAGATGTAGTGACAAGAATTGAAAAGAGTATGCTTACATGGTTTGGTCATGTTGAGAGGATGAATGAAAGGTAACTAACAAAAGGTATTTACAAGGCAGGTGTGAGTGGAAACACCGGGAAGGCACGCCCTAGGAGGATATATAGTGACCTAACTGGTGATGTTCTTCAGAAAGGTCAGGTGCGTAGTACTCGCAACCAGCGTGCTTGTATGACAAGAAGTATGAATATAAACGAAGCAAAAGGAGTACGTAAGGAGTGTAGCATATGGCGTTCTATAGTTTATGTCTACCCCCATGGGAAGAAGGCGTGAGTTTATGTACCTATGTATAATTTTATTGAGAGTCATAAGAAAAGATGATGAGGATATTGACAGGGAGCGGAGGGCGCTGTGTGTGAGAGCTAACATGATTGCCCACAGATTCAGGCGTGCCTCTAAAGAGGTCAAGCGCACTATATTTAGTGCTCACTGCACGTCTGTTTACTCTTGCAGTCTGTGGGCTCATTATACACTCAGAAAATCATACAGTGCCCTTCGCGTTCAGTACAATAACGCATTCAGGGTGCTGTTGGGGTTGCCCCGATATTGCAGTGCATCTGGGATGTTTGCGGAAACTCGCGTTGACTGCTTCTACACTGTGATGCGGAAGCGGTGCGCATCCCTGGTTAGTAAGGTGCGGGGCGGTACCAATACTCGTAGCATCCTATCTGTGGTAGCAAGTAGGCTGGGTTGTGCGTTTGTGAACCACTGCTGCAGGGAATCAGCTGGGCCTGTTACCTTGCAGCAGTGATGTCACAAATTGTGTCTGTTAATGTTTACTAATATAGTTTGTAAGTATATTGTTACTAACACTTTGAGTCTTGTTGCTTGATTAAATGATGATTAAAAATAGTAATTTTTCTTTTCATTGTCCGGCAGCTAATATGCAATTTATTGAACCTTAATAAACGATGAATAATTGTTACCAAGTTTGTCGATATAATAATCTATGAAATTGTATCTATCCATACAATTACATGCTACACGATAGCAAAACAGCAAATAAACAATTATCGCCTGCTGTTATAATTGGTATCACGTGTATCAGTAACACAAAACAAAAACAAATGAAAGCACGATCACTATCGTAACAGCCATGCAAATACATAATGTTTAATGCATCAAATGGTCTGCATCAGTGCTGCATAAAATATTTTGGCTAAAATATGTATAACAGTCTTTGTGTACATAAGGTACAATCCACATGCTTATAAAATGGATAAGATTAAACACAGGTCAATACTTCCTGTATTATGATCTTAAGGCCCAGATATATGCCAGTGACCTTGAGTGGTTAGCTTGCGTGTTCTGTACTGAGCTCACGCAACGCGTCGTACGTGTAGCCAGTAATAGGACTCGCCCATTCAGGAGCGTGGTCCCAAATTAGACGCATTATTAATTTATTATTATTTATTAAGTATTTGAATAAAACACGTATATTAAAAGATCAATAATTAAATTATCTTTTAAAAGGTGAAGGTTTCAGAAAAATACGCTTGACAGATTTTGCGTGATTCTTAGTTTTTTATCCGCGTTAGACATAACTTTACAAATTAATTTCTCTATGTATTATAAACATAATCTAAAATATTCAAATATTAAGTAATTAAGAAAATGCTCTAATTTAACATATATTTTTTTCAAATCATCAGCACTACTCGTTTAGACGTGATCTTCAGTAGAAAATCATTAAAAGTCCGTTATCGTCGCCTTAATGTACCATATATTAGCTGCCCGCGGCTTTGGCCGCGTGGCTTTTTCTAAAATAAAATTAGCCTAAGTTAGGTACTCCTTATAACATCAGCTATCTGCTAGTGAAAGCCCCGTCAGCCAGTTCAGTGGACCAATGGACCAGTGGTCCAGCCGTTTCGGAGATTAGCCGGAACAAACAAACAGACAGACTGACACACAGTCAGACAGGCAGACAAAAATATAAATATAAGTACCGTATATACTTTCATATGCATTTAGTAAAAAGATGTTATTTTGACATTAGCAGACACTTCAATTCTATTTATATGTATAGATACCTACTCAGAAATAAATGATATTCTATTATTATTGTACTAACGAAAGTACAAAAGTGCCCGCGTGGATGTAGAATATCGCGTAAAAAAGTAGCCTATATCCTTTTCCATATCACAGGCTATATCTCTGCCAAATTTCATGACGATGTGGCCCACAAGTCATAGTCGTAGTGGTGCTTGGGGAGGCCTATATCCAGCAGTGGACGTCTTTCTGCTGAAATGATGAGGATGATGATTGTTAAGTTCTGTCTGCCCTGCTGCCGCGGGTTTTGATCATAGCTAAATTCACAAGAATTATTAAACATGTTCATATACTAATCCTATCACAACTATCATTATCATCATTTCAGCCGAAAGACGTCCATTGCTGGACATAGGCCTCCCCCAAAAGGGGGGAATTTGACATAATCGCCACGCTTGGCAGGCGGGTTGGCGATCGCAGTATGGTATTAAAAATGCATAGAGAACGCTGCTGCCCATTCTCTAGTAAGTCCCATAGTCGACTTTTACGACACCCACGGGAGGAAATGGGTGGCGCTATTCTTTACGTCCGGCACCACACGGTACACACAACTATACAGTATACATATATTAAATTGCATAACATATAACTCCTATACACGCTCCATTACAGTCACGCACATAAACTACATAACTAGATCATAACGGAGGAACATGAAAAACCTTTCTGGAACTAAAATGTGGGGGAACAGGCGGAGTGAGACAATAGGACCCGGAATCGCACGAAACGCGAGTAAGATAGCGTAATGAGGGTTGACAAATTAGTGCAGAGTTCCGTAGTTGGCAAACACTCGCCGGCCGGTATGAAAGACGTATTCCGAGGATAACGTTGGACTAATCGAGCGAGATAATTCTGTTTTTAGGGGTTTAATTATTAACAACTGTGTTCTTTTTTTAATGGTCCCTTGGTGTAGGTGGAATATATGTGGAGAAGGAACTTAGATTAGATGATAAAGTTGTTTATCATATTGTGTGTTATAAAAATTATTAATTGTTTATCTATTAAAAACAGTTTTAAAGAAGTTTAAACTGTAGTAATGCAAAACAAATAAATCAGACGAGAAAACAAACAAAAAAATTGGGTATCTGTAAAGTTGGTTTACGGACGATAGTTTAACGTGACAATCTCATAACAAAACATTGATGCAGCGCAAGCGTACAATGAGCGTAACGGGACAATGAGCGTAACGGGACAATGCGCGTAATGGGACAATGAGCGTAACGGGGCAATGAGCGTAACGGGGCAATGGGCGTAACGGGACAATGAGCGTAACGGGACAATGAGCATAACGGGACAATTAGTCATCCTTTTTCGTGCATGCAGCCGGCGTTCATCGATTTATTAGACGTTGTCACTTCAAAAATCGTAGCATTAATAAAAAGCTGTGACAGATCTCATTTCAATCATGCCTCCTTTAAATAAAAAATTGGTTTTCTGTAAAGTTGGTTTACGGACGATAGTTTAACGTGACAACGTCATAACAAAACATTGATGCAGCGCAAGCGTACAATTAGCGTAACGGGACATTTTCGTGCATGCAGCCAGCGTTCATCGATTTATTAGACGTTGTCACGTCAATAAAACTACATACTACGGCATGGTTTAATTTAAAATGGCGTAGCACTTTTTGTGCATCCGGCCAAAGACGAAAGCGTCATGTCGAAGTCGGTTATTAACACAGGCCGAATGGCTGAAATCTGGTAAAAACTTACATAAGTTTGAATCATCGATACGACGAAGAAGAAAAATACAGTCCCGAAGACCGATTCCAAAAAACCAGTTGACGCTACCCTCGAAGGTATCCGTCATTCAGTATTCAAATTGGATCCCGTCACGATTCAATAATATATTCTAATAACGAATTGCTTACATAGACGGGCCGTTTATACCAGATATAAACGATACCAATTGAGGAAAGGTAGGTTAAGAAGTTCCAGCCTATATAAAAGTGACCATACTTACATGATGAGTATGCTCATCATTATGAACTACTTCCACTATGGGACCAAACCTGAAATCGCGGAAAAAGAATCAGCTGTTCCCTACATTTATGTTCGCATAGCTCGTGAAAATAGAGGGAACAGCAGTTTTTTTTTTCGAGTTATCAGTTTTGGTCCCATATGAAATATGAAAGTTGTTCAATGATGAGTACGATGACCCCTTAAGAGGATGCCCATGAATTCAATTTCACCCTGTATAGTTGGACTGGATGAGTCCACTGCGATAGGCTGAGTTGATTTACTGTAGCGGTCAGTTAAGTATCTGACCAATTTTTAGAAGTTAACGGTCTGATTATAACGTAACTGATAGCTAATTTTGTAAGTATGGTCACTTTTATATAGGCTATGATGAGTATACTCATCATTATGAACTACTTCCACTACTTCTATTCATGTGCATCCTCTTAAGGGTTCATTATAATGAACCCTTAAGCCATGAATGACCATGAATTCAATTTCACCATATATATAGGGAGTAAATGGCTAAAGAAAATTAATAATTTATTGCCCGTATCACCAAGTTTGCCAGAGAGTGTCAACTTTTGACGACTGATTGCGGATGGAGCTGGTTTAAATGGAATGTCGAAATGTTGAACGCAGAAGAACGTACGCAATGATTGTCGCATGTTTTTTTTAAATCCTATAGTAATAGGAATAAAAATAGGCTTTGTTTAAACAGAACATCTCAATAAATAACCTCGTGCTACAACTACTAATCAATACCCGATTAATAATAGACTTGATTTGGCGCCTCGAACAATTAATCCGTTTCCAGTGGTTCGTCAAAGACAAAGTGTCTGACAACCAGAAATATTTTCTAAACAATTTTTTTTTAGTTTATGCTATAATATTTTACTTTGATATTATGTTCATCACTTCAATCGACACTTGCATACTTATACTTACTGATACATAAATGCAAAAGTTACCCTGTCCGGCTGCCTGTCTGTTAACTTTTCAAGCCGAAATCGCCAGCGTTACTCGTATGTATTCATTTTCTATCGCAAAGATCATTTAGCGCCCAGCGCGTCTAATATAACAATATATTCAGGGCGTTGTTGGGGCTGCTGCGCTGGTGCAGTGCGTCGGGCATGTTCGCGGACGCAGACGTTGACAGCTTCCACGCCATGCTCTCGGCAGGTTGCGCGCCAGCACCAACAGCATCCTGGCTGTCATTGCGGATAGGCAGGACATGCTTTACATCCATCCATCCATCCATTTACCGGGTAATATATTGACTTGAATGTGCCCTGGCGGCTGAGAGTATGTCATGCTCACTCAAATGTCTCGCTGGTGGTGGCGTGTGTGTTGGATCATTAAGTTCCCTTCAAAATGGTTGAGCCAAATGGTGCCGATCCATGCGTCATGTTCGTGAACGGGCGCCGTCAGTTGGGACTGGTCATCTCTTAGTTGCCACGGCTTATTTAAATTTTTGATTTATTTTTGTTACGGACGCTTCTAACGTGCACGTCTTTCTACATTGTTCTCACATGTATAACTTCAACATGAATGATGTAACCCATATTTTGTAACAATATTTTGTTTTAAAAGAGTGTCCGTGGAGTTTCTTGCCCGTTCTTCTCCATAGGAACCTACTACGCTTTGGAATGGGCAACTAGCTTCATCTTTCTGACTGACCGACCCCTTGACAATTCAAAAGTGCCTGTAATTGGTTTATTTGAAATAAATGCTTTGAGTTTGAGTTTGATCCAGCACTGGGTTACACACACATTAGAAAATAAGTAATTATAACGTTTTTTAACTTCTAACACTAGTTTCATAAGTTTTTGTGTAGGCAACATTCTATGTATATCAAAGTCTTAGTTAGAAAGTTATTTTTTTCCATGTTATTTGACAGATGCCAGAGACAAACAGAAAAATACATGCAGACGAAAACCCGGGCAATAGCGACTAAATAAATAAAATATTATACTTTTTCAGGGAATCCTTTTCTAAACTTGTTGAAAGTGGGTCTTTTATCATTTTTACTTTATGGTATAGGACTAAATAACACCGTTATCTCTTTGCGACACCATCGACAATTTTTGACGTACAAATAATTTAGATTCCGCGAATCCCACTTGTTTATTTTTCTGCCCTTTAATCTTTAACGAATTTTTACGTGGTGACACCAAAAGAGATTTATTTCCAGCGGGAATTGAGATTTTTGTTTTATTTATTTTACGTAAAAAATGTTGTGGTGACCCAGATGTTTTATAAGGTTTTTGAAACATGAAGTTGCGAATTTGAATGCAGTAGGCAATGACAATGTTATGACTTTTTCAATGTCATAAACAGTGTATAACGATGTGATTTCTTATTTTTGTTTTTATCGTGTAACTGATCTATGGTAAAAACAATGATAGAGTATTGGACTTTTCTTTTAAGTTTCAGTCATAGAGAGGAGTTTAGAAAATATTTGACTTAAAAGAAGCAAAAGGAGTATGAAAGAGCGTAGCAGGTGGCGATCTATAGTTTCTGCCATGGGAAGAATGCGTGAGTTTATGTATGTATGATGTTGGATAAACTCCACCGAACTGATTATAAATTCTGACAAAAGACTAAAGACTTAAAATAACACGGTTGATTATAATAATTACAACTTTCGTGTTCATTTTCGGTTGTCAACAAAAATTAACAAACTCAAGCCCTGTTACTGACAATTTGTTACAAAGATTTTTTGTTGAAAATTCTTCAGCTGCTCAATTAAAATTGTTGAGGGATAAAAAACAACGAGAAACATCAATTTAGTCATGGCTGGATTGTGACATTTAATTTAAAAATATCAAATGCAGACCGCCCACAGAGTGCGGCATCTTGGAAAAAAGATTCCGAGAAAAATGTTGAAAGGGAAGACCGTAGACTGACCGCAAAATTAAAATTCAATTTTTGCTCTCTAAGTATATCCGGCCTTATTAACTGTTACCGCTTTTCATAAAGATCCTTTTAATGCTTCTTTGCCAATTTTATTACTCAACTCTCTTGATGGTTTTCTTGTTCACTATAACTACTGGGTATATCTATCTATACATATTATAAAACAAAGTCCTCCGCCGCGTCTGTCTGTCTGTCTGTCTGTCTGTCTGTCTGTCTGTTCGCGATAAACTCAAATACTACTGCACCGATTCTCATGCTGTTTTCACCAATGGATAGCTTGGTTCTCTAGGAAGGTTTTAGTATATAATTTGTTATGTTTTTGTATGCATTTTTGTATGAATTAACGATATTTGTTGGAGGTGTCGGAAAAAAATAAGCTGTCTGGGAGCTTTCAACGAAAACGCTGTCTAAACCCTTTGAGATATAACAAAATAATGTATGGTGGAATTGTGTATCATAAAAAGGTCTTCAAAAAAGTCCGCGATGGCATATGTCTATCTCTTAAGGATAACATACTATATCCATTTTATTGACTTTTTGTAGGTATTTGTTTGCCGAATTTTACTCTTACGATAACAATACGCTATAATATCAGTAGCTATTAGCCAAATTATGTTCGTAGATAAATAAGCTAGCTACTTATGTGTATTTCAAAGAGTATACAAGAATATTTATCATAAAAACATTACTAAACACGGCGGCCTTATGATCAAAATTTGTGCATTCCATAACTTTCGTTACTTTTTCACTGACATATTTATCACTTTTCGATAAACTAGCACTCAATACGAAATCTACACTTATTTCTCAGTAATTCTGTCTAAGATTCTTCTAAGATTAAACCGTTTTCTCATTGAATCCATTAGTTTACGCACGTATAACCTTGATGAATGTTTACATTAAGCATCGCGTCACACCGCCACACGACCACAGAGTATAGACGTATTTTGTTTTCTTTTTTCGTTCGTTTAGTGGTGTTCCCGCTAAAATGTCAACCGGTCAATTATTAGTCGATTAATCGAATTCTACATCCAGATCGTGTTGCAAGTACAAAATAAATGTCTAATATTTCGTCCAATTGCGAACGTGACCCTGAGAAAAGTTAGTACTTACGTGAATTATTCTAAAATTATTATTTGTGTCGCAATTTTATTTCGTGTTGTATTTGGTACAATTGATTGCTTTAAGAATTTGAGTGAAATTTCGTATTTTGATTTTGTGTTTGTTATCTTTAGGTAAAGACTCATTCACGTTCAGAACATAAGTACTTTTACTATATTAAATCATTTGTTTCGGTTTCTATTCACATAGTGTTCATGAAGAAACCATAAAACCATAGTTATTATTGTGAAATGTTAAAAGTTTGATGTCAAGCTCGATAGATGGCGTTGACGTCGAAATAGATCTCGCTATGGTTTCGTTACCGCGATTTGGTTGGGGTCTCGCAATTTTAATTAAATATACCAGCTTAGATCAGTACACAATTGTGGTTTTATTTTCAACCCTATTAGTGTGCATATTAGTTCGATAGTTCAACTCATTACCAGCTCGGTAATAAACACATAGTGAGTCACATTAAAATTAATATTAAGTTAGAATTTTGAGATATAGCCTGGGATATGGAGAGGGTAGTACATAGGGTACTTTTTTATGCGATAACCGACATCCACGCGGGCGAAGCCGCGGGCAAAAGCTAGTTTTATTAATAAATGGAGAAATGCGTAAGCTAGCTGTCATTCCCGAAAAAGAAAGTTTGCAGATTGCTGTTTGTATAGTTATAACAATTATTTGTTCAGCCTATTTATAGTATGCCGTTCATATTGCGTGTGAATATACCACCACACAGCAAAAAGAATCCACTCAACAAGTTAACGTTTCATCGAAGAACGAAAAATACAAAACTACAATTTTATTTGTTTCTCCTAACGTCTCGACACTGTCAAAGCGCGTCCGTTGTACGTGCATGTGAATTCATATCTTCGTCTTTGCAATAAGCTGAGCAACCTAAAGACTACCAATGAGTATCCTACCTTACCAACAGCCATCCGTAAGTAAGTATTGTTAGTCAACGAACGTACGGAACGTTTCATGCGATTTCAAGTGCTTCTCAGAATAAGACGCTCGGTCTTAATTTTAGAACAGAGTTAAATATTTAATTAAGAACACTAACTTGAGACGCTTGTTTAGATTGAGATAGCGAATTTATACAAATTCTATATTTAAGGTTAGTAATTGGTACTGCATTTTAGCAGTAATTACTGCACCGACTGTTATTTGATGAAGAAGACACTATTCAATAGACAGACAGGTTATTTGACGAACAGAAATTATATGAAAATAAAAAGATATTTGGAACGAAGTTCCTTATCGCACGTTATACTCTGCATACTTAGCGAATGAGAGCTGGAGCGAAAAAAGTATGTCGTGAAGGTCAAAATGCTGTCAAAATGTGTAAAAGCGAAAGGAACTTCGACTGTTTTTTAGGGTTCCGTACCTCAAAAGGAAAAAACGGAACCCTTTAGGATCACTCATGTGTCTGTCTGTCTGTCTGCCTGTCTGTCCGTTTGTCTCAGCCAATTTGCTTCCAATCTACTAGATCGATCAAGTTGAAATTTGGTACACATATGAATTTCTGTGACCCAAATACGGACGTGTAACGTAAATAAATGAATTACATTTGCACTTACATTTGCAGTTGGAATGTATGGAATGTATGGAACATTACATTACATTATATTTGAACTGCAAATGTAAGTTTGTACGAACAATATTGAGTGATTTATCATGCTATTTTACGACCATAGATTTCTTACAAGTTTTCCTGTAATCTATAAGTATAGAACTATACTCGGTTTTTTTTTTTTCAAAATTTTGGGCAAAGTTGTTTCGGAGATAAATTTCATTTATCTCCCAAAAGTGACTACTTATTAAAAAAAAAAAAAAATATATATTTAACATGTTTTTCATCTACAATTTTAAGTTTTTTCTTGGGATAGATTCTTCCCAACTACTTCATTGTGTATGGTCCGATACGCACTTGGCCGGTTTTCTTATAAGAACATGATTTTGCGCTGTAATGGGATTACTGCAGTAGTGTCCATTCTCGGAATTCAAACAGTATCGAAGTGTGACTTCGCAGCTGGTACAGCGGTTACTTGAGTATCTACGGGCTCAATAATTATTTAGACCTCATTCTCAAATGTTATTTATAATTACAGCAGAATAAAATACTTTTTTGTTTTACAAACACATTGTACTTTATTCTGCTGCGAGCATTACGGAAGTAGACTTCGCTTGGGGCGGTATTCGTGTGATGATCAGGTTCCTATGGATTCATATCGTATACAGAAGGGGGACCGATAGGACTGTCGAGTTTCCTTTTCCGGTTGAAAAGTAAATAAAAAGGGACGTTTAATATATTTTGCTAGAGTTATCGATTTTATCTGAAACAATATATTGCAGGAAATTACTACATACGTGTCGGTATATTTATGGGAAGTGATGTGAACCTGTAACCTGATAGACGTATTTGTGAAGACTATAAGTAGTCTAAAATTAAGGTGAAATGTTTGCGTGGGCGAATACTTCATAATGATCAGTGTACGTACCTACAGTGAAAGGTGTTTGAAAAATCGGGAAAACCTAGATAAACTTTAGTAAAAAAACCTCATACATGAAGCAACAAGTTTCAGTGGAACTACAGCCGACTCTAACTTACGAATACAGACGTATGCATCACAATGTTGTTCAGCCAACCGATGAAAACATACACAAACAGCATAATTTCAACATAACATCTATGCCAGACACCGAGGTGTCGTTCAGTAAATTTTTCTCATAAAAATGTTCCGCGTAATGGCTTCCTTTAGTCGATGAGAAGAAATTTATTGTTGGTCGTAAAAAGTACATTGCGCGAGCAACCGCGAAATTTTCGGAAACTCGCTGCCGCTGTTCTCACGTCATCACTCCGTCCTGTGACTAACTTTTTGACACAAAATAGATAGATACCGAAGGCTGGCTCCATACAACGAGCGAAAATGCACGCACAGATAGACATGCTTCATATACAGTGAGTCCAAGCGCGCTCGCGACTGGCATTCGACTGAGATCCCCGTACGGTCTGTACAAAAGTATCTCCTGAAAATGTAAACAAATGGATGAGAAAACGTTCGTATAGCTTTGATTTAATTTTAATTATTTGAATACTTAAACCCGGAATTGTAGTTTACTAAGTTCCTTAAATATGTTTTTTTATAACAATTGAGGTTAATTTTAACTTCTTCATCATCATCCACAGCCCAAATTCACTCATTGCTGGGCTTAGGTCTCTCTTTTCTTGTGCCAATCCCCACGCTCCTGTACCAGCCTCATTCAGGTTCTACCCGCGATGGCAACAATATCGTCCGCCCATCTCGCCGTTGGACGACCGAAACTTCGTCTTCCAGTCCTTGGACACCACTCGGTCACTGCCTTACTCCACCTGTTATCACTGCGCCTTGCCAGATGTCCTGCCCAACTCCATTTGAGTTGAATAACTCGTTTTTCGATATCGAAGACCTTCGTACGCCTGCGAATCTTGACGTTTTGGACTCGGTCTATTAGCCTTATTTATGCTAAGCATGGAACGCTCCATGGCTCTCTGTGCACTCTCACCCTGTAGACAGCCTCATGTTTGAGTGTCCATGTCTCAGCACCGTACGTCATGGTGGGCAGAACACACTGGTTATAGAGGCGGGACTTCGGATATTGTGGAAATTTGGCTGACAGAATTTCGTCCGATTTGCTAAATGCAGCCCAGCTGTATTCTTCTCGGTATCTCTGTTTGTTGATACTCTTTGCCAAATGAAAGAATATGGCCAAGGTAGACATCCTGGTCAACCATCTCTAATATTTCATTTACAACTTTAACAGAAGGATTTGAATTGCTGAAGATGTTTGCCATAATTTTAACCTAACCTATATCCGAGGATTTTTCCAATTACAATTTAACAATTTTATTCAAACAATAATAGTTGGAAAAAGTGGTGAGATATTAGGTTGAGGTATAATTCATCACATATTTTTGAAACATAATGTAGATATGCGTCTTTGTGTACGAAGTGCGCTTGTTTTCGCTCTTTGTATAAAGTCGACCTTCTGGACCTATCTTTTTTGTGCTTTATACCTACATTCGACTTCGTGGATGGTGCTGTAAATAACTGGAGATGATCTAGAACTTCATAATGTTACATGTAGGTAGGTAGGAACATACAATTTGTGGTATGAATGGCGAGTGCGCTTCTGCAAGTCTTGTCACGTTCTTTGCAACAGCCTGTCTTGGAAGCTGTGTGGCTGTCTTTGGTTTTGTTATGTGAAAGTCTATCCTATGTTTGTTTATGACATGTTGTAGTTTGAAGGTGATCCCATTAATAGGGTTCTTGAAAACTGTTTTAAATGTAGAAGCGTGTATAAAAGACACGCTAAAGAATTTTTGGAGATCATAGAACACAACAGTTGATGCTCTCGTTGATAATTTAAAAAAAACTCGTTGCTACTCTCTGAAAACTTCAAGATTACATTTACAAATAAAGAAAATACTTAGTATCAGAATTCTAAAGTTACAAAACGATAATATCCTGAATGTGCAGTTAAAATAGAGGTAGCGGTAGCAACCTGAGTAGAACACATTGCTCTAAAAGCTTCGGAGCCTTTGACGTGATATCAAAACGAAATATCTAGACTGGATGCAGGACAAGCATATATACTGAAATCAAGCTTGCCTTCACAATTCGCTATTAAGATATCTAAAAGCTAACTTGCTTTGATGTGTCAACGGTAGCTGGCCATATGGAACTCTTAAGAATTTTAATTTAGAATACGTAGAACGTCTATGGTCTATGGTAGGTAGATTCCATAATTGCATCACTTCGTGTTCGTTCTAAATCCAAAAATAACGTCCAACGCAAACCTTCACAGAACAATCCTCTGTATCTAATTTAGAATAATCTTAACGTTCCCGACAAAAATCTCTCTCGTATTCAGTCGGTATGAGCCAAGATTCATATCTGAATTGGATGCATTTCCCTATAGTGCGATGCAAAATTAAAATTTTATTACTAGCTTACCGCCATCTTCCCTGACTTGCGCACTGAAGTAAACTTTGAGAAAGTTTCTTTGGCCATTAATAATTCTCCCGCGGCATCCGGGACCCCTGAAAAGAATATTTCACTCTTTTGAAGCTGCAAACTGGGTACAATCAAATTACCATTTGAAAGAGCCCCTTGTATTGCTATTTAAGACGTTGAACGATTTTCGTGAGCTTTGTTTGTGTCTTATCGTTGAAACCGTTTGTAATAAATCTCTTTACAGATGTCTACAAGTACAAGAAGGCCGAATTATGATGAACAACGGATTTTCTTTTGCGTCAAAGGGATGAGATTACTGTGGTGTATTTTGTGATTATTCGAAAAGGATACGTTGTAACCCGCCAGAATTGTTTGCTAAACTTCAATTTTTGGGTATTATCTGTGTTTTGAGGAGCTCGTGGCTAAGTAATAACAGCCGCACGGGTCGATCCGTCTGGTTAAGCTACGCTTGCCGGGGTTGGTCAGTGGATGGGTGACCATCTTTACATACAGAGACTCCTCCGTGCCTCGGAAAGCACGTTAAGCCGTTGGTCTCGGCTGTCATTCGTGGATCTTTGACAGTCGTTAAGGGTCGTCAGAAGCCCAAAAAGTCTGACAACCAGTCTTACCAAGGGGTATCGTGTTACCCAGTTACTGGGTTGTGGAGGTCAGATAGGCAGTCGCTCCATGTAAAATACTGGTGTTCAGCTGCATCCGGTTAGAATGGAAGCCGACCCCAACATAGTTGGGAAAAGGCTAGGCAAATTGATATCTGTATTTTGAAGACACTATGATTTCATTTTCCCCGTTGATGTAGTAGTAGCAAGCGCAACTGCTGAGCATGCGGTTCTAGGTTCGATTTCCAGGTCGGGCAAAGTGTTATTGGGTAGTAGTCTCAGTCTGGATTTGTGACCGATGGATGGCAATAGGCTCGTCCTCTATCACATGGGACTTAAACATACTTGGCGAAATGTGGGTGAACCATTGGTACACCTCTGCTTTACCCTTCGGGGAATACAAGCGTGATGCTATGTTATGATTTCAGCTTAATTAAAAGCTTTGCGCGAAGGGGGGACGAAAAGCAAAAGAAAATAATGAAGATAATTGTCCAGCGATCATAGCCGTAGGCGTTCCATCTTATTTGCTTACCTTGCAAAAGAGAGTGCACTTTTATGTCGTGCAAAATGAGGCCATTATGAGCGAAGAGATTCATTTAAAATATTTATCAATGTTTTAAAATAAGGGCTACGTCATGGCGACAATATCCTCTTAATATAATTTCCTCATTTAGAAAGAGATGGAAAACTTATTGCTGCTATTTTTCTTTTCTTCTCTCAAATCTTCACGATCTACTTACATCTCTTAAAAAAGCTTATATCGTGGTCAAATATCAATGAGCAAATGTCAATGAGCAAGTTGGTAGCAGGTCTTACTCCATACGCCACTCCATTTTATCTGACTGCCCCAGAAGGAGGGTAATATTTATCGAGATATGATTATGTGTGTATGTATCTATGTCAATTTCTTTGTAGCCTAAACCGCTTGATAGATTTTAACAAATGAGAAGTCGTTAGATTCGCCTTAATTGTGGGAGTGACTTAGGCTATATTATATTTATATATTCCATCTGCAAATAGCATACTGCAGTAGTGCATACTGCAATGGGAAGGTTTAAAAAAATATTAAAACAACACTGGTATCAAATAAAAGCTAGTAATAGAGAGCTTGTTTACTTACCAATTACTAAATAACTACTAAAACAACTCGTTCTTTAATCAAACAAAAAAGATTGAAATAAAGCAAATTATTTAAAAAGCAAAAACCCGACTGCAAAAATACTAAACTGAAAAGAGAAAAAAAAGCTTTGTACCAAAAAGCAATAACCTGAAATATGGTGTAACTTTTCCCTTGTCCTTCTCTCTGCCTGAAATAACAAAATTCGATTAAAATGCCTGTTTGTATCTTTTCAGTTACCTATGAGTTTTTGCAGTCGGGTTTTTTTTTTAAATTTGCTTTTCTCCTAAAAAAAAATTTATTGCTCGAAACTACTTAGGTTGTTGTCTAAGCAACCAAAGACCATTCAGTACTATTGAAGATAAACAAACACCAACCATCCAAAAAAAACCGTAACAACATTATATTTTTAATCCAAACTCACAGGAGTAGATTACATTATCCCAATACGAATAATTCATAATGCAAATCGAGCCCGGGGGCAGCTTTACGCTTCCATAATAGAATAGATTGCTAAACACCACGGCATGGATAATTTACTTGTTAGTGAGGTCGTCACTCGTTTTCTGCGGTGGTCTGTTAGTAGCTATAGTGTGATCGGGTAGTTGCCGATTGAAAAGAGGCTGATGATTTTATTTTATTGTGTTTGTGTTTACAGCTACCTACTAATCTATACTATAATATTATAAAGCTGAAGAGTTTGTTTATTTGTTTGTTTGAACGCGCTAATCTCAGGAACTCCTGGTTGGAACTGAAAAATTATTTTTGTGTTGGAAAGTCCATTTATTGAGAAAACTTATAGGTTATATAACATCACGCTACGACCAAAAGGAGCGGAGCATAAATGAAAAATGTTGCAAAAACGGGAAAAAATATTCCTTTTTGAGAGTTTCCGTTGCGTGCGCTGCGTAAACGGTTTAAGTTACGCAAATATCATGTATGATGGAATTGTTCTTCTTTAAATGTTCTAAAAAAAAAGTCCAGGACAGCATATGTCTATCTTTTAAGATTGACTCACTATAACCTTTTATATGGTAATCAAATTTGTTCGAAATTAATGCATTATTTGCGAAGGAGTTTTTCATAAACATGGTATTAATCCTTATCCAAATAAATACGTTATTCATCACAAGTATTTAATTTTCAACAAAGTTGCCCTTACATCATTTCATTTCAATGAATATCGTAGGAGATATATCTGTTTTATAATAACTCCGCAGCAAAATAATGATCAACTCTGCGAGGTAGTCTATTCTAAAGCTGAAGAGTTAGTTTTTAGAGTAAAATGGGACCCTGTTACTTAAACTCCGCTGTCCGTCTGTCCGTCCGTCTGTCTGTCTGTCTGTCCGTCTGTCACCAGGCTGTATCTCATGAACCGTGATAGTTAGACAGTTGAAATTTTCACAGATGAAGTATTTCTGTTGACGTTGGTGTATTCCCGCTGTTCCCATCGCCCGTGTCCTCTTTAATGGGAATTCACATAAAATGGCGAAACTAAAGGTTCCATTTTCTTTTAAGTACTGATTTTAGAAATAATAATTAAAACCTCTGCCTTCTTAAAAGAAAATGGAACCTTTTTTTCGCCATTTTATGTCAAATATAATAATATGCGGTGGAAACAGCGGGAATGCACCATTCTAAGCCTCCACAAAGTAATCTGCAAAAGATCGAACGTTAGTACGATTACAAGCGTTAACATTAGAAGATAAATAATATTGGTTGTGTTCCCGGGAAAATGTTGAGAAGTACCTGCATTATCGATAAAATGATGACTACCGCTTGCAATCTCGGAAAAATGTTGAGAGTCGCTGGCATTGCTACAAAATGGTTTGAAACCAAAATGGTCGAAATTATCAGAAATTTAACCTTTGAACATTACCGACCGTAAAGAGCTATCACTACTTACAGCATGTGACGGTGATACGAAATCCCTCTGGTGGCAAGCAGGACGAACATGCAACATGCGTTTTTTTGCATTTGTTTTTTTGTGTAGTGCCTACATAGGTACACAAAAACACACTTAATAGTCTTAGTACAAAAACAAAGTTAGCATGTAGAGTATTGTTGTACAAGTTTAGAAACATCATTAAATTCATAAAGTAATTCAAAAAGCTAAAGGTCTTAAAATAATAATAATAGTATTTACATGTATGTGCAAAAGGTTAAGATTTTTAGAACGTAAGAAAGTTTAGTAGAAAAAAAAAGGTTAATATTTTTTCGGAGTTTAGAAACTGATTAACACTTCATTATGCATAAAACAAATTATACTCCATTTATTAAAACATTAGACAAATAACTGTTCTCACCCTTTCGTTATTTCGATGTAAACGTTTAATAAACTCCGTTATTTCACGATAAATACAAAGCACCGTAATCTATTTACCATTTACATTAAAAAAATTACTCTAAAGTGCAGTAATTCCAACAATATTACACAATAACTGTCGTTATTTAGCCGTTATTTGTCTAATGCTATACTAAATGGAGTATAAGTAGGTTCATAAAACATTAAATTAAGTACCTACATCGGCAGAAATGCACCACTATTAGAATGCAATAGTAACATTATACTGTTTAGATAAAACTACTAATGGACGCTAAGTTGCTTGCAAACAAATCGATTGAGGGGTGTTTATCCTTAACAATTTGGTTAAATGCTTTGACTGAGCAACCAAAGAGGTATTGTATTACCCAGTGACTGGGTTGTGGAGGTCAGATAGGTAGTCGCTCCATGTAAAATACTGGTATTTAGCTAGATCCGGTAAGACTGGAAGCAGACCTCAACATTCTTAGTTGGAAAAAAGCTGGGCAGAATGTTTTTTTTATTTGACTGAGCGAATCATATAAGAATTGCTACAGTAAACTGTGCGAGCGTAAGGAGTATTTACAATAATGTATGTTTTGGGTTGTAAATTGACATGGGTACATAAGATGTCTTGTTCGGCTTGAAAATTTGATAGCAACTAACTGCCTTTTGCTTGAAAAGAAGTGTGGGTAGGGGGTAGTATCTGCAACACCAAATGCGAACCGTCATACAAATCCTGCATTGCGCAATCAGAGTTTACCGCGCGAATAGCATATACAGGAAAAGTTTTTAATCAGTGCGCAAATTTTGACAAATTAAACTTAAACGTGTTTTATTATATACCTATATCTTATTTTGATATGTCTTAGTACAAAAGAATGAAGTTATCGTTAACGAAAGATGTTTATTTTGAAACTGGTATAATGGACACCCGTCGCGCAATGCGCCGGCGGCGCGGTTAGTGAAGCGGAACGCAGTAGTAGGTACCTATTAGCGCTCCCCCATTGATATTATTACGAATAGATTGTATCCATGTTTTACTGATTTCAAGTAGGACAAAAAAAAAAAGGATTGAACAAATTATGGAAATGTGTTCTATTACTGATACTGAACCATATTTTTTTTTTTTAAACTTATCCTGTATAAACAACATCCCGACAACAACCGTTGGGCAGTAGCCGGACACAACTCCCGTTTGGTCGGAGGATCCTCCCTTTTCATAAAGTATGAGTGAACTTTACACCCTGTTTCTCATACCTCTATGCTGGTGACCCCGACGTGATCGCGAATGATCCAATCTATTACCAGCATACACCATTCCATACGCATTCTATATGAAAAACTTCGCTAAATATTTTCGCCTCGCCTTAAGTGAGTGACAACCCGTAGGTATGTAATTATAGTTTTACGTTAATATAAATTACACACGGTTAAATTTAAATCAGTCGGGCGGCCGCTGTGTTAGCAAATATTCAAAATTGTATTGCAGAATAACTTCGCACTGAGCTAAAACATTTCGTACACACGTATCATACTAATATTATAAATGTGAAAGTAACTCTGTCTGTCTGTCTGTCTGTATGTTACGTTTTCACGCCTAAACCGTCATGAAATTTGGCAGAGATAAAGCCTGGGATATGGAGAAGGACATAAAAGCGTGCATCATGGGTGCATCTTACTTAATAGGGCTTTCGACGTACCTAGTATTTCTGAAAAAAAAAAAAAAAAACGTACCTAAAATAGTTCGTTAAGATAATCGAATTACCACTTAGCTACTGCAGCTCTAAAATAAGCATTTAGCATAACTCTTCATATTCATTAACTGTCAAATTTTCTCGTTCGATTTTGAGCTTAAATGTCAAAATTTTAAAGTTTAAAATCGCTTGGAGAATTTTGACAGTTCCGTGTAGCTTGATGTACTGGCATAATTTTTGTACGTAACTGGATAAAATGAAAATCTAAACACAATATTATGTTCGACCTTCCAACTTCATAATTATAAAATTAACTTTTCTAAAATAAAGGTCAGCCAGCTATCAGCTATCTGCCAGTGAAAGTTCTATCGAAATAGGTCCAGTCATTTCGGAAGTTAGCCGGAACAAACATACAGACAGACAAACAATAATTTTAAAAATAGTAGTTTTTTTATAAGTATCTGCCGTATATACTTTCATATAATTTTAGTAAAAAGCTGTTATTATGATATTAAAAACAGACACTTCAATTGTATTTGTTTCTTTAAATAATTTATTTTTTCTATGAATTCTTACTATTAGCTTCCTAATAAAGCTACCACCTAAGGGAAGAGCGAGACAGCTCCGACACAAGTACTATTGTAACTTAATGGGGCTGCCTCAATTTATGTATGACACAATGCTTAAGTTGAAATAAATATTTTTGTA
Source organism: Dryobota labecula (assembly GCA_947523025.1). NCBI lineage: Eukaryota > Metazoa > Arthropoda > Insecta > Lepidoptera > Noctuidae > Dryobota > Dryobota labecula. The sequence continues at coordinate 26,623,998 of OX383287.1, read as the reverse complement.
TTTTTTTTTTGTATAAGATATATATAGTACGAGTATATTTATAGTTTTTAATACGTATAATCGTATATGTATACATATCTATCCATACTAATAATTAATTGTTATAAATGTGTAAGTAACTCTGTCTGTCTGTTACGTTTTCACGCCTAAACCGCTGAACCGATCGTCATGAAATTTGGCAACGATATAGCCTGGAATATGGAGAAGGACATAGGCTACTTTTTTACGCGATAACCGACATCCACGCGGGCGGAGCCGCGGGCAACAGCTAGTAAGTAATATTTTGATGCATAAGCATCGGTTGGTTACTGGTTAGTGGTCACCACCGCGCAATATCTACAATATAATTTTTATCACAGATGCGTTGTCAATGTTGCCATCCCATAAAAAACTGACATAAAACAGTGAGTGGTGGGACGGGTGATTTTAGAGGCAGATCCCATAATTGCAAACAAGTTAGTCTTATTTGCATGAAGTATATCATACTCCATCATTGTTTATCACGTTTCTCTGATTAAAGTCAATTACTTGCATAGAAGAAAAGTAGGTCAGTTTTTCTCCTCAGATTACGTTTACAAAGTTTGAAACACAATTGAAATAAAATGTAAAACAAAAAACACTTTACTCAAAACAAAACACTATATTATAAAGATAATAGAAAACTACCATTCAAACTTACCTACAGTGTCTAAAAGTTTTATGGCCGGAGCGAAAATTACATTTACCATTTTTACGTTCTATTCCTGCACCTCGCATTGCACTCAGCTCGGATATAACTCAAAATTATGAAATAAAGTGAAATGTACTTTAAAACGTTTCTAAGAGTGTGCAACAGCTGAAACAAATCGTGGCCAACGTTGGCCTTCTCTAATGGAAATAATGGAAACGGCTGACTATTGGCCCGCTTACCTTAAGTGGGTACGCGACTTGCAAAGAAATGGCTGGCTATTGGTAACGTACCTTATTGAGTTCAGTAAATGTATTTAATGGAGACGTAGCGCTGTGGCCGGTGATAGGGGCGCGTTTAGATAAGCTCTTTAGAAAAGGATCGAGACATCATCATAAGGTTTTAATAAGGTGTTTACGGGAATATCTTAATGGTGTAAAAGTACCACATGACAGGGGATACAATTTTGCTGAAGAAAATTGTATCCCCTGTTATGTGGTACTTTTTAACCGACTTCAATAAAATATGTTTTTTTTTTTAATATGTCTTCATCGATATTTTCGTCAATTGTGGACCGTTTTTTTTGTTCATTTAATGGAAGCCTTGGCGGTGGTCATATAGGTACATTGTCTCAACTTTGCTTGGGTAGTTTTTGAGTAAACTTCGATAATACGTATTTAATCCACTTTGTGTATCTTGATGATCTTATATATTATTTCCTGTCACTGTTGTTTACGTAGCAAGTAGTACACGACTTGTTGTGATTAGGAACGATAACTAGAAAGTAAAAATAAAAAAATAAAAACAATCGACTTCCAAAAAACACCACTGTAAAGTAACTTTAATTTCGGAAGTCGTCTGGGTTTGTACTATTTTCTTTTTTTGGAAGTCGTTTGTTTTTATATTTGTAAAAAAGTTTTAGTGCCGTTGGATAACAATGCAGACTTCAAGAGTTTAATTCTTAAGGGTTCATTCTTGATTGATAAGGGTGAAATTCAAAACAGCTGTCAAAAACATAAATCTCTTCAACAAAATTTTGTAAATATTTGGTAACATTAAAATATACTTCCTTCAAACTTTTAAACTTCTGATCGAATCATGAAGAGATCCTCAGGAGAAGCAAGGTAACCGACATAGCTCGCAGAATTGCCAAACTTGAGTGGCAGGGCAGGGCACATTGCTCGCAGAGCAGATGGCCGTTGGGGCCGAAAGGTTGTGGAGTGGCGACCGCGTACCGGGAGACGTAGCGTAGGAAGGCGCAGGAATCCGCTGGATGCGGAAAGCACGGAACCGGTTGAGGTGGCGGTGCGTGGGGGAAGCCTATGTCCAGAAGTGGACGTCTTTCGGCTGAAAGGATAATGATGACGAGAAAAAAAAAAAAACCTTTTTCACAACGGTACAATAATGGCTTCAACACGTTACAGTATGGCCGCTGGTCACACGAGCACAGCATATAATGAACTATCCTCATATAATATTTTGTACCAATATAAGAGAACCGAGACCTTCCTAAGGTCGTTGAAAATTCAGTAAATAATTGCCCCAAGCGACTGAAAATTTTCAGTAAAACAGTATTTATTAAAAGCTACTTAGCAGCATATTACACGTTATTAAGTTTCTCTGACCTAGTTGGAGCAGCCTCCTTTTATTCGACCGGGGAGACTTTAATATTTTAGTTGCAGACTATTCCTTAGTTCTACACTCAATTAATCATTTGGAATTCTGCACTGTTTTAAAATTGACTCCGGGAAAAGCAAAACAGAAAGTACAGATGTTTTTAATATTTTATTCTCTTTATTATATTTGAGCCATGAACCTGAAACAGACTAATCGCAGCTTCACCATTTGATACAGAATTTAATGAATTATGCCTAAATAAAAATAAAATATTGCAGACCACATGATCCATAAAAAAACACAATTTAGAAATAGTAACTTAATATCATACACACAAACATAATAAATGAAGTCTATTCAACCTCAAGACCTCAAACAGGTCATTTGTATCAGACTCATATCGAACAAAATCCATCAATCTGTGATGTAATTCTTCAACAACTCCACACTCTACAAAGTACAGATGTTTTATAATAAGATAGAATCAGCTGTCTTGGTGGTTTGGTGGTCGCAAGCATGACAGTTAAGCTCGATATCCTTAGTTCAATCCCTGAAGTGTTATTGGATTTTTCCTTCAGGAAATTCACAGAAACAGGCTGGGCTGGAATTATTGGATTTGTGACCGGTTAAATGACAAATGTACCGTGTGGCGCCGGACGTAAAGAATAGCACCACCCCATTTCCTCCCGTGGGTGTCGTAAAAGGCGACTAAGGGACTTACTAGAGAATGGGCAGCAGCGTTCTCTATGCATTTTTAACACAATACTGCGATCGCCAACCCGCCTGCCAAGTGTTGCGATTAAAGAGAGAAAGAAAAATGTTTTATTTGGGACACGCACAAGACATACAAAAAAAAAATGAAAAAAAAAAAACAAAAAAAAATAGATTATGGCAAACCCCCCCCCAAATAAGGGGGCAAATAATTAATAGCAATCAATTGTTGTACTTTTATGTACCTATTTGATAACTGCATTTTATTCCCTGTAGCGTTAATTCATGTTGTTTGTTTCACCGATGTATTCTTACAAGTTATATTAATCGATATACGCATACGAGAATCAACTTTGATACTATGTATCGACGAGGAACTCTACCTATAGACCACACTTGCTCGTTGTTAGCGCTCCCAGCGTGTTCTTAATATTTTATAAGTTGTTAACTTTGTGGTCAACATATACGTCAGCTCTATACTTTCACATATTGTATGCTTTGCAGCCATGGAGTTCCTTGTCGGCTTTGCACCATAATTCGGAACCGTGTAACTTTTAATTTGATCTTACATCAATTTTGACTTTAGTTTTGTTCACAGTGGTCTTTTTATAGTTGATGTAACATCGTCAAAATGAGAATTTAATGATATGGATAATTTAAAATATTAATCGATATTTTCAAAACGTGTTACTTCATTGCTTGCCATTCTTATAACAGGATCGGTAAGCCATTTACAAATTTCAAATTATACTTCCATTTACTTATCGACAACCCCAATTGACTCAACTGTGCCAATCTCACTTCCAAAAAAAAAAAAAAACAAATGACTTTAATAATCTCGTTGTTCGCTCGATCGTACGCCAATCGTCTGCATTACGCCCCGCTCTAATATTTGCATGAAAAATACTCATTGCTCAGGGCGCTGAAGTGTGAACATAAATAATGAGGGCCCAGGTTTCCGGACTATTATTGTCGTCTATCACCGAGGACTGCGAACCGTATTCTTTTACGTCCAAGCGTTTTGTCAGACGAGAATATTTCACAAGTTATTTGTATCAATTTGCTTCGAGTGGAAAAAGTTGGCCCCTTTAACGTTCTCTTTTTGTGAGATACGTATCCGTGTATTGGTTTTCGTAATGGCTTTTTGAATCATATCGATGTTTATGATGTGAAGTGAACTTTGTTATTGGTTTGCAGTATCTTGGGGCCTACAATGTGAAGGTTCTTATGTGGCGACAGCATTTACTTATATGAGTAGGTACTTTACAGTAGGAAGAAGCACACAACTACACGTACATTTTGATCCATGACTTTCGATTAATAAGACAATCGTCTTGAAGATGAGAAAAAAATAAAACTATACAAACCTAATTAGATATAATTTTTTGTGTTATACATGAAATATATTATTACTATAATTATGATTATTCACATTTCAAATAGCGACCAGACAAACGACTCGAGAAACAAATTAAAATCACTTTTAAGTTTTCCAATTTCATTTCAAACCACAAAAAATGCAGTCCAGACTTCACAGTCGGCAGAAACTTTAAAAAAATCATTCAACAATGCTTGAAAATGGAAAATTTCATTCCGTAATTTTGCAGCCAAAAGTTGCTTTAAATCGGGATTTATTTTGCTAGTCTCAAATATTCGCATAATATTTCCGTTCCTGGAATCAACAATGTCTAGATTGTTTACTATGAACATTCTTCGGGAATATTCTGCGCAGTAGACGAACTTGGGCAGTATTCCCCGTACATTGCGAAAGTACGTGAGAGCCTTTGCTGTCCACTAAGAATAGTTTCTGAAACATTAAAGGCGGATTGTTGGGTCAATTTTTATAATGTTCTGTCCTTTTGGCTAAGTAATAACAGCCGCATGGGTTCATCGATCAGGTTAAGCTACGCTTGCCGTGGATGGGTGACGATCTTTACATACAAGACGCCTCCGTGCCTCGGAAAGGACTTTAAGCTGTTAGTCCTGACTGTCATTTGTAGATCTTTGACAGTTGTTACGGGTCGTCAGAAGACCGAAAGTCACACAACCAGTCTTACCTGCAAGGGATATCGTGTTACCCAGTAGCTGGGTTGTGGAGGTCCTTAAGGCGGTCGCTCCATGTAAAATACTGGTATTCAAATGCAACCAGTTAGACTGGAAGCCGATCCCAACATAATTTCGAAAAAGCCAAGCAGATAATATTCTGCTTTTTATTACAATAGTCTATAGCATAGACAAGTGATGTTGGAACGTTGGACGTGGGTCGATCGTAATATTTTATTTATTATATGTATTTACCTAATTACGGTTTTTATTTATTTGTTGTTTCTATAAAATATTATGTTATTGCCACTTATTTTTTAATCCCCGTGGGACTTATAGATTTCCGTAGGTGTGTCCGTGGCATTACTGCGGGCCCTATCAGAATACCAACGCTGCGATATTTATTTTTTAAATATCGCAGCATTATGCTGAGATAGTGGCCTTTTAGGCCTCGCACAGGTTTACAATGTAAATTTTGTTAGTTTGAAATGCTCATTTTTTATTTTATCGTGTTTGTATTTCTTATGCGTGTCCCAAATAATTTTTTTTTCTTATTTTTTCTTTTCTTTTTTTTTTCGGTCCGAAGACATTTATGAATTTGAACAGTTACCTTTGTTACATTTCTGATGATACGCTTAATGCTATCCCAGTCCTTATTGATCTTAGGTATGAGGCTTTCTAACGCTCTTGGCATTGTTGGTGTCTATTGATGGCGGTGGAATTGTGTAGTGCCTTACCAACCTATATAACAAAGGCGTAGTTGCCTAGGTCGGCTAAATAGTCCAGAGGTTCAATTATTCATCAAAACATCATGAACTCAACCTGTGTTACACGACCTATTGGTCGAATACCCCAAGCAACAACATAAAAAAAACACAATATTTTCTCTCCACCATTTGAATCTAGCAATGAATTAATGTGCATAATATATTCGTTAAGACCGGAATCGAATTACCAACTAGACCTCTAAAAAGGGACCCTTTTCATTAGGCTTTCATAAAAAACGCGTTAAGAAAAATAAGGAAAAGAGATACATGCAATCATTTATCGTTTATGTTGCTCCCTGCGCTGGGCCCATTATAAACCTTGTAGCAGGAGCCGAAAAATAAATGCTTTGGTGTAAATATTATGTTATCGGTAAAGATTTTGAAAATTATTGTTAATCTCCTAATTTTGACTGTAAGTACATAGTAAATATTCTATTCTTAGTTAATTAACTTAAAAGTATAGTCCTACGATTTTTTTTTAATGGTTAGAAATAAAAAATCGGCCTTAAGACAAACCGCGACCCCGCCCCTGCTGCACCCGGTTTTTAGGACTTGACAAAGCTTTGAGATTTATTAATATTTTTTATACACCTCAATCTTTCGAAATAAATTCGCTAAATTATGGTGATAACCGGATCAAAATCTATTGCGTAGTTTGGAAGAACAACGCGGTCATACAGCAGCAGTTATGAAAAGCGATTTTAATTTAAAATATGTAATGATATAAAAGTATAGATTACGATTAGTTTCCTTGGATGGGTTTCGTACCTGTAAAAGCCACCTTTTTACAATCAAACAAATTATATATTTTCCCCTTAGCTTTACGTTGTCACATTGTCATACTTAAAAATATAACATTTATTTAACTACGTTAAAAATTCAAGAACATTTGCTCGGAGTTCAGTTGCCTCCGTATCTGGTAATCTGCGTTATAAATGGTATAACTACTATAACCTAAACATCGCTCCATCAACACAGAAAATCTTGTGGAACGTAATTTAAAAACTAGAAGCGGATGGAATTTTTATTAAAAAAAAAAAGACGTGTGGCACTCGGGGACTGCCGCGGTAAAGCTATTGCATAGCATTTTGTATCAACTTATGCAATTATAATTATTTATTTATTTTATTTATGCAGTATTTCTTTTTCTTTGATATTAATTCAAGTTACACTTTTTGAGCGTGGTGACCGATAAGAAAGTAAAATCAATCCATAATCGGCCCAGAACTTTGGAGAACCGTTTAAAAGTGGTTTTTATAAGCTATGAAGAACGTTAATGTTTAATGTTAATTCTAGCTAGATTTATAAATAAATTGCTCACATACCTCAACAACCTTTCAAAAACTTTTGAATTACGATGCCTGCCATCTAGTGGATAAAACCGACAACAAAACACAACTGAGACCACCAACAGAGCAACGCTTGTCTCGATTACGAATCACAAGCCACGCCAATGTCACCTCTATTTAGTTAGTTCTACCTGCGATTACTAGATGGCGTTGCGTTGCGCGGTAAATCCACCACAGAGTTTCGTAGAGTCGTACAATACATCTAATCGCACGCACACAACGCCGTGTCGAAGACTGCCAAACTGAAACGACGTTAGACGATGCACGGCCTTCAAGCCACACCTCCGTGCCCGTCGGAGTGGGGAGCGCGAGGTTTTTTCGTTACGGAATTTCTGGATTCGGTCCCCGCGCTCAAGGCCCGCGATAGAAGCTATGCAATAGCTTAAAAACAAAATAAATAAGTGCTGAACGTCGTAAAAGTGTGTAACTACGTAAACAAAGTCAAATACTATTCAAATATAAGCATAATAACAACTTTAAAATAGACGAAAGTGTTGAACCTAAAGTAATTTTAAATAAAAAAAGAGTGACAAACTGTTTTGACAGCGAAAAAATTCCATGTACATGAGTCATTTCCAACCGTCTAGTCAAGTTTAAAAATTGTTCAACTGGAATGGTATCAACTATTTGGCAAACTTTAATTAAGTCATTGTAGCCTTGCGGTGCAACAGGGGAACTGAATGTACTCATAATCGACTGGTCGTGAGTTCAAACCCCACTATCAACAACCACTTTTTGTGAAGATCATAATTTTATAAACTAATATTTATAAGAATAAAATACGCAGTACACAGAAAAAAGGAACTGCCAGAAATTATTAGATCACTAGAGGGTACTGGTGTAGTAAAATAACCGTCGGAGTGGGGAGCGTGAGGTTCTTTCGTTACGGAATTTCTGGATTCGGTCCCCGCGCTCAAGGCCCGCGATAGAAGCTATGCAATAGCTTAATAAAAAAAACTCAGTATGTAATATGGATTCAAAAACTGCAGTTCATAAAAGAAAGTAGGTACAGTCTCAACTGCTTTATCACTTTTGAAAATTCCCAATAAATTTAAACTATCTATCAGTCACAGACAAAGAGACCTCGGTCCTATACTACAAAACTACAAACAAGTCTACAATTATAAAAAATATATATATTGTAGAATATAGGATTGCGTAACACAAAAATTACAAATAAATGTAAATTATAGAATTGTCACTGCAATAAATTAATTTAATTAATTTTAATTGTAAGGTTTTTCCATTACAATTATGTGGCTTAGTGTTTTATAGTACAGCCACGTAAGATTTACAAATTTGTAACTTGTAAAGTTGGGCCCTATACCACAAGTATAAGGCCCTGGTCGTTTGACGTGCAATTGCGATCGAGTTTAGGGTGATAAAGCAATAATGAGGTCGACTATACCTATCCATACTAATATTATAAATGTGAAAGTAACTCTGTCTGTCTGTCTGTATGTTACGTTTTCACATCTAAACCGCTGAACCAATCGTCCTGAAATTTGGCAGAGATATAGCCTGGGATATGGAGAAGGACATAGGCTACTTTTTTACGCGATATAACCGACATCTACGCGGAGCCGCGGGCAAAAGCTAGTCTACATATATAGTGGAAATAATTAAAGAAACGAAGGTAAAATATACAAGCTGCCACAATTAACGCATACTGCACATTATATAACTTGTCTAAGGCTCTCTACACGGGCGAGAATATCGCGGCTATTGTCACGCCGTGACATCAAATTCTATAGGAACTGTATGGAGCAATCTCCACACGGCGAGAATTTGATGGCACAGCGATTTCGCCCGTGAAGATGGCGCTTAAGGCATACGACTGCATTCACTAGAAAAAACATGAGTATGGTTATAGTGACGAAACATAAAGCCAAGCGTGGCGATTATGGCAACCCCCCCCCCCCTTTGAAACAACAAAGCAACATAATTTTATGTTGCGTCATAATTATTTCAGCCGAAAGACGTCAACTGCTGGACATAGGCCTCCGCCAAGCACCGCCACTTCGACCGGTTCTGTTCTTCCCGCATCCAGCGGATTCCTGCGGCCTTCACAAAGTCATCGGTCCACCTTGTGGAAGGCCTTCCAACGCTACGTCTCCCGGTACGCGGTCGCCACTCCAGGACCTTTCGGCCCCATCGGCCATCTGTTCTGCGAGCTATGTGCCCTGCCCACTGCCACTTAAGTTTCGGAATTCTTCGGGCTATGTGGGTTACCTTGGTTCTCCTGCGGATCTCTTCATTTATGATTCGATCACGTAGAGAAACTCCAAGCATAGCCCTATCCATTGGCCTTTGGGTGACTTTTAGCCTTCTAATAAGGCCCAATCTGAGCGACCACACTTCAGTGCCATATGTTATCACTGGCAACACGCACTGGTCCAAGACTTTCATCTTGAGACACTGCGGTATGTGGGACGAGAAGATATTGCCAGTATAGGGTATTGATAATACCAGTAACTATGGTCAAACTCAAGGCAAGAGTGTTTGAATCGCTCTAGAAACTGAAGACTCTTGAAAAAAGCTTGTGGACATGGCTCAGAAGTGTGATGGGCCTATCATTCTGAAGAGTTGTCTTAAAGAAAAGTACCACCACACTTCTGTTCCATGCCTGTGGTGTTTTGCCCTCGAGTATGACGGAATCAAACAGCCTCTGGAGGGCCTTAAGAACGGGTTTCCCGCGGCGGCTTCAGAAGCTCGGCCGTAATTCCGTCATTACCCCGGCGCCTTGTTGTTTTTGAGCTCCTTCCGAGCCATCCTAATCTCATACAAGCTGACGTCCGGGATGTCTTCGGTGTAGTGTCGGTTCAATCTAGCTCTTGGGTTGTTTGCCAGACTTGTTACGGGGTTACTTGTTGACGTGTATAACTCTCCATAGAACCTCTCTTTGTTGTTTAAGCTTAAACAAACTGTATTTGAATGGGTAATATTTATAGTAAGAACAGCTCAGAGTGAGCGGTCACGTTAGATGTCCCTCAGGATTCTATTTTTGGTCTAGCTTCGCCACTTAATTTTTGACAAGTGAGAAAAGGTCAAACTTCGTCTAGTTGGTATTTTAAAGAAACAAAATTAAAACTAAGAAAGTCCTGTACAAATTCTTGCAAATGTCTTTCAGTTCATTCCACCAGCACCCGCAAGACGCTCCTGACTTCAACCGCACTGAACCACGTCGCGTTCCCTCCGCCGCTCTCTAATTTTGTATGCTCTGTTGTTTCACCGCATTTATTTTTCTTCGCGGTCTAATTCTCTTTGTTGTCTCAGTCGTTTCGCAACCAAATTTCGCGGAATGAGGTCCGTGGTTGAAATGAAATTGGTATTCGGAATGAATTGGGCTCCTCCGTAAGTTTTGCGGACCCTTGATTTTTAATTCGATTTGTGCTTCGCACGGATGCTGAATATTAACCCAGTTTACAATTCGACGGCAAAACAATGACAAGTATATTCAGGAACTATAAATTTGCTTTAAAAAATCAGGAAATTCTCTCGTATCGTCGGGTCCGTCTCCACCAAAGTAGCACAACTGTATACCTACATATTTCTGAATAAATAACGTATATTCTGACTGTTTAAATACCGTCAACTCATTAGCGTTGAACAGTGAACTAATTTCAGCCGATATGCAAGTCATCACCACGGCTTACTAATTAAGCTAGCGTTCTCAACTTTGAATACGTTTCTTCAAATGCTTTTAGCAGCGTGGAAATCTTTTCATCGGAACATATTTTATGAAGCGCCTATGAATTTATTAAGAGATTAGCAGCTACTAAAATAATTATTTCTTAATTACCCAATTCTGATGTCTTAATATTAGGTAGCACGTTGACTGTTATTTTAAATAGGTACTGTTAGTTTCATAACACGAATTTCGAATACATCGTACGCATATAGATGTATAATATTTTGCATAATACATACATATACCTTCTATGACAACTCGAATGTAGGTCAATCCTCAACTCGAGGAGGTTTCAACTCGTCGATTTTTGGATGACATGCAAATAGGATCAACAACAACTGACAGGCATCCATTCGCATCGAATTATTCCAAAACAGAGTTAAGCTACATTATAATATTATTGTTAGAGACATCAGCAAGACAGATGGGGCGGTCAACGCATGAATATTTCAGGAGTGGCATTAGGACATGGGAAAATAAATATGGCCGACTTGACTGGACGCATTTGTACATAAATCGTAGTACCGCCCGTGTTTGAATTACCAATGAAAGGGACCGAGCTGGGGTTATTTATCAGTTAACCGTATATCCATCTCGCTGGGTTACACGCTGAATTTTTATTGAAAACTCACGGAAGTCATGATTCGTTGATTACGAGATTAGAGTAACGTGAGTGGCTATTATTTATCTAGAATGCCATCCATTAATAGGAAATACAATTGAGTCAAAGTTTTTTAGTGCACACTTAAAAAGCTTGCTATAAACACGATGGCATGAATATATAATGCTTTGATTGCCAGTTAAAACCATTTATATAACGATGAGACTCGTATATAGTCATAGGTATCGTTTGAATTTGACCAACCCTTCGGGAAAAGTCAAGTAATCTGAATTCATAATTATTTTATTTTGTATCTGAATAGAGCATATATTTTTATAAATAGGTAACATGTTTGTAAACAAAAAAACACTTAACACAGCCTATAGGCAGATAGTTGTTGCTTATTTCCGTCAAAACTATAACAGCATTTACAAAACCAACCATTATTTTTCAAGTGACATTCTTTATCAAACATTTCTCAAAACCCATTGAATTTGAAAACGTTGAAGACACAAACCTAAACAAGGTATTACAATGTCTATGCAGTTTCTTACTCGTTCTTCTCTATAAGTACCAATTGCGCTTTGGAATGGGCAACTAGCTTCATATTTATGACTAACTCCTTCAAAATTCAAAAGTGCCTTTAAATGGTTTGAATTAAGGGTTTATTTAATTTTCAATCTTCATTAAGTTTAGATTTATATGAATATATCAAATAGAACATATTTTCTCGTTACAGTGCATAAGGCATTTTTCTCTCGATTTTATGATTGAGGACCTAATCAAAGAAATGCGCAATCTGGATCATAGCAACCGTGAATGTCGACAAAGAGCTAGAGTTACGTTTATTTATGGTGAACTATGATGTTCAGATGTCATGTTTGACTGAATACTGATTGAAATAACATGAAGTAGTGTTTTTGAATGATGATTATTTTACAGTAAAAAGTGTATTTGTAAGAAAAAGTGCTATTCGCGGTGGATCTTTAGTTCTTGTTTCAAACAAGTTGAAATGTAAACAACGCCAAGGTTTTTTTTTTACAATTTGGGATATTAATGGAGACAGCAAAAGCAAAATAATGACGTGGCTGTGGTTATACAGTATGCGCACTTGAATTAAAAATTATTTTGATTGAATGCACAACATCGGATAGGGTTTAGAAATAACTATAAATGATCTGTTCCATCATATTGAACGTATCAGTTGGCTTTGTTGTTACAGACTAGCACAGAATACAATATGAATGGGTAAGGTTAGGTTAGAACTGTGACAAACCTCGCGCGAGTCGTGCGAGCGGAGCGAGCGGTGCCGCAGCAGCGACCGGCAAATAAATAAATATTTGGTATATTAAGGGACCAATATGGGAATTATTAAGGATTACAAAAAGAGGCACGTTTATTATATTACAGTGTCCTTTGATATTCTAGGAACTTAAGCATACTCGTATTATAAATATTTGCGTTTCACAGTATTTTATTTTGAAGGTAGATATACAAATAATATGATAGCGTATTATTTTAATTTAACATCAAGGTATCCAAATGTTTACATAGTAGGAAGCGACAATTTTCCAAAAAACATAGTCCTGTGATTTTGTCCCAGAACGGCACCACACGTTACATGCTTATAAGAAACTTTATGCTCGCAATATTCTGTTAGACGGCAGAAAAAACGAATTCTTATAACTAGTCGCTCACGTCCTAACCCGAGATGAGACAAATAAAGCAGAACGTATCCAAACCAGCCCCTAAAATAATAACCAAAACCCTGGCCACATGTCGTCCTAATACCAACCGACATTTGCTCGTAAAAAATAAGAAAAGAACCCCGCAAAATACTCTCTATTACAACCCACCGTACGTCGAAAAAATTGGAAATACATTTGTTCGAAAACGAATCGGACTGCGTATTACCAGATCGGTGTCAGACATTTTGATATCATTTTGTATCTCACACGCGTGCCACGTTACTCGCAGATTTAGAATTCTTTTATGAATAACATTTTCTTCAAAGATGATGGTCGTGTTAGTTCCTTGAATAGGAGTCGTTTGGTGATAAAATTGTTTCCTACCAGATGTTGCGATCGAAAATAAATGTGGTTTCTTGATCATGAAAAATTTAACGTGAGTGCAGTATGCAAGTAGTGGGTGAAATGACTTCGCGTTGCTGCACCAATTGACAACAAGTAACTGTGCAATAAGTAAATACAGGATAGGCTAAACTAAAAATACATATTTTGCACAATTTTCATATAAACCTTATGTCTTATAGCGTTCGTCGTTTCAGCCGAAAGACGTCCACTGCTGGACATAGACCACCCTTGATTGGGGGGTTTGCCATAATCGCCACGCTTGGCAGGCGGGTTGGCGATCACAGTATGGTGTTAAAAATGCTTAGAGGACGCTGCTGCTTGTAATCTAGTAAGTCCCTTAGTCGCCTTTTTGGTACGACACCTACGGGAGGAAATAGGATGGAGCTATTCTTTACGTCCGGCACCACACGACACATTTCTTATAGCAAAGTATTAAAATAAATTTAACATAAAAAATAAAAAAAATAGTCAGGTCCTTGACCAAGATACTCCAAGATAGACTTACTTGCTAGACGGTCTTGGACCCATATTAAATACACAAATAATACACAATTTTGTCAATTTTACAAGTAATAAATAGTTGATTGATTGATTAATAAATAAAATTCATTAAATCACGTAAAAATATGAATAGGTAACGAATAAATGTCAGATAACAATTAATTAAGCAAATGAAGTTATGTTAGAAGCAAACATTATTATATCCATAAGATTACCTACATCATTACACAGTATATAAAATTACAAATTAGGTACCAGCAATATGTCTGCTACAACAATGCCCAACGTAGGGGCAATCCCGACGCTGAGCAATCATCGCCAGCTGATGATCCTTGATGTACTGGCCCAAATCAATTTGCCCGGCCTTTACCCAAATATGTTAAGGTCAGCTTCCAGTCTGACCGTATTATAGGTGGATACTAGTATTGTACATTGTCCGATTGTCTATCTGACCTCCACAACCCAGTTACTGGGTTATATTTTGCAAATAAGAAAGAAATAAAACGAGTAATAGTCGACCAACTTACATTTGCAGTTAAAAACATGTTCTCCGATACATTCTGTATGGGAGAACACGTTTTTCAACTACAATGTTAAGTTTATTCTTGGGATAAATTCGTTTCAACTACGGAACCCTTCATTGTGCGTGTTCCGACACGCACCTGGCCGGTATTTTTTTATGTCGTAGTGTCGTATCAGCCTGTAGCGTCGAACATATGGGTTAGATTAAATTGTTACTAGATGATGTTCAAACGTGCCATTTAAGTGCCTATTTGAAATAAATGCTTTGACTTTGATGTTTATCCTACTTAGGGCGGGTTGTTTCACGTCCACTTGACGCACGCGTATACGTCATAAATGGCGCTAACAATTGTCAAACCAAATAAAGCGTTGTTTCTCAAAATTATGCCCTTAACGTTCGTTAAAAAATAACGATTACAGTAACCCACTGGTAAACGTCATTTTGTTCTTCTACATTTGAAGTTTGACGATCGGTTTTTTATGCAGTGAAACAACGCTTTGTATTTAACGAACCTTAAACATCATAAGTAATTATTATTATTTGACGTACGTATGTTACGTTAACCAACCGTTTGAAACAACCGGCCCTAAGAGTATTTTACATCGTCGTTAGCCAATTTACACAAAACCTTAATCCTTACTTCCTGACTACTATTACAAATGTGAAAGTAAGTTTGTTTGTTACCTTTTCACGCCTAAACCACTGAATCAATCATCCTGAAATTTTAATATACATTGTCAGGTGTACAGAAACGGACATAGGATACCATCACGAAAAAAAAAAAGTACTGTTCCCGAGGAAGACAACAATAATGATCTTATGATAATAGATGGCGCCACGTGTCTTTCGAATCATGATTGAATTTTATTATTATAGAAACTTTAGTAGTGTGTTAGGAGTTTTTTTTAAATCGACATTAACGCGAGCGAAGCCGCGGGCAAAAGCTAGTGAATGATATACTTAAACCTTCCTCATGAATTATTTTGTCCATTGCTGAAAACCGTATGAATATCCGTTCGGTAGTTTTTGAGTTGATCGCGTTCAGACAGACAGACGCGGAGGTGGGACTTTGTTTTATAATAATAATAATATGTAGTCATATAAAATTGCTTCCAGAACCTCCAAATCTATCTAGAGAAGCCAATCTGAAGTAAAAATGAAGCTACATAAAAGCTCCACGTCAAGTTTTTTGGTTCAAGAATAAGTTGTTTACTTCTAAACGCGAAGTCAGTCGTAACAGTTCGCAACTCAGGGTCGCGACCAAAAATTTGAGCGTTTCATTAGGAACTTGATTAAGTATGTAAATGTACCTACCTACAAGTTTCCTCGTTGAAAAGCAGTGGATGCTGAAATTTTTAACTTTTACGTAAATATTTTCTTTGACAATTTTTATTGTGTAGAGGTATTTCATGGTTTTTGTGCTGTCTGTTGTAAGGTAAAAAAAGAATCTAGTAGGTAGATGTAATTTCTTTGTATCCGAGTTAAAGTGTAACATTAATACTTACAAATAAATATAGACCAAAGTGAAATCTACTGTCTCTTAGAATACAGGCTATCCTAGTCTAAGAGACAGGGTTATATACATTTTGTACAGATTTTGCAACTTCTATAAATGTGTTTCCTGGGACCCTGGGGTCCCGGACCTTTGGAAGGCGTATGAAGAAGCCGAAGCCAACTCGCAGAGGCCCCATAGACAATTTTTAATTATGAGGAGGCACCAACCGACGATTATCCCTGTATCCACAACACAATGCAAGTGCACCCAAGGACAACCTCCGGTTTGGTGCAGGACTATTGCGTGGTATGGAAACAAAGATATTGGATTATGGGTTTGGGTGGTTAAAGTGCACTGGTTACCTAGAACTATGGAAATACTATGGCCCCTGCCTGACCATTTTTTTATAAACAATACACAGATAAAATGGCAGGGGGTGACTTGCACACTCAACAATGGGCCCCCGAAAAAGGTCGCTAGCACATAGTATTGCAGCGACAAGGAGATAAATTATTGTTATTTAACAGTATAAGTACACACATATAAAAATAATACGTACAAAGGGGATCCTTATTTCTAAGGAAATCCCTTCCAGCATACTTGCGATAAGAAAAGTTAATCGTCATTAATCATTTCATGAATTGAATTATAAATATAAACATTACGAAATTTTTCAAGGTGAAACAAAGGTCGTTTTAATCCGTAGAAAATCACCTAAAACTGTCCACTTAGCGTTAATTGTCTGGCCCTTGCCCTTTGTACATTTCAAATCCCTAACAAGATCTCAGGAAAAGTCATTAGAAAACACGTTCGCGAATCTTTTATTTTCGATTTTAGCCCACTCACTGTTCCACTCAGTTGAACGGCGAGGTAGATTCATTGTTAGCGCCCACTTTTCTACAAAAACCACTTGAGCGGCATTCCCTAATGAAATAAAAATCTCAACTACAAACCCGTGAAACGCCCTAGTATTGTGTTTTTTGTTATGGATATAACTGGCTCTTCCTGCGGTTTCACTCGTGTGATTTACGATGTTTGTGGGGAGAGTGAAAATTGGGTAGTATTCTGGCAAAATGCGACCAGTATACAAAAAAAAAAAAAAAATCAAACTAATATCCAGCTGTGATGAAAAAGCACTGCCCAATCTTTTGATAAGATGTTCCTCATTACCTGATCAGTAATACTTCGGCTGGTAATAGGTAGGTACTGTACAATGACTTGAAAACAACGGGAGCCTTTACGTCCCCGCAAATCAATCTAAAAAGGATGTACGATCCAAATATTTCAATCAGACGTAGTAGAACATCTCGCCAGATATTAAGGAAGCAGAGCAGAGGAGTTTTTTTTTATATAACTGATTGGGCCTACTCTTGACCTAGATCTAGCCTAATGGAAAGCGATGGATGAAGTCTATGATGGAACGAGCGCGCCCAGAAGATGCCTGTTCACTCTTGCTTTAAAGGTAGACGGGTTATATGTTGAAGGGATCACAGTCGCTGGCAGAGAGTTCCACACTTTGGCTGTGCGCATAATAAATGTGTAGAAGAAGCGCTGGGTACGACTGGACGGGATATCAACTAAGTACGCATGGTACCCTGCAGTATATCTGGAAGTCCAGTACTAAAACGGCAATGGTGGAATCAGGTCGTGGAGCTCCTGCGCACACTATCCGAAGTACAGTCTGTAGAAGACTGACAGGCAAGCAACATTACGCCGATGAGCCACCAACGTTTTATCGCCTTTTCCCTGTGCGTTCCACCAAGTTGCAAGAATTCTAACTTAACAAACGTACAGTATCCTGTTTTGTGTACATTTTGCTATAAAATAAAGTATCTTCTCTTTAAGTAACCCTTCGAAGTAGGTGATCACAAAACAAAACCTCTATAGACGAGATCTTGGTTCAGCTCCGCAGTTGAAAATAAACAGAGCAAATAAAAAACAACGCACGAAATAAAAAATCCAACAATCTCTTTCGCCGAAAAAGTAACATAGCACCCCATTTAGAAAGACACGTTCTAAAATAGCTAGCATGAATTGAAAACGAATGTTTCAGGAATATTCTTTGTTATATCGTGTTCGTTCAAGACCGTTCGGCAATAACCTGCAGCCGCTTCTAGGAACATGATATAGAGCTAGATACACTTCCGTGGAAATTAAATTAGTACCTACTGTCGATAGATATTTTTGTTGCTTCAATATTGAGGTGGTGTTGAGGAAATGAGGATGTAGATAATTATAATATAGTCAGTTAATAATTGTCATTGCTTCAAGGGGATATTGTGTGTAACAGTTTTTCATTGTGTCATTTTAATACGTCATGGAACTGGAAATGTAAACCAGCCTTTATAGAGCACATTTACACCATTTCCAGAGTTTAACCAATTGTCGAAACTCACAGATTTTTGTTTGTTTTCGACTGCGGACGTGCATAGAGGTTTTGACCTGTTATTCTTTGATTATGGGCCTCTGTTGAGATGCGGGCGCAGCGCCGCCTCCGGCCGCCTTCCTTTGATCCCAACTCAACTGCGTCTAATTTTACTTACTAGGTCACCTTTGGCGCAGTCTCTCATTCCTTTTTTCAGACAGTTGATATAAAAAAATATTTTGAAACAAATCAACTCTTTAAACAAATATGATCGATGGGTCATCGATGTCCAGATATTATCCAAACTATATTCAAAATTCTGTAATGAATATTCAGAAGTTTCTGAAAAAAAAAAAAGAGTACTTGGAAACTACTGGGTCATTAGAATATGATAAGTGCCCAGTCAGTTAGATGTTAATGAAAATCTGTGAAGTTGAAACGTTCCAGAGATAAAGTCAACAGACATTATATTCCCCTCTCAAACCATTTCTGGAACGCAATTATCAGATACAAAATACGTTTTCTCAGAAGAAGGAAATGCTGAGATTCGCGACCTTCCTAAGCTCGTTTAATTCCCAGAAACGAACAAAACTCATAGTATTATGGGTTATTCAACGGAGTTAAAACATAAGACAACAGTGGAGCACTTAGTACCTACCTACGTAAGGAGGCGATAATCAACAAAGTTAAGGGTAAAGTAACGAGGTGTGGTGGGAAATTGAAAAAAGTAGTTTGAATATTGTTATGTTGCATTATTAAATTTAACCTCATTTTATGTCCTGCCTGCAATGGACACCATAAATAAAATATTTATAATATTGCAGATTTTTTAGAAATTTTTATTTTTTTATTCTTGTTATAAATTATACTTTTATTAAATATAAATTACATAAATATTGCCTGAAAGAGATCGCAGAAAGCGATAAGGCCGCCCATTGTATTTTTTGAGTGTTTGTAGTGTTATAATTTTTTTGTTATTTAATTTTCTGGTAGTATTTTTTTTTGTTTTGAGGAGTTCGTGGCTAAGTAATAACAGGCGCACGGGTCGATCCATCAGGTATATATCCATCCTTAACGGGGTTGGTCCGTGCCCCGGAAAGCACGTTAAGCCGTTGGTCCCGGCTGTCATTCGGGATCTATAACAGTCGTTACGGGTCGTCAGAAGTCCGAAAGTCTGAAAACAAATCTTATTAAGGGGTATCGTATTACCCAGTTACTGGGTTGTGGAGGTCAGATAGGCAGTCGCTTCATGTAAAATACTGGTATTCAGCTGAATCTGGTTAGACTGGAAGCAGAACCCAACATAGTTGGGAAAAGGCTAGGCCGATTGATTGATTTGCTTATTTTCAATCTTTTTAGTTTTATTAATATATATATTCGGAGAAGGGTAGATTTCTCTCGTTATCATCAGCCATAATTCAACTACTGTGGGCGTACAGTGGGTAGTGTTGGTTATTGCGCAGTAGAAAAACCGAATTAAACTCAAATCAAAAGTCATTTACTCAAGTGAGTTCTACTTTAAAGATTACATAAGACAGTTCCCCCAAAACGCCCATCCCTTCAACCACTTACTAGTGCTATAGCTGAGAAGAAGAAGTAGAGGAACAAACTCCCCAGCAGCACATCTGTCTGTTCAGTTAGAAGAACGTGATTCTATACAGTAATGGGTATGCAAAGTAATTAATGTTGGTATACGACGCAACTATACCGAACGCGCAACAGTTCCTTGACGTCTTCACTGCTTGACCGCCACCGATGAACTTCACTTGACAACTGTGCGGCGAACACTTGTCGCCGGTCGAACGTTATGCTGTGACTCCGTCATGCGCCGCTAGGCAGCGCTAGTGTCCCGATTAGTACAGAATCGTTGGCGCTAACTACAATAACTCCATCGAACGCAACTAGATGACGCTGGCGTACCGTATATAACAGACTCGTCTCCGACATATATATGTATGTAATATATAAATACTATAATATAAAAATATATAAATTTAGAATTGTCTAATTACTAGCTTTTATTTTATACCAATATTGTTGCAATTTATATTAAAAAAAAAAACCTTCCCCTCCCTTTTTGTACATATTTGCAGATGCAATTTACAAATATTATATAGCCTATGTCATTCCCAAAATTAAGACGAATTTAACGACACTTCAAATGTTAAAATCCATCAAGCCGTTTAGGCTACAGAGCGTGCCAAAGAAATAGACATACATATATACGTACTCTCGAAAAACAACACCAACAACAATAAATAATCAATATAGGCGGCACGGTTGGCGCAGTGGTTAAGCGATTGACTGCCTCGCTGCGTGTCGCGGATTCGATTCCCGCACGGAACAAATATTTGTATGACCTACAAGTAGTTGTTCCGGGTCTGGCTGTTTGTGTATGTGAGTTTAAATATTTGTAAACGCACCCACAATACAGGAGAAATTCCTAGTGTGGGCAACGTTTTTACTAAAAAACTAAAGAATATAATTTGATTAATTTTATTACAATCAATTTATTTTTCTGGTGTACAATAAAGGGGTGATACCCATTACCCTATCTCCCAACGTCCTCAAAACATCAAATTAAATTATTTGTAAAGTACTCACTCGACCACTTCTCGTAATGACGTGTCCGAAAGCGTTCCAATAAAATAAAATCAGTATCTAGTTAAAATTAACCTTATTTTGGAAGATATATTTTCTCTATGTACACACGGCCACAAATCAAGCTATACATTTCCAGTTTAGGCTGATCTCGCATTGTATAGGATTTCCGTACAATGAGAGGTCAGCTTATACTGCAAATGTATAGCTTGACCTATGTATAATTTTTGTGCTGTGTTTTTAGATGTTTTCGAGATATATCCAGTGTGTGTTAGGGATGTATCCAGGAGGTGAGTTTGGAATGTACGAGTATCCAGGTTGTTCTAGGGAAAAATGTAGTGTAAGGGAAGAATTTAGGATGTGTTGGAGGGGCATCCAGCAAGCAATTCTTTAGCTTAGGAAAGTTGTAAGTAAACACAATCATGTAGACTATTAATCATATTTTTATTATAGAACTAGCTTCTGCCTGCGACTTCGTTCGCGTGGAAGTCGTAAGGCACCACAATATACCAAAATATCAGCGTGCTATCTTCCATGTTAAAGTGTTTGGTTCCCGCATTTAGTGCTTCAGGTGGACCATTGTACATGGGTCATGGTGGCTATCAGTGGTTATTCCAACCAGCCCACCTCCCTGCAGAAGTTAATTTCGCCTCCTGGTCAGTTTAGAACATCTGTGAAAGATCTCTAAGAGGGTTTCTGTTCTAATATTGTGACGCCTGTGCATTCAAAGAGCACATGCGTGCCGGTTTCCTCAGCCTCTACGCAATCCGTGCACAGAGGACTATCCATTATGCCTATTGTGTGAAAGTGTTTGTTTAGCGAGCAGTGTCCCGTGATGGTCCCCGACACCAGGCGCAAGCCGGTCCTTTTCAGGCGTAATAAACGCCTGGTTAGCCTACCATCTAAGAATGGCATAGCCTCCCTGGACTATTTGCAGCCCAGTGTCGAGGTCCACTAGCTTAATTACACTCCCGGACACCCTGAATCGAGCCACCATACATATTTATTTTAAAGAAATCTATATTTTTTAAATAATAGTATCTAAAAAAGAAAGAAAAAAAAAATGTTTTTGAAGCCAGTCACTCACTATCTTTTCCGTTTGCCATTTTTTCAAATTTGGTTCGGAAAGCCTTTTTGAGTCTCCTTCTAAGTTCGAGCGCAAACAGTCAGTCCATGAAAGTTTCGAAGCTGTTCTTAGACCTGTACTGAGGTCAGGTGACGATTATGCAGGCTGTTGGTAAAGATAAACCGATGATGTCGTTCTGTAGTGACCCCGTTTCGTGGTCCTCCTGGACGGTGCACGAAGCCGCCAGTCTCCAGGTATCGATGGTAAATTCTTTGAACGGAAAACGACTTACGTGAAGTTCTACGCTTACGTTTCGTTGACTAAGCCCAGACTAAAGAAGTGCTTGCGCGGCTACGAGGACTTAAATGAGGACCCCATTGTAGCTTTTTCAGTTTTATCGACGAATTCTAGTTTCTCTTGATTCAGTACTATCTCACAATCACTACTTATGACTTTAGATAATATGTACATCTATTTAAGTCCCCATTCCCCTCATAGAATGAAACTCCGGACCGAAACTCTAACTCGAATATATCAAAATATCACCATAGTTTATTAATTGACTTAGAATCGCGAACAACGCGAAAACTTGATCAACAGAGCTCGCAAACCTCGGACCAACGCATAATACAGAGCAAGTTGAATTAGTTCGGTTTGCGGCCACCGGACACCGCCGGACACTGCCGGACTTAGCCGGATGCCGGACTTAGCCGGACGACGCCGTACAACGCCGCACTTGAGAACAGCTAGTTATATGCTTAAGAACCGATCTACTCGTAAGTAACCCAATTATTTTTACACGTGATAGTTTGAAGTAGATTTTGTTTTGTTGGGACTTTCTAAGCGCAAGTTTATTTATTATTATTATTATTATACACTCTCGGACACTTGAATCGAGCCACCCTACATATTTTTCTTTAAAGGTCTCTATCTTTTTCATTAATGATAGTACAAAGGAAAAAAAATAAGAGGTTTGTGTTTTTTCTCAGTTAGTTTAGCCAGACCACGATAACGTGGTCTGGCAGTTTGAGTAATTTGTGCGGCCTATCCAAATGTTCTATCTTTATTATTGTTCGCCGATCGTTGGGCTCCTTAAGTTCTGAGTTAAGCTGCACATTACTGACAAAAGTGTGCACTGACTGGATTGGTCACATCAATCTTTGTGGTACTTTCATCAAAAGCCCGTTTCAGACACCAATCTACATGGTCTTCACATGATCTGATCAAGATAATGTCTGGACTTTAAAAGACTGTGACCTTTGAGTTTGTTTCGACCTTTCTTGTCATAGTAGTCAAGTAGAAAACGCCGACCTCATATAGTTTAAAAAATATAATAGACGTGTAAAAGTGTTTGTACAAAACTAATTACAGAAATGAAATCATTTATTCATTCATTCAATACGATAAAAAAAAAAGAATATTTTGGAAAAATCTAATAATGCGTAAAATCGCGGTTATAATTCGATCTCGGTAATAATATTTCTCCACTGTATTATGTAGCTGTAAAAGGCATCGGTGAATATAAAAATTAGCGCCTATATATTTTTGCTCAATCTCCTTTACCTATCAACGTGCCTGTGTTTTTGAGTTTATCTTGGATTTACTGATATCGGTGAAAGAAAACATCTTGAACCTGGACTATACAAATAGTAATGAAGTCAAAACTGTTCACTGAATCACTGATCAACAAAAAAACTTTTTTTCTGTGTAACAAGAAAACTTTTGGCTGATTCTGTTAGGAATCAGGTCAAGTAGAGTAGAATTAGTAGTCTAAAATTTTAGATACGAATAGCTTTATTGTAATATGATTAATTTTTTACTTTTCCTAAATTACAAATTATTTTAACAATAATTAAATTATTATCAATGTTATAATATTATTATAAGTACTTTTTTTGATTTTCTCCTGTATTTTGCGTCAGGAACGTCCCTCTGTAATTCCCAGCATAGTTGGGTACTTTTATAATCTGTGTCCTCTGATTCAGTTGAAAGATCAGAGCGCTGAGATGGTTCTGGTAGGTATAGATAGTTCTTCATTGTGAGGAATCGGTTTTTTAGCAGATGACACATCAGAATACTTAACTTGTTTTTTAGTTTTAATTGTAATGCCTTTTGTATTAGTCAGACAAAAATAACAATTAGTTGAATGGTCTGTCGGTGCCAAAATATTTTTTTCCAAAAATCATCGGAATTCCGATAGGCATAGATCGAGATCTTTTTTCCCATCCCGTAAGAAGTCCTACACATCTTGCTGTCCAACAGGAAAACCAAAATAACATTCATAATTTTTTATTATTAATCAATCTGCCTAGCCTTTTCCCAACTATGTTGGGGTCAGCTTCCAGTCTAACCGGATGCAGCTGAATACCAGTATTTTACATGGAGCGACTGCCTATCTGACCTTCACAACCCAGTAACTGGGTAACACGATACCCCTTGGTAAGACTGACTGTCAGACTTTTGGGCTTCTGACGACCCGTAACGACTGTCAAAGATCCACGAATGACAGCCGGGACCAACGGCTTAACGTGCTTTCCGAGGCACGGAGGAGTCTCGGTATGTAAAGATGGTCACCCATCCACGGACCAACCCCGGCAAGCGTAGCTTAACCTGACGGATCGACCCGTGGGGCTGTTATTACTTAGCCACGAGCTCCTCATAATTTTTTATTATTAAAGGTGTTAAATTTCTTCGTTGAGCTTGAACTTGTCAGGAACATTTTTACGCTTTCTTGACATTATTTAAGAATCACTTCACTTAGCAAACACAAAACACAGCCACTTTTCTGAAAAATAAACCACTGAATTAAAAATAATAAGGTAAAAACAATTGATATTAAATTTTACTGATAAGTGCCGGCACACGGAAACTAATCCCAATCAAATTAATATACATATGATTTTGTGGAGGGATTAGGTAGATATTTCGAAATTACTACTTACTTTTCTTGTTACAAAATTTTGTTGATCAGTGATTTTTGAAAAAAAGTAATAGCTACGAGGTGTGGGGGACCGATGTATGTTCTGGATAAGCTCAAACACGGCAATATTTGGATGTTTGGCACACAAGTTTATAACCTGGATTACCACATAGGGTTCTTTTAATCCTGGCAGCACACACAGCTATATAATTATCAAGCTATACTTTTCGAGTATAAGCTGATCTCACATTGTATAGGATTTCCGCCCAATGAGGGGTCAGCTTATACTGGAAATGTATAGCTTGATATGTAGCCGTGTGTACGTTCCCGTGGGATATTTTCCGACATCAACGCGGGTAGTAGTTAATATACTACTCTTGCGGGGCGGCTAAGCTCGGTCGCTTATGCTGTTAGAAAGATAATACAGTTAGTAGATATAGAAACCGCGCGTTTGGTCTATTTTAGCTACTTCCACAGCATTATAATGTCGTATGGCATTTTACTGTGGAGTCGGGTTGCTGACATTGAATCCATTTTTTATTTTGCAAAAGAGAGCTATCAGAGCTATTTATAGTTTAAATCGCCGCGAATCTCTTAGCGAATTATTTAAATAGATTAATATTATGACGGTACCTTGTCAATTCATTTATGAAATTATTATGTATGTAAGAAAAATCTACATCTTTAATAAAATCAGTGATAGACATAATTTTAATACTAGAAATAAAGATAAAATAGATCAACCATTTTTCCGATTATCTAAAGTACATACATCTTTTATGGGGTAGGTACTGTGTTAAATGTTACAATAAAATACCTTCTGTTATATTGCAATAAAAAAAATAATAACAAAACTTATTAAAAGCACACTTTGTACACAAGCATTACAAATTAGAGGATTATATATTATTATTTATTATAGTTATTATTTTATTTATTATCTAAGATAAGAATGCTTGGAAACATGGCTGGGTTTGTTCAATAGGACAATTTAGTTTCTAGTCAAAACCGAACTGGTTGCTAATTTAATTGTATAATTTATAATTTTTATGATATTTATTTTATTTTCTGTGGATAATATAATAATATATGTATATAAATATATAATAATACTAATAACTCACACACTAACTTATTTAAGTAAAAATTTTAGGAAAATCATCTACTTTTAGCGTAGTGTGGGACGTCTCCAAGCTAGATGGACCGACGACCTCAAAAAGGTGGCTGGGACAGACTGGATGCGGAAGGCGGAGGACAGGGTGTTGTGGCGCAGCATGGGAGAGGCCTATGTTCAGCAGTGGACTGCGATAGGCTGAGTTGATTGATCTACTTTTGAATTGTTTGTAAATATGTGAGCACCATGTATCTATCGCATAATTAATTTGTCTGTCATTACTTCACTTTTCATTCTTTTTACCTATTGTGGTATAGATATTGTTCTTGGTACATTATCTTCACATATAATTATTAATTAGTGTATACAAAATATTGTTAACATTTTAAAAGAGTAAGTATAGAGTTTCTTGTCCATTTTTCTCCATACGTAAATACCTTTTGGAAGGGCAGCTAGAATCAATTTATTATTTTTGTAATTTTTGACGTTTCAAAGTACCTTTTATGCGTCTATTTAAAACAAATGATTTGACTTTGACTTTTGACTTTGACTGTGTAAGTCTGAAATCACTAACCCGTCTTGAGCAAGCGTGGTCATCAATGCTCTTGCCTTCTGTGGGTCAGACAGTGACAGAAATTATTTTATAATATCAATGTGCATGATGAAATTAAGATATAACCACCACAAATTTCTCAGAGAATACTGCCCTAAGATTGACTGGTGTAAAGGAAGTGCAACGTCGCATAAATTAAGCTGTGAGCACATGAAATAGCAAGAAATAGCTTGTCGCTGGTATGAGGTAAGTAGTTTCACAGGAATATCGCGTTTACGGTTCAGTTTAGATTTAGCTGTAAAATAATGCTAAGCCTGTTTACGAAAAGAGACTTTCAATACAGATTAAGCATATTTTATATACCTATAGACAATTCAAATGAGCTTTTATAGTAACACTATGCAATACAAATCTAAGAACTGTAATCTGTACAAAATGGAAACCCTGCCTCTCAAACTAGGTAACCTGTATCTTGAGAGACAGTGATTCAGCTTAAAACGTGGTGCTTTATCTACAAAAGTGGACTGTGTCGATCTACCTGAGCGATTGAAAGATATTAAAGCTTATTTAAGTATAAATTTTATACGTGATGTGTGTTTATGTTTGCGAATGTGTGTGTTTGTTTTAAGTACCATCCGAGGACGTGCATATGAATACACAAGGCACGACCGAGGACCTTTTCAAAGCGAGGACCTTTTCGAGGGTCCTCGGTTCGACTTGACCAAAGATTCGTATTCTGCAAGCGATTTTGAGTCTTTCTGTATACTTAATAAGAAAAAGTTGTCTGAACCTCGGTTTGATCAAGATTATTCATAATCTTACACAAAAATTGTGTATCCACCAGGTGGCGTCACTGTCGCCTCATACACAGCCTCTTTACACTCATTTCACGTTCATTGTATTATCCGAGGACCTATGTGTTAACTTTAACACAAAAGACCTCGGTTAGCTAGCTTTTCCAAACAATGTGTATTTAAGACCTCGGTTTGCTAGATTTTCCAAACAGTGTGTATTCTAGTCCTCGTTTCGACAGTTTTCCTTATGTGTAGAAGACGAGTTATGTGCTATCGTTTAAATCAAATTATGGAGGGGAAAATCGAAGGTAGACTGAATCCTTATCCAAAACCTTTGTAGCTACTAGGTGCAAGAGGATTGAGTAGGCTTCTGCAGTATGTGCTAAGTAGCCTGCTTAGATAGAGGGACACAACATTATGATATGCACTATAAAATATTGTATTGTCATGGAATCTGAATACGTGTGCTATTTATGAAGAATCTAAAGTAGAAATGCCTTCCTTGGTGAAAATATGGGCAGCAGGATTTGAATAAAGAAAAAGTATAAAGAAATAAAGAACGTAAACGTACATAACACCGTTGTAAAGAAAACAACATAAACTTTGCTGAAATAGAAGTAGGTTTATTTTAAAATAAAACGAATTATTTAACATACTTTTACCAACGATCAAAAAATTTTATTTTTATAAATTTAATTAAATTTAAAATTTTCTAACTTTTACCATTGAAATAATAACCAAGTTGTAGCAACATCTTTGAGAAGCATGATAAGAAAACTTTTATAACAATTATTATAAAACAACTTAAACAAAACGACAAATAGAAATTATAATTAAAAGAGATCGACATAATTTGGTCGAAAAATTTAACATTACATTACTTAACACAATGGTTAGTTAGAACGCAGAAGAAGTATGCAAAAAATTAAATACAGCAGCTTTTGTGCATTTTAATCTATCCAGGGAAGTTAATATGCCCACCAGATTAGTTGCTTACCATAGTTTGGTGGCGTCATTAAAATTTTAGTCTGAGAGAACAGGTATTCAAGACTCAAAAACGATGCATAAGGGCAATGTGTAATATGAAAGTAACATATAGTTGCGTAACTGTATTCAAGTCTCTAAATTTGCTAACATTCCCATAACTTTACATTTTCAAAATACCTGTCTTTGTAAAATCAAATATGCATCTTTTTAATAAATCATCTGACAATATAACATGACATGGTTAGAAGGCAGTATACAAACATGCTATGTGTTCATTTATAAAGGTTATTACTTTATTTGTGAATTTCTAAATGTTAAAACTTTATAAGTAGTTACCTAATTTATCCTGACCTATTTTTTTTATTTTAAACCTCAATTCTAGTTGTTAATTCTGTGATTCAAGGTAAACGATCTTTATTACAAAAACGGAAACATTGTACAACTGTCAATCAGTAAACAGCATCAGCACAAACTGGTTATTATCTTAATTTTACTATATAAACTTAACGCGTATGCTAAATTTGAAGACGATGCTATCAATTGTTGAGGAGTTCCCTCACGAAAAACGACCCTGGCTGCAGCATCAGCACAAACTGGTATTATCTAATTTTGTTATATAAACCTAATGCGTATGCAAAATTGGTAGACAATGCTATCAACTGTTGAGGAGTTCCCTCGTGAAGAAACGACCCTGGCTGCAGCATCAGCACAAACTGGTTATTATCTTAATTTTAATATATAAAAATAACACGTAAGCCAAATTTGAAGACAATGCTATTAACTGTTGAGGAGTTCCCTCATGAAGAAACGACCCTGGCTGCAGCATCAGCACGAACTGGTTATTATCTTAATTTTAATATATAAACCTAACTCGTATGCCAAATTTGAAGACGATGCTGTCAACTGTTGAGTAGTTCCCTCACGAAGATACGACCCTGGCTGCAGCATCAGCACAAACTGGTATTATCTAATTTTGCTATATAAACCTTATGCGTATGCCAAATTTGAAGACGATGCTATCAACTGTTGAGGAGTTCCCTGGTGAAGAAACGACCCTGGCTGCAGCATCAGCACCAACTGGTTATTATCTTAATTTTACTTTTTACTTAACGCGTATGTTAATTTTGAAGACGATGCTATCAATTGTTGAGGAGTTCCCTCATGAAAAATGACCCTGGCTGCAGCATCAGCACAAACTGGTATTATCTAATTTTGCTGTATAAACCTAACGTGTATGCAAAATTGGAAGACGATGCTATCAACTGTTGAGGAGTTCCCTCGTGAAGAAACGACCCTGGCTGCAGCATCAGCACCAACTGGTTATTATCTTAATTTACTATATAAAACTAACGCATAAGCCAAATTTGAAGACAATGCTATTAACTGTTGAGGAGTTGGGATCATAAAGAAACTACCCTGGCTGCAGCATCAGTAGAAACCGGTTATTATCTTAATTTTTCTATATAAACCTAACGCGTATACCAAATTTGAAGTCGATGCTATCAACTGTTGAGGAGTTCCCTCGTGGAAAAACGACCTTGGCTACAGCATCAGCACAAACTGGTTATTATCTTAATTTTACTATATAAAACTAACGCATAAGCCAAATTTGAAGATAATGCTATTAACTGTTGAGGAGTTCCCTCATAAAGAAACGACCCTGGCTGCAGCATCAGTAGAAACCGGTTATTACCTTAATTTTACTATATAAACCTAACGCGTATACCAAATTTGAAGTCGATGCTATCAACTGATGAGTAGTTCCCTCATGAAGAAACGACCCTGGCTGCATCATCAGAACAAACTGGTTATTATCTTAATTTTACTATATAAAACTAACGCGTATGCTAAATTGGTAGACAATGCTATCAACTGTTGAGGAGTTCCCTCGTGAAGAAACGACCCTGGCTGCAGCATCAGCACAAACTGGTTATTATCTTAATTTTAATATATAAAAATAACACGTAAGCCAAATTTGAAGACAATGCTATTAACTGTTGAGGAGTTCCCTCATGAAGAAACGACCCTGGCTGCAGCATCAGCACGAACTGGTTATTATCTTAATTTTAATATATAAACCTAACTCGTATGCCAAATTTGAAGACGATGCTGTCAACTGTTGAGTAGTTCCCTCACGAAGATACGACCCTGGCTGCAGCATCAGCACAAACTGGTATTATCTAATTTTGCTATATAAACCTAACGTGTATGCAAAATTGGAAGACGATGCTATCAACTGTTGAGGAGTTCCCTCGTGAAGAAACGACCCTGGCTGCAGCATCAGCACCAACTGGTTATTATCTTAATTTTACTATATAAAACTAACGCATAAGCCAAATTTGAAGACAATGCTATTATCTGTTGAGGAGTTGGGATCATAAAGAAACTACCCTGGCTGCAGCATCAGTAGAAACCGGTTATTATCTTAATTTTACTATATAAACCTAACTCGTATACCAAATTTGAAGTCGATGCTATCAACTGTTGAGGAGTTCCCTCGTGGAAAAATGACCTTGGCTACAGCATCAGCACAAACTGGTTATTATCTTAATTTTACTATATAAAACTAACGCATAAGCCAAATTTGAAGATAATGCTATTAACTGTTGAGGAGTTCCCTCATAAAGAAACGACCCTGGCTGCAGCATCAGTAGAAACCGGTTATTACCTTAATTTTACTATATAAACCTAACGCGTATACCAAATTTGAAGTCGATGCTATCAACTGATGAGTAGTTCCCTCATGAAGAAACGACCCTGGCTGCATCATCAGAACAAACTGGTTATTATCTTAATTTTACTATATAAAACTAACGCGTATGCTAAATTTTAAGACGAAGCTATTAACTGTTGAGGAGTTCCCTCATGAAACACGACCCTGGCTGCAGCATCAGCACAAACTGGTAATACCTTAATTTTGCCATATAAACCTAACGCGTATGTAAAATTGGAAGATGATGCTATCAACTGTTGAGGAGTTCCCTCGTGAAGAAACGACCCTGGCTGCAGCATCAGCACAAACTGGCTACTAACTTAATTTTACTATATAATACTAACGCGTATCCTAAATTTGAAGACAATGCTATTAACTGTTGAGGAGTTCCCTCATGAAGAAACGACCCTGGCTGCAGCATCAGTAGAAACTGGTTATTATCTTAATTTTACTATATAAACCTAACGCATATGTTAAATTTGAAGACGATGCTATTAACTGTTGAGAAGTTTCCTCATAAAGAAACGACCCTGGGTGCAGCATCAGCACAAGCTGGTATTGTCTTAATTTTGCTATATAAACCTAACGCATATGCCAAATTTGAAGAAGATGCTATTAACTGTTGAGGAGTTCCCTTATGAAGAAACGACCCTGGCTGCAGCATCAGTAGAAACTGGTTATTATCTTAATTTGACTATATAAAACTAACGCGTACGCTAAATTTTAAGACGAAGCTATTAACCGTTGAGGAGTTTCCTCACGAAACACAACTCTAGCTGCAGCATCAGCACAAACTGGTTTTTATTTTAATTTTACTATATAAACCTAACGGATATGCTAAATTTGAAGACGATGCTATGTACTGTTGAGGAGTTTCCTCATGAAGAAACGACCTTGGGTGCAGCATCAGCACAAACTGGTATTGTCTTAATTTTGCTATATAAACCTAACGCGTATGCCAAACTTGAAGACGATGCTATTAACTGTTGAGGAGTTCCCTCATGAAGAAACGACCCTGGGTGCAGCATCAGCACAAACTGGTATTACCTTAATTTTGCCATATAAACCTAACGCGAATGTAAAATTGGAAGATGATGCTATCAACTGTTGAGGAGTTCCCTCGTGAAAAACAACCCTGGCTGCAGCATCAGCACAAACTGGTTATTATCTTAATTTTACTATATAAACCTAACGCGTATGCATAATTTGAAGATGATGCTATCAACTGTTGAGGAGTTCCCTCATGAAGAGACGACCCTGGCTGCAGCATCAGCACGAACTGATAATTATCTTAATTTTACTATATAAACCTAACGCATATGTTAAATTTGAAAACGATGCTATGTACTGTTGAGGAGTTTCCTCATGAAGAAACTACCTTGGGTGCAGCATCAGCACAAACTGGTATTGTCTTAATTTTGCTATATAAACCTAACGCGTATGCCAAACTTGAAGACGATGCTATTAACTGTTGAGGCGTTCCCTCATGAAGAAACGACCCTGGGTGCAGCATCAGCACAAACTGGTATTACCTTAATTTTGCCATATAAACCTAACGCGTATGTAAAATTGGAAGATGATGCTATCAACTGTTGAGGAGTTCCCTCGTGAAGAAACGACCCTGGCTGCAGCATCAGCACAAACTGGCTACTAACTTAATTTTACTATATAATACTAACGCGTATCCTAAATTTGAAGACAATGCTATTAACTGTTGAGGAGTTCCCTCATGAAGAAACGACCCTGGCTGCAGCATCAGTAGAAACTGGTTATTATCTTAATTTTATTATATAAAACTAACGCGTATGCTAAATTTTAAGACGAAGCTATTAACTGTTGAGGAGTTCCCTCATGAAAAACAACCCTGGCTGCAGCATCAGCACAAACTGGTTATTATCTTAATTTTACTATATAAACCTAACGCGTATGCATAATTTGAAGATGATGCTATCAACTGTTGAGGAGTTCCCTCATAAAGAAACGACCCTGGGTGCAGCATCAGCACAAGCTGGTATTGTCTTAATTTTGCTATATAAACCTAACGCATATGCCAAATTTGAAGACGATGCTATTAACTGTTGAGGAGTTCCCTTATGAAGAAACGACCCTGGCTGCAGCATCAGCACAAACTGGTTATTATCTAAATTTTACTATATAAACCTAACGCATATGCTAAATTTGAAGACGATGCTATGTACTGTTGAGGAGTTTCCTCATGAAGAAACGACCTTGGGTGCAGCATCAGCACAAACTGGTATTGTCTTAATTTTGCTATATAAACCTAACGCGTATGCCAAACTTGAAGACGATGCTATTAACTGTTGAGGAGTTCCCTCATGAAGAAACGACCCTGGGTGCAGCATCAGCACAAACTGGTATTACCTTAATTTTGCCATATAAACCTAACGCGTATGTAAAATTGGAAGATGATGCTATCAACTGTTGAGGAGTTCCCTCGTGAAGAAACGACCCTGGCTGCAGCATCAGCACAAACTGGCTACTAACTTAATTTTACTATATAATACTAACGCGTATCCTAAATTTGAAGACAATGCTATTAACTGTTGAGGAGTTCCCTCATGAAGAGACGACCCTGGCTGCAGCATCAGCACGAACTGATAATTATCTTAATTTTAATATATAAACCTAACGCATATGTTAAATTTGAAGACGATGCTATTAACTGTTGAGAAGTTCTCTCATAAAGAAACGACCCTGGGTGCAGCATCAGCACAAGCTGGTATTGTCTTAATTTTGCTATATAAACCTAACGCATATGCCAAATTTGAAGACGATGCTATTAACTGTTGAGGAGTTCCCTCAATAAGAAACGACCCTGGCTGCAGCATCAGCACAAACTTACTTCTGCTTCACAGTGATTACACCTTTCTTATTCGCGGTCCGGACGTTGCTAGGTATTACAATATCATGGAAATAATAACGTGTGCTCAACGCTTCACTTTTATTATTTTTTGAGTAATACGGCTATATACCTACACTAGCTTTTGCCCGCGGCTCCGTCCGCGTGGATGTCGGTTATCGCGTAAAAAAGTAGCCTATGTCCTTCTCCATAACCCATGCTATATCTCTGCCAAATTTCATGATGATGAGTTCAGCGGTTTAGGCGTGAAAACGTAACATACAGACAGACAGACAGACAGAAAGACAGAGTTACTTTCACTTTTATAATATTAGTATTAGTATGGATATATTGGATAATATTTTTTCTCCCACTGTTTACGTTAAAAGCAACAGAGAGATAGATCCTCGCTTGGTACTTCATTTTAGAAAATGTGTGTAAGAATTCATTGGAACATTCTGCTTGCATTAATCAGTTATCTTACACGTAAAATGAATTCAGTAGATTTTCCATGTCCTCGCTTTGTACAAGTTCTACGCGAAAAACTGTCCTCGGTTTGGTAGTATAAAGTCTAACACAGCGTCCGCACTTTGTTCAAGATATAAGAAATATTGTGTAAAAATATGTCCTCGGAAGGGCGTCGCAGGGCTTATATAAGGGGTCCTCGGTTGGCCTACACAAAGTCCTCGTATGTGCATCGCTAGTCACATTTAGATGTGTATTTCACGTCCTCGGTATGTTAGCCGCAATTCATACGAAAAAATGTTGAGATAGCATTATCCCAATAACCTCATCACTATAGATTTACTCACCTGTCTCTTTCTATCTTATGTAAAAAGGCCAACGAGGTATATAAACCAGTTTTTTGGAGGGTCCTCGGTTCGTTCAAGAACTAACAAGGTCCTCATAAGGGTGTCTGTACAAACATGGGTGTGTGTGTGGGTGTGTTATGTGTGATTGGAGATATGTAGGTAGTTAGGCGACGTACTTAAGTAAGGACATCAAAATCTACTAGGTATGACCTAGGTCACACCTCGCTCAGTTTAGTTCTATGGCTCGTGTTAAACGGCCCACATGACAAGTCGTATATTGTTTTTTTCGATTACGATGTTTGTCCTATGGAGAAAGTTGTTCAGTTTGATGGACTGTACGAAAGAGCATGGCAGTTGAGAGTATGTCATGCTCACTTAAATGTTTCACTGATGGTGGCGCGTGTGTTGGATCATTCGGTTCCCTACAAAATGGTTGAGCTGGATGGTGCTGATCCATGCGTCATGTTCGTGAACGGGCGCCGTCAGTTGGGACTGGTCATCTCTTGACTGCCAGGGCTTATTTTTAATTTGTAATTTTATATTTTGAATTGTTTTATTAGTTTTTACATTGTCTCACATATAGAAGCAACAAGAATAATGTGACCAGGATTATGTAATATCTTGATTTAAAAGAGTGTCCTTGGAGTTTCTTGTCCGTTCTTCTCCATAGTGATCTACGTATTGGAATGGGCATCTAGCTTCAACTTGCCGACTCTGACTAACTGACCGTCTTTTTGACAATTCAAAAGTGCCTTTAAATGGTTTAATTGAAATAAATGCTTTGAGTTTTTTTGAGTTTTTGACTACATCCTTAAATATGACCACACTTTTCTGATACCCGCTGTATATTATGGCAAAATGTAGTAGGTACAATACACTTCTGCCTTCCCATTTAGGGAACACCTACGGGTGTAATGTTAACAAACAGTCTTACCAAGGAGTATCCCATTACCCAGTAATAGGGATGTGTCCTGGGTAACAAAAAAAAAAAACTGTTTGGTCAGTCAATCAGATAATAAAAAAATATTAGACACGTATTTTTTGCTTTATCATATTAATAAAAAATTACTTAGATAAAACACATTAAACTTGGGGAGTGGGGGCTCGTTATGTCACAGCTATGTATAAAATCTTCTGAGAAGTGACGTCATGCCACGTAATGTTTTGATTACGTAAGAAAAGAAAAAATACGTGTCCAATATTTTTTAATAATCTACATGACGGCCAAAAAATATTTTTTTATTCATTATCCCTATTACTATTAATTATTAAATTATGAATATTATTATTAGGAGTATGTAAGGAGCGTAGCAGGTGGCGCGCTATAGTTTCTGCCTACCCCCATGGGAAGAAGGCGTGAGTTTATGTATGTAATTATTATTTGTCATTTAGGCAGTCACTCCATGTAAAAGACTTGTATTCAGCTGGGCATCATGGTTGAGAAAAGACCAGGCAGTCGATGATGATTCTTCTGCTTTTAACCATTCAAGTAAAATTAGCAATCGCCGAAGCGCAGCGTCGCTTGCCTGGGCTCAGTGAAACAAAACTCAGCAGAAACTCGAAAGCATTCCTACTTACTGCTTATTACGTTCGACCTAGGGTTGACGACCCCATTACGTGTCCCTTTTACGGCTTTATCAAAATCCATTGAATTATTCCGATACAACTTTAGCTGGAATGTAACGACTCTCCCTTTATTAGTCTCACGCTTGTCATAAAAGTCGTCGCGTAAAAAGAACTTTATAGGAAAAACTTTTTATAGCGAAGTATCAGCAGATTGAGTTAAATCTATATTTTGAATTGAAGTTAAGTAGAGGAATGAATGATATTATAATGATGTAAAAACATTACCCTCCTTCTGGGACAGTCGGGTATAAAGAGGTAGATAGGTTACCTACCTAACAATCGATCTTCAAAAACGGCATAATGTCACACTATATTAAAAGAAACGTGGAAGTTGGACGGCATGTCGTAATTATCGGGAGCGAAAATGAGCAAGACAAAGAAAACTTGGCTAGTTAGCCAGGTCTTGACATGCCAATTGTGGAGCGTGTACAATTTTTAGGGTTCCGTAGTCAACAAGGAACCCTTATAGTTTCGCCATGTCCGTCTGTCTGTCTGTCCGCGGCTTAGCTCAGAGACTTTTAGTACTAGAAAGCTGTAATTTGGCATGGGTATACATATAATTATTTTTTCAATTTTTTTTTTGTGTATTTTTCTCGTCTATCGCATGGTGTGGGATGCATTTTTTTGTTAGAGTCAAGTGCCCCCCCTGCCAACTAAATGGTTGTATTTGGATATGTGAAAAATATCACAGCAGTAGTATATATAAAGAATTTAAAAGGATCACTGCTAAGTAGGCGTTATAACTTACCGAGTAATAGTCGGCTAACTTAAATTTGTAGTTGAAAAACATGTTCTCCCATACATTTTGTAAAAGTATTTATTGTGATTCGCACAGGAACATCACAAACTAAACACACAATAGTAAAAGTATAAAATATAAAATGTTTTATAAAAAAAAAAAAAACATAAGGTCTTGTACAAGGCCAAAAGGCTTCTATCTCAGCTTGATGCTGCGAAATTTAAAAATAACTGTCGCAGTGCTGGTATTCTGATAGAGCCCGCTGTGATGTCATGAGCATATACTGCCATGATTCCGAGATTTTTTTACAGAAAAACCAACACTTATTAAACCCTATTATTATAAGATAAGGTACGGAATTAGAGGTTTCTTTTCACATACAAAATAATGAAAAATATTTAATTCAATTTAATATGGCAATTCACGAAATTTTTAAAACGTGCACTTTCTTATTTGACGTTTGTTTGAGGTTGGGATGTGTTTGTGACTGGATTTTGAACGTTTTTAATTACGGGAATTGACCCTTCCTTCACGTAATTAAATGAAATAAAAATAAAAACCAAAGAAGTTCTCAACCCTACCGTATTTACCCGGTTCATCGATTCCCATGGTAATATCGTGCTACCAATGTTTCGTAACGTTCCATTGCATTCCCGTAATCCATTAGCGGTCATGTAAGCATTGCAAAGAGTGAAGTAGAATATAACCTCATTTACCTATTTGTTAACGCAAAATATAAGTTGTAATTTTTATTAAATAAATATTTTATTTAATGTTTTTTCACACATATCTATTTTTTTATTTAATTTATTTTTTTATTTCTGTATCTGTCCGTGACATCACAGCGGACCCTATCAGAGTACCAGCGATGTGACACTTATTTTTAAATGTCGCAGCATCATCGTGTTGAATTTTTGGCCACGTACAGGACTTTATGTTTCATTTTACTTTTATTTTTTTATTATTTTTGCCGGAGACGTTGTATCCGGTACACCAGCACCATCTAGTGGCGTTCGATGGAGTTATTGGATTTCAAGCCATCGATTACACACCAGGCCATGAGCACTGGCGTACCTCTCACACACACTTACCAGTTTCTTCGACCACAGACTGAGACACTGAGCAACACCGTGTCATCTGCATAGCTAATGTTGTTGACACATATGCCATCAATATAACATCTGACTCTGGTGCTACTTTGCTCCCCAATCAACTAGTCTATGTACAGGTTGAAGAGTGTAGGAGAAATCAGAGGCCCCTGCCTCACACCTGCCGCAAGACCATATGGACTCGAGTCAGCCCCGTTCCACCTAACACTATTGACCTGGGTCTTGTACTAAATATTAAAAATATTTACGACTTTAAGTGGTAGCTTCGCATCATTAAGTTTTTTCCGGAGAATGTCATACGAAACTAGATCAAAAGCACTCGACAGTCGAAATGGAAACAAGCGTAAACCGGAGTGCAACGGCGTGTGTAGGTAGTACTCCACAGCATGCTTAAAGCCCAATATAGCACTGTCGTTAGACAACCCAGGTTGAAACCCAAACTTGTTGTCATGCAATTGAATATGTTTATTTAAGTTTTTCAGGTTAAAGCCTTTACAGTACCTATCTTTGTATTATGGAAAATCATACTATCAACAATTTTGTGGAACTTCATTATTTGTCTTTCGAAGCCACAGGTATTTTACGGAATGTTACAAATATAGGCTAAAAACATTGAATATGCATCAGAGCTAAGCTCAAAATCAACTAAACTGTTTTGATAAGCCAACAGACTTGTTATTATTTTAGCCAATAGTTTACGCAAACCATTAAAGTTTGTATTTATAACCTTTAACCAAACTGTTGCTACATAATAGAGTGCCCTAACAATATACCGGAAAAACAAAGAGTACAGAAAAATAACATAGTTAACAGCGTTGCGAATAACATTTGGAACGATGTGCTGCTTGCGAAAATATGTTGACCCACAGTTTAACATTCACCCCATACTTTATCATTCCCAAAATGAAAATATTGAGGCATACGTTTATCAAAATTTAACTTTCGATCACGAGTATAATGTAGGTTGCACGTTTAAATTCTAAAATGCAATTTGTGCCGGCAGAGGGCAGAGTGGGTGAGGTCTGAACTCCATTAGAATTTATGATACATGTAGGGGCCGACAGTAATTAAAAGAGCCCGCAGAGGGAAATAACACACCGAAATACTGTAAAGTTATGGTATTATACTGCTATGTACTTTGATAAATGGAGTTGTTTGTTTTGAAGAGGTCGATGACCAACTTTTGTAGCGTTAGAATTGGTTTGTCTATGATTTTAGGGGCTTTTTTTTTTCTTTTGGGTGGTAAATGATCAGTTGACTATTCCCGATCTGAGCGGAGCGGGAAGGTTAGCATGTTTTCGCGTGGTAAGGTGTCGGACTTTTACTGACTAAAACCCACCCGTGTTCCTTCAATTGCCTGTGTGCCAGGGCCACGGTGTATCTTTCGGATAAATCTGCAACCCTGGCAGACGATTTTAGGGGCTACGAGTAATTAGTGATTTTCAGGTGTTTTTTTTTTAAGACTGTCTCTATCTTGTGTCCCATCGACTTTAAATCAATCACTTAACATAAATAGGATAACATCACGTCTTGTTTTCCCCGAAAGGTTAGGCAGAGTACCATAGTACCATACCATACCATACCAGTTACCCATAGTAGGAACACCCACATTTCGCCAGTTATGTTTTTTAAGTCCCATGTAATAGGGGGCGAGCCTATTGCCATCAACCGGGCACAAATCCAGACTCCGGGCTGCTACTGAGAATTTCCTAATGGAAAAACCCAATAACACTTTGCCCGATCCGGGAATCGAACCCAGGACCTCATGCTCAGCAGTAGCGCTTGCAACCACTAGACCAACAAGGCAGTTGATTAAATCAATCACTTAAGGCGACGATAACCGACTTTTAATGATTTTATACTGAAGATCACGTCTAAACGAGTAATGTGTAATGAGGGATTTGGAAAAAATATATGTTAAATTAGAGCATTTTCTTAATAACTTAATATGTGAATGTTTTAGATTATGTTTATATTACATAGTGACATTAATTTGTAAATTTATGTCTAACGCGGATAAAAAACTGAAAACCACGCAAAATCTATCTAGCGGATTTTTCTGAAACGTTCCCACTTTAAAGATAATTTAATTATTGATTTTTTAGTATACTTACGTGTTTTATTAAAATACCTTTTGTTTTATCTATAATAAATTAATAATGCGTCTTATTTGGGACAGCGCTCCTGGATGGGCGAATCCTATTACCGGCTGGACGTACGACGCGTTGCGTGAGCTTAGTACAGAATACGCAAGCTAACCACTCAAGGTCACTGGCATATATCTGCGTCTTAACAATTAGATATTTTATTTTGCTAAACAACATTTAATTGTAGACCTTCTGTGTTTAACTGTTGGAGAATGAAGTCTGGCTCAACGCTTGTTGTGTATTTTCAACTGACTGCATTACTTGCATGTCTTTGTCTGCCTGTAAGAGCCCTGTGTCTAGACTATTCATGTACCTATATACGATTACCTATAATGTAAGCATTTTGTAGGTAAATCCGTGACCTTCACACAATTTGAGATATATTTTAGCAAAACCGTACCGTGCGAAAAGAAATCTGGTCCACAGCACTTCTATACGCAATTAAGAGGCTTTTATAGGCAGCCGTATGGCCTTTTTTATTACGGAACGTTTAAATAATTTTATGAGATTGCGTTGCCGAAATTACCCCATTAACTTTTTTAAACAATCTCATTTTGAATTTTACTTTCGTACGAGATTTTGTTTAAATGCAAAATGTCTAGTAGAATTGTGTATCCGGAGATTTCTATGCGAATCCTTAGCCACAAAAAGTAGCATTGTTTAACCGCAATTCTATTTGCAATCAGTCCTCGGACCATAAGCGAATTCGTTGTACGTCAAATGGCGTTGTGGTGAAGCAGCCAGTGCTGCGCCTCCCGTTTAATTACCACCGCTCTGTCGGGTTTATCAGTTCAGTAACTAGTGGGTTTGGATGCAAGATTAGGCATGCCTTGTATTGTCTTTTGTACCGCTCGATTCCAAAGTTTACTGAGGGCATTTGTAGATAGTCGTGGATTTCTTCGTTCGAAGGCGCATTTGCTATTGATCTTTGGTTACCGTTTTGGACTCTTTGCAGGCGGAGTATGTTGGTCCATAGCCGGAGATTTCTATGAGACTC
The DNA here is from genome assembly GCA_947523025.1 of Dryobota labecula. NCBI lineage: Eukaryota > Metazoa > Arthropoda > Insecta > Lepidoptera > Noctuidae > Dryobota > Dryobota labecula. Next base: position 26,582,537 of record OX383287.1, on the reverse strand, counting down.
TTTTACCACAAAAAGTAGAATTGTTTCGCCGGAGATTTCTATGCGACTCGTTAGTCACAAAAGTCAGTTATTCGTCTAATTATTTTACTAGGATACGACTCGTTGGTCTAATGGACACAAGCGCTAGTGTAGAGCATGTTCCTGGGTTAAATTCTCAGGTCAGGCAAAGTGTTATTGAGATTTTCCATTAGGAATTTCTCAGTAGCAGCTCGGAGACTGGATTTGTGCCCGATTGACGGGAATGAATGGAGCTTGTGCAATTAACGTAACCAACAGATCTGCCGGACGGGCGTGACCGCTGAACGCGACGGGTGTATAGGGAAGGTGTATACCACCTATCCAGGTTTATCCTGGTGTGAGTGTAGGCGTCCCAGTCCAGGTGACGCTGACGTCCTGCACCTATAGTTCAGATATCTTCGGGACAGCTACCTGCAGCTTCTATGTACCATTGTTTTTGACGTTCCGATAAAGGAGTACGTTTTGACGATTTATGAAAGACTAACTTTTGCCCGCGGCTCCGCCCGCGTGGTTACCGGTTATAGCGTAAAAAAGTAGCCTATGTCCTTTTCCATATCCCAGGCTATCTCTGCCAAACTTCATGACGAATCTGTACAGCGGCTTAGGCGTGAAAATGTAACAGAGTTACTTTCACATTTATAATATTATACATAGTATAGATTATTTTACCTGAATAATAACACAAGTCTTCAGGAAACAATTTTCGGGACTCTTCAGGAACACTACTTGAACTTTATTGAAGCTGAAAATGAAGAATGTCAATCGATCAGGTTAAGCTACGCTTGCCGCAGTTGATCCGTGGATGGGTGACCATCTTTACATTCCAACACTCCTCCGTGCCTCGGAAAGCACGTTAAGCCGTTGGTCCCGGCTGCCATTCGTGGATTTTTGACAGTCGTGACGAGTCGTCAGAAGCCCGAAACTCTGACAACCAGTCTTACCAAGGGGTATCATATTATCCAGTAACTGGGTTGTGGAGGTCAGATAGGCAGTCGCTCCATGTAAAATACTGGTATTCAGCTGCAACCAGTTATACTAGAAACCGACCCCAACATCGTTCGGAAAAGGCTGAGTAGATGACGATGGGATTAGCCTCGCCCCCTATTACATGGGACTTAAACATAACTGGTGAAATGTGGAAGTACTATAGGTATATCTCTGCCTTAGCCTTCGGGGATTACGTGATGTTACGAGTATGTTATTTACTAGGAAACCACCTAAGACCTAACAAGACCTACTACACAAGATACTACTACAAGGCCTCTAGACCTACACAGTAAGCAAATGGTCAATCGAATGCCCACACGGAACATCATCATCATCATTTCAGCCGAAACACGTCCGCTGCTGGACATAGGGTTCCCCCGATTGGGGGGGTTTGCAATAACCGCCACACTTGGCAGGCGGGTTGGCAATCGCAGTATGGTGTCAAAAATGCATAGAGGACGCTGCTGCCCATTCTCTAGTAAGTCCCTTAGTCGCCTTTAACTACACCCACGGGAAGAAATGGGGTGGTACATACTATTCTTTACGTCCGGCTCCACACGGAACAAATAATAATAATAATAATAACCCCACCGCCGTATCTCTACGTTGACGTCGTGGTGGGGCTTGCGCGCTCCGAACTCTAGGTCTGTGCCAGTAGAGTTTACTTTGCCGGAACATGTCTAGGGTGAGGAGCCAGACCAAGAGAGATACAGAAACCCGCAGGGCAGCATGTGGCGAGCTGTTGGGCAGTTGCGACCCCACGGACCCTATCTCCCGGGAGAAGTTATGTTCCTCATCTCTGGCTTGCCTTTATTGGCCGACTGGAGTGAACACTGACGAGGAACTGAGCTCCCACCTCATTCTTGCCTTTATTGGCCGGCTTGAGTGGAGATTCGCAAGAGCAAACGTGCTCGGAGGAAGGAAGTATTCCAGTAAGTGCTTGTAGGGATCTTGACCATCTTCCGGGCTCTGGGATTGTTCTGAGAGCCGTGGAATACCTCTCCACTCCTCGAGCACCTCAGGATATGTTGCCCCCTTGTCGCTACGTCACTATGTGCTAGCGACCGTTTCCGGGGGCCCATTAATGAGTGTGCAAGTCACCCCCTGCCATTTTATCCGTGTACAATAAAACATTGATCAGGCAGGGGCCATAGTCCTTCCATAGTTTTAGGTAACCAGTCCATTTTAACCACCCAAACCCATAGTCCAATATCTTTGTTTCCATATCCTACAATAGTCCTACACCAGCCGGGGGTTGTCCTTGGGTGCACTTGCATAGTGCGTACAGGGATAATCGTCGGTTGGTGCCTCACTCCATTTAAAATTGTCTAAGGGGCCTCTGCGAGTTGGTTTCGGCCCCTCGTACGCCTTCCAAAGGTCCGGGACCCCAGGGTCCCGAGATATATTAACGATATATAAACATAATAATAAAATGTTTTATTGACATAAAAAAGGTGTTAATTTTAATTAAAAGCCCTGACTCCTGAGCTAGATGTTACCTGTGTTACAGGAGTCAGTGTAATATAAATGGCCGTCACATAGCGGCGGCAGTGACAGCTGGCATGAAAATGATGGCAGCGAGGTTTGACTTTAAAGTGTCAAACACTCTCTAGGAAAACATACACAAAGGCTTGAGATTGAGCTGCTCCAATTTTAACATACTGAATGTTGTTTTTGCTAACTTTTTTTTGGTGATTATTATAGAACAATGACATGAATATTTACTTTGTGAAGTACAATTTTATTTTTTTCTGAATATGGGGACTATGTGGGTATTTTTTTTCCTCTTTCTCAATTAATTTTAATCATGGTCTGGCATTTTGAGTAATTTATGCGGCCTATCCAAATGTCTTTTCTTTGGTAATGTTCGACAAATCGTTGAGCACCTTAAGTTCTGAGTTGAACTGCACCATTTCTGAGAAATGCGTGCTCTGACTGGACAGATCCAATCAGTCTGTGCGGTTCTTTCCTCAAAAGATCATTTCAGACTCCAATCTACATGATCTTCAATGATCTGACCAAGAATATGTCCGGTCTTTAAAAGAGACAGTGACCTCTGAGTGGGTTTCGGCCTTTCTTCTCAGAGTAGTTAGATAAGAAACGCCGACCTCATCTAGTTTTTAAATTATTATTGACGAGTAAAAGTGTTTTTATATAACTACTTACAGAAATAAAATCATTTATCATACCAACTTACTTTCATACATAAAATTTCATTGACGTGATTCGCCGGTAAATTGCGGGCGCTTTGTGGTGGCCACCGCTTTTCTAGGGAACCGCAGATTTGGTGCATGTGTGATTTGTGTTTGTAAACACACCTACGGTACAAAAAAAAATCCAGGTGTGGCAAATTGCTCTCAATGGATCTACTACTCACTTATCCCACCTACTGATTAACAGATCCAAAAAAGTACCTACAACAAATTACACAAAATAAAAGTTATTTAAAATTAACTTTCAATCATTCCATGTCGTACCGTTGCGCGTGCTAAGAGATCATTAAGTGCGGCCAGAGTGCGAGGTACTGGGGCCTCGCACTCTGCCCGCACTTAATGATCTCTTGGATTCTAATCCAACAAACGATCTGTTTGCTGAAGAATGGAAGGAGATTTTATTGGCAGGGATTTTTCCAAATATTTTTAACTTTTTACCTGAACTTGATGATTTTATTTTTCTCTTGTATGTTCATGTGTAGTACATACAAGCTCTGTCTTTATTTTTTGTAATTGGTTTACAACCGTTTTAATGAACGAAATTAAATTAATAATTTAAATTGACGTTTTCAATTCGTCTGAAAACAACACACGCCTGTAATCCCCTTAGGCAAAGGTGTCGTCTGAAAATTCAAGTATTAATAACAACCTTCTTTTGGAAATTCACAAAAATGTATAATAATAAATTCGGAATCGAAGGCATTTATGTTTCGAAGTTGTAAAACTTTGCAGGTGTGATATTTCGTATTACATTTTTTTTTTCATATTTATAGAGCACAAAGGAAAACGAAGCTGTTGAAATTAATGAGAGGCGTCGTTAACGCTTCCCTCTTACGAATCGAAACATTTATTAATGATGGACGAAAGATATATTTTTTGTGATTTTAACTGAGATTAAAGTGGGGTTTGATTTGATTGATTTTTCTTTCTTTCTTTATTTAAATCACGCTGGGAATAAATGAGGTTGAATTACTGCTATAAAGCTGTTCAAATATTTTGATAAGTTCTTATAAGCCGCCAAAAACCGGCCAAGTGCGTTTCGGACCACGCACAATGAAGGGTTCCGTAATTGGGATGAATTTATCCCGAGAATAATTTTAACATGTTCTCCATACATTCCAACTGCAAATGTAAGTTTTTTTTTTAAACGTTGATTCCACACTAGGAATTTCTCCTGTATCGTGGGTGCGTTTACAAACATTTAAACTCACATACACAAACAGTCAGACCCGGAACTACTACTTGTAGGTCATACAAATATTTGTTCCGTGCGGGAATCGAACCCGTGACACGCAGCGCAGCAGTCAATCGCTTTACCACTGTGCCAACCGAGTCCGAGTGCTCTAACCGAGTTTGTACCCACAATATTAAGAGATTTACCATGTTTTTAGGGTTCCGTACCTCAAAGGAAAAAACGGAACCCTTACAGGATCACTAGTGTGTCTGTCTGACTGTCTGTCCCTCTATCACAGCCAATTTGCTCCGAATGTAATGGACCGATTAAGTTGAAATTTGGTATACATATCAATTTGAGTGACCCGAACACGGATATGAACCGTAAATAAATGAATTTAGAATATTAGGATCAGTTTTGGGGGGCAAACAAGAAAATTTAAAAAAAAGTTTTGCAAACTGTACCGTGTAACATATCAAATAAAAAGGCTTACTGTGAGGGTCTCAAATATATTTTTATATAATTTTAAAATATATGTTTTTAAAGTTATAAGTGAAAATAGACTAAAATTTACCATTCCCCCCTTATCTCCGAAACTACTGAAACTAAAATTTTGAAAAAAATACAGAAAATAGTCCTATACTGATAGATTACAGGAAAATATATAAGAAGTCTATGGTCTTAAACTTACATGGTAAATCTCTCGATATTGTGTGTACAAACTTACATTTGCAGTTGGAATGTATGGGATATTATGTTTACCAACTACAATGTTAAGTTTGTTCTTAGGATAAATTCTTTCCAAGTACGGAACCCTTCATTGTGCGTAGTCTGACACGCAGTTGGCCGGTTTTTTATGACCGTAGACTTCATAATAATATAGGTTTTCCTGTAATCTTTATAGAAATATTTTCTGTATTTTTTTTTTTTCTTAAATGTAGGTTCAGTAGTTTCAGAAATTTCTATAGGAATGGTCAATTTTCGTCTATTTACTTTAATATCTTTAAAACTATTTATTTTGATATTTTAACAATTTAACGTGTCACACGGTACAGTTTGTAAAGTTTTCAAAATTACTTTATTTACGCTACACATCCGTAATTAGGTTACAGAAGTTCATATTTGTACTAAATTTCAACTTAAGGCGAGGTTCTTCAAGTTAACCTCTAGGAAATGTAATTTTAATGTCATTTTATTTAGAATAGGTAATGATTAAAAAATGTAACGTGAAAAAATTATATGTTGCTTTTGAGACTTTTGTGTAGGTACGTCGGGTACTCGTTACATAATTGGATATCACTGACATGAAATGTATTTGCACGTCATATCATGGCAGGATATGCTGGAACCAAAATTACTGTAATACCTATTGTACCATATTCTGGCAAATAAATATTTTGATTGATTGATTTTGATTTGATAAAGTTCACTCGATAGAAAAAAATCCAAACATACCCTTATTTTGTAGATTAAAATCATTTTATTTCAATATTATACCACATTATGTATTGAAAATCACATAAAAATAAACGTCTATGATGATGTAATGTCAGTCGGGTTTAATATTATTAATATCGTAATCGCATATAATTTTCAACCCAAAATTAACGGAATTCACGGTACAAATTTCTCGCGCCCAGCTGCCACCTCTAGAACAAAAATTCACGCTCGAAGAACCTCACCTTAATCAGTTCAATATCTATTTTAAATACCTGGTACTTGTTGAAAGGCCTACTCGTACACTGTCCTCTGATACCTATTAACACTGTTATTTTAAAATATTGAAAAGCCAATTATTTTTAAAAGAGAAATCGTGGAGTTTCTTGCCAGCTCTTCTCCATAGGAAACGACTAATTAGAACCGTACCTTGGCACCTAGCTTCTGACGTTTCATAATTGCCCATGTAGGTTTATGTGAAATAAATAAATTTTGATTTTGATTGATTAGATTTGGAGCAAATTGGCTGTGACAAATGGACAGACACACGAGGTGATCCCATAAGGGTTCCGTTTTTCATTCGGACGTACAGAACCCTAATATTAGAAATAGCAATGAGATTTTTAGGTACTTTCTGAAATAAACTAATCCAATCATATTTAAGTCCACACGACAGAAATACCAAATCACCGAAAACGCTAACTCCAAAACCCTCATAATTTGTTTAACAGTTCAAACGCTCCATAAACTAACAAAAAAGGAATAGAAGCGAAAGTATAGACCGATATTGCGGTTCTGCACAATCGTAAGGAGGCACACATGACGATCGTAAAAAATGTGAATGGCATATTGAAATATTTCTCGCGACCCTTTTTCTGGCCAATTTTCCTTAAGGCTCTATGTAACGCCGATATAAATCTGACTCGCAGCCCGTTACAGCTTCTATTTGTGTGTTTATGGTAAGATGGGGGCTCTGTTTTTGTAATACTTGAAAATCGAACAGTGGTATTGTGGGATACCTGATATTATTGGCAGAGCGTGTGAAGTCAACGTATATTTCTAAGGTAACCTTCTAAAGAAAGAAGGAAAGAAAGAATTACGTTTATTTGGACACAGTTGGTCGTTTGAAAATGTTGTTGTTTAGGTTCACTTTTGTGTAAACGGGAAACTTGTTTAGAGGCATGAGGAACAGGGTGTAAAGTTCACTCATAATCTATAGTAAAGGGAGGATCCTCCGACCAGACGGGTGTTGTGTCTGGTGGGCAACTGCCCAACGGTTGATGTCGGGATGTTGTATATATGCTAGTCGCGCGGTAAACTCTGATAGCGCGATGCAGGATTTGTGACGTCAGGTCTTTGATGCGTAGTGCGGATGTGGCGTTGTTGATACCGCCACACTTGTCATGAGTAAGTCGTAAGGAAGAGTTGGTCAAATCTATTCAAATCAAATCAAATCTATTAAGACACGAAGCAACAAAATTCAATCTAAAGAAAAGCGGCCACATTCCTCTATATTATATTTTGTTGTTTCATGTCTCAATATGAAAATTTATAAAAGGAATTAGAAAATTCTAGACACACTTACCGAGGTTCTTTATAGAGCCGTTTTTCATATTTCCTTCTCAGTCACGAGATAATATAATAATAATATTTTTTGACGTGACAACGTCTAATAAATCGATGAACGCCGGCTGCATGCACGAAAAAGGATGACTCATTGTCCCGTTACGCTCATTGTATGCCTGCGCCGCATCAATGTTTTGTTATGACGTTGTCACGTTAAACTATCGTCCGTAAACCAACTTTACAGACAACCAATTTTTTTTTTAAGTATTGGCGCTTGTAGACCGTTGTATAAGCTCTTAACGTGCTTTCCGAGGCACGCAGGGATCTCAATATGTAATGATGGTCACCCATCCTCGGACCGACTGCGGCAAGCGTAGCTTAACCTGATCAATCGACCCTTGCGGTAAGAGCCGCATTACTTAGTCATGAGTCCCTCTGAATAAATCTAAAAGTATATATTTGAAAATTTCATAAGATGTCTAAAACCACCAACCCAAATTCTATGACTAATATCCTAAACTTATCTTTTGTATCCCATACAAGTTGTATGTTTTATCCAAAGTCCAATACAGTTCCTACCAATCTTGCAGTTTTCCAATGCCAATCTACTTCAATCTATTTCACAGAGCTTTATTTCAACTGTGACCGACCAAGATATTCCGTAGCACGTCGGTATATGAGAAAATTTTGCATTTTATACAATTGCAATTTTACCAAAGAGTTGTTATGAAGGTTTATTTTAGTTTTGCTTTTGAATGATGAATTGAGGATCAGTTTTGTAATACGATGTAAATAATAGTATTGTAGGTATACGATGCAATATTTTAAAACTATACAACTTTATGTTAGTAAAAAGGAAAGAAAGGTCAGGTGCGTATAGTACTCGCAACTAGCGTGCGTGTATGACTAGATGTATGAAAGTAAACGAAACAAAAGGTGTATGTAAGGAACGTAGCAGGTTCTATAGTTTCTGCTTGCCCTCATGGGAAGATGGCGTGAGTTTATATATGTAATGTAAGGAGAGTTTTAGCAAACAAAAGGCGTCGTAATTTTTTTATAAAGTCGCACAGTGCACAAACAAATTGTTATGTTTTATTGTAATCATTAAAACGGAGTTTAGTGGCCACTATTTTCCGTTTGAATGATTACAATAAAACATAACAATTTAAAACTACTGTTTGTAGTAATAATAACGTATATTCTTGTGAAGCACAACTTGACGAGCTTATTTTCTGCATTTTCATTCTAAAATGAAAGAAATCACCGAAATAACGATGAGGGCGCCACTGTGCGCTCGGCGCAGTCTTAATACTTATGAAGTAGACGTAAACAATCCTAACTAATATTATAAATGCGAAAGTAAGTTTGTTTGTTTGTTACCTTTCACGCTTAAACATCTAAACCAGTCATCCTGAAATTTTGCATATACGTCGACAGGTGTACAGAAACGGACACAGGGTACATTTCATCCCGAAAAAAAGTACTGTTCCCGAGGAAAATATCAATAACGTTCTTATGATAATAGATGGCGCCACGTGTCTTTCAAATCATGATTAAATTATATTATTAAATAAAATTTAGGGCCTTACAAATAAACACGGAATAAAGTTATCCTAGGAATCACTTCGGTATAACCATACATTTTTTGACGTTAATACCTAGCATAACTTTATTCCGTGTTTATTTGTTAATACAAATAAACACAAAAACAAACTACTACCCTAATGGGTAGTAGTTTGTTTTTAACCCGAATTGATTGTCAAATTCTAAATTAACGCGACCGAAGCCGCGGGCATAAGCTAGTTAATTATAGAATTTTGCGTCTAAACTTGTTTTTCTTTTTCTAAAACAATATTCTATTTATTCAGCATCGCCTATAAGGCTTACCAAAGAGCCATAAGGTCTTAACTCCAATAGATAATGTCAGTCCAAAGTTAAGTGCCGGTCTGTTTACAAACAGGGCTGAACTCCCTTAGCACCTTCTTATTCAATGCCAAAAGCAAGTTCAACGTTAATAAACGCCTAACTAGTGAGTGTTCGACCGAGATACAGCCGTTTAATGGACCGCGGTGGCAAAAACAACGCTGTTGCAACCCAAATTATAATATTGGAGTTCCAATTGCATAAGTTTGTGCTATTTGCTACTTCGCACTATCGTGGACGCGGGTGGGAGGGTTCGCTGTAATGAAAATGGGTTTGGTACCAGCCCAGTATTGGCGAAGATTACCTATTGCATTTATATATTGGTAGGTATTTGGACTTGCTGACGACTTGGACACAATATATTCGGACACAGTGTTCGAATTGACATATTATATTTTCAATATTTTTTTCACTGACAATTCGCACACCTTCAAATTATTGAAGCTGTTTAGTACAGTCAGATAAAAAAGTTTTAAAATATAATTATGTGAAAAAAATAAAAAATTACAAAACTATTTTGGGTGCAAAAGGGTCCACTAACTAAAAAAATATTATCTCGTGACTGAGAAGGAATTATGAAAAACGGTTCAATAAGATACGAAAGTTTCATATTGAGACACGAAACAACAAAATTCGATCTAAAGAAAAGCGGCTACATTCCCCTATATCGTATTTTGTTGCTTCGTGTCTCAATATGAAACTTTATAAAAGGTATTAGAAAATTCTAGACATACTTACCGAGGTCGCTGATTGAGCCGTTTTTCATAATTCCTTCTCGGTCACGAGATAATATATTTTTTTTTGAGTGTAGCTAGTGGACCGTAGTATGCTCTTTTAAGCAGGGCTCGGATAACGGTGTATTTTTCGAAACGGTTTCGTCTTAAAAACCTATGTCTGACTGTACAAAACCGCTTTTTTATTGGTGTCCGACTCATCAGAGAAAAAAAATCGGATTCGGATACTGTGTCTGAATATATTGTGTCCGAGTCGTCAGCAAGTCAATATTTGAGATGTTTAAGGAATGATAATGATTCAATCATTCTGCCGAGCCTTTCCCCAACTATGTTGGTGTCGGTTTCCAGTCTAATCAGATGCAGCTCAATGCCAGTAATTTACATGGAGCTCCTTTTTTTGGGTGGGAAATTATCAAATAACTTCTCCCGCTGTGGGCGGAGCGGGCAGGGCGTGTCAGACTTTGACCCACCCGTGTTCCTTCAGTTGCCTGTGTGCCAGGGCCGCGGTATCCCTTTCGGACAAACCCGCAACCCTGGCAGGCACCGGTCTCGGCGGACCACGTCAGTGCGTGCTGACATCTCTTTGAGGCGCGCGTGGAACACAACGCGCCGTCGACCCGGGCCTGGTCCTTACCGGACGGCGACCTTACATGGAGCGCCTGCCTTTCTGACCTCCACAATCCAGTGACTGGGCAACATGATACCCCATGGTAACACCGATTGTCAAACTTTTGGACTTCTGACTACCCGTAACGACTGTCAAAGATCTAAGAATGACAGCTGGCATTAACGGATTAACGTGTTTTCCGAAGCACGGAGGGGTCTCGATATATAATGGATGGTCGAATACGAACCGACCGTGGCAAGCGTTGCTTATCCTTGGATTAACCCATGGGGCTGTTATTATTTAACTGCAAGCCCCCCTTAATGAATGAAAATGAGGATAATAATTAATATTTCCGACTCGGAGTCGATGTTATTTTAATTCAATAAAATTAAGTATTTTAAGTTCGATAAAAATACCAAAATATTGATCCCATATTACAAAGCCAATGCACCTAATACTGCTGATATTGAAACCCCTCAACTACACTTAGAAGGTTTAATGTACGAATGAATTTTAGACATATTTTATACATGGATATTAATAAATAAAAAAATAAAAAAAATAAGTGACTACTGAAAATGCAAATCCCCCGCGAGCGTGGCTTGAATCCAAATCTAATTAAAACTGCAACGAATCTCTTAATTTTCCTTCGTTTTAAAATTTTACATATTGTATCTATGCTACATATTATATTTATTTATTTACATACACTACCATTACAGTGTCCCAATTCGGTAGTGTAGTTAATTAAAAGTACCACATTAATACCCGTGCCATACAATACAATACAATACATATACAATACAATACCATACAATATTTACATATTAAAACATAACACGTGATAATCACAATCATTACGAGTATTTTATTTATTTGTTAACATAGGTGTTTATAAATACAGATCTTTGCTTAGATGAGCGCTATGTTATGCCAGGAGGCGTACAAATATGGTGTTCAATTAAAAGTAGATACAATTAGTGTCAATTATTTTATGTCACACTTACAGTACAGGTACTTATTAAAAAAGAAAAAATAATAATAACAATATAGTAATTCTATTCTAAATTAAATTTTCATCTAAGTATTCGTCAACAGTATAATAACATTTCATCATCATCATCATTATTTCAGCCAAAAGACGTCCACTGCTGGACATAAGCCTACCCCAATTGGGGGAGGGGGGGGGGACGGTTTGCCATAATCGCCATGCTTGGCAGGCGGGTTGGCGATCGCAGTATGGTGTTAAAAATGCATAGAGAACGTTGCTGCCCATTCGCTAGTAAGTCCCTTAGTCGCCTTTTACGACACCCACGGGAGGAAATGGGGAATAATAACATTTATCAACAAGTAATAATTACTTATATCGTTACTTTTGCGAACTCGCTCAGTGAATATGAGAAAGGATCCACTCTGTCAGCAACCAAATTTAGTATGCGCATCGTTCGCGTCAGGGGGTTGTTGCCCACTAGTATATTCTTGCCCTAGATTAATTATTCTGAATTCATCGTGTTATTTTATTTTATTTTATTTTGTTTATATTTGTTGTCCCTACTCTGGACGCTTTTAACGTGTAAGTTTTTATTATTTTTATTTTTACATCGTTCTCACATTTTGATAAAAATTCAACATTAGATCTAACGAATACTTTTGTAACAATTTACTTTAAAAGAGTGCCCATGGAGTTTCTTGCCCGTTCTTCTCTATAGGTACCTACGCTTTGGAATGGGCATGTAGCCTCATTTTTCTTACTGAGCGACTCCTTGACAATACAAAAGTGCCTGTAAATGGTTTAATTGAAATAAATGGTTTGAGTTTTGATCATGAAGATTTTATAACATTTCATTGAAAATTTACTTTAAAAACTTCCAACCAAAAATGCATAACCACATTATGTATTTATACGACTGCGACATGACTGGCAAAATGTGGGTGTTCCTACTTTTCTAATGCACATTATTAATTACTAGGTGTGCCCCGCGGTTTCACCCGCATAATCCTTGACCCCGTGGGAATATCGGTTTTTTTTTTTTTTTTAAACACAACGGGGACGCTTTTGGCCTTCATCTCACCTGATGGTAAGTGATGATAAGGCCGAAGATGGAAGCGAGCTTCACCCGGAATCCTCAACCACAGAGGAACTGGCTATCTTACCTGTAACTGCCGAAACACAACAAATGCTGTTAACATTGTTGTTTGGCGACAGACTTAGATAAGATGGTGGTAGCTAGCCAGGCGGACTTAGAACAAGCCCTACCACCAACAAAAAGTATCCTTTAGTATCCAGGTTATAAACTGTGTGCCTAATTTTATCAAAATTCGTTAAGCTGTTTTTGCATGATTGAGTAACAAACATACAAACTTTCACATAATTATGTAATAATATAATGATGGCTATAATATCTCTCTTTTATCAATGATACATATTCTTAAATAATTAAATATAATAGGAACACTACGACTACTATTACTTAATACTATATAATATATATAAAAAAAATATAAAATATTATAAAAAATATATAACATAATTTTTGTAGTGTTTTTTCTTCTCAGCTCTTTAGCTGGTTTTTGCAACATTTACGGACCGAAGCCAAGTAAATTATTATTATTATTTTAACGAACTCTGGGTCTGTGCCGGTAGAGTTTACTTTACCGGAACATGTCTAGGGCGAGGAGCCAGACCAAGAGAGATACAGAAACCCGCAGGGAAACATGTGGCGAGCTGTTGGGCAGTTGCGACCCCACGGACCCTATCTCCCGCGAGAAGTCATGTTCCTCATCTCTAGCTTGCCTTTATTGGCTGGCTGGAGTGAACACTGACGAGGAACTGAGCTCTCACCTCATTCTTGCCTTTATTGGCCGGCTTGAGTGGAGATTCGCAAGAGCAAACGTGCTCGGAGGAAGGAAGTATTCCAGTAAGTGCTTGTAAGGATCTTGACCATCTTCCGGGCTCTGGGATTGTTCTGAGAGCCGTGGAATACCTCTCCACTCCTCGAGCACCTCAGGACATGTTGCCCCCTTGTCGCTACGTCACTATGTGCCAGCGACCGTTTTCGGGGGCCCATTATTGAGTGTGAAGTCACCTCCTGCCATTTTATCCGTGTGTAAAAAAACATTGATCAGGCAGGGGCCATAGTCCTTCCATAGTTTTAGGTAACCAGTCCATTTTAACCACCCAAACCCATAGTCCAATATCTTTGTTTCCATATCTTGCAAGTCCTACACAAACCGGGGGTTGTCCTTGGGTGCACTTGCATAGTGCGTACAGGGATAATCGTCGGTTGGTGCCTCATTTAATTAAAAAGCGTCTAACGCGCCTCTGCGAGTTGGCTTCGGCCCCTCGTACGCCTTCCAAAGGTCTGAGACCCCAGGGTCCCGAGATATGTAAACATTTAAAAATAATAATAATAATAATGTTAACAACAAAACCTTAACTGTACGCGTATATTACGAAAATGTAACTATTTTGTAAACGCCATGGATTGACCTGTTAAGTCTACAAAATGTTTAATAAATGAATATAAGAGAGCCATAATTATTCTTTGCGAGGGTTTCGAGTGTGCTTGATGATATCCGGGCATTTTTAGGCTCTTTAAGTGTCATGAAAATTCATGCATACCATACTATGCAGATTTTTTTTTCAATTAGCTGCTACGGCTTATTTTTAACCCCGACAGAAAAAGTGGGGTGTTATAAGTTTAACGCATGTATCTGTGTATCTGTGTGTCTATCTGCGCCATCGTAGCTCACAAAAGACTGCACCGATTTTGTTTTTTGTGTTTTGTTTGAAAGGTGACTTGATCGAGAGTGTTCTTAGCTATGATTCAAGAAAATCAGTTCAGCCGTTTTAAGATTATCAGCTCTTTTCTAGTTGATGAATGGATTTGAGCATCTTCCACAGGTCGGATTGAGTCGAATATTGGTATTCCGGTACTTCAATGATATTAGAACATTTACATTGAACTGATGCTGCAGCATCATCTGGAATTTGAAACTCCCTCACCAACTTATAGCAGAGGTATCGTGGTTGGGCTCATTGGAATGGTCTTAATTAATAGGATATAGATAGATAGTGATGATCAGGGTCTGATGGTGGAGAAGCAAAGAGAAATGAGGATTTAAAAAAAAAAAACGTACAGATGCGCAGATTTCGGAGAGCGTGATAATCGTAGCGTGTTTACTAGTAATATATGTATAGTTTAAAAAGGAGGAAATCAAAGTATATTTTTTTAAACCCCCGACACAAACAAAAATCTTAAAAAAGTAAAAAAATAAATAATGGCTTTTTAAGTTTAATATAAATTGCAGGTAATATTTTGGTCCAAGCGTCGTCGCGTCGGGGGACGGCTAATGCAAACGCCAAACAGACGAGGCTTATACCTAGCAATAATAAATATATGCTATTGCAGAAAAGATAGGTGCTGTTACCTTCATAATTTGATTAGCCGTCTCCCAAAGCGACCACGCTTGGACCGAACTATTAACGACAACTATATTATAAACATAAAAAAAAACTTTTTTTTAACTTTTTAGAGGTTTTCGTTAAAAAAGGAGGAGTTAAAAAAAAAGAAGAAAATAGGTACATTTATTATTACTGATTTTTGAATTGCTCGAGTATTTGCTGTTTTTGCACTGTATGCTTTTAACGTGCACGACGTTTTACACCGTTCTCACAATATGTACCTATAATTTCAACATGGATGATGTAATCAATATTTTGATTTAAAAGAGTTTCCTTGGAGTTATTTGCCCGTTCTTCTCCATAAGAACCTATCACGTTTTGGAATGTGATGTGAAAAGTGCCTGTAGATGGTGTGATGTTATGGTGGTCATTTATATCTGTAATTTTATGGTGTATATATAATAAAGAATATTCTATCTATCTATGTATACCTTAACAATACATTCTTTATTGTTCACCAGATAACACATTACCAAAAGGAAAACTAAAACACTACAAAATTATACAATGGACGGCTTTTTCCCTTCCAGGCAACCTTGAGTGTTTTAAGTAAACTTCATAACTAACATGACGACCCGTAATATGACAAGCGTCAAACGCGGTTACGATAACAAACATATAATCATTTGCTCTTGGCACTGCCACTGAGAACTTTGACAAATTAGTTCATGCTTTATGGCTGCTCCAAACTTTGTTTACATGTAACACAGGAATAGCATTTCAAGCCTCGTAATTCTCATCACACCAGCCATCCCACAGTGTTTTAATTAAGTTTAATTCTCTGATTACTCTTCGCTACAGGTTTCTGAGGTGGGGCTTAAATACTGTAAGTATTACTGAAACTTAGCTTGTATGAATAATTTAGTCTTAACATCTCTTTTTTTAAATAAAATGATAAGCTACGATTCACATTCAAATAATATTGAAAATTGTGTTTTAATTACAGTCCTTTCATTTGACAACTTAATTTGCCACCCACGAGTTGACCTTTCTTTCTGATACGTCGAAATCGTTTGTTTTTTTGTTTCCATCAACCCTGTAGCATTAGGATCAAAAGTATTTTTTATAATTTTAATTTACCTTTGTTATTATATAGCCACTCCAGCCTCCAGCCTCCAGCCAGTAAAGTTCCTGGTAGTACTCAATTTAGACAAATATTTAGTTTGCTTTAATCTCTGGCCACGCTGGGGCGAATACCGCGCGGGATGCGGGATGCGACTGCGTGGGTCGATTGCTTCAATGAATAAGAAGTCACGCGACTATCCGCGTCATTTTGAACACTGGTTTGTTCAAACTTCAAAACTAATTTTATAATTTTTATTCACCTCTGTTATTATATCGCCAGTCCAGCCTCCAGCCAGTCAAATTCCTGGTAGTACTCAATTAAGAATCACAAATTTTTAGTTTACTTTAATCTCTGGCCACGCTGCGCTGGGGCGAATACCGCGCGGGATGCGGGATACGACTGCGTGGATCGATTGTTTTAATGAATAAGAAGTCACGCGACTATTCACGCCAGTTTGAACACCTTCACACAAGTTAGCTGATACAATTAGCGCGAGTGAATTTCATGTATCATCCCGCGCGAGATTCGCCTCAGTTCGGCTTGAGTTTTACAGAAAAGCGACTGTGTCGGACGCACAAACAAATATTATTTTGTTCAAGTCATACAACACAAACAACTCGGTTCAATAACTATGTATTTGATGTCTTTCATTTCTGTAGGTATTCTGTTTTTTTTATCTACAGCTGTAATTAGACGACTTAATTAAACTAATAAATATTGTATTACACGTGTCCCTACTTTTAAGCTGTAATTAAACTGCCAGGCACTATTACTTGGATTACCATTTAATTTTGTTAAATCAATAACATCATTCTATAGTCTCTTTGAGAAGACATTTTAATTACTGTCTACGACTAATTGGTTTTGTTTCTTTGGCTACTGAGCTGTCGCTTGAGTATTGTTCGCGTACAAACTTTAAGCTCCGTTGGGTACGCAGGTTGGGTTTTGAAAAATCCTTTCTTAGTGCACCTCTATGGCCGGTAATCATATGACAATCTTAGGAACTGTAAAAGTTGTCTTCAAAAGGGACCTTACATTATGCAGGCTGGTAGAAAAATGGCTCTGATTACATTCGATCATTCAAGAGAATTTAGAACTAGACCTATTATATACACACGTTTTGATAGTCGTGAAAAACTACGGTTTATTCACCGTGTGTAGGAACGGTCATAGTGTTGTATGAATCACTTTGGAAGTATGTTGATGACACGGCTGCATTAGGGCATGGCGCCGCGCCGCACGGTAGGCTGATATGAAACCATAGAGGACGTACGGATCAATTTTTTTTTTGTCTATAAATAAAAAAACAAATACGTCAATGAAATCTACTAACCATTACAATATAATATTGTTTTATGACTTTACGTTTTACCCATTATTTTCAACGCTATGAGTACTTGAAGATTTTTTTTTTATGAACAAAAACATAAATTCATGATTATCTCGTAATTCTCAAATTTTCTCAAAAAATGGATTGGAGATTTGAATAGGACAAATTATTAATCTAATTTTGCATCTTATCTGGTAGATACTGCGATATTGTGCGAAATTGGAGATATACAGGAAAAGTTTTTAACCAGTGCGCAAATTTTGACAAATTAAACTTAAACAAGTTTTATTAACCACCTATTTCTTATTTTGATAAGTCTTAGTACAAAAAAATTTAGTTATCGTTAACGAAAGATGTTTATTTTGAAACTAGTTTATTGGATACACGCCGCGCGACGGCCGCGTCGCGTGCAGTGAAGCGAAACGCAGTTGTATGTAGGTACCTATCAGCTGTATGCCCGCGCAATTCGCCGATGTAGGTTTTTAAGCAGGTTATTAATCGCAATTTTAATATATTTTTTAATAAAAAAAAAAGTATAGAAAAATAATGAAAATGTATTCTATTACTTATACTGGTAAATCAAAAAAAAAAAAAATACATTTGCGCACTGGTTATAAACTTATCCTGCACCTATATATTTTTTTCCACCTCACCCCAGAGGTGAAGGAAGAACTAGGCGCGTTTTTAGGGTTCCGTACCTTAAAAGAAAAAATGGAACCCTTACAGGATCACTCGTGTGTCTGTCTGTCTGTCTGTCTGTCCATGTGTCACAACAGATTTGCTCGGAATCTACTGGGCCAATTAAGTTGAAATATGGTACACATATGAACTTCTGTGACCCAAACACGGACGTGTAACGTAAATAAATAAATTTTGAATATGGGGGTCACTTTAAGGGATCAAATTAGAAAATTAAAAATTAAAGGTTTTGCTATCTTTACTGTGTGTGTAAACTAGCTGCCTAACCCTTTGGGATTACAGGCGTGATGTTATGACGTATGTATTGTTCCACTGTTGGGCAAGGGTCTTTTCTTAATTACAGAAAAGGTTGGATTAAAACGCTCGCTCAAGACGGGTTGGCGATCTCAGTCGACGTTTTCCTTCACTGATGTCAGTCAGGTCAAAGGAAAACTCAGAAACTTACATAATATGAATTGAAGGGGTCAGGTTGGTACTTTCCCGGAGTTGAACCTACAACCAAGTGCTTGAAAGGTGGGGTCTTTAACCCGTACTCTGTGCTTTAACCGTAGTTTGAGTTATTACCTATGACTAAGAGCGTTTTTTTAAATTAAAAATTAATATAACCTAGGACAATCTAATATCATTAACATAAAAGAAGATAATAAAACAATAATTTGGGACACTGAAGACAGACATTATCATTAATCTTATCTTGCTATTGTTCATCTGTTTGACAGTGTAATAAAAAACAACAAAAAAGACTAAGTAATATTTTCTTTTATCGTCAAAAAGTAATTAGAATTCTTTGCCATCATTAAAAAATGACGTCGCGAGATCAAAAAGCCGTAGAAATGGTACACAGTTGATTCAAAAGACATCGTTTTCTATTTCAACAAACTGACATACCTACGTAGTACTGAAAAACAAAATAATAATTGGTGTTGTACAACAGTTGTCATTTTTAATTTGTCTCTGTGTTTCTTTAGTCACTCGCTTGTTTTTAGACTTTTATAGTATCTGTGGACCTGTTTTTCATGGCATCTTATTTAAACCTGAGACCTTGTATATTATGAGCTGAATATTAGTTTAGATCAGTAGTTCCCAACGATTTAACATACGCGCCTCCCCCCCCAAGTTTCTTATAAAATCACTACGCCCCCCATTGCCTAGGGAAAAACTACAAGGAGCAGATGAAGTGTGCCGAATGTGCGCCATGATAACGTCACGTTACTTGAATAATTAGTTGGTTTCATATGTACAGGTACTTAGATGCTACCTCAGTGTTGGAATCAAGTTTTTTTTTTAACCATGAACGTACATCTTAAGCAATATACAGTTTATTTAGTTTTGGTCTCTCTACGCACCCAACTAGCGCGTGTGCCACTGGTTGTGAGCCCATGTTCTAGATCTAAACTCCCTCGCTCCCAATCATTCTCAAACAAAAATCTATGACAGTCGTTAGGGTTGTCAGAAGGCCAACCTTTGGATATTAATACTGCCCTGTAAATGGGTGGTGAAATCAAATGGCGCTACAGTTATAAAGTAAGTCTTGATATTATACTGCATCTGGTCCCAACCTGAGGGCCTAGAAAAGTGACATTCTATCAGCGAAAACGATGATGGACAAATATATGAGCCTGACAAAGCTAGCGGAAAGCTTGTGACGGCATTTACAACGCCACATGCAAACTACGCATCAAAGACCGAAGGGTCAGCTCACTGCACTTTCGGCCGGTCCAACCCGGCGGTGTACCATGGCACATCCGACTTATTGGAGCATAACGCAGCGCCACCCCGACTCACTGGGGAAACTCCGCAGGCAGTTCCGACTCACCGAGAACTACGCGGCACCCGGTTCTGACTCACTGTAACTACAACTGGCCCCGGTAAGCATGATAATATACAGTAATTCGGCCCAGTATCGACCTCCGGTCTCCAGAGGGGAGTGATGTGGCGGTATCTACAACGCCACATGTGAACTAAGTATCAAAGACCTGACGTCATACAAATATTGCATCACGCAATCAGAATTTACCGCGCGACTAGTATATATACAACATCCCGACATCAACCGTCGGGCAGTTGCCCACCAGACACAACAACCGTCTGGTCGGAGGATCCTCGGATCCTCCTTTTTCAATAGAGGATGAGTGAACTTTACACCCTGTTCCTCATACCTCTAAAAGCTCACTGTTTTTATGGTTTAACCTCATCTCTAATTTGTTCGTCGTAGAAATGCAAAAGCTTTAAAAGCGGTTGCTACTTCTCCAGGCTCTCTATGGGGTAATTGCAGAACATAAAAGCTGACAATTGGTCGCAATTCCTTTGATTCTGACATTTCAGCCACATCAATTGCGTTATATACGTTGTTGTTTTCAAACCTATGACGCAATGAATGCATTTATTACCTTCAATGCCTTTGGATGGTGTTAGGGTGCTGGTAAGGAAAATTCTAGCCGGTTGATGACAGACCCATTAGAAATGCTGCACATTTAGTTTCCATTCCATTACTCGGTGTTCAACAAATGTCCTGCTCGGCCCAAAATTACCGGCTCTAAATAACGTAACTTAACGCTAGCGTTTGCAACGCGTTAATCGCACCGAAGCCCATAACAGTGACAAGTAATCCTCAACGACGTATTTGGTGCAGTTAGGCCGATGTAGATCAACGGTGGCCGTGCTCGGGATTTGTTGAATTTATTTGCTCGAGCCCGATGCCTCTCTGTATCCTTGTTCGGTTTGGGATGTTGAGTTGCTGGAATAGGTAGCTAATAATGGACACTAAATTTATTTCACTGCAGCACTGCGTACGTAATCACAATTTAATAGGAAAGTACTTTAAAGTTACAAATGTGCGAAGGTAATCGTAAAAAGATTTTATCAATTATTGGGTATCTACTTTATGGTACCTAAGTATTCATGTTGTTGTCAAGTAGGTACGAGTATTGCACGTTATTATGATAGTTAGGTGTACAAACTTTAAGTTTTGTCTTAAACGTAGCATATAAGGACAGTTAGTGGTTTTTGGTTAAAATTATAAACCTTTTTGTCTAATTAAACGTAAAAAATGGTGCCATCATTTAGGAAAAAAAGATGCTAGCAAGCTAGCATCATACTTAAAATAAACTCATTGGTCTATGGATGAACTAAGACCAAAACCCAGGTTATGTTGAACGAACACGTTACCCCGGGATAAATTGCTGAACTTAGAGGGGAGCTCAATTCAGCTGGACTGGGCAGCGTTTACAAAGCTTTGTCGAGTCTTTTCGTGAATCGTGCACCCTGCCTGTTATGTAAATACTCAGAAATAAATTATATTATTATTATAAACAAAAATCATTTTTGTACCCAGTCAAATGAGTCATACATCACATCTTACCCCCTTATCCTGAGCCCCATCTAGTCTCTCTAACTCCACGCCCGCGTCCCCTGACAGCCATTCGCTGCTCCCGGTACCCGTTTCGATTACATTGACGTCACGACCTCACAGCAAAAAGATAAGTTTTAGCTCTAATGTAAGGGTTACGACACACGCGAGAGACCCGGGATAAGGATGCGAAGATAACTTACCTACTGATGGCTAATAGGCTAGGTTCGAACGTAGGTCTATTTTTTAGTAAGTAGTTTTGTTTTTTGGAGTTTAGGTGATGTTGCTTTAAGTGTGATAATCTTAAGCTTTAAGTTGTTACTTCATCTGTACTAATATTATAAAGAAGAAAGATTTTTTGTTTGTTTGAACAGAGAAGCTCCGAAACTACTAGACCGATTTTAATTATTTTTTTCACCAATAGAACGCTAAATTATCAGGAAGTAACATAAGCTATAATTTATTTTCAAAATAAATTAAGATCTTTAAGAAAATTGCAATAATGTAACCCAAAGTAGCAAAATGCCTATAAAATTCATTATTTGGCGTGCGGTGAGAAAACTATTGATGATACATAAAAATTATGTACTACATGATTAAAGTATTCATTGTTACCTACTAACTATTATTAACATCACGCTAAGCCCCTTAGTAGCCGAGCAAAAATAAAAACAGTCAGAAAGAACGCTAATAATGCGATTTGACGGGGTGGGTCGGGGGACATAGAAATTTCACGCGGACGCAATCGCGGGCAGAAGCATAGTCTACTAGAAACATAGAGTATCTATGTAAGGAGATACGTCCTGATCGAACATGTCTTTCTAAGAAAAACATGTTCTTGTATAATTTAAATAGTAGCTACCTCAAATGGAATCATGATAAATCAAACTGTTTCTAAGAATAAAATCGTGGTTTCCTGGCGTTTATGTATAGATTTCATAAAAAATTATGTTGTAGGTGTACTTTCTAGGGTTCGAGCACTCCCGTCCGCCATCAGAGGACGACCCCTGGCCATCCCTTGGTTTGGGCTTGCGGACGGCGAGCTATTGGCAGCTCGCTGTCCGGTAAGGACCAGGCCCGGGTCGACGGCGCGTTGTGTTCTATGCGCGCCTCAAAGAGTTGTCAGCATGCACTGACGGGGTCCGCTAGGACCGGTGCCTGCCAGGGTTGCGGGTTTGTCCGAAAGGGATACCGTGGTCCTGACACACAGGCAACTGAAGGAACACGGTTGGGTTTTAGTCAGTAAAAGTCTGACACGCCCTCCCGCCCCGCCCAGAGCGGGAAAAGTTATTTGATGATTTTCCACCCAAAAAAAAAAGATGTTCTTTCTAGATTAAACTAGTAGTTAAAAACATAAACAAGTTTAATTTCTGTCGCAATTAAGTACCCTTTTATATATCGCACCTTTAGAATTATAGAGACCTAATTTCTTCAGAAGTTGAAAAACATTACCAAATTATTATTATATTTGAAATTTTACGATTCCAATCTATCTAAAGAACATCACCAATGAGGTCACTATAATATTGTGAATTAATTGATGATGTCATTAACTGATGATGGGATTGATGATTTCAAATAAGGTCTCTATAATTCTAAAGGTGCGATATATTCGCACACCAAAACACACTTTCTTTCAAAAACAGATCCACAATTTTTCAGACAAACATCCAACCATCCAGTTCTAAACAAATAATGGCAGATGCATAGCATTCTGTAAATCACCACACTTTGCAGTCTGTAGTCTGGAGTCTGCAGTCTGTAGTCAGATAGCAATCAGCCTTCCTGAACAACTTCTGTACCCCAAAACTGCAGTGTAAAGGCAAAACATGGACCCGTTTGGTGATTAATTTTAATTGCTGAACTTAGCGGTGTGGAGTTGTAGTCGATACTTGAAACTATTAATAGTATTCGAGTTCTGTTACTTTAGAGTTTTGAGTGAGTTGTAGTTTTAGTTTCGTTTTTTTTGTGAGATGATATTGTTATGTTGTTAAGGTATTCAGGTAGGGTTCTGAAGGTTTTCAATTTGATGGAATATGGCATAGACTTGGCTTAGTGCTAAGATGGTTGCAGGGTTGCTGATACCTACGTAGCGCAAAATTAATTCCTAACTAATATTATAAATGCGAAAGTAAGTTTGTTTGTTACCTTTTCACGCCTAAACCGCTGAACCGATCATCTTGAAATTTTGCATATACATACATTGTCAGGCGTACAGAAACGGACATAGGGTACCTTTCATCCAGAAAAAAAGTACTGTTCCCGAGGAAAACAAAAATAACGTTGTTATGATAATAGATGGCGCCACGTGTCTTTCGAATCATGATTGGATTATATTAGAAGGACATAGGCTACATTTCATCCTGGATCGCAGACGAAGTCGCGGGCAACAGCTAGTAATTTGAAAAAATAACTGTACTACTAATGCCTCATAAAATGAAAAAATAACTGTACTACAAATATTGAATAAATTCAATACAAAGCAATTCAATGTTCAATATACAGCGTGTTACGGAAAGGGTATATACATATCAAAGGCACGGATTCTTTTGGTGATAACAAACTACAGGGCAATATTTTTTAATACCTATACCTACATAAATAAAAAGTTAAGCAACATTTAACTAAAAATCAAATGTTTCCAATTGAATTCTACACATCACTAGACCAAGTCAGCTGATCAGTGTCAATAAACTACAAACAAAGAAAGGCCGTAACACGTTTGTTATGATTTAAATTTAAAAAACTATCGAAAAAAAAAAAATTAAGCATTTTCTAGTTAGTGCTTTTGAGCTGAAATTTTGTACAAAGATTCTGAACCAGATACACTCTTCACCCCGTTTGTATGGATATACCCTTTACGTAACACGCTGTATGTTTTAATTCAATGTTGTAGCAGTGTAACATTTTAAAACTTGAGGGATTAGCACATAATGACGCTGTGTGTACCTAGAACAACCCATGTCAACAATTACATAAAATGATGATTGTATGCAAAAAGAATTAGAATAATACGAGGTGTCAAAAAAATAACCAACTTTTACTCACATTGAAATATCAATTAACTTTAGTAAAAATTAAAGAATAAAACAGCAATAAATTACAAGTAACACGGGTATTAGCATTCCCGTTTTAGGTATACCTCGTTTAAACAACAATAGAATTAGTGGTGAAATGTTTTATGTTGTTTTAATATACGACTGCGTTAGACTAGACTACTCGTATTTTATGTAAATACTTTGAAAACAGAAATAGGTAATGTTGTTTCATTTATTTATGTCCTACACTGTAATGTATGGAGGTCTGCTAAAGAGCCACACAAACTTGATATATTACACAAGTTATTGTTTTGTAATGTTTTTTAGACTTAAAAAGGGCCATGGAAAAGCAAAATGGAAGTATACGAATAGTAATCTTTCTATAGCATGTTTTTGAAGATTGGGCTTCAATTCTTACGTGACGTGTCGATCAAAGAAATGCTAAAGCTTATCTAATGCACATGTAATAAAAAATACCGGCCAAGTGCGTGTCGGACCACGCACCATGAAGAGTTCCGTAGTTGGGACGAATGTTTCTCAAGAACAAACTTAATATTGGCATTGAAATACATGTTCTCCCATACATTCCAACTACAAATGTAAGTTGGTTGACTATTACTTGTTAACAATTAAAGCCTAATTTTTCACTTAAACGTAAATGAACAAAAATTTGCACTTTAAAGCTAAATATTACGCAATCGGATCCCTGAATCGAAAATAGTTTTCACAAACTCGCAATATTTTTGGACGGCCTATCCAACAATATCTCACATAATAGGATAGAAGTGAAAAAAGAAAAAAAAAAAAAATGTAATCCCCATTTTACGTGTTTATATTTTAAGATTTTATTTTGCCACTGTCGGCGTGATTAATTATGTATACCCATGCCAAATTACAGCTTTCTAGTACTAAGAGTCTCTGAGCTAAGCCGCGGACAGACAGACAGACGGACATGGCGAAACTATAAGGGTTCCTTGTTGACTACGGAATCCTAATAAGGATGATTTACATTTGCATTCGTTAATTAATTACTTAATATATTAATTAATTGGTGCGGGTTCTATCAGAACACCGCGCTGTGGTATTTTTTTTTAAATATTGCAGCATTATGCTGAGATAGGAGCCTTTTTGGCCTGGCACAGGTTTTTTAATTATGTTTTTATTTGTATTCTTTGTTCTTAATGTAAATTTTGTTAGTTTTAAACGTCCCTTTTTTACTGTTTGTATTTACTATGCGTGTCCCAAATAAAATATTTTTCTTTCTTTCTTTCGGTTTTAGTTACGGAGTGACATTTCACAATGAAAAACAGGTAGTTTTGCACTGGCCTTTTGTTCACAACTAATGCTACTTGAAGTAAATTAGTGAGTAATTAACAACTAATGCAAATATGAATCAACTAAATACTGAATACACAGCCAATTTAATTTGGTAGCCAATTTGCTTAACAATTAACTTACTTGACTTTACATAATGATCCCTAATAGGTAATGTATGCATACATAATCAATTAATCAACTCAGCCTATCGCAGTCCACTGCTGGACAAAGGCCTCTTCCAGGCTGCGCCACAACACCCTATCCTTCGCTTTTCGCATCCAGTTTGTCCCAGCCACCTTTTTAAAGTCGTTGGTCCATCTAGCTGGGGTACCTCCCACACTACGCTGGCCGATACGCGGTCTACACTCTAGGACTCGTCTGCTCCACCGGCCATTGGTCCTTAGACAAACCTATATGTACATCTAATAAAAATTAAAAAAATTGCTAGAATATGGTACATAAGGTGTTGCAGTAAATTTGTTTCAGCATATCCTGCCATAGTGATGTCAATTAATCTAACTTACAAATTACAGATTCTATTGATTTGTCTTCTAAATAGTCCATAATGGTATAATATCTTTTAAATTGTAATATTGTGAAAAGTATTTTTTAAACATCGTCAGAAGTAAGTCTTGAAAACTATTGCATTATAATAATATTCAGCTTACATAATATTACTATGCAATAACTTTACAAAGCTTTCGATCTCTCTCAGTGGGTCAATGAGATAAAGCAAAACAAATGGCGGGCAGCAGCTAATTACGTATTTAGTGCAATTCCACAAAACCAGCGTATAAAATTACGAGTAATAAATAGTAATTTATAGACATTAAACTTGAATGTTAAATTAATTTCCACATCGTATTGGATCCACCACACCGCTGATTCACTATCGAACCATGACAAATTGGAATTGTTTCGCTTATATTTCCGCTTTTGCTTGAATATCGCGGCATCCAAATTTAATTTACAAATTACATTAATATTTGACGGTGTGTGGAGTAAACTAATTGAGGAATATAAAAAATTGTAATGGTGCATGAAAACAGAACGATTTGGATAGTATACTTTATTTTTTGGACGGAAACTGGCGAACGGGAGGGAAAATGGTGTTATATTAGTTTTCTCGTTTCATTTCAGAGAGGCAATATTTATTTAAAACACCGTATTTAAAAGAACATTCGCATTCTAATCTCAGTCTCAATCTGTCAAGTAATAATTAATGAAATAGATAGGAAAAACCAGCGAAATAAAGAATTTAATTTAGATATACATGCTCATGGGTTGATGGGGCAACTCAGATGTAGAATATTGAGGAATTTGAAAACTTTTTGCTAATATTCCCCTTTAAACGATTGAAACTTCAAGGCAACAGAATGTGAAGGCATGCCCTTTAGAGTCTAAGTTTCAGCATACAAAGCCCCAGGCTGTTACAAAAACTTTTAAACATCTTAAAATTTAATCAACAGAAGATCTCGCCCTACTTAGCTTTCATATTTTACACCAGTATAGACAAAGGAGTCTTTCTGGATCACATGAAGCACAGTAAAGTAGTTCCATTGTTCAAATCCGGTGTTAGTAAACAACCCACCAATTATAAGCCTGTGTCAATTCTGCCAGTTCTCAGTAAGGTGTTTGAAAAGTTGATGCTCAATCAAATGTTACGTCACTTTAATAAAAATTCCATCTTTCATGAACAACGATACGGCTTCACCGAAGGGGGTTGTACCCTAATAAAGAACATTTTTAATGCCTGGGAAGAAGCACAAGATGCCATTGGAATCTTTTGCAAACTCTCTAAGGCGTTCGATTGCGTGAATCATGAGACACTTCTGCTGAAATTAGAGCATTATGAGTTTAGCAATGCAGTTCTTGATTTACTAGAATCATTCATACCTGAAAGATAGAAAGGTTAAAGTTCAAGTAAACGGCATAAACTCATTAGGATCTGATATTGCAATGAGCGTTCCTTAAGGTTCGGTAATGGGTCCATTTCTCTTTTTAGGTTACGTAAATAACTCTATTCTTCAAGGCCAAGATAGGTTTACGGTAGCAAATTTGGTACTAAATGAAAAAAATAAATTAAAAAAAATGCAATCCATTTAACCCGTCTGTTCTATCTTTATGGATATGACACAGGCTTTTGATTACGTTGACCAAGATATATTAGTTGGTAAACCCAGTGCTTATGGAATAAGAGGATTACCTCTTAATCCAAAAGAACATTAGTTCAAAAACTAATTGAATCATACCTCAAGGGCCGAAACCAATATACGGAAGTGACGGTGTCCCCATAATTCGCAGACAGAAATATCAAAGAATTTCGTTTCCCAGAAAATGTTTCACATAATATTTGGTCCTTGTATTTTTAGTTCGAATATTATTGTTTCAAAGACTATCTACTTGAATGAAACATATTTTACAGAAACAAATTCAATACATTTTTAATCACATTATTTTGTTTAACAAACTTATCAAACAGTAGAATTATTTTTTTACGAATATTGGTATAGGTATAAGTTAGTGACAGAAACGAATCGCTGCAAAACCGACTCCACGTAGTCTTGTCTGTCCTACCCCTAGAGTGTAATTTAAATCCGCGTAGGCGCGGAAGGGCGAGGCGGTCCGCGAGTTGAGGAGCAGGTGGTTTTAACGCCCGCCGCCGCGGCTGAGGCTGGCCGGCCGAGCCGGCCAGCAAGCCGAAGCTGCGGTGGTGAGTGTGAATACCATCTGCGACGATAAGCTCGCGTGGGACCGCCGGAACCCCGCAGCACCAGAGCCGTGACAGAAACCATGCCTGCTGCATGTTGCATGCTCGCTTGCATGCTGCATGCTTGCTGGCATGTGCAATATGCAAAAAAAATGCTGTTGAAAAATTGAAAATGGATACAATATTATTCTTGTTAATAAGTTTTATATTAAATAAACAATATAAGGATAAAGAATATGTGATTTGTTATTCTATGATATGACTATTCTAACATTAAGCTTTATGTGAAACAAAAATCAATGATTTGAAAATCTTCAAAGTAAGTATTCTGCGTATTGATTATTCTATGAAACGAAAATATGAGAAAAAATGTACAACCGGAAGTGACTAAAGTGAATGTTCTTACTAAACAAGAAGAAACCTTTATGGCATTTAAACGAAAAATAAACTACGGTGTACCACAAGGTAGCGTTCTGGGCTCACCGCTATTTATCCATACTAATATTATAAATGTGAAAGTAACTCTGTCTGTCTGTCTGTATGTTACGTTTTCACGCCTAAACCGCTGAACCGATCGTTATGAAATTTGGCAGAGATATAGCCTGACATATGGAGAAGGACATAGGCTACTTTATTACGCAATAACCGACATCCACGCGGGCGGAGCCGCGGGCAAAAGCTAGTATTATATATTAATGACTTACACAAGGCCACTAATAATCCTATTTGCGGATGATAGCACTTTCACTGTCAAATGTAAAGACAAAAGTACTTATGAAGATGACTTAAACATCACCTTGAGCTCTGTTATGAATTGCTTGGATGTAAATAATTTAAAACTGCCAACAAACTGTTATGCAGTTTGGCAGACTTTATGTATGTTATTGTTAAAACAGATTTTGAATAAAAAAAACCAACTTAGGAAAAACAAAATTAAGAACTTTAGACAGCGAATGTGACATCATATTGTATGGAGAAAAACTGTGGAATATGGAATTTATTCATCAAACGATTATTCTAGGAATCACGCTAGACGAGAATGGCTCAGCGTATTTTTTACAAGTAAAGGCTCGCGCAGACTGGCGCGATATCGCGGACGCGACAAGCAGCGCGACCTTTGTTGCGCCCACGATATCGTGCCAGTGTGTGGGAGCCTTAAACCGTACGTCGTTTCGTGAGATAATAATACTATGCAAATTGTTACTTTGAAAACTACGCAACAACAGGAAAATAGCGCCTCTTTTGTTTCACCTTTTTATTTAAAACCCCCGATTCCTCTCTGATTTATAAATGCAATTAATCAGGCTGAAATATCATCCCAATTATCTCAGTGGATCCTACCGCTCTTTTTTTCGCCTGTTGTTAGTCGGGAAACGGGATGTTGTGAAATAATAATTACAAGATTGGGTTAATGTTATAGCATCTTGATTTAATATCTAGATTATGATAAGATAAGATAAGATAAGATAAGATATATTTATTTGCTTAAACATGTGTACACATACAAGTATTAAATAAACGTGCATGCAAGATGACAAAGAAAAAATACAGGTTCAGACATGATTGCCACATACTATGGCGTGCAAATATCAATGGTTATGATTGTTAATAATTAATTTTAGGTCAATATCATTATTTTAAATTGAATTCAGTAAACAAAAGTAAATTAAAAATGTCAACAGTAAGTAAAAAAAATAATGCATAATAAAAACAATATCAATGTCAAAAGAAATGCTTCAGTCAGAATTTCTCTAATATTATAGAATCAACAGTATAGAATTATATCATGAATTGAAATTAGAATTATTTAAGTAAAACAATTTATTTAGCTATTTTAAAACACATGTCAAAATTTATTTGTCAAAAAATCTGAGACACTATAATAACATTTTTGACATAGCAAAGTTTTTAATTTTTGCTTAAACAAATTAACCTGAAACTTTTTTAGGTCCTTTGGCAATTTATTATAAACGACTGGTGCCATATGAAAAATACTCTTATACATTAAGGCAGTATTCGTCTTGCGAACACAGAGACGACTTTCATCTCTTTGAGTACGATTGAAAGCTTCAGAAGCTAGCACAAAAAGTTCAGGATTTTGTTTCACGAAGACAGCTACTTCAAAAATATACAGTGATGGCAAAGGTAAGATACTGTACTTTTTAAAGAAAGGAACACAACTCTCGGTAGATTTTAAACCAAACATAGCCCTAACGCATCGTTTCTGTGCCTTAAAGACAAGATCTTTGTTGGTGGAGTTCCCCCAAAAAATAATACCATATCTGAGGATAGACGCCACGAGCCCATGATAAGCAGTTATGAGTGTTTTAATATTTAATTTATATGCAAGTTCATGTAGAGCATATGTTGATCGACTCACTCGCTTGCACAATTGTTCAGTATGTGGTTTCCAAGTCATTTTATTATCAATAAACAAGCCGAGAAATTTTGATGTGTCTGTTTCCTCAATAGGCTGGTTGTTAAAATTTACGTTAAGTACACTAGTATGAGTACGGATTACATTTTTTTAACGTAGGTAATTTTATAAAATCCTTAGTGTCTTTTAGTTTGTAAGTAGTTGTTCATTTTTGGTGGGTATTCAACGAGTTTTATAGCCCTCGGTATCAAAATTGGGGTTTTAGTTATAAGCTTGAAGCTTTTTCGTTTGCAAAGTTAACAAAGCTTGATAATGTGGGATAATAGCACAGATCAAAATAGAGCATTTATTGCTCAAAAAAAAAAAAAAATGCCTTAGAGCAATAAACGGGCTTCGACCTGATGAATCCTGTAGGCCAATATTTAAAAAGCTTGGCTTGTTGCTGCTACCGTCGCTTTACTTATATGAAACATGTATGTTTGTGAAGAAGCATAAGGAATGATTTAGCAATGCAGATGATTTATATCCTCGTAACCGACGAGACCCCCACAGGCTCGTACTGGATATCCTTCCGAGACTAGCTAAATATAGTAAAAGTTGTATATCTATGTGTGTACGTATATATAATAACATACCAAGTAATCTCAAGACTTTAAATATGAGATTATTCAAAAAAAAAATGATTTCGATTGCATGAATGGTTGTGTAGTCATAGTTTTTATAGTGTCAAAGACTTCTTTGACAATAAATCTTAAATATGCTTGTGAAAAAACAGGTATGCTCTTGTTATTTTGTATTTTTACCATCTTTTTATACCATGTTTTTAAACAAATAAATATTATTCTTCTTATTCTTAACCCCAAACTGCCTATGTCGATTAAAATCACTAATAACAGTTCAGATTATTTTAATACTCGTTTTGCAATATTATATTTTATTTTTAAACAAAACTGTTTGTCTAATAAACTGTCAGTTTTTTTGCAACTAAATTAAGAACATATAATAATAATAATAAAACCCCCACTGCCGTATCTCTACATTGACGTCTTGGTGTGGCTTGCGCGCTCCGAATTCTAGGTCTAGAACATGTCTAGGGTGAGGAGCCAGACCAAGAGAGATACAGAAACCCGCAGGGCAGCATGTGGCTAGCTGTTGGGCAGTTGCGACCCCACGAACCCTATCTCTCGGGAGAAGTCATGTTCCGCATCTTTGGCTTGCCTTTATTGACTGGCTGGAGTGAATACTGACGAGGAACTGAGCTCCCATCTCATTCTCGCCTTTACGAGTATTAGCCGGCTTGAGTGGAGATTCGCAAGAGCAAACGTGCTCGGAGGAAGGAAGTATTCCAGTAAGTGCTTGTAGGGATCTTGACCATCTTCCGGGCTCTGGGATTGTTCTGAGAGCCGTGGAATACCTCTCCACTCCTCAAGCACCTCAGGATATGTTGCCCCCTTGTCGCTACGTCACTATGTGCTAGTGACCGTTTTCGGGGGCCCATTATTGAGTGTGCAAGTCATAGTCCTTCCATAGTTTTAGGTAACCAGTCCATTTTAACCACCCAATCCCATAGTCCAATATCCTTGTTTCCATATCCTGCAATAGTCCTATACCAATCGGGGTTGTCCTTGGGTGCACTTGCGTAGTGCGTAATCGTCGGTTGGTGCCTCATTTAATTAAAAAGCGTCTAAAGGGCCTCTGCGAATTGGCTTCGGCCCCTCGTACGCCTTCCAAAGGACCGGCACCCCAGGGTCCCGAGATATGTAAACATATACAAATAATAATAATAATAATAAAATTTATTCAGAAATAAAAATTGGAAAAATACAGTGTAAATCTTAGAAAAAATGTATATGATTTGATCTTAAATCTACTAAGTTAGCTACCATTTTATTGCATTCTATTAAAAAAAAATATATATAATCTTGCAAAAAAATTACAACCAGCTGATCGAAGTCACAGCTCTTGCTGCATCGATGCGAGTTTCCAAAGGTAATCGATTACAGAGCAATTCGAGTGGAAAATCAAAACCTGTAGTGAACATGATGGACTGAAGACCGTGACGCGGCACGCATTGCGGTTGACATGGCCATTTGTTCCCACAAAGTAAGATATTTACATGTCACGATACGACTACGCTGCGTGAAATGCGGTCTCAGCTCCAGTTGATGTAGATAGTCTGTGGATTTTGTAAGACTGATGGAGGGGTGGAATTGGATTGTTTTGTCTTTGAGATTATAGGCACTTTAACAAAAAAATGGAAATTCAAATTCAAATCACCTTTCGGAATACGTTATTAATATACTATCAACAAAAAATAAAACCGTTACCGTTGAAGACAAAAAAATTGACCCAGCTTCCATTGTAAAGTTTATTTATTTGCATAGATTGTAGGTACAGTCAGCGGTTATAAGTGCAGTAGCACGTTAATGATCATATTTCTATGGACGTAACAGTATGGCTTTTTTACCACCTGTAGATGTTTCTCTTAAAATATTTTGTGTGCACAAAACACGCACACATACTTCACTTTCACTTTTTCTTATACAGGAAAAGTTTGTAATCTGTGCGCAAATTTTGACAAATTAAACTTTAACGTGTTTTATTATACACCTATTTCTTATTTTGATCTGTCTTAGTACAAAAAAATGAAGTTATCGTTAACGAAGATGTTTATTTTGAAACTGGTATAATGGATACTCGTTGCGCAACGCGCCGGCGGGCGGCGCGGTCAGTGAAGCGGAACGCAGTAGTAGGTACCTATCAGCTGTGCGCTCGCCCATTGATATTATTACGAATAGATTGTATCCATATATTGCTGATTTCAAGTAGCACCAAAAAAAAAAGTATTGAACAAATAATGGAAATGTGTTCGATTACTGATAAAGAAACACAAAAAAAAAAAAAAATATTGCGAACTGGCTAAAAACTTATACTGTATATTGTTCATTCTTTTGTAGATCCATCGATATTATTAAAACACTAAAATTTAGTTAAGTTAGTAATTAAACCAAAATTCTTCTTTTTCCATCTATCCAGTGTGATATAAACAGCCTCTCCGTTCACTCGCGCGGTTCAAAGGAGCCTGTGTTACGTTACGGCTCCGCTGAATATCATCATTTTTCCTTGTTACCAACAAGGTGGGTGTTCTCTTGTAAAGTTGCCGGGATTTCCCCTGATGGTGACAGATCATACATAGTATTACTCGGGAATATAAAGAAATTCATACTGTTACGTTACGACGATGAAACATTACGTCTGCATGCGATCGTTACTCGAGCTTTTATACTTGCTTTTATACTTTTTGAATGAAGTAGTTTATTGTGTGCGTGTTTAGGGGGATGAGAGATAAGGATGGAAATAGAGGGTTTTGTTGGGGTGCAGACATAATATCTCGTTTATGACGAGTAGTTACATACACACGTAAGGCTGCGCATTTTATTTACTACCCAGTCTTTTTTTTGAAGCGACTAATTTGACAGTTAAAAGATGTTTATGTTTTATTTATCAATTAAGTATAAGCCAGGCAAGCCTAAAATGTGTTTCAAATAAGTAAGTATCTAAAAGCAACTGTGCCTCTAATAGTCCTTTTTTCAAAAACTCAACTCATTAAACAGACTAATCTAACTTTATTCCATGGAGACGCAGTAATGTGATTGTTTTTTTCGGCTTGCACTGTACAAAGTGAAAATAAGTTGGTTAAAAAATTCGGTAAACTCTAAAGGGAGGGTAAAACGCAATAATAATAAAAACCGACCAAGTGCGACCACACACAATGAATGGTTCCGTAGTTGCGATGAATTTATACCAAGAACAAACTTAACATTGCAGTTGTAAAACAAGTTCTTCCATACATTGCAACTGCAAATGTAGGTTTATTTGTACAAAATGGAGAGATTTACCATGTTATTTTCAGACCATTTCTTATATGTTTTCCTGTAAGCTATAAGTATAGAACTATTTTTTGTATGTTTTTCAAAATTGTAGGCTCAGTAGTTTCGGAATGGCCAATTTCCATCTTTTTTCTTAAATAACTTTTAAATATTTTTTTATTATAAATATATATATATATCTGAAATCCATAAAATGAGCCCTTTCATTTGATATGTCACACCGTCACACGGTACCGACTGCAAAACTTTTTTTATAATTTTCTAGTTTGCCCCTCAAAAGGGACCCCTATATTCAAAATACATTTATTTACGTTACACGTTCGTATTTGGGTTACAAAAGTTCTTAAGTGTACCAAATTTCATCTTAATCGGCCCAGAAGATTAGGA
The DNA here is from genome assembly GCA_947523025.1 of Dryobota labecula. Classification (NCBI taxonomy): domain Eukaryota; kingdom Metazoa; phylum Arthropoda; class Insecta; order Lepidoptera; family Noctuidae; genus Dryobota; species Dryobota labecula. Next base: position 26,547,250 of record OX383287.1, on the reverse strand, counting down.
GCAAATTGACTGTGACAGACAGACACATGAGTCATCCTATAAGGGTTCCGGTTTTTTTTGTGAGGTACGGAACCCTAAAAATATGCAACTGTATAGGTGACTAGTTAACAATCATTATCTTATATTCAAATCCTAAGCTACCAAGGTTAATGACACTCCTTGTTCGAAATGCCTCAACTAAGTAGTAAGCAAATTATGCAATAACAATTTGGGTTCTTTTCGACGTCAATAAAACGCCGAGTGTTTCTTTAATTAGAATTTTGATAGAGTTCTAATGAAGTCGTAATGAACTTACTAAGTTCTGTACTTGGACGATGAGCGTGGAAAGGAACGTTATTAAGGCAAAATGTATTTGTTCTGTCTTCATCCTTGACAAATATTAATATTCCCGAGTTAAGGAGGCGTTGCTTCAATTAAGCCCCTAACTTAGTTTGCCGCTTAGACTTGTTATCTTAGTTCTTCAGAAGCTCAACAATTATTTATTTAGCAGCCATTCGAAGAGAATTTGGATGTTTTGCTAATTCTTCTTCTAAGAATATTACTTAGAATTTGTTCGTTGTTGTCGTTTTTGATTCAAGATACTCAACACTTGTACAGAAATTATCGACGCGTGAATTTGTTTATATTATTTTAAATTCCTCACCTTTGATGTTAGTAAAGTTTGCGTCTGAATTTTAGAGATATTTATTATAAACATTTTAAGTTAGAGTTCACATCACAAATCACAGGATTCCAACTGGAATTTCTGTGAAATCTAAAAGTTATTTTAGTGTCATGATAAAGTAATGTTATTTCTACTACCATCTTGATATTTTTGAAACGAAGTTCTTTGACGCGGCTTGCGGTGGGAGTAAACTGGCAGAAATCGTCACTTAACGGAAAAGCGTTATGCCTGAAAAAGTCAGTTTCAAGTCAGATTTTTTTGTTTTAGATTTTTAAACAAAAAAATAGTGATAGCCTAGTGGTGTTACCGTCGGACTGCCAAGTTATGACTTGGCAGTCCGACGGTAACACCACTACGGTCTCGAATTTGAACCCAAGACACGCACCTCTGACTTTTCGGATTCATGTACGTATTGTATAATTATCACTTACTTAAAAAACGGTGTAGGAAATCATCGTGAGAAAATCGGCCATGCCTGAGAGATATTTCTCGACGGCATGTGAAGCCAAGTCAGAGGCCCATGAGCGGCATAAAACTCTGACACCAGGTTAGTCACTAACCACACGAATAAGAACGAAGAAGAAGAAGACATTTGACACTTGAAACTTGGGACCATACTACAGTACAAGTATTTTCTTAATGTCCCTCGGAACACTTCGTGTTTAGCAGCTTTCCTTTCATTTTTTAAATAAATTACATTAAGTTAAAAGAGAAGACAACTCTATATATTTCCAAGTCGATTGAGAGCGTCCGGTCTGCACCAAATGCAAAGGGCAACTGATAGAAATCCAACGACAGACAGAACACGAAGTTTGCCGAGGGACATTAAGAAAATAATTGTACTGTAATAAATAAATAAAATTGAAGTGTCTGTTTGTAATGTTAGATATGGTACCTATACCTAAAGTCTTAAATTCAGATAATTAATGTAAACAAAGTAATGTCAAGAAATGTCACTGTAAAAATGACAGAACAGTGGTGCAAAACATTTTATCGTATTTTTTTTTTGTAAATAATCATGTATAAAATTAAAGTGAATTAATTATAAGAGCTATGCAAACAAAATACCGTTGCCAAACAATGTTTTGTGTAGTGTTTGTGTTGTGATCGTCACAATCAGCTCTTTTAAGTCCACTGCTAGACGTAGGCCTCCCAAAATCGATTTCCAGTACTTAAAAGAAAATGGAACCTTTATTTCACCATTTTATGTGACTTACCATTACGAAGATATTTTTTTGATATGTATTATTAATTGGAGAATTTGGGAATACAAAAAAAAACATTGTCTATCGGTCGGCCGGTCTGTCTGTCTGTTTGTTCCGGCTAATCTCCGAAACGGCAGGACCGATTTTGACGGGACTTTCACTGGCTGATAGCTGATGTAACTTAGCTACTTTTATTTAGAAAAAGCCACGCGAGCGAAGCCGCGGGCAACATCTAGTATATTATATACATATATAGAAAGGAACTTCGGCACAACCGGGTGTCCCACGACACCTGACTTTTATGTAGTGTTTATTCAAACTTAAATGAATAAATAACAGTAACATTCATGTCTCCTCAGTAGCAGATCCCAGAACTCTTAAATTTAAAATTCCCACACATCGTTAACACATTTCCCACACCATCCTTTGGAATATTAAAAGCAAAACACATTACAATAAGCTCTCGCTTCAACACGAAACCGTTGTTTCACTAACTAATCCTTATCCAAAGGTGTTTTGTATGAAATAACATGCACCGTTGCCTCAGGATGGGTGAGGACGATAGACTTTATTGGCTTGCGACAAACTTCAACTGATTTAGTCGCAACATTTTGTAGGGCAACTAAACTTTGCTCGCGGCTTTGCATCCATTCACGTGATTTATCCGGGATAATAAGTAGGACAGGTCACTCTCCACTAAACTATACCTTTATTCAAAAAATCAAGTCGATCTGTTGCTCTTGCTGCGTGAAAACAAGCTAAAAACAAATACACTTTTGCATTCATTATAGGCACTATCTATTAATGATCCTATTTTTTTTTGTTAGCATCTATTTTGTGTCCCTCTGCTGGACAAAAGTATCTCCTTTCTCCTTCCAAATCTTGCAGTCTTGTGCAATTTATACTATTTTACTATAGTAGAATTTACTACAATTTTTTTTTCACTTGATTACTACTTAGTTTGTCAGAATTGCACATAATGTTCAATGGATTTGTTTTGAGATGGATCTGCCAGAGAATTTGACGACTTTACATCAAGCGATTGTCGGTTGTCTGTAACCCATCTTTAGGGGTATCTGCCATTAACGTAATTGCCACTTGAATATTCAAGATGCTGGATTAGACGGGATGCTGTGATCGTCTGAACGCCTCATTTGTATGCCGTTCGGAAATTTTGCATGAGTACAACGTCAGAGGTGACGCTACTTATTTTTAGCCAATTATGTTGTGAGAGCAGGGATATGAGTTTGACAGTGTACCTATGCATGATATTTGCGTGTTTTGTGTTTTATTACTTTGTGTATGGAGCGTCAGGGTAGCCCGCTAGATTTGAATTTTCTTACGTTTTTTTTGGAACTTGAATTAAAAAAAAAAATTAGTAAAAAAAAATAGAATTTCATAATTGTATATTGTTATAGGCTTTCATGCGGTAATACGGAAGAAAGTAGCCTCTTTATTGCAGCGCGTGCGAGGCAGAAGCAACAGTATCCTGCAGATGGTTGTATCTCTTGCGGATTGCCCCATCCAGAACAAATGGATGCATATTGTGATGGGTGTTGACTAACATAGTTCATAAGATTTTACTAACACAATAGGTAATTATAAGTAATGGTATTGTAATTGTAATTGTCATAATTTATTTCTCTGTATTTTATTTAATTATCTATATTTTTATAATTTTTAATTTCTATGGATTAATTTTATCTGAAATAAACTAATTAATAATAATTATTATTATAAAAATCATCAATACTCAACTCACAACAACACTCTAAGTTCATACAATCTTATTCAATAATTATTTCATGAAATCATGACTTTTATGATTATACTAACTTAAGGAGCTCTATTACTGATTCTAATGATTATAATTATGTAAATACATATTTTTTACGGTCGCGAATCATATTTTAATCAACAAACACCCAGACAATGAGCTGCAAATTGCAAACATCGTAAGAAAATTTGAATTTTGCGGGCTACCTTATCGCTTCCCCTTAAAATCTTCTATCAGGACATGTATTATAAGTTATGTTTTAGAAAAAATGTGGCCGAGGTCATAATAATTGTTTTTATCACATTTTAATATTCTGGATCGAAATCAATGAGTCAGTACAATTTTTGAAATTAATTATTTGCTTCTTCATATTATATAATTTGATTACTACACCGATGACAAATAATAGATGGCTTAATTATAATTTGCACCAAACCTCAAAATCACCACAAAAGATTATCTCCAAGTTCAGAATAAATCGATTAGAAAGTCTGATCAAATAACATTGAGCAATTATCGCAAACGGATCGTAACCGGCAAATATTTGCCGTTGTCGTATTAAGCGCACACAGTTTCATAGTGCAGATGGTCAACATTCATTTGTCGGAATGATTCCACGGGAAAGCCAGTGGACGGTTGTAATAATCTGATTTGTTTGCAAAAGCGTTCTTATTAAACGTTCGATTATTGGTTTTAGCGCAGAGTTTGAGGATTTGTTGGTAGAATTGGTTAGCCATTTTGAAAACTGGATGCAGTCATTTCATAATCTTCTCAGAGGAAAATGAGACTTGTAGTGATCTAACTGATGTTTATCTATAGGTGTTTTACTATTTCATATGCTTTTAAATTATCATGATTATCATTATTTTGCCCTTATCCTAATTTTTTGGGTTGTGTACCTACCTAGAAAGAAAAAAAACGGAACCCTTATAGAATCACTCGTTTGTCTGTCTGTCCGTCTGTCACGGCCAATTTGCTCCGAATCTACTGGAAAAAAGTAAAAATTAAAGATTTTTTTTTTAAGTTGATAATTTGGTACACGTATGAACCTTTATGACCCAAACACGGACGTGTAACGAAAATAAATGAATTTTGAATATCACTCACACTATCACTTTTGGGGGGAAATTAGAATATAATTAAAAAATAATATTGCAAACTGTACCGTGTGACATATCAAATGAAAGGGGTTATTGTAGGGATTTCAGATAATTTTTTTTATAGTTTTTAAATAATTACTTTTGAATTTATTTAGAAAATAGACGAAAATTTACCCTCCAAAACTACAATGCCTAAAATTTAAAAAAAAAATACAGAAAATAGTTCTATACTTATAGATTACAGGAAAACCTATAAGAAATCTATGGTCTTAATATAACATGGAACATTTCTCAATATTGTGCGTATAAACTTATATTTTCGGTTGGAATGTATGGGAGAAATTGTTGCCAATAAGTTTTCACTAGGAAAACTCCGCAGTCAGTTCCGACTCACCGAGAACTACGCGGCACCCGGTTCACACTCACTGGAACCACAACTGGCTTTGACAAGCATGATAATATGCACTGACTCAGCCCACTATCGACCTTCGGTCTTCGGACGGGAGGTATGTGGCATATACAAGCGAACTATGCATCAAAGACCTGACGTCACAAATCCTGCATCGCGCAATCAGAGTTTACCGCGCGACTAGCAAATATACAACATCCCGACATCAACCGTCGGGCAGTTGCCCACCAGACTGGTTGGAGGATTCTCCCTTTTCAATAGAGGATGAGTGAACTTTACACCCTATTCCTCATACCTCTATACTCCCATAGTGTTTTTAAATTACACGGATTAATACATGCCTCTTCATACTCTTGAATTTAATACATTTTATTATGTATAAGAGCTACGATTTAATTCCTGTAATGGCCCATTATAATCCGGAATTCGCTCTAGACGGTCAAAATTTCTTGACAAGCACGTGGATTGTCAAGCAATTTTGACCGTTTAGAACGAAGCTTGATGTGTTTAACTAGTAAACTACGTGCTTGATAATGCTTGATGAATTATTGAAATGAAAACTTCTTTAGGCGCGTTGAGCACTTTTTGGGTGAACAAAAATCATTGAACTCATGTCATCGTCACCGAACGCTTTTCATGAGCTATATGTATACTGTGTATATATGTGTACTTTTTGGGTGAACACAAATCATGGGACTCGTGTCATCGTCACTGAATGCTTTCTATGAGCTATACATATGTATAAAAGAAAAGTTATTCCAAAGTTTTGTGTTTTCACTTCTGTCGGCAGTCCTTATGACTGCGATTTTTTTTTTTGCAATGCTTGTCAAGCATGCTTGGCAGTTTAGATGCATGCCTGTCAAGTAACACATTCAATATGATACGGATTGTCATGGTGACTAAAATTAGAGTTCGGATGCTTGACATGCATGCTTGCGAAAAGCCTCGTAAGCGCGCTTGTCAAGCACGTAAACGTTTATCAAGCAATTTTGACCGTCTAGGGACACCATTAAATGTAATAGAAAAAAAAAAGATTAACAATTGACAGTCTGTACACATTGAAAACAAAACACGGTAAATACAACGAACGCTTCAATCAGGGTGACCGTCCCAGTGATTGGACGCAATCGGACGCTGTACCCGGCGCCCCAGTGCAAACAGCCTTTTTGAACTGCTGCCTGTAGCTTAGTTGTGAGGGCTTTGATCGGAATCGAATACCTGAGCAAAGACCTTGGTGATAAGGGAATTTGAATACGGATTGCTGCTATGTGTGGATGTAGGGTAAGAGATTTGTTAATGAAAACAGCTGAAATGAAATTACGAGTAAATCGTTTATTCTGTAAATAGGATATCGAAATCATTTATACACGTCATAAAAACAAAAAAAAAAACAAAAAAAAAAAAAAACAAAGTAAGCTAGATTATATCACATTGGGCATTTATATCTGTAATTTTTATGGTGTACATAATAAAGAGTATTCTATCTATCTATCTAGATGGAGTCGACATTTCCTATCTGACTACCCCTGAGAATAAATGGCGAAAAAAACATAGGGGACAAAGTCTCTTTTAAAGTCCAGACATAAATCTTGTGAGGACCACGTAGATCCGTGTCTAAAATGGTCTTTTGAGGAAAGAACCACACAATTTTGAGTGGACCTATGAACCTGTTCTGTTAGTGCAATCATTTGTCAGTAATCGTGTATCTCAACTCAGGATTTAAGGAGCTCAACGACTCGGCGAACAATACCAAAGAAAGGCCATTTGGGTAGGCCGCATAAAGTACCTGATCAAAATGTCAGACCATCATTAAAACAAAGTGAGAAAAATATATATAAAAATAAACAAATGACCCACATAGGTACATCGTTGGTCTAGTGGTTGCAATGCAAGCGTTATTGCTGAGAACGAGGTCCCTGGTTCAATTCCCGGGTCCGATTCCCGAGTCGGCCAAAGTGATATTGGGTTTTTCTATTTGGAATTTCTCATTAGCAGCGCGGAGTCTGGATTTGTGCCCGGTTGATGACAATAGGCTCGCCCCTATTACATGGGGCTTAAACGTAACTGGTGAAACGTGGTTGTACTATCTATAGGTACCTACACCTCTGCCCAACCTTTCGGGGAAACAAGGCGTGATGTTATGTTACCTTTACTAATATAAAATTTGTTTGTAAGATTGTATGTAGGGGGTAATCTAAAGAAAGATATAAAAGAAAGAAAATACGTTTATTTGCGGTAAACATGACGTAACAAAACAAAACAAACGCAAAAAAAAAAAACAAGTTGCGGAAAATATGCATCATACCGCACGCAAAACGGTCATTTCTGAAACTACTGAACGGATGATTCTGAAAATTCTTTTTGTGAAGTAAAATAAAGTAGTGATTTTATTTGCATAAATTGTAGGTACATGACTGACTTAGTATTAAAAACGATTGTGATCCTTGTACAATCTACCTTAGATTACATTAATGAATAAAGTCAAGTATTTGATAGCCTAATTCCTGGTGAAGATTGTAGGCTATTTAACATCACGCTGCGATCCTTTTTTTTTTTTTAGGTTGGAATCATCACATGACCCCTCTCGCTCTGGGTGGAGCGGAAGGGAGTGTCAGACTCTTACTGACTAAAACCCACCCGTGTTCCTTCCTTGGCCCTTTATGTTCCGGGGCAGCGGTACCCCTAAGAAGCAGGGCTAAAAGAAAAAAAAAAAAAATCAGAAAGAACGCTATGTGAAAACGAAGTAATAGCGCGGGTGGGCAACGGGATGTGAAGCGGAGGGTCGGAGGCCGAAATTTCACGCAGACGAAGTCGCGAGACAGAAGCTAGTTACCAATAAATTGTGAATTGTTTTTGAGAATGCTGGTTAACTTACAAGTCCAAGGCTAACTGATACCTATGGTTATGATATGGTATACAGAAGCGGTTGGTGAACCCTTTATTAATCTATCTACATATGTATATCATCTACTTTAACAACATTTGTAAATATATGAGCACCATGTATCTAACACATAACTAATTTATCCGTCATTGCTTTATTTTTAATTATTTTTACCTATTGTGGTATAGTAATTTTTATTCTATGCTCCGTTTCTACTATTGTGTTACTTCTATTGCGTTGGTGGCATGACAAATGGCAGCTGCATTTGACAGTTGGTATTGTAACCACTTTTTTGCTTTTAATGCCATCTTTATACCTACGGAATAGAAGTCAAAATCGGGTTAGTCCCGCTATGGTATGGTCCCGGTATGGCACCCTCTTAAAATACCTATCAAAAAGTCCCGCTATGGTACCCATCTTTTAGATCTACGTTAGACAATAGAAGGTACAACTGAAAAGAAAAGTGTATCTATAAATAAATACTTTTAGGAGTGTATCAATAAAACGTCTGTTTGCGATATTAAATCAGTCTTTTATTAATTCAAAATATTTATAAAAAAAATATCAAACAGTAAAACGAAATATTAATTGCAATGTAATTTTTAAAATAATCAACAATATTAATTACCAATAATCAACAATAAAAAAAATATAAAAAATCCACATCTCAGAAAAGTATTACTGTAAATATTATAAACTACAAATAAAAACAACATCCAGACATAAATATTAGTTACAAATAATCAACATTGAGAAAAGGCAGTAATTGTAAATTTATATAAACTACAAAAATAATCAACAACCAACTAGACAAATATATTAATTACAAATAATCAACATGGAGAAAAAGGCGCAAACATAAACTACAAAAAATAATCAACATCGAGAAAAAGTATTAAACATTTTAATAGGCTAAAAACAAAATTAAAATAAACTATTTTTTTAAATGTTCTGATCGAAATATTGACTTTGATATGTTAATCAGAAAATCACCAATGGAGATAGCTTTATTTTCGTAACTTTTTGTTAGCTTTTGAATCTGGCGGTCGATTTCTATACTTGTTCTTTTTCTTGAATTTATAGGTGATCTTTTTAGTCGAAAGCTATAACAAAAATCATCAGTTATTTAAGTTAAGCTATATTTTTTTCAGTAACCGTCTGTAATAGAAGGCGACAACCAATAATATCTACCAAAATAAATAAAATCAAATCCATTTTCAAATTCTTCTATGTACTCGTATTATGTAAAAAAATATATATCTGCTTTTAAAAATATTATATCTGCTTAAAAATATTGTCTAAAAAATACAACTTACTTGGCTTGTTTTATATCAAAGTGACATGTGTCGTTGCCAATTGTTTGCAGAAACAATAATAAACTGGGATTTTTTCCAATAATTTTGTTGAATCTGCCATTCCATGATTCCGCCAAGTTAGTTGTTCTATGGCGTTCATTATGGCAACACCAAATGAGGGCTGGATATTCAAGCCACTGAGTGACAAAATAGTCATTGAATTTGGTCATAGCTTCATCGTCGAAACTGAAAAAAATACTTATTAAACGTTCGTACTTGTAAAGCAATGAAATTAACAGGTCCTTACTGATATTGTTGTTCTTTACTTTTTTGCCATATAATTAGAGTTAAGTACTCAAACATCAATTTTGGAAAGTAACCAAGATATTATACCTATTTTCCATTATATGCAGCCAGCCGTCTTCAATATCTTGTTTTGGCAAAAACGCCAAGCCTATGCATTGCTTAACATGGTTCGAGGACTCTTCGTGTTCCATGAGATTTAAAGATTTCGCTTTTTTGATAACGTTCTTTTGAAAATGTACGTTACATCCATTTATTTTGATATCAGGAAAAATCTTCGCTGCTGCATTTATTACTCCTATTTCATAATCGAAGGTAAATTTCGATGGACGCCATTCAGGCAAAGTTTGTTTAATCAATTCGAAAACTTTTTCATAAGTTTTCCCTTCTTTGTTTTTTAACAGAATATAAAATAATGGTGCTACATTCGTGGATAACTCAGTGCTTCCCATGTCTCCATGAATGACATAAACTTGTTCGAATGGGTTTGGGCAGCCGTCGAAAGTGCCATCACCAAAGTAATGCGTTACACATTTTATATATTCCTTTACTTCTGTCGAGGAAAATATAATTATTCGATTACAGTCTTCATTACAATAATCAGCCAATACATACTTATTAAATTCTTCTGGTATTATAATTTCTTCCACATTCTTAAATTGTGTTTTTGGTACGTTCAACGACTTATTTCGGTGTCTGTATAATACTGTTTTTAATTTTTTATAGTCAGGAACATTTCCTGTAAGGTGTAACCCTTTGTCTTTTAAGTTACCCATGTGTTTTTCGAAAATTTTCTGTACTGATCCGTAATTTGAATTTACTTCTTTTTTGCACTCACTTATAGCCATTTGAACTTCATTGTCTTCAAAATTTGGCACGCACTGATCACTGTGTTTATAATCTTTAATTATTGTATTATTGGTATTCTCAATAGTTATATATCCACTACATTTAATACTATTTCTCCTATTTACACAATGCCAAGTACTTGAATTTTTATTTTCTCTGCGTTTAATATATTTATGTCCGGCACGTAATAAAGTTTTTCCACCGCGTCGACTGTCAATAATTATTAAATTTACACCACGTGAACTACTTGACCCAGACATTGCAATAGATAAACTAACAAGCTATCCTAATTACTCATATCGCAAAAGTACAGCTGCAAATAGCAAACTAAACCCGGAATAATACTGTCTCTCTCTATTTTCATAAAAACAAAAGGGAAGAGCTAGATACGAATTCGAGGAAGGGCTCGTCTCTATTGTTTTACGAAAAAACCGGTTGGTCAGGTAACTACCTGAAGTGAAACGACAATTACCGAGCGTGATTTGTTTAAAAAATAGTATTAATAAATATTATCTTGCTTAACTATAATAGTTAAGAAAAGATATTTTTTATTAATACTATTTTTTTCTTAACGCATTGTATAACTTTTCTTTATAACAGTACCAAAAACTGAAGGGTACCATAGCGGGACTTTTTGATAGGTATTTTAAGAGGGTGCCATACCGGGACCATACCATAGCGGGACTAACCGTCAAAATCGGTTGAACGGACAATGGTTTATTTAAATGTCTAATCTTAATTCAAATGGAGTATAGGTACATCGTCTTCGTATATAATGATATAATAGATGTATACAAAGTATTGTATAACAGTTTAGATGAGTAACGGTGGAGTTTCTTGCCCATTCTTCTCCATATGAAACTACCTTTTGAAAGGGGCAAGTAGAATCAATTTTATTTCTGTATACATTTTGACGTTCAAAAGTGACATGCCTATTTAGCATAAATGCTTTGACTTTGACTATAAACAAATAAATAAAAAAGGGTTTGTTTCTAACGTCAAAATAACAGCTTTTTACTAAACGCATATGAAATTATTGATTAAAAAAAAAATCTTTATGTCTGTCTGTCTGTCTGTTTATTCCGGCTAATCCCCGAAACGACTTGACAGATTTTGACGGGACTTTCACTGGCAGTTAGCTGATGTTACTTTTATTTACGACTAGCTTTTGCCCGCGGCTCCACCCGCGTGGATGTCGGTTATCGCGTAAAAAAGTAGCCTATGCCCTTCTCCATATCCCAGGCTATATCTCTGCCAAATTTCATGACAGTCGGTTCAGCGGTTTCGGCGTGAAAACGTAACATACAGACAGACAAAGTTACTTTCACATTTATAATATTAGTATGGACTAGCTGCTACCCGCGGGTTCGCCCGCATGGTTTAAAAAAAAAAAGTAACGTTACAAGCAGACACTTCAATTTTATTTATTTGTATATAAAAAGTCACGCAGGTGAAGACACGGGGAGCAGCTAGTAAATAAATAAATTAACAGTCCCTTTACTTAGCGTTGTGATTATGGTAGTATCCCGTTGAAATTTGCATTTTAAAGGCTATTATTTTGGGAGACCAATAATATCCTATCGTAGAAATGTTCAGTCGCTGTAATTCTTATCAAGATAAAAATTAAAATAACTTTACAATGGTTCAAATCGATCAATCTTCTTATCTTCGTTTTTAACTACTGAATACTAACGGATTGTTTCACTTACCAATTTATTGCAATCGTAACTTATAAAAGTTATTTGAAATCCTGAAGAACGGAAATGTTTGAGTGCAGCCATCGTGAAATTAAGTTGCGGTATAAAAAAAACCAGCTTAGTGACTTTGAACAACTTCAAAACTTAATTAGAAACGAAAAAAAAAAAACAAAGACAGTTAAATTAGTATTTATATTGACATGGTGTGGAAAATTCCTGTCACTATCAGGAATCTCTCAAACCCTGAGTCCCGACTTGTTTCGGTTGCTTACATGAAGATAAACAAGGAAAAATAAATCACACAAACGTTGAAGAATCTAAACCACGAATTAATTTTGTGTGAAATTGGATTCTTTTCGTGTAGGTACCTACTTAAAATAGGTTTGCAAAATGATTGATTTTTTCACTTGATGTATGTCCTTATATGAACCTATGGCCTATGAACATCTTTAAGATCAAGTGTAATGTAATTATAGATGTCTTATGAGTAGAAATTGAATATTCGGATGCATATTCACCTAAAGTTAAGATGTTGACTAATATGGAATGAAAAATCCCGCGGTTCAGGGATGGAAAAAAATTAGGTTTCTGATTAGAATCGGATGTTTATATACTTACTTTCAAATGCTGACTTATGTGGAATGCACTTTGTATCGATCGTAAATCCCGTTCCGGAATCGACAAATTTTGTTTTTTTTTTTTTTCTGGCTATAGAATTTGATGCATATCTATCTACCTAAGTAGCGGAAGTAATATTTACACCCAATCTCGATATAACACTTAATTTAATATAAAAATAAAATAAAAATGTTTTAACTAACACACCACCCCTCCTCATACACATATTTAAATTGGGGTTAAAAATTAAATAAAAAAAAATATATATGAATCTGAATAGTCTAAATCCAAGAATCCGCGGGTTGTTTTTAAAATCAATTTTTTTTTAGAATTCGCTTCCATACTTTACACTCGACTAGTTATGCATTCTCCGTGTCCCTGAGCTCCCGAGATTTTTTTAAATAAAAAATAAAAAAATATTTCCATACTTTCATAGCCAAAAATTTGCTTTAGATAAATAAAGTAAATTTTTAGCTACTTAACTTTAGGTAAATATGAAGAAAGAAAGAGACGAATTAAGATTTCTTCTAGCAAAAGAAGAGTAGTAGGTAGGTACTGTAAATGCTGGAGCGCCGCTGATGGTACCGCAATAAATAAAACACTTGTCTGTTGTCACTTTGAATATTTTTACAATTATTATATTTTATCTTATGACATGCGCTTGTCGGTGAGATAACTCACTGATCTTTTCTTCTATCTATAGATCTATGCAAATAAATAAAATTTAAGAGTATGTTTGTTTTTTTTTTTGTTTTTTGTTTGTCTTTTTTTACTAAATGCATATGAAAGTATCTCTTCTTCTTCAATCGGTCGCTCATTACTGAGGATCGTGGTCACGTGGACCCCTTTCAGCGGACAATCTGCCTCCATCGACTCCGGTCTAACGTTGCCATCACCACCTGCTGAAATTTGCTTGAGGACGTAGCTTCTTTTACTTGGTCAGACCATCGTGTTGTCGACCGGCCTCGGGCTCTTTCCCTTGGTATTGTCAACAATATGAAAGTATATACGGTACTTATAACAAAAAATCATTTTTTTTAATTTTTGTCTGTCTGTTAAGCACGTTAAGCCGTTGGTCCCGGCTGTCATTCGTGGATCTTTGACAGTCGTTACAGCATGTCAGGTTACATTCTCTACAGTACCTATACTCCATTTATTATAACATTAGACAAATAACTGTTCTCACCCTTTCGTTATTTCGATGTAAACGTTTAATAAACTCCGTTATTTCACGATATATACAAAGCATTGTAATCTATTCACCATTTACATTAAAAAAATAACTGTAAAGTGCAGTAATTTCAACAATATTACATGATAACTGTCGTTATTTAGCCGTTATTTGTCTAATGCTATATTAAATGGAGTATAATAACCTCTTTCGCTATGTCTACTGCTGAATATTTATGTTTTCAAGTAAAAAAAATTATTCAATGTTTGCGAATCTACATGTTTTATTACAGTAAACAAATTGCACTGAATTCATTTACTATCGTAAAACAAACAAATTAAATTTAAACTATGTGGAAAATATAATATAACACAAAATGTATTCATTAATGAGTACACAATTACAGCTGAACTCTAATTACCTATCATGCCGTCACAGCCAGGCTGTAACTAAACAATGATTTACCTACGAAATAATAATTAAAAGGTCCACAATAAGTCTTTCACACAGTATGTCGATAAGGTTCTGTCACAATAGACCAGGAGACAAAAACAAGAGAGGAGCAAAAGCTATTGTTCGCCGCTAACAATAAGGTAAGTGAAAAAGCCTGAATTGACAGGGAGGAAGAATTCACTGGATCTGTATGAGACAACATGATGCCCATGTAATAGAAAACGATCAATGGAATTATTGAGTTGGTCATTTTAATGTTGGAATTGTTGAGTGAACCGAGAATTTTGAATTATGTGCTAGTTTAGTAGTGTATGTAACTTTCGGTAGTTAAATTGAAATCGTTTACATATCGACGGTTAAAAGGTAATAGGGCACAAGCGACATTTTTTTCTAAAATGAGTCATGAATGCCGTCCTACTTAAAATAAGACTGAGTAGGATGGCATTCATGTCTTATTTTCGAAAAAAAAAAAAAATATCGTTTAGCCCCTTATTACCTTTTAACCGTCGATATATAAGTATACTCATTTTCATGTTCTCTATACTTTATTGTATTCACACATAAGATTATGGATCAGTTGAGGCCATGAGCGCCAGAGTGGCATAACAATTTTTTTTTAAACCTTTTCCGAGGTAATTTTAGAGCAGTTTTTAGGCCACTCTGACTCTCATGGCCTCAGAGAGCCAGAGTGGCCTAGCTGTATTTATTTTTCAATACTGATTTTATTTAAAAAAACTGCTTCCGATATAAGTTAAGAGCAGTTCTTTTGGCCACTCTAGCTCTCATGGCCTCAGTTATGAACCCACCACAGCACATTTTAATAGGAAACATAAAATATCCATAAGTGTAAATTGATAGGGTAATCCTGACAGACTAATTATGAATTTAACGAAGCACCTAACCAATACTGTAACAATTGAGGTTTTATTATTGAATATGTAGTTTGAATATTTTACTTGAAATTCTCACGTTACTCTCGAAACGTGTTGGATAGTTACTATATTGTTCAGTAACAGGGTGCACTGAGAGCTTACAGGTGAGGATTATTTATGTAAATCCTGAATTTCCAAGAAAAGCTCAGCCTATCTGTATGGTACAGATGATGTCTTGTGGTAGAGTGAGTGGTAGAGATAGACCATAGTTACTTTCTCCTTCTATCTATGAGTATCATTCCTTGTCGTGTTATGGAATAAAGATGGTAAGTGAACAAATAAAAGAGTACGGACATTTCCCTACTGTAAAACAACAGACGAAAACCTGCTAATCTCCCTCTCTTTATCTAAGCGATCGAAACGATCCAATTCAAAATTCGAAAGCAATCAGCCGCGTTCCTCAAACGGTAGTCGTTCAAGCGCAAAAACGCCCGGGGTCTCCGTTCCGTCCGGCGCGATCTTGTAATAACCGACGCAAACCGGTTCCGACCGGTAATATCTCGCTTCAACCAGTTTTGCTCGAATTAGCCAACGGTCCGGGTGGCAGCGTTGCGTGCTCCGACCTCTGGGCCTGTGTGCATATGTAATTGATGTGCTTTTCCCTTCAATTTAACGCCACACGTAAGCGTAGCACTAAACGTATTTCACCATCGGTTTAGCGCTCCCTTTTTTTCGTTTCAGTGAAAAAATATACATTGAAAAATAGGTTATAGATACAAATGTCACCAGATATTACTGGTTTTTTTTTTGTAGAAATATTGCTTTGTATATAAACAATAACTCAGTTAATTTTATTGGAGGCGTTATTATGAAAATTATGGACAAACAAAACTTCTTAATATATAATAGAGGAATTAATTTTGATGATATTAATCTGACACCAACGATAGCTTGAACTCTCATCTTTGATTCATTTTAATTGGTTTAAACACCCTGACATATTTTCCAGACACAAGGATACGTAGGAATTCAGATTAAATAACGATTAATTTGCGATATTGTGTTTCATTTCAGTAATCCTGAATCCAAGGTTTTAAATATGAATCGGAATAGGGCAGGCGATAATTCATCAGTAATACCTATACAGGGTGAAACTGAATTCATGGACATCCTCTTAAGGGGTCATTATACTCATCACTATGAACAACTTTCACTATGGGACGAAACCTGATAATAATATATTGAAAAAAAAAAAAAAAAAAAAACTTCTGTTCCTTACATTTAAGTTCGCATAGCTCATCAAAATGTAGGGAACAGCTGAATTTTATTCGAGTTTTGAACACTTAAGAGGATGCTCATGAATTCAATTTCATCCTGTATAACTTTAGTATCTCGTTTGTTATTGAAAACTAGTTGCAGCCCGCGGCTTAACTCGCATGCTTTTTTTCTAAAATAAAAGTAGCCTTATATTAGTTACTTTATATTATACAATTATCAATCCTTCATCCCTCCTAAAGTACTCCTTATATTAGTTATATTATACATCAGTTATCTGCCAGTGAAAGTCCCGTTGACATCGGCCAAGCCGTTTCGGAGATTAGAGGAAACAAACAGACAGGCAGACATACAGACCAACAGCAGACAGACAAAAATTAATAAAACAAAAATGAGTACCTACTTGCATATGCATTTAGTAAAAAGCTGTTAATTTGAAATTACAAACAGATACTTCAATCTTATTTATTTGTAAAGAAACTACCGTATTTGATGGGTGTCAAGTAAATATTATAGATAACTATGGCTATTAGGATTTTCCAATAGGAATTTATTTGTGTAACAGCTCAGATTCGTTCCCGGTTTGGGACATAAATATAACTGGCGAAATGTGAACGTCGTTTCTACCTAACCCTTCGTGGTATAAAAGCTTGATTTTACGTTATAAGTAACAAAGAAAAGCATGCAGTTGTTCTTCAGTTGGCTTGACAGTTGGCGCCACTCTGTTATTTTCCGGTCTCTGTTTATCGATTGCCGTAAGGTTGTAACAGATAGAAACCACTCATAGAGGCTGCCTCTTAAGGCGACGATAACAGACTTTTAATTATTTAATACTGAAGATCACGTCTAAATGAGTCACATCATCATCATTTCAGCCGAAAGACGTCCACTGCTGGACCTAGGCCTCTCCCGAAAGGGGGGAATTTGACATAGGGTTGGCGATCGCAGTATAGTGTTAAAAGTGCATAGAGAACGCTGCTGCCCATTCTCTAGTGAATCCCTTAGTCGCCTTTTACGACACCCACGGGTCTAAATGAGTAGTTTTAATTATTTGGAAAAACTATATGTTAAATTAGAGCATTGTCTTAATAACTTAATATATGCATATTTTAGATTATGTTTATAATTGATAGTGAAATTAATTTGTAAACTTATATCTAACGTGGAAAAAAAAAAACTGAGAATTACGCAAAATCAATCAAGTGTATTTTTCTGAAACCTTCACCTTTTTAAAGATAATTTAATTATTGATCTTTTAGTATACGTCTTTTATTAATATATCTTTTGTTTTATGTATAATAAATTAATAATGCGTCTTATTTGGTACAGCGTTCCTGGATGGGCCAGTTCTATTACTGGCTGGATGTACGACACTTTGCGTGAGCTTATTACAGAACACGCAAGATAACCACTCAAGGTCACTATCATACAGGATTTTTTTTTACCAGTGCGCAAACTTTGACAAATTGTACTTAAACGAGTTTTATTAACCACCTATTTCTTATTTTGATAAGTCTTAGTAGAAAAAAATTTAGTTATCGTTAACGCAAGATGTTTATTTTGAAACTAGTTTATTGGATACACGCCGCGCGACGGCGCGTGCAGTGAAGCGGAACGTAGTTGTAGGTACCTATTAGCTGTGTGCCCGTGCAATTCACCGATGTATCAAGTAGGTCATTAATCGCAATTGTAATATATTTAAAAAAAAAAAATGGTTGGATAAATAATGTAATAGTACATTACCAAGGGCTGTAAAAGAAAGAAAGCCGGAAATCGCAGGTATTTGTGACCCGAGCCGCAGGCGAGGGCTGTAAATATGCGATAGAGGGCTTTCTTTTTTACTGTCCGTGGTGAGTACACAATTTTACGTCTTCACCTGGTCATAATGCGAGTTTTACTGTACGCGTAGCGTGCGGTAATACTCAATTTATGGCCAGGTGTGACGTAAATGTATTTATTACTGATACTGATCTCCCAAAACAAAAAAAAAAACAAAATTGCGCACTGGTTAAAAACTTATCCTGTATATCTGCGTGTTAAGGGCAGCTATCTGAAGGCCAATTCCTGTTTTTAAAAAAATCGGGGTGGCTGTGTCGTGGACACGGCTGGGTTTTCACGTGAATACGTGTACTTTTTACCCAGTAACTGGGTTGTGGAGGTCAGATAGGCCGACGCTCCATGTAAAATACTGGTATGCAGGTACATCTGGTTAGACTGGAATCTGACCTCAACATAGTTGGGAAAAGACTTGGCAGGTGATGACATGCACGTAACAGGTAAAATTTTCGGCCAGATGTACTGTCGCAAAGTCCTCACACCACGTATATCTTATATCTTTTATCTTATATCGTATATCTTTAATACACAGAAAAAAAATGTAGTTGCCACAATCAAGATTTTGTTTAGTTTGACTAAGTAACTTGTTTGCATCTGAGCCTATCAAGCACAATGATCACAGCTACTACTTTTATTTGATTGAGATATGAAACGGCATCTTGATCACAAAACCTATTTGCAGCAATCAAGTCAAAACATAGTTGCTCCAAACCAAGATTATTAGATTAAAGTTTCAATGATCTTTATTGAAGTAATCAAATTGCTTGATTGACAACTACGAGTAACTTACTTTGTTACAGTTATTTTTTTTTTAACTTGACTCTTTTTTAACCCTTCTACAATGATGTCATGTTAAGGGTAATCAAGAAACTTGATTGAGCGTTCAATAATTTGAACTAGTATTGCTGCAATCATGTAGTGATGATCAGCTTAACTAAGATTTTGATTAATCTAAACAAGATATCGTCAATCGATTTATTCCGTTCTAATACCAAAAACTAATACCACTGATATTTGTTTCATCAAACTTGTTGAAAAATATACATAGTGGTATTAGTTTTTGGTATCAGAACGGAATAAATCCGTCAATCAAGCTAAAAAGTCACTTGATTGAAGTGCATTTTTCCAGTATAGCTACACGGACGACATGGTGCTGCTGGGCCCGACTGAGGGATCTATCAGAGATATGCTGAAGGTCTGCGAGAAGTATGCTGGTACGCATGGCCTGGTTTATAATGTCAGGAAGTGCGAATAGATACATTGTCTTTAAGGCTTCCGGTAAATGTAGGTAAATGTATGTAACTATATACCTAATGCGAACGTTCTTAAAAATACTGGAATTGTCCCTCCATTGTCTAAGGTTAAAGATAAAGATTAGTTTTTTCAGGTAACAATAAACTATAATTATTCTACATGGTGGACTGACGGGGTCAACTAGGACCGGTACCTGCTAGGGTTGCGGGTTTGTCCGAAAGGGATACCGTAGCCCTGGCACACAGGCAACTGAAGGAACACGGGTGGGTTTTAGTCAGTAAAAGTTTGACACGCCCAGAACGGCGTGAAGTTATTTGATACTTTATCACCAAAAAAAAAAAAATTTAAAAAAAATGGTGGCAGGGACATCGTGCATTTGGTATGTATTTAAACGTAGTAATGACTTTAATCTAAAAAATCTAATCTTACTACCTTTTAATTTATATAAAAATAAATAATAAAAAAAAACTGTTTTGTAGCTATGAAATTAATTTAACATTACGGAAAGGGGTTATTATGGGATTGTTTTCTATCCAGAAAAGTTAATCTTATTGTGTTATTAAAAGCGATTGCAGGTTCGCCAGATTCCTTGAGTAAGGTATATCTTTTTTTCTGAGTTTTATTAGCATTGTATTTTAGGATTCTCAAAAAAAAAAAAAAAAACTAGTAGGTAAGCGTCTCTTCGATAATACCCCCATATATTAATATTGCAGTTCTACTCATAAAATTCGAACTCTGCCTATTGCACTATCACGAATGACTAAATACAATCTAAACAAGCATGTTTGGATTATTTGGAAAAGTTAATTGAGTTTAAAAATCTATAACAAATTCAACGAGCTTGTTTCAACATTAAAATCGATAAAACTACCCAACACGTTCAACAAAACTTACTCACGTGTGTGTAAAAATATTAATTAAAAAAGTGCGTGTTGGACCACACACAATGAAAGGTTCCGTAGTTGGAATGAATTTATCTCAAGAAAAAACTTAACATTGCAGTTAAAAAACAAGTTCTCTCATACATGTGGCAATTTAATAATAATTAGTATTTTTTGTCGATTTAATTTTATTTTATAACTAGCTTCTGCCCGCGACTTCGTCCGCGTGAAATTTCGGCCCACCCATCGCGTCGCATTCGCATCCCGTCGCTCGCCCGCGCTAAAACATCGTTATCGCTTAGCGTTCTTTCTGACTTCCGTTCTTTTCACTTGGCTTCTAAGGATCGTAGCGTAGATATATAGCCTTCCTCGATAAATGGGCTATCCAACACTAAAATATTTTTTCAATTCGAACCAGTATCTAGTTCCTGAGATTAGCGCGTTCAATCAAACAAAAAAACTCTTCTTTATACTGTACTGTATAGCTTTATAATATAGCTGACCCGCGCAACTTCGTCTGCGTCACCTAAGAAAGAGAGTTGTTTATAATGAATTTTCTACTTATTTTGTTGCGGAGTTATTTTAAAATTATGATATCTCCTAAGATGTTGATTGAAATCAAGTGATGTCAAGGACAATTTTGTTTACATTTAAATACTCGTGATTAATAACATATTTATTTGGATAAGGATTAATATTATTATGTTGATAAAACTCCTTCGCAAATAATGAATTAATTTCGAAAAAATTTGATTACTATAAAAAAAGGTTATAGTGAGTCAATCTTAAAAGACAGATATATGCTGTCGCGGACTTTTTTTAGAACTTTTAAAGAGAAACAATTCCATAATACATGTTATTTGCGTAACTTAAACCGTTTATGCAGCGCACGCATGGAAGCTCCCAAAAAGGAAAAAAAAACCCGTTTTTGCAACATTTTTCATTTATGCTCCGCTCCTATTGGTCGTAGCGTGATGTTATATAGTCTATAATATTCCTCAATAAATGTACTATCCAACACAAAAAGAATTTTTCAATTCTAACCAGCAGTTCCTGAGATTAGCGCGTTCAAACAAACAAACAAACAAACAAACTCTTCAGCTTTATATATTAGTATAGATATAGATTTACTCTTAATAGTTTCTAACCAGTAGGTATGGGGTAGATGAGGGGAAGCGGGGAAAAACAAAAGAGACGAAGGAAAAGGTGAAAAAAGGTGACTGGTGTACTCTAATAAAAAACTGATATAAAATTGTTAAAAGGTGTTTATTTCTGCCGATCTTCTATCCTACATACTTCTTATAGACTTCTTATAGGGTTTCCTGTAATCTATAAGTAAAGAACTATTTTCTGTAATTTTTTCAAACTTTTAGGATCAGTTGTTTTCGAAATAAGGAGGAGGAGGGGGAATGGTTAATTTTCATCTATTTTCTTTAATAAGATTTGTTAAAAATTATAAAAAAATAGTAAAAAAAAAACTGAAATCCTTACAATAAGTCTTTTCATACTGTTGAGTCACACGGTACAGTTCTCAATATATTTTTTTCTAATTTGCCCCCTAAAAGTGACCTCCATAATCAAAATTCATTTAAACATGTTACACGTCCGTATTTGGGTCAAAGAAGCTCATAATGTGTACAAAATTTCAATTTAATCCAGTCCAGTAGATTCGGAGAAAATCGGCTGTGACAGAGGGATGAACAGACAGACAGACACATGAGTGATACTATAAGGGTTCCGTTTTTTCCATTTGAGGTACGGAACCCTAACAAAGCCGAAATCCAAACAACAATTCAGAAATATAATTGGCCGCATCTGAATACCGATTTCGATTCCGATTGGTCGATCCCGTGCCGTGGACCCGTGAGATTCATTTAGGTAATTGATACATACGCCCCGTCAATTTAACGATGGACTGTTACGGGTGCATTTACCTTACGTGCGAGCGATCGGGAACTAATTGCGGATAGTTTTCGCCTTGCTACGGATGTGGGGATTTTTCCTTTTCTTGTTATCGGTTAAGTGTGAGTAAAGTGGTGGGTTTGGGCTTTAATTTATCTTAGGATAAAGTGCTTAAAATATGCTGGTATAAGACTAGACAATATAAATATTAAATTAATAGTAAAAAATATTTTTTTTTAAACAATCTTTTATCTAAATGCTCTTCAAAGAATAACTTTAAGTTAAAATTAAATCAAACCCATCAATTTATTTATTAGAAAATTTATGACATAAAATCTTGTCGCAAGATTTACTTGTGTAGATGTACGGTGAAACCATACACTACCAACGACTAAGCAGTTTTAGTAACATAATTAATTAATATCAATTGAGCAATTAGTACATGACTAGCGGTCATCGCGGGTGCTCCCTCGCTCCTTTATATAAAACCTTTGGTCCGATCAATATAATTATTTCACCTTATCCACAGCATTATCATTGAATATCTTCCTACCTTCTACAATGTATTTACCTATTTTATTAAATAGGTAAATACATTGATAAGTAAATAGGGTAAGTAAATAGATTTACTTAAGTCAAGATCAAGATAATTATTGTATTCTTGTTAATCTACAGAAGCAAATCTAAATACAGATAATAGTTCTTTACATAGGTAAAGAACTATTATCTGTATTTAGATTTGCATTTGGTTTTTTTGATTTAGATATGAAGCAAATCTAAATACAGATAATAGTTCTTTACATAGGTAAAGAACTATTATCTGTATTTAGATTTGCTTCTGTAGATTAACAAGAATACAATAATTATCTTGATCTTGACTTAAGTAAATCTAAGAAAGAAAAAAATGTATTTAATAATATAATATATAATATAATATATAATATATTATTACATAGGTAAAGAATTATTTTCTGTATTTTTTCAAAATTTTAGTGTCATTCGTTTCGGAGATAAGGGTGAACTTAAACAAAAAAACCTAACCAGTCCAAGTCCATCAAACTTACACTGAAAAACTTTTTAAGTTGATTTAACCTTTTCTTAACCTATATTTTGGGTATTAACCCAAAATATAGGTTAAGAAAAGGTAAGGGATTTAACAAATCATGTCGGTAGGTGCTATATTAATAGCACCTACCGACATGATTTGTTAAATCAACAAAAATGTTGTTAAATCAACCAAATTTTTGTCAAAACAAACGTCATGGAACAGTTTTTTTTAACACAATTTAATGTCAACTCAACCAAAAGGAACCAACAATCAAAATATCAACTATTCGGATTTTCAGTGTAAACAGTTCAGTAGATTCGGAGCAAATTGACTGAAACAAACGGACAGACAGGCAGATACACGAGTGATCCTATGAGGATTGTATTTTTTCATTCGGACGTACGGAACCTTAAAAAAGATTGCGGCCAGCTTTGTACTTCAACCCAAATATTATTAAATTTTCTCTATTCACCACCACACGATAACAAACTCCTGAAATGATAGCTCTTGTAAAAAAAAAACACAAAGCCGGTAATCATATCTAAACACCGTTATTAACGGCCTCTCATTGTTTTCACAAACAAATAAAAACAAAAAGATCCGTCCGCTAAAGCTGTACTCATTGTTACAAAGATTACGCATTTCACTCACCTCTGTTAGGGGCTG
This sequence comes from Dryobota labecula, assembly GCA_947523025.1. Taxonomy (NCBI): domain Eukaryota; kingdom Metazoa; phylum Arthropoda; class Insecta; order Lepidoptera; family Noctuidae; genus Dryobota; species Dryobota labecula. The sequence goes on along the minus strand of OX383287.1, from coordinate 26,523,091 downwards.
GTTTTATGCAAAGAAGCTGCCAACTTAGCTAAATTACTTTTTTTACTACCTAGTATTTTTTTAAAGGCCTTTGCAACCACGCTACTACTGGCAACACGATGTTAATCAGATTCATTGATTTAGTATACAGCATATGAATGTATGTAGTTTAAAATCTTTGAAATCGTCTTGAGTCTTGATTCGTCAATTAGGACGCCTGAAACTTTAAATGACCACAAGATAACTTAGAACTCGCTGTCTAATAAAGGAAGTTATATAACCTAGTTGCTGCCCGCTGCTTCGCCCGGGTAGCTGTTTCTAAAATAAAAGTAGTTTAGTTTTGCTAACTGTACCATGTGACTTATCACTTGAAAGGAACTTTTAATATATTATTTATTTTATTTATTTCAAAATAAACTTATTCAAAGTTATTTAAGAAAATAGATGAAAATTGACCATTCGGCCTCCTTATCTTCGAAACTACTGAGATTTATAATTTTATTTAAAAACTAGCTACAGCCCGCGGCTGCGTCCGCGTGGTTTTTTATTAATAATTTTAGCTTACGTTAATTCATCTCCACCATTATAATATCATCTATGTGCCAGTGAAAGTCCCGTCGAAATCGGAGATTAGCCGGAACAAACAGACAGACAGAAATACAAAATATTTAAAATTGTGTTGTTGTTATAAAAAGCACATCAACATTATTTTGACATTACAAACAGACACTTCAGTTTTATTTATCAAAATCAAAATATTTTATTTCACATAAACCTACATGGGCACTTATGAAACGTCAGAAGCTAGGTGCACGGTTCCAATTAGTCGTTTCCTATGAAGAAGAGCCAGCAAGAAACTCCACGGTTACTCTTTTAAAAATAATTGGCTTTACAATATTATCAAATAACAGTGATAATAGGTATGGGAGGAGAGTGTATGCCTTTCAACAATTACCAGGTATTTAACAAAATAGAAAAGTGCCAACAAATCTACAGTCTACTAGGCCTACAACGTTCTCACATTCACAAAATAGAAAATAATCTAAGTATATAAAAGATTCATGACATGATTGAAACTAACTATAGTAACATATCTGAATAAATATCATGTTCACAAAAGCCACTAATAAAGAATTGGAATTCGATTTGTAGGTAAATAATGTCAAATAATGAAAAGATTATGTCAAGGAAGTAGGTAAAAAAAATCTATTTCTATAGATTCTGAAATACCATTTTCCATACGGTTTTCCACTTTCATATGCGACCTTACAAGCAATATAGAAAACTCACCATATTTTTCCACGCCATAAAAACTAAAGCACTAAAACTGATCCCCATGCCACAATCTCTAGTGGGATCGCCCCCTTACTAGACATAAACAGCAAAATCGTACTATGAAGTAGCTGAATTTTACACACCACCTTTATTCCAAACAAAAGCAAACTTGGAATAAAAATTCTTATCACAGCGACAATCACGTCGAGTAGGCAATCTCTTCGAATAGCTCGAATGTTGGAAGAAGTTCAACTTCGATCAAAAATTTTATATTGAAGCACCTAAATGTGAACGGATTTTTGGTGTTCAAACGTTTGTAATTGAGTTTTCTCATTGGTGTTTTGGTAAAAAGTTGGTTGGAACTTAGCTATGGGGGTGAAACTGGATTTGCCTTGGTCAACACACCGATTCACAACTTTTGCTTTGTAGTCGATTCGATGTAACGTCACTTCGGTTCTTCGTGTAGTGATGACAATCGTCGACATAGCTATTTAATGGTGTAATACACATTACAGGTCTTAAGACTCGAACTTAAATATCATGCCTCTATTCATCGAAGTGGTACGCAGAGGCGTAACTATAGTACATCTACATTTCACCGGTTGTACGTTGTTTTATAGCTAATCGTTTTATAGAGTTTCGTTTCACATATAAAAATTCTCATATTTTCGTTTTATAGAATAATCAATACGCAGAATACTTACTTTGAAGATTTTTAAATCGTTGATTTTTGTTTCACATAAAGTTTAATGTTATCATATAATAATCATATCATAGAATAACAAATCAAATATTCTTTATCCATATATTGTTTATTTAATATAAAACTTATTACCATGAATAACATTTCATCCATTTTCCATTTTTCAACAGCATTTTTTTTTGCATTATTCTTGCATTTGGTAGCATGCAAGCAAGCATGCAGCATGCAAGCGAGCATGCAACATGCAGCAGGCATGGTTTCTGTCACGGCTCTGGCGCTGCGGGGTTCTGGTGGTCCCACGCGAGCTTATTGTCGCAGATGGTATTCACGCTCACCACCTGCTCCTCAGCTCGCGGGCCGCCTCCCCCTCCGCACCTACGCGAATTTAAATTACACTCTAGGGGTAGGGCAGACAAGACTACGTGGAGTCGGTTTTGCAGCGATTCGTTTCTGTCACTAACTCACTGTCACCGAACAAACAATATTCGTTAAAAAATAATTCTACTTTTTGATAAGTTTGTTAAACAAAAAAATTATATTAAAAATTCGTTGAAATGTGTTTCTGTGAAATATGTTTCATTCAAGTAAATTTCTTGAAAATTCTTTGAAACAATAATATTCAAAATAAAAATACAAGGACCAATTAATATTATATGAAACATTTTCTGGGAAACGAAATTCTATGAAATTTCTGTCTGCGGTACGCCTTCCGGTACGGGGTCACCACTCCAGAACCTTTTGGCCCCATCGGCCATGTTTTCTGCGAGCAATGAGGCCGCAGGAATCCGCTGGATGCAGGAAGCACAGAACCAGTCGAAGTTGCGGTGCTTGGGGGAGGCCTATGTCCAGCAGTGGACATCTTTTGGCTGAAATGATGATTATGATGATAATGATATCTATGTGAAAGGGAGTAAGTCTATTGCCGTTGACCCGACACAAGAATTCAGACTCCGTGGGCTGCTATTGAGTCTTCCCTAACAGAAAACCCAATAACACTTCCCAATACAGAGATCAAACTCAGAGAATTAGCGCTCCAGTTTAATTAAGAATCTACCTGAACTGATACTGATCTCTTAACTAAACCAGATTCTGTATTATAGAGGTATTTAGCCGATCTATATCCGAGTTAAAGTCACTGATAATAACGAAACCAATAATTTTTCATTTTGCGCTACCATTTCGTGGAGTTCCTCAATAGCCTACAATTACGCCATGCGTCTAATATATCTGCCGTTTAGCGATGACCATGTTTAGCTGAATTTATTTTATTACCACTCAAAGAACTTCTACAGAGTTGCGTGTTTATGAGTGCTCGGGGAGCGTCTTTTGTCTATGTGTGGCCGTGTTTAGACATTTTGTTTGAATTATTAGTTTTTTTTTCTGTTTTTTTTTTTTTCCGTTTTGCATGCATTTTGTTCAGGAGTTTATACAAACATTCATCAAAAGCTTTGTGTAATAATAAAGTTACCAAGTAACTTTATTATTACCAAATACATATGTATTTGGTAACTTTATTATTACACAAACTAAGTTCACTCGCTAAACTTAACATAACTAATATAAAATTGAAAATATTTTTTTGTTTTGTACATAATATCTACTTAGTTTTAAAACTATTCAAATCTATTGATGATGCTAATTGTGCTTGCCGCAAAATTTGTATGTGAGCGGTAGTATAGCAGTGTGGTAGTACTTAGTAGTTTTATCTACGCCCATGCTATAAATCCTCTATAAAAGTTTCTGAAACAGTTAGCTTATTGCCAACATTAAAGCATCTAGTGTCATGTAACCATAATAGCATCCAAACGGGAGTTATAATGTTGTACTGAATTTCATAATGCAACTCTTTTGCTTTTACGAGGATGATGATCCCTTCCTTACTCATTTGTTTGATGAGTAAGGTAGGGATCATCATCCTCCCTTCCATTCTCACTACTCAATTCGTGGTATCTTTATGAATTTCAAAAAAAGAACATTGTCACGCACGCACGTTTCACTATACTATACCATAGCGTCGTATCCCGCCATTTTTGTTCGACATTAGTATTGCAAAAACTGTTTCAGAACCTTTTATAGAGGATTCATGTCATGGGTGTAGATAAATTCTTGTATGCAACTAAAATAATTAGGTATTAAAACACTCATGTGATACTATTATCACACTCGGCTTCGCCTCGTGTGATACCACATTCGTGTTTTGATACCCCTTATTATACAATAGTTGCATAAATAACTATTATTTTAGATTCAAAAAAATCGTTCAAATTGACGTTACATTTACGTGCTAGGGCCTCTGCTTGTTTCATGTTGTTTGGTTATGTCAACTTTATTGTGTAGCACTATGGTAGCCATAAGTAGTACAGAAGTTTTTCATTTGAAAAAGTGCTGTGTGAGTTAATAGCTATAAGTAAAAAACACGTTACGTAGACCAAGGTCACCCATGTTACAACAATTTCTAACTCTATGCACAGATTGACCCTCAATTCACGATCCCGTAACAGATCAATCAACTCTCAGTACACAAACAGATCTTACTTAGTACACAACCGACACTTAGCCAGAAACAGTGGTACACTTTAGTACATTCGTAGCCAATGAGTCATTTAAAGCAAGATTAATTGGACGGCTTGAAGTGTTGTCGTCGAGTGCATAACTGCCAGAGTGCCGTAGTGTGCCGTAGTGCCGGAGTGCCGGAGTGCCGGCTTGCAGTCCGTCCTAACCGCACTTGACAGCTTCGAACAAATCAAACGATCCACTAAACGACCTCAGTTGACCGGCTTGGATGGAGCAACTGAATTATTTATACAACTCAAATATTGCTTGGAGGCTGTTCTTAGGTTAAAGGTAATTCAAGAGACGGTTTTGTGATGTTAAGAATGTGTTTGGTCTTACCTCTTAGCAAAAACAAATGTAAAAAAAAAGTCAATACGTTTATTGCTTAAACATGACGCAACATAAGAACACAAACACAAACAAAATAAAATGGGGGAAATTTCATAAATACCTGGGGGAATACCTATGGTATTGCAAATGTCCAAAGGTGGAGGTCTCCACTGCACTGATCATCATTGTCAAATTAACACCATGGTTAATTTATAATAATAATCATTTATTTTTCAGAATAGAACATTCCATACATTGTTAGTAAATAGTACTTATAACTATGTTAGTAAATTATTAATGAATTGTATAATTATTTAATATTATAAAGAGCACCACCAGATCCGTGAACGGTGTTCCAGCACCTCACAATCGGGCAATCAACCCTTCCCAAAATAGTGTGCAGAAGGCTGTTGGAGCTGCCCCGCACGCGGCGCATCAGAGAGGCCACTCTTTTTCGTACTATTGCCCTAAAGCAGTCCGTGCTGGCCTTAGCAAACATACCTGATGCGCTGCAAAAGCGAGGCAATCCCAACAGCATCCTAAAACCATTATTGTACAGGACCTGTAGGGCATTGAAAGATCTAGGTACGCGTATAACGGACCCACAGGCTTCAGATATAAAATGTCTGGCAGTATGCCTTAAAAAGAGCAATTTTGACTTCTTTTGTGCACCGTGCAAACCTGCGAGCCAGCATATTGCATCAAATTTAATTTATAACACTGAAAAATCTGACTGATGTAGGTACATAAAATATTTTTTTTTTATTCTCTGACCCACACGAATAGCTTATTGGAAATTCAGCTGTCTAGACTTAAAACTTTTCACGTTACGCAAACACAGTCCCAGTGTTGAAAAACATGCTTTATGCATATTTTGCCAGCAATATTTATTTATAAGGTTTACCAACAATTGGTTACACTGATACAAAAAAAAAAAAAAATCACGAATGTACATTTCTAAAAGTAAAATAACAGTGCATCAGTTATTATTAAATAAAATAAAAATCCGGCCAAGTGCATGTCGGAGCACGGACAATGAAGGGTTCCGTAGTTGGGATGAATATATCCCAAGAACAAACTTAACATTATAGTTGAAAAACATGTTCTCCCTTAAAGAATGTATGGAAGAACGTGTTTTTAAACTGTATATGTAAGTTGGTCGACTATTTACTCGGTAATTTGTAAAGCCTACATAGCTGTGATAGTTTTTCTTTTAACTTCGTTACTATTCTACTGCTGTGATCTTTTTCACATATACAAATACAACCGTTTAGCTTGCAGGGGGGGGAGACACTTGACTCTAACAAAAAATTGCAATTTAAAGCAATATTACGTAAACGGATACCTAAGTCGAAAAATAAATAAATGAATGGTTTCCACAAAACCACAATATTTTTGAATTGCCTATCTTACGCACACTGAAATTTTGCTTCAATTGCGGTCACCTGTATTTTATCCCTTCATCCTATAATAGAACCAGCAAAGAACTAAAACTTCTGGGAAGGAACCATGATTTTATTATGTTTACTCGAAGCAACAAAATACGATCTAGAGGAATGTGGCCGTTTTTATTTAGATCGAATTTTGTTGCTTTGTGTCTCAATATGAAACTTTAAAAAAGGTATTACAAAATTCTAGACACACTTACCGATATAGTTGATTGAGCCGCTAGTGGACCAGTAACAATCCTCTTAAGACCTTTTATGTATCATATTTTATGCAAAATAAAGATATTCTATTATACATCAGGTGAAACAGATCTCAAATGCGACCTAATCCGATTATCTGATATGAAAAGAACTTTGTGCTGTGTCGTCGCATCACATCCCAACGCATTTGTCACTCTCCAAGTACGTTGGGTGCATACCATGTGTGTGTATGTGTGTGTGTGTATGTGTATGAAACATGAAACTCAAAGGGCTTTGAAAGGGCCGTAAAAGCAAACAATGATGTCACACTTCAGAGGGTGTCATTTATTTTGACTTTTAGCAGCAGAGATGAAATGCTGCACAAACAGTGCAATATGAGCCTGGCTTATCGTGTTATGGAAATTATCTCGCTTGTTTTTTGTATGTTGTTCCAATTTTGTGTACTCAGCAATTGAATGTTCCTGAAAGAGGTGAGATGGTAAATTGAAACAAAAAAATGATTTGCCGATAAGCAAATTTATTCCAAGAAGTATTACACATATCTTAATAATTACGATATGTCAAGAAGTCTTTGAAAAATCACCGAAATTATACGCTTTTATACAAACTTAATTATTTGGTAGATAAATGTACCACCAAACATTAACATACTTATAAAAAGATTAATATATTTTCTCTGTAATAATATTATATTGACATAACATGTTTTAATAGTCTACAATATTTTGTGTAAATGTTGTGCCGTAGCCGTGAATTTTATTACTCGAATAAAATTTCGAGGGAAGTATTCAAGCGGAGCTGCTACCTATGTATAAGTAGAATGCACTTTATATCGTCGACCTGTAAGTGATGTAGCTCGTAACCACATTATGTTGTCAGGAAACGAAAAAGCTATTACAATTTTTAATATAAAACTTTATTTGATATGTGGACACATTTTACTTTCAGTGTAATGTAATATGTTACTGAATTGTTTAAAATTTTCATGGTTTCCTGCGAATAGTGTTATCAAGTTATTATGTTTTAAACATTATTTTATCGAGTTTCATTATTTTAAAATAAATATACGAAATTCTGACCATTTTATCAAACAATTTACAGTTTTCTGTATTTAGTAGTTACCTATCTATAATAAGAGTTTTGAATTATTGTAGACTATTAAAATATTTTCTATAATTCTACTATTATAGAATTTTTTTGATATGTTAACAAATAACTAATAAATAACTATTGGTACAAACAGAGACAAAAATATAATAAAATCAACGATGTAAAATGAGTTTCATTTTATACTTCAGACGACCAACTAGATTAATAATTCGTTTTATTTAATTTAAAAATAGTTATGTTTATTCTGAAAACTTCTCTTGTCTCTAATTTATCAAAATTCATGATAATTTTTTTTTTTTGACTTGTCTCTGATTACACATTCAACTTAATAGTTATATTTTTTATCAAATATAAAATAAATGACAGTAAGTAATTTCAAAGTAGACCTTTCGACTTTACAAAAGAATAATATCGCAAATAAACTAGCGGATTTGATTAACATTCAATTGTTTTTATTTATAATATTCCTTCACATACAAGTTAATATTATTTACAATACACAAAATTTCTAAAGTATTTCATTAGGGTCATTTTCATAATACCCTAGAACCGACAACACCTTCATATTAATATTATTATTTACACTTATATAAATATTATGAATGTAATTCATAATTTAGAGAGTTATAAATTTAATAGCATCACAGTGTATTCATTTTTATTTAATTTTATTTATAGAAATTCAAAGTCAATTATAATTATTTACTTATAAGCTACGTTCAAGTTGTGATTATACATACTTGAAGGAAAAGATATTATACATATTTAATCATATTTAGCATACTAAAAAAAAAAAAAAAAATACGTAGAGCAAAAACCCATACAAGAAAAATATAAAAATACCACAAGCACTATATTACATTTTAGTCATAAAATGTTTTTAGAATATTAACAATAAATTCTCAGTTGTATAAAATTAATTGTTGTAAAAAAACATTTTAGAAATTATTCAAAATACAGTATAAATTCGACGAGTTAATAATTAAATGTCCCAGCGAAATGACTTGGTTATCTTTTAAAACATGTTCACGTTCAGCATAAGATTATAACTACGGAAAAAAATAACTTTTGTTATAAAACTTGAGTACAATTACCGTCATCGCTAACATTGTGATATTATATTTTTGAAAACTCTGTAAATATTAAAATCAAGTTAAATATAATTTAAGTAAAGTCATAATCATCATTCACTTGCCCCTATCCCATAAATACATGAAGTCAGAAGAGCAAACTGTGACTGGGCACAAAGATACGAGGAAATATTTTTTTATTCATAAATGTCCGAACATATTTACATTTTGTATCGTGGGTGACATTTACAGAGGCAGAATAACTTCCGTTAGAAAATATGGTTAAGATCCTCAGGAAGATCGAACAGCCCATAAGTTGGGTATATTTACTTTGATTCTACTTTCTAGAACGTACGTGATTGTTTTCGTTTTCGTTAACGAAACAAGTACTCCTTTAAATATGAATTTGTTCATTGCAAAGTACGTACATAAAGGTACGTTGCTTAAACAAAAAATATTATAATAATAAAAATAATATATAATAATACTATGCTGGCTGCACAGTATTTTTTTTCGTTTTTTAACTGCCAATTGCCAAATAAACAAACGTTCTTGAAAATAGAACTAAAAAATTCCACGAAGTGCTTTTGTTTTAATTTAAATTCAAAATTTTACGAAACATCAAACCAGGTGTTGAGTACCAGTAGATATATATTTCCTCGAAATCCATCGGCGATAGCCCAGTTCACCTAAAAGCTTTTAAAAAACGCTGAAAAACATAACAGTAACTTGTTTTAAATTTATTGTCTACTTTCCATTCAAACTATTTTAAATCCATTAACGGGGGTATTCCATACAAATAAATATAAACCTCATATTCGTAAACAATTACCTTCTCACCAACATTTTTACTTTATAATGATATTTATATAATAACATTATTGAGCCAGTTTCAGAAAGTATAAAATAAATATATTTACAATTTGAAACTTTTAATGTACACAATCTTTGATTTATAAAAAGTCCAATAAAATTATACTTATAACAAAAAAGTAATAAGTAAACAGTCGTTTATGAATCACAGAAGTAAATGAGAGTTATTTTTGTTTATAGAATAACAATTATTTACTAAAAACATAATAATATCAATTTTTTATACTTTTATTAGTAAATATATATATTTTCTAATATCTGTCTAACTAAATAATATAAGGACTTTATGGAACATTTAGGTGAATGTCCGTAAAATAAAATAAATTTGAAACTACTCATATTTTAAGAAGGACACTTAGTTTTAGGGAAAACGGAAATAATGAACACATGTATTAAGTATGTAGGTATATAGTTTTCTTATAATAATATGTCTACCACCTGAGATATATTTTATTCCTTCGTAAAATTCTATTTAATAATATTTGTTTATAGGTTATTTATAATTTGAAAAATAATAATTTAAAACCGTCAAAAAAGGCGTCGTAACCAATTTAAAAAAAAGTGAATTTTGTACATTTTTCACTTTTGACTATAGTTGTAACAGTACTCGTAGGTAATCATTATATTAATTTTAATGACGCTTTCTCTTTGATGTATTTAGTCAGCTAAAAAAAAAAGTAGATCAATTTTGTTATAATCGAATAATTCTTTTCCGGGAAACTTTTCCAATTTTCCTATGCATAAAAAACTAATTCGAACATTTTGAAACAAAAAAGCCAAATCGATCCAGCTGTTCTCAAGTGATGTTTACCAACGAACAGCATTTCATATAAATAGATTAGCCAATGAGCACTAATCGTGATGTAACATCTAATCGGTGCATCATTTTTATAATGATAATAAATGCAAGTGTGTGCTGATAAAACAGTCTTTAGTTCTAATATGCATGATAATTTGATGCGCAGTCTGTGATCGGATTTGTTCCCGAAAAATTATGAGCGGAAATTGGACCAGTGCCCAATAAATTAATGACGATAGGTTTCCTTGTGCCGCTCCGGCTTTAATACAGTTGGCACATCTGCCTAACGTTTTAGGGACTAAAATCACGACAAATTTTATTAAGTTGTCTTGTCAGTTTTTTTTTTTAACTTAGTTAAGCCACGTAATTATTGGGAAACAAAGTTGCGTATCATTGTTTCAGCAATATGTTTTGTGTTGCAGGAAAATGAGAACATGCTATAATACAAGCCTATTACTATCCCGCTGCAGGACCGCAAAGACCTCTTTTCATGCAAAGAAGGTGTGGCGGCCTAAACAATGCCACATGCGAACTACGCATCAAAGACCTGACGTCACAAATCCTGCATTGCGCAATCAGAGTTTACTGCGCGACTAGCATATATACAATATCCCGAAATCAACCGTCGAGCAGTTGCCCACCAGACACAATACCCGTCTGGTCGGAGAATCCTCCCTTTTCCATAGACTATGAGTGAACTTTACACACTGTTCTTCATACCTCTATAAAGGCATGAGTATCGATCACTGTGCTTGCTTAAGGCAGATTGGCGATTTCAGTCATTTATAGGGTTATTGGTTGGTAGTAATATTACGAACATTATGAACAATAACTTTTGTTCTGTGAGTTTTTTTTTTTTTTTTTTTTTTAAATGGCAACTCAGAGTGTAACCACGAGGGGCTCGGACTCTTTAACCGGTCTATCCTGTGGTGCCTTAAGCTCCTAACGGATTTTTAAGGCCTCCAGCCAGGGGCATACTTAAAGCTAAATTAAAATTTTCCGTCTGCTCGCTAAGGGCACCCCCTGCGGGGTACGGACCTCGGCTTAGGGCAGAGTCGGAGGAGGGGGGAGGGTAACAAGGGACCGTCGGTGGCTGGATAAAATCAAGGTTTTGATTATTATCAGGGGGATTTAAAGCTACATGCTGCTCAGCTAAAGCGCGTGCTGGCGCTTCATTTGAAAGCAAGGGTCGGGGAGGACTGATTAGTCGAGGATTTCGCGTTGGGCCTCGGCGGCGAGGTCGGAATGATGATCTTGTAGTGTGTACTCTTTTGCGAACTGTACTAGTAGACCTATGACTCTCCTGGAGGAGAGTGATGGGGTCGTCTGGGTCGGTCAGTGCATGCCGTGGGCGGCGGGTCCTGCTAATGGTAGAGGGGGTATAATTGGCGGCCTGAACAACCAACGGGTTGCGGTGAGTGGCGGCAGAGTCTAGGAAGCGCTTTGAAGCGCGTTTCATAAATTGGGCTATGGTGGGGATTTTTAGCTCCACGTGGAGGCTAGTGTTCCGCACGAACCAGGGGGCTCCCGTGATTTTACGGAGGAATCGGTTTTGGAGGGTCTGCATCTTATGGATGATATAGGGTTTGGCGTGGGCAAATACTGGACTCGCATAGGTCATGATGGGGCGGATACACGCGGTATAGATACGCAACTTGCATCTAAGTGACAATTTGCTTTTACTATTTAATATAGAGTGAAGCCTATATAGAGCGAAAGCGGCGCGCGAGCGCACCTTCTTTACATGCTCTGAAAAGGAGAGATGATGGTCTAGGATCACACCAAGATATTTGGCTCGCTTCTCCCAAGGGATAGGCTTGCCTAGCATGGTGATCGGTCGGTATGATGGGGTACGGTGACGCGGTCTGGAGAAGAGAACCGCTTGGCTTTTATCGGGATTTACCTCGATACGCCATTTTCGGAACCACGCGCCAAGGTTATTGGCAGCGGTTTGGAGGATTTTAGTTATATTGAGTGGGGATCTCCCTCGGTAATAGATGGCCGTATCGTCTGCGAACAGAGCCAACTTTGCCAATCTATTCTTTGGGATGTCGCTAGTGTACAGCGTGAAGGCAAGTGGGGATATCACAGAGCCTTGAGGGACTCCTGCGCGTATGGGATGGGGGGACGATAGAGTACCATCAATGCGATAGCGAAAAGTGCGATTCGACAAAAAGTCTCGTAAGATGTGCTCTGTGAGTTTTAATAATTCATCAGATTTTATATTATCATTCTGTCATTAAAAAAAATCTAGTATATATGCTAGTCGTGCGGTAAACTCTGATTGCGCAATGCAGGATTTGTGACGTCAGGTCTTTCATGCGTAGTTCGCATGTAGCGTATACATTTTATTAGTCCAGGTTTCCTCACGATGTTTTGTTTCACCTATGTCAATAATATCCAAGACAAACTCAAAAAGTACATAATAATTATATGAATTGAAATAGTTAAATCGGTACCGGAATTCGAATCCACAACCTTCTACATCTCAATTTTGTTTTCAATGAATACGAGGCTTTAACCTCATCAGTTTAATCACTCTTTGTCCTATCGTCCTACGCGCTTCCCACTACTTATGTACTACACGGTAAGTTCCTAAAGGGTAATCTCGGTTTTGTTAACATGGTTACGTGTTAGACAACAAGGATGTTAAAATAAATTTCAATTTACAGAAGCATCCCCAATAAAAAAAATAAAAATAAAAATATAATTGAAAAATTATAATTTAAACAATGATTAATATTAATATATTTTTTATTAAAATTAATTTAATTATAATTTTAATTGAAGAATTATTATTTTCGTTTAAAACCTTGTAGTTCAGTCTTATTTTAGTTGACGCCAATGTTTTGAGAAGTCAAAAAATAACTTTTTAACAAAAAAACAACCGACTTTAAAAAAAAAAAAAAACACTAAATAGTGAAAAATAACTTTAATTTTGGAAGTCGGTGTCATTGGTTCTGTATTTTCGTTTTATGCCACGGACTTCCGAAATTAAAGTTATTTTTCACGTTTTAGTGTTTTTTTTTTTTTTAAAGTCGGTTGTTTTTTTGTTAAAAAGTTATTTTTTGACTTCTCAAAACATTGGCGTCAACTAAAATAAGACTGAACTACAAGCTTTTAAACGAAAATAATAATTCTTCAATTAAAATTATAATTAAATTAATTTGAATAAAAAATATATTAATATTAATCATTGTTTAAATTATAATTTTTCAATTATATTTTTATTTTTATTTTTGTATTTTTGGATTTTTGGATTTTGAAAAAAATGGGACCAATCTGGATATCCTTTCAAATAAAAAATAATTTTCCAAATCGGTTCATAAACGACGGAGGAAATAAGTAGCAATCGCTTTCAAAGCATTTCGTATTTCTAAAACGACTGTCCAAAACATTTCCAGATTCCATTCCATTTCAACGATTTTCCAGACATTTTGGACTTTCCCATCGTAGTTGTCAGTCACGTTGTAGGCCCACAGTTCCTCTAATTAGGCTTCCAGAGGCCGAGTCCTGATAGATCAAAAGAACAAACAACCAATCATATAGATAACTACTTAACCATAGAAATCCAATAGACTTAACTTTATATTAGTGTGAACCTTGTTTACACGTAGTTTAAGTACCTATTACGAAGGAATAAGACATATCCCGAGTTGTATATATTTACATAATTTATAATGTATACCATCAGATCATTAATATGTATATCCTATTACAGAACAGTGCCAGTTTCCAGAACATTAATTACACTTATATTTACTTAGATTGATATATCTCTTTTTGAAAGTGAATATTGACTATAAAACAAACATTTAATTTAATTTACACTCGTGTTTGCGTCAAAGGGATTATGTTTTAACAGTCTTTCACAATTCACTTCGATGTATATATACAAAAATATCGATCGTTATATCTTTGAGAAAAAGCCTTGAAACAACATACTTAAATTAAAAAATATATAAATACGTTTCCATAAAAACCTCTTCAAATTATTCAAAGAAAAATATTTCCTCACCAACAAATTTACTCACACAAAAACGTAATACAAAAATTACCTCAACAACCCACCAGATACCCAAAACACGTTAAGCCGTCTCACAGACCTAATCCTAGATAGTAAAAAAATATTCTAGAAAATAAACGTGTAACATGATCCCTTTGGCTCAAATTCTTATTAATAGTACTTTTAGACTAGACACAACTTTCTCTCGCATTTGCTAGCAATGGCGTTCTGGTCGTGACCACTTCTCTCCGCCTAGAGAATGTACCACTAGTCACGCTTCGACGGTCTTCCGCCAGTGTTCCGATGCTCTGGGTTAAAAGGATAAATAAAAATATTAGCTTAGAAAACGAAAAGATAATTTGGATAAGTCTCCCTTATACGTCATCATTAGAGATCGGATATTCGGATGCATTACCTTTTAACCGTCGAGATGCATATTTATTTAAAATTTATTTTTTAACCCCCGATGCAAATATATATATGTACCATGTAAGAGGAAGGGTGGTTTATTAGATGAAAAAAAAAAAACGAATCAAAATAATAATTTGTATTAAATTAAGTACTATATCCTGACTGGCCGTAAATATTACCTCGGCTACTTGGGTAGGTAGTACACGGGATATTTTCGATACAAAAGTGCTTTCCATGTTAGCCAACATCTCAACAACCAACAACTTTAGGTGAATATGCCTTATTACCTTTTATCCGTCGTCTGAATAGTTATGCAATCCAAAAATACCGGTTTTTTTTTTTAATATATATGTTTAAGAAGTCGCTCCCATACTATACACCCGACCAGTTATGCATTCCCGGTGTATCTGGCATCCCGGTTTTTTTTTTTACAAAAAATATATTACGCAAAGCCGCTTCCATACTTTCGTCGCTAAAAATTAACATTAGTTAAAAATGCACCCGAATATCCAATCTCTAGTCATCACACATCTTGCCATACGACATCAAAGACTAGATTCGAGTCTCCTATTAGGTACAGGTGACATCTAGTCTCAGCGTTATCTCCACAGAATATTAAATTTTAATTGCAGTGCAATGCAGAGCGTTTCAAAGAGACCATACATAGTACATTTCCATGCCATGCCCATGCACATGCCATGTTTTCCGGGTAGTACGGTGGGACAATTTTTTTTTATTATTTTTATATTGCCCCACACTAGGATTTCTTCTGTATTGTGTGTGCGTTTACAAACATTTAAACTCACATACACAAACAGCCAGACCCGGAACAACTACTTGTAGTTCATAAAAATATTTGTTCCGTACGAGAATCGAACCCGCGACACGCCCTACTAATTCCCTAATAATTCTCTGACACAAAAATCTTTAATTTTCAACAACTTAGCTAGATCAACAGAAAATAAGACCCATTTAATAATTAAAATAACTTTCCACTAATTAGGGTTTTGAATTTCCAAAGGCAGATTACTCATTAATAAGTAGAGTCAAAAATATTATAGTTTAGTGGTGTTATATTAAATTAAATTAAATTTGCGTAAGTGAATCTTTACACAACGCATTCTCAAATATTTTTTTATTTTTTTATTATCTTCAATGCTCAACTGAACACAGAACCGTGGTTGTCTGTGATCCAATTTGGTTAGTTCAATCACTTAAACGTTACAATTCGACTACATTCAAATCTGTTTCAGGAATATCATCCATCGTCAGAATGATACTCGTAGCAAATGTTTTCTCTAGTCTGTCTGGGTGACAGAGACAATGTCTACGATGGAGTGAGCTTACCCAGAAGAAGCCTGTTCACTCTCACTTTGAATAGATTAGGGTTGTATGCGTTTGGAAACACAGACGCAGGCAGAGAGTTCCACTCCTTTGCTGTGCGCATTATAAAAGACGTTTGAAAACGCTCAGTGCGAGTTGCTGGAATATCAACTAGGTACGTAGTAACGTAACTTGCAGTACGTCTAGATGTCCGATGGTAGAAGGGGGCCGGTGGAATGAAGTCGTGGATTTCATGGGCACACTCGCCGAAGTACAATCTGTAGAAGTCCGATAAGCAGGCAACCTTGCGGTGATGAGCCAAGCTGTGAAGCTTGGCATCCACCAGTTTTACGTCGCCAATGAGCCTCTTAGCTCTGCGTTCCACCGAGTCAAGCGCAGCAAGTTGGTACTTTGCTGAGCCATCCCAAAGGTGGCTGCAATACTCCATGCAGGATCGGACTTGTGCTTTGTAAAGGGTTAAAGCTGTCCAGGCGTAAAGTATCGCTTCACCCTATTTAGGACGCCCAGTTTCTTGGCCGCAATTTGAGCTTTGCACTCGATGGTTGAGCCGAAGTTGAGACCAGATTTCAACTCCATGCCTAGGAGCTCGAGCCGATCAGTTACAGGAACAGATGTACCTCGAAAAGTAGGAGTTTGGTCAAAACGACGTTTTCCCATGGGAAAAGGCGTGAACTTATGTACTCGTATGTACCTATTTATGTGTATTTAGTAATTAGTGGCGCAAGTGGGCCTTAATATATGAAACGATAAAACACTACTAAAAACTAATAGAAATAGACAAAAAATACTTTTCATCAATACTTTCACCTAAGTTTTCAATCTTTCAAAGTCTTTTACTTACTCAAATATTATAATAAACTTACATGCCCATCGGAAGCAGGAGTAATCGGTGTGTGCGGTGTGACAGGCCTCACGTCATGATGATGGAGACTATTAGAACTCCTTGAAGCCCCCACAGGAGGAGACATGACAGCCCCATAAGGTGGTGGCTCCGGTGGTCGCTCTAAATCCCGCGCACTGTTGAAATCTAGCGAAAAAAAAAAACAAAATGATTGATCAATTCAAATTACCAAAGTTTTAAAATGTAAGTAAGTAACATTATAAGAAAAAATAAGAACATAAATAATTTATTTAGTTAGTGGTCAGCGATCAATCTTAACTTAAAATTACATGAAAACTTTTCTTTATTTTAAGAAGGTTGTCACCGGTCCACTAGCGCCACTGCGGCTGTGTATACTTGAAAGTTAACATCGATGAAACGATAACATGAACAAACATATTTCTGAACGGTGACTGCATTTATTTGTTTAGTAACATGCCAAGTATAAAGCAAAGACTTGCACTGAACAAATAAAGCGAACAAAACATTCTGTGATAAATAAAAATCGATCTACCTATACCTTTACCCAGAGGCACCACATCAGGATTTTTATCGTCAGGTTGAACCGGAGAATGGTTGGTGCTTTGTATGGCGCCTTTGTAAGCCTTCACCGTCTGCATAGGAGCTAAAAATAAGGTAAAATATTATAGTATACGTCTTACGTCCAAAGGTGAACTATGAACGTGAAATTGGTTTAAAAATATTGAATTTGACGCATACATCCATCATTCTTTATGATGTAAAGACTTTGTAGTGTAGGTTTTAGTTTGCTTCGTCTTTTGTTATGTTTTGAACGAAGGGCGAGGTAAAGTTTCGGTCAAGCGGGTTTTACGGTTCGGAGTGCATAGGATAGATTACAAATCCATTAACTCAAAGCTGGACAGAATCTTTTGACGTGCATAAATTGCAAGCTCTCGAGTGCTTTCCGTTTAGAGCAAATTAAGGCAGGTTGTTCAGAACAACAGTGTTATTCTGTAAAAAAAACTCACCTTGAAAACTTAGGTGAAGTGATCGTGAACTGAGCTGCCATTCCGCCTGATGGTAGGGATTAATACTATTGACGGCTCACTTCAAGCTCACTTCCCTTAAGTTTTCACGGTCAGATTTTTACAGAATAAATCAGCAATAACCAGCCTTAATATGATACCAAGTAGTTTTACTGGTTTTGCTATGACGAAGTTTAGTAGTTAGGTGTTCTGCCTAAATTCGGGTTCAGTTTCGTTCATTTTTAATGTAGTGTAGTGAACAACAAAAGTTTAATCGATATCGATTATTTCAGTGTCGATATAACGTTACGATTGTCTGACACGACATTTTCAACTCAGGTCCCAAATCCACCTGGCACTGGGCTGACACAACGAATGTTTCTCTCGATATAGGTAAATGTTTTTTTATTGCACCATATTTCTAAAAGGCTATTATTTCTGTGAAAACGTTTGTTGCTTACAAAGTTTTTGGAACATAACTTTTCATGCTCGCGAATTCCAACAATAGCTTCTTTTTGTACTAAATCTTAATGGCTAAATCCAAGGAAAAGAATAAATCATTCTGATTATTGCAAAAGTAGGTTGTGGAAATCGAATGTTAATAAGTGGGTACCTATTCTGTGCGTATCGATTTATGAGTAGGTACGCTATTTCTAAAAATAACCGACCAAGTTTGCATCGGACCACACACAATGAAGGATTCCGTAGTTGGAATGAATTTATTCCAAGAACAAATTTAACATTGCTGTTGAAAAACATGTTTTCCCATACATTATGTATCTGCAAATTTAAGTTGGTCGACTATTACTCGGTAACTTGTAAAGCCTACTTAGCTGTGATAATTTTCCTTTTAACTTCGATTTTTTTTACATATTCAAGTACAACCATTTAGCTGGTAGAGGGGGGGGGGCGACACTTTAACAAAAATTTGCACTTTAATGCCTAATATTACGTAAACGGAACCCTGAATCGAAAATGGTTTTCACAAACCCGCAATTTTGAACGGCCTATTCAACGATACCCCACCCAATGGGATATACGAGAAAACAAATAACATACCTACTTTAGGTGTAGGGGAGGTACCGAAAAAAAAAAACTATTTTTTTTTTAGCACTTAATCGGCGTCATTAATATGTTTTATTAATATGTACACCCATACCAAATTACACCTTTCTAGTACTAAGAGTCCCTGGGCTAAGCCGCGGACAGACGGACAGGCGGACAGACAGACGGACATGATGAAACTATAAGGATTCATTGTTTACTACGGAACCCTAAAAATGGAATGGAACAAGTTTTCAGAAGCTCTGACTACTGAGAATAATTCAATAATGGTATAGCAGCAGTTGCATAATATCCTCTTAATGCCCATTGTGATCGTGAAGTCTATTTATTATACGAATAAAACCTTAGCCAACCTGTGTTGACAATTCATTGTAGATTTATGTATGAGGTAATCGCACTGCCGCTTACACTCTAGGTACGGTTTTATTCTTAAGACATCAATTATAGACTCGAATGGCACCGAAGTGATCCGCGCCGATTCACAAAAAAAAAATAATTTGGTAAACAGTATTAACGCAAGACCTAACAGTAGTTTGTTCAGTATCGGACTCTGAATCGATTGCCGTCATTATTTACTTATATATTATGTTATTTGGTCCCGCAAAATCTTACCGCCACCACCTCATAACAAGTTAACTTAGCGATGGAAAGTTCAAAACCCACATCAAACGTGTCCGTATCAAAAAAGCATATTATAAGATTAAAGACTATGAAGACAAGGAAGTTTGGCAATAATTCCTTCTAAGCCACATGGGCTTACCTGATAACTCATTAACGGCATAATTATGCAAGTGTCTATTAACTGCTCCCAAATAATGGTGTTTTGTTTTTTACATTCTTCCTTGGCATAATCAAACAATCTTCTCAATATTAATTTTAATTTCCACTCTTTATTAGTTGCTTTTGTGGACATGATATTTATTCAAATTTGTAACTGTAGTTGTGGCAACCATGTCATTTGGTTTAAATAGATTTTAATTTATTGTTGTATCTTTAGACAGATAAAATCCTATTTTGTGAACGTGAGAACGTTGAGGCCTAGTTGACCGTAGATTTGCTAACCATTTTCTATTTTGGTAAGTACATGGTAATTGATGAAAGGCTTACCTTCCTCCCATACCTATTAACACTGTTATTTGGAAATATTGTAAAATCCATTTTTTTTTAAAGAGTAACCGTGGAGTTTCTTGTCGGTTCTTCCTCTTCCATAGGAAACGACCAATTGGAACCGTGCACCTCGCTTCTGACGTTTCATAAGTGTAGGTTTATGTGAAATAAAATATTTTGATTTTGAATAAAATCATTCAATAAAGCCTACATTATTATATGCATGGCCGAATTTATGTTTTTTTACCGTTTTACGTTCAGTCAGGATAACTATTTTATAAATAATGAAATCAAACGAGGTAAATTAAATTACAGATGTTATTTTAGTCTTATAATTAAATTTATTCTAATTGGGGTGTCTGAGGTCTTGCGTTCATTCTAATATTGGTTGTATAAACACACGGGTTCGAAGTTTTTTTAAATAAAATAACTGTCCTTAACAACATGAAAAGTTGTTCCTTTCGCTGGCAACTACTATCCAAACTCCAACCTTATTCCCGTATCTGAACAGAAACATTCAAAACCATCGTCACCAGGATTCACGTTATGAAAATTACATTACGCGTCACGTCAATGTTATTTACCGTCAAACCTTCCTTGTCTCGTGTTTGTCTCCATTAATAATATTACTAACGGGACGAACGAAGTGGTTGCATGACATTCTAACCATCCCGGAGCAGTCTGTTCGTCACTGCGCGACTGTTGACGGAGCGGTTAGAATATTTGTTCACATAACACGTTGCCGCTCTGATGTTGCCATAGTCAAGGTTGCCATTCTACGCGTGTTTGTAAAGGGGATATGCTGAGTTTATACTCCGAAGTAGTTGTCAGCGTTTCAATTTTCGTATGATAGGATATTCTGTTGAAGTATCGGGTAGTGTGTTTTGTATTACTTAAGGTAATACACGGTTTATTGTATGTATGTATGTTATAGCTATTTTTAGGGTTCCCTACCTCAAAAGGAAAAATCGGAACCCTTATAAGATCACTCGTATGTCAGTCTGTCTGTCTGTCCATCTGTCACAGCCAATTTTCTCCGAATCTACTCGGCCGTTTAAGTTTTGGTATACATATGAACTTCTGTGACCCAAACATGGATATGTAACGTAATAAATTTTGAATACGGTGGTCACTTTTGGGGTAAAATAAAACATTAAAAAGAAAAGTTTTGCAAACTGTACAGTATGACATATCGAATAAAAGTGCTTATTGTAAGGATTTCAGATATATTTATTTTATATTAAAAAAAAAGTTCAAGTTGAATAAAGCTATTTAGAAAATAGAAGAAAAAATACCACCCTTATCTCCGAAACTACGTGGCCTCAAATTTTGTAAAAAATACAGAAAATAGTTCTTTACTTATAGGTAGATTACAGGAAAACCTTTAAGAAGTCTAGGATCTTAATATAACATGGTAAAAATCTCTCAATATTGTGCGTACAAACTTACATTTGCAGTTGGAATGTGTGGGAGAACTTGTTCTTCAACTACAATGTTAAGTTTGTTTTTGGGATAATTCATCCCAACTACAGAACCTTTAATTGTGTGTGGTCCGACACGCACTTGGCTGGTTTTTATCTGAAGCAATTTTTATCCAGATAAGGGTTTTACTATAAACTTTAACAAACTTCAAAAGTTAATCTGATTTATTAAGAGGATAAGCCTTATTCTTAACTTGGAAGCTTCAAGAAGAATCTTCAAGTTTAATCAATTCCGGCAGACTATCAGTATTTTCCAAGTAGTGACCGATATATAAGCCCGGTTATTGAAGTATATCAATATCCTTGAGCTAAATAGACTATCAGGCTTATTGAATAATAATATCCTGTTTAGTGGTAAGACAATCTACACGGCAGTGGTTTGACGTGCTCTCCAAAGCATGTTATTTGTGCATAAAAGTCAAAGCATTTATTTCAAATAGGCACATAAATTCAACATGTGGCTGACATAATATTATTATGATAATTATTGCCAGTTGACCAAAAATGACAACCATAGATTGCCAATTTTTTATTTTTTTTATTTTACCGAAAAAAATAAAATAACGAAACACCAAATTCATTAGGCTTCCAGTCAAACCTATGCAGCTGAATACCAGTATTTTACATGGAGCGAATGCCTATCGGATATAATATTGCCCCTTGGTAAGACTGGTTGCCAGACTTTCGGGCATCTGACGACCTGTAACGACTGTCAAAGATCTACAAACGACAGCCAGGACCTACGGTTTAACGTGCTTTCCGAGACATGGAGGGGTTTCGATATAGAATAGATGGTCACCCATCCACGGACCGCACCAGGGCAAGCGTAGCTTGACCTTCGATCGACCCGGGCGGCTGTTATTATTTAGTCACGAGACCCAATGTCATTACTGTGATACAAATTTCAACAAAACAGCCATTTTACAAATATATCACGTAAAAGTATCATTACGTGGCGCAAACAGCTAAACGTCTGAAAGACAATTTATTTAATAATATGGAAACTTAATAAAGACGTCGCCGTCGCCGTCCATCGACAGACGGAACATCTGCAATTTCATTTCAAATGCAAAAGGACATAAATCACATTTCAAATGCAGTGAAGCCCACAGCCGGGCCGTCCGAGGCGTTCAAAAATTCCAGTCACGCGACAGAATCCACCGCTATTCGCCAGTAAACCTGCCCAGCGAAGCAATTTCGATTTATTTGTGGTTGAAGGTACGAACCTCTATATTGCTTTTATATTACCCTCAAAATAATTACCTATCCGAGACATCGATAATAAAAAGGCATTAGGCACGTCACTATAATATAAACCAGTATTGCCAACTTAAAAATAAAAAATTAGTTTAGAACTTTCAAGTTATAATTGCTAGGTTTCACAACGTATTATTTTAAGGTGTTACGTATTAAATTATAGTCACATTACGTGAGAATGTCTAAAGAAAATTACTTTGGCACTATCAAGCGACAATTTCACCGTAAAATTCAAACTTGTGTCGTTTATATTCTAAGTTATAGGCGTTGCACACGCCATGGCTCAGTTAAATACTGTTATTTGGTAGATTCATAGCATCTATCAAAATTGGACACGCTACGATCATGTACACATAAATGATTCATCGACCTTTGTCAATTTGAGTAATCATACTTTATGTGAAATATTTTTTATGCTTCGCTGCATTCCAATTTTCACTGTTTGAGTTTCAGCGCATAAGCTTTAAATATTTTCTCGCATCTTTCCGAGATATTTTGTTAGTTACGTTTTTGTACTACCTGGTAAAGTGTAGGCTACTTCTACTCACAGAAAAATGTTAGAATAAGGATTTAGTGAACCTCGTAATTGCTTTATCACCAAGAAGGATAAGATCGAATGTCACTTGCACTTTATTAAACGACTAGGTCAATTTGTCCATGTGACAGTTAGATAATTTTGACCGTAGTGAAGTTTCAATTTACTGGGAATTATTGTCTGTAGTTGTACCTAAAGCTATTTATGTCAACTATAGATACGCAAAAAACACTCTCCCATCATACAACTACAAATGCTTCTGATTCTTTACCTTCATACTGCATAGGAGGATGCTGTCTTCTTCTAGCCAGCAGAGCAATCACCACGATTGCCACCAGGGTCCCGGCGATACCAGCTATCACTCCCAATGCCCAACTGGCGTCTACGCCCACTGCTTTACCGGATTTAGCTTCTGTGGGTAAAAATAATTGTTAGAACTAGACTAGATTTACATAGCTTTCATTTTAGGGTTCTATCTCACTTGGGCACCAGTGGCGGCGCAACCAGTCCGGCTACCAACAAAATGTATACAGCTCTATAGAATCCTACATAGAGCTGTGTACATTTTGTACCAACCTCTTCTGGTGTCCGCTTAGTTGCTCAACCAACCAGACATTTTTGACTGCGCCACCGTCGGATATAAGCCTTAAAGGTGAATATAGAGCGTTTATTTATAACAAAACATCGACTGCTCTAATGTGTCACCCTTTCTGGAACCGAACAATGAGCACGGCGCTTGATGGTTTGTTAGAACTTGATTTTGCGAACAAACAGAGCGAATTAGTGTAACATTTCATCGAGCTTCAGATCCGACATTCGCAGAGTAAACGCAAAATAGAAAGAAATGTTACAGGTAAATTCTCATTCACCATGAGCATTACTTCGAACACTGTGTCGAGCATTTGCAGGAACGATACATTACATGGAAATGCTTTTATTTTTAAATTGAACCATGCGTAAGAACGTTACACTACATGGACATGCTTGAGAAAATACTCTAGTGTATACCTTTAGAGTGCTTCAAGGATCTTTTGACGCCTGATTGACATTGACGTGGGGGCGTTGCTGGTAAAAATTTGTGAAATTGTGACAGAAATTGTATTGAAAAATAAGATGAATGAATGAATGAATGAAATGCAACGACCCTAGCGTGGTTTAATCAGACTCGATTGCTCGAATGAACCCAAAGATTCGCACTAGCCCCTGGAGCCTCATGTTTCATGGGGCTACAGTGACCATTACATATCAAGGAATAGACCGGGGGGCACGATAATGGCAGGGAAGACGTGCTCATAGGATAGGGAAGGATTATTAGAGCCGTACCGGATAATGCATCCTTGAGTACCTATGCAAAGGAATAGTGTAGAGACGGGTGATATTTATTGGATTTAATTCCGATTTTGGCCACGCGCCGAAAGATCCTTGTACCGTTGTACAAATGTATTAAAGCATGAACAGAAAATTGATAGTTTTATTTGTGGACAGAAAATAGTTTGAAAAGTTGGCAAGTGGCTAAATTCATTTATTGAGGAAAAATACGAGGTGCCTATTTCCATAAGTTAACGTTTTGCAGCTTAACTAGCAAAACATAATAAAAAACAGGCAAAGTGCGTGTCGGACCACACACAATGAAGGGTTCCGAAATTGGAAAGAATTTATCCCAAGAAAAAACTTAACATTGTAGTTGGAAAACAAATTCTTACATTACATTCCAACTGCAAATGTAAGTTTGTACGCACAATATTGAGAGATTTACCATGTTATATTAAGACCATAGAAATCTATAAGTAAAGATCTATTTATCTGTATTTTTTTCAAAATTTAAGGCTCAGTAGTTTCATCTATTTTCTTAAATAACGTTCCGTTTTCTCCTATTGATGTACGGAACCCTAAAAACACCAAATGAAACTGTATTAAGAGATCTAAGCGCTACAGCTAAATCTTTTCTAGTACGTTGTTCATTTATTGTATTGGAAAAAGGCTTACAGAATATTTTTTAAGGTAGAATAGTTAGGATTACAGTATTAACAAATTCAATTAACATGACAACTGGGTTGAAGTTTCAAAACATCAAAGTTTAAATTACATCTACCAATTACGCCTAGTTCAATCAGCAATCCAATTTGACGGCAGATAGAATTTAGCAAAAAGCTAGATCGTAACCAAATTTAGTATTCAACACGAACGCTACGCGATTCTTTTCACAATTGTGATTATTCGGTTTTCTAATTATTACTCAGAAGGAATCAAAACAAAAAACAGTATTTTGTATTCAGAAATGAATAATTGAGGATGTAACTCCTAACAACTTAATTAAAGCTTTTCGTTTGTTTCAAGAAACTTCAAAGCATTGCACGATAGAATATGAAATTAGGGATTTTACTTTGCGGTTGAAAGCATGTTTGAATTTTCAACCAGTAGGTTTGTAAACAACACTTTTGAGAAAGATAATTAACTACTCAATTTTGTATTCATCGATTTTAGAACAAAATATGGAATAGACAGGTATTTGCATGAAACAGCAGACTTTTTGCTATCACCCTCATCATAATATAAAACCAAGTAACTCAGTACATACCTGTATGTAAAGCAAGTCTTGTCAAGGTATTGATCCTCATGACAACAGTCTCCGACCTTCCCCTGGCATTAGCCGCGAAGAACACCAGCTTCAGACTCTTCCCGGACCCAAGACTTCGCAGTATCCATGCCGGTAACGCAGTGGACACATTGGCTACTAAATTCTTTGATTCCCATACTTCCACAAAGTATGATGTTTGAAGACCTCCGTCGTAACCTAAGAAAAAATGGATTGTTTTAGTTTATATGTTTCTAGATTCTGTCCGCGACTTCGTCCGCGTGAAACTTGTTTTAACATAAAATATACTAATTCCTTTATTGTCAGGCAATTAAGACCCATAGATAAAATACACAAATTATTCTTACAAAATAATAAACTACTATATATAAAAAAAACATTAGGCATTCAAAGTCAAAGTCAAATAATTTATTTCAAATAGGCACGAAGATGCACTTTTGAACGTCAAAAATTACATGAATAGTTAATTGATTCTAGTTGCGCCTTCCAAAATGTAGTTATGTATGGAGAAGAATGGGCAAGAAACTCCATACTTACTCTTTTAAAATGTTAACAATAGTTTGTATACATTAATTAATATTTATAGGTGAAGACGATGTACCTAGAATAAAAAATAAAAAAAATTAATCAAAGTTACTTACCACAATTGGTAAAAAGAATGAAAAGTGAAGTAATAACAGAAAAAATAATAAATGCGATAGGTACATGGTGCTCACATATTTACAAACATTGTACATGATTTCCAAAAAAAAAAAAAACAACATATAATAAGTCAGTGTGAGTTAAAATATTAATCACAGAAAATAAAATTAATATCATAAAAATTATAAATTATACAGTTAAATTAGCAACCAGTTTGATTTTGTCTAGACTCTAAATTGTCCTATGGAGCAGGACCAGCATGTTTCCAAGCATTCTTATCTCATTAGTAATCTATTAATTAAGTAGTGCGTTAGGTCGGCGACTTATTGCGCTGAGTCGAGGTGTCATGTAGCCTTCCGAAACAACGCCGATACACGACACCCTTCGGACAAAATTCTCCCTTCATGGAGGTCTCCAGGTGATGAATCGGAACGCGCACCACAAAACACTTAAATTTTGTGTCGCGACTCCAACTTCTCGACTCTTATGGTGAACTTGGTCTTTATCATTATGTACATAGTCCACGATCTCTGCCTACGTGGAGTAATGCTAACGAGACACAATCATACAATTGAGTCGATGGAATAGCGGTTCGCAGCAACATGTGCCGATCAGTCAATGCGGTACCGCACTAATTGCGACAAGCAAGCTTCTTCTTCTTTTTCTCCACACGTATGAAGCTTCTTCATCGGCCTGTCCTCGGCTTGTTACCGGCGGTAACAAGCTTCGAACTAGTTCGGAGGGCCCCTGGGTACTCCTTAGGTTGCCGCTGATGTTTTGCTGGAGCTGCAATATCGGCAGCCGAGTCAGCTCGTTCTGATGTGGCGAAGGACGCGGGGAGGGCGGGGCGCGGTTATGCATCGCTTGCAGTGACGGCGGTCGGCTTTGACACTCGGCAATACTGTAGCTTCCCATTAGTGAAAGAATTTTCCGAATCTGATCATTAAGGCTCGTACAGACTCGCGCGATATAGCGGGCGCGACAGACACCGACAAAGAAATTCTGCTACTAGTGTCGCGTCGCGCCCGCGATATCACACTAGTCTGTACGAGCCTTTAGTTCCGATGATTGACCCCTACCTACAAACTCACAATACCTCTTTATAATACTTATTTTATGTATAGATTTAGATACAGCCATCATTGTTTGAGTGCGAGAGGGAGATGAAGCTATACAGCACGAATAACATCATCCCTTTCTCGCATCGGAACAATAATGGCTCTAACAAGTCTTAGTAGGTACGGATCAAGTTGATCCAAGGATCGCTATCGCAATTATTCAAAAATATTAATTGAAACTATGTAAGTAAATCGAGCTACAAAAAAAGTCTAGCTATAATAATAAAAACAAAATTCGTAAAAATAGAATCCATTGGTATAACAAAGAACTGCGAGATTTTTTCTTACGGAACGGACGAGTGGTGCTGTATGCTCACAGCGAGAATTTCCCGCGTTCAGTTGTCATTTAATTATAATTTTAACTTAATTTATTGTGATGTAATATTTCAACAACATACATTGTGACATGCATATGGGTTAATACCTGAAATAAACGATAATAATAATAATAATAAGCTGAGTGACAGCTTAAACTTGTACTTTAGTTTTGAATATTGCCATATTTTGTGACTTGACTAAAAAATGTGCCGCTGAGGGCAAATTTCACTAATGAGACTGAACGTGAATATTCCATAACAATGATGTCACTGGTAGCTCAAAAGCCGGGTTTACATTACGAAACTATATTGATAGTTTCATGTGTTAATAATTTATTTACACGTGGAACTATCACTTAATAACTAAGTTTGCGCAAATAGTTTCATATTATAAATCCGGCTTTATCAGCTATTATCAGTGGCACATTTTTTAGTCAAGCCTGCAATTTAACTGGTAAATTCGCTATGAGTTGTGTAAATCTCGCTTTATTACATGTGTCTTTAAACAAGAAAAGACAAAAACAAGATGCTGGTTATTCTATTACTACATTGTAACGAACGTCATAACGAAGTCACAATAAAACTGGAAATGAAACAAACAACACAGACTTTTTATTTTTTCGTCAGTTCGTAGCTCAGGTGATTCGAATAACTTGATTTCCTGTTCCATTAAATCTTACGGCACTCCATAAAAACGCAACAAAGCTAAATTTACTAGAAGATTGAATTAACCGCCATGGTTTTATAATCTCCTGATTTTTGACATCCTGAAGTTGTTTGATTTTTCTGCTGTTTTAAAATTCAGGTTGCAGATTATAGACTGCTCGTATTTTGAAACCAGGACTTATTAATTTTCAAAGGAACTTACCAGAATCACATCTTATTGCCACCGAATCATCAGTAAGATTGACAGCAGAACAGTTGGCCAATGGATCTGGCTTCACAGCTGGTAGCAAGGAGTACCGACAGGGTTCCACCTGCTGCCCAGCGAGGTTCGTAGCTCTGCACGCTAAAGACCCATAGTCTTTTTCCGATGCTGGAGTGTAAAATAACACCGACTTCCCAACTCCATTCAAAATGAATTTCTCCTGTGGGGCAAAAATATAGCTCGTCATCAGTCTTTTGCGCATATCCCAATTTATTTGGGTGCGACGCAGCATATGACATGAATATTTACTTTGAAAAGTATCTTCTTCTTCTATTACTTTAATTAAGTATTGTGAATGTGAACCCTATGTGGGTCATTTGTTTCTTTTTAGATTTTCTTCTTTTTTTTTTCATTGTTACTTAGTTTTAAGGATGGTTTGGCATTTTGAGTACTTTATGCGGCCTACCCAAATGTCCTTTCTTTGGTATTGTTCGTCGAGTCATGGAGCTCCTTAAATCCTGAGTGGAACTACATGATTACTGACAAATGCTTGCACTGACCGTACAGGTCCACCCAAATTTGTGTGGGTCTTTCCATAAAAGAACATTTCAGGCACGGATCTCCTGAACGGATCTACACGGTCCTCACATGATCTGACCAAGATTATGTCTGGACTTTAAAAAGAAACTTTGACCCCTGTTTTTTTGTCATTTCTTCTCAGGGGTAGTCAGATAGGAAATGCCGACTCCATCTAGCTTATTTTTTAATATATATATATATATTTATATGACGTGTAATAGTGATTCCGATAACCTAATTACCGATATACGATTTCATTTCATATCTACTTCGTCCATACTACTCCAGTTAGTAGTCATCTAAGTAGTCACCCGTTTTCACACAGTCCATCCATAATTTCTTTGATGTTGCCCTACTCTTACAGCCATCCATATTCTACTCAAAACTTTGAAGGAAATAAAGAAAGAAAACGTATTTATTGTGACTTGCACAGGAAGATCACAAACTAAAGACACAATTATTAGTGTACAAAATAAAATTATATAATAAGAAAATTAAAAAAAAATTAAACTTTCCACAAAACATTATCATTGACAAAAATGTAGCTATCATTCCCCAAAAGTAATACTCTTATAAAATAAATAAAAATGCTAATGTAATAAAACTGCCATTCAAATCGAAATTATAAGTCACCAACACACGAATTTGTTTAACTCCCATAGGAACACTTATGGCCCGTTCTGTAATCCCGCAAAAAAGCGAAACTCGCGGAAAATGTTTGAAAAAAATATTTCCATAAAGCAAAGGATTATTCATGACGAGCGTTGTTCGCATGTCCATAAAAGAGAATGACAAGGACTGTACTTGTATTTATAAAAGGGGACGTTTGTAACGACAGAACAACGGGAGGAACAAAATGGACGCGAGTGGAGTAAACTGTAACTGTAAAATGGTGATCTTTAAGGTGGAAGCGCTAAGATAGCCCGCGAAAATCAAATATTCTTATGTTTCCTGCAATTTGCAGGATTATAATCATTAGCATTGGCATTAATAAGTGACAGTTATAGTCACCTACTTACTTTATATGTTAATTCAAATTGTAAGGGTTTGATGTAATAACTTATTATTGCGGTAGACCCCTATAGACTACCGTGTGATGTTGTATGGAAGAGATATATTTTTATAAATATAGGTTGTTTCAGACAGTTCATTGTTTCCTTGTATTTCAATACCTAACCACCTTGCATCTGGGCTTTTGTTTCCTTTGGACCTAGAGGGACAAAATCTCTTATGTGACAGTGGCATAATCAGCAATACATCTCTTCAAATTAGAATTGCCGTCAAATGTAATGATTTCATGAAATAGTTATTCAATAGGGTTACTTGGTCTTAGATATTAGTATCGATGATTTACTGACCTGCAAATTGCAAGAAACGTAAGAAATTTTGAATTTCGCGGGCTTCCCTGGCGCTTTCGCCTAAAGCTATAGTTGGTATTTTCTATGAGATCCATTAAAGTATATCGACTCAAAGACTTGTAATTAATTTCTTAATGACATTACGTCTGCAGGATCCAATAGACTGGGACAGTAGTAAGCACTTATAAGTAGGTACTCCCATTTCTAAATCAATCATGTTTTCTCATTAATTATCTATATTAATCCTTATTAATATTATAAATGTGAAAATAACTCTGTCTGTCTGTCTGTATGTAACGTTTTGACGCCTAAACGACTGAAGCGATCGTCATAAAATTTGGCAGAGATATAGCCTGGGATATGGAGAAGGACAGGCTACTTTTTTACGCGATAACCGACATCCACGCGGGCGGAGCCGCAGGCAAAAGCTAGTGTTTTTATAAAATTACCCCAAAGATTTTAGAAGTGTTAGCCAGGCCATTAAAGACACGAGATGACTTTAAATAGAAATACTTTGAACTAGGTAACTGTTACTGTATAATATATTATTTAATTTCTTACTTGCAATACTTGCCTGCACAAGTTATTTCATACTCACATTACCATTCCATTTGAGACATAAACTTCTCAAACTATACAACTTTTACATAATTTCGGGTACTGAAATATCAATTATTCCGTTTAGTGTACAGTCGACCAAACGTCCCGCGTCGGGGGTAACATTTTAAGCTTCAGCTGGCCTAACTCAGTGCGGAATTTCAATAGAGTAAGAGGCCAGCTTACAATGGTTTTGACGTGGATACGTCTTTAAATTTGCTTCTATCGTGGGAGGCAATACAAAAAACTGATGATAACAAAATCGAGGTATACCGTTTGGTATTGCAGCTACTTATCTATCATCTACATCAAAAAATTAACTACACCACTCGATAGTTTAAGAATCAAAGAATTCGTTACGTTGGCTAAGGACTGTAATGCATCGCGCGCGACGGAGGGGTAAGCGCCGCCATTTTGAAGTCATTTCACTGCGAGACATAATTTCCTTACGGTATAAATTTTGTCTCTCAGAAGCTACGACGTTCGTTTGAGTTTCAATCGTCAGTTCTCTTCAATATATATTGATTGCGTGTATAAAACATTAGTGTGAAATTGTTATAGTGAATATTTATGGAGTTAAAGTAAAAAATTAAAATAAATAATACAATGTCGGCCTATGCTCGTCAAAAAGCTACATAGAGCAATCCAGTAATACTCATAAAACACCATAAAGAGTGAAGCAGAAGAAGCGGGAATGTAAAATAATGAAAGCGTCCTAGCGGATCAACGACGGCGTCAGTGTACATCTACAGACGTACACGTACTATGCACGTAAAATATACCCACATCCCGATTTTTTTGCTTGCACGACTGACGTGCTACCTGCTGTACAAGTGTATAGTGCACATTTACGTCTATATTAAACTTTGTTGTACTCACCGGCTCAATTTCAGAAGTTCCCATGGAATTATTGAGCGTCCATTGGAAATTCTTAGGTGGTGGGAAGGCATCCACTTCGCATATTACTTTGGTTGGTTCATTGATTGCAGCGCCTACTATTACAACTGCATTTGCCAGACAAACTGGCTTATCTGTAAAGAATGGACTGAATTAGACCTTAATTACATGAATGAAATTATAATGTTATCAAGTATTATGTTAGGTATTCGACGATTGATAGATCAGCAACTACAGTAATAATGTTGAATATAACTTTTTTTATCCGAGTGTTCTACGATCCTTCTTGCACACAATAAATCTGCCTTCGTGAGTGACATTTAATTTAAGAGTATGGACAGCTTTACTCATGAGAATTTATCGGGGTTTCTTAACTAGATTTTTACTCAGTCGAAGCCTATAATCATGACTTGGTCCCGGCGCGGCTAAGTTGTGGGTCGAAGTAACTACTTCAGTCGGAACTAATCAGCTATCTACTATATAAAAATAAGTCGGGTTTTCCTTCCTGACGCTATAACTCCAGAACGCACGAACCGATTTCCACGGTTTTGCATTCGTTGGAAAGGTCTCGGGCTCCGTGAGGTTTATAGCAACGTTTTTATTTTATTTTTTTATTATGGTTTTTTCGAAAAATTAGAAAAATTTGTAGAGTAGGGTAGGGTAGGTAGGTAGGTAGATAGGGTAGGGTAGGGTAGGGTAGGGTAGGGTAGGGTAGGGTAGGGTAGGTAGGTAGGGTAGGGTAGGGTAGGGTAGGGTAGGGTAGGGTAGGTAGGTAGGTAGGTAGGGTAGGGTAGGGTAGGTAGGGTAGGGTAGGGTAGGTAGGTAGGTAGGGTAGGGTAGAGTAGGTAGGTAGGGTAGGGTAGCGTAGGGTAGGGTAGGTAGGTAGGTAGGTAGGTAGGTAGGTAGGGTAGGGTAGGGTAGGGTAGGTAATTAGGTAGGTAGGTAGGTAGGTAGGTAAGTAGGTAGGTAGGTAAGTAGGTAGGGCCGTAGCTGACCCGACAGAACGAAGTCTGTCGGGTCAGCTAGTCCTTGATAAAATTTCCGTAAGTCTTTTGGTATAATAATATACTCTTTATATAAAGTCTAGGGGCAATCGGCTGCGAACGTATTAATTTTAACGGTAAGTTTACCAAGGTCCTATTCAATACGAGTAAAACGTTATTAGGCTTGTTTCCACCAACAGACTGTAACAGAGTGTTTGATAAAGACATCTACCAAGCTTTTACCAAAAGCCAAGTAAAATGAACTGTCCGCCACTATCCATCAATACATGGTCATGGTAAATGCTCAATCATTCGATTTAGATACCAGTTGTATGGGTGACTAATATATGCACTTCATCACATTTAGGTGTCGGAGTCTACCGATCACGGCCTATCGTCGCCTGCATATCATTCATTGGGAGTCATTACTCATGTTTAGAGCTCCCGGGTGATTTTTGGTCAACTAACACCGGCTTGATTGATGGTCTAAAATGTGAAAAGTTTAATTGAGTTTGTCGTAGAGTGCAAATTTTTTAGCTCGGGTGATTGGTTTATAAAAATGGCGTTTGTTTATGGTCTAGAACGGTGGTGGAATTTTGCGTAACCTGAGTTTTGTTTACTGAATAAAGGATCCGTTTTTTTTCGAAATCATTAGTCTTTCAGTTGTTTATATAAATTAAAACAGTAAGATGAGAAACCCAAAAAAAAAATTATTTTCCAGAAATAATTATTTTATTCTGGAGCAATCTAACATGCACAATTTTTTCAGCTTAATGACAGCTGCGCGCACAAAATTATGCCAGCGTCACGTGAATCGTTGTCGACGGACAGAATTTTGCCATTAATATTATATTTCATTTAGAACTGAGTGCTGTACTTATTTTATTTTGTTATTTTCGTCATCATGTCAATGCCGGCTGTCGCTGAAACCCAGCGCTGGGGCTCTGTTTCGCATAGGGTCGCAGCGTTATGTTGAACGATGGCGGTTTTGCGTGGATGTGAAGCATATTTCCCCCGAACTTGTTTTTTCGCATTTTGTTCTTTCAAAGTCAAAGTCAAAGTCAAATAATTTATTTCAAATAGGCACGAAGATGCACTTTTGAACGTCAAAAATTACATGAATAGTTAATTGATTCTAGTTGCGCCTTCCAAAATGTAGTTATGTATGGAGAAGAATGGGCAAGAAACTCAATACTTACTTTCTTTGCGTTTACCGCAAATAAACGTATTTTCTTTCTATGTCCATGTGGAACTATGTATACATCTACGATACAATATTTTTGGAGGCTGAGGAGGACTTAGTTTTCAGGGTTTCGTACCAAAATGGTAAAAAGGAACCCTTATGGTGTGACTCAGTCTGTCTGTCACAGCTGAATATCTCAAGAACTACTATCAACTTGAAATTTAGAATAGTATTAGATGACGTTTGCCCAACTATTTTGCAAATAAGAAAGAAACAAAAAAGTTTTTTTTTTTTTTTGCAACAGGGACTGAAAGGTGGTCTTAAAAATTGGAAATGCGGCTACTTGTTTGCACATTCTCAAACATTTTTTCTTTTTCTTTTGGCCGCATAGTTTTCGCCTTTTGATGAAAAATGTAAAAAAAATACCGTTCAAAAATTAGATTTTTCTCTATGCAAACTTCGGAGATAAGGGGATCTCCGAAGTTTGCATAGAGAAAAATCTGAAATTATTCCATATGACAGAATCTTATGTAAAGATTACAGTAAAAATAAAATTATGTCTCTAAATAGCACACTTTTTCAGAAATCAACAAAAATTACATTAGTTGCTTTATCTGTCAAGAGATGGCGATGACCTAAAACTGTATTATTCTACACCGCAGTTTTAAAATTCTCTCTCTCTCTTTTTCTCTTTCTGTGTTTTTTTTTTTTGGGCATGGGGTCTCTACTCAAACAAATTATAATTAGTCTTGAAAAATAATCACAGATGGTAACATAGGTAACAATTTACGAAATTAATAATCAATAAAAAGCGTTATAGGGCCGATTTTGGCTGAAGTAATATTAGTAAAAATCAAAACTTCCTTGTTTAATGTTGATTTATCTATTTACACTCATAAATCACGAGAATGACACCTAGTATCTAGGCCGACTCCTAGATGGCGTTGTAAAACGACAGTCTCTGGCAATAAGTGAGTCGCTGATGCTGCCATGTGTTAAAAAATCGAGGAAATAAAATAGCCAGTCTTAGGGAGGTGTCATTTCTTTTTATGGGATTGGGTATCTGTACGTAGTATTATATTATGTGTGCTTTGGGTGAAGCACAGTTGTAGTTTTTCTGGACTGGTACGGAACCCTCGGTGCGCGAGTTCGACTCGCTCCTTGACCGTTTTTTTTTTAAACAAGCTCCTGTCATTTATTTAACCCACAACAAACTCAGTATCGAGTTTGTAATATGTAAAAAATTAAGCTAACCGAACCAGTTTCATCCGGTTACTCCCGCAACAAACAAACAAAAAAGATGTTTCGTATTTATTTTCAAGCAGAAACGAGCCCGTCCGAGTTTGAGTTTCAAACTACATACCAAAGCTGGTAACGTTTGTATTTTTGTTTTAAATAAACTCGTTATGGAATCAACTTTTCTATTTTTGGTTCGTAATAGTTTCTAATTTGATTTTTGAAAGCGCGAGTAGTACTCGTATTCGGTTTAGTATTATTCTGTTTAAATTTCGATAGTCTGCCTACTAAATAGATATTATGACCGATATGCACAAAAAAACATTTAAATATCATTCTATCTCCATCTTCTTCAAACGCTCGATAGAAACAGAACGATGTTTTAGTGATTTGTATTTATTTATTTAATACTTTCAGCACACACAATGTACAGAGGCGGACATGTTATGCCATAGAAATGTTCAGTCAGTCAATCTTTGGGTGATGCAGAGATAAACAGTGGTAGCGAGAACTGAGAAATAAATATTTATTTAAATACTAGCTTTTGCCCGCGGCTTCGCCCACGTGGATACCGGTTATCGCATAAAAAGTAGCCTATGTCCTTCTCCATATTCCAGGCTATATCTTTGCCAAATTTCATGACGATCGGTTCAGCGGTTTAGACGTGAAAACGTAACAGACAGACAGAGCTACTTTCACATTTATAATAATTAATTATTAGTATGGATAAAGATATGTATACATATACGTATTAAAAACTATAAATATACTATATACATCTTATCTTTAGAAATAAATACAATAGAAGTGTCTGTTTTTAATATATAACAGTTTTTTCTAAATTTATATGAAAGTATATACGGCAGATACTTATTAAAAAAAACTACTATTTTTAAAATGATTGGTTGTCTGTCTGTTTGTTCCGGCTAACCTCCGAAACGGCTGGACCTATTTCGATAGGACTTTCACTGGCAGATAGCTGATAGCTGGCTGACTTTTATTTTAGAAAAGTTAATTTTATAATTATGAAGTTGGAAGGTCGAACATAATATTGTGTTTAGATTTTCATTTTATCCAGTTACGTACAAAAATTATGCCAGTACATCAAGCAACACGGAACTGTCAAATTTCTCCAAACGATTTTAAAATTTAAAATGTTGACAATTAAGCTAAAAATCGAACGAGAAATTTTTACAGTTAATGAACATGAAGAGTTATGATAAATGCTTATTTTAGAGCTGCAGTAGCTAAGTGGTAATTCGATTATCTTAACGAACTATTTTTAGGTACGTTTCTTCAGAAATACTACGTCGAAAGCCCCATTAAGTAAGATACACCCATGATGCACGGGTTTTTACGTTAAAACTCAAAATCAATTATAGGCACTTTTGAATTGTCAAGGGGTCGGACGGTCAGAAAAATGAAGCTAGTTGCCCGTTCCAGAGAATACTAGGTTCTTATGGAACAAAACAGGTATGAAACTCCACGGACACTTTTAAAACAAAAGGTTGTTTGCATCATTCATTTTGAAAAATTATACAT
The DNA here is from genome assembly GCA_947523025.1 of Dryobota labecula. Classification (NCBI taxonomy): domain Eukaryota; kingdom Metazoa; phylum Arthropoda; class Insecta; order Lepidoptera; family Noctuidae; genus Dryobota; species Dryobota labecula. The sequence goes on along the minus strand of OX383287.1, from coordinate 26,485,762 downwards.
ATATGAACTATGTAAAAAGACGTGCACGTTAAAAGCGTCCGTAATAATAAGAAAAATAAATAAAAAATATATAGAAATACAATTAACATATTAAAATAAGCAGTGGCGTGCCTAGGGGTCAAAATTAGGGCAAGCCAATATATATTTTGGATAAGAAACACCCCCTGCCCTATCGCCTGGCAAAGTGGCGCCTACCGACTGAGCTGTTAAAGAACTGACTAATATTCGTTTTTCATAATTGTAAGTAATTGCGATTTATTCTTTTGTTCCAAAACTAATACCACTATGTATGTTTTTCAACAAATTTGATGAAACAAATATCAGTGGTATTAGTTGCTAGATAAGGTATAGATATAGACCTAAATATTTAAATATGAATTAACAACAAAACATGACTGGAAAAATGTGGGTGTAGCTAGGTAGGTATACCTCTGCTTAACCCTCCGGGGAATACAAGCGTGATGTTATGCTTAAATATAGGTAAATTTTAAATACGAAGAGTACCTACTGGTAATCCTTTAAAAAATCACAACTATTATAAGTACAAGTTATCAGTATCGTGTAAAATATGATACGTGAGCCATCTATTATCATTATTGGCACAACAGAGCTCTTCGAGTCGTAATAATTCATATTTCAAACGCTCGCAAATTTGCAACAGTTATTATGGGAAAAATATTACAATACGGCTACTAGATGGCGCACAAATAATTGATTGATTTGTGATTTCTAACTACACATTGCTTACATTTAATTCGTTTGATAAGTAACTGGGCTCCGGTTTGTTGCCATCTTGTTGCTGCATATGTTTCTCTAAGACTAGGTCGTATAAAGAAAGCAAAGATGCAAGCTAAGAAATTGCCTCTATTGAATGAGGTTTTAAACTCATTGTGACCTCGGAAAGAAAGTTCTTAAAGTGCTAAATGACACACAACATCAACCTAATCTTTGAAAAACAGCGCGATTGTGTTCGACACGCATAATGTATTCAGCGAGATTATATTTGTCTGTAAAACTCAAAGTATTTACCTTTTTCCAAGTAACCATTGCACACCAATACACACTTTAATCCTTGACAAGGAACAATTTATTGCATGCGTTTCCGAATTCATTTTATTTATTTATTATTTATTTATTTAAACTTCATGTACAATAGTGGTACATAGGCGGACTTAATGCCACAAGGCATTCTCTACCAGTCAACCTTTGGGTTAAGAAACTTTTTCATCACTTCAAAAAGAAGGTAATTACAGCAAAAACTAATCACAACACAAACTCACAGAAAATTTAAAAAAATCAAAACATAAACGGCGTCAGTAACCGCTCAAAACAATTAATTTGAAATTACATCATGCAAATTCACGCTTTGCGCAGCGACTCGCGCACACATACTCAGGATCTACAATCCTACCACCTCCTACTACGATTCGTTTCATTCATAAAAAGTCAAAAGCCGGGCTTAAAAATTCGAACATTTGCAAAATGAGTACATACTATCATATCAAGGACGTTAACACATTTCTTTGCGAAAAAATGAGAAGTTAGAAGCCCGATTTGAAGCCACCTTGTGTGAGCGAGAAAGCTATACTTCATTCATCGATACGATCTCGCCTCCTGCTTAGCGCTATAACGTTAGAGCGAGATCGCAACTGCGGCATCGGAGATAGTTTGGCAACGGTGCATGATGAAAGAGGCGATGAATTTAAATATTATTCCTTGAGTATGTAACTCTGGCAACGTTGCATCGTAGTACGTATCTAGCGCGCGGCCGCGGCCGGTACCACGTTTACCGTTTTTATTCTTGTGGCCGGTACTACGCGGAGAGTTTAATGTTATTATTCGTATCAATTCTTGCGACATTGAGTTTGTTTACAGGTGTAGTTTTTTTATTAATAGGCTCACTTTTGATTGAAAGCCGGGCTTTTCGGCTTTAATGAAAGGAACGCCCCTGAAAATAAGCCGTGGTAGCTAAGAGATGACCAGTCCCTACTGACGGCGGCGGCGCCCGTTCACGAACATGACGGTATCGTTAATCGTTAATGATCCAACAAACACGCTACCACCAGCGAGACATTTGAGTACTGCAGAAATGGTCCCCTTAGACTTTCAGCTCCTAGAAAGGGCAATAAAAGTAACTCGTCATACACAAGAATACATATTAAAAACCATAACCACTGCATAATTTCAAACAAGCTGATGAAACATTTCTACTATCCAACCGAATCGTACACTGTTTAGCATCCAGCTTTGAATCATAAACACTGGCCTATAAGCTTTGCATATAAAATCAAATCAATCCGGTGTTATTCAATGAATTTGCAAGTTATGCGTTACACGCTAGGTGCAAATTCAATTTGCTCTGCCTATGGTGTGTGCGACATGGTTGAATTGATATATTACACATTCGGATGCAAATTTAGGAAAGTTAGGTTTGTTAATCTGAAGTTAAGGTGATAGAACTCTGTTAAATTAACACATAGCAACGGATACACAGATAATTATTGTGTTTTATTAGAAGGCAGTATTTCTTAACACCACGGCTGTATTACCGAAGATGAGTAGTGGAAAAGTTGTATTAGGGCGCCTACCTACCCACATTTTGCTAGTCTGTTATGTTTATCGCCCATGTACTGAATCTATTTGGTCTGTTGAACCTGGGATAAATCGGATTTTTTTTATAGCAAAAAACTAAAGTATTGTCTGAAATAAAACTAAAATCTATTTCAACTTTGCAGCCTATATTTACAAAATGCATTTCACGTAGCAACAGAAAAAAAAAAAATATCGGAACTTTTTCAGTTCAAAAATGTTGTAAAATTGCTTTTAAATACGCGAATAAAAATCAACGCTTAATTCATGACTGTCAATATCTGAAACATAAATGGAATGGGTCTTCCCGTGATATATTAACCAGTGTTGCCAATAAACTGCGTATCATTGAATGCCTGAATGTTTTATACACATATTTATTGATGTAAATTAAAAAAAAGAACGCATAAATATGATCGATAACGGTTGTGCATGGGTCTACTTTGGAAAAATGGTATTTATTGCGTTTAAATGGTTATAAATAAACATGAAGAAGTAATGAGAAAAAAGTATTTTCTTTTTCATTCATATTTATCGCAGGATTCGCAGGTATAATATATTTGTGGGCGCGTTCCTTGAGGCGGCCAGCCTCAAGCTTTCAACCGGCGACCAGCCCGCCGGTTGAACCCGTCCCAAAGGGTCACGTTCATGGTCATCAGGCTGGTCCGGGGATACCGCACGGTCTCCGGTGAGGTAGCAAGCCTCCTTGCCGGATTGCCGTCATGGGATCTGGAGGCAAAAAATTTCGCACACTTATGGGAGTGGCGTGAGGAGGTGAAACGCCGAGGCGTAACTCCACTGCCGCGAGAAATCACGACACAGCGGACAGAGCTTCGGCGGGACCTCATGGCGACATGGAGGATGTGATTGTCGCAACCCAGTGCTGGGCACGACACAATTGTGGCGATAAGTCCTCTCTTTGAGGAGTGGCTAGAGAGCCGCCACGGCATCCTCACCTTTTGCCTGACACAGGTCCTCACCGGATACGGTTGTTTCGGGAGGTTCCCGTTTCGGATAACGCGGGAGGAAACGCCCGGGTGTTTCCACTGTGTGGATTTCCCGGAGGACATGGTGGAGCATACAGTGGAGGTCTGCCCGGCTTGGCCAGAGCACCGCTGTTTCCTCACGGAGGTGATCGGCGGCGCCGATCTCTCGCGTCCGGCCCCGGTCCAGGCCATAGTCCGGAGCGAGAGTGCATGGGAGGCATCACCTCCTTTTGCAAAGCAAATGCTCGCAAAGGAGGAGGCGGAACGCGTGGGGCAGTCTGTGCGCCTTCACGCCCCTAGTCGCTGCAGGAGACGCACTGAGCGGCGAGAATCAATTGCCGATTAGTAGATTAGTAGGCGTGGGCTTGTAGACGGCGAGCTATGGGCAGCTCGCCGTTCGGTCAGGACCAGGCCCGGGTCGACGACGCGTTGTTTCACGCGCACCTGACGGGGTCTACCACGACCGATGGGGCCAGGGTTGCGGGTTTGTCCGAAAGGGATACCGTGGCCCTGGGGATACATGGGTGATGGGTTTTAGTCAGTAAAAGTTTGACACGCCCTTCCGCTCCGCCCAGAGCGGGAGAATTTATTTGATAATTAAGCACCCAAAAAAAAAAGTATATTTTGGTAAGAGCAGTAGTGACCCAGGGGTAACGGCTGCGACTTACGAGTTGTAGGTTTCAATTCAGACAGGCGCTTTACTTTGTGTGAATATCACCACTGCTCTCAAAACGGTGAAGGACAACATCGTAAGGATCCGGCATGTCCTTGAACCAAAAAATCGAAGACATTTGACATCTACCAACCCGCACTGGGCCCGTGTGGTAGATTACGGCCCACTTCCCCTCACTGAGACGAGGCCTGTGTCCCAGCAGTGGGAACATTATAGGCTGATTATAATATTTTGGTAATTTTTCTGGTAATCCTTGTTGGTCTAGTGGTCGCAAGCGCTACTGGTGAACCTAGATTTGATTCCCGGGTCGGGCAAAATGTTATTGTTGTTTTTTTTTTCATCTGGAACTTCTCAGTAGCAGCCCGGAGTCTGGATTTGTGGCTGGTTGATGGCAATAGGCTCATCCCTTATTATTATATTTCGCTAGTTATGTACTTAAACATAACTGGCGAAATATGAGCGTACTATGGTACATCTCTGCCCAACCCTTCGCGGAAACAAGGCGAGTTGCTATGTTATATTTTGGTAATTTTCAAAGGCCAGTGATATTCTATAGAAATACCAAAGAAAAATATTTTTTCGTAAAATACAGATATCAATTTTTTAATTTTGAAACGAAGTATTCATCTAATAATATGCCGTAATGTGAAGATTTAATTAAGTGTTCATAATATGGGTGGAATTTTTCCACGAAAAAATATAAAAAATATAATATTTTTTCATCAAAAAAAAAAATATAAGGAGCCTCGAATACTCTATTGTGCGATGGTATATAATTTAATAAGTAAAGGCAAATAATGTGATTACGAGTGCCGGAGATCCGACCGTTTATCGTACCTACTTCCATGTAACTGAGTATAAGGAATTTCGTATAATAATTATTATTGTGAACCCAATTCGATTGAATAAGAAGCCCTTGGCTACGAACATGCCTATTCATGTTTATAATGTTAGAATAAGATATTGTAATGATATTTATTATGTGTTGGCGTAACAAAAAACGCCTGTAAGTTATGTGGGCAGTACACGGATCGATTTTAGCTGTCCAATTAAAAATCAAAGCAGTAAAAGGTGAATAAAATCGCTAGTGCTAAAGCAGACCGCTAGTCTACTTTTCGTAGTGTGGCGGGTGACTGAAATTAACCTTATAAATGGTCATTCGTATGCAATCGCTATTCAGAAAGAGTCTGAACATCAATGTTTTCTACAGAACAATAATTTAAAAAAAAAAAACCGGCCAAGTGCGTGTCAGACCACGCACAATGAAGGGTTCCGTAGTTGGAATGAATTTATCCCAAGAACAAACTTAACATTGTAGTTGAAAAACACTTTTTCCCATACATAATGTATGAGAGAAAATGTTTTTCAACTGTAAATGTAAGTTGGTCGACTATTATTCGGCAACTTGTAAAGCCTATGTAGGCATTACAAGTTGCCGAGTAATAAAAAAAGTCAACAGCTAAGTAGCTGTGATAGTTTTCCTTTTAACTTCGTTATTTATATTACTGTTGTGTTTTTTTTTACGTATCCAAATACAACCATTTAGCTGGTGTGGGGGGGGGGGGGCCACTTGACTAACAAAAAATAGCACTTTAAAGCTTAATAATTCGCAAACGGATCCCTCAATCGAATAATGTTTTCACAAGCTCGCAATATTTTTGGACGGCCTATCCAACGATTTCCCATATAATGAGATAGACGAGAAAAGAAAAAAATATATCACCCCCACATTACGTGTAGAGGAGGTGATCTAAAATATATATATATTTCAAGATTTTATTTTACTACCTTGTCGGCGTTTATTAATATGTATACCCATACCAAATTACAGCTTTCTAGTACCAAGAGTCTCTGAGCTAAGCCGCGGACAGACAGGCAGACGGACATGGCGAAACTATAAGGATTCCTTGTTTACTACGGAACCCTAAATAGAGAGAGAAAGGAAAGAGGTTGAGATGATTAATGTAAGGCAACTAACAAAACGTATTTACAGGGTAGAAGTGACTGGTAACGCCGAGAGGGGATATAATAGTGACTTTGTTAGTGTTGTTCTTCAGAATGGACAGGTGCGTAGTACTCGCTACCGGGATGCGGGTATGACCAGATGTAGGAACGTAAACAAAGCAAAAGAAGTATGTAAGGATCGTAGCAGGTGGAGTTCTGTGGTTTCTGCTTACCCCCATGGAAAGAAGGCGTGAACTTATGTGATTCTATTACAAGAAAAAGTGAATTCTAAATTGTTTTTTGTAGACTGTGCAGTAAATTGAATGGCTACAGTTCCTTGTGAAGCGACTTGGTAAGCAGCTAGCCGTAAGGCGAAAATCAACCTATGTAAAGCCCCCATAATATTCAGAGAAGACCAACTTTAAGTTAATATAGCAAATGAAGAGCGCTCGGGCAGCTATTGAATCAACACGTGAACTTTCACGTCAGAGCTTGGACATGGCTACGTACACGACGTTAACTTATGGGTAATTTAATAACTGATATTATTATAGTAGGTACTGTCCAGTTGGTTGGCAGATTTGATTGGGCAAATAACTTGAGATAACGAGATTGTGCCTTGAAAAGAAACAAAGAGCTTGAGGAAGACAAATCATCAAACATACCAATACATATTAAATCTCATAGATATTGGGTTATACGGTGATTTGTCTTGTTCAATGCCACACTAATATGGATGGATTTTCGTAAAATACCTTATAGCTAACAGTTTAATGTTAAATGAACACAATAATCTGACCAAAGTGTTAACAAAATGACTCATCGAAAAGTACTTAAAACGTCTATGTCTACATTTTCTTGCTCGCCTAGTAAATGGCGCTATTTTTTCGTCCTTCAAGCCTCTATTACCGGATGTTATATTTCAATATTTCACACGATATTTCAATATTTACGCTCAATCTATTTTGAAGAGGGTCATATTTTTCATAGGCTGTCTATTCGTTGTCACATCTACAGGTAGGCATTTCTTAAGGCTTGGGACACATTGACACTTATGGTCTTCCCATTGACACTTGTGGCAATGATGATGGCTAAACACCGCAACAGGTGGGTTTGAATAGTGGAGGCCATTTTTTTGGTTTACCCTTTTAGGGGGCAATGAATTGCGAAATTCGAGGCAACAAAGGGTGAAAGTCTCCACGTGTCGTCGATTAACGAAAAGTACAATACAATATGTTACAGGGATGGAGGGTTTAAAAGAAATATTTGTGATTTTATAAAGGTATTGTGACTTTACTTCCTAGACTAGATTACAGTAGTTTCTGTCATTTTTAAGTGAAAACAAGAAGGTAAGTATAATAACAACCAATTGAACCAATTGCGTGAATTAGTTGCATTAGCAACTGATCAATAAATCTAATGTTGTCATTGTTTGCACACATCAAAAGTGTCTAGGGGATCAATCACGATTTTGCTACTTACTAAAAACAGGTTTATTATTTTATACTCTTCTATGGATACTTTTTTAGTAAACTTCGTCATTTGAAAAGTGAATAGTTTTAGAATATCGGACAAAAGGATGACAATCTTCTGTCAAGTCGTATTCCTATACAATCCTGCAACGGGCTTGAGGCCAAATCAGTACAATTTCTGTCATACTTCTGAGTGGAATCAATACAAAATAACGTTATTATGGAGAAAAATTTCATTTGAACCGAGAAGAAATGATCAGAACCGTGGGAATGCTGGAAGCTGGTGCACCGTCCTGTGGCAGTCGCTCTGGGTATAACGCAGAGTGTTATAAGTCGACTTTGGGCGCGTTACCGCATCATTGTTAGCGTGGCAGAATGACATGGAGGACGAGCTCGCATCACCACACGCAGACAAGTTCGTTACATACAAATTACTGCTCGAAGAAATCGTACAATGACCGCGATGATTTTGGTTACGAGACTGCTTATCTCTTTAGTGATGTTTATAAGCGATCAAACCATAATAAATCGCTTGAATGAAGTCAATCTCCGTTTCCAAAGGTCGCTGCGTGGACCACTTATTGGGCCCCGCGATCGCACAGTCCCTTTACAATGGGCTCGTGAACACATAAATTGGGCAGAAGAAGTGTGATGTTTTGTGTCTTTTTCTGACGTAATAAAAACTGGTGCTTGGACGCCAAGAACGTTTAGAATCATACCAGGAAGTCCATGCATACAGTGGTGGAACAATCATGATATGGGTGGGTATTTGGATCGGCGGAAGAACTGAACTGATCTAATCCGAGGCAATCTCAATGCACAAATTTACGCCGAAATGATTGTATCAGATGTTGTCATTCCTTTGCGAACCCAATTTGGTGCTCCATTTCTGCTTATATGTATATGATAATGCACGTCCACATACTACCAGAGTCGTTGCAAACACATTTGCTGTAGCTAATATCAACGTCTTACCATGGCCTGTTCAATCGCCATACTTGAATCCCATTGAGCACGCATGGGATGCGTATGCGTATGCGTATTTCGTATACACATCAGAAAATCGCCTGTTACAACGGACGTGGGCAGCCATTTCGCATTCCGTGATTTGGATGAACTCATATTGAGTATGCCGAATCACTGCGATTGTATTATACGCGTTGACTGCGGAAATACATACTATTAATTGTTGACTTTACGCAATAAAAACCTTTAAAAATGTATATATTTTTTTTTTATCACATTTGAATGTCAGGATTAACTAAGGTGAAAAATCCGGCAAAAATAAATGCAAAACTCGAGAAAACTCTTTGTTGATGCAAAAGCACAGAGTATTTCATCGATCTTAACATATGAAAACTTTTTATTGAATCAATTAGAGAATATAAATTTCTATTTAATTTTAATAGAGCAATAAAATATGGAGAGTAAGAGTGGGTCTTAGTGTGAACATGGACAAGACAAAGGTCATGTCAAATGACCATGTAATACCCACTCTCATGAATATCAGAGACGCTACACTCGAAGTTGTGGACGAGTATGTTTACCTAGGACAAACTGTCGAGTTAGGTAGGTCCAACTTCGAGAAAGAGGTCAATCGTCGCATCCGATTCGGCTGAGCAGCGTTCGGGAAGCTACGCAATATTTTCTCGTCCCACAGAGTGTCGCAAGACGAAAGTCTTTGAGCAGTGCGTGTTGCCAGTGATGACCTATGGCACTGAAACGTGGTCGCTCACAATGGGCCTTATTAGAAGGTTAAAAGTCACCCAAAGGGAGAGACAGAGAAGGCTATGCTTGGAGTTTCCCTACGTGATCGAAACAGAAAGGAAGAGATCCGCAGGAGAAACAAGGTAACCGACATAGCTCGAAGAATTGCCAAATTAAAGTGGCAATGGGCAGGGCACATTGCTTGCAGAACAAATGGCCGTTGGGGCCGAAAGGTTCTGGAGTGACGACTGCGTACCGGAAGACGTAGCGTGGGAAGGCCTCCCCACAAGGTGGACCGATGACCTTATGAAAGCTGCAGGAATCCGCTGGATGCGGGAAGCACAGAACCGGTCGAAGTGGCGGTGCTTGGGGGAGGCCTATGTCCAGCAGTGGACGTCTTTCGGCTGAAATGATGATGATGATGATGAATAATATATATTTTTTAAATACCTTGATCCCTATACACTTTTGATATGGTGTATAACCCACATGATAGAAAACAAAACAAAGTCACTTAGCCCAATGTTTGTTGACAATCAAATCGGTCACGCACTATTTTCACGGCACAGTGCACTTACAGTACTATTTGAAAAATTTAATCAATGGGTGTGACTCGGTCATGTATGTCACTGCGGCGTGTAGTTTAAACCCGTATGTGGGTTAAAACTATTTATTAACAAAGTGAATTGGGCATTGATGTATGTGTCTGGGGAAATTTTAGTATTCCAATATATATGTAGTTGGTACTGACGAAGATTAAGCTAAAATGAAACACAGTGGAATGTCCATGTCAAGTGACACAAATGTCTGTGTTAAGGGATACGATGATGTCTGATGAATTATTATAATTGTTTCTAAATATTCAAGCTCATTCATCATCATTATTTCAGCCGAAAGACGTCCACTGCTGGATATAGGCCTTCCCCGATTGGGGGGTTGTGCCATAATCGCCACGCTTGGCAGCCGGGTTGGCAATCGCAGTATGGTGTTAAAAATGCATAGGGAACGCTGCTGCCCATTCTCTAGTAAGTCCCTTAGTCGCTTTTTACGACACCCACGGGAGGAAATGGGGTGGTGCTATTCTTTTGTCCAGCTTGAATATTGCTGTTCTGTGTGGCGCCGGCCACACGGAACAGCAATATTCAAGCTAGACAAAACCAATATTATATTGTATTATAATATCTAATTGCCTTAACGAGCGACGGTTGCATGGTACAAAACAAACATGGATCTGACTGAATGTATAAGTAAATAAGTTAAGCCCGGTTTCCGGGGTTCTCTAATCTTAGTAGCTTTCGATTTGACAGCTATCTTTCAGAATTCCTATTTATGACTATACTCCATTTACTATAGCATTAGACAAATAACGGTTAAATAACGACAGTTATTGTGTAATATTGTTGAAATTACTGCACTTTAGAGTTATTTTTTAAATTTAAATGGTAAATAGATTACAGTGCTTTGTATTTATCGTGAAATAACGGAGTTTATTAAACGTTTACATCGAAATAACGAAAGGGTGAGAACAGTTATTTGTGTAATGTTATAATAAATGGAGTATAAATGGTCAGAAACAAATGCGTCAACATATCGAACTAAAATATTTTTAACAGACAAACTCTAGCTAAGAATACCATAGTAGCTGGGCTTTAGTCATTGAGAACACGGGATTCGCAAGGAACTTTATATAACTTTTTGCTGCACTATCCTAACTAATTAAAAATAATATTTACTTAAGGCGGTGTGACCCAACAGAGACCGTCCTTCTAGTTTTTTGAATCTATTGGAAACAAAAATCTGTGTTATAAATTTTAGAAAAAAAGATGTATTTTATTCAAAGATCTGGCGGACACATAATCGCTTTTAATAGCACGATTAGATTAACTTTGCTGTATTATTTATTTTTTCCAAATTTACCCCTTTCCGAAATGTTTAATGAATCTCATATCTACAAAAAATAAGTTTTTTTCTTATTTTTTATATAATTGAAAAGGTAATAAGATTGCTTAGAACACTGAGTTTGTCTTGATAAAATGATTAAAATAATTACTATGTTGAACTATGTTTATACCTACGTGACTTCGCAAGTCTACTTCAGTTTGCTCGAGTAATCGAATCATAGTGTCTTAAGTAATACTTACAAATAACTTGCAGATTGACTGGAAGGGATTTCCCGTCGCCTTCCACATTGGATGCTGTACACGCGTACTTCCCCGCTTGACTTCTATTAACACCTTGCAGAGCTAGATTTGCTGAACCAGCTATGACTCCAGCTCGCTGATTGTGCGTCATAATTTGACCCTGAAATGGTTCAATCTGGTTAATATTTTACAGAGAGTACATTTTTTTTTTAACTATGGCATCTCAGAGTTAACCATGAGAGGTTGAGACGCTTTAACCGGACTATCCTGTGGTTGCCTTAAGCTCCTAACGAAACTTAATGCGTCCAGCCAGGGCGTAAAAACTTATAAACTAAACGACTGCGCGCTAAGGGCACCCCCTGTGGGGTACGAACCTCAGCTTAGGGCAGAGTCGGAGGGAGGATGGCAAGGGACCGTCGGTGGCTGGATAAAATCAGGGTTATGATTATTATCGGGGGAATTTAAAGCTACAGGCTCAGCTATAGCGCATGCTGGCGCTTCGCTTACGGGCAAGGGTCGGGGAGGACTATTTAGTCGGGGATTTCGCGCGGCGCCTCGGCGGCGAGGTCGGTATGAAGAGAGTACAGATACATATCATGAGGTTAATTAAGTGTATGGTTTGTTGAAGTATTTTTTTAACGGATGTAACTTAAACCCTCTACTCTGTCTACTTTTGGAAAAGAAGAATTATCAACAGAAGTATTTACACTTGAACATTAACTTTGAACGAAACTGTAAAGTTATTTCATTGTGTTTTTTTTTCCTGATGAACATTGATTATTTGCTGAAAAACAGAGGTTTATGTTTGCACAGACACATGCACGATAAAAGATTCCAAGAAAATAAAAACTGCCGGCTACAAGTGGTTTGTGTTAACTTTTTAGTAAGACAACGTCGTGACGTTGTTAGAGTTTGTTTTGGAAAGCAAGAAGAGGAAGAAGTAGCGACATACTTTGTGAATAACTAACTTGTAAATACAAAAATGTGGTACGTGAAAGGATCTTGTGAAGAACCTAATTTTCTTGCCATGAAAATTGTCACAAAAAGATGGATTGGATGAGAAACACAATCAGCTGAGTAACAAAATGGTGTACTCGTAGTCCTTAAATTGATTCGCCAGAATTTATTGTATTTCTATGGGTCTTAGTTTCCTGAAATAAAAGAAATGATAAAAATAGACTATTGAAATACACAAAAAAAAAAAACAAATAAGACAAATAATAGAAATCCAATAACTTGTGTGAAACTACCATCACATTCCGAGAAATCACGTTAGAGGTGACAGAATTTGATTGATCAAATAAAAATTCTCTACACCCAATAAGGAAACTATCATCCAATCTATTTTTAGGCTGTGTGTGGAGGCTTAGTATCAGTCAGGTAGTCTCAACCGTTTTATTTATATTCATGACTAGCTGTTGCCCGCGAATTCATTTGCATGTATTTGATCATAAATATTCGTGATAAAAAGTAGCCTACATATGTCATTCAACTGATCCCAAGCTACCTCTTTGTCAATTACGGAACGGCCTTTAATGTGGTTTAGTCGTAAAGAGGTTACAAACAAACATATAGACAGAGTTACTCTTGAATTTTTTTTACCTACACTTTTCAAATTTTCTTTATCTTTTGCCTTCTACGGCTAATCGGAAAGGAACGAATTAAAATCGTCACCCCAGAGTTTCTAAGACCTGCCTCTTTTACATTTAGCTAATGTACCGAGTGGCGCTAGTGGACCGGTGACAACGCTCTTAAGTTACTCCTTATAACATCAACCATCTACTAGTGAAAGTCCCATTAAAATCGGTCCAGCCGTTTTGGAGATTAGCCGAAACAGACAGAGAGGCAAAAATGTTTATTTGCTATAAGTACCGTATATATTTTCATATGCAATTAGTAAAAAGCTGTTGTTAACCGACTTCCAAAAAGGAGGAGGTCCTATGTTCGTAGCGTATTTTTTTTAATGTATGTCTACCGATTTCTCCGTCAATTGTGAACCGATTTGGAAAATTATTTTTTTATTTGAAGGGCTTTTAGATTGGTCCCATTTTTATCAAAATTTGGTTCTGATGATGGGATCCATGAGGAATTGAGGGAACTCCTCAAATTTTATAGGCAATATTTATATAGCGATTTTTGTATTTTCATTAACAAGTCAAGCATTTGCATTCAGAAACTATCATTTGGTGAAGTGGAACTGATGAAGAAGACCACAGATGGAACTCCAGAATGATAAGTATTTCACGGGTGGCGATAAGATACCTCGATTAAGATAGTTAAGCGACTATGACGAAGCAAATTTTAATAAATGGTTCTGATCAAAATGGTACCATCTAACTTATCTGGTGATGAAGCTGGAAGGTACGCACCGGAACTCCTTAATAAAACAAGGTATCCTAAATGTGTTTGGGCTTATTGGAATTATCATGAGATGCATTCTGGCTATAAATGATTTTTAACCGACTTAAAAAAGGAAGGAGGTTCTCAATATTTCTATATATTTATGTTATATATGTTCGGGCATTACTTATTTGTTTATGAACCGATTTTCATATATCTTTTATTTGGTAGCTGAGGCTTGCGCGGTGGTCCCGTTAAATTTCATTAACTTTTCTAGGGTAGTTTTTGAGTTAGCTTCTATAATAAGTATTTAATCCACTCGGTGTATGTTGATGATGTTATAAATTTTCCTTTACTGTTGTTCACATAGCAAGTAGTGGTATACGAATTGGTGTGGGGTAGGTATCCATACTAATATTATAAATGTGAAAGTAACTCAGTCTGTCTGTCTGTATGTTACGTTTTCACGCCTAAACCGCTGAACCGATCGTCATGAAATTTGGCAGAGGTATAGCCTGGGATATGGAGAAGGACATTGGCAACTTTTTTACGCGATAACCGACATATACGCGGGCGGAGCCACGGGCAAAAGCTAGTCAGAAATAAAAGTAAAAAAAAAACGACTTCCAAAAAATAATTATTACTTTAATTTCTGAAGTCGGTGTCTTTGATTCTGTATTTTCTTTTTTTGCCACCGACTTCCGAAATTAAAGAATTAAATTATTATTATTGAATTAAATTTCCTTTATTTTTTTGGAAGTCTGTTGTGTTTTTGTTTGGCTGTTATTTTAATATTAAAAACAGACACTTCAATTATATTTATTTGTATGTAGTATGTATTTTATAGATCATAACAATATTTGAATTCATGAAGATAATGTGTTTCGAATATATACTTACGTTATGTTCCCAAACTACTTTATAAGCTGGAGGGTTGGACCGCACCATGCACTCGAAGTAAACGTCATCGCCTTCTTCGATGTCATTGGGATTCATCTTGGAGCCAAGTTGCAGCGTCACTATTGGCATATCTGTGAATGAAAATATCAACAGTTAAAAGTTTACTAATAATTTCTTCATATTTTATTATTTTCATTCAGGCAAGAGGAGCTCGGCGAAAAGGCGACTAAGGGACTTACTAGAGAATGGGCAGCAGCGTTCTCTATGCATTTTTAACACCATACTGCGATCGCCAACCCGCCTGCCAAGCGTGGCGATTAAGGCAAACCCCCCCAATTTGGGGAGGTCTATGTCCAGCAATGGACGTCGTTCGGCTGAAATGATGATAATGATGAAGAGGAGCTCATGGCTAAGTTATAACAGCCGCACGGGTCGGTCCATTAGGTTAAGCTACGCTTGCGGGGATTGGTCCGTGGATGGGTGACCATCTATACATACCGAGACTCCTCCGTGCCTCGGAAAGCACGTTGAGCCGTTGGTCCCGGCTGTCTTTTATGTATCTTTGACAGTCGTTACAGGTCCTCAGAAGCCTGAAAGTCTGACAACCAGTCTTACCAAGGGGTATCGTATTATCCAGTAACTTTTTTGTTTAGATTGGAAGTCGACCCCAACATTGTTGCTAAAAAGTTAGACAGATTGCAATTATATTATACAGGATAAAATTTAAGCAGTGTGCAAATTTTTTTTTGGTTATCAGTAATAGAATACATTTCTATATTTGTTTTGTACTTTTTTTAAAATATTTTTTTTTAAATTAAAATTGCGATTAATAACCTGCTTAAATACCTACGTCGGTGAATTGCGCGGGCACACAGGTGACAGGTACCTACAACTGCGTTCCTCTTCACTGCACGCGCCGTCGCGCGGCGTGTATCCAATAAACTAGTTTCAAAATAAACATCTTTCGTTAACGATAACTTCATTTTTTTGTACTAAGACTTATCAAAATAAGAAATAGGTGGTTAATAAAACTCGTTTAAGTTTAATTTGTCAAAATTTGCGCACTGGTTAAAAACTTTTTCTGTATATATTATATTATTATAGATTGATTGAGGCAATCTTGCCATTCAAAAACATTATGAAATCTTAGAAAATATTGCAGTTTGCTTCTTTTTTCATCCAATTTTATACAGAAATCTTTTGGAATATTATTTTATCTCCATCAAAGCAGTGAATTCCTAATATAAAAAAATATTAAAGAGATTACTAATGTAGATAATCCAATCTCAATAATTTTAGCTGATTAGAAATATTTTTTCAGGAATATCCAAACCATTCGTCTTTCAATTTATAAATTGAGCTCCGTACTGATTTAAAAATAAAAATGTCAGCTACGTAGTTTATTAGTTTTCGACAGCGAGTATCGGCTGCAAATTGGTAACCGTATACTAATTTGAACCTAAAATAAAAGTTCTCTGCACTGAATAGAATTAAAATGTTCCTAAATGACTAATGGAAATAAATTATAATATGGGTAATTGGATATTTTTGCATGACCCAATTAATGATTAAATTGTTTATAAGAACGATCGACACGATACAGCTAAAATAGTTGTAGATTCTATATGAAATGTGTCCAGATACCAAAATACCTTTTTGGGAACTTTCACACACAGGTTTCTAGAACTATTTGTATCCGGCTATAAATCCTCAAAGAAAGATTGCCTTCTACGTATTCAAAAAAGAAAAGAAAAGGGACTTACAGTGCAAATTGAGGGTGACACTGGTTTCTATGGTGGTGTGCTCGAGTTTGACGTGGGCCGCTCGGCAAGTGAGCGTCCGTCCATCTTGATCCATGCGGGGCGTCCAGCGGAGAAACGATACGGTCTCGTTTTTGTCGTCCGAGTTCTGGATAAAATAAATGAATGGTTATTCTAAAAGTCATAGTTTTAGAACGCGAATTAAAGAGAAGCCCGAGCATGAACGCGCCACTTAAACGCTGTAAATTCGAATGATTTTTTATTGAAAATACAATTATCGTATAGCATTTTGATTGAAATTGATGCGACATACAGAAATAAAGCACCCATGAATATGAATAGTCTTAAAAATGGTCGAAGTCAAAGTCATATATGATGTCCGTAACGAGTACTTTCAATTCGTTCGATTTTAGGTTACGTTTACTCCACAATTCCATGATAGGCCCACTGGACACTTTTTGGCCCGTATTTACGCTTACGCTGTGTAAACGCCAGATGCGAATACAAGAATCTGGCGTCTGTACAGCGTATGCGTCGCGTATATTTTATACCTAAGGAGCGTAGAAGCTACGCAAACACGACGAACTTTCGAACTCATATTTAGTATGTTTGAGTTAATCTTATATACTTATTGTATATAAGTAATAAGTATGTAAGTATGAATTGACGTTAAAAAGATTTCAAGAAGATTCTTAACGTGACTTTTGATTTAGATTTTATTTTGATTACCTTCTGTATCGTCGCCACAGACATCTGTCGGTCATCCATCCACCATGTGATGACAGCAGGTGGCCTGGCCCCCACAGCTTTGCACGCCAGCTCGGCTGCCTGACCCACAGAGAGCGGCTGCTCCCTGGCTAGGATCTCCACGAATAGTGGTCGCACTGAAAGAAAAGTCTTGGTTATATATATCGAGTACTACCTGCTGCCCTCGGCTTCAACCGCCTGGCTTTTTCTAAAATAAAACCCTCTTATAATATCAGTTATCTGTCAGTGAAAATTCTGTCAAAATTGGTCCAGCCGGAAAAATAGACAGACAAACAAAAAAAAATGTTTATTTTATACCGATATTAGGTACTTTCAGATGCATTTAGTAAAAAGTTGTTATTTTGACAATTGTAGATATGGTGAGATCGATGAAATGTATGAGTGGCGGTAATTACCTCGCTCTTGACACATAATTATCAACTTTACATACATAGATAAATATTTTAATATTATATGTTTAATTGACCTTACCAAATAATTATTATGTACCACAACCTATAACTGAACTCAATAAAATAAATGTTATATTGACTTAATAACATATATAAAAATTATTGATTGATTTTATACTTTTTGCTGTGCTCTACGGGGTCCGTAATTGTACCTTAGTTTTCAGCCGTTGTACCTGCCACCTACAAACATTGTGGAGTTCAAATAATAGTACATTATGGTACAAGTGTGTTAACATTACAAACTTGTACCATAATGTACTATTGATGTGATTACGGTGATTACCGCTGAGGCGCGATTGAGACCCGAGCCGTTAGGTGAGGGTCTTAAGAGAGCCGAGGACGGTAATCATCAATACACACGTGTATCATACGACGTTTTTCAACACACTTGTGAAGAAAATAATAATAAAAAATCATTTTATTTAATAGATGAAAAGTTTATTTAGAGAAACAATTAGTAGTTGTGCATTTAGTAAAATTATAATTAACTGTTTTTGATGGCATAGCGGTCTTATCAGATATATTATTTATTGAAATATTTTAAGTACAAAGCAACTCAAACATTAAAAAAAAAAAAAAAAAACTCTTTAACTCACTTGTGAAAATAGCAATGAAAAAGTCACAGTTTATTTAAATCCGAAGTTAAATGAAATGAGCAAGCAATAGGTGCATTAATTTATTTATTCTATGGAACACGATCTTTTTTGTATCGAAACTTTTTTAAGAACAAAACAACTCAACCAATAAAATAAAAAATAAAAACTCTATAACTCACTTGTGAATAATAGCAATGAAAAAGTCACAGTTTGATTACAGGTGTCATTATGTGCCTGATTGCGGTGAAATTAGAACCACTTTGTGAGCAAGTGTGTTGAAAAGATATGAAAGAATGAATCAGAATCTATCAGAATACATCCTAGAGACAGAGTTGATAATTATGTCTGTTTATCATCCAATAACAAAGGTGTATTTATGTAGAATTTTGTATTTATATATGCTTGTAATATCCAGTTGAATTATATTGATTTCAATATGATTCCACTTTGGCTAGGCGCTAATTATGTCCCGACATTATCGTAAATGGTAGACTGTCGTTGCTGACTGACTTGCTTCAATCAAAACGAGATGATATTAATAATCAAAATGGCGTTAAAAGAATACCTTATTCACAAAAAGTGACAAACGCAGTACCCTTATCATCATTACGGTACCGTTAGGACCGCCAAATTTTGTTATATTATGACAGCCCGGCTAACCAGTTCCCCACCATTACTATTATTAAACTTCAGTTCACAAAATGGAAGTCTATTTAGTAAGCCTCCACCATTGTTGTATGTCAATTATGTTGGTGATTTTATCGTATTTTGGTAGGAATCTGTAACGATGTATTTAAAACAGAGTTGGAAGTTATTTTTGAATTATTGGATAAAAAATATTTACTTTTACAACTCTCTAAAATGATAATTTGTCAGATGACTAGTAGAAAATGACGAATGCATTAAGTCTGCCTTTGTACAGTATTTACACCCGACAGAAAAAGACGGGCGTTATAAGTTTAACGCATGTATGTATCTATGTATCTGTGTGTCTATGCCATCGTAGCTCACAAACGACTGAACCAATTTTGTTTTTTATTTGTTATTTTGTTTGAATGGTGACTATATCGAGAGTGTACTTAGCTATGTAAATATATAAATATGTAGATATATAAAAAAAATAAGCCGTGGCAGCTAAGAGATGACCAGTCCCAACTGACGGCGCCCATTCACGAACATGACGCATGGATCAGCACCATTCAGCTCAACCATTTTGAAGGGAGCTACATAAATGATCCAACACACACGCCACGATCAGCGAGACATCTGAATGAGCATGACATACTCTCAGCCGCCAGGGCACATTCAAGTCAATGAAAGACATATTACCCGGTAAATGGTAGCTCTATAGTACATAGTACTCACATTAGTGCTATGCTATAGTATATAGTACTCACACCAGTGCTATGCTATGGATATATATTTATATATCCATACTAATATTATAAATGTGAAAGTAACTCTGTCTGTCTGTCTGTCTATCTGTCTGTCTGTCTGTATGTTACGTTTTCACGCCTAAACCGCTGAACCGATCATTATGAAATTTGGCAGAGATATAGCCTGGGATATGGAGAAGGACATAGGCTACTTTTTTACGCGATAACCGACATCTACGCGGGCGGAGCCGCGGGCAAAAGCTAGTTATATATAAACAAGGTATGATATGAAACATATAAAATAATTTAAGAAAAAATAAATAAAATACGTACGTTAATGGACTATCCATTAGGTTGATCTGTAATTCAACGTTTGCAACATTTTAAACCAGGCATATTTTTATTGGGGATTTGTTACTACACGCCTACCCCGGAACAGTATGAGAAATTTTACCTACCGTTAAAATCGATGGTACTCGTAATCCATCAATGTGGATGGTAGCACGAACCGAAAAACACTCACTTATACATGTTGACCTTTTACCTCGCGATGTACAAATAACCTAACATGGTTATGAATATTAAACTATAACCCTAGTAACAGCGCCCCACGGTTTCACCCACATAAGACTCGATCCCAAGGGAATATCGGGATAAAAAGTATCCTGTGTTCTACGTAAACCAGGCTATAAACTCTATGTGTGCCAAATTTCAATCAAATCCGTTCAACTGTTTTTGCGTGAATGAGTAACAAACATCCAAACATACAAACTTTCACATTCATAATATTAGTAGGAAGTAGGATTATCGATAGAATTTGTCATCCATAAATCCATCGCAAGAATTAAATCGAAGCAGTTCGAACAATAGGAAACTAAAACGCTAATGGCGTCCATTAACGGCATGGGTAGTTGCAAAAGTGTTAAAAACAAAAATAAGATCGTCCACTAAAAGCTTTGTTGGAAAAAGGTGAGCTTAACGTGCATTACTGAACGAATGACATCATGGGTTATTATAATGGAGAATAATTTCCTGTTCGCCGACGTGGCAATGGCGTCACGACAGGACAATGCTACACAAATAAAAACTAATGGCCCCTTAGGGGTGAGCGGTAACAAAAGAATCCTGTCGGCGACGAACCGTCATATTCCGAGATAATCCGGGAGACTAGCGCGGTTGATATAGGTTAATCGCACGGATTTACGTGGACTCAGTCTTGCAATAACAGAAAATGAACGTTTGTCCCGCGTAATGCGGATGTTATGAAACTTTCCAACTATTTTGTGGCAACCAATGTTATTTTTCCTTGAAACTGTTGCTTGAGGCAGATTGGGTAACAACTGGGAAAAGGGTAGCACTAGATTTGATTAAATAAAGTGTCCTTATATCTTTTTATGGTGGCGTTTATTTTTCTTTGAGATAAAGTAAAATATTTTTGCGATAAAAGTAAAGCTTTTGATAAAACAAAAAAAATATTGTTGTTGGAAGGACAATAAATGTAATACAAGCGTCATTATACAGGATGGCGATTCAGTCACCTGCATCTGTCAAGGGGATGATTCCACCAACTTTCGCTATGAAATTCACATCGATATACGAAAAAAATAAAAATAAAAATAAAAACGCTTGGAATAGTCTGTCTACTGTTGGTCTACTGTTAATTTTTTTAAAGGGGATTTTGGCTATGTAATAACGGCCGCACGGGTCGATTTATCAGGTTAAGCTACGCTTGCCGCGTTTGGTCCGCAGATGGGTTACCGTCTTTACATACCAAGATCCCTCCGTGCCTCGGAAAGCACGTTAAGCGGTTGCTCCAGGTTGTCATTTGTAGATATTTGACAGTCGTTACGGGTCGTCAGAAGCCCGAAAGTCTGACAACCAGTCTTACCAAGGGGTATCGTATTACCCAGTATTTGGGTTGTGGAGGTCAGATAGGCAGTCGTTCCATGTAAAATACTGGTCCGTAGCTGCATCCGGTTAGACTGGAAGCCGACCCTAACTTAGTTGGGAAATGGCTAGGCAGATGATGGGCAGAATCACCCACTTGACAGATGCACGTGACTAAACCCCAACCTGACTATTGTCTATTATGTGCATTGTTTATATCATCCGATTACGCAATGGATCAATCCCTGGTAGGGATTTGAATTTAACAATTAATTTAATCTTTTTCATTTAATCGCATTTTGGAGTTTTTAAACACTAGCTTGTGTCCGCGACTTCGTCGACGTGAAATTTTTTGCTGCCCCGCCCCATTCCGTCGCATCGCATTGCCTGCCTGCGCTAGCACTATTACTTCGCTTTCGTTTAGCGTTCTTTCTGACTTTTTTCTTTCTGCTAGGCTCCTTAGGGTCTTAGCGTGATGCTAAATAACCTTCCTTAAGAATTGGGCTATCAAATCTATTTTTTTTTTCAAATCCGGTAGTTCCAGAGATTACCGCGGTCAAACAAAAATACAAAAAAAAAAAAAAATACAAACTCTTCAGCTTTAATATTATTATTAGTATATAAATAGATACTCGTAAACGCGAATTACGTGGTATTTTTAGACTAAACTGTGGAAAGAACTCATACTTTTTTCGTATGAATTTTGGCTTTGTGTGGATGAACAGAACCTAAATGGCATAAGCCTACACGATTTTAAAATTGATTTTTAAATTGAGCCAGGTGGTAGCCAGCCAGCCAGCAAATAGCGTCAGGTGGGCTCTTTGTGTTGTCATTTACAATAAACTGAGCTGAGGCCCTTTTGGCATTATAATTGTTTTTGGTTTGTTATAGTTCTATTTTTTGCTGTAATGCGAATAAACGCATTATGCTTTATGTTTTTCAAATAATTTTGCTTCGTACATAGACGTAAATTGATCTATATTTTATACTCCAACCCTAACCAAAAATAACACAGCTTCCGCAAATCTTAAGTCACGTTTGTCTTACTTTTTCGTATGAAACCGCGATGTTTGTGTATTTATCCTCATATATTACTATCACGTACGATAACGTACTGCTCTGTCAACGTTTATAATGTCCCTACGCGGTTAGTCAGACAAATGACTGAATATTAGGCTGGGTACACGTCGTACGTGTATCTAGATAAATTTGGAGACCTGCGTTTTGAACTATCCTACAAATATCATCATTCATCATCATTTCAGCCGGAAGACGTCCACTGCTGGACATAGGCCTAGGGGAGTTGCCGTAATCGCCACGCTTGACAGGCGGGTTGGCGATCGCAGTATGCTGTTGAAAATGCATAGAAAACGCTGTTGCCCATTCTCTAGTACCTAAGTCCCTTAGTCGCCTTTTACGACACCCACGGGAGGACATGGGGTGGTGCTATTATTTATGGCCGGCATCACACGGGCCATAAGGGGTAATGCCCGCGGAGGAAGAGGCGGAACGCGTGAGGGAAAGGCAATCTGTGCGCCCTTACGCCCCTAGTCACCGCAAGAGACGCCCTTGGCGGCGGGAATCAATTGCCGATTCCCGGCCACCGTAGGCGCGGGCTTGCGGACGGCGAGCAATGGGCAATTCGCCGTCCGGTAAGGACTAGGCCCGAGTCGACGGCGCGTTGTGTTCCACGCGCGCCTCAAAGAGATGTCAGCACGAACTGACGGGGTCACTAGGACCGATGCCTGCCGGGGTTGCGGGTTTGTCCGAAAGGGATACCGGGTGGGTTTTAGTCAGTAAAAGTCTGACCCGCCCTCTCGCTCCACCAAGAAAAGGGAGAAGTTATTTGACAAATGCCCAGACAAAAAAAAAGGGGGTTACCTACATCTAGAAGTTTGCCTAGAATGCGAATGGAACCAAGGACACTAACTAGTTAAATACTGAAAGCGAAGTTACGAATATAACTTTGCGTAACCTTTCCAAGTTATGTTTTTGTGTGCTCAGTTTTGTTGTATAAATTTCTGTAACGTAGGTAGCCTGTGAAATTGTGGACGTTTGGATAAAACTTACGAATTTGCATAATTGTTTTATTAAGATCTAGAAACTTTGTAAGCGGTGCTGTTTTTGTTGCTACGTGTATCTTTTTATTTGTGTGAAATTTAATTACAGCAAACCATGAAAATTAAGAAATATTTTAGGAATACTTTTAGTTTTGATCTGATAAATAAAGTAAGACATTACTTTATTTATCCGAAATTAGAGGCAGTCAACATAATACGGTAAAAAAAAAAGATTCCTGTGGTATCCTTATACCTACATCGTGACATTCTAGTCGTCTTAGAAAGGTAGTTTACTCAATGTATCTGCTAGGCGCAATAAAAAATTTCAAGATTGAGATTAAGATGAAGATTAAGTTGCAATAGTTAGAAACACATTTTTGCGCTCGGGTGAATGAACTTTGATAAAGATGTCACCACTCCATTCCGCGCTGCCCTTGGAACGCAAGGCTCGGACTGCGCTCGTAACAGGGTGTTTCAAACCAGGGATGTTACGAATTCCATATTTTTCACATTCGCGAATGCGAATTTTCAGGATACGAATTTACGAATGCGAATGTTTGGGGATAACATTAAAAAAAAAGAACTTTAATCAACTTTTACATTATTTTATTATAGGAATATGAAAAAATATTAGAACAGTCTACCAGTGTTATACCTACTTACATAGTAATTATATCTAATAGTCAAAGTTCAAAAGAGGCATATTATATTTCAGAAAAAGTAATTTTGCCGAATAACTTTTCTCACAAACATTGCATTTCGCGTCGTCTTGATCGATAGGCGTAAAAAATCGCCATTTTTCACTTTTCTTTTCCGGTGCCATGGGAAAAACTGTCAAATTAGCTCAACATAATTCTAAACTCACAAACTACTTGTTGATTTACGAAATGATTCGTTAAAACTGACTGACAACTAACACAAAACAAACTAAACTAACCAAGCAAGCAGTGATAAAGAAACATTTTCTTTTGGTCAAATGAAACACGTGGTGCCTGCCTGCGCCTTCTGCGCGTGCGAGGATCAACCAACCGCGCGGCCGCCGGGCGAAACACGACGCGACCTGTACACATTCGCATTCGCAAAACATTCACATCGCTTGATGCGAATGCGAATGTCGAAGCGAATGTTTAAAATGATGCAAATATTTGTAACATTCCTATTTCAAAGTACGTCAAGCGTCATAATAATTAATAAAATTTGAATTTATTTCATTATTCAAATGTTCAGTTTTTTTTTTAATGAATGATTTGTAGTCATTGGATTCATTAAGTGGGCAGCCATTGTAAGCCGATATAAATGCCACGGTGTATAATGATATACGGTGTAATCTATTATTATTATACCTATAATTTTAAGAAAATCATGAACCAGTCAGAAAAAAACCTTAAAAAGTACTTACAATAAATCTGTATCTGCACATTGACCCTCAAAGGCGGCACCAGCACCGTGTTATCAGCGGTGCAAGTGTAAACAGCCTCGAAGTAATCTCTGGACAGCTTGGGTATCCTCAACTCTAGCAGACTGAGTCTCGACTCATCGTCTACTGGAGCGAGTGTAGCTATGACCTTGTCGTCGCGCCACCAGCGAATACGAGGCATGGGTTTACCTGGGAAGAAAATTGAAAGTGTAATAGAAAGGCAGAAATGAAAACTAGCTATAATGACGATGTCAGTGGTGAAGAAATAAATTACACAAAGTAAAGCGCCTGCATGAGTTCGAACACACGACCTACACTCGTAAGTCGGGGTCGATACCACTGTGCCACCACTGTTCTTACTGGGTCACCACTGCTCTTACTGCTTTTGAATATTGTTTAAATGAAGGCTTTGGCTTTGGTTTTGGTTTTGGCTTTGGGTTTTTTTTTTCGTAAAATATGGTTTTATTGGCAAAATAGGCGATACAACCAATACCCTATTTATATTTCAAAAATCGGAGTTGTCGGGGTTGTCGGGGCACGAGTGAAATAGTCTGTAGACCCGCTCTTAAATCTTGAAACAAAATCATCTTCATATATTCCAATAAAATTGTGAAACATTGGTTTCTAGGGATCTCCACACAAGTAAATTCACTGAATATTATATTTTCCACTGGTAAACCCCGGGTTTTTCCTTGTTGGTTTCTGAGTACCGACAGCCTACAGATTTTCTCGATTGTGCTGTGTTTTGGCAATCGATAAGATCTGCCAATTTTATACAGATTTACCCGATTTTATTCATCATTACTGTCGCCTGTTAAGGATGGATAAATATCAAGATTCGTTTCGATTATGTTTGATCACACGTGTCGATCGTCAACATTCGAGAAAATCAATAAGCATCTTTAGAGCCGGTATTATTAGCAAAAATAACAAGAATATTGATTTACATATTTCCAGCAAAAATATCACAATAATTCCCTATTCAGCTCGAAAATCTAAGTATTTGATTAGGTAAATCAAATATTAATAAAAGCAAATTGGAGAAATTGCTGATTAGTAAATCTTAAGGCCGTTTGAATTCCCTTCAGTAATTTATAATCGAATTTGTTTCAATTATAAAATGAGGCAGCTCTTCCAGTTAAATAATTTATTAGACTACTTTACAGTTTCGTAGAGGGAATTTTAATACAGCGCTAGTATTTTATTTAAACCCGTCTCGTTGGCAATGAGAGTTATAATTTATGTAGTAGGTTTTAAATTTTTGTTAGTTTCATAATCTTCTTTTCGTGTGGTTAGTGACCAACCTGATGGCAGAGTTTTGATGCCGCCCTTGGGCCTCTGAATTGGCTTAAAGTTTCATAATAAAACTACGTATTATGTACAAGCAGGGAAATTATTTCATAATCAAATTGACAGCCTACGTCAGTTTGCCGTTTTATAGCCATTTCATAGAACTGCCAAAGAACGACAGTTTTAAATAAAGTTTTTTTTTTAAACAATTTAAGTTGGTAGTCAATTTAATTTACAATTAATTTTCCAGACTTTACTCAAGTTTCTTTATTTTGCATACACCCGATACCCAAGAAAGCGTACAATTAGGTAGTAAGCTTATAGTCTGACAAAGCAAATTATACCTAACAGACACGGAAAAATACAACAAAGATTTTTCATTTTTCCGTGCAGCTCAAAACAAGATAATTCACCTGCCTTCCTACCAAATTACAGCTCGTTCTTTTACGTTCATGGTACACGGACTCGGGTTCCGTCGCTCAAAGGTTCAAGCCTTTTATTCTTTCTCCAGTGTACCCTATTTCATCGAGTTAGTCTTCGACCGTCGACTGCAAAACTTTAGTTGCGACGGTACAAAGGTAACTAGTTTAATTTGAACTTCTACTGGACACCGTCACTATTCCCTTAAAATGTTAAATGTTTAACTTTTTACTTTATTGTGTTTGTGGAAAGTTAACGGCTTTTGACACTCGATCTGGCGATACGGCGTAAAATGGTGAAAAAAAAAGGGGGGGGGGGGTGCAAAAGGTAGTAGGTACTGTTTGTGACATTAATAAGACTTCTGCGGGCCTAGACAAGTGGCGATCGCTTTCAAAGCGTTTCGTATTTTCGAGGTATTCCACTCAGAGCACTGATTTAAACAGCACTTGACCGAACCACACCTGAGCACTTTCGCTAACCGCACTGAATAAAAAATGTTGATAAGTGCGGTTCGGTGGAACAGTTTATTAATATTATTTTCAGTCCCCGAACGGAACCTACGAAATACTAAATTTTTAGTGATGGGATGTAATTTTTGTTCAAGGCATTATCACACAACGAACAAGATTGACAGAAGCTTTCACGATAGTTTACATCAATCCAATACATCTTGACTTTTCCATCGCGAGAGGACTTAGACAGCTAGCGGTAGTAGTAGGTAGTTGTTCAGCCATGCGAAGAAGAGAGAAAATATTAGCTAAATAGCCTATCAGTTATTTGCTATTTAAGTTCAGGGTGCTTTTTTCATCGCCGGGGTGCCAGCTGTTTTAGAACCCAATGCCTTAGAAGTTAGGTCGACCTTTGGTGTGGGATGCAACATGTGTCGACACCCTTGCGCCATCCCATCTTCCTAGCATGGCGAGCTGTGCCGCCGCACCGCAGCACCGCACCTGCAGCAGTTATCCCATAACTGCTGCAGGTGCGGAGTGCCATAAACGGCGCAAATACTTTAATATTATTTGGACTTATATGTCCGCGCTGTTTGGGGTTGAAACATGCCTTGGGGTCCGAGTGCCCACTTAGTTTTTCGAGACATCGTAAAGCGGTTGATCGACTCTTCACGAGACCAGAGGGCTGGCCTATTTCTTGCCCAAAGAATCAGTATTGCCATACACCGTGGCAATGCTGTCAGCCACTTGGGGCACTTTTCCTGATGACAATGATGCGGACGAATTTTTTGATGCCCTTTGATTCTTTTCCATCCCTTTTTTATATACTTGTACATATTATTATTATTATTTTAAGACTATTAGCTTTTAAATCATATATGAATTCTACAAAATTAAATCTTATCAGCCTAAAGGATCCTAAATTAACCTTTTCAGACTCACTAACACAATATATTATCTATTGTTCGCGACTTTCTTGAGAGACTGAGCTTAAAAGATTAATCCTTAGCTACTAACAGTATAACAGAAAATCAAATATGTCCTCAAAATTTACCTCCACTTACAACGCAGGTTAGCTTCAAACTGGTATCTTCTATATAAGGGCCGGCCACACCGATCACTTCTTTATCGAACTCATCGAAAATTTTCGGCTTCTCGGGTAGTTCTGTAACAACAAACACATTACTTGAATTAATTTTAAAGACTAATGTACTAATAGTGGGAATTTTCAGTATGCTGTGACAACTCCGTGGATGTTGTGTTCTTCAAACATGAATATCCTTCGCTTTTAAAAAGCAAATTAATACGGGGTTTCTATCAAAGTAACTCTGTCTGTCTGTTACGTTTTCACGCATAACCGCTGAACCGATCGTTATAAAATTTGGCAGAGGCATAGCCTGGGATCCATATCCCAGGCTATGTCTCTGCCAAATTTCACTTCATTCATTTCAATTTCATTTCTCTTCCTCATTTCACTTCCTCCCATAGGAAGACTACATTTTTACGCGATAAATGATATCCCCAGCAAAAGCTAGTCAATAAATAATAGGGACTACCTCGGTGATCGCAAGTGCTACTGTTAAGCATGAGGTTCTGGGTTCGATTACCAGGTCGGGCAAAGTGATATTGGATTTTTGGAGCGACGATCTTCGCAGGGTGTCTAGTAACGGCTGGATGAGAGTTGACGAGAATCGACCTGAATGGCGTGCAATTGGAGAGGCCTATGTCCAGCAGTGGAATGCTATTAAAAAAATGGGCTGGCGATGATGATGATAAATGATTAATAAGCATACAGCTGAATACAATATAAAATTTATATTTTTACTCCTCTATTATCCTGAAATCGTGCACAAATTTTATAGCTCAATAAAACTGCTTTATGCCATCAATACTATTAGCAATCACTACGGATTTCCCTCTATTAATGTTTGCAATTGTTAGTTAGTCTTTACTAGGATCGCTTACAATTCATGATAAGCTGCTAATAAATTGTAAACTTTCTTTGCAGGGGATAACCAGATTGGCGGCGTAGTTTGAAACAACATTAATTGTTCTGGTTATGCTACAAATCACATAAACTTTACCAAAACATTATTTATCATAAAGCTGTGACTGACGGACTAACTGATTGACTGTTTGTCAGATGACGTGCAGCCTGAACCACTAAAGACAGAAATAAACATGAAATAATGGAAGATATTGATCTTGGATGGACCCCAGGCAGGTTGCCTCTTGTAGTCTTTTGAACTAAGGAAAGGGTTTTTGATGACTCATACTGGAAAAACGTTCAATGTCAAAAAATTTGGCAAATTAGATTTTTTTTATTATAATATAGACTGATCTAACGGTTGGTGGCAGAAAGTTGCATCCAGCATTTTTAATTCAACTTCAATAGTCGTTTATTTCAATGAAGCTAAGAATTAGCACTTTTTGAACGTAAAAGTTACGTTTATTAGATAAAAAAGCTTCCCTTCACCAGTTCCTAGTGTTTTAGCTATGAAGAAGTGGCGGGAAAAACTCCCCAGCAACACGACAGTCTGAATAATTCGTAAATTAAAGGAATAAAGAATAAAAACATGAATATCCTATTCATATTAATTATATCTATCATCTCTTTGAAAAACAGTACATAAACAATGATGAAAAATTTTTCAATCATTTGCGAATTAATTTTCCATGTAATCAAGTCGCTTAAGGCGAAGGAAAATTAATAATTAAATAATGAACCTAGCCAAGAATTATCAACAGAAGCTTCGGATGTAGAAACAAAGTTTGGAACATACGACATGAATTTTACATTGCTACAGCTCACATGAGATTAACTTAGGAGTTTATAGTCTATACCTATAATCTTAAAGGAGATTATAAAGCTTTATATAAACTAATTAATGAAAAGACTCTGCACTAAGGCTGATTTGATACTGCACTTTTTTTCAGCACAAAAAGCTACGTTAACTACTAAGTCAACAAGCATCAGATATCCCACCATCGCCCTTTTACTACCGGACTACCAGACGTACTGCAGGGTACCATGCGTACTTGGTTGATATTCCGTCCAGTCGTACTCAACGCTTCTCCTCCACATTTATTATGCGCAAAGCCAAAGTGTGGAACTCTCTGCTGACGTCTGTGTTCCCTTCCACATATAACCCGTCTGCCTTTAAAGCAAGAGTGAACAGGCATCTTCTGGGCACGCTCGTTCCATCTTAGACCTCATCCATCGCTTTCCATCAGGAAAGATTGAGTTCAAGAGCAGGCCTAATCAGTAATAAAAAATGAAAAATACAGATATGAAAAAAGTTTCAAAATTATAACTCGACAAGATGAGTGGTGCCGCAGTTTGGATTAAAGATGTTATATTTTGGTTTTAAAAAGATTACAATTTATTTATTAAAAAGAAAAGAAAAGAAAGAAAAATAGGTTTATTTGTCACAGAAACACGTGCATACAAAACGATAATTAACTTGAGTAGGTGGTATACAGAAGAATAAAAAAACAAAATAGATCTACATTCCAATCACGAGCACAAAACAAAATTGTCGGCAGCTGCACGTCATGACTGTGACAAGAAGGCTTCCACTCAGCATAATGCTGTGCTATGAGGGACCCACAGCACAGCGCTGATTTTCAGTGGTTACCCGGAAAAGACATACGGAAACCAAGTCAGGTTTAAAGAAATTAACATAAATAGGCAACTAGATAAAATAAAACAAACAGTACTCACAATATAATCTAACTATACAACCAGATATATGAATAAATATTATTGGATAAAAAAAAAAATTTAAAAAAAATCCGCACGCATCACCGCGCGTGTAGAAATAAATAAAGTAGGTATCCACTAAAACATACTATTACGCAAGAATATAATTATGTCTCATGATTATGTATGTGTTATGTTATTATCATTATTATTTATTTATTTCAGACTATATACACATACACAATCCATATGGTATTCGTAACAATGGCTTAAAAACTATGTTAGTAACACTTACAAACAACTAAAAATTACGTGGCCCAACACACGTTGGCACGTGTCGGGCCCCTATAAAATAATATATAGTCCCTTCATAAAGCACGGGCCTCCGTACCCAGTGCTTTATGAAGGGACTGTCCACCTTGTCTAATAATGTTTTTAGGATGCTGTTGGAGCTTTCGCGCAACCTACCCATTATTGACGCTGATCTCTTTCTCATAAGGGCATGAAAATCGTCAACACGGGCTTCCGCGAACATCTGCAAAGCGCTGCAGTAGCGCGGAAGCCCCATCACAATGTATTCTACGTTTTTTTAAGGGGTGAGTTTTATTATTAGTTTGTTAATGCTGCCAGAGCAGTGGTGGTGCAGAGGTAACGGCACTGACTTCCGAGTCGTAGGCCGTGTGTTCGAACCCAGCCAGGCAGTTTGTGTAAATTATTTCATCATCACTGATCTTAAAACGGTGAAGGAAAATATCGTGTATCGTGTAAATATCTATCACTCTGAACGCCATTACTTGTGAAAAATTAAAGGATTGCTAGAGAAATGTGCTTGTTAATCTTCATACGAGTACACCCGCGCATTGATTTGTAAGACCGACAAAATACTCTTTCGTGATTTTTTTCTTTTTTCATCAATACTGGCATTTTGCATTTCTTGTTAGCTGCCTGATGCGTTGCTACGTTTATTCTAGGGTGCAAAGTGCGTTAGTACAAGTAGCACGTGAGGCCGTATTTGGCGAAAATTGCTCTGTGGGACCGACGCGGATATAGGATCCAGGGTTTATTTTTATTTCAGTTCAGTACCAAAATGTACTAAGCTGAAATGATAACACTTCTACCTTAAATGTGTTGTATGTTAAATGTTCTTCACGAGGTTCCCTTTTAGATTTGTATGTTTGCTTTTGTTTGCTAGAAGATCTTACTATTTCAGAGACTGTTACTCAATAAATAAATGGTTTATTGACATGCGGGTTTAAGTGTCACAGAATTTGGCGAGGGTATAGGAAGGTTAAAAATAAAATCCACGTCAGTAATATCTACTTTTAATTACATGATAGCTTAAAGGACGAAGTGGTAAAAGCTCTTTTATAACAAGTTAAAGAACTACCTTTCAAAGTTAGTACTTGACTTAAAATACTTTTTCCTTTACATCTAGACATCAGACAGAAAACGACTCAAACTAGTTTCTGAAACACAAATCGTCAACCATCCTTACAAAGGCAAAAAGGAATATCTACAAAAGCTTGGTAGCTTCAGAATTGGCTAAGTATCATCGAATTGGACTTTTCGATCGAACAACTCCTAATACCAATTTCACTGGATGGATTTTTCATACTGGTTTTTATTGTAGTAATATGTTTATCATGTTACTAGCTTCTCCCCGCGACTTCGTCCGCGTGAAATTTCTTGTTTTAACATCAAATATCCCGCGGCCACCCTCGGCCCCCGAACCCACCACGTCGCATCGCATCGCCCGGACGCGCTATTACTTCGTTTACCCTTAGCGTTCTTTCTGACTTTTTTTTATTTTGATTAGTGCCTCAGGGGCTGAAGCGTGATGTTAAATCCATACTAATATTATAAATGTGAAAGTAACTCTGTCTGTCTGTCTGTATATAACAATTCAATGAAAGAAAATTTAAAACTCATATAAAAAGCACACTTTGTAAACAAGCATATTACAAATTAGAGGATTGTATCCAAAATAAGAATGCTTGGAAACATGCTGGTCCTGCTCCATGGGACAATTTAGAGCCAAGACAAAATCAAACTGGTTGCTAATTTAACTGTATAATTTATAATTTTTATGATATTAATTTTTATTTTCTGTGATTAATATAAATTTAACTCACACTCTTATTATATGTTAAAAAAATTTTTTTGGAAAATCATATACAATGTTTGTAAATATGTGAGCACCATGTACCTATCGCATTTATTATTTTTTTATGTCATTACTTCACTTTTCATTATTTTTACCAATTGTGGTAAGTAATTTTTATTTTTATTCTAGGTACATCGTCTTCACCTATAATTATTAATTAATGTATACAAACTATTGTTAACATTTTAAAAGAGTAAGTATGGAGTTTCTTGCCCATTCTTCTCCATACATAACTACCTTTTGGAAGGCGCAACTAGAATCAATTAACTATTCATGTAATTTTTGACGTTCAAAAGTGCATCTTCGTGCCTATTTGAAATAAATGATTTGACTTTGACTTTGTTACGTTTTCACGCCTAAACCGCTGAACCGATCGTCATGAAATTTGGCAGGGATATCCTGGGATATGGGGAAGGACATAGGCTACTTTTTTACGCAATAACCGACATCCACGCGGGCGGAGCCGCGGGCAAAAGCTAGTAGCCTATAACTTTCCTCAAGAATTAAGCTATCAATGTAAGAAGGTTTTTATTTCTCGTCTATCCCATGGTGTGAGGTATCATGGGATAGGCCTTTTAAAAATATTGCGGGTTTTTGCAAACCATTTTTCGATTCCGGGATCCGTTTGCGTAATATTAAGCTTAATATGCTCATTTTTGTTAGAGTTAAGTGTCCCTCTGCCAGCTAAATGGTTATATTTGGAAATATGAAAAAAAAAAATCACAGCAATAGTATACCGGATGACTTTTTTTACCGTCTCGAAAAAAATTGGGTATACCGGGTGAACGGAGTAGAAGTCTATGGCATAGTTTTTATTATTTTTTCTTTAACCTAGAAAGAAATTGATCTATGGATAAATACCACACATTTGAAGTAAACTTATCATACTATAACAATAAACACAGAAATTTAACAAAAAACATAATTCAATAAATAAATACGATAAATAACATTTAAATTTAAATCATACGCACCCAAATTTCAATATTTTTATCTTTTATTTTAGTTTTATTTCTGAACAAAAAAAAAAAAAAAAATTGCTATGCCATAGGCTTCTACTCCGTTCACCTAGTATACCCAATTTTTTTCGAGACGGTAAAAAAAGTCATCCGGTATATAACGAAGTTAAAAGAAAAACTATTACAGCTAAGTAGACTTTACAAGTTACCGAGTACTCGTAATAGTCGACCAACTTACATTTGCAGTTGAAAAACATGTTTTTCAACTACAATGTTAAGTTTGTTCTTGGGACAAGTTAAGTTTGTCCAACACGCACTTGGCCGGTTTTTCATTATAACATTAATATTCTATCTGACAAAGATAAATGAAATATAATACGAGTATTTACATAGGTTTTGTAAATATAAGGTAACTACATAATTTTGTTTTGATCTTTTTTTTGGGAATTGCATGGCGCAGTTCAATCTAGGAGGTTGTCGTGTGCTTAACCGGACTTTCCTGTGTGTGCCTCAATGAATTAAGGCCTCCAGCCAGGGCAAAAACTTAAAACTAAGTGACTACACGTCAAGGGCACCCCCTATGGGGGTACGGACCTTGGCTTAGGACGTCGCTAAGGGAGGACATCAAAAGACGGGCTGGATCGGATTGTATTTGTTTGATCTACTAGGCGAGGCACTTATGTAGTAGATGAGTAGGTACATTTATAACTAACCTAGTTCACTTCTAGGTTTCTGATAGCATAGTAGGTACCTACCCCACTTTACGATAGAATAGACGCCATGTGATAGAAAGCAGCGGTTTAGATTCAGATAACATTTTATCAAATCAAATCATTTATTTGCTTGAATATGGGTACATGAGGTGATATACAACAATAGTTATTTGTTATGCAAGGCTGCAAAGTTGTTTTTTGGCACGAGTACTTGTATTGAAACCTGAGCGTAGCGAGCGTTTCAAGGGTACGAGACGCGGAATAACTTTGCTGCCGAGCGAAACACACAACTTTTCACCTCACTACAGCGAGGAAAATGCTAGGTGCAAGAAAAAAAAAAAATGTGCCGCTTGCACTAACTCTGCAGGTGTTTTATATCTTCGTCGCTGCTGGACTAGCACATACATATTTTATGATTTTATAAAAAAAAAAACAAACCAAAATGATGAAAACTGATCAATTCACTTTCCATTCATTTTGGTTTGTTTTTTTATGATATAAAGAGTAGAAAATTTTAAAAAGTTCAGTCGTCGTGCTGGCCAGTGCGATTATTCTAAAAATGAGGATGGCGGACTGACATGAAATAATAAGTATTACCTGGTATTAGCTAATGCATTTTCAGTGCACAGGCGGTATTGATAATTATTGAATAGAAAGGTTCGAATTAAAAAAAAAAAAACACTTTCCACGCTAGCGGATAAAATGCAGTTTTGTTGCTAAACAGCTGTGAAAATCTATTACACTTAATAAAAATGTTTCTTACATTATTCATTAATTTAACCAGAAAAAACCAACATCTCTTTAATAAAATAAGTGATAGACATAATTTTAATACTAGAAATAAAGATAATACAGATCAACCATTTTTCAAATTATTTAAAGTACATACATCTTTTATGGGCTACTGTGTTAAATGCTACAACAAAATACCTTGTGATGTATTGCAATTAAATGAAAGAAAATTTTAAACAAATTAAAACTACACTTTGTATACAAGCTTATTACAAATTAGAGGATTATATCCAAGATAAGAATGCTTGGACACATGCTAGTCTTGCTCCATAGGACAATGTAGAGTCTAGACAAAATCAAACAGGTTGCTAATTTATGTATAGTGTATTATTTTTAAGACATTATTTTTATGATAAGTTTAACTCGCACACTGACTTTTTATTTGTACGTAATTTTATTCTAGGTACATCGTCTTCACATATAATGATATAATGGATGTATACAAACTATTGTAAAACAGTTTAAAAGAGTAACGGTGGAGTTTCTTGCCCATTCTTCTCCATGCGAAACTACCTTTTGGAACGGGCAACTAGAATCAATTTTATTTCCGTGTAAATTTTGACGTTCAAAAGTGCCATTTATTATTTGAAATAAATGCTTTGACTTTTACTTTGACTAACTATTATAAATATTATTATTAGTTTATTTATGAAATTTATTAATTTTATTATCATTACTTTACTTATTATTTTTTTTATTACATTTATCATTTGAATAATCATTAACTTCATTATACGCTTTATTGATTAGATAAGTCTTTAATTCATTTTTAAATTATATAAAATTCTTAAGATTATATTATATTTATATTATTAAGATTAGAGATTTTAAATGCTTGGTACAGTCAGCCTCAAAAATAATGTTAAATACTTATTTCTAACATCTACTCTCAAAGTTGAGCTTTTGAATTGAATGAACTTTTAGATTTGTTTACCTCTTTATTGAATGATTACTCTATACGTATACATTTTTGTGAGACTCATGTAGATTACCTTGTTTTGGTCACAGGATGTATAAATGTTTTGGGACAAAATGTTCACTTTGTTTTGCTAATATTAATTGTATACTATGTATTGTACACACGGCTACTCCTCCACCTCTCATTGTACGGAAATCTTATACAATGCGAGATCAGCTTATACTGGAAGTGTATAGCTTGATATGTAGCCATATGTACCTGTACGGTGGATACAATGTTGTCGAAGATAGTTTGTTGACAATAAATGGTTCCTTGTCCGTGTATACATCTTTATGGGGCTGACTGAACTTACATTGCAACAATCTCAAGACTACTGCTGGATACATGCTTCAAAATAAAACGAATTAACAAACTATTTTTCAGACAGTCTCATAAGCTAAAGGAGTAATCACACTACGGATGACTAACATAGACCAGTCGCGAGCGAAATATTCGATGATCCATATCAATCAGTGGTTTTAAAATAACAGCTTTTACTAAATGCTTATGAAAATGTATACGGTACGATTTCTATGGAATCCCGACATCAGATTCTGACTTGGTGACAATGGGACCACCTCGAAAGCAAAATCGGTCCACAATTGACGGAGAAATCGGTGAACATACATTAAATATATATATATAAAGGCGAAAATAGAACCTCCTCCTTTTTTGAAGTCGGTTAAAAACACCCAGCATACCTAAGCTATGACATAGTGATAAAAAAAGAATAATTGTTTTATTATTATTCGATTTTTTTTTTTTTTTTTTTTTGTATAATGTACGTAGAGTTTCGCTATTTTATGTGAATTATCATTAAAACGGGCTCCCCATGTATGCGTATTATATTTCACATAAAATGGCGAAAAAAGGTTCCAATTTCTTTTATGTACTGATTTTTTAAACTATTATTTGTAAAAAAAAATGTATAGTTTCGCCATTTTATGTAAATTAACATTAATGGAGACACGGGCGATGGGGACAGCGAGAATACACCTACATATACGCTAGTTAATAGTGCCATATTTTTCTATAATATAGATAAATGCGAGATCAAGATAGAGACAAAGATTGTAGGTTAATGCTGTGGACATAATATGTATTTAGTTAGTAAGCCTACTCGTAGTATAGTTATTAATGATGAAAACCGCCAATCGCCAAAACAAATTTCCGAGACCATAATCAATTTCTCGTAATCACTATTTTCACTCTCCGCTGCCGCATATTGTACCCTATCCCAGGCCTTAAACGGATATTAGTTTACATAAAAGCAACACGCTAAAGCTAAGCTAGTATAATATTAAAAATCTTCCTAAGCTCTGTGTTCTAAACTGAAACTTGGGTATTAAATATTTAATTTGTATCTATCTCCTTCGCGCTGTGAATGTTTGTACCTTAATAACGTAAGTAATTAATGTACAGGCTAACTAGTGTTATATATTTGTACGTAAAATTATGTTTACAGAGAAGTCGGAATGTTACATATAGTATTACGCCTTGTTTCCCCGAAGGGTTGGACAGTAGTGTACATAATATGTATATAGAGATTTATGTATGTTTATAGTATATAGATAGTTTATAGTATGAGGAACATATATTATAGAGGTTTATAGGATGTCAAGTTCACTCATTGGATCCTCCATAGAAAAGGGAGGATCCTCCGACCAGACGGGTGTCGGGTCTGGTGGGTAACTGCCCGACGGTTGATGTCGGGATGATGTATACAGTGTGAGTCTTTATAATGTGCACATATCGAAATGAGAGAATCTATGCTTAATTTTATCTACGGAAAAAATACAAAAAAAAACTAAATTTATTTTTAAATTTTTTATGGAATTTTAATTTTTTAATTTTTATTTCAAAATTTCTCAATAAGACGCCCCATTATTGAGAAATTTTACAATTATTGTAAAAAATGATAAAAAAAAGAAAACATGTTTCTTTTCAATTAAGGGTAGGTTTTCCCCAATTTTTTTTTTA
Source organism: Dryobota labecula (assembly GCA_947523025.1). NCBI lineage: Eukaryota > Metazoa > Arthropoda > Insecta > Lepidoptera > Noctuidae > Dryobota > Dryobota labecula. The sequence goes on along the minus strand of OX383287.1, from coordinate 26,447,266 downwards.
TGAGGACGCCTAATTACTTCCAATCATTATGAAGTTTGTTTCATCGTGATAGATCATTTAGTTTAAATGTTACACCGTTTTGTTTACACTGGGAACATTTTTTTTTTAATTCCATAAAAAATAAAATTTTATATTTTTACCGTAGATAAAATTATGCATAGATTCCCTCATTTCGATATGTGCACATTATAAAGACTCACACTATATGCTAGTCGCGTGGTAAACTTTGATTGCGCGATGCAGGATTCGTGTGACGTCAGGTCTTTGATGCGTAGTTCGCATGTGGCGTTGTAGATGCCGCCACAAGTACACCCACATTTCGCCAGTTATGCTTAAGTCCCATATAATAGGTGGCGAGCCTATCGCCATCATCCAGGCACAAATCCAGACTCCGGGCTGCTACTGAAAGTATTCAGATAGAAAAATCCCATACCACTCTGTCCGACTTGGGAATCGCACCCAAGATCAATCAACTCAGCCTATCGCAGACCACTGCTGAACATAGGCCTCTCCCATGCTGCGCCAAAACACCCTGTCCTCCGCCTTCCGCATCCAGTCTATCCCAGCCACCTTTTTGAGGTCGTCGGTCCATCTAGCTGGGGGGCGTCCCACACTATGCTTGCCGATACGCGGTCTCCACTCCTGGACTCGTCTGCTCCATCGGCCATCGGTCCTTCGACAAATATAGCCAGCCCACTGCCACTTCAACTTACTTTCTCTGCAAGCTATGTCGGTAACTCCGGTTCTCTTCCGGATAATTTCATTCCTGATTTTATCCTTCAAAGAAACTCCGAGCATAGCCCGCTCCATAGCGTGCTGAGCGACTTTAAATTTGTGGACTAGCCCGACTGTCAGTGTCCAAGTTTCGGCACCGTATGTCATAACGGGCAGGACCCACTGGTTGAAGACCTTAGTCTTCAAACAGCCCAAGATCAAGAAGTTGGAATTTTGTTTGCTTGTATTTTAGGCGTTGTTGTGTTTTTGGTGTTGTTTTTGTAGGTAAGTTTATTAACCCTATACAAAAGCAGCTATGCTAACAGTTACACATAATAAGAGCTGCCAAAAATCCATGCCAATATTGGAGTACCATCCATCCACTTAGCGTTTTCAAACGGATATTTAAAGTATGTGTACGGTCGAAATTGAAAAGGTTTAAAAGGTCGCGGAGTAAATATCTCAGGACATTTAATGCGCTTACCATGTTTGTAAATTGTATGATTTGGTTTGTTTTTTTAGGATTCCGTTGTAAACAAGGAACCCTTATAGTTTCGCCATGTCCGTCTGTCTGTCTGTCTGTCTGTCTGTCCGCAGCTTAGCTCAAAGACTCTTAGTACTAGAAAGCTGTAATTTGGTATGGGTATACATATTAATCACAAAGTGGTAAAATAAAATCTTGAAATATAAATATTTTTTAGGGGACCTCCATACCTTAAGTGGTATGTTTTTTTTTTTTTTTTTTCATCTGTCCCCTGGTGTGGGGTATCATAAGATAGGCCGTTCAAAAATATTATGGGTTTGTGAAAGCCATTTCGTAATATTAATCTTTAAAGTGCTAATTTTTTTAGAGTCAAGTGTCGGGGGATAGATACACTTGACTGTAACAAAAAATTGTTTTCTTTAACCCCCTGCCAGCTATTGCATTTGGATATGTGAAAAAAATCACAGCGGTATATACATATAACGAAGTTAAAATGATAACGATCATAGCTAAGTAGGCTTCACAATTTACCGAGTAATAGTTGACCAACTTACATTTACATGTTACGTTAGTTCTTGGGATAAATTCATCCCACCTACGGAACCCTTAGGCCTGCCAATTTTTTTTTATCCAGCGTCAGACACTAGTCTGGAATTTTTGCTGAACTGGACCTTTTTTAACGCAGCCGTGAGCACAATTGCCTGCTAATTTCTAACATCGCATTTTATACTTATTATTTATGTTTATTTTTATTTTCTATATATTATATTGTGTCATGTCTGCCTTATAGTTTGTGCTATATAAATGTGTTTCCTTTATTCGATTCGTTATTGAAAGGTTCTGAATCAAGAGGCGTGGGTGAAAAGAGGTAGCCAACTCTTTGGAAGAAAACCACACGAAAATAACATGTTAATAAACAGCAATAGAGCCCCAACCCTCAATAATAACCATCTACCCTCATTTCAGTCTTCGCGTGAGAAAACCAGCACCTTATTCCCGTTTCCTTTTACAGATTGAAAATGTTACATCGAAGGGCCAGATGGGGCCGTGTGACGAAAAAAGACACGCACTCCAAAGTACCTCCTATAATTGAGTTACCCTACATTAAACTTACCCTCGGACCGTATATTGCTAAAATAAAAGCCTCGGAAGACATCGTTGATGCAAATTACTTTGGCCCAAACTGCCCAAAGCAATCTTTTCATCGTTTGCGATTTTTCAGATAGAATACTTGCGCGAGACGATTATGATGTAAGAAATCAAATAACAATACAATATAACGCGAATAAGGGTCGCGTAATAGGTTTAACGTTATTTTGTTTATTCGTTGTTTTTGATGTTTTTGTTTTATAAAAGTTAATATCTGAATATTGTGTTAGGCTTACCAAGAATTCCTGATATAGCTACATAAGGCAAAATTAACATTTAAATCCATACTAATATTATAAATGTGAAAGTAACTCTGTCTGTCTGTCTATCTGTCTGTCTGTCTGTCTGTATGTTACGTTTTCACGCCTAGACCACTGAACCGATCATCATGAAATTTGGCAGAGATATAGCCTGGGATATGGAGAAGGACATAGGCTACTTTTTTACGCGATAACCGACATCCACGCGAGCGGAGACGCGGGCAAAAGCTAGTAATAAATAATTTAGTATTACGCGCTTGGATCACTGCCGCGTGCAATTGCAATGATCTAATTTTGATTTTATGATGATTTGAAGGATTTATAATATTAATTATTATTATGTTTTATATAATAACGGTGATGATTAGGTACCTAAAAACTACAGAATAATTTGTAAAACGACACACAAAATTCGCCGAAAATCTTATTCTTCTTCACTTTATGGTACTGTATCAATCTGTGGTCGCTGAAAGTACAGCAATATTTTAGTTTGTTTTGCCGTTTTTATACACATTGTTTAAGAATACTTTGGCTTATAGTGGAAATAAACTGTTTGTGATGTTTCAACGTTAGACTGAAAGTAAAATAAAAAAGTAATCTCCCCTATTTACAACAGCGGGGCGAAGCCCTATACTGGTTACATATCGTATAGAGGTATGAGGAACGGTGTAAAGTTCACTCATTCTCTTTAGAAAAGGGAGGATCCTCCGACCAGACGGGTGTTGTGTCTGATGGGCTACTGCCCCTTTCTATAGAGGATGAGTGAATTTACACCCTGTACCTCTAAACTGATGACCCCGGTACGTGATGCTTGCCAGGGTCACTTGAGGTTCCAGTGAGTCGAAATCGACTGCCGCATAGTTCATGGTGAATCGGAACTGTCTGCAGTGATTCACGTCATGTCGGGGTGGCGCTGCGTTATGCTCCAATGAGTTAGATGTGGTACAGCGCCACGTTGAGGCGTACTGCTGGTGTCGACCAGGAGAGGTGTTAATACCTCTATACTGGTAACACAGACGAACAAGAGAAACAGCGTGAAAAGTACACTCATCTTCTATAGTCGCTTTATTTTTGATTAAGGAATAAACCCGTATGTGACAACTTTTGTAGCCATAAGATACAATGTCAATTAAACTGACGGGCAGTCTATAATGATGCTATAAATGAAGCAGTGCATAATTTAATCGACTCAAAAACAAAACAAAGACTCCCATAGACTTGCAATCAAATTAGACGTAGACATGTTAATGTCAAATTATATTTATTTCTGTAAATTAATTCACAAAACAAAAAAAAAAACAAAAAAAAAAACAATTTTAATATCAGCCTGTGTGAAATTGCCAAAACCAATTCAATGTTGACATCTAAATTCTAAGATAAATCATTAAAGTCACGGAGGTTTTTACGACATGTTTTTAGAAACTGCTCGTGGCTTTTACCAAACCAATAACGGTTGGTTAGATATATAAATTAGATAACGCGGACCAAAGGACCAATCATAAAGTAAAAGCTATAAGTCAACTTGTTACATCGGATAACATTCAACACCTTGGGAAGTTTTCTTGACTTCTGGCTAGGCTCTCTGCTTTTCGGCAGGCGAATTTACATGCCCGTGTGGAATCGTTCCGCCCATGCCCGAAAAGTAGATTTATTTCATTTTAATTAATTTATTGTCTATTTTATTTTATTTTATTTATCATTTATTTTGGGAAAACCGTCAATCGATGTCAATAAATGTAGCCATAAATGAAACATGCCGAATAATTACAGGGTGCCTCAAACCAACACCACTGACCTCACTTTACCCACTCGCAGGAATAGCCCCTCTAGAGATTCGAAGGGAAATTGCCTGTGCTTCTGAAAAGCTGAAGCAGGAGAAATATAAACGTCATCCACCCGACGATGTAACAAAGCAGCAGACTGAAGAGCCGTTACAGTTTCCTCAAGTCGACCATCCCGCTAAAAGACGGCAGCTATAGTACGGCCAGACTAAAACTAGAGGAGGATGTTTAAACAGCCAATGTTTACATATCTCCCTTCAGCTGGGTATGTTGAGCCTGCAGAAAAGCTCCCAGCGGGCCATCAACTACCATGGCCCACCTGGAAATCTCTTAACCGACTAAAAAGCCTGGTGGGTCGCTGCAGGTATAACTTACCCAGGTAGAGGTACTGCGACTGTGGAGCCACATCACAAACGATGCCTCGCCTCTTGTCGTGCTCTATGTACAAAAAAACCTGCACTATGGAATATCTTTGCGAGGTTTACGCTTACGCTGTCGAAGTGGCTGAATTTTATTTAAAATAAATAAAAAGGAATCAACGATACGATGAAGAAAAAGAAGAATTTTCTATTCAAATGAAATCAAAATTATGGAATGGGAGGCATAGGTGCACGGATCTAATTAATCTTTTCCTATGGAGAATAGCCAGCAATAAACTCCACGGGTACTCTTTTAAAAATACAATGGCTTTTACAATATTTCTAAATTACAGTGTTAATACGTATAGGAGGACCGTGTAGGCCTGTCAACAAGTACCAGGTACTATTAACAAATGATCAATCTTATCATATTTAAAGCGCAATAATTCGGTCGAATATAGCGATTACATAATTCGACACAGTAATAAAACTAAAAGAATTATTAGCCATTAAAACTGAAATTGGCACAGAGCCAGCATGCAATATGCAGCCACAGACGGCAGAGTGAAATGGCTACTTTATTGAGCCACACTTTTTTGCTGCGTCTCTGGATATCATACTTTGACTTCACGCTTCATGTTGAAAAGGGGATACACAGGATATAAAACAAACTAGAAAAAAGTAATCGAGCTAAAAAATTTAAAAGAATGTCGCCCGGGGATAGGTACTACATACTAAACTACAATAATAATAAATTACTGTCACTGAGCGGCATTGCTCTGCTCCGATTTAAAAGGTATGATGGTCAAAAAACCAAAATAATTCAGGTTCAAACTCAAATTCAAAGCATTTAAATCATTTACAGGCACTTAGAATTGAATTTACATGTAGGAAGATGAAGCTAGTTATCCATTCCAAAGCGTAGTAGGTTCCTATGGAGAAGAACTGGCAAGATATTCCATGGACACTATTTTATTTAAATTATATTGTTACGAAATATTATATTATTAATTTTAGCAGTCTTATCGCAAAACTATATAAGTTCTAATACGAGTATATGAATGTCACATTATAATTTCATCAATAATACCGCATCCTAAACAACAATTTCCAACCAATATAATATTTCATAACTCCTAAAACGCAACTTCATCATCGGGACCAAGATGTCTGCCAATAAACCGATACTATTTGGCTGCGTTCCGATACCACACATAAATTTATAACGGACATGGGAACCAGGTGACTTGAACAGTCATAAAATATTGATACACCAACATTTTGTGGTAAATAAAGCCTTATTGATAGGCCAAGACCGGTATCTACAGGGAATATTGTGGAAACTGGACGCTGAATAATTTTGTTAGCGCTCTGTTTTCGACATTTGGATAAATTATGAATTTTTTATTTGACTCGTCCGTAGTTAATCTCCTTTAACAATATTTCGCCTTATATACAACTTTTGTATAAATACGTTTCGTTAATTCAGAGAGGAATATTTATTTATTTATTATTTATTTATTTATTTAATCTTCATGTAAAATAGTGGTACATAGGCGGACTACTTACTGATATGAGAAAAAATCATGCTGCACCCAAAAAACCGGCCAAGTGCATGTCAGACCACACACAGTGAAGGGAAGTTGTATGGATTTATCCCAAGAACAAATTTCTGGTATCCTTACACAATCCATCAATCGATTAATCTGTTGAATGCCCTAATTAGGGGTTATTATTAATTTAACAATAACGAATTTTGATATAATTTTGTCTAGCAGTAAATTTGGGATTAGATAGCATTTTTTTTGCATGAACATGAAATTTTTTAGTGGACTGTTTGTTGTTGGCTTGCTGCACGCTTTGGTGTTTACTGTTAGTGCAGCAAGCAATTGTTATATAAATAAATAAATAAGCCATTTCATTTGATAAGTCACAAGGTACAGTTTGCAAAACTTTTTTTTAATTTTCAAATTTTCCCCAATAAAAGTGAACCCCATATTCAAAATTCCTTTATTTACGTTACACGTCCGTGTTTAGGTCATCGCAGTTCATATGTGTACCAAATTTCAATTTAATCCATACAGTAGATTCGGAGCAAATTGGTTGTGACAAAGGGACACGAGTGATCCTATAAGGGTTCCGTTTTTTCTTTTTGAGGTACGGAACCCTAAAAATGGCAAGTTATAATTGTAAGTCCGCGTCAAGTAAAAGCGATCGTCGCGCGAGTACGCGATCGTCACGCTGTATGAATATGACATACTCGCGCGATCAATCAAACCGCGTTTGTTCGTCAAATATCATACAAATGATCACGTCGATCGCGTACTCGCGTGCCGTCATTTGATTAGGATGCGGGGTAATGCATAGGGAAACGATGACTGGTAGTTAATACAAGTTGATCGTTTTCAACTTTAGCATTAACTATGGATGTATTTTTTACTTGCATCGTAGCTGTTTGGTCCTTATCGCTATTATTCCTTTAGTTACCTTAGCATTTATTAACTGGTTTCAGTCAAACACTGTGCCAATCACACTTCACATACGTCATACGCACTAGCCAGCCACACGCTGCTGAACATTTGAGCCCGTTTCTGCACAAGACTTAACCTACCTGAAATCCTATTTTTTTATAATATTATGGAGCAAAATTCTAATTACATCCTTAGAGACACCAAAATTCTATCTTTTATTTTTGTTCCTCGTGAACAGTCTGCAAAATAAAAAGTTCTCAAAAGTTACAAACTTGTTTCGCAAAATGGCTTCACATTTGCACTCTCTGGTTGGATTGAAAAAATTCGTTGTTTGAACTTTTTCTTTGACTTCATTTGGCATTGGCAAACATCATGATTACTTTGTGTTGTTTTTACGTTTCTATAAGAATGCCTTACTCGAATTGTTATGATTAAATTTTTAGGTTGAAAATCGTCAAATTGCGTTAAAATGTCAGCTCATACTCTCATCAAAATAACCTCGATTAATCCACTAACATTGCGAACACAATTGAAGCCTGTCAGTCTCATTGATGACAATCAGTAATGACTTAAACAGATAATAGCTTTAATGTAACTCCAATAACCACAAATTGGCTGTAGAATATTAAAGGCGTGTTCAGACGAGCGCAGTGGAAGTTTGCATTCAAATGCGAATTTGAAATAGTCACTATAAATGTTAAATGAACGATCCTAGACAGTGCCGGAGCGCAGTGATAGCTAGTCGGGCTATGAATATTGTACAATAACTGTCTACCTAAAAGTGTCACGGAGTATAACCTGCACTTAGTAACGTAGTGTTATTAAATTTGAGTGAGATCCAGCTAAGTTTGGGAGTGCTGCACCTTTTGTTATTGTGCGCCATTTGTCAATGTCTGTCCGAGGTGTATTTAAATAGACTCCACGACTGGATATACTTAAATGTACATCTGGTGCATCGTGGACAGTCAACTCCGCTGCCACGTCGCTGGCTGGCATATTAGATTACAATAACAATAACGTAATGCAATAACGTCATAAGTGACAAATTACGTTTTTTTTTCAGGAGATTGAACTATAAGTTTTGTTTTATTAAAGTGGAATGTATTTATAATCCTGTGTACATCGGTGACCAAAATATTGGATATACTCTATAGTTTAAAACTAAGGTTGTTTCAGAAATATTAATGTTATGTAAGTGGCAATTTTTATAAGTTTTTCGTCAATTTAATTAAAAGTAGAATATGTCTGTGCAATAACGTCAAAGAGGTCGAACTAAAAAAAAAAAAAATCGACACTCAAAAGGACATGTCCGAAAATTGTTTATTTTATTCAACAAAAACCAAATCAAGACAAAACATGAAATCCGGAATATATAGTGTTCTAAGGGTTTCATATCTTCCAAAAGTCAATGCGGGTAAAACACTATGTAGCTTGTATTCGAATGAAATAACGGACAACTAGTTCGATAAACATAAACGCAGTTCTAATTAACAGGATTAGGGGACGTTGATCGTCAAATGTTTAGTTATGCGAGCATATCGGGAATGTCTATTAGGACATATTCAACACCAGTGTGTTTGATCGCGCATTAGTATGAACAACTAGAGATGAACATGAATAAATAATAAAGATGAATTGCGTTCAGATTGAACTGCGCTATTAACTGAATACTGTTATAGCAAAACATAACATAACAACACGTCTTTATTCCCTGAAGGGGTAGGCAGAGGGTTAAAACATCGGGTAGTTCTGATTCCCGCATTCTTGTTTTCCCCAGAAAGGTATAATAAAAATATATTTTAATTATATTCTCGATTCCACCCGAAATTTAAAAATTAAGTACTATTAAGCAAGACAGTACAACCAATGAAGTATTGTTTTTAGGAAATAATTTTATAAAGATTATTTAAGAAACCTAATTTGTACATCTAGCTCGTCGCAACCACTTTCAACTTGTAAGTTGTAATTGTGAAGAAACGAATTGAAAAACTGACGAAAGCTGTGATTTGATTTGTGATAATGTAGAATAATTAGATCTGAGGGCAGTGATAGCCGTCGTGGTGTGACCGTCGACTGCTGGTTACATAAAGCGGTTATCCCACCGACAGGGTCCTGGCTACTGGAGGTTCAGAACCTAATTCCGAAATTTCACGGGGTTATTTTTGATATTTTAAAATGTAATAAATCTAAAGACAGTTGGTCTGATAATATAGATTCTATAAATACAATTTCTACTCACCAATAACATCCAACAAGATCTTATGGTTCCTCGTGGGCGATATTTTGAAGTCTACCCTGCAGCGGTACATGGCGCGGTCAGTGGGGATGACGTCACGTATCCTCAGGGAAGATGGCGTGGCGGCGTGCCACCGCGCTCGGCCACCAAGCACGTCGTCCGCCCAGTGCGCGGTCGGGCCCTTTATACGACCGTCGTAACTGTGGACAAACGTAAAAATGAGCCTGGTAAGGTATGTAGGTAAATAATAAAATTTCCCTTTGGTATTACTGTAGTAGATATTAGCTTTTGCTCGGAAAACGACAAAATAAATTATTCAATACACAAGTACAGATTAGTAGCAAGTAGAATTATTGCAGAGTGCTTATAGACACTAGGCATTATTTAGCGTAACTGTGAACAAACATAAAAAATTGCCTGATAAACTTTTGTACTTATTATGGGTACAAGTAAACTTGACGTATTCCACATAGGGAACTCGCTAATACGGCATCTATCGATATGTTTCGCAGGTGCAACCTCTTTTGGCATCTGCGTAAAATATCGGTAGGTGGCGTATGTGAAATACCTCAGGTGCCATTTACTCTGGAGCCGTTTAAGTGGGTGCCCAATGTGGAATACGTCGTAAACTTTTGTGAATATATATATAGTATACATATGTATATAGTAGCTATAGGTAGTATATTATTAGGTAAAGTTAATACGCGTTGTTTTGCGTATTTGTGGACAAAAGTATAAATGAGCCGGATAAACACTAATTACTTACTGGGGTACAAATAAACTTAACAAATATATTTTTTGTGTGTTGATACCTACTTACGGTCAACTTACGAAAACTTGATTACTTAGAAGCTTCGAGCCTTTTAATATTATAGTCAATACATAAATCAAAAAGTGCCTTATCAACGCCAAGCCCAAACTCTTGGACCTAGAATGCTGTAATTTTGCATAAAGGTTTCCTTTGACAAGGAAAAAGGACGGATTTTTAGAAATTCCCATTCTTAAATATGGACAAAGTTGCAAGCAAATTGCAAGTACCATCTTACTATACAAATAGCGAGGTAAAAGATGTGACGTGTCAACGAACAAGTTTAATGTGAAAAACTCCAAAAGTGATGTCTGTTTGTTTTCTGTTTCACTCTCTCTTACCTCACTCTGATAGTCCGATAGGACGGCAATCCGACATGACCGGGGAGATTATCAGACGCAGAACCAACGGCTTAACATACTTTCTATTATATATTATTATTTTGTTTGTTGCCAAACAATATAATACACACGAAAATAAGAAGATAAATGAAAACCTTTACCATACCTGCTTAGAATCTTGAGATAGGTAACAAAAATGAAGCATCAAAGGCAGTGAAAATGACAGTTGACAAGGGCGAGTTAAACGTGACAAATTTCAAAACTGATCTACATTTTAGTAAGGTTATTGTACCTACTTATACATAGCCACTATTCATTGTTTTTTTGTAAGTAAAACCAGCCAAGTGCGTGTCGGACCTCGCATAATGAAGGGTTCCGTAGTTGGGATGAATAGATCCCACGAACAAACTCAACATTGTAGTTGAAAAACATGTTGTTCGACTATTACTCGGTTACTTGTAAATCCTACTTAGCTGCGATAGTTTTCCTTTTAACTTCGTTATTTAATACTACTGCTGTGAGAATTTTCACGTATCCAAATACAACCATTTAGCTGGCAGAGAGGACACTTGACTCTAACAAAAATTTGCACTTTAAACCTTAATATTACACAAACGGATCCCTAAATCGAAAAATGATTTTCACAAAACCAAATCACATAATATATATATTTGAACGACATATCTATTGAAAAAAAAAAAAAAAAAAAAAACCCACTTAACGTGTAGGGGAGGTACCAAAAAAAAAACAGATTTTATTTTACCACTTTAACGGCGTCATTATCCATGCCAAATTACAGCTTTCTAGTTGTAAGAGTCACTGAGCTAAACCGCGGACAGACTGACAGACGGACATGGGTTCCTTGTTGGCTACGGAACCCTAAAAAATGAGCCTGATGAACTCTGTAAGTGGGTAAATAAACTTACGTTTAGGAATTGAGCAAAATTACTGCACGTGAGTGCAGGCGTAGTTTTCTGTATTATATTATAATATAGTGTTGTATGATTTGTTAGAGAGTTAATGATGTATGGTTTTATTAACAATGTAAAAAAAGATTTGGATGAAATCTTTCAGAGTTCCGCATGGCTGATATTAAAACATCATCTTGGTTTTATAAACGTAATATAGATCGATTAGATCCTAAAATAAATGATGACAGACTCCAAGAAATGAAAATAATAATTCCCTATTACCTACTCTCAAATCCTAACCTCAAACTTTGAACTCACAAAAATTGCTCCGAAATGAAAACGTTTTTACTCATTAATATTTCATAAGCACGACCAGCTTAAGGCCAGTTCAGCCCTGCCCTATTCTTTTATACAGTCACCAACATAAATCAAAATGGGGGATCAAAGAGTAAGAGGGACGATTTTTATAAATTGCATGCAGCTCTCTACGTAGAAAAATCTCGCGACAAATTCTTATACCTCGCATTTTTAGCAAAGTGGGGAGTATCAAAAGCCTGAAAGGAAAGTTTAAAGATGGAGTGTTAAGGAAGGAAACAATCTTTGGAATGTAGAAGTTTGGTTGGAAAATAACGAAAATTAATTAGATTTTTCTCCCCAAAAACTGTTTAAAAATATAACATTTTCTTCTTGCAGTCACAAATAAATAATCCCTAATGATTAAAAATAATTTGAAACATAAATATTTTTTTTATTATTACCAACAATATTTTGGTCCACAGTTTTTATGTATCCAATCTCAATCTCCTTTGTATTACATAATTGCATAGCACAGGTGTGAGTACTACGAACTATAGAGCTACCATTGACCGGGTAATATGTCTTTCTTCGGCTTGAATGTGCCCTGGTGGCTGAGAGTATGTCATGCTCACTTAGATGTATCGCTGATGGTGGCGTGTGTGTGGGATCATTTAGCTCCCTTCAAAATGGTTGAGCTGAATGGTGCTAATCCACGCGTCATGTTCGTGATCGGGCGCCGTCAGTTGAGACTGGTCATCTCATAGCTGCCACGGATTTTTTTATTTTTTTTATTTAGTTTCTATTTTTTATACCTACTCTGGACGCTTTTAACTTGTAAGTTTTTATTTTTACATCGTTCTCACATTTAGTTATAAATTCAACATTATAGATGTAACTAATATTTTTGTAACAATTTAATTTAAAAGAGTGTCCATGGAGTTTCTTGCCCGTTCTCCATAGGTACCTACTACGCTTTGGAATGGGCATGTTGCTTCATTTTTCTTACTGATCGATTCCTTGACAATTTAAAAGTGCCTGGAAATAGTTTAATTGAAATAAATGATTTAAATTTGAATTTGAGTTTGTAATGGTACCATTAGTTTGTTCACTTCCTTCTTCAATAATTGTCTATGAATCAATTTACATACAACTGACTGCATAAAATCTTACAGTATTTTTATTTTATACCTAGTTATAAAGATTTTCTGTCTCTAACTATGTTCAGTTATAATATAGATAGGTTCGCCTTGTCCCTTGAGACTTGATACCGTCATCATCGTGCCTGCTAACTATCGAATGGCATGTATAACATATCTGACTAATCGTCTGCGTTTGTTGTTATTGACCTAACAACTGCGAACGACGAGCTTCTTTGATAAAATTCTGCGGTTCTTTTTTCTTTCGTAGTGGTCGCCCGCGTTGCTTTTTCTATACATACAAATATAAATACAATTGAAGTGCCTGTTTGTATTGTCAAAATAACAGATTTTTACTAAATGCATTTGAAAGTATATACGGTACTTATAACAGCCACGCGGGCGAATATAGAAAAAGCCAAGCGGGCGAAGCCGCGGGCAGCAGCTAGTATAAAATAAAAATAGCCTAAGACCTAAATAGCCTACACCTTATATAAAAGTCTCGTAATAATCAGTCCAGCCGTTTCGGATATTAGCCGGAAAAACGAGACAGAGAGCGATTAAAAAAAAAAAACATTATTTTTTTGTTATAAGTTCAATTTATAAATTCATATTATGTAATGTATTATTAAGTTGTCATTTTGACATTACAAACAGAAACTTTTATTTATTTTTATGTATAAACTATTATACTTTTTGGTTGGTATAAATAACACTTTGCATTTACAGGAATTTGAAATATGAAAAAGAACTTCAACATCAAAAAGTCAACCCGTTTAAAGTAAAATAAAATAATATTAAAATAATTTAATTAAAAATAATAATTATTATTAATAAAAAGCGAGGGGGGGCAAACCCCCTTATTTGGGAGGCTTATGTCCAGCAGTGGACGTCTTTCGGCTGAAATGATGATGATTAATAAAAATAAAATAATAAATAATTATTAATTGTTATAATATGTTTCTTTTTTCATGTATTTAATTTTTTTTTATTATTATTATTAATAATAAATATTATAATAATGTTAAATATAATATTATACGTTTAAAGTTTAAGTACCTAAACCACATCACTGATCGTAATTTATACTTAGATACTATTACAATTAGCCGTAGAACCGATGACCGTTGGGGTAGACGTGTTCTTGAGTGGAGACCGCGAATCGGCAAACTCAGGCTAGGTGGAGCGACGATCTTCGCAGGGTGGCTGGTAGCAGCTGGATGAGAGTTGCCGAGAATCGAGCTGAATGGCGTGCAATTGGAGAGGCCTATGTCCAGCAGTGGACTGCTATAGGCTGATGATGACTATTACAATAAAACTACTTAATTTCTGCGGTCTGTTAGTTTCCCTCAATTATTATTTTGGCACATCACAGCGCAATAATTGTCACCGATACACAATAAACTATGAAAACAATCAAATCTCCACTTTATCAGTTAAACAAATTAATCGGATTAATTTGACATTTAAAACTGACAAAACGGTTTTACTGGTCACATAAATTCGAATGAAACAGTACGATTGTTTTGCTTTACAATTTATTTTAATTGTATCACAGTAATCGTTTAAATGATGTAATCGATATTATGTATGCAACAAGCTTTTGCCTAGGATTAACCTTATCCTATTTAGACCCACTCAGACATGCATAGCTTTAAAAATATCTTTTCACTTCTCATGCTTTAAAAGATCGTCTTTATGTCGTGCGTAGGCGACATAAAGTCGCTTTTTATGCTCTAGAGCAAAAAAAAAAGTAAGATCTTCGTCGAAGACCAAGGCAATCGGTTCAACAGCCACACGAACCACTTCAACTGTATAGAATAACCTCTTTATTTTAATTCGTTTTGTTAGTATTCTAAGAACAAGGCAAGGATACCAACAGTCAAAGTACACAATAAAACTTCATGAAATAAACCTATATTTTTTATTTCGTCCATTTATTATTTTACATGTTGCTTTTTTATTTCCTCGCAATCGAAGTGAAAAGTAGAGTGTACAGCTCGTCCATAAAACCCATTCTACACTCTACTTTGTATCCATCCTCGCTCGCAAGCTCACTCGGATGGAAAAACGTCTTGCGTAAAATGTTGCGTTTTATGCACTTGATGAACAATCTACTATTACTTCGACAACAATATTCATTTGATGGACTAAATTAGTGATACTAGAGGGCCTTGTGGCTAAGTAATAACAGTCGCACGGGTCGATCAACCAGGTTAAGCTACTCTAGATGGGTGACCATCTTTACATAACGAGACCCCTCAGTGCCTCGGAAAGCATTTGTTGATGGTACAGAACCCTCGCTGCGCGAGACTATAAGGCATTACGTAATTATTCTGATAAAAATCATCAGAAATCAAAATCAAATCAAAAGTTGTTTTGTTAAGAATAGACAAATAACAATTCATTATATTGAAAATAGTATTAATACTTTAATAATAAGAGGTTAATATATAAACGCGCCGTTTCGTCTTTCATCCGTAGGGTTTCACGTCGTATGTAACCAAATTGCTATGCCAACAATCTTGACGTTTAATGTCTACATCACTTCAATACCTACTTATGTTATTGATTTCGATGATGGTAATAACAAGATGAATGAATGAATGATGGAAGTAGGTAATTATAACATTTCGATATTTGAAATGTTTCTTGTCAGTAACTTTGCGGCATCCATGTCGTTATTGAATGCACACTTATCGCTCAATGGCTCGGTGAAATACGAATGACGTATTCATTCATTCTCAATCACTACCCTCGTATCTCTGACAAACCACTTCAATAGTCATGTGCAGTGTGTCAATATCAGTGTGACTACATATTTATACAGGATAAGTTTTTAACCAGAGCGCAAATATTTTTTGGAGGGTCAGTATCATTAATAGAATTTCCATTATTTGTTCTATATATTTTTTTTATAAAACTTATTTTTTTTTGGACTAAGACGTATCAAAATAAGAAATAGGTGGTTAATAAAACTCGTTTAAATCTAATTTGACAAAATTTGAGCACTGTAAAAGAATTACACACAAGTAATTGTATAAAAGGTGTTTTTTTTTTTTTAGTTATTGGTTATTAAAAAAAAACATGTTGTATAAAAGTACTCTGTGGACTACATCAAAAATATACCACAGTTGCAATCATGTTCATCTTCATCATTTCAGCTGAAAGACGTCCACTGTTGGACATAAGCCTCACTCAAGCGTCGCCACATCGACCGGTCCCGTGCTTTTCGCGTCCAAGTTGACAATAATCAGCCAATGAAGTCCCCACTGTTGGGACACAGACCTCCTCTCGATGAGAGGGAGTGGGCCATGATCTATGCGGGCCCAGAGCGAGTTGGTAGATGTCACATGTCTTCGAATTTTTGGTTCTAGGACATGCACCGTTTTGAGAGTAGTGGTGATGAAATAATTTATACAAAGGAAAGCGCCCGTTTGGATTCCAACCTTCGACCTACAGCTGGTAATTTGGCCGTTATCACTGGGCCACCGCTGCTCTAAGTTGACAATGGTGCCGATTCCCTTGTTCACAAACTAAACTTTTAAGTTCAGTGCATCTTTTTATTTCTATTTCATTAAGAAAAGGACAGAAGATAAATTATAGTTTAGTCCTGTCAAATTAATCAGCGCTTGATGTAAATTGACGTAGTTTTAGTCGGCAAGTTTTTAATCACGTCTAAACTTGTATGGAGTAGTGACAGGCGCTGATTAATTTGACAGGACTAAACTAAAATTTATCTTCTGTCCTTTTCATAATGATATAGAAAGAAAAAGAAGCACTGAACAAAAATTTTTTTTTTTTTTTTTTACCAAGGGAATCGGCACCAATATCAGCTTGGAACAGCAGAGAGCTTTGCTTTGCAGTAGGACAATCGCAAGCTGATAAGTTCACAATATCAACTTGCAATTACCTCACTATAAAGCAAAGGTCAACTGTCGTACTCGTACAAATAAGGAACGAGCTTTAATCGCCCCGCATGCTCACTGCGTCTTTGCAACTACAAACTCCCTGGGGCCCAAGTCTGCTATTTTTATGAATTCGTCACTCCAACACAATCCCACTGTCATTTTGCCAAAAACTCGTAATTTGCTAAATTCATAATGGTCGATCATTGGTCGGTCAATGGTCTCGTAATAGGTATAATTGTATTGCAATGGCATTTTGAACGTTTATTCATGTCAGATTTCATTTACATATATTATTTATTAGTATTGTAAGCAATCTGAAGTAGTAGGAAGTTGGAAGTTTAGTAGGAAGTTTCATTTGTCATTATGTACGAGATTACCAATTCTTTCAATGGAGTGTCAGTGGCTGACCATTGGAAAGTCATAATGACGCCATTATATTAGTAGATTACCAAACTTGTCAAAATCAACAATTATGAAATCAATGATAGGCCATACTGACACTATTGTAATAGCAGACTTGAGGCCCTGTTTTTCTTACTTCACGAAGTTTTTCTTTAAATCAAGTAAATATCCGAGAAATTCATTGGTATTTGCCAGGTTTTAAGCCCGCGCTACGGAAACTGTCTTTTAAAGCGTTTGGATATTACTTAATGATCCTTCATCATCTTTCGTCATTCTCATCCCAATTTGTTTGAGGGCGGCGCAGCATGTGTTTTTCTACCTTACCCTCTATTAGTTGGCATCTCATTAGTCACCCCCTTAACATGTTTCATTTTTCCGTTTCTTATTCAATTAAAATATTGCATTAAAGAACCCCAATTTAATCAGCATCGATACAATATTCGAATATCAGTAGAAAAAATATATAAATACATCATAATCCGTCAAACAGACGTAAGAAATGTATCCGAAAGGGAATTTTCTTGAGGCTAGTTGGCGGTTCAGATCAATCTTCAGATAGCATTTGTATCGTGTTCTCGGTGTTATTTCTAGTTTTGTTTTTGTATGTTTTCTGTTTCCTTACACGTGTCATAGACAATAGCACTTTATGGTTGGTTTGGTAGACATAACACGTGCTTATGTAGCTTAGTATTGAATAAAATTGCGTGCTTCTTTTATTATTTGAGCAAAATTATTAAAATTTCGAAACGAAAATTGAGATCATCATCATTGTCTTGCCCTTATACTAATTTATTTTGGGTTAGGGAAACAAAAAAGAGAATGCAATATTAAATAATATTTTTTTTTAGGTTTTAAAAACACTTTTTTGCACAACAATTATATTTATTGATGAGGTCGGTGCTTCCTAGCCCTTCCGATACCATACAAAAAAAAGACAGCATATTATATAGGCACATAAGAGCTACCAGATATACTAGGGATATATTATAGTCTGGATTTCTGCCCGGTTAAAGGCAAATAATCGCCCCTATTACACGCAACCTAATATAAGTGGCAAAATATGTTTTACCTATTATAGATACATCTGCCTATCTCTTCGGGGAACAAAGGCGTGATGGGGTGACCAGAATATATTATAGTTAGGAGTAGGTATGTATCTACTTTAATCAAAAGGCGAAAAAAAGAAAAAGAAAAGGCCCTTTGTACACGGCGCGGTTCCTTTACGGTGCGGCGTATAAACCGAGTCGTAGAAAAAACATGTCTATCAACAAGCTTCCATAGTGATCTATACAATACTGAAGACCGTACCTACACACGGCGAATAAACCGTAGTTTTTCACGATTAAAAAACTTGTGCATACAAATGGCCAAGATCTTACACTAGTACCTTCTGATTTCCATAGCAAAATCACACCGATGGACACAATTTTCGAATAGTTAAAAAGTTACTATCCGTTCCAGGACATCATTTTTCGGAACTAAAATACACAGAAGCACTTTGTTTCGGCTTTATTCGCACACCAGTAGCCATTCGCTTTGAATGCATGATTGATAGTGCAAAGACTAGAATTTATGTCGATACCATCGCTTCTGCCTTGTCTGTGGTAGTTAAAAATAATAGATTCAATTCGCGTTCATTTCTGTATCTATGTTTGGTAAAAAGAGGCTGGTAAAATTTAATAAACTCACGCCTTCTTTTCAAAGGGGTAGGCAGTAACTATATATAGAACTCCACCTGCTACGATCCTTTTGCTTCGTTTATCTACGTTCATGATCTGGTCATACACGCACGCCGGTTGCTAGTACTACGCACCTGACCTTTCTGAAAAATATCACCAATTAGGTCACTATATGTCCTCCTAAGGCGTCTCCTCCCGCAGTTTCCACTCACATCTGACTTATTTATCCTCTCAACATAACCAAACCATCTAAGTATACTCTTTTCAATTCTTGTCACTACATCTTCTTTTAAACCACACCGTTACCTTATCACATCATTTTTCAGCCTACCATACTTCTTCCTTCTTTAAACCAGCCTATCAAAATCCAAACAAAGCTTTAATTCAAAGTAAGGTTTTTCTAAAATATTCGGGTAACTACTTACGGCAAGTCAAAGTATAGTAGGCATTTACATAATAAAACCTTATAACCCTCGAAAAAAAACGCTAAAGGTATGTATATAGGAATACATACATATACCTATATAGGATATAGGAATGCCGCCCGTATTATGAACAACATCAGATAGAAGTAACTGCCCATTCTGTTTAATCAGATCACATTTTGGTGACGCTTATATTTGTGTCGTAACACCAGAGGGCAATATCATATTCAAACATACTGTGCTATTACCAAGGTCAACCAAGCATTGTGATCATGGAAATGGTGAACATTGCCATGATCTCAATGCTCGGTGGGCAACCGAGCATTGAGATCATGGCAATGTTCCATCATCATCATCATTTCAGCCCGAAGACGTCCACTGCTTGACATAGGCCTCCCCAAGCTTCGATAAATCGACCACTCGTGATCTTCTCGCATCCAGCGGTTTCCCGCGGCCTTTTAAAGGTCATCGGATGGTGCCATCTTGAAAATGGATGACAGTGAGACTAAGTTCTATAGAGCCTTTAATGTCCTTATACAGGACAAAGGGTTCTTCTATCACAGAAAGAACAAGTATTAATCACCACACTTGTTTATCAGATAAACAAAGATATTCCCTTAGTTTTGTAATTAGATAACAAGAATTCTAATGTGGTACTTCTGCACTAAAATTACGGTACCTAACAGAGATCATGTTAGTGTTAAATTACCAGCAGAGTGCCATTTAATGGCGTAACCAGATAAAATTTGTCCGGGTGACCCACAATCCGGTTAATCTGATCACATTTTGGCGTCCCTAACCTCGCGTGCAAACTAATTTGCCTTTCACATTCTCACTGACACGAGTATGCATAACAAATGCTCGGTTTGAGCGATTTATAAAATATGTACACATTGTCAGGTTGCGATTTAGTCATGAATCTTAGGTGATTCAGTGGGGTGATAGGTACGGTACGCCTGGTTCTCACGGTGTTATCACTTTTGGTAGGTTTAATTAGGTTTTTGGTGAGTAGTTTGTTGTTATTCATAATGTTTGTATGACACTCTTACCCCGCGTCCTATTTAAAAGCGATCATCGCGCGAATATGTGATAGCGTCGCGGTCATGTCACTTTTTGTTCGGAAATCCGGAAAGCGCGACCACGCGTTCATGTTCACGACGCGGCCTTACGCTTTTATACTCGTAACGCATAGTCGACTGCACGTTTGTGGCAACACTTACCTTGAGCTGGCCTAGCGTAATGAAGCTTTTCAATAGAATAAGAGGCGGCCTATTATACTGGGTTTGTTAACACTAACTTGCAGCCTACCGTGCAAGATTAAAGGGTGTATTCCCGCTGTCCCAACCGCCCGTGTCCCCATTAATGGTAATTCTCATAAAATGGCGAAACTAAAGGTTACATTTTTTTTAATTTTGGTATAGTAATTTTATTCTACATAGGTAAGTGCATTGTCTTCACATATAATTAATAATTAATGTATACAAATATTGTTAACATTTTAAAAGAGTAAGTATGGAGTTTCTTCCCCATTCTTCTCCATACGTAACTACCTTTTGGAAGGGGCAACTAGAATCAATTAATTATTTTTGCAATTTTTGACGTTCAAAAGTGCCTATTTGAAATAAATTATTTGACTTTGACTTTTTTAAGTACTGATTTTAGAAATAATAATTAAAAAATCGGTACTTAAAAGAAAATGGAACCTGTTTTTTCGCCATTTTATGTGAATTACCATTAATGGGGACACGGGCGGTGGGGATAACGGGAATACACCGATTAAAGTGAGGCCAAAAATACTGATCTTCTCTTTAAAAGTAACAATAATTGAATGTCCGATTTATAATGTGCCAAAGCTCTAAAAAGGCATTTATAATGATTCATGACAACAATTCAGATATATAGTTTCCGCTAACATAAAATAACGGAATAGACCTGTGGCTTTAAGTCATAAAGCCGGGTATGAATTTTAAATAAGTAAAGCGTCATCACTGTCATTACTGTCTGTGTAATTAGTCCGGACTAAATTGATGATAAAAACTTATAATTAAAAATGGTAATCTGCCCACTATTGTGGATAAAGCGAAGCTACAATCTTGCTCGTAATCATAAAGAATAATTTAATCCCTACATTAGATCTTTTTAATTATGATACCAATTATTAACGATGCTACTATACAAATAATTTTATCTTAAAATTAAATTTTGAACCGTAATTAAAATACTAAATGAAAGGACAAAGTAAACATACTTAAAACTTATTATTTTCATTTAGTTTGTGTAGCAAAAAGAAACAGATGGTAATTAAATTTTATGGAAATAAAACGGACCCATTTATTTCACTTGAGCTTATTTCAACTATTATTTAGAAACTAGTAGCGGACAAAGCTAGTGTTTAATAAAACCAAGCATTATCTAAAAAAAAACTAATTAATAAAAAGCTTGTAAAAATCTCGTAATACACATAAATGGTTTAAAAAAATACCGGCCAAGTGCGTGTCGGACCACGCACAATGAAGGGTTCCGTAGTTAGGACGAATTTATCCCAAGAACAAACTTAACATTGTCGTTGAAATATATGTTCTCCCATACATTCCAACTGAAAATGTATGTTTGTACGCACAATATTGACGGATTTACCATATTATATAAGACCATATACTTCTTATAAATTTTCTTGTAATCTATACATATGTATAGAACTATTTTCTGTATTTTGTTCAATATTTTAGACTCAGTCGTTTCGGAAATAAGGGGGGAGGGAAAGGTAAATTTTCATATATTTTCTTAAATAACTTTAAAAGTGTTTATTTTAGGCTGGTTTTATTGTTACGCGTACGCGGCAGCACCGTTGGAGCGCGCGCGTTCGGAGATGTATGGGGTAGTAGTTGCGTTTCAAAGTCGCGCGCTTGAGCAGCGTCGTTCGGTAAACGTGCGCTGTTCGCCGGCGCTGCCGAAGCGCGTGCCGCTCGTGCGCGTCTACGGCCAGTATCCTTTTTAGTGTGACGCCGTTGAGACGCGCCGTAAGATATTTTGTTTACAAAATGAATGACATCGATACGCATTAACGTTCATATTGTACACAACTGTCTTACAGCCTAAACTGTCTAATCTGGTTTCACAGTGCAACGCTGTTCAAGCGCGCGCTGTTAACAGTGCGCTGCCCAGCGGTGTGTCTAGCGGCGTGACTATAAAACCAGCCTAAAAGATATATAAAAAAAAAAACTGAAATCCTTACAATAAGCCCTTTTATTTATATGTCACACCGTACAGTATGTAAACTTTTTTTTTAATTTACTTATTTACCCCCCAAAAGAGACATTTACTCTATATTCAAAATTCATTTATTTTCGTTACAACCCATTTTTCGGTCACAAAAGTTCATATGTGTACTAAATTACAACCTAATCGGTCCAGTAGATTCGGAGCAAATTGGCTGTGACAGACGGACAGACAGACACATGAGTAATCCTATAAGGATTCCGTTTTTTCCCTTTAAGGTACGGAACCCTAAAAAATTTGAATAAAATTTTTTCGCACCAACTTTTTGTAGGATATAACTTCCAGTACATAGCACCAGGCCTCGTCACAGTGACTTCTCAACAAATCTCTCCCTCGAGACGTCGTCGGGTGAAAAGTTCACTTTACTTACTGTCACTCAACAGATAATGAACACATAGTAGCGGCAAGCGGGTCGTTGTTCTGGCGCCGCACGCGACGTACCCTTATTACAGAGAAAAAAGAAAAACAAATGCCAACTACTTGCTAGCTCCTACGTGCCCCAATACAGAAGGCAATTTACATTTTTCCAACAAAAACTCCACAAAACAAACGTAGTGCTGAGGTTTTAATAAGAACCTACTGAAAACTTAAAGATCGTTTCAAATACGGTTGTTCTACTTAGCTGGATAATAGCCCCTCTAATCCAAAATGCGTTAATTCCCTCTCCAATATCAACTCTATTACTAGATCGTTAGAGTTCATTGTTTCACTACTAACGATCGAGTTTAGACTTTCTGTCAAAACGAAATAGAATTAAAGTAGCAGGTGAAATTATTTCTATTCTACAAGGTTTGAATTAAAATAATAAAAGAAATCGTTTTCTAGGAATAATGTTTCACCATTTGAGTATAATAACTACGGAGTAATTTTCGTTTATTTTCATAATTATAGGAAGCCGTCCCGGTAATTAATTACAGCGAAATTGTTGCTTTAAATACATCAAATTAAATAAGCTAGCAAAACTCCGCAGACGTGTTCGGTATCGATATCTTAACATGATAAAGAAAAAAAAAGATATTAATTTGATGATGTTTTTTTTTTGGAGTCATCAACCATTGTGTGTAGTCATTTAAAATATCAGTTTTTTTTTCTCATCGATATCTCAACAAGTTGAAACAGATTTTATCAACTCACACTTCAAGTAACAACTCTAACAGCGGTCATTGACCCCCAAAATACATCTACTTTTTCTTATTTTATTATATCGTGTTTAGAAATCGATACCCATTTCGTCTGCGGAGTTTCGCTAGCTAATTTAATTTGTCCTGTATAATTGCGATTGCTGGATCATTAAAAAGAAAGAAAAACTTTAGTTTCACTGTTTGCCTTCAGTCTTGTAATTAAATATTTGAGATTGTTTGGAAATGAAGAGAGTAAATAACGATGTTTCTGTAAATAATACTCAGGTATATTTTATTTATTAAACAAACGACCTTATAGACTTCTGCAATACCTTTGCTTCATTATGATACTAGGTTAATGTTCCCATTGTTGGGACACAGGACTTCTCTCGGTGGGAAACAGTGGGCCGTAATCTACTACGCGGGCCCATTGCGGGTTGGTAGATGTCACAAATGTCTTCGAATTTTTGAAAGAGGGGCAACTAGTATCAGTTCTATTTTCTTGTTAATTTTTCACGCTCAAAACTGCCTTTTATGTGCCTATTTGAAATAAACGATTTGACTTTAGACTTTTTTTTTGACGATAGATT
Organism: Dryobota labecula; assembly: GCA_947523025.1. Lineage (NCBI taxonomy): Eukaryota > Metazoa > Arthropoda > Insecta > Lepidoptera > Noctuidae > Dryobota > Dryobota labecula. The sequence goes on along the minus strand of OX383287.1, from coordinate 26,422,912 downwards.
TGATAAATAAATTTAAATAAGACCGCCTGTTTAAGCCACGTTTTGGAATTGAGGCGCTACTGTCCAAACCTACTGGGGATATTGCTCGCAGAACGGCAGTGCTATTCTGTAACCATCTCACCGTGAAAATTTAGGTGAATTGAGCGTGGAGTGAGTTGGCAATAGTGAGCTGTAATAGGGATGATGCCTAGGTAAAAAAAAAAGGAAAACCGTTTAGTCCAACAATAAAAAAATATTAGACACGTTTTTTTGCTTTATCATATTAATAAAAAATTACTTAGTTAAAACACTTAGTTTAAACTTGGGGAGCGGGGGTTCGTTACGTCACAGCTACGTATAAAATCTACTGAGAAGTTACGTCATGCCACATTGGAACTCATTGTATCGCCGTAATGTTTTGATTACGTTAAAAAAAAAAAAAAATACGTGTCCAATATTTAATAATCTACATGACGAACAAAAAATATTTTTTTAGTCATCATTCCTATTCCACCTTGCCCTAGTAGCATTTTTGTTGGCATTTAGTTGGGCCTTACCTCTGTAAGTGGCCCAACTAAATGCCAACAAAAATGCTACTAGGGTGTTTTAGGGATGACACTATTGACACTACAAGCTCACTTCACCTCAGTTTTCACGGTGATATTTTTACAGAATAGCACTGCAGATGGCCATTGGGGCCGAAAGGTTCTGGAGTGGCGACCGCGTACCGGAAGACGTAGCGTAAGAAGGCCTCCCACAAGGTGGACTGATGACCTTGTGAAAGCCGGAGGAATCCGCTGGGTGCGGGAAGCACGGAACAGGTCGAGGTGGCGGTGCTTGGGGGAGGCCTATGTCCAGCAGTGAACGTCTTTCGGCTGAAATGATGATGATGATGATGATGTCCAAACCTAGTCAAAATTACAGCATTTGTTTCATTTTCTGGTGATCACTGATGTTATAACTATAAACATAATAACCGCGACAATTACCTAAGGTAACAGGTAAAAGTAGCCATGAGCCCCATAAAAACGTACAAGGATATAGAAGAAGAATATCAAGTGATAAACTAGAACGATTTCTCTGTAAGCTCCCCATATAAGTTATCAGAACTCTTATCCCTTCCATATTACATGTATTCATTTTGTCGATATTCTCAGAATTATTACCGATCCAATTTCGAACTTATTTATTTTCCTTATACCTGGCTGGTGCATCGATCTGTTTGAACATTTTTATAAGTTTTAATGCGTTTTCATTAAAGCTGTATAAGTACCGCTTTATTTCAAGTGATGTTCTTGTTCATATGTAGGTACACACATCAAAAAAAGTTTGTGATCACTAGCATAAGCTGATATAATTTTTTAAATTGAACTTTATCAAGAAAAATTCTTAAATGTTTGTTTTTTTTAAATAGAAATACCCTGCTTGAAATTAAAAAATAAAACAATTTTTTTCTTTTAATAAAAAAGCCATCCGTTGTTACTAAGTACAATAACATTAACATTTCGCCTGAATTCCCCGTAAGGATAGGCACAGGTGTACCTAGTATAGTACACCCACATTTCCCGTTATGTTTTAGTTGATTTTACTAAGTAATGTTGCTTTAACTTAGATTTTAATCAAATAACTTCATAATAAATTACGCTATCGTTTTCAAAGGGTACGTATTGCAATATCTAAAATTAAAAGAACTAACGTAAAATAACCTACGTTCAAAATCCCTAAAATCTGTCAAATGGATATGTTACTGAAGTTTATAAAGCTAAAACTTGAAATTCCTATGTACAAAGTTCCTTAAATTGGTTTACCTCACCGTTAATTGGCCAAAATGAAAAATACCGATCTAAGATCGACATTTATTTACTAGGTAGGTATGTCACAGGGTAATTTGATAACTCGAATGTGGCAAAAACCCGGCTAAAGAGAAAATTGCCGGCGAGCGCTACTTGCAAGTTGCTCGTGGGTTTACCTACATTTTTTCCACTGTATTTTGACCATTTGGTGTTTCAAATGTTGGTGTATCAAACTTAAGTGTAATAACTGTTGATATTTTAAACATTAAATATTTAGCCCAATCGGTATTTTAAACTTAGGTAACTCGTAGGTAGGTGTTAGTTGCTTAGGTATTTAAAAACATTAGGTATTCAGATTTCAGGGCATTTTGAACGTAGGTTATTTTACTTTAGTTCTTTTACTTTTAGATATTGCAATACGTACTGTTTCAAATCATGTTATCTTAGCCCAAAAACAATGCCATGTCTATGACAGTGCACGCTCACACAATGTTCTTATACATTTAAAACAACTCACCTATACAATGGTACATCGTTCTTGTACCAGACGACAAGCAGCAGCACATCTGAGGCCTGTGTGGAGCGAGTGTCACACGGCAGTGTCGCGTCGCCGCCTGACACCGCTGACACTTTCACTATGTCTAGAGACTCCGCTATGACGCTTGGCGTCGGCCGGAGACCTGTTGACAAATAGAGATGGTGAGGTTATAATGTCTTTTATGTCATTGACATTTATTCGCATGAGGATTAGTTAGTCACCATAGAGTAGTTGAATACGTAGGAAAACTTTTTTTTTTTTTTTTGGTATTGAACACAAGGGCAGTACAGAAAGTAATTAACAACACAGAAAAAAGGAATAAGTCGTATCAAACTAAATTTAAAATAAGTGTTGTCGAGAGTATACCCATTTCTGAAAGCATCACCAAAAGATTTTCAACTAAAAGGCATGCCTATCAAATTATTGAAATGCCAAGTTAAGACAATTATATTTTAGGTAAATGGGGTACAGCATTTTTTCACGAATACCAATAAGTGCGAATCGAGGAAACGATACGTAATTCCGTTCGTTTGATCTTTTGCTGCATCGTTATTATTTAACCTTTAGTTATATAATTAATATGCAAGATATTTCAGGATTCACTCTATAAATCGTATACTTTAGAAACACGATTATTTGTAGTTTCGTCTATAGAAAAAAAATCCGAAGTAATCTCTAAAAACAATATAAACCCTTAGTACCCTTAGCACGGCGCGGCGTAATGCTTCACGAAAGGTCATCAGTTTTTTAATAATAACAAAACTACATGTTTTTTATAACAAAGTTTCATTTCCAAAGTGGGTTTTTGTTTTAACAATACGAAGGAAATACCTAAATTAGCTAGAGCCGCCACCCTTCCCCTACCATCAAATAGCGCCAGAAGCTCGGTGCGCCCTTGAGATTGGAAACGTAGACATTGCTTTAAAAAGGGGTCATAAAACAAAACAAAAACTTCAACAAGACAATGCAGTTTTAAGACATAAACTATACCGGCAGAAACGCAGTCCGAATAGTTATACCTCCATACCGTGCCGGATCGAAACTTGGCACAGCACACCACAGGTTTACGTCAACCTAGTTAATAACTCCATTATTTTTCTGTCGAAAAAGAAATGAAGCAAACTCGATATGGAACACTGATAAACTTTTATTCAGTAATAGAAAAATTGTACGTTGTTATTTTCGTTGTAATTTTCCGGTACATAATACAACATAACATTACGGCTGTAATCCCCGAAGGGTAAGGCAGAAGTGTACCCCAAACTCAAACTCAAAGCATTTATTTCAAATAAATCAATTACAGGCACTTTTGAACTGTCAAGGGATCGGTCAGTCAGAAAGATAAAGCTAGTTGCCCATTTCAAAGCGTTGTAGGTTCCTATGGAGAAGAACGGGTAAGAAACTCCACGGACACTCTTTTAAAACAAAATATTGGTAACATCATTCATGTCAATTATACATCTGAGAAACTAAGTAGATTGACGTGCACGTTAGAAGCATCCGTAATAAAAACAAAAACCAATTCAAAAATTAAAATAAGCCATGGCAGCTAAGAGATGACCAATCCAAACTGACGGCGCCCGTTCACGAACATGACGACCATTCAGCCATTCAGCCCAACTATTTTGAAGGGAACTTAATGATCCTACACACAGGCCACCACCAGCTAGACATTTTCCACCACCATAAAGTACACCCACTTTTCGGCAGCTATATTTAAGTCCCATGTAATATGGCTGTTGGAGGCAGCATTTACCGAGTGGTCCAATCTGCAGAAGACTGCATAGCTTGGAGACACGTCGTATGTGGTCGCGATCCTCAGCGTAGAGGGAACGACGAAAGACGAAAGAATCCAAACCGGGCCCAAATCCAGACTCCGGACTGCTAGGTACTGAGATATTCCATATGGAAAACCCACTAACACTTTGCCCGACTCGGGAATCGAACCCATGACTTCATGCTCAGCAGTAGCACTTGCGACTACTAGAACAACGAGGCAGTAAATTTTCCGGTACTAAATAAATATAGTTATGAACAAAAGTTGCTTGTCATGAATGTTATTAGTTGTTCTGTAATTATTGTTTTGCCGTGTTGTATAAACTGCGACTGATTGGGTTCGTTTAATTATATGGGTGGACGTACCATCCAAGTAACTAGAATCCATAACAAATATTTGTATCCAATTATTCAAACAATTTTTTTTTTTTACAAAGTATTTTGGACGTTGTTCCGGCTCTTCTTTATAATGATGTCCAACTAGCTGCGCCCCGCGGTTTCATTCGCATGTCTCGATTCCGTGGGAATATCGGGATAAAAAGTATCCAGGTTATAAATTATCTGTGCGACAAATTTCATCGAAATCCGTTCTGCCGTTTTTCCGTGATTGAGTAACAAACATCCATCCATCCTCACAGAGTTTCGCGTTTATTATGACCAATATTGGAACCGTGCACATAGCGTTGACGTTTTATATGGAGGTAGGTACCTAACAGTCACCGTAGCCAAAATCTGTGTGGGATAATACATCCCATGCAGATTTTGGCTATATAGATTATGAAATATCTTGTTTATTTCAATTACAATACATATTGCTTATATATTTTAGGTGAATATTTTTTTTTAATCAATGTAAAATAAAATAAAAACCAACTGCGAAAACAAATAACTAAAAAACACTAACAGAAAAGAAACACAGTTCAATAGATAATAATGCTTGGTTTTAGCTGTGTTTTGCAGTCTGTTTAAAAAAATTATTAGCTTTATTAAAAAAACACTTTTTAACACACACTACACACACTTTTTGACGGCACGGTTGGCGCAGTGGTTAAGCGATTGACTGTTGCGCTGCGTGTTGCGGGTTAGATTCCTGCACAGAACAAATATTTGTATGCCCTACAAGTAGTTGTTCCGGGTCTGGCTGTTAGTGTATGTGAGTTTAAATGTTTGTAAACGCACCCACAATACTACAGGAGAAATTCCTAGTGTGGCAAAGTTTAAAAAAAAAATTGTTTATTTTTGTATTTGGAATTGACTCATTACTAGTTTTTATTTGATACCATCATTGTTCTGATTTATATAAAAAAATAGGTCCCCTCCTTTTTTTTTGTATTTTCAGATGGAATATATAATTATTATAAAGGCTTTGTTACTTCCACAACTAAGACGAATCTAGCAACACCTCATATGTTAAAATCCATCAAGCTGTTAGGCTACAGAGCGTACCAAAGAAAAAGACATAATACTCTCAAAAACATTACCCTCCTTCTAGGGCAGTCGGGTAAAAATAGTAGCCCATCGGCATCATGAACAAAGTCATCAAGGTCCAAGCTACCGGTGGTTAGGGCAAATTATATTATATTTATTATTATTACCGATATTGAAAGGCGACTGACAAAGGGCAAGGGAGTGGAAACGCCGGGAAGGGACGCACTAGGAGGACGTATAGTGGCCTAATTGGTGATGTTCTTCAGAAAGGTCAGGTGCATAGCACTCGTAACCGGCGTGCGTGTTTGACCAGATGTATGAATGTAAACGAAGCGAAAGGAGTATGTAAGAAGCGTAGCAGGTGGCGTTCTATAGTTTCTGCCTACCCCCATGGGAAGATGGCGTGAGTTTGTGTATGTAATATTGTTTAATCAATCAATTAACTCAGCCTATCGCAGTCCACTGCTGAACTTAGGCCTCTACCAGGCTGCGCCACAACACCCTATCCTCCACCTTCCGCATCAAGTCTGTCCCAGCGACCTTTTTGAGGTCGTCGGTCCATCTAGCTGGGGAGCGTCCTACACTACGCTTGCCAATACACGGTCTCCACTCCAGGACTCGTCTGCTCCACCGGCCATCGGTCTTTCAACAAACATGGCCAGCCCACTGCCACTTCAGCGTGCTTACTCTGCAAGCTATGTCGGTAACTCCGGTTCTCTTCCGGATGATTTTATCCTTAAAGAAACTCCGAGCATAGCCCGCTCCATAGCGCGCTGAGCGACTTTAAATTTGTAGACCAGCCCGACTGTCAGTGTCCACGTTTCGGCACCGTATGTCATTACGCACGCACTGGACGCACTGGTTCCTGGTTTGCACTGGTGGTTGGTGTATATTATTATTACCTACCTATTTGTAACCTAGTTAAGAACAAAAAAAGATATTACACACATATTCAACACAGAAATTTGGTACAAACAGGTTTACGCGAAAAAAAAAAATGGAAATATGGCATCCTGACTTAACAAACGAGAATCATGATCAGCTAGTAAGAATTTCGCGTCTCGATTTCCTTTAGAAATCGTTCGCGAAATTCGAATTGTTCGTTCCCAGTGAATACCAAGCGCGATCGTGACAAATGGCCCGATTAACAATCCTGGCCCCGAAGAAGAGATGGTGCGACTAACGATGCAATATATCAAAGGATTTTTCTTAACGCTGACGAGTCTCTCAAGTTATTTGCTTGTTAAATATTAATGTGATCATAACCATGCCTTGAAGATCCTGCTGACGTGGGAATGTGGAAACTGACTTTATTACTTTTTTTAAATTTAGTTTGTTTGAGTTGAGTCGTGTATGGTTTAGAAAGCTTTTGTTAGATTGACATCATAATCATACTAACACATACATGTGTAACATTATTTACCTATACAGTGAAACAGTTACCCTAATACAAATAAACACGGAATAAAGTTATGCTGGGTATAAACGTCATAAAATTTATGGACCGAAGTTATACCTAGGATAACTTTATTCCGTGTTTATTTGTAAGGCCCTAAGTTTATAATTATATTATATTACACAAAATTTGCAACTATAATTGATATTCATGAACTTCAAAAATAGAAGAGGTTTGCAAGTACACCGCGTCACAAAATCTGACAGTAGAATCAATAGTTATGAAATAAGAATAAGGTATCTAAATTTATCTAGATTTAGTTACCTCATTTATAACATCAAAGCAAATGCCAATAACTAAAAAAAAAAATTTTTTTTTTTATTCCTGTCATAAAATAACGCCAGTTACATGCGTCATCTCCTCCAAAACATTCCATTACACTAAGCAGCTCCGACTTGATGAACGAAACTTGGTAATAAATAACACCAATTACATTAGCGGCTTCACTACCGTCAAAACGCTGTAGTTTCCACCCGAAACGCCACCTCTAAAGGAAAATACGGAATCCATACGTACATACATAAAAGCCGACAACCTATTAATAGTCTTAATGGAGTTTCTGTCTATAAATGTCTGTTCTCCTCGATAAACTGGTGATATATATCTACCTTGTAAAACAGAGGTTGGTATGTACCCATAAAATAAGTGGGTGTATCAATTTAGTGTGGGAACCTCGTAGATTACTGCCAGTTCTACGATTGTATGAATCTCGGTCGCGTGTTGCTACTGTGTAACATTACCTTTGCTTTGAATGTGAAATATACGTATCAATATATCTAAATGGACCAACATACATGAAACTGGTATAAGGTTCTACCCTCATTTCTTTTACTATTCTTTGCATCCACTTATTTTTTGTGTTTCTCTTCTTCTCAATCGCTCTCTCACTGCTGAGAATTGTGACTCCTTTTCAAATTGTCAACGGTCTTTCTCCATCTATTACGGTCGGTGGCCTGGTGGAATGCGGCGCCGATAGGTACATCCAGTTGCTCAAATATTTGATCCGACCACCGTTTTTGCAGCATGCTGCTGCCCATTCTCTAGTAAGTCCCTTAGTTGCCTTTTACGACATCCACGGGAAGAAATAGGGAGATGCTATTCTTTACATCCGGCACCACACGGCACCGACACCACCGGCTCTGATAGATGTCAGGAACCCATTCTCTCATTGGAAGGCGTGTTAGGCGTCATCTCTACGGGCGACAAAATCGCGGCGATAGTCTCGCCGTACTATCAGTGGAACCTAGTTCCAGTTCATTTCTGCTTTCCTGATAGTTATAGGTATTGGACATGACAGTTATAGGTAAGATATACAGACAGGACAGTTTTAAGACTTCTATCGATATAGTGAATAATAACGAATACTTTATATTCCTCTTTATGTTTAATCGGTGGTGCACAACTTAGTGAGATCATTTAGGTGTCTATTTTCTATTCATTTCTGTCACCCTGTTATTTTTCAAAACAACAAATGATTCAATTTCAAAACCTGCATTTTTACCATTATTGATCTAAGTAGTTGCTTAAGCACCAATTTCCAAATCATTTCTGCTTTCCTGATCGTTTTAATAAATAAACAATGAGAACAGTTGAATTTTAAAACGAGAAAATGAGATGGTGCTATTCTGTACGTCCGGCACCACACGGATGACATACTAAATTATTATTATTATTATATTCATTTATTTCAGATTTCCAAATTGGTACATCCATAAAATTGTTAGTAACACAGAAATGCTTATGAGAAACTAATGTTAGTAATGACATGACACACTTAAAAATAACAATAGCGGATAATCCGATACTCGAGCGCATGTTTACTTGACTGCGTGCAGTCGTATCCAGCGCTCGAGCATCGAAATATATTATGAAAACTAATTGTAGGAACTGAAAAAAAAAATATAGATATATATATATACCAAATAGATTCTCGACTAAAAAAACACGACATCATTGAAGGTTTAAGTAGGTATCCTAAAAATATAACCTACATATACAAATAAAACAGCCTTTTCAACTATTTAAATGCTAACTAAACACCTACATAATACCTATAGAACCAACTCATCAAGTAAGCGCTATAGCTTGTTCCATTTAAAACGAACGAATTCATTGAGTACAGCAGTCCCGTGAGAGCCGACCTTATTTCCAGTACATGTCATGGCGAGAATCATACGTCGTGAACTGACGTTAACTCCACCAATTGTTGTACAAAATGGACTAAGTGTGTGTTATTTGATATTACATTTCCTAGCTGAATCTCCACCGTATTGGGACGGCGTGATTTCTTGGACATTTTTCAAGTCTGTTCTGTTTTTGACAGGATTATGTGGTTTGTTTTGTTTCTATTTTGAGTATTGACTAACATTTGGCCTAGAGATTTACCTATTAAGTTTAGGTGCTATTTGTGTCTGTAAACGCAGGTGTAGTTTAGTGTAGGGTGACATTTGGAAACCACAACATGAATTTCAAACAGTATCTAAACCTGTATGATTGACTCGTAACTAAGTCGTCTTAAATACCTACATATACAGTTAAAGATATAGACATATAACAACTCAACAAAAACAAATATTTTTAATAAGGTATTCTGCTATTGAACCCTTAAAACAAAACTACCTACTAAGATGTTTGTCGAACTGTCCAAGCCTGTGCCCGTTCTAAAAAACTCGAAGCACCTCTCCAGGTATGTCACAAAATTTATTCTGTCACATTTATTTCTAACATAAAAACGTTATTGGAAAAACGTGTCGAAGTTATGAACCTACGTAAGCACAAAGTGAAATCCGGATCCGATATTCGGTGCGTACCGATTCCGGATTCCGGCGCTAATCGCCTCGTTAGTCACAACGCCGAACGGATTATCTCCGGTGGAATAATACCGGAATACATGCTTTTATGCAATACCTAGTCTATCTTTAGGCCATAGTCCGTTCCCATACTTTATTTATATCAATGTTCATATTTTATTTCGAATATATCTCGACAGGTTTCAGCTGTGTTATTGACAGATTTTTCGGGAGTACGTGTCGAATTTAGCATTATTCCGGGGTTGCGAAAAAATATGATTTTGGTTTTTTAGAGTTCCGTAGTCAACAAGGAACCCTTATAGTTTTGCCATGTCCGTCTGTCTGTCTGTCCGCGGCTTAGCTCAAAGATTCTTAGTACTAGAAAGCTGCAATTTGGTATGGGTATACATAATAATCACGCTGATAAAGTGGTAAATTAAATCTTGATTTTTTTTAGGGAACCTCCCGTACACCTAAAGTGGGGATGATATTATTTTTTTTTTCGTCTATACCACGGTGTGGGGTATTGTTGTATAGGCCGTTCAAAACAATTGCGGGTTTGTAAAACCATTTTTCGATTCAGAGATCCGTTTGCGTAATATTAAGCTTTAAAGTGCAAATTTTGTTAGGATCAAATGTGTCCCCCCCTGCAAGCTAAATGGTTGTATTTGGGTATGTTAAAAAAATTCACAGCAGTAGTATATATAACTTAGTTAAAAGGAAAACTATCACAGCTAGTAGGCTTTACAGGTTACCGAGTAATAGTCGACCAACTTACATTTACAGTTAAAAAACATGTTCTCCCGCACATTGTGTATCGGAAAACATGTTTTGCAACTACATTGTTAAGTTTGTTCTTGGGATTAATTAATTCATCCCAACTACGGAACCCTTCATTGTGCGTGTTCCGACACGCACTTAGTCGGTTTTTATTGATTTATATTATTTTTCTAAAATTGCTGTCCCTGAAATGTACCGGCCGAAGGCTTTACAGAAATCCCGTAATGGGTTGTGCATTGGTGCAGTTGTTGAGCTCTTGACTACTGCGTTATATAGCTCTGTAATTGAGTAGTGTTTATACTTTTAGTTATAGAGCTGAGCTGAGCTATGGAGCTGGCTCAAAGTTTCTTTGACGGATAAAATCAGAAACGAAGTTATCCGGAAAAGAACTAAGTTACCGACATAGCTTGCAGAGTAAGTAAGCTGAAGTGGCAGTGGGCTGGCCATGTTTGTCGAAGAACTGATGGCTGGTGGAGCAGAAGAGTCCTGGAGTGGAGACCGCGTATCGGCAAGCGTAGTGTGGGACGCCCCCCAGCTAGATTGACCGACGACCTAAAAAAGGTGGCTGGGACAGACTGGATGCGGAAGGCGGAGGATAGTGTTGTGGCGCAGCCTGGGAGAGGCTTATGTCCAGCAGTGGACTGCGATAGGCTGGGTTGATCTATAATTTTTGTTATTATTACAGCTAATCTGTGATGACAAATCCACAAAAAAACAAATAAAAACAAGCAATAAAAGATTTTCTCATGGGAACGAAAAACCTAAAATATGTTAAGTTTATAATTTTTTGATTAGACAAATCAAGGGATGCCTACTTACAATGATAGTTGTGATTTTTGTCTCCTAAGTCTTGTAAATTTTTACACAATACCAACTCAAATCAAACTCATAATGTTTGACTCATTCAATAATTCGTCTCTTTATTTCACTTCCTGTCCACTTTTCAGACATATTTTCATAGAATTCACTTTATGTTTATACAAAAATCGGTATAATGTTCAAATAATATCAGAAAGCTTTAAAAATATTAGTTTTTCCATTAATGGTTGCCTACAAAATGGACGATATAGTGAATGAACTTCGAAATTTGAATTTTATGGCCGTTAAAAGCCAGCCGCCATATTTATTCATAAAGTAGTAATGTATTTCAACTTAGCGAGTTAATATTGGGAGTGGGTTCATAACATTCTATCACATAAAAGCGATTCTGTCAGCCATTTATGATAAAAATAAAATGGAGTCACATTAGCCGATGGATCGACGGAGTGTTTAATATTATTGCTCTGTATCGTAGTGAAAAGCTCAGTAGACGCAAAATAACATCACACCTATATTTCTATGTAGATATGAAGACAGATTGTAAAATAAAACACATAATACCTACTCTTCCCAATCATTTATATTGCATCCAGTAAACAACGCTACGCCTGTATGTGAAAAGTTGCATTTCTACCTTTTACAGAGAAAAATATTATTATATTACATGAAAGAGAACTTCATGAAAGGTAATTCATTTATTTCTTTATATTTTCTGCAACTAAAATCCTTTGACGATGACAAATCGCATTAATAAAGAGCAGTATGTTTTATTATGCACGTAGAAGAATCTAGTACAGTAAAGGATTTTATTTCTATTCATAAACTTTTGTGAACTGCTTGAAGTAAATTGTGAACAACATAAAGGTACTTAAGACTTTGTAAATATCTGCTAGATTATGTAATAAAAATATTTGTACACAGTTGATGTATTTAATGTACTTACCTAATCGCCAGATTTATATAGCAGAACACAACAATACAACCATTATTATTCCATGAAATAAGATACCTCCACACTTTCTATCCGATATAATAATAATGCATGGACCACGCTGACGGTTTTCTAAGACAACATTTTGACTAATTTCAAGCAAGTCAAATTACTTTTTCTCTACAAAAATGTTCAATAATTCCTACAAGGCTCGTCAAAATTTACTCACCAAACCGCACCAGCCTACCAGCCCACACCGGGCCCGCGTAGTGGATTACGGCCCCTTCCTTCTCATCGAGTAGAGGCCAGAGTCCCAGCAGTGAGAACATTATAGGCTCATTATGCTATGCTATTATCTACCACCTACCCGCACAAAAACTCCGGTATCTAAAAACTGATCAGTATAACCAGTTTTATTTACAGAAATTCAATTCCGCCAGTGTGGAGGCCTTACAAGCTCGCGTGTGGAATTCGCCGGCTTTTTCTCACGAGTACCTATGTATCGTGATACGTGACGGGGCCAAATTGGAGGGGAAAATTTGCCAAGAACACGTAATGTCTGAATTGTGACTTTGACGTTCGTAATGTGGAGCGAAGTTTCAAGTGTTGGTTGTCTGGAAGAAATCGATGGCTCTCGACGTCAAGAACGATCCTTGAATTCCATGTGCGTGGATCTTTACTAGATTCACTGTACGTAACTATTTTCCTAGGGCTGTGCAGATCTTTTTCTAGCCTTACTGTGTAAAGGTAGTTACTACACAGGTAGGCCCTAGGAAGGCCTAGGGGTGCACAGATCTTTAGTAGCATTACTGTACCTAACTTTCCCAGCTTTTGCCAGTGTCGCAACGCTTAGTAAATTACGCAACGTCTATTGTCTTTGGTCTTGGACTGATATCAAGCAATGGACAACATAGTCAAACTTTTTTTTACATCTAAGGTTTTGAACACGAGGCTTTTCTTTCCTAAGGCTTGATTTATTTTGAGAAACCTAAAAACTGGGCCCCTATTCCACTCCGCTTGCTGTCAAGATTTTCACAGAAAATACTTCAGTCTTTATGTTGAAATTAATGTCAAGTATAGGTATGAGTATCGTATTCCTCCCTGAAAGTAATAAAATATTTTTATTTACAACATGTGTCCCACTCGTCAAGACCTAGTTTCTGTTGAATTAGAATTTTATTTGATAAAAAGGTTAGTCCTTGTAATATGTCACAAGATCAGAAGAAAAGTCTAAAACCGTATTTTATTTTTGTTTTCACTGGCGCCTACAGCCATCCATGGACACACCATGGACACAGCATGGACTTGAGGAATTTGGTGCAGGTAAAGGAAGTATTACCTTTAAAAAAATTATGTGGCTGATTACAAGCTTGCTAGATAAAAACCGGCCAAGTGCGTGTCGGACCACGCACAACGAAGAGTTCCGTAATTGGGATGAGTTTGTTCCAAGAACAAACTTAACATTGTAGTTGAAAATCGAGTTCTCGCATATATTCCAACTAAAATTTTAAGTTTGTACGCACAATATTGAGAGATTTACCATGTTATATAATATACCATAGACTTCTGATAGGTTTACCTGTAATCTATACGTAAAGAACTATTTTCTGTATTTTTTTAGGTTTAGTAGTTTCGGAGATAAGTAATGGTCAATTTTCATCTATTTTCTTAAATAACTATATATTTTAAAGTTATAAAAAAAAACTGAAATCCTTAAAATAAGCCCTTTCATTTCATATGTCACACAATACAGTTTGCAAAACTTTTATTTTCTAATTTGCCCTCCAAAAGTTACCCTTATGTTTAAAATTCATTTATTTACGTTACACGTCCATATTTGGGTCGCAGAAGTTCATATTTGTACCAAATTTCAACCTTATCGGTCCAGGAGATTCGGAGCAAATTGGCTGTGATAGACGGACTGACAGATAGACACACGAGTGATTTTTTATGGGTTCCGTTTTTTCCTTTAGAGGTAGGGAACCCCAAAATTTACGTTTAAAATATCAAAAAGTACCTCAATAGGCACATCATTTTCCTAAGCAGTGAGATAGTAGGTACATTTTACGTGTTTAATATTGTCTACATTTACCTACATATGTATATTTATAGCCAGCTAATACTGTGCCAACTCTGACAACCTATTGAGCTTGTCAATCGAGAACGTGAAATGGTTTGATGAGCGGATACAATAGCTTCGGCATCACTCAAATTGCATACAGATTTCTGAATTATACGAATTCAGCAAACATTTTTATTTCTTCTTTAACAAATACCTATTTTTAATACGTACTAAAGATGCGCCTTCTTTTTACTTATAACACAAATTCTATCATAATTGGATTACAATAGAAAATATATTTGATAAAGGTACAATATTCTGTCGATGCGATGTCCTACTTACCATCGATTTGTTGCTGGCTAATCAAATTAGCTGATCGCTTAAAAATATGCCTTTAAAGTGATTTATGCAATATTTGTTTCAACCTATTATAATTATTAATACTGCAGACGCAATCATAATCGTGTAACTAAGTGCTAACAACTTTTTCCGTAAATAATATAGAAATTAACTACATGTTTAAGACCTTAATGATTAGTATTTAAGTATATATTAACATAATTAACTAACTATTGCACTATTCATAAAACTTATGTCAAATATTTGTTAAGAAATCAGTTGACCTAATAGTAATTGTAAGAACTCATGTCGCCTGTGATACAGGTTTAACCTAGTACAGGCATCATACTTTGTAATACCTA
The DNA here is from genome assembly GCA_947523025.1 of Dryobota labecula. Classification (NCBI taxonomy): domain Eukaryota; kingdom Metazoa; phylum Arthropoda; class Insecta; order Lepidoptera; family Noctuidae; genus Dryobota; species Dryobota labecula. Next base: position 26,407,860 of record OX383287.1, on the reverse strand, counting down.
CATTATTTCTAAGATTTATACTGTATATTTCCAATTTTTATTTTTGAATAAATTTTATTATTATTATTATTTTATTTACGTCTACATATCTCGGGACCCTAGGGTCCCGGACCTTTGGAAGGCGTACGAGGGGCCGAAGCCAACTCGCAGAGGCCCGTTTGACGCTTTTTAATTAAATGAGGCACCAACCGACGATTATCCCTGTACGCACTATGCAAGTGCACCCAAGGACAACCCCCGGTTGGTGTAGGACTATTGCAGGATATGGTAAACAAAGATATTGGACTATGGGTTTGGGTGGTTAAAATGGACTGGTTACCAAAAACTATGGAAGGACTATGGCCCCTGCCTGATCAATGTCTTATTATACACGGATAAAATGGCAGGGGGTGACTTGCACACTCAATAATGGGCCCCCGAAAACTGTCGCTAGCACATAGTGACGTAGCGACAAGGGAGCAACATGTCCTGAGGTGCTCGAGGAGTGGGGAGGTATTCCAAGGCTCTCAGAACAATCCCAGAGCCCGGAAGATGGTCAAAATCCCTACAAGCACTTACTGGAATACTTCCTTCCTCCGAGCACGTTTGCTCTTGCGAATCTCCACTCAAGCCGGCCAATAAAGGCAAGAATGAGGTGGGAGCTCAGTTCCTCGTCAGTGTTCACTCCAGCCGGCCAATAAAGGCAAGCCAGAGATGAGGAACATGACTTCTCCCGGGAGATAGGGTCCGTGGGGTCGCAACTGCCCAACAGCTCGCCACATGCTGCCCTGCGGGTTTCTGTATCTCTCTTGGTCTGGCTCCTCACCCTAGACATGTTCCGGCAAAGTAAACTCTACCGTCACAGACCTAGAGTTCGGAGCGCGCAAGCCCCACCACGACGTCAACGTAGAGATACGGCGGTGGGGTTATTATTATTATTATTATTCTTCCCGCCTTCCAGCTTTCTCTGTCCATGCTGTAAGATTGTGGAACACACTTCCCGCCTAGCATTCGCGATTAATATACTGTGTCTCTATTCAAATATCGAGTAAAAGAGCATTACCTTTTGTCTCAACTGTGAGTATTTTTTATATATACTCGTATACATATATTTATATATTGTAGCTCAATTTACATATATTTATTTAAGTATATTTTAGTTTAAGACTTCGCATATTCATATTTCCCTCTTCTTATTCTCACACACTTTGTCTACATTTCTTTCTCATTTCTCCTTTCGCAGGTTTGCTGGAAGAAATTTCTTAAGAAATATGCAGTACCTTATATTAAGTGAACTTAGGTGGTCACTATACCGAGTTAATAAAAGTATGTTTTTTTTTTACATACAACGGGGAAGCTCTTGGCCTTCATCTCACCTGATGGAAGTGATGATAAGGCCGAAGATGGAAGCGAGCTTTATCCGATATATGTAAGTATGCAGTACCTTTGTACTCAAAATTATAATTATGTCGTAACTCTATGTATTTTACTGCGTGTACATTAATAAATAAGATATCCTTTCTTGTTCACCAGACAAAAAAAAAAAAAACCCGTAGGTTTACATTTAGGTATTATTCCATAAAAACAATGTTGTAAAATCATATCCTGATACTTAGGAAAAAAAGTGCAAGATGTTCTCATTAAAAATGACGGGAAAGGACCTGGGAAAGTCATTCAAGCAGGGAGGAATTGGACGCAAGGGGAACGTAAAGCGCAGACTGCAGACAAAGAGTTGGTTCACTACATTTTTTATTACACAATGAATCTTAGAAACGTGCTGCGAGTTAAACAACAGTTCCTACTCATTGACTTTGTTGCCTTCCTATGAATGATTAAGTGCCATTGGTTAAATAAACAGATTAGTTATGAAGCGTTGATCACATAACTTACACCGTATACAAAAACATATTTATTTTTTTGCGACGCTACTGAAGTCTCGTCGATATCGCTGTACAGTCACGAGCACCAATATGTATACACTTAGCAAAATTTAAAAGCAATTTTCATGGCGAATAACGATTGCAACTTTGAGATAAGACCTATTATATAATAGTATAAGTATATACTATTATATAATAATAGGTCTTATCTCAAAGTTGTAATCCTTATTCAAAGTTTACTTATTCAGTAACTTGGCTTTTTCTAAAATAAAAGCCTAAGTTAGTCCTTGATAGACCGACTATCAGCCAGTAAAAGTCCCGTCAAAATCGGTTCAGCCGTATTGGACATTAGTGAGAACAAACAAACATATAGACAGATAAGCAGTTTTTTTTATAAATACCCTACATAATTTCATGTGCATTTAGTAAAAAGCTGTTATTTTGACAATACAAACAGACACTTCAATTTTATTTATTTGTATAGATAGAAGAAGGTACTTTTTACGCGACTTCAACAAAGTCGTTTTATCAAGATCACCGATTCCGAAGACACCAGTAGGTACAGTCAGCCTCTAAAAGATGTAAACATCGACAAGAATGCATTTTTTTGTTTGAGGCTGACTGTACACTACGGCTGACTTACAACTTTGAGATAAGACCTATTATATAATAGTATATACTTATACTATTATATAATAGGTCTTATCTCAAAGTTGCAATCGTTATTCACGGGAAAATTGCTTTTGAATTTTGCTAAGTGTATACATACATATTGGTGCTCGTGACTGTACAGTCAGCCTCAAACAAACAAACGAATTCTTGTCGATGTTTACATCTTTTAGAGGCTGATTGTACCTACGGTATCTCCGGAATCGGTGTACTTGCAACGACTTTGTTGAAGTCGCATAAAAATTACCTTCTGGAGTACCATCTGTACAAAAATAATAATATATATAATAAAATTGAAGTGTCTGTTTGTAGTGTCAAAATAACAGCTTTTTACTAAATGCACATGAAATGATGTACGGTATTTATAAAAAAAAAAAACATTTTTTTTTCTGCCTATCTGTTTATATGTTTGTTTGTTCCCGCTAATGTCCAATACGGCTGAGCCGATTTTGATGGGACTTTTACTGGCTGATAGCCAGTCTATCAAGGAGTAACTTAGGCTTTTACTATGCCGGTGCCTGCCAGGGTTGCGGGTTTGTCCGAAAGGGATACCGTGGCCCTGGCACACAGGCAACTGAAGGAACACGGGTGGGTTTTAGTCAGTAAAAGTCTGACACGCCCTTCCGCTCCACCCAGAGTCGGAGAAGTTATATGATAATTTCCCACCCAAAAAAAAGGCTTTTATTTTAGAAAAAGCCACGCGGGCGTAGCCGCGGGCACCAGCTAGTTACTGAATAAGTAAACAAACGTCATCATCATCATCATCATTTCAGCCGAAAGACGTTCACTGCTGGACATAAGCCTCCCCCAATTGGGGGGGTTTGCCATAATCACCACGTTTGGCGGGCGGGTTGGCGATCGCAGTATGATGTTAAAAATGCATAGAGACCGCTGTTGCCCATTTTGTAGTAAGTCCCTTAGTCGCCTTTTACGACACCCACGGGAGGAAATGGGATGGTGCTATTCTTTACGTCCGGCACCACACGGAACAAAAAACAAACGTACATGGGTATAAATGATATAGCTATAACCAAGTGTTGGTTGTCTGATGAAGCAACTCTCTTGCTAAAAGGTATTATTAATGTACCACTATATTTAGCCCAATGAAGCATTTATGTAACGCAATTGATAAGAACAGCACTCAGCTCTTCACCTAAAACTATCTTGTGAATCGATTACACCGAAAAACCTTACCTCAAGACACCGAACATCTCCATACACCAAGTTTCCCGTTCAATTACATTTCAAAGTGAAGTGAATTCCCTCTTTGGAAAGGTAAAAGGCAATATTTAACGTAAACCATTCAGCCGCCGACCTAAGCCGGTGTGCAAAAGAGAAAAATCCACTGGAACATTTCACTTCCCCCTGTATAGTGGCCGCGTATATTTTAACCCGTTCAATGGATCCGTGACACGGCTAGTCGTGGGTAAAAATTCGTGGAAGGGTGCTCTGCGATAGTGTCCTAGCTTAAAGTGTGATGTTACCTACAGAAGTGGAGATGAAATTTGCTGTGTGAAGTTATGTTTTTCTGAATTTATTTGTTTGTAAAAATGAACTCTCCCCTATTCCATTGCTTGCTTAAGGATGCATATCCGGTAGGCTATAATAATCCTTCCATATCCTATGGGCACGTCTTCCCTACCATTATCGTGCCCCCCGGTCTACTCCTTGATATACAATGGCCACTGTAGTCCCATGAAACATGAGGCTCCAGGGGCTAGTGTGAATCTTTGGGTTCATTCGAGTAATCGAGTCTGGTTAAACCACGCTGGGGTCAGTTCATTTCATTCATTCATTCATTGTAAAAATGAACTTAAAAAATATTAACGTTTTTTTTATGTTTTTTAAATTCTCCCATAAAAAATAATTTCACTTAATAAATGAATGACATTTAAATATTTGAGTAAAATTATTTTTTGGACTTGCGATTTACAACAAGTCCAATATGAAAAATAATATATACTAATATTATAAAGAGGTAAAATTTGTTTGTAATTTTGTACGTAGGGGGTAATCTCTGGAACTACCAGTCGGATTTGAAAAATTATTTTTGCATTTGATACCCCAATTGTTGAGGAAGGTATAGGCTATTTAACATCACGCTGTGACTCTTAGGAACCGAGTACAAAGAAAAATGTCAGAAAAAAACGCAAAGTGACAAGAAAATAATATCGCGGGCGGACTATGGGTCGGGGGGACAAGAAATTTCACGCCGACGAAATCGCGGGCAGAAGCCAGTAATCGCTACTTTAAGATCAATGTCAAAATTATGATTCTGTAACTGTTAGATATTGATTTGTTGCTAAATAAATAATTAACCTTACAAAGATTTTATTAACTATGGATTCAACACAGTCATAACATACCATCACGCCCGTATTCGAAGGGTTTGGTAGAGATGTACCTATAGTACAATGTAGCAGTGGATTAAATTATGCCGTTATGATATTTAATGCCTGTATAGTTTGTATGGCCTATTCAATTTATCTATGACATTGTCACATGGCTAGAAACATTGTTTACCTTTTGCTGCAGCTTTTGTTGTGGTTCCTATTCGACTTAGATAGACAGAATACTCTTTAATAAGTACACCATAAAAACTACAGATATAATAATGTAGAAATATTATATAGGATGATACAATGGGCGGTCTTGTCGCTAAAAGCGATCTTTCCAGACAACCTTTGGATGGATTAAAAGTAGAAGTAGAAATAATACTGCAGGTAGTCAGTGGTGTACCTTTACAATAAATACATACATAAAGCATACAGGTACTTATCTATATAAATATATATACAATAATAAACATGAAACAAGAACAAGGAACTTTACGTAATGATGATGTTTAAGGAGACAGGAAGTGTTTCTTTACCAGAATTTAAAAAATGGATACAGATTGAGCACGCATTATGGATACGGGCAAGGCATTCCATAATCGTACTACTTGAACTGTACAAGACTTGTCATAAAATTATATAGTGGAATGCATCGGCATCTCTACTCTCAAGTTTTCCAATGACCTTAGATTTTTTTTAGGGCATAGTTTATTTTCAGTAAAATGATGGGAGTATTACTATACTCCTCTCTTCTCTACGGTACTGAATTACCGAATAAGATGCATTCGGTTTTTACTAAAATTCGTACGAAAACGCGTTAAAAGTCAAACATAGCTAGATAAACGAACGCATCAAAAGCTCACTATGGCCACGCGCAATTTTGACGCGTTTTCGTACGGATTTTACTCGTGCGAACACATACGAATACGCACGAACGAAACCGACCTTCCAAGCAAACTGAGTGCGAGTTAGTCGTACGTATACGTCCGTGTAGTTCCGACGCCCGAAAACAATCCAAACTTGTTGGGATTTTAAATCAATTTCATGCGTTGAAAATTAAAAACACCGAAACAGTACCTTTTTGACGGAGAAATAAGTATTCAGTGTGAAAAAAGAAAAAGAAAAAAAAAGAAGTATTTATTGGGACTCATACAGGAAGACCACATTTTAAACTAAACACATTCATAGTAACACTAATAAAAAATAAAATAAAAAACAAAAGTAAAATGAAAACAAAATCCTATACGCGCGTGTGTGCGCACTCAATTCGTACGACCACGATTATACGTTTACGTACGATACAAATTCGTGGGCAAAGTGTTAGCGGCCTAAAGGAGGAATCAAAACATTACGACTACAGAAGGGGTACTTACTTTTAAAATTTTGAATTTTCTTTTTTCCCATACATTAAACCGGTTTAGCTGATCCACACACGTAAAAAATTTGCCCAAAACCCGTGCGGCAACGAATTGACACTTTTTATCTTGGGAGAGTAGGTACTGCAATCACTCGGTCCACTGAACGGGTTAATTAATGAAATCTATTAACTTCTCTCTACTCCTTAGGGACGGGAATTGCTTGCGGATTTTTTGCTCCATCATCCTATCTAGCCAATTTCCAACTGTTCGCAGCTGTGTCGGTTTTTCATTTTAAAAGTCCCGTACGAAGTGACACAGTGCAACACGGTAACGGTTGCGTCTCCCAATGGGGAGGATCAGATTTTATTCTGTTGCGATTTCAGTAACTGAGGTTTAGTTCGGATCGGTCCGGAATTGATTGCGGATTTATTTGATGCGGCATTTTTAGAAGGATACTAAACTGGTCTCGGTAAAATGCTTCTACTTTTTCCACGGTAATGGATATTTATCCAATCGAACAAGGTTTTTTACAAAACGTAATTCAGTAGAATCGTCTTGTTGCTCGTTCTACAAAAATGTTATTTAGTCACAGTTCGTGAAACACAAAACACAAATTACAAAATAAAAAGTGAAATATTTTTTACAAGAATAGTGGCTGCTCTATAAAGATTCATTTCAGTATTAATGCCAGACAAAGGCTATCTGACGCTAGTTTTCTAATGAACATTTAGGACATAAAATTATGTATTGTCAGTAACAATCTTACAGATAGCAGTAAGATTATTACTCACAACAATATGGATTATTTTTTTGACATATCTCGGGACTCTGGGGTCCCGGGCCTGTGGAAAGCATACGAGGGACCGAAACCAACTCGCAGAGGCCCGTTATACGCTTTTAATTAAATGAGGCACTATGTAAGTGCACCCAAGGACAACCTCCGGTTAGTGTAGGACTGTTGCAGGATATGGGGTTTTGTGTGGTTAAAATGGACTGATTACCTAAAACTATGGAAGGACTGTGGCCCCTGCCTGATCAATGTTTTATTGTACTCGGATAAATTGTGACTTGCACACTTAATAATGTGTCCCGGAAACGGCCACTATCACTAAGTGCCGTAGCAACAAAGGGGCAACATATCCAGAGGTGTTTGAGGACTGGAGAGGTATTCCACGGCTATCAGAACAGATTATTATATTGTGATTATTTTATTATTAGCACAGTATAATATAGAAAAACATTGAAAACATTTAACCTATGACTAAGTATATCCAGTGCTTTAGTATAAGGCTGTCTGGGCTTCCTGGCTGTATTATTTTCAAACTCCTTATAACATCAACTATCTGCCAGTGAATGCCCCGTCAAAATCGGTCCAGCCGTTTCGGAGATTAGGCGGACTAAATAGGCAAACAGAAAGACAAACAAAAATTAAAAAAAGAAGATTATTTCTTTTTATAAATACCGTATATACTTTCATAAGGATTTAGTAAAAAAAGAAAAAAAAAAGGTTTATTTGCGGTAAAAATGACGCAAAAACAGAACACAACACACAAAAAAAAAAAAACAAGTTGGGGGAAAATATGCGTCAAATCCACGCAAAACAGCCATCGCTTAGCATAATGCTGCGACCCTATGCGAGTCAGAGCCCCAGCGCTGGTTTTCAGCGACAGCCGGCGTTGACGTGATGACGTCGACCGGTGCAGCATACAATGAGATAAAAAATAAAATAAATTCACAATACTAAATGATGATTGAGTTTATAAACCTACGAAATAGGCAACACTTTCACTCTCAGCTACACTTCAATATATGTATTTCTCGACAAACCACGTGAGGAAATCTCTCGTCATAGAAGCTCTTATGACAAGAGATTTCCTCACGCATTATTGAGTATTCCGACTCCGTTCCAAGATAACATGTAGGTGCCCAAAAGGCGTGCAAAAGTGTAATGTAAACACGATAAGATTCGCAATTAAAAATAAAGGTTCCTCGTTAAATGTAACAGTACATTGATGCGACGCTGATATAAATATTCATGGAAGAGTTCAGAATACGCGCTGCGGCATGTAACCGTGTCGGTTTAAACGCTTATACATATTACGTGGTACGATAGGCAAGCGAAAATCTGAATAAAAAACAAAGTTTTGCATGCGACCTGTAATAATTCAATAGAAACAGTTTTTCTGACCATCCTAACTAATATTATAAATGCGAAAGTAAGTTTGTTTGTTTGTTTGTTACCTTTTCACGCCTAAACCACTGCCTAAAATTAAAGGATAAAAAAATTAAAAAAATCATAAAATCCTAAAATTTTAGGATGACCTATGACATATACGTTGTCAGGTGTACAGAAACGGACATAGTGTACCTTTCATCCCGAAAAAAGTACTGTTCCCGAGGAAAACAACAATAACGTTCTTATGATAATAGATGGCGCCACGTGTCTTTCGAATCATGATAGAATTATATTATTATTAGTATTAAATTTTTGTAATGTATGTAATTCGCCAACTCGCACTAAGCGTTCTCAAACATCTTTTATAATGCGCAGAGCAAACGAGTGGAACTCTTTGCCTGCGTCTATGTTTCCGAACGCATACAACCCTAATCTATTCAAAGTGAGAGTGAACAGGCTTCTTCTGGGTAAGCTCACTCCATCGTAGACTTTGTCTCTGTCACCCAGACATAGACTAGAGTCAAGAGCAAACCCATCGTAAAATAAAAATTTTAAAAAAATTGTGTAGTATAAGTTATTTTTATTTATTTCTTCTTAACGGTTATCCCACAATAATGAATACGCACTTTCTCATACTATTGTAGTACGAGAAAGTGCATATTCATTATACTATTGTAGTAGGAAAAAGTGCGTATTCATTATTGTATCATAATCAAATGTTTCCACATTCAGCACCCACGCTTCTGCTTATCCAGTCACCTCTATCATTAATGTCGTCTGACTATTACCATAACAATAAACGTGGATTCATTTACCATTAAACAACCAGTGTAATTATTTAATACCACGTGATCAGTCTTGTGGTTTCCGTCTTAGTTTAAATCAATGACTACAAACGTTCTATTGAACAATTTGAACATAGGTAGGTTAAAAGTAAGACAGTGTGCACACTAGATACAAAACAGTTTTGTCGATCCTATGATCGACAAAACTGTTTTCTCAAAATATTCTCTCTATAGAGAATAGTTTTGTCTTATTCCAAGCAGGTTTTTCAGTATATTTTGACTGTGAAACAATTTTTAACCGACTTCAAAAAAAGAGGGGGTTATTTTGTTCGTCGTATGTATTATTTTGTTATATATGTTCATTGATATTTTGATCAATTGTGAACCAAATTTCCCCTCCCAGAAATAACGATAATATCTTAACCGTCATTTCTAAGTGTTGTCGTAGTAATATAACACATTCGGTTGCTATTATGAAAATACATTTAAAAGTTTGTTACAATATTAACAATTAGTACTTTAACACAAGTTAGGACACACAAACAGGACAAAGTGAAAAAAATAAATGCAGATCCAAAGACACCGACTTCCGAAAGTAATTTTTCACATTGTAGTGTTATTTTTTTGTCGTAGTGTCCATCCATACCATGTTTTTTTTTCATAAAGGACTCTTTATGAAAAAAAAACATGGTATGGATGGACACTACGACCATATATTAGTATAAACCATATATTAGTTAGATAGACTTATCTAACTAATATATGGTTTATACTCTGTCTGCGTACAACCTAAGTTAGTCATTCATATAATATAAAAGCGTTATTCTTATACAGATTATGTTTACATTTATATATCTAAGCGAATATGTGTCAAGCGTTTTATACGGATATGAATAGGTTTTTTTTCAAAAAAGATCATGTTTTATTAAGTTTATGCGATTACTTTACTTAGCATAGTATTGTCAAAGTTCGGTCTGTGAATCTTGCCCTAAAAGTTAGGTGAGCGTTATGTCAAAATATTGCCACAAATAAAAAAATAAAAACGAAATAACTAATCTACTCGCCCACATTTAAAAAATTCTCAGAACACGGTATAATTAAAACATACCACGCAATAAAAATTAAGGACATTAAAACAGAAACTTAATTCAGTTCGTGATAATGCACGGCATTCGCGTGCCTCACGTGCTCGCGGATAAACGCGATGATTCGCTCATTTCACCGGCAATTTGTTGTTCCTTACAGCGTAGAACATTGTGCACGTATCAGATAAACTGAGCCCAATTTACGTGGGAAGAGATCTCTATTCAGTAACTAGGGAAAACCGAGTTTTTGGGTGGAAACACAATAAAGTGGTCCGCATTTGTTTGGAATTTCACTTCGAAATTCAAACAATATCATTGTGAATCTACGGGGATGAATTTTAAAAATAAATCTTTCGATCACTTTAGCGAGATTTCAAGCGCATTTTTGAAAATAGAACGAATAGATATTCGCCGCCCTACAACGAAAACCAATTAAAAAATTAAAAGTGCAAACGGAGATATCGCGATTACAAAGTTTATGGGGATACTCGTACTACTTCATAGCTGCATCAGTACATTGATCAATGTTCTATTTAAACATGTCTATTGAGATTTCAAGAAGTTATTGCTTTGTTATGAAATTTTCATTAATTGTCACATACTCTGCTTAATGTTTTGTATTCGAAAAAAAAAAAAAAACTTTGAAATGCTTGAAATAATTGGTTATCTTATTAGCTAGCAGCGAAACTATAAGGATTAGCGATTCATGGGTTTTCGCAGACGAATGAACACAAAATTTTAAGTACTTTGGCATTCATAAGTAATTTTCGTCAAAATTTCGATTTAATTGGTTTTCGTTGTAAGGCGGCAATATGCATTTTCGTATCAATTGACGATTCGTTTTTCAACGGGTTTCTGCATTAGATGTTTGATTTTCACACGAAACAAAACATGCGGAACGAATTGATTCAAGATTGGATGTTTGATATTTTGTGTTTGTAATGCATCCATCACTTAATTATCAGCCTATAATGTTCCCACTGCTGGGACACAGGTCTCCTCTTGGTGAGAGGGAGCGGGGAGTGGGCTGTAATCTAAGACGCGGGCCCAGTGCGGGTTGGTAGATGTTACATGTCTTCGAATTTTTGGTTCTAGGCCAAGCCGGTTTCCTCACGATGTTTTCCTTCACCGTTTTGAAAGCAATGGTGATAAAATAATTAACACAAAGCACCTGTCGACCTACAACTCATAAGTCGTGACTGTTAACCACTGGGCCATCCCTGCCCATCCACTGCTTAGCACAGTAGTAGTCCACTGCCTTTTCTTTGGCTCTTTGGCTCATCAGGCTCATCAGGAACCTCAGGTACCTGATATAACGTTGTATAATTATTTAGTACAGGATGGCAGGGACATCTCATCATCTCCGTTTCATTTGGTTTTAATAGATTTGTTTTTTTTTATCGATATAAATGAATATTAATTCCTATTTTGTGAATGTGAAAACGTTGAAGGACTGTAGATTCGTTGACCATTTTCTATTTTCATAAGTACCTGGTAATTGTTGAATGGCCTAAACCTTCCTCCCATACCTATAAACACAATTAAATATTTGCATCTAAATGTTGTAAAAACTTGAGTAAAGTAAAAGTAAGAGTAATCGTGGAACCAATTATTTTTTAAAGAGTAACCTTGGAGTTTTTGGCGGTTCTTCTCCATAGGAAACGACCAATTGGAACCGTGCACCTAGCTTCTGACGTTTTATAAGAGCACATGTAGGCTTATGTGAAATAAAATATATAGATTTAGATTTTGATCGTCGCGAAGCCTGTTACCGTATGGATTCACTGGACCCCAGGGGCGTAGAAATTTTTCGTCGGTAATTTAAAAAAAAACTGTCCCAAACATTTTGACCGCGTAGGTATTGCACTTTTGTAGGAAATAACAGTTTTTTTTTTTAATTTTAATAACAGATGAAAAATTTCTACGCATTTGGGTCCAGAATCATGTATATATCCATGGTAACCGGTTTTCCGTGTTTACTTCTATTTATTGTTATTTGCATTAATCGATTGCCTCGTCATGACTAACATAGTTTTAAGATAATTAAATATACTAACCGTATATTATCCGTATTATCCGTGATCATGGTGCTTGCAACAGCGCCGAAATATCGGGAACTCGAAACAAAAAGTAAACATGGTAAATATCCCGTTTCAAGTGTTAATACACTGAAAAAAATGTTTACTTATATATAACCAAACGTTCGTCAACATGTAACACAAAAAAGTGACCACATAACTTCATGCAACATGTAACCAAAACCTGTGCTGGCTGTTGTGTATCACTTTTATTAAATCAAGTTAACTTTTATAAAGTCTTGTCAAACTTTGATTATTCCTGAAACAGCCGAATATTTTTTTCAGTGTAGTAATGTTAGTGACCATGACTTATATATCTACTAACAAAATATGGAAATAATCTTATTTTTGTTTCTTTACTTTAAAATTTTGTATTGATTAATTTTAAGCAGCAGTACGAAAACATCAAGTTCTGTCTATTCTGCCGTTGCATTGTACAATATACCATTGTAGTTTACGCTATAGACTTTAAAAGTTGCGTGACCGCAACCTCGCTGATGTGTCTTCACCCTTAGGAGCAGTATTTCTTAATAAACAGTAAACGTGCTTGCAATGTGCAGATATAAAATAAAATAAATATAAACGATGTTTTATGTAACTGTGGGTGGAAGCAGTAGATTTTATTTTAACTTGTGTTGTGTTATTGTTACATTGTGTCGTGATTCTTCTTGTGGCGCTTAAGCTTCCATAAAATATGTTATGCGGTTTAGTGAGCTGTTTTTACCTGCCGCGATTAATTGGGACAGTTGTCTGAAAGTAATATTAAGGTGGTTCTGTAAAGCCTTGAGAATGTCATTGTCATTTCATGCTGATGAGTATACTAATGGCTAAACTATCTCATCAAAGCTATCTTAATATCTTGATGTATAATAATGTATTTATTGTCTCAAAAAGAGATTATTGCGTTTTTTTTTTTTAGAAATTTTCGTCAGACTTTATTATTAAAAAGCTTTAAAATCACATTCCAGTTTCACTGAAAATCCAATAATATTCGATTTATATTCGTGAATTTATTGTAAAAAAACGGAATCCCTTGAGCGATTTAAGTGGGCTTGACCCAAACCTTTATTATTTTTTAGTTATTCTAACTTTACCAGTTTGCTGCTTTAAGGGTTTTTGAGTATTTTATAAGTATTTGGCCGTCTTGTTATTTTTGCAATTTAGCTGAGGGTGAAAATGGAGGGGCTCGTGGCTAAATTATAACAGCCTCACGGTTCGATCGAAAGGTAAGCTACGCTTGTCGCGGTCGGTTTGTACGAGTAGACGGTTCATCCTTCATATCGAGACGCCTCCGTGCCTCAGAAAGCACGCTCAGCCGTTGTTCCCGGCTGTCATTCGTAGATCTTTGACAGTCGTAACGGGTAGTCAGAAGCCCAAAAGTCTGACAGTCAGTCTTATCAAGGGGTACCGGTGGCACCCAGTAACTGGGTTACGGTAGTAAGTCACGCCGAGTCGTTCAGACGTTACCGACGGAACGGAATGTTTCCATTTTAAATATTATATTTATATAAAATTTTAGAACGAAGTATTGTATTGATTTTATTTTTTACTAGCTTTTGCCCGCGACTCCGCCCGCGACTCCGCCCGCGTGGATGTCGGTTACTGCATAAAAGAGTAGCCCATATCCTTCTCCATATCTCTGCCAAATTTTATGACGATCGTTTCAGCGGTTTAGGCATAAAAACGTAACATACAGACAGACAGACAGACAGAGTTACTTTCACATTTATAATATTAGTATGGATAGTATGGAAGTATGGATGGATTTCTTACTTTCTTATTTATATCTCAGCTGTACCGATTGACGTCATCACGTCAACACTTGCTGTCACTGAAAACCAGCGCTGCGCTGGGGTCACAGCATTATGCTGAGCGATGGCGGTTTTGCGTGGATGTGACGTATATTTTCCCCCAACTTATTTCTTTTGTGTTTGTGTTCTTTCTTTGTTTCATTTTTTCCGCAAATAAACGTATTTTCTTTATTTTCCTTTTTTTCCATGTAAAATACTGGTATTAAGTTGCATCCGGTTAGACTGAAAGCCGACCCCAACATGGTTGAAGGTGAAAATGGTTTGCAAAGAAATTGGAACGAATTTGCTTACATTGGGTAAGTCGGTCTCCTTGGTCGATCTTTTATTTATGAGGGAAAAGCATGTAATATCAAATAACTTTTTTTAACTGCTAGGGCATTTCAGTGTTAACCTTTAGAGGTCATGAATCTTTAACCGGTCTTTCCTGTGGTTGCCTTAAGCTCCTAAAAACTTAAAGCCTCCAGCCAAGGCGTAAACTTATAAACTAAACGACTGCGCGCTAAGGGCATCCCCTGTGGGGTACGAACCTCGGCTTAGGACAGAGTCGGAAGGAGGATGGCAAGGGACCGACGGTGGCTGGATAAAATCAGGGTTATGATTATTATAAGGGGAATTTAAAGCTGCAGGCTCAGTTATACCGCGGGCTGGCGCTTCGCTTACGAGCAAGGGTAGGGGAGGACTATTTAGTCGGGAATTTCGCGATGGGCCTCGGCGGCGAGGTCGGAAAGACGGTTGTGTATTATGTTTGCGAGCTGTACTTGTTTCTCTACTGCTCTCCTGGAGAAGAGTTGGGGTCGTCTGGGTCGGTCAGTGAACTTGTGACTAATAGAGTAATGAATATAAATGTTGATAAATAGATACGGAGAGGAAGGCCAACGAAACGATGGATGAATTTTCTCTTATGAAAGAGAAGGGAATGAATGATAGCGTGACGGTTGACAGGGAGAATGGAACAAATAATAATAATAAAATGTTTTATTGACATTAAAAAGACATTTTAATTTGAAGCCCTGACTCCTTAGCTAGATGGTACTTGTTACAGAAGCTAGTGTCTTCACCAGTTTTTGAGACATTAACAATTTATGCAGTTAAATTAATATTACGTAAAATGAAGGGAATTTAGTGCATATATGCTCTTGAGTGGTTTGTGTGCGTGTGTGTGTTTGTTGTGTTTTATGTGTATATGTGAGTGTGTTGTATTTGTGTGCATCCGAGGGTGTGTCTGCGTATGTGAGTGAGTGATTCATCTGAGAGTTTGTTTGCTACAACACAAACACAACAAGAAAACGTACTGCGCCGACCACAAATAATATGGTACATTGACAGCAAGATGATATGCGTTATCCACTTCAAAGACAAAGACGAAACGTTTCAAAATCCAAAAAAAAAAAAAAAAACCGCCACTCCTTATACCGGAATACAGTACTATAAATACAGATAATACTTCCCGGACAAACTTTTTCACTAAAGCTACAAGCAGCTCTCCTACGGCTAATTAAAAGTAAACCACAATGTTCAAGCAAGTATAATTTCTCTTGAACAATCTTAACAAGTTGTAGCTTGAGATTGTATAGTTCTGTTGTAAGAAACAGAAGTATCTTTATATGTACCGCGTATACACCAATGCTTATTATTATCTATTTACTAGCTGACCCGACAGACTTCGTTCTGTCAAAAGCTATAGTATAAACTCCACTACTCTACCTTACCTTACCCTACCCTACCTACCTACCTACCTACATACCTACCTACCTAGGTAGGTTTTTATGAAATTTAGGTCTAATAGACAATATAATATTAGATAAATACTATATAATATTAGACAGTAGCCGATTCTCAGTCCTGAATATGCATACAAAATTTCATAAAAATCGGTCAAGCCGTTTCGGAGGAGTATGGTAACTAACATTGTGACACGAGAATTTTATATAATATATAAGATTTCGGAGAACTAAGTTACATACTTAATCATACAAAAAGAACATAAAATCATAAAATGTTAGTCTGTTAGGTACTAACAAATTTGTACCTAAAATTCTGTCAGAACCTTTAACTAACTGATGCCTATGGCTGTCCTTATCCACTGATTTTGAAAAGGACAGTCAAAACGAGTAGCAATAGCATTTAGAATGCTGTTGTTGCTGCATCGTTTACGAAGCGAGGGTTTGCTTTCTTGCGCATGATGGCTTGAAAGTCATCCGTTCGCGCTTCAGCAAACATACCAGATGCGCTGCAGTGCCTCGGCAGCCACAACAGCATCATAAAAGCGTTCGCCGCGTATGTTTCACCCACAGGCCACTCTAGTAGAACAACTGGCAGAATGTCTTAAAAGTGCTCAGTATTTTTATAATGTGATGTCAAATGGCTACTAGAAATGGCTATGGAAACTATAGACTCCGTATGCACTTCCATCATTAACCTCCTGCCCTTCTTCTCTCTCTTAGAAGAAGAAGAAGAGTCAGTTATTGCAATTAGCTGACCCCCACTTGCATAAATGGTTGAGATTTGTTAGAATAGATGTTGGAATCGATAGAATTTTATAATTCTTAATTTTATTTAAATACCTATACGAAATCTACCCAAAACTAGAAAAATATGAAAATCATACGATTTGTTAGCAAAAAAAAACCTCAATCATTTGAGCAAGGGTCAGCTAATTGCAGTAACTGACTGTACTATCGCAGTCATGGACATGTGACCACATTGAAAACAAAATCTCGTGCACACGATGACCACATCTGTTTACCGCCCCTTTTTTCGACAAAAAATAAAATAAACTTTTGTTTAAATTTTCTCAGGCTCTGTTACAATGATCACAGATGACCACCTTAGCTAGTTTTTTACGGTCTTTTTTTTTTCATGTAAAAAAAAAACAAGGAGCTCAGCAAAAATCTGATGATTGGATGATGAGCCTTTGTAACCGTTACTATAGCAGCCGAGCACTGCAAGCAGGAATAGTCCTTACGGTGGTCAGATGTCCGTGACTGTGTTAGTACGGTGGGCAGCACATCAAGTTACCACAATCTGTCAAATTTTCTCGTTCGATTTTGAACTTAATCGTAAACATTTTAAAGTTTAAACTCGTTTGGAGAAATTTGACAGTTTCGTGTAGCTTGATGTGCTGGCCACTGTACATCTCTTTCAGTCCTCCTCGCAATGTTCACTTCTTTCTAAGCCACGTAATTTTTAGCACAATCCATCTATTGCAATATATTGTCCGAAATAAACAGATAACACTAATTTTAATATCACTAATATCTAACTAATCTCTACGCAACAAAATCACAAAACTAATTCAATACTCATTACATCACAACACAAAGCGCTCAACACAACAATTCAACATATTATTATTCAATTTCAATTAAAACTAAATCATACATATTGGCGTGACGCCAATATTGAATTAATCGTATAAACTACTACACTGAAGGGGAGTCTTCTATTCATCTAATAAGGATCGATACCCGATCCCAATGAGTACCTGTTACAGAATTGTTTAATTTATTCGGGACCAGGAAATTAGCATCAATACCGGTCCCACCCGACGTTATAATTAGGGCCTTTTGTTTATTTTGACATTAGGGATGTGCCCCGGTTTGGGAGAGAGCGTACCGAATACATACGGACATGTATTAGCTAATGTGATCGATACTGATACGTGATGTTTATATTTTGGGATAGGGATCCAAGCAAAGAGTGTTTATTTTTTTCGAATGTGTGTGGCTAAGTTCGTAAAAGGATACAGGTATGGAATAGAGGTTTAACCTTTAAAACCTCTCTGAAATTCAGATTTGGATTGAGCACCATTAAATCTGCAGACTTAGGTTTACAAATCGCACTTAATAAGACCGAAAAGCCGAATAAGACTGAAGATCAACGAACTGCAGCTAAGTTGAGCCACCGAGCTCTTGTTTTAACTCGTTGACTTCTAAAATAAGCAAAAGGTTTTGTAATTTTTGCTCCATTTGAATTGCTTTGTTTCACTAAAAGCGTCTTAAAAGTCATAATAATAAAACTTCCTAAATAAGTAAACAAAGTGACGATCTTTAACACAATAACAAGTCCGATTAATTAATGTCTCCTCATGGCAACCGCTATCTCTTTTATAGGAGCCACAACCTAAACGTTTGTCGAATGTTGCTTTTGAATAATGGATTTGATGGTTGACACAGCGAAGCTTGGCTTCGTGATTGACAACTGAGATTGTGAAATTGATTGGAGTTTTGCGACAACAACCGTGTTTTCCGCACCAACTTCTAAAAACTGATGAGCCTGCTCAACAGTCATCAATCAATTTATTTACTCAAGTCACCAACAAAGAAGGTCTATTACTTTACACTTTTTAACTCAGCTAAGGAGCTTATTGTAAAGAATTTCTTACAAAATACGGCTCTAGTACAAAATCCATTCACTTTAAAATTTATATTATGTTGCTAGCAAATTGTCACCGCGCTTAAGCTGCGGTCTCACACGACTATAAATTTAAGTCGTAGCTTCCTTAGATATATTGGGATTAGTGACGTCGTGCTATCAGCAGAAGCAGCTTTCAGAGCCCGGGATACGCAACAATGGAGTTTTTCCTCTATTTTCTACGAGGTAAAGTCGGAAATACTGTGCAATGAACTTTACCATTCCCGTTGCTTGCTAAAAGGAAAATGTGCGGATAATATTATTGTTATATATTAATCTAATATTACGGGAATGTTAATTAGTAAGTCTTTACATTGAGTAGGATGTCTCGTCGAGTGTATAAAATTGCTTATTCAACATTGTTATTACTTCTCTTTGGAGGATTTAGCTGGTTCTTCATTTTAAATTAAAGAAATGTTAAACAGAAATTAGGTTTACGTCGCTTATCCTTAACTGTTATTCAAGACGAGCTTTCCTTGCTTTAATACATGTCGGCGCGAATTAGAAGTAAACGTTATGATGAATAATTTTACAATCTTTTTTTATATATTCTTTGGGTTATATATCTCGTTGGATAGGTTTTTTTTTCTGCGTCGATCTGTCTAAGTTTCAAGACAATCTGAGCAAATTTTTGGTGCTTTAGCATTTTTTTAAATGTAGGTATGTCCCAGATTCTAAGATCTAAACCGACGGTTTTCCGATGTTTTTAGAAAAACCTCGCTTTAGCAACACATTTTTTTAGGACAGAGGCCCTTTGGAACGTTTTTCCTTTCAACATTCTCTTCACAACAGCAACAGCATTTTATCTTTTTTGTAATTTGGATGACATTGTTACATTAGCAATTTAAAAAATTTGAATTTTATTGTGAACAGTCTGTTAGCTTATTATTCATTGCTGTTGTTTTAAACTGTTTGGAGCTTTAGCAAAACTGTTTAGTATATCGCTTCTTTAGTACTTCTTCTTCACGGCATGAAACCATCATAAGCAATCGTTAGCAATTTTCTTTACAAGATTTACACGGTCTGAGCTTACCTACTTGAGCATTTTTTGTTTCCAAGAGAAGTGGTTTTAACCATTTATAAGCATTTTTCGAATAATTCGATTCATACATTAGAGGTAGATTAGCAATTGTTTCCTGACTAACATTTTTTATTATTCTAAATACTTTTGAAAAAGAGATAAATATCATAAATACTTTTTACATGTAGGTACAATAATTTTATATTTTTAGATTAATAAAATCGGAATAAAAAAAAAGATATGAATTAAAATCAAAAACAAAAAATAATAACTTTAAAACTCATTTCCCAAAAGTACCATTTTGGCACTTTAGCATTTTCACCTTTCCACTGACGATTTGGTTATTATTACGATACAACCAGTATCAAAGAATGGATTACCTATTAACTGAACTAAAAAAAAAAACCCATAAATGGTCTATGTAAAGACATTCACCAATATTACACATAACATTTCCCATTGATATCACACAGAACATACCAATGCTCTTCCAATTAACCCCAGCATCATTAGGGCATCGGTACACACGCGTTTATTCCACGATGCCGCTTGTTCCAATGATCTTCTGTGCGAATACCGCATTATTCTGCGATGCGTACATTGGAATGCGGTCGCAATGTGCCAGTAATTTAACAGTACAATTAATTTGCGTATATGTGTAGGCTCCTGTTCTGTTTAGTAATTGATTGGATGGATTCAAAGCAGAGGTATTATTTAATAGGGGTCAATGTGCTAGCTTTCGTTAGCTATTGACTTATGAAAGTCACTAAGAAGTATCTTTCAAGATTTATTTGCTGCAATTAGTAATTTTATCAATTCAAATCATATATTATACAATTTTACTCGTATTCATAGCAGTCTTTTGAGATAAAGATGCGTTGTGAGAATTTTTCATGGAAACTGATTTATTTTTATTTTTATTTAAGTATTATTTCGTATTTGATTAAATGAGAGCTTTTTATTCTTATTAGCATAAAAATTGTCACTACCGCCCCTTTAATTTTCATTCGTGACTACCCCGAAAATAAAGGGGCCATAATTACAATTTTGTACAATAAAAATACACAAATCTTTAGAGTTTTTTTTTCTATCATCTCTTTCCCTTGAATTATATATATAAAGTACGTATATATTATAGTAAATATGTATGTACGTCTATTATAAGTTTATAACCTATTTATGTACTAGTGTATCTATTTTATTGATTGTACGTTGTTTTATAGCTAATAGTCTTACATAATTTTTTTCTCGAATTTTGTTTCAGATAATTTTTTTCTCATATTTTCATTTAATAGAATAATCAATACGCTGAATACTTACTTTGAAGATTTCTAAATCATTGATTTTTGTTTCACATAAAGTTTAATGTTAGAATAGTCATATCATAGAATAATAAATCAAATATTCTTTATCCTTATATTGTTTATTTAATATTAAACTTATTTATTACCCAGAATATAATTTTCAAGTTTTCAACAGCATTTTTTTTGTTTATTGCAGCATGCAAGCAAGCATGCAATATGCAGCGTGCAAGCAAGCATGCAGCATGCAAGCAAGCATGCAGAATGTAAGCGAGCATGCAACATGCAGCAGGCATGGTTTCTGTCACGGCTCCGGCGCTGCGGGGCTCCGGTGGTCCCACGCGAGCTTATCGTCGCAGATATTATTCACGCCCACCACTGTAGCTTCGGCTTGCTGGCCGGCTATGCCGGCCAGCCTCAGCCGCGGCGGCGAGCGTTAAAACCACCTGCTTCTCAGCTCGCGGGCCGCCTCGCCCCTCCGCGCCTACGCGGATTTAAATTACACTCTAGGGGTAGGGCAGACAAGACTACGTGGAGTCGGTTTTGCAGCGATTCGTTTGTGTCACTAACTTATACCGTATAAACAATATTCGTTAAAAAATAATTCTACTGCTTGATAAGTTTGTTAAACAAAAAAAATGTGATTAAAAATTCATTGAATTGTGTTTCTGTGAAATATGTTTCATTCAAGTAAATAGTCTTTGAATCAGTAATATTCGAACTAAAAATACAAGGACCAAATATTATATGAAACATTTTCTGGGAAACGAAATTCTATGAAATTTCTGTCTGCGAAATAAGGGGACACCCTTCACCCTCCTTGGTTAACTGGTAGAGAATGCCTAAGGCATTAAGTCCGCCTTTGTACCTTATTGTGTGCGAGAAGTTCAAATAAATAAATAAATCTTTATAATATACCAACATAACTGATAACTTCAGAGCCATACCATATTGATTCAATATAACCACATTAAAATACACACAGGAATCTCAAAGGACTATTTTGCTAGAACATCATTGGTCAGTGAATGTCAATATTATCTTGAGCTGCCAATATTCCAGTATTCAGATTACATGACATGTTATTACTAGCAAATATTATGATTTGTATGTAAACAAGTAGGTAAACTATGTTTGTCTCATTTGATTTGCAGAGGTTCTGATAACTTTTAATTCTCTGATAGTCCCATAAATGACCAATAACCAACCTCAATTGGAATTAAAATAGGAGTTCTTATTCAAATTGGCGTTGCATGTCATTTTCTCCTATACATTTCTTTAAACTTTAATCTCAGTAACAAAAAAAAAGTGTTTCTTGCTTTGTCAGGAACGAATTTCCATCTCACGTTCACAAAAACTAAAACTTTTGACACTTGAATGAAACATGAGACCTTGAAACTGACTTTTATTTTCAAAGTTTCTTTTAAGTCGCATAGCATTATTAAAAAAGTAAGTACATGGTCTTTGAGGCCGGAGGTAAGGGTCCTGAACGAATTCCACACGTCTTCCTTAATGGAGCTCCGTTGAGAAGAGTTTCCATTTTCAAATACCTAGGGCATATCTTGACACCCGGCCTCAAGGACGATGCTGACTTGGAAAGGGAGAGGAGGGCCTTGTCAGTGAGAGCAAACATGCTGGCTCGCAGGTTTGCTCGTTGCACAAGGGATGTGAAAGTTACTCTTTTTAGAGCTTACTAGAAGCAAGAATAAAAAGATGTGCATCTTTTTATTCTTGCAGCCTGTGGGGCAGATATACTCAAAAAGCTTACAATGCCCTCCGTACCTATCCAACCGCTCTCCGTATAACAATGCGTTCAGGGTGCTGTTGGGGCTCCCCCGCTTTTGTAGCGCACCAGGGATGTTCGCTGAAATGCGGGTGGATTACTTTTATGCTACCATGCGCAAGAGGTGTGCATCCCTGGTGCGCAGAGTGAGAGGGAGCTCCAACGGCGTTCAGTCGATAATAGAGGGCCGACTGGACTGCAGATATGTGAATCACTGCTGTGCTATTTCTCATGGGATGGCGCAGCGGTGATTTCTTACTTTTAATTTACATGTTTATTTTTGTGTTTTGTTTTTGTATTTTATTTTCTTCCTCTAACATAGCTTAAGTTACTGTTACAAAAAAAAAAGAGTCTGTGTTACTTAAATAAACAATAATAATTATTATTATTATTATTATAGCCTGCTTTACCTATCTACAGACGTTTTTTTAATACAGAGCCATCTAGTATAAGTTTTAAGAAGCTCTCATAAAGTTACCTCCCATACCCATTAAATTCAGACTTTCTTTCTCTCTTTCTGTTTCTTTCTATTATATATGTGTGTGGTCGCATGGAGGCCATGCGACTCATAGCGTGTTTTCTTTATGTGACGTTTTCTACTAGTCAACTCTACAGCAATCCGCGTTAAAGAACTTTGATCCAATAATAAGAATAAGTCCCTTTTTGACTCTAGACACTATCAACGGTCACTAGAAAAAATTACATAATCATCACAGTTAGTAAAAATAATTAGCTACGACCGCTGCTAGCATAAATAACCAATCTTGGTCAGTCTGATAATAAAGAAAATCTTGTAGATACGGGAGAAGAGCTTCTACATGCGCCGATTTGATGTCGAACGACACATGGAAATGGAAAGTCACTCCTAAATGTATGCTTAAACAGGCTTATGTAGATAATTATGTCACAACAGATATGATTTAAGTGTAGACCCGTTGTATTAACCTCAAAAACATATTAAATAAATCACAATTCAGTGAAACTTCCCCGTATCAAAGCTTTCAATCTAACAGGACTTATCGAATAAAACTCAGTGTACACTGGCTATAAATTTGGTCGCGAATCTTACAAAGATCACGCACCTTTTCGCCGTCCAAAGTAGCTCTTTCTCATGCAAAATACATATATAGAACGCACGCAACAGCCCGGAGCGGTGACACCGAGAAAAAGTTGCAGAAGTTTCACATAATATAAGATAACAAGAGAAATGCATACGATCTGGATTAATTTTTTTGTGTGGTGGCAGATACTTCCTCCGCTATAATAAGTATACGGCCTGAGCGTGCACTCAGTTCGAACACTAAGGCAATTTGTGCGAAGACTGATACCCTAGTTTCCTTTTCTTTAGTCCAGTTGTTGGGTGGTCTTTTCATTAAGACGGTATGATTAGTCAGATGCCGCGCTTACTAGTTTTTTGAATCAATGGGAAACAAAAAAACAGTGTTCTAAAATTATGAGAAAAAAAAAAAAAAAAAATCTTATTTAAGGATCTGGCGGATATATTATCGCTTTTAATTACGTGTTAGATTAACTTTGCTAAATAGAAAAAAATCCTAAAGTTACCCCTTTTCGTAATGTTTTATACTTATTTTTTATATAAATGAAAAGGTAATAAGATTGTTTAGCACAATTCGCTGAGTTTGTCTTGATAAAAAGATTAAAATAATTACTATATTTAAGTACCTACCAAGTGCGCGAGGCAAACACTCGCGACTTCGCGAGCCTACTTCGAACCGGATCATAGCGCTATTTAATTATTTTTTATAAGATTTCAAGCTCATTTCTACTCCGATATAACTTTTTGCACATTTTACAATAGATTAACTGTCGGTTTTTTCAGTCTATATTGATGCATAGGCATTGTTTAAAAATAGCTACGAGTCGTGCTATCTAAACATCTCACTGAATAGCAAAAAATAATAATATTTAGAGCTTTGGACCAAGACAAGCATGGTTTATTTAGTTTACGGGATAGAACTCAACCACGCGCTTTTCAGTCACTGTAATAACACCGAGCTCTAAACCGCGAGATTTTCCGCAACTCCGTTTTCAGTTTTGTCATTTTCATAATATATGCAAAGCGGACCTTTTCGTTTTACCTTCTGTACTTTACATTCTTTGGTGTCGATTTATTTTCAAAAGGAACAATGCGATACAATAAAAAGTGTGGAACGTGCGAACGCCTATCGCGTGACCTCTATGTAATAAGAACGCCTAGCTCGACTCCGATATTTATTGCTGTATGTCATTTTTGTTTTTTTATATTTTTCTGTTCTATATTTTTAGTTCTGACTAAAATATATTTTGTTAAAATTAGCTTATGGTTGGAAATTGTTTGATGGTTTTGAATAAGGCAATTTTGCAATAGATCTGTACGTTGTTGTTGTGATGTTGAAGATATCAAATGTATTCACTACATATTATTACCTAATATTAATAATATCTACCATGAGCGATACGTTCTGTAAAAAAAAAAAAAACATAATATCGACCTAGTTAAATAGATGGGGCTATATTGTATTCCTCTATTGAGTTTTGTGGTATAAAACGGCAGACGGTAACATGTTTGAAGAAAAACATCTTGAATTCAACTAACTATCGTCATGCAGTAAAAATTGGTCATATTCATGAGTGCAACCATTCTTTAGAGTATTTTATCTATTGCTCTCATTCTTACGCTTTTTGACTTTAATCAAATGCATGAATGATGTCTTACATTATTTAGTTTAATAAGTTTAATAATAAGTTTATTTATGCATCGGTTTACAAAAAAGGGGTTTAGTGTTTGGAGCCTCCTTTTAAGCAAACAATGCCTGTGTTAGGAGACTCCGCTCTTCCATAGTACAGCATAATTACTTAATCTATTGACAAAATTACAAAACCATAGGTACTTAGAATATCAAATAAAAATAAGTATGTTATTGAGAGTACGATTCGAATGTGAATGCCTGTGCGTAGTGTCATAGTGTGTCTGTATGTGAGAGAGTATGCGAGAGTGTATGCGAGAGTGTATGTTAGAGTGCAAGTGAGAGTGTATGTGTGAGTGTATCTGCTCCAAAAGTGCCTCCGTGTCATTATACTCGTTGGTAAGTGTCTTTATCCAATTTGTTATTTTTGTTTTACATTCATATTTTTTTTGTGTATATGTAAATATTTTTGTTTATTTTGTTGTATAGTTGAGCAGAACGGTTATTAAATTGCCTACTAGCAAACATGGTTTTGGTCTGTGGAATGTGTGCAATAATGTCAGTCTTTCATATGGCATGGTTTTATGCTTTTTTAAGACTGTTTGGATAAAATACATTTTTCTTACGGAAAGTAGATGACTAACTTTATATAAGATCTCAGTAGGATATCTTTTATTCACTGACCGACCCAGACGACCTCTTTCGATCTCTTTCGTCCACTTTCCTCCAAGAGAGTCGTAGGGAAACTAGTATAGTTCGAAAGAGAGTACACACTACACGATCGTCATTCCGACCTCGCCGCCGAGGCCCCGCGCAAAATCCCCGAATAAATAGACCTCCCCGACCCTTGCTCGTAAGCGAAGTGCCAGCACGCGCTATAGCTGAGCCTGTAGCTTTAAATTCCCCCGATAATAATCATAACCCTGATTTTATCCAGCCACCGACGGTCCCTTGCCATCCTCCCTCCGACTCTGCCCTAAGCCGAGGTTCTTACCCCACAGGAGGTGCCCATAGTTTATAAGTTTTTACGCCCTGACTGGAGGCATTAAGTTTCGTTAGGAGCTTAAGGCAACCACAGGATAGTCCGGTTAAAGAGTCTCAACCTCTCATGGTTAACTCTAAGATACCATTATAAAAAAAAAAAAAAAAAAGTACTTTATCTTTATCGCAGCTCGTTGGGCTCGCTCCACGTCTATAAAATTAGTTTTCGCTGCACCTCCTCAAATAGGGATGCAATATATCAAGACAGACTGCACCAAAGCCATGTAGATCTCATTAAGAATATTTCTTGGGGGGTCTTGTTTTCTGGAAATATTTTTTGGAACAATATGTCAAAGTGTTTTAAAGATTCAGCTTAATCTCCTAACCTTACTTGAGACCTGTTCAAGATGTCCGTCTTAATGATGTTCATTCCCTTTCAGCATGATTTTAAATGATGCAACATTTATTTCACATACTGATTCACCTACGTTATTATTGACAAGAATAATATAGTATCCACGATTGTATGGAAATAAACAGACTTAAATGTTCATAACACAGTCGATGACAACGTTCACAGTAAACTGAGCAAGATTCCACGAAATTGTAATTTATGGCAGATAGGTAATATCCAGATGACTGGCTGCTTGCATTTCACGACCATTGTTATTATTGGTAGCTCCATTTGTGGAATACATGTAACCGTGGTTTAGTTGAAGGTTGATTTAATTTAGTTGTTAGAATAACTTACCAGCTAGCTTATAACTGTCCCACTGCTGGGCAAAGGCCTCTTCTTATACAGAGAAAGCATGAGCATTGATCACCACGCTTGCTCAAGACAGGTTGGCGATTTCAGACTTATATTAAACTAGCTTTTGCCCGCGGCTCTGCCCGCGTAGATGTCGGTTATCGCGTAAAAAAGTAGCCTATGTCCGTCTCCATATCCCAGGCTATATCTCTGCCAAATTTCATGACGATCGGTTCAGCGGTTTAGGCGTGAAAAGGTAACATACAGACAGACAGAGTTACTTTCACATTATAATATTAGTATGGATATAAGTCCAGGTTTCCTCACGATGTTTTTCCTTCACCGATGTCAGTAATGTCCAAGATAAACTCAGAGAGTACATATGAATTGAAAAAGTCACATTGGTACTTGCCCGGATTTGAACAACCAACGGGCCATCACGACACCCAACGGGCCATCACGACACAGAGACGTCACGTTAGAATAACTTATAACTACCTAACTGAGACCAAGACCAAATTACATTCTAACAGCGATAACGTTGCAGGAAAAGTCGTTACCGAAAAGCTTGTGTCAATCCCGTTGAAAACTGAAGCCCTTGAAATACGAAACTTTATTAAAGCGATAGCCACTTGTCTTGACTCTCTGTTATAATAGCAATATTTTTATAATTATACCAGCTGCGCCCCGCGGTTTCATCCACATAAGTCTCGATTGCGTGGGAATGTCGGGATAAATTATCCTGTGTGTTAATCTAGGTTATAAAATATCAGTGTGCCAAATTTCATCCAAATCCGTTTTGCCGTTTTGTCGTGATTGAGTAACAAACATCCATCCATCTTTACAAACTTTCACATCGTATAATAATTATAATAAAACAAAGTCGGGTTATTCACACCATTTATAACTCAAGAACGGTTGGACCGATTTTCATGGTCTTTGGATTTGTTGGATTTTCTCTGCCCCGAATAGCAGAATAACTAATAAAACATGAGAAAATTCACGATTTTTTTTTTTTGTAAAATGTTCACTTTCTCATACATTTTGTACAGAACGGCTTTTTTGATGATATCTCGAGAACGGATTGGGGAACGGGGGAACAAGAAATTTCACGCGGATGAAGTCGCGGGCAGAAGCTAGTTTATAATATTAGTAAGACTATGTTCCAGTTTCATGACAGATGGTACCTATAAACACCTCTGAAAATATCAATGAAATATGTAATTATTTCGCACCCCACTTCTGGGTCCATCGACACGAAAAGAAGAAGAAGAAGAAGACCCCACTTCTCTTATGTATACAGGGTGTTAAAGAAAATGCGTGCCATAGCTTCAGGTTGAGTTCAGTATCGATAAAGGAACCCGTAAAAAATAAAAATAAAATACATAAAAAAAAGTAAAAAAAAAAAAAAAAATCTTATTCACTGATGACCTCAAACCCATAAAGATTATAAGAAATCCTGCAGACTCGATACTATTCCAAAGCGACTTAGACCGGCTGGCTAAGTAGAGTAAGCACAACAAAATGTCTTTGAATGTAAAAAAAAATGCCATCATATCCAATTCACAAAAAAAAAAAAAAAGAATATCATGCTGTCAGTTTATAAATTGAATGGTGAGCGGCTTGCGGAAGTCGAAACCATTCGAGACCTAGGCGTTCAGTTCGATAAGAAGCTAATTTTTTTCGATCATATTGACAAAACTATATTAAAAACATCAAAGATGCTTGGCTTCGTTATGAGAGTGTAAAAATTTCAAAAAACCAAACATAAAAAAAATTATGTATAACTCGCTGTTAGAAACCATCTCGAGTATTGCAGTGTGGTCTGGTCACCTGGGTATAAGGTCCACAAGAAGCCGTTGAACGGCTGCAGAAACGCTTCATATGGCATTTCACCTACAGTAGTAATATGGGCAAAAAACTCAACTCGTATCAAGAGAGACTGAAATATTTTAAGATGGTGTCGCTGGAGAAACGCAGAAATACGCTAGATTTGGATTTTCTTAAGAAGCTAGTAACAGGCTCTCTGTACTGTCCCGATATGCTCAGTAGGATCTCATTCCATGTGCCACGTAATCTGCCAAGGAGTGCTAATATAAGGCTTTTCTGCATGCAAAGAGATAAAGAAATAAAGAGATAAAGAGATATCATACCAACTTAAGGCAATACTGCCCACTATCTAGAATGTATGCTGCATAAGTGCATACAAAGAGCACGAAGCGGATATTGACCTTTTTCACTCATCAGAACCTGCACTAAAAAAACCGCGCTTGCCACTTAATGGGTGTCTCTAATAACCTAATCTTATAAGAAAATTATCAAAATTAAAATCTAGTCTAATATTCTAATCTAATCAATTCTAATTTAATTTGTTGTAACCAATTTAGCGTTAAATAATTAATTGATTGTGTTATTATCTGCGCATAATGTAGTGCATGCTGTGCTTTTCAATAAGTAATGAGGCACTTAGACTTAAGTTTGCAATATCCTAATTGTAAAGCAATAGTGTACTCATTGTTGAAGAGCCTAATAAATAAATAAATTAACTACTGAGTAAGCAATGTTTGTACGCCTCGCAGGGCAGCACATACTGACACAATATTTTTATTTTATAACATCATGTACCAACACTATACCTATGTGTACATATAAATAAATTTGAATCTGAATTTGAATGTATGTGTAAAGAGTCAAATTACATAATTATTTTTGATTTCATATAAAATTATCTCTGTCTGAAGAAATATTAATTTAAAACAAAGCAATTTGTCAAATCGACCCGAGAAATAGGCTTTATTGTAATAATATAATTATGTTACCCAATTTTTCGCTCCGAACATTAATAACCCAGATGTTCGCGATTCAACATAAATTCTAGAGAAGCGCTTTAAGTGAATTAAAAATGTTTCAAGGAAGTAATAAATGCGAAGAATTTAAAATTTATTACTGTTAGTAAGCTGAACATTTACACCTTTTACTGTATTTTACTGCTCTCCAAACGGTGAAGGAAAACAGCATGAGGAAACCGGCATGTCCTAGGACCAAAAATTCTAAGACATGTGACATCTGTCAACCCGCACTGGGCTCGCGTGGTAGATTTCGGCCCACTCTCTCGCAACGAGAAGAGGCCTGTGTCCCAGGAGTGGGAATATTATAACCTGATTATGACTGTATTTTACTATCTTACTCTAAATCATTATAATACGAGTAGTACTCAAAGACAGTCAAAATAAAGAATAAACTATGAAAATACAAAGTAAGGAAACATATCTTTTCTCTGAAAATTCAAGTATGTTATTTTATTGTTCATTATTTTAGGCAAAAAAATATTATCCTAACTATATTATTATAATATTATAAATGCTAAAGTAAGTTTGTTTGTTTGTTACCTTTACACGCCTAGACCACTGAACCGATCATCCTGAAATTTTGCACATACATTGTCAAATAGACAGAAACGAACATAGGGTACCTTTTAACCCGAGGAAAACAACAATAAAGTTCTTATGATAATAGATGGCGCCACGTGTCTTTCGAATGATGATTGAATTATATTAATAAAGAAACTTTAGTAGGTAGTGTGTTTTTAACCCGAATTGATTGTCAAATTCAAAATTAGCCGCGGGCAAAAGCTAGTGCAGAATGAAAATATTATGATAAAAAAAAAAACTAAAAGGTATTTGTAAAGAAAAACTGAACTAAACAAATACTATATTTTTTGGCAGGTTTTCGAGTTATTCACAGACGGTTGGACTGGTTCACTGGTCAATGCCCAGCGCAGATGGCTCACACAATTCAATTGATGCCAATATATTCATTGCTTTTTTATTCACTACTAGCTGTTTCCCGTGACTTTGTCAGCAAATAAACTTTAAAACTGTAAAATCCACTTCATTCCTGACCTGACATAACATTCTTCAATGGGTAACTATATCTGTTCTCAATACTTTACGTAATTCCCAAAATACAACTCTAGATAATCTGAACATCTTCCGATACATACATAAAATCACGTCTTTTCCCATGGGGGTAGGCAGAAACTATAGAACGCCACCTGCTACGCTCCTTACTTACTCCTTTTGCTTCGTTTGCTTTCATACATCTGGTCATACATGCATGCCGGTTGTGAGTGCTACTCACCTGACCTTTCTAAAGAACATCACCTATTAGGTCACTATATATGTTCTCCTACGGCGTCCCGTCTCGGCGTCTTATCTTCCGATAGGTCTTTCAAAATATCATTCTCAAAATGCGGAATAGTGTTTGTCTGTCATAAATCCAGAGTTTAGCTATTCATCCAATAAGAAAAAAATATCCAAATTAAACATTAACCAGGATAATTAATTGCACTGACGTTATTGGACATATTGTTATGTGGACTCATTTACAGACCCATTGAAAAACAGAGATAGGTAATATTAAATCAAATTAGGTATGTACACACGGCTACATATCAATCTATGATTTTCCAGTATAAGCTGATCTCGCATTGTATAGGATTTTCGAACAATGAAAGGTCAGCTTATACTAGAAATGTATAGCTTGATTTTTAGCCGAGTGTACCTATATAACACGTTGGAAATATGTGGTTAACGCATAAAATGTAAAAAGCATGGTACCCATAAAAGGGTGTTTACATTTTTATGGCATAATGAGCTCCGCACGCCTCACGGCATCAAATATTAAAATGTACAACCACCTTTTCAAACTGCTTCAAATAAAAAACAGGTGCTGGTGGAAAAATATGTATTTTTTTTTTACTTCTTTGTTTGGTCTTGGGCGTAATGTAATGAAGCATGTACACTCTTAAGTGAGCGTGACCTACTAGGCATTATAGTTGTTACAGTTTACCTCAAGTGTTACTGTTTATTACCCCTTACACAGGGTGAAATTGAATTCATGGGCATCCTCTTAAGGGGTCATTGTACTCATCATTATAAGCAACTTTCACTATTGGAATAAGCATGAAAACTCGAGAGAGAAAAAAAAATCGTTGGTCCCATAGTGAACGTTGTTCGTAATGATGAGTACAATGACCCCTTAAGAGGATGCCCATGAATTCAATTTCACCCTGTATTATTATTTTTACACTAAAGTAATCATAGATTAGTGAACAGATGAACATTGTGAACATTATGTGGCTCATAGTATTTTTTTTTGTGCTTTTTCGTATTTAATTTTCATGGCTTGATAGTTTGAGTAATTTATGCGGTCTACCCAAATTATCTTTCTTTGGTATTGTTCGCGGAATCGTTGAGCTCCTTAAGTTGTGAGTTGAGCTGCACGATTACTGACAAATGCGTGCACTAACTGGACAGGACCACTCAATTTGTGTAGTTCTTTCATCAAAAGACCATATCTGAAACCGGAAGTCTTCACATGATCTGACCAAGATTTGGACTATAAAAGAGACTGTGGCCTCGTGAGTTTGTTTCGGCCTTTCTTCTCCGAGTAGTCAGATAGGAAACGCCGACCTTATCTAGTTTTTAAAATATGATTGTAAAAGTGTTTGTACAAATCTACTTACAGAAATAAAATCATTTATCATTATCATTTATCCCATTACCTACGGTACGGTAAAAAGCATTCATGAACTAACTTCTAGTTTATAAAAACCATTATTTCTTGTCTAAAAATATTAATTTAGTTTTCTTTTTATAATGATCACAGTTTTGGATTTATTGTACAGAATTCGTTCGAGAAAATATATGAATCGAGTGAAAATCCAGATTTTTTTTAATGAAGGTCAATTATTTGTAAGTCAAAGGTAAAATTCAGGACAAACAGTCATAGTTGAATGTTGCTTGCGAATCACATCACAATCACACAATAACATTGTTTTTAAGAAAAACATTAAAGAAGTTCAATTTTTAGAGATAAACGAACAAAATGTGTTGCCCCTTAGTATAACTATTTGTGAAGAATGTCGTCTGGGATGGTCCTACCACCATACCTATTTCTGTCTCCAAGCACCGCAGCGTCCGATTTGAAGGATAACATGGGTCATGGGTGTAAATGGTTCATGTAATTACAGGCATGAGCGTAAATTCAGGAATTTGATACAGAGCTTTGTCTTTTGGGGTTGCAACGCACCTGCGATACTCTACTTTTGATATTACAGATGCGCATAGGCAGCCAGTGCCGTGTGGTACCGGACGTAAAGAATAGCACCGCCCTATTTCTTCCCGTGGGTGTCGTAAAAGGCGACTAAGAACTTACTATGGAATGGGCAGCAGCGTCCTCTATGCATTTGCAACTTCATACTGCGATTGCCAACCCACCTGTCAAGCGTGGCGATTATGGAAAATCCTTCCTTTTCCTTGGCGGAGGCCTATATCCAGCAGTTGACGTATTTCGGCTGAAATGATGACGATGATAATAGACAGCACTTACCATGGTAGGCCATCTGCTTGATTGTCACCGAATATGGTATATTTTTCTTATAATGGTTTAATGGACGTAGGAAAGAAAGCTGCCAGGCTCAAATGGCCGCTGGGCAAGAGTCTCCACGCAACGGATATCTGAAGATGGACGGAGCTGCCAAGGCCGCCCCAGAAAAAGGTGACGGGATGACCTGGACTCGTAACGTGAGGGCAGGTTCGAGGTGGCGTGGGAAAAGAGTTCCGGAAAGGACTTGGGGGAGGCCTTTGTCCAGCAGAGGGACAGTATAGGTAAAAAAAAAAACCGGCCAAGTGCGTATCGGACCACACACAATAAAGGGTTCCGTAATTGGGATGAATTTATCCCAAGAACAAACTTTAAGAACATGTTTTTCAACTGAAAATTTAAGTTCGTCGACTGTTACTCGGTAACTACATTGTCTAGTACTAAGAGTCTCCAAGCTAAGCCGTGGACAGACGGACATCGCGAAAACTATAAGGGTTCCTTGTTGACTACGGAACCCTAAAAACAAGGGTATGTATTGCCGTGTAGTAACGCTATGTCCTTTCACACAGTTTGAAGAAAAAGCCATTACCGTTACTAGCCTTTTTTACAACCATTACAAGAACAATACAACACACGTCCCCGTAATCTCACCCTTGTGCGGTTAGATAACACGTGATGTATTATTTTTTCCTTATATCCCGAAATAGGAATGAAAATTCAGAAGGAAATCCAAAAAGTACGTAAAGTTGTACCAAAATACGACTCTATATAAAATAATATAAAAATGCTTAACTTGCAACTATAACTAGTGTTGAATAAATGGAAGAACTTAGGTTAAAAATACATTCTCAACCCAATCACTATGTATGGCAAGCCGAACCCTTTTGAGAAGCGAGCAAAATACCTAGGTTTGATTCTTGACCACCAGCTTTACTTCAGTGAGCACATAACCGCGGCTCGTACGCGCGTCGCCTTGACCCACAGTAGGCTCCAGTTCATTTTGACCGCACACAGCAAATTGGCACTCAATTGCAAATTGCGCATCTATACCACGGTCATCCGTCCCATTATGACCTATGCTCGCTAAGCCCAGCTATCTCCATAGAATGCAGACCCTCCAAAACCATTCCCTAAGAAAGGTCTCGGGAGTCCCCATCAGTCTGTGTTCGCAATGATACTCTTCATCTAGATCTCAGAATTCCCACCGTCCAGCAGTTATTAAACCACCTCTCAAAGCGTTTCTTTGACTTTACTATAAAGCACCCAATCCCCTGATTACGGTGGCCACCTGATACACTCCCTCTCACATTAGTAGGATTCGCCGACCAAGGTATTCACTCACCGTTCCCGATGAAGCTTTTACCCTCCTCCAGGAGAGTAGTCCCATCACTAGCACAATTCATAAACACACACACAGACCGCCATCCTTCCATCCTCACCGCCGAGGCCTGCCGTGTAATTCCCGTTCATCCCCACCCCGACCCTTGTTCGAGTCAGACCGCGCCGCTGCTCCTTAAAACCCAGTTTTAAGTTCGTCCCCAATTAGTTCGAATCCGATCCAGCCTGTCCTTGCTGCTCTCCCCCAGCGACGCCCTAACCCGAGATCCGTACCCCACAGGGGGTGTCCTTAGTTTTTAAGTTTAATGCCCTGGCGGTCTTAATTTATTGAGACACTCACAGGAAAGTCTGGTTAAGCAAACTGACAACCTCATAAGCTAACATGCGAGAAGCCATTTCCAAAAAAAAATAAAATGCATTCATTCGTTTTTTATTTATTATTGACCTCAGAAAGGAAAATCCCATTTAGGATTCTATATTTAGGTACATACATTAATGTAAGCACTCTCGAAAATGGAAAACCCCGTATTTCGGGAGTAAGATAGAAAGGTGATTTAGAAGTCCTGAACCTATATTCTGTGTGTAGGCATGACATCCCCAACGCACTGTGGAACTTGACTTTCCTTTCGGCTCTTCTTCATAGGAAACGTCCAATTGGAACCGTCCACATAGTTTCTGACGAATCATCATAAGTGCCATCATAATCATGTAAGTTTATGTGACATAGAATATTATTATTTGAATTTGATAATTTTCGCACTCCCAGTGATATACCGTGTAGCCTAGCCTACATAAATAAAATATTAACAAAATACAGAACTTGGAACTGCTAGCAATGTTCGAGGTCCGTTTGAATTTGGAGTCGGTCAAAATTGTAATTGAGTTTCTCTGTCGAGAAATTCCCAAAAGGCACACTCTCATAGGATCCAGCGCGATTGCAGGATTGTAGTACATATATATATATATATATATATCCCAAGGGATCTAAACAGATTGGAACTGTACTTGGTAAGGCGTGTGTTCATATTGACAACCAGCGGTGCTACTCGTAGTACCTACGACTAGGAAGGTCATGTAAGATTTTGCTGTCGAAATTCATTAACCTGTTTGAGTACCAGCAGATATTATTCTTCTTTATTCGAAGACACAAATCCATACTTAATATTATAAATGTGAAAGTAACTCTGTCTGTCTTTCTGTCTGTCTGTCTGTCTGTCTGTCTGTCTGTCTGTATGTTACGTTTTCACGTCTAAACCGCTGAACCGATCGTCATGAAATTTGGCAGAGATATAGCCTGGGATATGGAAAAGGACATAGGCTACTTTTTTACGCGATTACCGACATCCACGCGGGCAGAGCCGCAGGCAAAAGCTAGTATATTATATTTTTAAGAATTACAATATAAAAACATTACATTTTTTTTTTTTTTTGGTATCCTGAGTGTTATCAATTTTATCAGGATTTGGAATAATTTTACATAATATTATTATTAAACAAGAAAGATGTAAAAAAGGAAACACTTGGGAGGTTAAGGATTAATTTATGCAATTTTAGTCATTTAAATTATTAGGATTTATTGTTTGAGCAAATCACATATTTACAGTACCTGTGTAAAGACAACCTACACAAAAACTCAAAAAAGTATATGCAACCCTCAAAATCTGTTAAGGAACATCTAGCTGCACAAGAAACTCATCAAAAATCATTCACGTGTCTAATCCAATCTACTGGCGATAAACGAAAACGCTGAAATGTTCAATGCCACGAGAGTGGACTTGAATTTTTTGCGGACAGTGCCCTCTTTTTATTTTTTATGATTCTTTTTTATGCAGCTACAGCTTTCGTTCTTGTATTGACAGAGAGCCATTGAAATTCCTGATATTTTTCTTAGGTGGTGTTG
The DNA here is from genome assembly GCA_947523025.1 of Dryobota labecula. Lineage (NCBI taxonomy): Eukaryota > Metazoa > Arthropoda > Insecta > Lepidoptera > Noctuidae > Dryobota > Dryobota labecula. The sequence goes on along the minus strand of OX383287.1, from coordinate 26,371,144 downwards.
GTTGATATGGGCATAACAAAATATTGTATAAGTACTTGAAGTGGCGGCGCGGCGCTTTGGGGCTCGCCGCGGGTGGGCGGTTTGTACTGAGTTATTTATTTCTATTTCAAAACTTTGTATGAAAAATGATGATGAACTATTATGACGTCATAATTTAAATGTACAAAATTAAAAAAATATAATGTAAAATAAAAACTAAGTTATCGCTTTAGATTTTGAAATAATATTATTTATTTAAATAAATTGGCATGTTTAACAAATATAAACAAAAATTAGCACATTACAAAAAAAAAAAAGATCATTTAAAGCTACAAAACAAGTTGTTTAATATAGCCTGGTGATAGCAATGGTGTAGTGCACTTGAGGAAACAGTCATTAGTTTACTATCAGTTCATAACAACTTTTTGTTTAAAAGCCGTGTTTATATAACCCGACACCCCACCGCACGGTGACAAAAAATGGTCAGGGATACTTGACTCAGTGCGACGCGCCCCGGTCGGATACGTGAGTGGATAAATATTCAGACGAGCGACGGTGATTGTGAATCTCTACAACCTCGAGTTCAATAGATGAGATTGCTGCGTGAGAGGAGCCTTAGGGTCATCAGATGTGACTGCTGCGCTAGGAGACAGGGTTCTTCGCTTTTCTAAAGACTGGTAAAAAAAAAAAAAAAAAATTTTGTTAACTTACAAACAGCCCCTCGGGTCATTTGTAAAGTTACAGTTTATACTTGAGCTTATTTTACATAAGGTAATACCTGCAGTAGATCCACCTCATCATCATAATTATAATCAGCCTATAGGTACTGTTCCCACTGCTGGGAAACAGACCTCCTCTCTTTGAGAAGGAGTGGGCTATGATATACCACGCGGGCCCAGTGCGGATTGGTAGATGTCACAAGTCTTCGATTTTTTTTGGTTCTAGGACATTTTGCTTTACCGTTTTGAGAGCAGTGGTGATGAAACAATTTACACAAAGTAAAGCGCCTGTCTGGGATCGAAACGAAGACCTACAAATCGTTAGACGCGGCCGTTACTCCTGGGCCACCACTACTCTCAGTATGGACAGTAATAGGTACAGACGCATTTTTTTTAATATGAAAATAACCTTTAGCGCTCCTTTAGGCGCTCCACATACGTAGCAACTTTAATTGCCTCAATTGACAAGTTTTTTTAAACCTTTCCTAAGAAGTTTTCTGTTAACGGCTGCAAATTGCAGCAACGTTAACGTATGCAAAGATAAGATAATAATTTATTTGCTCAAGCATGCAAGAGATGTTAAAAGTATATTTTATTTTAAAAACAGTCATGACGTGTGCCTTAAGGCTTAGACGAATGCAAATATGAATAAAGTAATTTATAATGTCACTCCAAGTCAAATTATTAAAAAAAATATATGTCATGATAAACAGACTACAGGCTAGGCTTACAGTTTCAATAAACGTCATTAACAAGTAGTTGCGGGTTGCCAGTTGCTTCTTCTTCTTTTCGTGTCGATAGTACTGAGTTATTATATTGTTTGAGCCCAATAGGTGGCCAAGTTAATTGCGGCATCAGTGGCGTTCATTAGGTCTTCTTTAGTGCAAGTGAACGAGCACTTAGGACACTCCAGCAAGTGGGACATGGTCTGATCAGAAACACCGCACTCGCACTGGGTGTTGGATGGGACAGTAATCCCCGACTTCGACAGACTGTGTTTGCAGCGGCCTACCTGGGTACGCAATCGATTGATAGCTTTCCATATAGGCCACTGCAGATCACGCCCGGTCGGTAAATGTTCCCGGGGTTTGACGAAGTCGGAAGTGGTGGATGCTTGTGTTCCCACAACTTGCATCTCTTATTGGATGGTTTGCCCTGGATAGCTTGCGTAGACCGTAAAAAGCTCTGGCGACTTTTATGCCTATCCGTAGTCGTTGGGTAATCATAGAGGGGATGTCGGGAATCGGATTCTTGGTTCTTTTTTCCCAGGGCGCATGCGACATCCCTTCGTATGCCAGTTGCTGAAACTCGAGGATCTAAACTGCTCCATCTGCGCAGCGCCTAACTCCTTCAATTTCAGTAACAACATTGTTTACCACCCAACAAAAATATAAAATCCAATTCATAAAACCTCTAGAAAAGCAAGCGCAATAATGAAATATTATAAGCTTTCGTGGTGTAAGTGCCAATTAAGCGGGAACCAGGGTCTAAATGTTGATTGCGTGCAATCCACGCGTAACGTTAAGGCACGGCCGTGAAGTAGGGAACACCCACATGCGATCGTGTGGTAAGCTTCATTTATTTATGTATCTGCGACTGTTTTGATCAAATGTTCATAGCACAGGTGTGAGGACTATGTACCATAGAGCTACCATTTACCGGGTAATATGTCTTTTTCATTGACTTGAATGTCCCCTGGCGGCTGAGAGTATGTTATGCACACTCAGATTGATGTCTCGCTGAAGGTGGCGCGTGTATTGGTTCATTTAGCTCCCTTCAAAATGGTTGAGCTGAATGCTACTATTCCATGTGTCAAGTTCGTGCCTTGCCTTCTTTGACACTCGTTCCGGGTCGTCAGAAGTCTTACCAAGGGGCATAGTATTACCCAGTTACTGGTTTGTGGAGGTCAGATAGGCAGGCGCTCCATGTAAAATACTGGTATTCAGCTGCATCCGGTTAGACTGGAAGCAATGCTCGTGCTTTCTGTGTGTGAGAAGAGGCCTTTGCCCTGTAGTGTGACTGTAAAAGGCTGGTATTATTATTATTGTAATATTACGGTATATAATATTACGGTATATAATATTACGGTTTATAATGTTTTATTAAAAGTTTGTAAACGCACCCACAATACAGGAGAAATTCCTAGTGTGGGGCAACGTAAAAAAAATAAAATATAATAACCAATCATTTCCCATCGGCAATTCCTTCAAAAATAAAATTGTTGGAAAAAAATTGCTCTACCTACAAAAAAGAAACAAACAAAAAACCGGCCAAGTGCGTGTTTAAGTTGGTCGACTACCTATTACTCGGTAACTTGTAAAGCCTATTTAGCTGTGATAGTTTTCCATTTAACTTCGTTATATGAATTTTTTCACGTACCCAAATATAACCATTTAGCTGGCAGCGGAGGTCACTTGGCTCCAACAAAAATTAGCACTTTAAAGCATAATATTACGCAAACGGATCCCTGAATCGAAAAATGGGTTACGAAAACCCGCAATATTTTTGAACGGCCTATCGAACGATACTCCACACCGTGGGATAGACGAGAAAAATAAATATCATGTATACGATATTTTTTATACTTACCCTAAAAAAAAAACTATATGTTGGCGTGATTAATAATTATGTATACATTGTGGACCCATGCCAAATTACAGTTTACCAAGAGTTTACTAAGAGTGAGTGTACTAAGAGTCTCTGAGCTAAGCCGCGGACAGACAGACAGACGGACATAGCGAAACTATGACAGTTCCTTGTTGACTTCGGAACCCTAAAAAATCCACAGTTCAAAGGTATATCCTTTCGTGAGAGTTCAAATAAGTATCTAATAAATACCCTTACATACGATTACTTTTAATTGTCAATTTATAATTAATCCGTTAAAAATTCACTGAATCATTGTTATCTCAAAAAACTTGGAGCAAGTAAAAATGAACTTGGATGATAGCAAAATCTTCCTCAAAGAATTCCCGAAGGAAAATGCAAAATATTTTGTATGTCAAAAGTCTAACCAAATACTCGCGAAGAAAAGTAGTTTATGCCTCTTTTGCGACGCAAACTTTGACTTGAAAAGTTTTGCAGGTGCCTCTGAATAACAAACAAACAATTAGACTTTTATGCTTATTAGGTTTTATATTTTTTGTTGGCTAACGGGCTTTGTGTTTGGAGTCTTTCACGGAAAAGACATGCGTTGAGGTGGTAAAAAAGGTATTATAGTAAATAATACCTTTTTTACCACCACAACGCGTTGCTATTTTCGCGGATTCCAGGCTTGAAGGTAAAATTCCAGGTAAGTACATTATAATTTTAATTTTGTTTTCAAGGCTGGTAGCTTTTGCGGAGCTTCGGAATCCAGACAAGCCATTGAACCGCAAACAAAATAGGTACGTGAAAACATTTCGAAAAACATAAACACGTGTTATTTTACACGGAAAAATCCCTACGTGTAACTTGAATATGTAAGTATATAAATCGCTGTCGAAACACTGACGCAGGAACATGGACGGAATCATCACTATCTTAATAAAAACTCAAACCTTCGCTAAACGTGACTTTTTGGGATCTTTTTAACAAAAAGCAGGATTTTCGCATAAGTCACGAGCATAAAATTATATTACTATGAACAGCTCGGCAATATATTTAACTTCATGATTCATCCATTAATATCTTTCGTCAATGACGGTAAATATATACGGTATTTCTTTATTTCTTTCTGATCATTTGTGGAAGGCATAAGCAAGTGGCAGCTCAAATATGTGATATCGAAGGAACACCAAACCTATTTGACAAGACAAATTACGCCAAAATATAGGATGCTGCATCGGCTTCAAAAAGATGTGTCACCTCTTAGAATTCAATAATAATATCAGACATGTCTTGCGTTATAAATATTTTCCTACTCAGTTAAATTCAGAAGAATGTGATACCTTGTTGTGATCAAAAATATCTTTATAGGATAACAGCGAAGTCAGACAATAATATCATGTGACATACTAGATATATACCTGAACCGATCCGATCTCTTGTTTCAAAACTTTTAGTCTGTTTCTAGCTTACCTCTCGCTAGGTAGGACGAACGAAGAAACAAACACGGGAATGTTACGACGAAAAAGTTTAGACAACTCGACTTTTGCGGTGGCCGAGACAAGTTTTGGTGCTATGGTTCTTGGTTTAAAACTGGTACTGAAGAAATATTTGGGTGTTATTCATTATAATTATTTCAATAATAATTGTGTAAAATTTAATACACTTGAGTTTCTGTGAGGTATCTGCTAAGAAAATTCATAGTTTGAGGTTCTAAAACTGGTTTTGATATTTGTAGAAAGATCGGTTTGGACCAAACGAAATTCTTTCTCTCAACCAAATTATTTTTGTGTAAACGTTCTTTCGTTGGTCTATCTATACTAAATCTAAAATAAAATCAAGAAAACAATGCTTTTGTTCTTGTTCCATGACCGTTCGGTCTTAACCTACCTTAAGAACTTTCACTACCTGTAGTACCTAGTCTAGTAGGTTTCAGCTAGTTATATCTCACTACTTTTTCCTATGATTATTGTTTGAATAACATAAACATAATATAAGCCTATAATGTTCCCACTGCTGGGACACAGGCCTCCTTTCTGTGACCCTCTCACAGAGAGGAGGCCTGTTATTGTTATTGTTTGAATAACATTATTAAATTGTAATTATACCATCGTCGAAAATCGAGGTTATAGAAATATGAAAATATTTAAAAACATCTATAAACTAATAAAAAATTTGAATTTCGGATTTAAATATCAATAAAATCAAATTAAAGCACTCAATACTCAATCATTTATTGCATTCCACAATGTATATGCTTAGGTGGTAAGTAAATATTTGTTGTAACACCGGAGCCCTGTCGGGCACAGCAAAAGAAAAATTTGAAGGAAGAGGACTTATTTATACATGCAAACTAACATATTCTTAATAAAAAATTAGGCACCATTTTATTAATTATTAATTTTATCTAAATTTATTATTAATTTATAATATTATGTCTGTTCTATGGATTTGACAATTAAATATTCATTTATGCTATAATAACATTTATTGAGTAATATTTATTTTTTTATTTGTAAAAATAGTAATCTTTTTCTCATTTCTGAGTACCTCGGGTAGTTTGTTGTATATTTTTATCGACATAACCAACCAATTTGTAAGTGACCCTACAAATTAGCATGCAGGTACGTTTTCTGATCCACTTGTTTACATTTTCATCAGATACTTTTGAAATCAAATCAAACATACGTTTCGTAGTCATCACTATGCACTCCGCTTAACAAACTCAATAACAAACAGGCAGTTCCGCTAAGGCACTATGGTATCGCGTGTAAATAATAATGTTGTTAATTGCAACACAGCGTTCATTTCTAAAGGCTTTCTCGGCTAATGAGTTCAAATGCCGTGGAAAGCTTACCTGGCAATTAATATTATGAAAACTTTGAGTATAAATGCAATTCTGCAAACGTGTTTCGTTGAATTGATTTATGTAATTTTTTTTTGAAGTAATACGTGTTACGTATTTGTGGAATTTGTTGTACTTTTTATACTTAAAGAGTTGAAAAGGAAAGAAGGAAGTACTACCGTATAAGGTGTTAAGTATCTTGCTGTAGAATACAAACAAACTGATACATGAGACTATCCACCTTTTTTTCGGATGACTGACGAAATACAATTATGTGATACAGATATGTCAATTATGTCAATTGTGTCCCTGGGCATCGAACGCTTTTAAAGTTTTTGCCCATACGCTAGCGCAGAGAGCAAAGGGCGCTGACCACCTTGTTTTCGTTTCTTGACTCTCCAGCTTCCCCTCATTATTTAGCCCCCCACTTTCAGTACATTTGCACCAACCACAATAGAAATCTTCGATCATCTCACAATCGTCTTTTTCAATATCCCACTCACCGCACTGACTTCATTCACTCTTCCTACTTCATACAGTCTATCTCTCTGTGGAATGCAATCCCCCAGGAAATTAGGATGGCAACCAACCGATTATCTTTTAAAGTAAAAGTTCGCGAGCACATTCGCAAGAAGCTGGCAGTTGCATCACAACGGTAATGTTTTCCCATTGTTTGTATTTGTTTTTGTATATTTATGTGTGTAAGGGTTCGTAGAATTAAAATTGTCCGCACACTCGTTTACAATAATTTAATGTTCGTAAAACACAGTACAACAGTCCACACAATCATTTAGAATCTTAGGTAGCAGGGAGTTAAATAAAAATGGATTCGAGGCGCGGCCGAGATGCGCACGTCTGTATCATAATTATTGTTTCACCTGGGGAAAAAAAAAATACGAAAGGGTGTGTGGCGCGGGACGCGGCTTATTATGTTGGCGCCTTGGCGGCGCATTCGCCGCCAACCTAACGGCGCTGACCGAGTTTTTAATCGTACTGAAACTGTGCGCGATACATGTGTATTTATATGTGCTTATATTTACAAATAATAAGATGTATATATTAAATTTATAGTTTTAATAGATACAAAAAAAAAATATATATATATATATGTATATATCTATTAAATGAATATTGATGCCTCAATTCTCGCTATTGCACCTGCTACTATTTGTCTCTGCATCACCCAAAGGTTGACTGGTAGAAAATGCCTATGGCATTAAGTCAGCCGCTGTACATTTTGTGTGCTTAAAGTATTAAATAAATAAATAAATTATGTTACAAAAGTAGATCTGCAATCGGCATTTTGTTTTGTTTGTTTGTTTGTTGTCATTTGCCAGTGTCGCAACGTTTTCTACCGTTTTTTTATTGTCTATTGTTTTGACGTGAAATCAAGCAATGGATAACATTGTCAAACTTTTTTAACATTTAAGGTTTTGAAATTTAATTTAGTGTGTATTTTATTTTTTATGTGTGTCATTTTTGTCCAGAATAAACAATTTTTATTTATTTCTTTCTTTAATGCGTAGAGCAGCTATTTTCTATTTTGCGTGAATCATAGGTTTTGTACTTGTAGTTTGTAGGCAAAACATATGGTGAACCATCTATCAATTCTTAATTCAAAGTAAAATAACAGAACCACGAACAGAACAAATTAACATCAGCTGTTCCAAAGTTAAGTTCCCGTAGTTCAAAATAATTTGCCACTACAGAAGTTAGGAGAATACTTACCCGAGCAGGAAACATCGTTAACTGACGGAAACCATATGTTTTTACTGTTAAACTATTATTTTATGGTAGGCATGGGTAAAGACCCAGCAATAAGGATTATTTTTGCCACAGCTTTTTATGTTTTGTAACTAAATTTCTTATACATACTGTAAGAAGTCATGCAACCAGCCCTAGAGTTACGATTTTTGAATACAGGACAGGAGTCACCAAATGGTGGACCGCCGACCCATTTTGTGCGGGCCTTAAGTAAATAGTAAAAGTATATAAAACTTAAAAAAAAAAAAAAAAAAAATTATTAAGTTTTATAAACGGACCCACAATGAAATTTGGTGACCCCTGCGTAAGGGTTTATTTTTAGCGTTCCATAGCCAAATGGCAAAAAACGGAACCCTTATGGATTCGACATGTCTGTCTGTCTGTCCGTCCGTATGTCACATCCACTTTTTTCCGAAACTATAAGAACTATACTGTTGGAACTTGGTAAGTAGATGTATTTTGTAAACCGCATTAAGATTTTCACACAAAAATAGAAAAACCATTTAATTTTGGGGGTTCCCCATACATATGTAGAATTGAAACTAAAAAAAAAATTCTTCCTCCAACCCATACGTGGTATCGCGATCGCGATCGCGGATCTATGGATAGGTCTTCAAAAATGATATTGAGGTTTCTAATATAATTTTTTTCTAAACTGAATAGTTTACGCGAGAGACACTTCCAAAGTGGTAAAATGTGTCCCCCCCCCTGTAACTTCTAAAATAAGAGAATGATAAAACAAACAAAAAAATATATGATGTACATTACCATGTAAACTTCCACCGAAAATTGGTTTGAACGAGATCTAGTAAGTAGTTTTTTTTTTAATGCGTCATAAATCATAAACCGCGCTTGCTGCTACGGAACCCTTCATGGGCGAGTTCGACTCGCACTTGGCCGCTTTTTTTTATTGTCTCTCTGATGACTATGGTTTCCTTTTTTGTTTGTTTTTATTAGCTGTAAGTCCTCCATGTACTAAATAAATAAAATCTTATTGATATTAATGCTTGTAGTAATTATAGAAATAACTATCTCAGTTCGAACCTACGACTTACAACTCAAAAATCGCGGCCGTTCCCACTGGGCCACAATTGCTGTCAATTCGACTAAATACATGCCATATTTTATCTTGGCAGGAGCTAATATTCTCGTATAGCGCGAGAAAAGGGGAGAGCGGTGTCTTAATTTTGTCCAAATATTCGGTACACTTACTCATTTTCTTAGCAGGAGTAATTCACTCTACATAATACAAGAAGTACAATATCGTATAAGGCGGTTGGCAGACACTAAATTAACATAAATAAGCTCAACTCTCATGGGATGAGTTTCAAGAAACATACTGCCGTTGTGTAGGGGAGCAATGAATAAGACATTTGTATACTGTTGTTCAGAACCTGACGTTTTATGGACTGGTGTTATGTGGACTGACGGTTTTATGCTTTGATAATTGGTGTAAAATTGGCCTTGTTTTTAGAAAATTGCTATTGAGAATACGTCCACTGCTCTAACTCCTACAACAGGCAATATTTAAAAGAATCCCTTGATCTAGTTCTCCGAAAAAATCTTCTGTAATACTTTTTATAAGTCCGCAACAGAAGTGACTTAATTTTACTGAAAGCATAAGTAGATACCTAGATACCTAAATAAAAATACTATGTTAATAATATTTTATTGGTCGGCAATATTCACGAAGAATCCATCTGCTTATGCCTAGAAAACCGATCGCAGATAAAAGGAGATTAACAAAAACGGTTAAGTAATTTAGGTTCCCACTATCAAATAGATAATTTGGGAAATCCTTGTTCCACAATACGTACATACAATAGGAATTCTATGCCCCAACTTACATCGAAACAATTAGCAGTTCTGTGCAATCAATAACAGGTACTAATAGTAAGTTATAACATAATAACTTTAACTAGGAGTGTTATCCATTAAGTAAGTGGTATTATAGGTACTCCGGTTTCATGATATTGGATACTGTAAACTAAGTCTGTTTGTAGTTCGGATCTGAAATCTGAAGTTTGGATCCTGCTTCTTGGTGTGGGTGGTGTAACGCAAGAAAGTGCAAAAGATAAAAATAGCTGCTTATTCTTAGACGAGCATATCTTATTATCATTAGTGAGAAGCTGAAGAAAAAATTGTTAAGTTTTCATAAACTCTAGATAACATCAAAATGAATTAACTCAAATATTGTTATATACTTTATGCCTGTTTAATTTTCTCGCAATCGAAGTGAAAAACTGTGTGTATAACTCGGGCACAAACGAGCCATTTTACTCCTTAACTATCTACCCTCGTCTGCGGCTCGGGTAGGTTATATAACCGGAGTTACCGACATAGCTTGCAGAGTAAGCAAGCTGAAGCGGCAGTGAACTGGTCAGGTTTTTCGAAGGACCGATGGCCGGTGGAGCAGACGAGTCCTGGAGTGGAAACCGCGTATCGGAAAGCGTTGTGTGGGACGCCCTCCAGCTAAATGGACCGACGACCTCAAAAAGGTGGTTGGGACAGACTGGATGCGGAATGCGGAGGACAGAGTGTTGTGGCGCAACCTGGGAGAGGCCTTTGTCCAGCAGTGGACTGCGGTAGGCTGAGTTAATTGACCTCCGTCCATTGCGTTATTAACGTTGTTGAGCATACGAATTTTTCAAACCTATGAAGCAATGGAATGGTGGTGTGGCAATATCCTTCAAAATTCTTGGATTGTGATTCGAACTATGTTACAAAATTAGTGTCCTGCGATCATACATCCAGATGTTATATGAAAGTAAACGAAGCAAAAGGAGTAAACAACATCGCGGCAGGTGGCGTTCTGCAGCTTCTGCCTACATCCATGGGGAAGAGGCGTATGCATGTAGGTACTAGAGAGATGAATAATTTCATGAAACTCCTTTGGTTTTGTATGAGGTTGCAACATAATATATGACGGTTAGAAAAGAAATAGTCGAGGCAGTCAGTCCCGCTATCAACCTGCTGATAGTTTATTAACTACGACGTAAATTATTGTGTGTATTGCGTAGCTCATGCTTACACAATTATGTACATAGAAGAGTTCACATGAAGCAAAAAACAGGCCTTATTTTCAGTATTTATATCTTATATATAAAATTCTCGTGTCACAATGGTAGTTACCATACTCCTCCGAAACGGCTTGACCGATTTTTATGAAATTTTATATGCATATTTATTAGGTCTGAGAATCGGCTACTATATTTTTTTTAAGCTTTAGGTAGGTAGGGTAGGGTAGGGTAGGTAGGTAGGTAGGGTAGTGTAGGGTAGGGTAGGGTAGGTAGGTAGGTAGGGTAGTGTAGGGAAGGGTAGAGTAGGGTCGGGTAGGGTAGGTAGGTAGGTAGGTAGGTAGGTAGGTAGGTAGGTATGTAGGTAGGGTAGGTAGGGCAGGGTAGGGTAGGGTAGGTAGGTAGGTAGGGTAGGTAGGGTAGGGTAGGGTAGGGTAGAGTAGTGGAGTTTATGCTATAGCTTTTGACAGAACGAAGTCTGTCGGGTCAGCTAGCTAAATTATATTATTCCAACAATTACTTAAGCATGAACATTTCAGTGTCAAAAATTTAAACTATTTTTACAAAATATATTACAGTGTTTACTACATTTTTATTACATTTAGTTAAAATTGACATAAATAAGGTTTTGTACATGACATTGCGTGTCAACTTACGCACGAGTAACCTTCATCAGCACAAAAGTAATAACTTCATTAAATTAATCTAATAGACCAGGAGACACCCACTTGAATAATAATTTTGTTCTATTTAGAAATAGGTGGTGGCTTTTTTATTGGTTGGCAAACAAGCAAATTGCGGGGCGAGCTATGTTTATTTGTGGCAAAATAAATTGGCAAATTCCAGTTAATCTTTACTCAAATGAAATGAAATCGTTTATTCTATAAATAGGATATCGGAATCACTTTTACACGCCATATTATTTTTATTTTTTTTAATAAGTTTGATGCAGTCGAAATTTCCTATCCAACTACCCCTGAGAAGAAATAGCGAAACAAACTCAGGGGTCAAAGTCTTTTTTAAAGTCCAGTCACAATCTTGGTCAGATCATGTGAGGACCATGTAGATCCGTGTCTGAAATGGTCTTTTGAAGAAAGAGCCACATAAATTTAATTTTTTTGAGTTGACCTGTCAAGTCAGTGCAAGCATTTGTCAGTACCTAATGGTGTAGCTCAACTCAGGATTTAAGGAGCTCAACAACTCGACGAACAATACCAAAGAAGTGACATTTGGGTAGGCCGCATAAAGTACTTAAAATAGCAGACCATCATTAAAACTAAGTGAGAAAGAGAGAGAAAAAAAAAGATAAACTAAAAGGAAACAAATGACTGACATAGTGCTCACATTCACTCAATATTAACCCACCGGCAATCATAAACAATTAAGCATTTTTTTTTTTAACATTTCGTACTTACAACACTATATTTATACTATTAATAGCTGTGCTTGAAAACAAACCAAGGTTGTAATTATATCGTGTACGCAGAAACGCGTATGCTACCTACGTCTTAAATAAACTTTAATTATTCTGTTCAATTTCCCGCATCTAGTTACCTAGGCCACTCGTTTAGTTTGTGTAGCTTCCTAACTAACTACAGTAAATTATCTGATACGCAAATACAAGAGAAGGTATTCGGACAGAGGCAAAGCTTTAGAGGTAGCGCTGCCACAAGAGGTTTAGACAATCTAAACAATCATTTTTTAATAAATTAGAACACTATTATAAGATATTTTACCTTTTTTTTTAACTTTAATTTTAAGTTAAAGTTGCTTTTTTTTTTTGCAAATTCTTCCAACTTTGCCCTCAATCAAAATCAAAATATTTTATTTCACATAAACCTACCTGGGCACTTATGAAAAGTCAGAAGCTAGGTGCACGGTTCGAACTGGTCGTTTCCTATGGAGGAGAACCGGCAAGAAACTCCACGGTTACTCTTTAAAAAATTATTGGTTTTTGAAATATTTTCAAATGTGTTTAATAGGTATGGGAGAAAGGTGTAGGCCTTTCAACAATTACCAGGTACTTAACAAAAACAGAAAATGATCAACTAATCTACAGTCTAATAGGCCTTCAACGTTCTCACAATAAAATAAACATCTGTTTAAACCAAATAATATGGTGGCCACAACTACAGTAACAAATCCGAATTAGTACTGAATAAATATCATGTCCACAAAAGCAACTAATAAAGAGTTGCAAGTACAATTGTAGGTATTTAATGTCAAATGATGAGGTGATTATTTGATTATGTCAAGGAAGAATGTAAAAAATAAAACATCATTATCTGCATTATTATGCCGTTAATGCCAAATGTGCAGATCTGCATGCCACATGTGGAGCCTTGGTCGAGCCATCATATAAACTCTCTCTTTCTTTTAACGATTATGTTACTGTTATTTGAAGTTTTGTCTCTGTTTGTTTGTCGAGTTTGTGGTCATACATGACACGCTATGTATAAAGTGTTCACAAACATAGCGGCTCTTGAACTATACAGCGTTGTTATAGGTATGTACATGTTTGATTACGCGTGTTTTGTTACGAGTGGTTTCATTACGGATAATAAAGGGATTAAATGATATATAGATTAAAATATGAGCAGGTACTTAGTGTTATGAATTACCTAAGGATTTTATCAAGTTACATACGTCTTACTTGAAAAACTTAAACATTTTTAAAATAAATTTGGTAATAGTTTTGAAGTACACTTATATATTACTATTAGACTCATCTTATTGAGCAAGCAAGTCCAGCAAAACTACCAATTGATAGTTTCTTGTATTAAATACTAGAGTTTATATAGCTCTTAATAGGGATGATGACTAAAAAAAAAATTTTTTTTCGTCATTTAGATTATTAAAAAATATTGCACACGTATTTTTTTTTTACGTAATCGAGACATTACGGCGATACATTGAGTTTAAATGTGGCATGACGTTACTTCTCAATAGATTTTTTAAGTAGATTTAACGTAACGAGCCCCCACTCCCCAAGTTTAATGTGTTTTATCTAATTCATTTTTTTAATATTATTATGAAACAAAAAATACGTATCTAATATTTTTTATTCTCTGATTGACGGACTAAACAGTTTTTTTACTCAGATCACATCCCTATTGCATAAAAATCCGATTTCTACGCCAAAATAAAATCAACAAATTGTTCAGTAACTACATTCAAATAATACAAAATATATCTGAGCAGTGGTAGCCCAGTAGCGCGGTGGTAACGGCCGTGACTTGCGAGTTATTGTAGGTCGTGGGTTCGAACCCAGGCAGGCGCTTTATTTTGTGTTAATAATTACAACACCACTGCTCTCAAATAAAAATATCGTCAGGAAACCGGCATGTCGTTCAATCAAAAATTCAACGACATGTAACATCTACCAGCCCACACCCTCTCGAAGAGAGGAGTCCTGTGTCCCAGCAGTGGGAACATTATAGGCTGATTAAATTATATCTTAACACAAAACAAAATTAGAACACAAAAAAAACATGCGCAGAATACAGAATGCAGAGAAAATAATCTAAAAATGAAAATTGAAAAATCGACAAAAGTTTTCGCACACATAAAATTAATAGTGGGATCACCTGGCGACGTAGTTGTGTTCGGGCTGGCCGAACATAATATCTTGTTATTACGTGATACCAATGAAGATCGGTTAAACTCGGGTAACCTCGGCTGTGCTCGGAATTGGAGACCGAGGCGTTTTAAATTATACTGAAAGTGTTCATATCAGTGGTTTTGGGAGTATTAGGCAGAATAGTGAAAATAATATAATTTTCTTTTTTCTGCTTTTGTAGTGTATGAGAAGGGGATCCCTTTTTTTCGCAAAAGGTTTTTTTTTTCCTAATATACTTTGGCATAGCTGTTTTGATATTTTATTTTTATGGTATAATACTTTTTATTCATAGTTGTTTTTGGCATAAAGTTTATTTTGAATAAAGTTTATGTTACATACTTAATTATCTTGTTGAGTAATTTTTTTTGGCATAATTTTAAATCACATAATGTTACTAAGCGTGATGACTGTTAGCATAATAGTGTTAAGGCATTAAAAGTATTGGAATAACGGAAACAAATTTAAGTTATTTTTTCGTATTTATTTTGAATTTTCATGCAAATGATTGCTCCAGGGCCGCAGGGGTTGTAGTTGATCTAGTATCGTTTGGCAGGAGTTAAAAATGGTAGGGGTTAAGTCCCCAATTATAACGCTACCACTCTTATTAAAAGGCAATGCATATTTTTCGAGAAATTAATATAAAATGTATCTAACCTAAAATTAGATAAAAAACGAAAACGAAACGTTAATATCGGCGATTGATAACTAAATTTGTACCAGAATAATGTCCGTGGTATAAAATGTCTTGCAAAATCGATATAATGAGAAAAAAAAAAAAAAAAGAAGATAAATGTCACTGTCATTCGTTTTCATTTTATTCGTTTCATAAGAATGTTTTGTTGTTTTATTTGTTTTCAGAAGAATATTAGTGTATCCCCACTGATCGTATGAGTGCCATCCCCTTCGTGGTTATTTTTTTAAACGACTACGCCTTTTAAGCAAGTTTAAAGTGTTTTGAGGTTAGGTTACAATAATTTGTTTTTCTAAAGAACGATACGTTACCTGTTCATGGGAGTGGTGCCAGGGGAGAGGGGGGCACCAAACCATTCACATTTAATTTGATTCCGCCTCTTGTAGTTATAAAGGTATGCACTGAATTTTCCATTTGTGGCTACTTTTCACTTTGTTTAATGGATTAAATTAAAACTTTGCATTATAACACAATAGTTTTATGATATCGTCCACCGTACATTAAGAAAAATTAAAAATTAATTATTTTGTTCTTCCTACAATGTAAAGTGCCTATAAATTGCATTAGAGCAGTCTATACTAATACTATAAAGAGGACAGATTATTTTGTTTGTTTGTTTGTATCGAATAAGCTCCGAAACTACTGGACCGATTTTAATCATTTTTTCACCAATAGAAAGCTAAATTAGTAATAGGCTAAAATTATATAAAAAAATATATATTGAGATCCTTAAGAAAATTGCAATAATGTAAGCCAAAGTAGCAAAATTTTGCCTATAAACCGCGTAATCGAAACTTACGCGGGTGAAACTGCAGTGAGCAGCTAGTATTGTTTATAAATGTGAAGTAGTGTCTAACATTGTTGGAGTTTATGCGTAGGTATTTGTTATGCCTATAAAAAATATGTTTTAATGTCATTATGCGTAAGCTGTTGAATGTAATTCGTAAGCTATATGCGTAAATATAGTTAGGATAAACAAAAGTATGCCATGTTATATTATGTCTTAAAATTATATGCAAATAGACATGGAACCGTGTGAAAAACGTGACTTGGATGGATAGCTCCTGGACTATATTATTTAAAAAAATGTGTGTCCCCTTATTTCGCAGACAGAAACTTCATAGAATTTCATTTCCCAGAAAATGTTTCATGTAATATTTGGTCCATGTATTTTTAGTTTGAATATTATTGTTTCAAAGACTATTTACTTGAATGAAATATATTTCACAGAAACACAATTCAATGAATCTATATATATAAAATTCAAAGTCCTGACTGACTGATATATCAACGCACAGCCCAAACTTTTGGGTCTATAGATTCCAAATTTGGCACATAGGTTTCTTATGAGGTCTAGAGGTGCACTAAGAAAGGATTTTTGGAAATTCCACCCCTAAGGGGATAAAATAGGGTTTAAAAGTTTGTATGAAAAATCTTATTCATTTGGTTGATAAACTTGAAACTTAGCTCCAATACTTGCCTTAGTAAAGAATAACATTTTTCACAATTTTTTTTTTTAAACTACCCGTCAAAGGGGGATTATGGGGTGTCAAAGTTAGGAATTTTAACGCGCGGTTCGATTAACTTGAAACTCAGTAGAAATACTTGTGACCAAAAATAAAGAATAACATGTATCAGGGTTTTCAAAACTCTACCCCTGACGGGGTGAAAAGGGGTAGTCAATTTTACAGAAGAGGATTTTACTGCCGTGGCCTGATTAACTCGAAAATAAAACCCATGTCACCCATTCTGGACAAAATCCGATTCAACTAGGAAAGTATTGACATCCACGCGGGCTAAGCTGCGGGCAACAGCTAGTTTTCTATAAAACTATTAGCTATGAAACAACGTACAACCAAAAAAAGGGTTTAACTGAGAATTGAAATTTGTAATCTGTAAAATTGTTGGTAAAATTAATTATCTATAATTTCAATATAATTAATAGCAAACAGATGCCTAACTGAAAGGAAACAAAATGTTGTGTTTTTATAAAAAAAATTGTGGGAGCCATTCTACAAGTAACTGAAATACATTTATTTAATTCTAACAAATTCATATCAGCAGCGAAATTCTATTTGCATTCACGTGTAACACGAAAACTTTATCCAGAAGCAAATATGTCGCCAAAGAGTTTACAGATTCAACTACATATGAAGCTGTGGCTATTACCCCCGTATTTGTAACAAACAATTTGAACTCGAACTATGTCTCTCGCACTTTATCCTATATTGAGTAAAAGAGAGGTTGAACATTCTGTCGAAAATGAAAACGGTGGCTAATATAATACATACGTGCCCCTTGTAGGTATTTGTCGAGCATAATTTCAACTTCATATCCTGTCCCACTCTTTATCATAGTGTCAGAGTGAGAGAGAAGAGGTCCTTCTGTCGAATATGATTGGAATTTTGGTAACACGATAAGACGAAGTTCCACCCACATGTAATTTTGAATATATCAAACATATGTAGAATTAATTCATAGAAACTAAGTTTATAGGAACGTGTCGTGTCAGTTTCCAACATTGGCATTGGAGGGGATTATAGCTAGGTACTTGTACCTACCAACTTGTATTGTGTGGAAGAAAACTGTTTATCAAGGTTGATTTCTAGGAAAGATATTACTGTAATAAGACATTTTATTTGGTGGACCTAGTTTTGTTACTACGAAATTGTGTTTTGTTATTTTTTCATTGAATTCAAATCCATCATTTCATATTTCAGTCCATATTTTGTTATTACCATTTACATTATCTTAAAACTGTTAGTCATGACGAGATCAATGAATGCATTTAGTTTCATAAATTCGAAAAAAATAAAATACTAATGTGGTCCTTATCAATGTTTTCTTTTTGTATAATTGAAAATAAATTAAAATTAAAACAAATAATTGAACATATTTAAAAAAAATATTGAACTAAATAAGTGAACATCAATTAAAATACAAAAACTCTTCAGGCAACATGCAGCTTGATGAGCCTGCCCATAGCTGCCGATACTTGTCTGTCTGCAATCTTCCTCATCCAGAAGGCTTATTTTCTTCAAGAATAGAATTGTTTAAGATAATTATAATGTCTAGACGAGTCGAAAGAAAATATTATAGACATTTTCCACGCGAAAGCAATTCCTTGAATCATAATTTATTCCTCTTCATTTTGTTTTAAGGGCTCAAAATAATTGTGTCAACATCAGCAGCGCCCTAGTCCAAGAATTCTCTTTAATTCATCTAATTACGCCGTACATTCGACTTCAATGTCCTTTCAGATCTTGAAATTATACCGGGAACATTCCATCGAATGTCAAGCAATCAACATAGTAGGTACCTATCTCAGAGCCTCTTAATTAATTACTACCGCCCCCTATCATTCGAAGGAGCTCGGCGTAACACACTTACGTACTTGTTAATCGATGGGGCAGATTGATTTAGGCACTCGGTATCGTTTCTTTGAAGTTGAACTTAACGTTTAAAATTAGAGGAGATTATATCCAAGGTAAGAATGCTTGGAAAGATGTTGGTACTGCTCCATAGGACAATCTAGAGTCGAGGCAAAATCAAACTGTTTGCTAATTTAATTGTATAAACTCAAACTCAAAGTATTTAACTCAAAGCATTTATTTCAAATAAACCAATTACAGGCACTTTTGAATTGTCAAGGGGTCGGTCAGTCAGAAAGATGTAGCTAGTTGCCCATTCCAAAGTGTAGTAGGTTAACACTCTTTTAAAACAAAATATTGTTACAAAAAATGGGTTACATCATTCATGTTTAAGTTATTCATATGAGAACAATGTAGAAAGACGTGCACGTTAGAAGCGTCCATAATAAAAACAATTCAAAAATTAAAATAAATTAAAATAACCCGTGGCAGCTAAGAGATGACCAGTCCCAACTGACGGCGCCCGTTCACGAACATGACGCATGGATTAGCACCATTTAGCTCAATCATTTTGAAGGGAACTTAATGATCCAACACACGCCACCACCAGCGAGACATTTGAGTGAGCATGACATACTCTCAGCCGCCAGAGCACATTCAAGTCAATAAAAGACATTACCCGGTAAATGGTAGCTCTATAGTACATACTCGTAGTACTTACACCTGTGCTATGCAATTATACCGGATGACTTTTTTTACCGTCTCGAAAAAAATTGGGTATACTAGGTGAACGGAGTAGAAGCCTATGGCATAAAAGATAAAAATATTGAAATTTGGGTGCGTATGATTTAAATTTAAATATTATTTATCGTATTTATTTATTGAATTATGTTTTTTGTTAAATTTCTGTGTTTATTGTTATAGTATGATAAGTTTACTTCAAATGTGTGGTATTTATCCATAGATCAATTTCTTTCTAGGTTAAAGAAAAAATAATAAAAACTATGCCATAGGCTTCTACTCCGTTCATCTAGTATACCCAAATTTTTACGAGACGGTAAAAAAAGTCATCCGGTATAATTCAAGGAGGATAATTTATTATTTTGATGACGTTATTTTACATTCTGTGATTACTGATTGCTGATTACTTTAACTAACACAGTGTCTTATTAATTGTTAAAACTTTGGGAAAATCATCTACTTTTACAATGTTTGTAAAAATTTGAGCACCAAGTATGTATAACATAATTAATTTATCTCTCATTACTTCACTTTTCAATATTTTTACCTATTGTATCGATGAACGAATACCTAACTGACATATCATAATTGCTTTTTTATATTTTTTATTATTATTACTTATTATTTAATGATTTGACAGTCTATACCAGAATTAATGACTATTGTATTTTATTTGAATGTTTTTATTGTATCGACAATTTGAATTTGAATGATTTAATAATGTGTGATAAGTGATACATGTTTGATGATTTATTTTACTCATGTTTGTAACAATGTAACATTTGTACGCCGATGACGGCTAGACATAGCGTTCTTTAATAATCACAACATTTGTACCTAACCTACCTATGTTCAACAAATATATATTTTTTTTTTTTTTTTTTTGTAGTATATTAATATTATTTTAGGTACATCGTCTTCACATATGTATAATTATATAGTTACATAACATAACGTCACGCCTTGTTTCCCCGAAGGGTTGGGCAGAGGTGTACCTATAGTACACACACATTTCGCCAGTTATATTTAAGTCTTATGTGACAGAGGGCGAGCCTATTGCCATTAACCGGGCACAAATCCAGACTCCGGGCTACTACTGAGAAATTCCATATGGAATTACCCAATCATTAATGTATACAAAATATTAGCTCCTGTTCCGTGACTTTGTTCGCGTGTTTCGGCCCCGATCCTCCGCGTCACATCCCGTTTGCCCAGACGCGCTATTACTTCGTTTTCACATAGCGTTCTTTCTGACTTTTTTTTTTTTCTTTTTGTGCGGCTCCTTAGGGTCACAGCGTGATGTTAAATAGCCTATAAGCTTCTCCAGGAATTGGGCTATCATATACAAAAAGAATTTTCAGAATCCGTTTAGTAGTTTCAGGGATTACCCCCTCCATACAAACTTACTAACAAATTTTACCTCTGTATAACATTAATAAGTATAGATTTTTACTGTTGTCTCCGAAGGTTTCTGCATAAGTGTGTCTATTTATTACACACCCAAATTTCGTCAGTTATGTTGCTTCATTCCAGGTTTTATCCTTAAAAGAAACTTCAAGCACAGCCCGCTCCATAGCGCACTAAGTGGCCTTAAAGTGGACCAGCCCGACTGTCAGTATCCACATTTCCTCAAGAGTAAAGAAAGAAAGAAAAGAAAGATCCTCCATTTTGCCAAGTTGTATTAGTACGAGTAGGTAGGATCAATTCGGAGTATGGTACGTAAAACATTAAACAATTTACCTGCAAGTTCATCACGCATTGTTCGCACCCCTGACTATCCTATCAATATTTCATATCTCAAACATACGAGTACTACATGTTGATGAACTAAAACAGCAAATTGTCAACAATGTTACTACATAATTGACGAGCATGCTACTCTACGTACCGTGCTATTTACTGCATTGCGGATCCGTAGGCCTACTAATGTGTTTGTGTCACTTTTTTCCTAAACGCGGTGTGGTACAGTCATAACTTAGTTTGATTATACCGTTTATGATGGAGTTCGTTAGCTGTGTGAGGTATTTAGTGCGACTTTTTAATCTATATTCTGGAAAACAAGAATATTGCTTGATTTCTATTTTCTTGTAAGGACTGTTCTGCTTATCAACAAAAGATTATCTGTGCAACAGATTTCTGTATAATAAATTCTGAATCTGCGACTGATGTGTATATTTAGTTTTTTTTTGTAGAATCTTTGACTATTTTTAATAATTAGTTAGTTTAGGTTAACTGTCATTCAAATATAGAAGAAACTCTGTGATGGCTGTTTTTGATTTTCCATTAAGTAACAGATGAAAATAGTTTTTTTTTTAAGTTTGGTTTACATCATTTAAAAATTTGACTGATTTGTAATATTATCTCGTATTATTCTACTTTTGTTTTTATATGTATCTACAGCACTAATGAAAAGCTTAAAAAATAACATGTATCCGACGAATATATTGAAGGTAATATTTCTTATATATTCTTGTCTTCGTTACCTAATCTTATAACGCAATATAAAAAATAAAACAACCACGTCCACCAAGCTTGGAAATCAAATACTTCTTTCAATAATCCCCGAATTATCTTTAAAGTCAAGCCGACAATATCGGATTTTATATTCCAAAGCCGGCTTTAACAGTATGGTTCAGCGATTTCATTAAATTTTATACGAGACCAACTAGAACCTATCTCGGTACTTTTATTAAGTTAGTTATTCGAAACTTAACTACAAGTCTGGCAGGTTATCGCTTCGAAAGTTTCAGATTTTACGTTTTCTCTCGAGGAACGGTTGGAAAAATATGCGCAGTATCTACGTTGGGGAACGGAACAAAAATAAAGTTAGAATTTAGAAACTTGCATGCACTAGCGTTATATTATTGACTAGTTTAGTTTAGTTTAAATTGTGATTTTCTGCTCCTGATTCCAGTTTGTATAGTGGTGTTAAAAGTTTTTGTTTGTATTTGTTGTTTTGGTGTGAGATTATGTATCATTTTCAGCAGCTAACGGTTGGTAAAAAGAAGTCTGGATTGTAGAATGCAACGTTTTCTGAAAGGTCCCGTCCCGCATCAAATCAAGCAATATAAACAACCAAAAAATACTCTGAAGAAATATAAAATACTAGTTTTTGGCCGCGGCTACGCCCGCGTGGATGTCGAATATCGCGTAAAAAGTAGTCTATGTTCTTCTCCATATCCCAGGCTATATATCTCTGCCAAATATGATGATTGATTCAGCGGTTTAGGCGTGAAAACGTAACAGACAGACAAACAGACAGACAGAGTTACTTTCGCATTTATAATATTAGTTAGGATTATGATAAAAAAATATATAAAAAATATGAAGAGATCCGCAGGAGAACCAAGGTAACCGAACCGAAGTAAGAAAAAAAAAAAAAAGAAATAAGCAGTACCTTTGTATTGAAATTATAATTATGTCGTATCTCTATGTATTTAACTGTGTGTACATAAATAATAAAATAAATAAATAAATAAATAAGAATTGCCAAACTTAAGTGTTTGTGGGCAGTATACATTGCTTGTAGAACAGATGGCCGATGGGGCCCAAAGTTAATAGACTGGTGACCGCGTACCGGAAGATGTAGCGTTTGCCGCAGGAATCCGCTGGATGCGGGAAGAACAGAACCGGTCGAGGTGGCGGTGCTTGGGGGAGCCCTTTGTCCAGCAGTGGATGTCTTTCAGCTGAAATGATGTTATAAAATATTCTCTTAGGTACATTGGTACTTCATATTACTTTTACAGTCTCCACAACTGCGTTTGTAATCATAGAATCAGTAGCACAGCCTTTTTAGGGTTTCAGTAAACAAGGAACCCCTATAGTTTCGCCATGTCCGTCTTTCTGTCTGTCCGCGGCTTAGCTAAGGGACTCTTTGAACTAGAAAGCTGTAATTTGGTATAGGTATACATATTAATCACGCCAACAAAGTTGTTAAATAAAATCTTGAAAAAAATAAAATATTTAGACCTCCCGTACACGTAAAGTGGGGATGATATTTGTTTTTCTCGTCTATCCAATGGTGTGGGGTATTGTTGGTTAGGCCGTTTAAAAATATTCCGGGTTTGTGAATACCATTTTTCGATTCAGGAATCCGTTTGCGTAATATTAAGCTTTAAAGTTATTATTATTATTATAGCATTATTTTTGTTAGAGTCAAGTGTCCCCCCCCCTGCTAGCTAAATGGTTGTATTTGGTTATATGTAAAAAATAACAGCAGTAGTATATATATAACGAAGTTAAAAGGAAAACTATCACAGCTAAGTAGGCTTTTCAAGTTATTGAATAATAGTCGACCAACTTACTTTTGCAGTTGAAGAACATGGTTTTCAACTATATGTTAAGTTTGTTCTTGGGATAAATTAACGGAACCCTTCATTGTGCGTGGTCCAACACGCACTTGGCCGATTTTTTATTTACTTACCAAGGTGAACAAAAACATAATTGGATGATAAACAAGTGTTGGAGTTTAAAATATTAACTGAAAAATGTGTGTAATATTCTAACGCTGAAAACATTTACAAGCATGCTCTTGGCACGTTGCCTAATCAAAATTCTAGAAATATTTTCCACCCAGTTCATACTCTTTTATGATTATAAACTTTGTTACTACAATATTTAATAGGTACCAAGAGGCATTTTTGAAGAGTTTTTTTTATT
The DNA here is from genome assembly GCA_947523025.1 of Dryobota labecula. NCBI lineage: Eukaryota > Metazoa > Arthropoda > Insecta > Lepidoptera > Noctuidae > Dryobota > Dryobota labecula. The sequence goes on along the minus strand of OX383287.1, from coordinate 26,347,153 downwards.
TTTTATTCTACTATGTGTTTGCTCTTGACTTTAGTCTAGGTCTGGATGACAGAGACAAAGTCTACGATGGAGTGAGCTTACCCAGAAGAAGCCTGTTCACTCTCACTTTGAATAGATTAGGGTTGTATGCGTTCGGAAACACAGACGCAGGCAGATAGTTCCACTCCTTTGCTGCGCGCATTATAAAAGACGTTTGAAAACGCTTAGTGCGAGTTGGTGGAATATCAACTAGGTAGGGGTGGTAACTTGCAGTGCGTCTAGATGTCCGATGGTAGAAGGGTTTGAAAGTCATTGTGTCAGTTGGGGTGATAAATTAATAAATATATTATTTTTATGCGACAGCCAGCGTAGACGTGATGACGTCGACCGGCGCAGCATATAATGAGATATAAATAAAGAATAAAATAAATACACAAGTAGGTACTTATTTCAAAATGTTTTAATAAAAATCATATTTAAAATGGCAACGACTAAATAGTCTTAAATAATAGTCTAGTCATAGTAAGTATTATTAGGTGGTATTTGTTAAAATATCTACTAGTTTATTTTATTTGTATTAGTGTATTAGTATCAATAAAATTATATAAATTCTCGTAATCAAGAAGTTAGTATATTAGACATTATTTTTGTACCCTATCACTATGTTTTTATATTTAACCCAAAGGTTGACTGGTAGAGAATGCTTTGTGGCATTAAGTCCGCCTATGAACCACTATAGTACATGAAGTTTAAATAAATAAGATTCTGATCCGCGGTAGCGACGTACGCGCCGCCAATTTAAAGTAATATATGCGCGCATCTTTCAGAAAATTTTATTTCACGTTTTGACATACTGGTTACTTAATTACAGGTAGACCATGACATGGGTACGGCATAGGATACTTTTGTCCCTGTAGTAATGCTTCCCATGGGATAATTTCTGAACTCCATGCGGGCGAAGCCGCGGGAAAGAATAATTGCATATCAGTAATGAAAATTTCCAACCATTAAAGTCTATACTGTAATCTTTAGACATAATAATTTAGTACTTAATAGATTATTACTTCTACCAAAGGTCAAGGTCTATGATATTGAATAATTTATGCCTAAAACTAGGCGCTGAAAATGGTTACGGAATACCTAAGTTTATTCTATTTTCAAGATAACTACGGTTGATTCACATAACGCATTGATGTTCATAACGCATATTGTTCGACTCAACAACTGTTTGACTCACTTAATGTTGACTAAACTATAATTAATCGCACTAATGAACGATTAATCTAATGTTTTTTTAAAGATATATAATATATATATAATACAACTATGTGTGAAATACCTAATGGACGACTTGCCTACAGTTTATTAGGTAATACTGCGTGTTGGATTGATTTCTAAAGTGGTGGGTAGTTACAATGTTAATGTCTCGCCTATAGTTTATTAATACTGTTCGTTAATTTGTTTCCAAGCAATAATAAGACTCGTCAATGGAGCCCCGCTTGGCCGGGGCTCCTACTTCTGTATGGTTTAAAAAAATTAAAACCACGAAGGGGAATTGGAAGGAATATTTGCTATATGATATATATAATAGCGTAGTCTGAACTACCCTTTAGAATTTAAATGATAACTATGAAGTACCTAAAATATCTTTAGTGTCTAGTTTTAGGCATAAATTATTCAATATCACAGGCCTTGTGCGTAATGTTCTATTTGATAAAGCCAATGAAATATTTAAATGTCTAGACTCTATATCGTTAGTGGCCATTATTATTGAACCTTTGTTAATGATGTCTGTTTGAAGTTTAGTTAGGAATAATGGGTAATTTGTAAAGCGTAAAACTGTAGGTCGCAGTAAGGAGTCAGTGATTGACTTCAATGTGCCCTGGCGGCTGAGAGTGTATCATGCTCACTTAAATGTCTCGCTGGTGGTGGCGTGCGTGTTGGATCATTAAATTACTAGGCTTAGGTTAATTTATTTGATTTTTTTTAATGTTTTATTTTATTTTAATATTACGGACAATTTTAACGTGACCGTCTTAATTTCAAAATGAATGATGTAACCAATATTTTGTTTTAACAGAGTGTCCGTGGAGTATCTTAACCATTCTTCTCGATAGGAACCTACAAAGCTTTGGAATGGGCAACTAGCTTCATCTTTCTGTCTGACCGACCCTTTAATAGTTCAAAAGTGCCTATAATTGATATTCATATTCATTTATTCACGTTTATTGATTGATTTATTTGAAATAAATGCTTTGGGTTTGAGTTTGAGATGTATCGGAACAGATATAGAAAATTAAGGTTAATTTGATACGTGTCTAAAGAATATAACTTAGTTTTGAAATAATATATATTTTTCCACTATATTTTAAGGCATATCTCTTTGCGGTTGGTCCCTCAATGCTTAGGAACGTGTCTCAGATATATAATTTTTCTAGTTGTGATAAATATGATAATGAACTAAGTAATTATACTAAATATAAGTAAGTTAAAAAGTTAACTTTTTAATAACATTTAGATAATAAACTTCATTACCACTGCTGACTATCTGTTCTACTAACCTGTAATAAAACAGATATCTATTCCTTTTATTCTATTCTACTACGAGTAATTTATTAACTTTGATACAAAGACAACGTGAAACAAAAACCAACCAACAAAAAGCTGAGTGCACTCTCCCTCCATTCACTGGAGAATTCAGCAACCAACTAAAAACAGCAAACGAAAACTTAAAATAAGCTACTATTAATTAAGGTGAGCTGTTAAGATTTCCGCAAAAAACAAATATTCATTTAAGTTAGCTGCTGAAGCAAGCACCTACTTCCATTCATTGCAAAACTGGTCTGATGCAATCAAGGTAATGAAAACAAGCCACGGTCTGCTTTATAGTAAATATTCAGTGGAAATTGTAACAGCCGCTACACACGGGTTCCACGTTTAACGAACCGACAGCGAATTGTAAAATGAGGGTGAAATTGCTGTTATTAAGTATTTCGTTTTGTGAGAAAAGAAGTTATTTTTGAGTGTGTATGGTACAAGTTAGCCTTGTAAAGGAACAAACACAGAGTCATTGGATGCTTACGCATACTTGTTATACTTTTCTAATATTTGCATATGCACCATTGATATACTAGTTAGGGACACGTAGTCAATCCGTAGAACCCTTATAGTTTCGCTATGTCCGTCTGTATCTCTGTCTGTCGCGGCTTAGCTTAGAGACTCCTAGTACTAGAAAGCTGTAATTTGGCATGGGTATACATATTATTCACGCCGACAGAGTGCAATGGTTAGATAAAATCTTGAAATAGATTTTTTTGGGTACCTTCCCTACACGTGAAGTGGGATGAATTAGTGTTGGATATCGTTGGATAGGCCGTCAAAAAATATTGCGGGTTTGTGAAAACCATTTTTCGATTCAAGGATCCGTTTTCGTAATATTAAGCTTTAAAGTGGTAATTTTTGTTAGAGTCAAGTGTCCCAGTAGTAGTTTATATAATAACGACGTTAAAAGAAAAACTATCACAGCTAAGTAGGCTTTACAAGGTACCGAGTAATAGTCAAGCAACTTACATTTGCAGGTGAAAAACATGTTCTTCAACTACAATGTTAAGTTTGTTCTTGGGATATATTCGTCCCAACTATAGAACTCTTCATTGTTTTCGGCTGGCGGTTTTTATTTTGTATATTGACCTGTGTTTTTGCCTCATCATCATTTCAGCCGAAAGACATCCACTGCTGGACATAGGCCTCCCCCAAAAGGGGGAATTTGCCATAATCGCCACGCTTGGCAGGCGGGTTGGCGATCGCAGTATGGTGTTAAAATGCAAAGTGAACGCTGCTGCCCATTCTCTGTAAGTCCCTTAGTCGCCTTTTACGACACCCACGGGAGGAAATGGGTTGATGATATTCTTTACGTCCGGCATCACACGGACGTTTACGTGTTTACGTTTACGTGTTTTTGCCTGATCAGCATAAGCAATTTTTTTTTAAATAATTTGTATTGTATCTACCTCGAGAATTACATTGTGGCGGTATCAACAACGCCACATGCGAACTACGCATCAATGACCTGACGTCACAAATCCTGCATCGCGCTATCAGAGTTTACCGCGCGACTAGCATATATACAACATCCCGACATCAACCGTTGGGCAGTTGCCCACCAAACACAATACCCGTCTGGTCGGAGGATCCTCCCTTTTCCATAGAGTATGAGTGAAGTTTACACCCTGTTCCTCATACCTCTAAAACAATACGCTTTTTCAGTCAGTTAATCAAACAGTCAGTCACAGAACTACTGTATTAATAAAGATAAAACAGTCAAAAACCCTGGTACCTTTGCTCGCCTTACAAACTGTGAGTGAATGCACACACGTATTACCATACTGAAAAGCTCCGTGCAGCAAAAATATTCATAGCCATCATTTCGTTAACAGCTGAACATATTGAAATAATCATTATGCATAGCAAGTTGTAGTATTTTTTACTGAAGGTTAACAACGTAGAACCGTTTCGTTTCATTTATTTATTTAATCGAATCGAATGTAACACGAAACGCGTAATCATTTAAATATATCCCGTAGTATATGACGAGCTTACTGCAGTTTAATCGACACAGTAAATTGACCTTTATTTATAACACCTTAAATCTATCATGACAGGTTGCCCTAATGCGAGAGTTAAGCCTATATAAAATAATCTCCATAATTTCTAATTATTAAATAAATTCTGGTCTTTTATAACTACGTTGAGATGTTGGCTAATACGGAATGCGCTTTTGTATCGAAAAAATCCCGCGGTTCTGGGACCGATCTATTTAGAGTTCTGATTATAGAATCGAATGTAAGTATTTACTTACGTTCAGGTGTTGGGTCTTTTTTTTGCTAGGGCATCTTAGATTTAACCTTGAGAGGTTGAGACTCTTTAACCGGACTTTCCTATGGTTGCCTTAAGCTCCTAACGAAACTTATAATCTAAACGACTGCGCGCTATGGGCACCCCCTGTGGGGTACGAACCTCCGCTTAGGGCAGAGTCGGAGGGAGGATGGCATTCCCGGATTTTCTGGAATCCCAGGATTTATATTTACAAAAAAATATTTAAGAAGCCGCTTCCATAATTTCATAGCAAAATATTAACTTTAGGTAAATATGCATCCGAATATCCGATCTCTAATTAAAACCTAAATTGACCATAAACGAAACAAACATAACCCTAAATTTAACTTAATTATAACATTACACCCTAGAGGTAGCTAAATTAAATAAATTATTGATCTTACATAGATCAGGTTATGTATGTCTGTTGTTAACTGAAAAATTTGTGAGGAAACCGGGATCAATGGGCTGAAATCGCTAACCCCCAGGAGGCAAGCGTGGTGATTATAGTTTAGACACATCTAATCATTTATAATAATATAGAATTGCTTGAATTTGTTACTTAGCCATCTTCCTCTCTCCTAATTTTGCTGTGCCCGATAGGGTCCATATTGATATTTTACTCTGTTATACCACGTATGTAATACGTTGGAATGCAATAAAGAATTTAGTATTGAGTATTGACTGATACCGTTGTAACGCGTGTTAGGTAAGTGCGCGGTGAGTCGGGGGGGCAGTGCAGGCGGCTCAAGGTTCCCACACACTACCGCGATATCGCGGGCGCGACAAGGGTCGCGCTGCCTGTCGCGCTCGCGATATCGCGCCAGTCTGCGTGAGCCTTCATTCGTCCACGCTCCCGGCGTCCTGCCGCTCATTCGTCAACACCGCCCCCCGCCTCGCCTCGCATTCCTAAGGCGCGGTACAGTGGTACTAGTCAAATTACAGTGCTTGCGAATTCTCTGTATGAGATGAGACCTTGGCTTTACTCACAGTCAAAAGCCACTTTAGTATGTCTTCTTCTTCTTCTTTTCTGTTCGATAGTACATTTATATTGTTTGGGCCAGTAGGTGGCCACATTCATTGCGGCATCAGAGGCGTTGTTCAGATCGTCAATGGTGCAGGTAAACGGACAATTGGGACACTCTATCAGATAGAACATAGTCTGTTCAGGAGCACCGCACTCGCATTGAGTGTTAGGTGAATCGACTATGCCCCATTTCGCCAGGTTCTGTTTGCAGCGGCCTACTTGAGTACGCAGTCGATTCAGAGCTTTCCAAATAGGCCACTGCAATTCGCAACCGGGAGGCAGGTGTTCTTGGGGCTTTACAAAGTCTTGAGGTGGTGGATCTCTTCCCACAGTTTACTTCGCTCTTTGGATGGCTTATGAGGACCGTAAGAAGCTCCTGCGACTTTTTAGTCTACCCGGAGTAGTCGTGTAGTCGTAGAGGGGATGTCGGGAATCGGATTCATGGTTCTTTTAGTATGATGTATAAAGCCAAAAATAAAAGATTGCATCATATTTGCAAGTCGGACACAGAAGCGAGGATTCAGGAGTTATTTAAATACTAGATTTAATTAGAAATAGCTCGAAATAATAATGTAATTAGAACAGGTGCTTACTACCTTTCCCCTGCATAATAAATTATTCCTCCGTTGCATTTCACGACACCCACGGGACGGACTGTTTTATTAGTACAAATTTATAGTCGACACCACAAAGTAAATATTGCAAATGTTGCAGATAAGTTCTTGCTGCAACTTTTCATCTAAGGAAAGTTACAGAAAAGTGGAGAAAATTTACTAGTTCAGTGCATATTGCGCGCTGGTCCCGTCTTTAACTTTTCTGCCGTAAGCACATTCGTCACACATTTTTGTAACACGCGATTCTGAACAAAAGTTTAATAAACCTGCCGTTGGAAAAGCGAAATGGTAATTTTTCAATTACCCCTCAACTGAGTTCAGAACTGTTTCCATTGTTTTGAATTCAAAATTCGAAGCCATGATTTTATTTAACTTTTTCGGTTTGTCTTGACTTGACTTGGTGATTTTGTTACTTTGTTATTTTAGTCTTTGGCTTTGTATGAAAACTTCGAGTTTACGTAATGAAAACCACAAAAATCCGACAAAAATAATGCCATTATTAGTTCATAATAATCACAGAATATAATTAAACAATTCCTAGTGCTATAACGGCTACGTTTTATTAAAACAGAAAAACAAAATTGAGTTGTTTGCCCCCCTTTTATTTTCAGTTAAATTACTAAACTAAGTAAGTAAGTAGTATATTTTATTATTGTATGTTTATAAGTATTTATATTAGTGTATAGCTATTTTGATATTATGTATATTTTTTATTTTATTTTTTCTCTTCTACACTTACACACGTTGTCTATATCTCTATATCTACTTTCCTATCGCAGGTATGCTGGAAGAGATTTCATTAGAAATAAGCATCACCTTTGTACGTATTTTTCTGTTCCTTTCTGCTCGTCTGTTTATATGTGTGTACATAAATTGTTAAATAAATAAATAAGCAGTCAGGGGTGGGCGTTTTAAAGACTAGTAATAATCCATACTAATATTATAAATGTCAAAGTAACTCTGTCTGTCTGTCTGTCTGTCTATCTGTCTGTCTGTCTATCTGTCTGTCTGTCTATCTGTCTGTCTGTATGTTACGTTTTCACGCCTAAACCGCTGAATCGATCGTCATGAAATTTGGCAGAGATATAGCCTGGGATATGGAAAAGGACATAGGATACTTTTTTACGCGATAACCGACATCCACGCGGGCGGAGCCGCGGGCAAAAGCTAGTAACTCATAAGTTATTATTACTCAACAAGTACTTACGTTAGGTTGGATATTCTGGAAACTTGATGACATGTTTATTTTTTTAATAGGGAGTTTTCAAACACCTTAAGATTTTGTTAAAGCTGTACCTACGAGTATTAATCCGGTCCATGCTATGATGTCCCTATAAGATTATTTAGATCTGTTTCTAGTAAAAATGTTCATCCTTCCCTGTTTGTTTAGGTACTATAGAATAATTACTCGTAAGTTCCTATGCGTGGGAAGGAAACAGGTACACTAGACATATTTCATAACTATAGATAATGTGATTATAATCGGGTTGAGTGTATTGATTTCAACAACACAATATAACAGCGTCTACAATTAAATTCGAATCAAACCATCATGTGGTTTCAGTTATTAATTATTTATAGGTACGCCACAATTGTCAGTGTGGATTACAAGTATTTTATAATTATCAAAATCAATGTATTATGTTGCTCGTTTTTAAGCAGCGTTTTAGTTTTTTTGTTTTGCTCACATAGTTATAGTTATATATCTGATGTACTTTACTTTTTAAATGAACATTATCATAACTTCACGCTGATATTCCCCAAAGGGTTTGTTAGAGGTGAGCCACTGAATTTTTTCCAGTCGTTCTTATGAAGATCGAGTTTTCATAACTCGATCTTCATAAGAACGACTGGAAAAATTTTGAGTGGCTCACCTCTACACGTAAGAATTCACCAATTTATGAGAGATATAGGAACGCAGTAATTTTTTTACAGACTTTAAACTTTCTCTTTTCCTTTTTTTTTTCACATTTTATTCCCTATCTAATATCTAATATTTGACCATATCGACACAATGAGGACTATCGCGCTTGATTTCGTCGCAAGAGGAGCTAGTATAGAGTGAGATCTCTAGAAATGTCAAATGTAAAACTAAACGTTCACTGTGTGCAGGATTTTCTATCGCAAATTCTGGGGGTGGGGGGGTGCCATAATCGCCACGCTTGGCAGGCGGGTTAGCGATTGCAGTATGGTGTTAAAAGTGCATAGAGAACGCTGCTGCCCATTCTCTAGTAAGTTAGTCGCCTTTTACGACACCCACGGGAGGAAATGGGGAAATTGTTACTCTTTATTCACAATTTTAAAGATTGTGCCATTTCTGATTAATGATGGCTTAAGATTTTAAATAATAACTTAAGATCTAATTTCGTAGGACTTGGAGGAAGAATAATGTTATAATATTTGTCTGCTTAATGCTTGCCAGTTATAGGAATATGATACTGTAAATAATCATTTGTTATTTTAAAATGTAATAAAATAAACAATTTATGAAGTAATGAGTGCTTAAACATAACCATGACATATAAAAGTACTGACAGGACCTTACTCAACAGTGGCGCCACCTGGTGAGCACAAAAACCATAGCTCCCATTCTTATACAGCTGCACTTCCGTAAGTCACGTACCTATCCAATTGTAACGCAATATACGTCATCCACACGGAAAGATGAAATGATTTCATGATGCCAAAAGTATTCGAATGCTCCTTTGAATCGAAATGCATCATTTCAGCTTATATTTCTAGGTACGATGCGCCAGGACGAGCTCTTTCACAAAGAGCATTTTACATACCTTTGACAGTTAATATTGAATGAAAGTGAGCATGATAATACGTTAATGGTCGTTATGAGTACCTGTATATAGTCGAACTGTTTTGAAAGCGTCACTGTTTCAAACGAAATTCAGCTCTTAAAATAAGGAATATTGGTCTATAGAGGAATCCCCGTAAATATAAGCGTCAATATCTCTTTGAGCGTCATGTAGGTCAGTTCTGAGTTCAGGAAATAACGTGCACTGTGAGGCAATAATTTCAGTTATATTTTACTGGAATTCTAAGGTAATGTTATATTATTAGTTTGGCAGAAAACACGTTGCTACGGTAAAAGGACACTGTTAATCTTATTTTGTTCGCAACGTACTGTTTTTTTTTTTAATCCTCTGTGGGAAGCTCTTGGCCTTCATCTCACTTGATGGTAAGTGATGATAAGGCCGAAGGTGGAAGTGAGCTTCACCCAGAATCCTCAACCACAGTGGAACTGGCTATCTTACCTCTAACTGCCGAAACACAACAAATGCTGTTAACATTGTTGTTATGACAGACTTAGATAAAATGGTGTTAGCTAGCCAGGTAGATTTAGAACAAGCTCTACCACCAACCGAACCGAGCAGTAAATTTTGCCCCTGCTGGGAATCGAACTCGGGATCTCTGGGTCTGAGACAGTTGGTATTACCACTAGACCGTAGAGGCGGTTAAATTTAATTTTGATTTTATTGACTACATTTTATTTTGTTAATTCAGGTTATTATAAAATATGTGACTGCCTCGCTGGTCTAGTCTACTGGTGGCAAGCGCTACTGCTAAGCATGAAGTCCTGCGTTCGATTCCCGGGTCGAGGAAAGTGTTATTGAGTTTATCCATCTGGAATTTCTCAGTAGCATATTTGTGATTTGTGCCCGGTTGATGGAAATAGCACATATCCAGACTCCGATATGCTACTGAGAAATTCCAGACAGATAAACTCACATCACATACACATCACATCACACACCTGGAATCTCACATCAGGAATTTCTCAGTAGTAAATCGGAGTCTAGATTTGTGCCCGGTTACTGGCAATCGGCGCACCCCCTATTACATGTAATAGGGGGCGAGCCTATTGCCATCAACCGATATGCTAGTGAGAGATTCCAGGTAGATAAATTCACATCACACACACATCCCACATTTCGTGGCGAAATGTGGATGTACTATAGGTACATCTCTGTCTAACCCTTCATGGAATACAAGCACGAACGAGCTTCATGGAATATTATGTTACATAAAAACAAAAAATACCTTAATTAGAGAAAACAAACATACTCTCGCTTGTTTTTTCTTTCACTTTCAATTTGGTCCTTGTTAATACCTACTTACATGTTTTATTTGGATTTATTTGTAACCAAAAATAGTAAAACAAAAACACATAATGGTTATAAACAAAAATCACAAAAAACGCAAAGTTAATTAAATATTAAGCAGCCTCTGAAATTATGTACCGCCGAAAATATTTTTGGTTCTCTTTTCCTCAGAATGTATTTTTAGATCAAGTTAATTTTCGCTGAAAGGTCGAGTTAAGTCAGTTCTAAGTTATATAATTATTTTTGTAAATAAGGTAAGTATCAAAAGTAAACATTTTGAAGACTGACACAAGTCTGAGTGCTCAATCAAATAACAGGAAACCCAAAGATTTAAATCGTTAGATTTGGCTTCACCGTGCTTATGTCGCGAAAAAAATGTCCACACTGAGAAGAGTGAGCTCGCACATTCCGTTTATGTTGTTTCCATGGCGACTGCGACATTATAGGTGTCAGAGACAAACCTTTCGACGCTGTAGGGTGAATCTAACGGTTTAAATCTTTGAGGAAACCTTCATTTATTTATTTTTTTGTCGTCGCGATTTCATTCCGAATATAAATACTCGCAATAAACGATACATAAGTTCAAAAGTACTGAAATGTTGGTTGATTGATTTTTCTTGTTGACTGTACCTACCTACTGTCTTGGTACTAATTATTTACTTCCATCAAGGAACCAAGGCATTAGATTTTATGTTATAGGTATATTAATTTTAAATTGAATAAGGTTTCCAAATTATATTTTGTAACTTTAACTTCTCAAGTCTTGACTAATGAGTATGGTGCGAGGCTATAAGAGTATGTTATCCCAGGAGCCACACGTGCAGATATAGAAAACTATAACATATGAGGTCGACAATGCGACAATAAATGAAAACACCGGTTATTACATAGAGCTATTTTGAAACCATGAAATACCTAAATCCAAACATCGAAATTAAAAACAGATTTTTCAAGTAATAGTAGTGATGGACCGATTATCTGTTTTGCCAATCAGCCGACCGGCTATTATTATTATAGCATTTATTTCGGGCTACGCCCATAGTGTTAGCAACAACGGTCTTAAAAACTGGTGTTAGTAGACATACAAGTTTGATTCAGTGTGGAGTTTCATCCAATGTCGCGGCATTGGAGACTGTCATCTATTTTGATTAAACTCAGCATAGTGTTGGTACCGCCACGAATACGAGGAAGCAAAGATGCGCTTCTATTACGTATGATGGCCGCAAAACCATCTATCCACCTTTCCGCAAACATCTTTGACGCGCTACAAGGCCATGGCAACAGTATCTTGAGTGCGTTATTATACTGGACACGTGATGACCGGTTAGACTCGGCGAACGAATGTGTGCTCGCTCATTCTTTCAGTAGAAACGACGGAACGGCGAGCGAGCATTTGTTCTATTTTCACACAAGAGTTCATTTTCTTGTTGTAATGCAAACAGATGTTATCTGTTTTGAGCGAACATCGGCAGAACAGCAAACATTTAATCTGAACGAAATGTTTGCTCGGCAGTGTAGTGAAAACGCGGCGTTAAACCTTTTCTTAATTAACACAAAAATGTATATCTATATATCTCCATAAACATGCAAATTTTTCTGTTTAAAGTATTTCATTTAGATATTTGATTTAATAGAATAGATTTTAAATATAATATTTAACTAGCTTCTCCCGGCCCGGCTTCGCACGGGTAGCACTAACTATCTACACTCTACTCTACCTACTTATCTACTTACCCTACTCTTCCTACTTACTTTATCTACCCTACCCTTCCTATCTACCACCCTACCTTACCCTACCTACCCTACCTACCTACCTATCCTACCCTACCTACCTACCCACCTACTCTACCCTACCTTACCTATCTACCCACTATATCCTACCCTACCTACCTACTACCCTACCCTACCTACCTACCCTACCTACCTACCCTACCCTACCTACCTACCCTACCCTACCTACCTACCTACCCTAGCCTGCCCTATCTATACCTACCTACCCTACCCTACCTAAAACCGTCCCTGGCGAATAAAACATTGATATTATGACGTATGGTGTGTTTGATTTTAACACAACTTTGCTGAACAGCTGAACGTGTAAAAAAAAAATATAAAAATATTTTCCTTAGTTTACACAAAATAAATTTCTGAACGCACGCATAAATATTTGACAACCAATATAATATGTCAATCCTTTTTCATTACTGACATTATTCTACATTTTTAAAAGGCTAATATTTTTGTGTTCACCAAAAATCTTAAGGTACATCTATGTATGCATTTCTAAAATTTTATTCTTCCCCGAAAAATACTGATCGTGCACCAAATATTAAAGGTTAGGTTAGGTTAGGTTATATTTTGGTGCACATTCAGTATATTTGGTGGAACACAGGCAAAATTAGGTAAATGAAATGGGAGTACTTTTAAATAAAATTGAAGTACTTTTAAATACCATCCTTTTTAAAATCTAAAATACTCCATAATCCGAATATTGTGGATATATCTTGTCGATTCGAAACCTTTACACCTAGCTTCTGACGTATCATAAGTGCCCATGTAGGTTTATGTGAAATAAAATATTTTGATTTGATTTGATTTATTAAAATACGTTCTTTGAGGGAAGAGTTTACCGTATCGCCGGGATGAACCCATGATGATGAGAGGCTATCGAGCGCACAGTGGCGCCCTCATCGTTATATCGGTGATTTCTTTTATTTTAGTATGAAAATTCAGAAAATAAGCTCGTCAAGTTGTGCTTCACAAGACTAATCATTAAAACGGAGATTAGTGGCCACTATTTTCCGTTTTAATGATTACAATAAAACATAACAATTTAAAACTACTGTTTATAGTAGTAGTAGTAGTCTTGTGAAGCACAACTTGACGAGCTTATTTTCTGCATTTTCATTCTAAAATAAAAGAAATCACCAAAATAACGATGAGGGCGCCACTGTGCGCTCGGCGTAGTCTTAAATGTTTGACAGTTACGAAACCAGTGAACATTTTGTATGGGAAAATGTTTTTCTTTTATTTTATTTTTTTCGTCAATTTTCCAATGTTTTTAATACTTATTAGCAATTTTTATAATTTTTGTGTTTTTGGATTTGTCTTAATCCGGAATAGGATTATTATCCTATTCCGGATTAAAAAATCCCGGATTAAATTTCCGGTTTTAAATGGTGTAACTAACACGACTTTGTTTTATATATATAGATATACGACGAATAGAGTATTAAGTGGACAGACACCCACTGTGAACAAAAAGTTTTTAATTTTTAATTGTTTATTCTATAATAACAAAAACACCTCAACTCTAAGGTTACAGGTCACATAGAAAGTTAGACGAATATACTTCGCTTATAATAATTTGTCAACTTTTAACATATTCACAAGACAAAAAGCCCTTCATTTGGCTAAAGACATACGAGTATCTTTGAAAAGTTATTCGACTTTACATCGTCTTCATCTTGTTTGAACTCCGTCTTTGAATTAATAGGCTTTGAAGAAACTTCAATCTTCTTTTGAACACGTGTTTTAGTTGAGCTAAAACTGATTTATTATTATAATATGTAGCTCCGTAGGTTGTTATTTAAATGAATGTTAAGGTTGAGAAAGTTAAGGTGGAATTGAGACGATGATTTGACTGAGATCGGAATTATAAAACAGTCGATATTTCGAAATCAAAATTATTATTTTCTTCAGAATCAAGAATCAGAATCAGAAATCAGAAATCATTTATCTGCAAAGAATGTACGTAACAAAACATAAGTTTGATGGCGTGTAAAAGGAAAAACAATTTGATCCAGTACATTCTACCGTAAGGCATGCAACATTAAGCACTATAATAGTATACAAATCTATCATAATCAATAATTGTCAGGTCTTACATTTCAGAGGAAATTACTTATGTGACTGATAGACAGACAAATTTACTTTAAATTGACTTTTGATTTAACAAACAAATTAGCAGTGGTGGCCCATTGGTGACGACCCAGACTTACGAATGAATTGTAGGTCGTGGGATCGAACCTAGGGTGTCGGGGGAGTCGGGAGGGGGGGGTGGATATTTTACTTATGTAAATAATTTCATCACCACTGCTCTCAAAACGGTGATGGACCACATTGTGAGGAAACATATTCTAGAACCAAAAAATCGAAGATATGTGACATCTACCAACCTGTATCGTACTGGGCCCGCGTGGTAGGTTACAGCCCTGTCCTTCCGCTGTCCCAGCAGTGCGGACATTATAGGCTGATTATGCACAGACAGACAAATACTAAGCAATACTAACAAATTTTTGTATCAATAAAACATTTTTCAATACAGTTGTTAAACATGGCGTACTTTCAGAGGCTATAATTATGATTCGTAAATTGAATGTTTTGCATAGGCATCTTTCTGTTACGCGGTCGTGACTTTTGTTTACGAGCTCGATCATTTTATTTTGCAGTTGAGTTTTAAATTTATAAGACAATTTAAAAAGTTTAGTATGAAAACTCCTTGGTTTTCATACATAGAATAAAATGGGATAGATTTTATATGAGGAAAAATGAATGAGTCCGTACGTCTTAGCATTGAATTCTCAAAAGTCTTTTAAATGGTTGTATAATGTATTTAATTATCAGTTTTAATTTAATTATTTTCACATCAACATTTGTCAAAAATCAAATAGGCTGTGTAGGCTGTTGTGTAAAAAAAAAAATTCCAGTTGCAAATACGCACCATTTTCTGAAAATTTTAATTTTACATATTCACCTAATTCTTTGATTTGTTTTTTACTATTTCCCACAACTGTATTGAAAAACGTCGTGTGATACACGGATGTGCAGGTTATTGCAAACGAGCTTTCATTAACAAGCCCGGGCCGAAGGCGAGGCTTTTAAGCTATTGCATAGCTTCTATCGCGGGCCTTGAGCGCGGGGACCGAATCCAGATATTCCGTAACGAAAAAACCTCACGCTCCCCACTCCGACGGTTATTTTACTACACCAGTACCCTCTAGTGATCTAATAATTTCTGGCAGTTCCTTTTTTCTGTGTACTGCGTATTTTATTCTTATAAATATTAGTTTATAAAATTATGATCTTCACAAAAAGTGATTGTTGATTGTGGGGTTTGAACTCACCGCCAGTCGATTACGAGAACATTCAGTTCCCCTGTTGCACCGCAAGGCTACAATGACTTAATAAACGCTTGCCAAATAGTTTATACCATTCCAGTTGAACAATTTTTAAACTTGACTAGACGGTTGGAAATGACTCATGTACATGGAATTTTTTCGCTGTCAAAACAGTTTGTCACTCTTTTTTTATTTAAAATTACTTTAGGTTCAACACTTTCGTCTATTTTAAAGCTGTTATTATGCTTATATTTGAATAGTATTTGACTTTGTTTACGTAGTTATACACTTTTACGACGTTCAGCACTTATTTATTTTGTTTTTAAGCTATTGCATAGCTTCTATCGCGGGCCTTGAGCGCGGGGACCGAATCCAGAAATTCCGTAATGAAAAAACCTCGCGCTCCCCACTCCGACGGGCACGGAGGTGTGGCTTGAAGGCCGTGCATCGTCTAACGTCGTTTCAGTTCGGCAGTCTTCGACACGGCGTTGTGTGCGTGCGATTAGATGTATTGTACGACTCTACGAAACTCTGTGGTGGATTTACCGCGCAACGCAACGCCATCTAGTAATCGCAGGTAGAACTAACTAAATAGAGGTGACATTGGCGTGGCTTGTGATTCGTAATCGAGACAAGCGTTGCTCTGTTGGTGGTCTCAGTTGTGTTTTGTTGTCGGTTTTATCCACTAGATGGCAGGCATCGTAATTCAAAAGTTTTTGAAAGGTTGTTGAGGTATGTGAGCAATTTATTTGTAAATCTAGCTAGAATTAACATTAAACATTAACGTTCTTCATAGCTTATAAAAACCACTTTTAAACGGTTCTCCAAAGTTCTGGGCCGATTATGGATTGACTTTACTTTCTTATCGGTCACCACGCTCAAAAAGTGTAACTTGAATTAATATCAAAGAAAAAGAAATACTGCATAAATAAAATAAATAAATAATTATAATTGCATAAGTTGATACAAAATGCTATGCAATAGCTTTACCGCGGCAGTCCCCGAGTGCCACACGTCTTTTTTAATGACACGAGTTTGCAATAACCTACTTCCCACCCTTGTATCACAATGTACTTATTACAATAATTAATCCGAGCATATATAATATATGAACTTTGGAGTTTATTTGGCAAAACAGGGTGGCGATTTAGTCACCAGCATCTTTTAAAGGGGTGATTCTACCTAATATTACATCCGTATCGTAAAAAAAAAACGGAGTGTTTCTGTGGCGTGGACACGGCCGTGTGTTTTACGACGTTTACGTCTGCAGATGTACTGGTGAAGTCGTTGATCTGCTCGGACGCCTTCATTCTTTTACGTTCGTGGAACCGTTTTCCTCTGTCATATGTTTTATGATGGGTATCAATGGGTTGCTCTTGAGAAGCCTTTTCAAGCGTCAACGAATTCTTTGATCCTTTAGATATCGAGTGGTGTAATTAAATTTTGGATGTAGATAATAGATACGTAGCTGCAACACCAAACTGTATCCCCCGATGTTGCTATCATCAGATTTCTTAATTGCCTCCCACTATAGGAGCAAAAGACATATTCACGACACAAAAACTTTTCTTACATTTATCCAAATAGTTTGTCTACTGTTGTATAGGATTTTTTTATTTTTTTTTGGAATCGGATATGATTTTCGTAGCGAAAGTTGTTTAGTATGATGAGTAGAATCTACCCCTTAAAGGATGGAGGTAACTAGATCGCCACCAAATAAACTCTATAGTTTGTGTTACGTTTGTGTCAGTTTGACTCACCTGCAACCTGGCGACTAAATTGCCACCGTGTGTAAATACCACCTTTTAAAAGTAGGTTAAAAATTACGTGTTTTGTAGCTTTAAATATACACCCTCTTTAATTAAGATGGTCCTTCCACACCTAATATCGGTATCACCTAAATAAAGCCCTCTTTACTTAATTATAGAATAATACGAAGAGGGCCTTACAACGTTCCCACGAATGAATATTTTTCATATAGGTACCTAAGTAAAATTTAATAAAGCACAACCTTGACGTAAAATCAGTGAGCGGCCCGTTTTCTACGTAGTAATTAAATACCTATGGAGTTTTCGTTTCATAATTACGTGATAAACCTTTTTGCGGTATGATTTATTAGTTTTGAGCGTACCTTTGTTTTGGCGTCAATTTTCTTGGTCTTTGCGTTTCTTGGTCCTTTTACGATTTAAGAAATTGAATTATGAGAAAGTATACCAACCACATTCAGTAAATTAAACTGGACTTACGTAAAACTTTGACTAAGAATTTGCGAATATAGTTATCTTGAACCTAGTTACCTGGCTAAATAAGCATTTACTTATATGGGTGTTACATATTGGGGTTGCCAAGTTGTACAGTAATTTTACCACTTGTCTCTCATTTCAGTTTCTTTAGTTATTTTTCTCCTAGCATAAATTGACCGTATATTCAAATCAAAACTTGCATTCTTTGACAGTTGTATGGAACATGGATAAGCAAATTGACACCCAATGTCAATTTCTTTAGCATATAATTTCCCTGATTGTTACGATGTATTGATACGCACATAAGCACCCATTGTTTTCTGCATACATATTCGATTTTCCGGTTTAGAAGCAATGTATTATTATACAATAGACTTGTGAAGTTTTCCAATATTTCGCTTCTGTGTACCCAGGCTTTTATTTTTCCCGCGATAGTGATTTTATTCCTGAGAGCTTTTTGACGATATTTCCTTCTGTGGAGTCACTTTATATATTTAGTTTTATTTGTCTGAGATAATGTACTTTGCTTACGCCTTTTGCTATATTATTTTGTTATAATAGGTTGCTAAAACAGTTGGTTGGTTGGTTGTTTGTAAAATGAAATGTGTGTGTACGTATTTTTTTTAATGAATAATTAGGGCTGATTTAAAAAAAGTCAGATAACTGTAATCTGAAGAAAATATATGACACTGACAAATTTTCCATACAAAAGCTGTCACTCCGCCATATTTTTTTCTTCATGTAAAAGTTGTGTGTAGAAGTCGGCTAGATAACTAGGGGCCGATTTTCGAGCGCAATGAGCATTATCTAACTTACTACTATTGACAAATTTATTACTGAAAGTTAAGCTAGTAGGACATTCACCTAAACAGGGTGTAAGTTTAATCATCCTCCATAGAAAAGGGAGGCTCCTCTGACCAGAGACGGATGTTGTATTTGGTGGGCAATTGCCCGACGACTGATGTCGGGACGTTGTATATATGCAAGTCGCGCGGTAAACTCTGCTTGCGCGATGCAGGATTTTGCGTATCGTCAATGTGAAACGTAGTTTGCATGTGGCGATATAGATGTCACACAGTTCCTTTTAAATATAACTCCATAATAATAAAAACAAAGGGAGGGGTTAAGTACGCTCATAAATGTTCATAAAAAAAAAAACATTTATTATTATAAAATATTATTATTATCTCAAATAAAATTACAACAATTTCAATATAATTTATACTAAATTAAATTCTATTTGAATACTATCAATGCCTCAGTCGGTCTGTATGAACGACGGTCTTAAGAAGCTTATAGTTTCTCAATAGAGGAACAATTCTCATATTCTCATAAATGTAACAATGACAGGCCGAACACAGAATCCATTTGTTGGTCGCGAATGAATACGAATAACCTTGCATAAAAATAGTCGAACCCGAATGGTGGTCGCCCGTGGTTCGACCCGATTACAAGGATCCTACAAAGCCTTAATATTGTATCACTATGTATTAATATGGTTATAATATTAATCCAATAACGTTGTCGTCGAAATTGTTATTCGGCTGGAATTTTCGTAACGAGATTTAGGTCCCATGTGAAAAGAAAATATCGTTATATGACTTTCTGCGATGTCTGCGTTAAAAATACAATGTATAATTATAGTATATTTTATATCGAGGGACTAAACGAAGCCATAATATACCAGATGTGGTTTGACTCCCGAGCATGCGAGGGAGTCAATGAAACCGAGGGTATATTAAGTTAGCGTTTAGTCTCGAGGTGATAACTGTACTTTTCACTTTGAGTGCGAGTAAAATAGTCAAATTAGTACAAAAACATTTAGTAAATATTACTCCTCCAGTCCATAAAACTTTCGTAAGTTTTTAGGTAAATCTTCCGTGATTTTGGCGGCAAAAGATTATAACTATCTAACTATACTATCTTATAGCTATTTAACTATCTATTATGTCTTTTGCTCTTTGCTCGACGTCAAACTCTTTACTGTTACGGGACATTCTTAACAAATTTATTTAAAACCGAACAAAATTACACTCGACAAAAATTCTGTAATTTTCGCGGTCAGTTTTTTATTCTAAACCAGTCACAGATTAATAATTTAAAACACATGGCCACCTTAACACCTCACCGCCGCCTTCTTTCCGATAAACCATGGAACTAAACCTCTCAACATTTTCGCAACGAAGATGGTCCACACTCCACAGATAGTAGTAAGTATATTTACTGGCTGTTTGAGTTTTTCTATGTCACATGAAGGAAATTAAAAACTAATTACTTTTCACTCCCTAGAGATTAAAGTGGTCACTTTAGTTCCGTTTCGAAGGGCTATATTGGCGTACTTTTAGAGCATGAGAAGTGAAAAAGTATTTTAAACACTTTATCGTTTTGAAGACAGCTTCGTATTTAGCGTAGTCCGCTACGGCGTAGGCAGCTACGGCATAGCATGCTACGTCGTTAGTAAAATACGCGTTTAAACAATAATAAAGCATGTGATAAAGAAACTTGAGTTATTGTTAGGAAATGTCCTATAAACAGGGTTAAAAAAGAAAAACATTTTTAACTTAAAATGACTAAACATTTAACATATTCAAGCTTATTATTATTTAGTTGATTTTATGCCAATTGATGATTTTAATTTTTTAAAGTCATCATCATCTTCATCATTTCAGCCGAAAGACGTCCACTGCTGGACATAAGCCTCCCCCAATTGGGGGGTTTGCCATAATCGCAACGCTTGGCAGGCGGGTCGGCGATCGCAGCATAAAAAGGGAGAACGCTGCTTCCCATTATCTAGTAAGTCCCTTAGTCGCCTTTTATGTCTCCCATGGGAGGAAATGGGGTGGTGCTAATCTTTACGTCCGGCACCACACGGTACAAGTTTTTTAAAGTCACTGTTTGATTAATATTTTTATATTTTGTAAATAACTTGAATACAATATAATATTCACATCAACTCACATTATTACGGCAGCAATGAATAAAATCTACAGAACTTTAAAATGGTCCTCCAATGTAAATAAGCGGTATCAACCTCATAATTAAAACGATTCCAAAAATTGAAGAGAGACGCAACAATAAATTAACTTTCCCATTACACTAATAACTTGAATGAAAGTTCTTTAATGTTTCGCGGCACACGAATTATTGCCACAGGTGTCTGGAGACTAACAAATTTCGCCAACTTCGAACTTTAGGGAAAGTTCTGTCCTAAACGAAGCCTTAAGTAGGCTCGTTTTTATTATCCTGGCTGTCTTATAGTTTTTGCTGTATACATTGTGAGTGCGCTTAGTCTATGGTTTCGTAAAAGAGCGATGGCCATCACATATCGCCATGAAAACGATGGAACCGGAGTTTGACTTTACGAAGCTAAAAATAAACCGGCCAAGTGCGTGTCGGACCACACATAATTTTTTGATTGATCCCAAGAACAAACTTAACATTGTAGTTGAAAGATGTTATCCCATACATTTTGTATGGGAGAACATGTTTTTCAACTACAAATTTAAGTTGGTCGACTTTTACTCGGAAATTTATAAAGCCTACTCAGCTGTGATAGTTTTTCTTTTTGCTTCGTTATACTAGTACTGTGAATGTTTATACATAATCATATCCTAATACAACCATTCAGCTAGCATGAGGGGGACCTCTTACAAAATTTTGCACTTTAAAGCTTAATATTACGCAAACAGATGACTGAATCGAAAAATAGTTTTGAGAAACCTGCAACATTTTTGAACGGTCTATCCAACGATATCTCACACTACGGGTTAGACGAGAAAAAAATATCATCCCCACTTTACGTGTAAGGGAGGTACACTAAAAAAAAAACAAGATATTATTTTACCACTTTGTCGGCGTGATTAATAAATGTATATTAATGCCAAATTACAGCCTTCTAGTACTAAGAGTCTCTAAGCTAAGCCGCGGACAGACAGACAGACAGACGAAAAGACAGACAGACGGACATAGTGAAACTATAAGGGTTCCTTGTTGACTCATCATTTTCATCATTTCAGCTGAAAGACGTCCACTGCTGGACATAAACCTCCCCAATGGGGGGTTTGCCATAATCGCCACGCTTGGCAGGCGGGTTGACGATCGCAGTATGGTGTTAAAACTGCATAGAGAATACTGCTGCCCATTCTCTAGTAAGTCCCTTAGTCGCCTGTTACGACACCCACGGGAGCAAATGGGGTGGTGCTATTCTTCACGTCCGGCACCACATGGTATCTGTAAACAGTTTCCGGTTAAATGACCTTCATGTAAATTGTATGTACGTTTACGTTCGGTAGGTACCTACCTACGTGTACTTTTTTACACACATCTTAGGCTTTAGCAACGCCCAAACACTTTTAATTAGGTTAGCATCGGGCGACTGTGAGGACCAATCTAAGACAGCGATAATTTTTTAAGTTTCTCAGTAAGGAACGTTTTCTTGATGATGCTTCTATACTAGTATTTGAGATTGCCTGCAGTGGCTTAGTGAAGCATTGCCTGGCATTATCTTGAGACATTCTAGGCAAAGAGTTCCCTCTACTTACACATCACGCTAGTCATCCCGAAGAGAAGGGCAGAGGTGTACCTATAGTACACCCAAATTTTGCCAGTTATGTTTTAAGTCCTATGTAATAATAACAGAATAGAATAGAATAGAATTTGTTTTATTGGAGTAACCAAGACTCAACAAGAATACACACTAATTATAAATGTGAAATTGTTTCTATTTTTGTAGTTAAGGGACCAAGTTTAAAAAATATATATTTAACGACAGCAATAACTTATTGTATTGTGTTGTGAGACTTAAAAGTAATGATTACTCTACAAATCACGTACGATTATAAATTATTAATCTGCCTTTTCCATGAAACTTATAAGTAAAACTGTTAATATATATTTAGGTACAAAGAGACTAATATTTAATTAATCCTTCTCATAACTACGTATTGTTCTGAATAATTAACATTACCTAGTAATTGTTGCTTGACCTCATATCACGCGAGACCTTTGTGAACTTTCACATTATCAAACATTCTCAGGTCACAGCCTAACTAAGGGCACTGTTATTAACATCGACACTGAGTTATTATAATGGAATAATAGATGCTATAAATCCTTGTTGAATGACTGTGACCTCTGTTATAAGATATTGCATAGTAGGCTGTGGTAGACCCAGTTTTGTGTAGATAAAGTAGACCACCGGTCGCCTCTTTGATCAATGAAATGGCGGTGGAAATTATGAAATTTTTTTTATAAATCAAATGAATATCAAAATTTATTAATTATACAAAGTAAAAAAATATATGTAGATAAATCTGTACAAACTGACTTTATAAGCCAAAAAAATAAAATTGAGACCGTAAATTTCGAAGAAAAAATGTGTAATAATAACCCATCTAGTAATAATCAGTCTTTAGAGGATAGTAATGTTCGTAGTGATTTTTTTCGTGAATAAACACCTATGTATTCTACACCAAAATATAGCGGGTCTGCTTAGTAAAGCAGACACCCTCTCTATATGCCTTAATGAACTGTCAGAAAAAGACTTATCCGTGGATGTACTATGCATATCGGAACATTTTATGATGTCAGGTCATGAAGATCGCCTTGTAGTACCTAATTATAGATTGGCTGCATGTTTCAGCAGACAAAATAGTAAAAGAGGCGGATCTTGTATTCTAGTCCGGTATGGACATTTATGGAGGGAGTTACCAGAGGTTGCAGAACTTTCATTGACTAATGTAGTAGAATGCTGTGCAATTGAACTGACAAGTTATAAATTTGTAATAATATGTATTTATAGAGTGCCAAAGACTGGGAATTTGAATGTATTTTTTAGCAAATTAGAGCAATTATTGACATTACTGGCAAGAAGAAATTATAGGAATATTATTATAGCAGGCGATTTTAATATAGACGTATTGAAAAAAAATAACGTAACTTTTGAACTAAGATGTCTCCTAAAAAGTTTTAATATGACGTTAGCAATAGAAAAACCAACCAGGATGCAAAGCCAAACCTGCATTGATAATTTCGCCCACAATTTTGAGAAAAAATGCAAGACGGAAGTGATAGAATTTGCCCTATCGGATCACACTGCGCAATTGCTGAAGTGTCCTGTACCTATTAACTGTGTTTTGAAATATTGGTATAAATCACAACGTGACTTTAGCCTAGAGAATATGATAAAGTTTAGAAACTGCCTTGAGAAACTAACGTTTTCTGAAATCTACGACAGTGACGATCCAAATGTAGCATTTAACGCATTTAACGAACAATTTAAATTATTTTATGACCTATGCTTCCCCCGTAGACGTATTAAAATACAAACAAGCAAAAAACCAAAATGGATATCGCGAGGACTTAAATTATGTAGCTTCAAGAAAAGGCAATTATTATGGACGTCTAGACTTAAACCTACTCAAATAAATAAAACAAAATATTCTAATTACTCAAAGTTACTAAAAAAAATAATTAAACTGACTAAACGATCTCAAAATAACTATAATATTAAAACTTCTGACAATAAAAGCAAAATGACATGGAAAATAATAAAAAACCCTAAATTAAATCTACCTAATGGCTCAATAAATACTATTCAAATTGACAATGAAACAATCAACAAACCACAATTAATTGCTGACAAATTCAACGACTATTTTGTAGAAAAAGTTATGCCAATACCAGGATCAGGTAAAAGTTCGAGTGCTTATATATTAAATAAACAAAAGTCAATGTTCATGGCTCCATGTCAACCGATACAAATATTTAACATTATAAAAGGTCTTAAAAACACTAATAGCGTAGGGTATGACGAAATTTCAACAAAAATTATAAAAAATGTGGCCGATTTAATTTCTAAACACTTGAGTCATATTCTTAACCTGTGTATCAGCCAGGGTGTTTTTCCTGACCGTCTTAAGATCTCCATAGTTAAACCTATATTTAAAAAGGGTAATAAGCAGCTAATGCAAAACTATAGACCTATTGCGCTTTTGCCAATTTTTTCCAAAATTTTTGAGAAATATATTTATAAAGAGCTATACGTATACTTAGAAAAACATATGATTCTCTGCAACGAGCAAAAAGGTTTTCGGAAGAATATGACAATTAATATGGCCATCTATGACTTTCTAAATAAAATTATGACTAATATTGATAATAAAACACCAGTTTGTGCTGTGTATTGTGATATGACGCAAGCTTTTGACTGTGTTGACCACGAAATTTTAAAAAACAAACTTGACTCCTATGGTATAAGAGGTAACGTTCTGGACTTATTATGCACTTACCTTTCTAAAAGAAAACAATTTACTGCTATAACAGACTTAAATTCAAAGACTAAAGAAGAAGTTACATACCTGTCCAAAGAACGCACAGTGTATTTTGGAGTACCACAGGGTAGTGTATTAGGCCCCTTACTGTTCTTGATCTATATTAATGACCTGCCCAAAGCCATAGACTTCCCTATAACACTCTTTGCTGACGATAGTACGGTAACAATACCCTGTAATAAACCTGAATTATATGAATTTGATGTCAATAACGCGGTCAATTCATTCATCACTTGGCTTAATAATAACAATTTAAGAATTAATCTTGGAAAAACCCAAATAATGCACTTTGGCCATAAAAAAACCAGTTCGGAAATGGAGGTTCAATATCAGAGTAACAAAATTCACGACGTAGATAGTGCAAAATTTCTAGGCTTGATAATTGATAGGCAGCTCAACTGGAAGGATCACATTGAAGCGCTATGTAAGAAAATTAGTAGCTCATCCTATGCTCTGTATAAACTTGCTCCAACAGTTAACACAGATGCACTACTCACAGCTTATCATGGTCTTGTTGCATCTGTATTAAGGTACGGTATTATATTTTGGGGTAATTCTACAAACAGAGAAGCCGCTTTTAAAGCGCAAAAACGATCCATCAGAGCCATGTTTGGACTACAAGTAACGGACAGTTGTGAACCATACTTCAAAAAACACAAAATTCTGACACTCCCGGCTTTGTATATTTATGAAACTGCCTTATTTGTTAGGCTGAATGCACACCTGTTTCCTCACCTATCGGATACTGTTAAACGTAACAGGCGGAATGATATGTTACGCGGACGGAGAGCCAAAACAGCCTTAATGTGGAAAAGCATATTCTGCATAGCCCCACAAGTGTATAACAAAATTCCAAAGTGTATCAAAGAGTTAAATTTAAATGGATTCAAAAAAAGGCTTAAAGACCTCCTATGTAATAAATGCTATTATAATTTAAATGACTATTTGAATGATACTTTGACATCCTAATTTAATTGTAATCTTTTTTGACATCTTACTCTTTGATACTGTGACATTAATACTTTGACATCCTAAATGTGTTGTGTTTACGATAATAATTTAGCTGACCTCAAATTGTATTTTAAATTATGTACCTACCTAACATTTGTACGCCACAATTGGCAGAATGTGATGATACCATTGACTAATCTTAAGACCCTATAATGTACCATATTCTGACAAATAAATGATTATTATTATTATTATTATTATTATAATATTATAGAGGTATGAAGGAGAGAATTTATCTCAAGGATAAACCTAACATTGTAGTTTAAAATGTAAGTTGGTTGACTATTACTCGGTAAATTGTGAAGCCTACTTAGCTGTGATAGTTTTCCTTTTAACTACGTTATATATACTAATGCCGTGATTTCTTTTCATTTATCCAAATACAACCTCTTAGCTGGCAAGGGGGGGATAAGACTCAACAAAAAATAGCACTTAAAAGCTTAATATTGCACAAACGGATCCCTGAATCGAAAAATGATTTTCGCAAACCCGCAATATTTTTGAACGGCCTATCCTACGATATCCCACACCATGGGATAGACGAGAGAAAATAATAGCATATAGTATCATAGCATGTAGCATGTAGCAATAGCATGTAGTATTGTACATATATAGTAATCATCCCCACTTTATGTGTATGGGACACACTACACTAAAAAAAATTGATTTTATTTTACAACTTTGTAGGCGTGATGAATATGTATACCCATACCAAATTACAGCTTATCTAGAACTTACGAGTCTCTGAGCTAAGTCGCGGACAGACAGACAGACGGACATGGCCAAACTATGAGGGTACAACTAGTCTTGTTGACTATGAAACCCTAAAAACGATAATGGTACCGTGGTTTTTTTTAACTCTCTTAATTATTTTTAGATAAAGACCAAAATACTTTATTCTAATCGAAATAAACTTAATTTTCTAATTACCATCTTAACGAAGCTTACGGTTGTCACAAATTCGTTTAAGAGCTAAATTCGTATAACAGACGGATTCCTGCCACAACAATAATCCCGACCCTTTGGGCATGGAGCCGTGAAACCGTAGAACGTAACAGGTAGATCCAGTCATGAGTGAGCCTTAAGTGTGAAGACGGAACGATCAAAGGGTTTAAACACTTTGATTCTTGTTTTTGATTCTTTGATTCCTGCATCTGTAGAAGGTAAAGGACAAGATAGAAGGATAAAGTTAAAGATCGATTAAGTAGATGGATTATCAAACGATTAGTGGCTGATAAACGATATACAAACGCAAGGGGCTTGTGTCTAAGTAATAACAATCGCACGGGTCGATCGAGCGGGTTAAGCTACGCTTCCCGCGGTTGGTCCGTGGATGGATGGGCATCTTTACATACCAATACCCCTGTCTTGGCTGTCGGAGTCCCGGCTGTCATTCGTGGATCTTTGACAGTCCGACAACCAGTCTCACCAATGGATACCTGGGTTGTGGAGGTCAGATAGTCCGACACTCCATATAAATTACTGGTATTCAGCTGCATCCGGTCAGTCTGGAAGCTGACCCTAACATAGTTGGGAAAAGGCTAGGCAGATGATGAGGCGATATACAAACAAAATATTTAATTTTGAGGGACATGGATCACATGGACCATGGTGGAAGAAATTGAATCAGCAAATGTCGCTAATGCGCAAAATTCAATGTGTTTGTTTTATTAAAATTGTAGGCACGAAGGTATGTTATGCCGTAGCAGTATAACGTTACAAATAGCCCAATGGGCTATTTAGAAGTTGACAATAATATACAGGAAAAGTTTTTAGTCAGTGCGCAAATTGCCAAATAAAACTTAAACGTATTTTATTATACACCTATTTCTTATTTTGATATGACTTAGTACAAAAAAATTAAGTTATCGTTAACGAAAGATGTTTATTTTGAAACTGGTATAATGGATACTCGGCGCGCAATGCGTCGGCGGCGCGCTCAGTGAAACGGAACGTGGTTGTAGGTACCTATTAGGTGTGCGCTCGCCCATTGATATTATTACGAATAGATTGTATCCATATTTTGCTGATTTCAAGTGGCCCAAAAAAAAGTATAGAATAAATAATGTAAATGTATTCTATTACAGATACTGAACCACCAAAAAATAAATAAATTGCGCAGCGGTTAAAATCTTATCCTGTATATAAAATAAAGTAAATTTAAAAAGATAATTAGATTAGGTTGAGGTAGTAGTCATCCACAATATCTGGTGCATCAAGAATTTCCGCCAGGAGCTTGAGGAATGTATCTTGTAGCATTTTTCACTTAAGAAGGACCATTGGCCATAAATACAAAATTACACAGCTCTAAGTCTGCTCTGGTAACCTTTCGAAGCAGCCGGAGCCCCGCACGTGTACTGCAGAAATCATCCCCTGTTTAACGCCTTCAGAGGATGAATCTAAAAAAATCCTTATGTAGTGCTCACTTTTGTGGATACAAAGAAATCTTGTGCAAATTTAATATTTGTAGACCCAGTTTGGGCTGTGCGTTGTATGTCACATTTTATTAAGTAGATCAGCTTAGCTTTGATCAGCGTTGTCTCTGTTACTCTTTTGTTAGATTAAATATGTATTTACGGTTACTGTATCGTCATTTAAAACCCTTTTAATGTAATTTTCCCTTATTATAATCCTAAAATAAAATATCTGTAATATAATATAACTAGCATAACATTTTACCCTGATACAGGCCTTTTCCACACGCACCCATATTTCATCTCCAGCATATTATTATCTAACCTGATAATAAAACGCATTAACAGCATCGTACATAACTAAATTATTATGTTCTCTTTCGATAACGAACGTGTAATATAATTTGCCGTAATAAGTATTAGTATTCATCGTCTGACGTACACGGAAATATATTGTTTAAAGGGATTTCCTCATACCAGAATGTCCTTTGAAGTTTGGTGTAAGTTGTTAGAAGTTAGCGGAAATAGTGCCTCTGGGTTATCTGATCAGGAAATGGATGTCACAAAGGTACAATGCGTAAAAAGGATCGACCGATCCAAGATGACCGCTTATCGGATAAGTTAGAATCGAAATGATGCCATAAATTGCCTAGTAGCTGGACCTAGTTTATCATTCGTGACTTCGAGTTACAGCTATAAATAGCTAAATGAATGCGGGCCCTTGCTTTCAAATGAAGCGCCAGCACGCGCTTTAGCTGAGCAGCATGTAGTTCAAAATCCCTCTGATAATAATAATAATCAAAACACTGATTTTATCCAGCCACCGACGGTCCCTTGCCATCCTCCCCCCCCCCCGACTCTGCCTTAAGCCGAGGTTCGTGCCTTTAGCGTCCAGTCGGATAGCTTATAAGTATGCCCTGGCTGGAGGCCTTAAATTTCTATTAGGAGCTTAAGGCACCACAGGATAGCCCGGTTAAAGAGTCTCAACCCCTCTCAACACTCTGAGAAGGCCCAATAAAAAATAAAAAAAAGAAAGGGCCCACCCTTTATGCCTGGAGGCTTTTAATTAGGTATTAAGTACTGTTTAAGTTTTTATTTTTTATTTCTGCTGAGTATAGTGGTCGATGTTTTTACGATTATATAACTCAAAAGGAAAATAAAAAAAACCGGCCAAGTGCGTATCGCACCACACAATTTTTTTTTATTCCATGAACAACTTAACATTGTAGTTGAAAAACATGTTCTTCTATAAGGAATGTATGGGAGAACATGTTTTTCAACTGTAAATGTAAGTTGGTCGACTATTACTCGTTAACTTTTAAAGCCTACTTAGCTGAGATAGTTTTTATTTTAACTTTGTTACCAAATACTACCGTTTAGTTGGGGGGGGGGGGGACACTTGTCTATCTAAAATTTGCACATTAAAGCTTAATATTACGCAAACGGATCCCTGAATTGAAAAATGGTTGTCACAAACCCACAATATTTTTGAATGGTCTATTATACGATACACCAAATCATGGGACAGACAAGAAAAAAAATCATCCCCACTTTACTTGAAGGGGAGGTACCCTAAAAAAAAAATTATTTCAAGATTTTATTTTACCACTTTGTCAGAGTGATTAATATGTACACTCATACCAAATTACAGATTTCTAGCACTAAGAGTCTCTGAGTTAAGCCGCGTGAGTTTTGTTTCTGTCAACCTTTTGAAGATGACTGAGACAGCATCATGTTCTAAACATGTTTAGCGATAGATGTATTTCAATCGGTGGATGGGAAATCATCAAATGAAGGGAGTGTCAGACTCTTAATGACTAAAACCCACCCGTGTTCCTTCCTTGGCCCTTTATGTTCCGGGGTAGCGGTACTCCTTTCGGACAATCCCGCTGACCCGGCAGGCTTTGGCCCTAATGGGCCTCCTCGTCGTTGCTGACATCTCTTTGAGGCGCGCGTGGAACACGTACGCGCCGTCCGGCACGGGCCTGGTGGTGAGCTACCCATTACTCACCGCCCGCAGGCCCACGCCTACGGTGGCCGCGAGTCGTCACGTGGGTCCCGACGCCCAGAGCGTCTACCGCGGCGGCTGGGACGGGAGACATTGTTTTAGCAATATCTTTTATGGTCCTGGCCACACAGATTGCTGGCAGAGGATAAATATTTGGCTTTAGCAACTTGTTATCACTATGAGTGCGAGGTTTTCGGTTGTTCCGTAATAAGTGCCTACTGCATAAAATGGCGCAAACAGACTGTCACTGTATGAAATTGGGAAAGTTTTATTTGCCATAGCAGTTTTTTCATTCCATTTTCAAATATCGCTGAAACTTAAGCCTTGTTCCTAACATCACCATGTTGTGGAGATAAAATCTAGATTCTGCTCCGGTGCGAAACTGACTTATTACAGTCGAATAAAGCAAAATAATGAAATAAGTAGATACCATGTAGGTAAATGTCACGTGTGAGTTTACGCGGTCTAACAGAATTCGTGTGTCGCTTAGAGGTTCGCATTCAAGCGAAAAATATAATACGTGTACGTAAGGTCAAAATGTTTTGCGCAGTGGGCACAGAGCCCAGAATCGCCGCGCCGCGTCGGAAGCGTCTAAAAACGGCCATATTCATAAAATTTGTAACATCGAAAGTGCATTAAGTCCACAATTTCTGTCACGGACCATCTTTAACCATGCCGTGACTCACGGCATAAATGATGTATAGAAACTGATGACTTTCGTGACCTAAATGAAAGCCGTCACCGACTTAATCCAAAAATTTACTAGGGCCCATGAAAACCGACTCCAACGACATGTGAACATCGAGGCAATTCAGCTGTTAGACCAAACAAATATAGTGCGAAGACTAAAACGAGTTTGAGTTAGTGTAATGGAAAAAAGTTAGAAATAATAGTGACAATGACACACATATAACACATGGACAAAGTGTTTATATTAATGACACACATATAACACATGGACAAAGTGTTTATATTATTATATCAGACTTTAAGAAAGTGCAACCGACTTGTGTAAAGTACAATCAACACTATTCTAAGTTTTAAAATAATTATCACGTAAAAAATTAAGTAAGATTAAAAATTCTTATTAGTCTTAAAAGCTAGATTGTAATAACAACATTAGCTGTAACAACGGGAAATTGACGTAGTGTATCAATTTGATGAGCAATTAATTTCCCTGAGCGTACACTAGCAATTATCTTTTGTGTAGATAGACAAAATTAAAAACATCCGACATTTACTCGTACATCATCAATAAAATTATAATAGAATTACGTTCTTCTCTCGTTATACTTAATATATTTACATTTACTAACCTGCAATATTACAGCATCCGAGCAGCAGTGTCCACAGGGACAGGACGCGAGTTGGGCTCGCGTGGAAAGAACTCTCCATTTTACATTTTCCGAGGCACTGCACGAATATCCCAACACCTCACAAAATCTTCAGGATTACATTTAGAATGAAATTTTCGTTTATACCATCACGTATTCTTGTTCTGTAACAAAAGAAAATTTAATGTTAGGAAATATTGTATTGTATGTCGGAATATATTTTTACATTACGTTACTTTTAGAACTATTGCTTTGCACGATATTTTAACGCTTGAAGCCTAATTTCGTATCATCGGCATCGTTGTAAATGTTGTAAATTATAAAATTATTTTACATCTAAAAAAAATCCTGTTAGCCAAATGTTATCATAGCCTAACTTAATTTTTAAATGATCGTACTGAGTTCCTATCATTATGAAATTTCTTCGTTCTCAAAACTGTAACACTTTTTAGTTTTAAAGTTTTTTATAGATTGTTTCTAATCGACTGCGTGACAGTAGGTTGAATTATTTGTTTTTGTTTTGTTATGAATAGATTCAAATGGTTAACTTGACCATAAATAGCAAAATATTTAGATCCTGTTCCTGAATGTTATTTTAAAACCATGCAAATCTATTGTGTATGTACTCATGTTTTACAAAAAAATGAATATCTTATCGTTAAGTCGGATAAGGAAAGCAAAACTTTGCAATAGTATGTTTTTCAGGGACTATTTACTCATTAATTAAGACAAATAAACTACATCGAAAAGCACGTTATTAATGATCGAACTTAACTAACAAAAAAAAAAAAAAAAACAACAAAAAAAAAATGAATCAAAAATCAAAATCAAATGTCATTTATTCAAACTAGATTGAGAATCCACACTTTTTGAACGTCAAAATGAAATAAGACAGACAGTCCTCCCAATAATATGTTGGCACGTAAATTCTCCCGCTGTACCAACCAGGTCAAGATAACACTATTCAAGGCATATTGTCAGGGTCTGTCATGGGACACGGGAGGTCTATGGACCAACTACACCCAAAGGTCGCTAGATGTCTTGCGCGTCCAATATAATAATATTTTCAGAATGCTCTTGAGACTTTGCCGTTTCTATAGTGCGTCGGAAATGTTTGCACAGAATCGAACTGACGGCTTTCATGCGATCATTCGAAAAACAATATCACATCATTAGTAACTAGAACAAGGCCAACAACTGTGTTGTGAAAACCGTAACAAAGAGTTTCTATTCTCCCATTTTGAGGCATATTGTGGAGAGGATGGACAAGTGAGAAACTTGAAACTTACTTGGTCATCTTCTGTGCAAAATGCTTCAAACTCAAATAATAATAATATTACTACACGAGCTATAAGCTATTACTAACATTGTGAATCTTTGTTGTCTGAATAAAGAAATTTTGATTTACAAACACCCGCCCTTCACCACTCCCTAGTGCGTAGTTTACTGTGTTATGTCATCTTCCCAGCTAGAGAGCTGGGAAGATGACATTACGCAATAAACTCCCCAAGAGCACAAGAAAAACTTGATTCTATACAATAAGCAGACAGCAGAGAAAAGTTTTCATGTTGGTATCTCAATATTATACATTGCGTTGATCAAGTAGTCTAAACCACTTTTTTCAAAAAATAAGATGTGTTGGATATTATTGAATTATCAAATTCGAAGACATGGCAAACATGAGTGTAATACATAATTATGGTTCTAGTGAAACGCAACGAGAATACAAAAGTTTCTCGTAACGTAAAACCATTCATATATTTTAAGTGAAAAAGCTTAAACTCATAATCAAAACTTGTTTTAAATTAATTTCAATTTCCTGCAAAAGCGCTAACACTGTAAGTTAATTTTAGATGTTAAGTTTTTCACACAATATCACTACGCCAAGGACGACAGAATGGCGAGCTAAACTCATAACTTTGATTCGTGCCCGTAACACTATTGACCTGAATTTAACCCTGTTACAATTAATTTAGTTCTATTTAGTTTAATAAAGAGGTTAACTGGAATACTCTGACTACAATCATAGTTTGTATTTGTAGTAAAGTAATAATTTCATAACAATTTATTTATTTCAATAAAGTGTGGTACAGTGGCCAGCACATCAAGCTACACTAAACTGTCAGATTTATCCAAATGATTTTAAACCTTAAAATGTTGTTGATTAAGTTCAAAATCGAACGAGAAAATTTGACAGTTGGGGTAACTTGATGTGCTGACCACCGTACATATTGTCTGATAAAATAAATATGGTTTTACAATTCAGGAAGAAATCATAAAGAGCGTGACTACATAATTGAATCTGGCGTCCTAGCTAGGTTACATGGTAACCTAGACTGTATTATGGTTCGTCAGCCCAGGTTCCCAAAGGAGTACAAAAACAATAGATACTGCTTAGGCCTATAAGGAACAAACGTATGTTAACTTATAAAAAGTGTATGAAGTGTCAGTACGTGTGTGTTTTGTGATGAGGTGAAGGTGTGTGTGTGTGTGTAAATGGAAGGGAAAGAGTTTAAAAACAGAGTGTTAGAGAACTCACTACGATTGTGAAGTAAGCAGATACGAGTATTCAGTGTCGTCGTAGTTTAAGCTGGTTAGAAAGCATGTTATCTGTTTTTTACACATTTCGTAAGAGGATTGATGTTCAGGGACAGTTTTGTTTAATTTGTTATATAAAAACGGCCCAAGGTAGTAATAGGAACGTTTAGTAAAAGTTAAGCGTGTGAAGGGTACTTTGCAAATTTTGTTCTTTCGCTTAAATGAGGATTGAGATTGTGTAATAGGAGTTTCTGTGTGTTGTTGTAATAAAATGTTGAGAATTAATGTTTGCTTTGTCGTAAGTGTGGTAATGAAAAACGCAATAAATCGATACATTATGTATTATTTATACAACCAAATGATGTAAATACTTTTTTGTTGCAAAAATAAGAGACATAGGCCTAGTTATTACCATAGCAATTAAGCTTTTTGACAGAAGAAAAGAAAACATAGAGAAAAATACCTTTAAAACAGGCCAGAAACTTATAACATCCGGTTAGACTGGAAGCCAACTCCATCATATTTGGGAGAAGGCTAGGCGGATGATGACAAGAAGAGAAAAGAGAAAATTTGGTATTTGAAAATGTTCTGTTGTGATGTAATAGGAGGTTATTGTGGTCATGTGTAACAGCCTCATTTTCGTAATTATTAATAATTAAAATGAGCCGTGAAATAGAAGTTAAACACGCATATTCAAATTATCGGTCTCTCAGTTTATTAATAATTTTGATGTGATAATGACAAGGACAGGCATTGTTTAAAAAGCATTTAATAATGATTGTCAAGTATAACGCGGTCTATATTGTATTATTATGTAGAAGAAAAGTTTTGTCATTTATTACAGACCAAATACGTATATAATGTGACGGGCTTCCATTCACATAATAGAAGTTTCTGACCGGTGGCATACAATAAAATTGAAGCAGTTATTAACTTGCATCTTCTAAAACGGTGTAAGTTTTATTTTACCTTTGACTTATGGTATGCCACGGGCAAAGATTCTATATTTATTATTACTAACACGAACGGGATATTTACCATGTTAATTATTTGTTGTTAGTTCCCGATATTTCGGCGCAGTTTATCCGTGATCCTGGTGCTTGCAACAGCGCCGAAATATCGGGAACTCACAACAATTAATAAACATGGTAAATATCCCGTTCGTGTTAATAATAATATTAGTGACCATGACAGTTTAAAAACTGATTCTATATTTTTCATTAGGATTTATAAAGCATAATTATTATCACTGCATTTTCGTTTATCATCTTTAAACAATTATTGTAAAATGCAATATCTCACTGTTTTTTTGGCTCAAGTGCGGTTATAACTTGAGAATTACTTTCTGATGCACTTGTTATTTTTTTGTAATTATATAAATGTTTTCTGGAAAAAATATTGTAATTATATTTACACTTATTACAAGCTGAGCCGTATGCAAACAAAGTAGAAACCAAAATTTTATTAAACTTTATTCTCTACAGCAAATAGCCTTATGCAACGCAAGCTTGTAAAATTACTAGAAGAAGCAAAACGAAACCAAGGCCAACGGCTGCCTTTTCACTTTAAATTCATTATTCCAGTTAAAATCCTATTTTCATTAATGACCCAAAGATCCTTGGAAGTCATTCTCGTAAATTAAAAAGCTCGATAATTAACTGTGAGACTAAATCTACTACGGACTCAGAATAAAATGGAGACGTAATTTTTTATTGAGTATTTTTTTTGAATTGACCTTTCATTTATTTATGTCTTGTCGCTACTTCTACTATCTTTTTTATATTAACTTATTATGAGTGTTTCAGGGTAGACAAATAGGATAGATATATAGAGGTATGAGGAACAGGGTGTAAAGTTGCCCTGGCTGGAGGCTTTAAGTTCACTTAAGGCAGCCACAGAAAAGTCCAGTTAAGGAGTCACGACCTCTCAAGGTCAACTCCGAGATGCCATAGTTCAAAATAAAAGGGTGTAAAGTTCACTCATCCTCCATAGAAAAGGGAGGATCCTCCGACCAGACGGGTGTCGTGTCTGGTGGGCAGCTGCCCGATTAATGATGTCGGGATGTTGTATTATGCTAGTCGCGCTGTAAACTCTGATTGCGCGATGCAGGATTTGTGTAACGTCAGGTTTTTGATGCGCAGTTCGCATGTGGCTTTGTAGATGCCGCCACAGGTAATTCAGGTTATTAGGGTTCAAGTTATTTTTAGTAAATAGGCAAGGATCGTAACCAGTGGCATTCTGTAGTTTCTGCCTGCCCCCATGGGAAGAAGCGGTATAGAAACGGGACTCGATAGAGTCCCTTATTTACGAGATTACTGTTTTAGTAAATCTTGCTGCGTGATCTCTTAGCAAAGACTTCGTTTGAGTCCAAAACTAGTCGGAAAATCTACTAACAAATACCTACATACAGTGTGAGTCTTTTTAATGTGCACATATCGAAATGAGGGAATCTATGCTTAATTTTATCTACGGCAAAAATATAAAAAAAAAAACTGAATATTTTATTTTTTATGGAATTTAAAAAAAAATTGTTCGCAGTGTAAACAAAACGGTGTAACTTTTAAACTAAATGATCTATCACGATGAAACAAACTCCATAATGATTGGAAGTAATTAAACGTCCAAAATTTGGAGTTAAAACTACCCTCAATTGAAAAGAAACATGTTTTTTTTAGCAAAAATCTGTTTTTTTTTCCATCAATTTTTGTATCAATAATTGTAAAATTTATCAATAAGGGGGCGTCTTATTGAGAAATTATGAAATAAAAATTCCATAAAAAATATTTATTTATTTATTTTTGTTGTATTTTTTCCGTAGATAAAATTAAGCATAGATTCTCTCATTTCGATATGTGCTCATTATAAAGACTCACACTGTATAATCACAAACATTAAAGTGTATCGAAGCCTATAAAATAGGTAACTAAGGAAATCTTTATACTATTTGCAAAATTAAATTAAAATATAAACACACAAAACAAAGCCACTAGG
Organism: Dryobota labecula; assembly: GCA_947523025.1. Lineage (NCBI taxonomy): Eukaryota > Metazoa > Arthropoda > Insecta > Lepidoptera > Noctuidae > Dryobota > Dryobota labecula. The sequence continues at coordinate 26,309,556 of OX383287.1, read as the reverse complement.
CAACTTATAATTTAAACCAACGCTGCCCTACCCAGTCCTGCTGACGAAGAGGACAATATGCATAAAATTTTCATTATCCCGGTTTAAGCAGCATCTTTGCTCCCGGGATCAATAGATAGGGCATGCTCCCAACCATCCATCTTCATATTTCCTGAACACTGTCTGACAATAACCATTCGTCTTACTAAATTGCTGGCCATGTACCGATTTCTGAGGAACTTTCGGTTTCTATAGGATAGGTAATTTGGCTGACAATAAAGTATAGGTAAAAACAACTTGGATGTGTGTGTGTCGATGTTTCTGGTCGAATTTGTGAAAGTTCAAAACTACAACTTGTTTCCTTATGATTAAAATTTTCCTCAATTTCAGACAATTTCATTCAATGTAGCTAATAAGTTTTAGTCGAAGAAATTATTGACATTTTCTTCTACTTTATAATACATTATAGACCTCGTTATTTATAGACGCTTGTCAATAATTAATATTAATCGCTTTATAAACAATGCCTGTCTTTGTCATTATCAAATCAAATTATTAATGAACTTAGAGGCCAATAAGGCTATTTGAATAAGCGCGTTTAACTTCTATTTCACGGCTCATTTATTCATAACTACTTCACTACTATTCTCAACTCTTCATAATTCAAACGAGCCTTGAAATAAAGTTGTATATTTTGAAGGCTTGTTTGAATTATGAATAGTTACGAAAATAAGGCTGCTACAAGTGTTCACAATAACCTCCTATTACATCACAACAGAACATTTTCAAATACCAAATTTTCTATTTTTTCTTCTTATCACCATCTGCCTAGACTTACCAACCTAACCAGATGTTTCTGAATACCACTAATTATTTTACATGGAGAACAGAACAGAAATAAATTCTTTTGGCCTAGATTTATATGGTTGCAAGGTGTACATACTAAAAACGTACCAAGTTCTTGTCAGAGCTCGCACAATGAACGGTTCCGAAGTTCGAATGAATTTTTTCCATGAAGAAACTTAATATTGTAGTTGAAAAACATGTTCCCCTATACATTCTAACTGCAAATGTAAGTTGGTTCACTATTACTCGTTATCTTGTAAAACCTACCTTTTTGTGATAGTCTTCTTTTTAACTTCGTTGTTTATACTAAAGCCGTGAATATTTTCACATGTTCAAAAACAACCAATTAGCTGGCAGGGGGTCACACTTGACTCTAACAAAAAATTTCTCTTTACAGCTTAATATTACGCAAACGGATCCCTGAATCGAAAAATGGTTTGCACAGACCTGAATATTTTTAAACTGCCTATCCAACGATAACCCACCACCATATCATCCCCACTTTACGTGTTTCCGTGATTTTATTTTACCACTGTCCGCGTGATTAACATGCATACTCATGCCAAATTATAGCTGTATAATACTAAGCGTCTCTGAGCTAAGCCGCGGACAGACAGACAGACAGATAGATGGACAAGGCGAAACTATAAAGGTTCCTTGTTGACAACGGAACTCTAAAAAGCTGAGCGGAATATAATATACAATCGTGAAAATGAATTGCGACAATTGGCCTTGGTATATCCATTTGTTATGGAATGACAGTTGTGTTTTGAATATACGGACAATTTAAACCTGTGAGCGCAAGGATGGGTGTGGTACACCCAGATCAAGATAAATCGATCGATATTTTAGTGGTTAATCGTTATAGGCTGTGCGTCTGAGTTGCTGCGCGGGGGTGGTAAGGAGGCGCGGATTGTTACGGGTCAGTTGACTGCCACCCGGCGAAGTGTTTAGACGAAGTCAAAGGTGTTAATGGGTGAGTTATACCCACCTTACGCCGTACCTTCCTGTGTAACAAATTTTGAACTGGCATTTTTAGTTTCTGTTCTTTATTTTTTATACTTTTTTGTTTTAATTTGTTTTGTAAGATGAAAAAATATGTAAGTTGTTTTTTTTATATATTTTTACTAGAAACTAATGAGTACATGTCACATGCTATGAATATAAGTTCAAATTTTTTATGTTGTTTATTCCTTTAATAAATATAAAAACATAAATCATATTTTTATTTTACTTTTAATGTTGGTTAAATAATAAGTACTGATTATTTAATCTACTATATAAAAATAAGTCGGGTTTTCCTTCCTGACGCTATAACTCCAGAACGCACGAACCGATTTAACCAATTCTTTTTTTTTAATGTTCGTTGAAGTTCAAGGATGGTTTTTACGTATTTTTTTTTTAATGGTATTTACGAAAAATTAGGGTAGGGTAGAGTAGGGTAGGTAGGTAGGTAGATAGGGTAGGGTAGGGTAGGGTAGGGTAGGTAGGTAGGGTAGGGTAGGGTAGGGTAGGTAGGTAGGTAGCTATGTAGGTAGGTAGGTAGGGTAGGGGAGGGTAGGGTAGGTAGGGTAGGGTAGGTAGGTAGGTAGGGTAGGGTAGCGTAGGGTAGGGTAGGTAGGTAAGTAGGTAGGGTAGGGTAGGGTAGAGTAGGGTAGGTAGGTAGGTAGGTAGGTAGGTAGGTAGGTAGGTAGGTAGGTAGGTAGATAGGTAGGTAGGTTTAAAAGCTATAGTATATACCTACCCTACCTACCTAGGTAGGGTAGGTATATACTATAGCTTTTGACAGAACGAAGTCTGTCGGGTCAGCTAGTAATAAATAAAATGGTAATGAAAAATACATTATACAATTAAAATCACACGATATCAGGGTTACACCCACCTCTCGCTCCGTTTTACATATTTTAACCTTCCGCACGCCGGGTTAAGTTGATACACAAAGCTCCATTAAGTCCTTACCCCCCAAAAGACATGTGCGTTCAAATCCGTGATAGGCTCAATTGGTTTTTGTATTTTGCAAAAACATGTTATTACAATGAATGTATTGTTTTAGCGAATAAATAAGTATTTTCTGTTTTAAATATTGTTTTTATTCAATAAAAAGTTAATACTTTTATTAATGCATATAATGACAAGCAATAATAAACTTAACATTTACGAAGACATATACAACGTCTAAGTAGTCCGGAGGTTTCAAGACCGCATGCCGTTCATAACATTGGAGGTTCAAATCCTAGGCACAACATGTGTTTTCTGTCATGCAGTATGCATTTTTTAATATACAGTATTTTTCTATTTTGTTTTAGTAATAATATAGAAATAATTTAAAAATCAAGAAAAATAAAATATTTTAATAATCATTTAATAATAATATTTATTATTGCTATTATTTAACAAAATTTTGATCTTATTTTACTAATAAATAAAAAGATTGTAAAGATAATATAAATTATTATCTTTACAATCTTTTTATTTATATTTTCTTACAGATATTTTTTTTTCTTTTTGTGAAAGTTCTGTTTTTTATTTTTTTTATTGTAAAAAGATAATACACAGTTATCATTAGTCATTACATATTTTTCCAATTGACACAAACGGGTCCCTAGACAACGTTGTAGTTATAATTTGAGGGTATGAATTAATTTTATATAGAAAACGTAAGTAAGTAAAATTAATGGATACCCTCAAATGATAACATCTATCGATTAGACAGACCTAAAGATAAACTACTTGGACGATAGTATATAACAATTTCATCGCAACTCTCATGGGCTCGCTGGCTAGACTGTCAAACTGCCGGTATGAGTATGACGACATTCGGTAATGCGATGGTTCGAATCCAAGTCGAACACTAAACCCTTTTTGAGGTATTCTTTAGATTATTCGTAACGAATTCAATATTGTAGCAGTGTAACATTTTAAAACTTGAGGGGTTAGCACATAATGACGCTGTGTGTACTATGTTTCCTAGGCACCTATTGTAATAAATACTATGAAAACATTTTTAGTATTATTTTTCCAAAAATAATCGAATACCATATGATTTCAGAATGTTCATTTCATAGTGCTTAAGCGCAAACACAGAATGTATTAACATTGATACAGGCTTCCAAACTATTCCAACAAAATCTGTAAAACTACTGTTATACACTAACGCAATCTAACAAAACCAAAATGTAAAAAAGAACTGTTAACTTGTAAAAATATGCAAAGGCACGAAACAGTTTTAATTGAATAAATTAATGTTTTAAAATATTATTACAATGGAAACTACATCTCATTTGAACGAAAAAAAAAAACGTTTTGCTCTTTAGCAACATTTTGATTTAATTGTAGGGATATTAAATATACGAGTATGCTATGAATTGTATTTAGACATCGATAAGGCTTTAGTAAAAACACTAGCTTTTGTAGCGGCAGCGGCGGCACGGGAACGTACTACGAAAGTAGTCGATGTCCTACCTGTGTGCCAAATTTCATTGAAATCCGTTCGGACGTTAAGGCGGGAAAGGTAGGACCGACAAAAATAACTGTAATAATTTTCTTCTCCAAATAATTATATCTACATTCAATTCCACAAAAATATTTAAAAAACTCGGTAAACTTGAAAAAAGTATAAATTGACAAGACAAATCTATGCTCAAGCGCGGTCTCGAGCACACTTATAACAGAACAACACTCAATACCCAAGCATTTCTTAAAACTAGATTCAAGCCATTTGTTTGGTTGAAATAGTTTGAAGTAATGCTTGAGTCGGTATTGAGTAATGTTCTGTGATACGGGACTTAAGTTCGATTCACGAACTGCTCAGCTGAACTATGTTCAATGAATATAATTAAGCTTGAGGAACGTTCTAAAATTAAAACTTGACTCAAACTTAGTTTTAAACAGAGATCAATGCTTGGGTTTCCTTCTCACCACGTATTCTCTCTAAAGTCCATTAATACGGACTTTAGAGAGAATACCGCATACGTGGAGATCAATGCTCGCTCTCTAGATATCTGTAAAGTATCTGCATGTCATGTTTTGTACCTTGCAATAGTAGAAAACATGACATGCTATTATATTATAATGCGAAAATTGGATTTTGGTTATGACCGTTCATTAGACAAAATCAAACTGGTTACTAATTTAATTGTATAATTTATATTTTTTATGACATTCATTTTATTTTCTGTGATTAGTATACTCACACACTGACATAGGTTATTAAATGTTAAAATTTTAGGGAAATCATCTACTTTTACAATGTTTGTAAATATGTGAGCACCATGCATCTAATCGTAATTAATTTATCTTTCATTGCTTCACTTTTCATTCTTTTTACTTATTGTGGTATAGTAATTTTATTCTAGGTAAGTGTATTGTCTTCACATAAAATTAATAATTTCTGTATGAAAATATTGTTAACATTTTAAAAGAGTAAGTATGGAGTTTCTTGCCCATTCTTCTCCATACGTAACTACCTTTTGGAAGGGGCAACTAGAATCAATAAATTAATTATTTTTGTAAATTTTGACGTTCAAAAGTACCTTTTATGTGCCTATTTGTAATAAATGATTTGACTTTTGACTTTAAAGCTATCATTGGCAGAGGATTTGAGTACCTACTTATAAAATAGTGGACACGGGTTAAAAGAAAATGGGTCTTTGTTTTCAACCTTAAATACAACTTTTTTTCAGTCAGTGGTTTTTGCAGCATCACTTGCAAACAAGAAAGCAATATCCCCGTGTAAGAAAACGTTCAAATTTCAGTCGCAATCAGCCACTATTTAATGTCAAATATGTAGGTAAATGAGAAGTTTTTCTTGGAGATTGATACTGAGATTAGAATGTCAATGTTCTTCAAAATAGGGGAATTGATCTTCAAAATGTGCAGGTGGCACGCATACACAACCAGGCTCACCGTAGCGTAAAGCTTAAGATTCACATTCGCATAATGCTCACAAAGCCGGCAAATTTCTCAAACGTCATTGGCCGTTGTTTCCTTTAGTTCATTAAGTATTTTCATCACAGCTTCAGCGGCGTCGCGTTTAGAGTACCCCCGGGCCACAGTTGGGAACGCCGCTTTTTCTTGAATTTTTAACAGCGCTTTAGTGCTTTGGTACTATTCATAAGCGACGATGCCATTTAATAATGTACTATATTTACTCGTGTCTTAAGTGCAAATTGCAGTGTCTGGTTGTTTTTAAGATGCTGCTTACGAGTTTGTCGGTGAGGTAGGTAATGCGTTAAGTGTTTGATGGGGCTTTTAATGGAAAATTATTGTGGTAACATTCACTGTGGAAGTCAATTACTTGGTCTATTTGGGAAATAAAAGCAAAATTATACAGAATTGCTTTGACGGAGGTACTTAATTTTTTGTTGTAAGCATTTGGAATGTAAGTTTTCCATTAAAATATTTTAAATATTCAGCAGATTATTTTCATGCAGTTTTCGGCTATTAGGTCCAAAAGAGCATCCAACCTCGTTAGCATACATATACCGTCGGCCATTTAGTTTTTTTTTTTCTCAGTCTTTCTTCGAAGCAAACTCATATTAAAATATATTTTGAATTATCCTTTTTCTTTCTCCTCGCTATTACCTTATGACTTGTTCAACACAAGACAACGGTGCTATAGATATACATAATGTAAAGATGATGTACTTTGTAAGTAAGATAATGGCCCGTTGTTGGTTGTAATGATTTCTTACGTGAAAATGGACCTGGAAAATATATTATGACAGATATGCTCAACAACGCTTAAAACCTTTTTGAGGGCTTTTAAACAAACATAATGCTGTTTTACAGAACATTGTTCGGTACTTTTATTTATAAATGTTCTAATTTTGATTTATTGGATACGTTTTGGTTGAAATAAATTCGCGTTTTGCCTTTTTCTGCTCTGATTATTGGTTGAAATGTAAACCAGCTTGACGTATACTGTACACGGTGTATAGTCCCTAATTCATTAATTTTATCTAACAATAATAGATTAGAGTTTTAAACAACGATAATCACCTTATCACAAGTTTTCTGTGTTTCAGTAACCTTTTTCCATTTAAAACATGATTGATTTTCAAGAATCATTGTAGATTAATGACAGTGCAAGTAAAATAAAAAAATTGCTCGGTGGACACCCGTCAGGAACGAAGTTCAGCTCAGTATTAAAGTTATACAACCGGCCGCGTACAATGCTCGTCTGCTCGAAACTCGACGAACGCACAGACATACTCATATATGAGGCAGCATAACGCTTTTTTCTTATGTGACGATTTCTACTAGTCCATTGGATTTCTACCGCAAACCGCGTTAGGAACTTCGTTCTAAAAATCTCCTTTTCGTTGGCGCCATCTTGAATTTTGATTTTGACTACACAATCGTTTTCAGCATCCTCGAAAATTGTGAAAACGGCATCATGAAATTTTTTAATTTTGAAAATTTTTGGTGGCGCCATCTTGAATTATATCAATCTCAATAAGGTAAAGGAAAACATCGTGAGGAAACCGGTATGTCCTAGAACCAAAAATTCGAAGACATGTGACATCTACTAGCCTGCACTGGGCCCTCGTGGTGAATTACGGCCCACTCCCTCTCACCGAGAGCATTGTTCTAGCAGTGGAAAAATTATAGGCTGTTTATAGACCATACAATCGTTGTCAGCGCCTACGCCCTGGAAAACCAGAAAACGACAAGCAAGTCGAAAAAAAAAATACAAAAAATTATCGCAGTCGCCATCTTAAATTTTCAATTTGACCGAATTCACGCTTTCTCAGTCGCATGGAGAGGACATAACGCTTATTCGTTACGTGACGATTTCTACCAGTCAACTCTTACTGTAAGCAGCGTTAAAGAAATTCGTTCCAAAAACACAAAAATGCCAATTATAATTAAAACAGCCGAAATCCGCAGCATTTGAACACCATATTTATTTTATGAATGCTAAAATTCGTAAAACTGCTGTAAACAAACAAAAGGGAATGCGCGATATATTCCCGCGGAAACACGCAAAAACAAAATATTAAAATCGGCAAAAAGTTCAATTAATGCAAGCAGATATCTTTTGTCTGCATTATTGAATCGGGGAAATGCTGAAATGCATTGCAAGTTCTATGCAGGGAACTGCATTTTGAAGGCGAATAATTGCGTCGCGGCCTCAAGAGAGACTACGAAATTTAATGCGCACTCAGCAAAAATATTGGAGTCTGAAATTCACTAACAATGGAATAAAGCTTCAATATCGATGTGAATTTTAAATAATCCAGTTTCTTTATACCCTTCTGTGATTGATTCTTCTTTGGAGAACGTGATTGCACGTCTTCTTATAAATTATTTGGAATATGTTTCTTAGTGTTGAGATCTGCGACATCTGTTTCTTTATTGGAGCGTATCTTTCACTTTTCTTTGTAATGAAGTTTTGTTCAAATAATCGAATTGTTTTGTTGGTTTGAAAAATGTAGTAATTCGAATTTATGATCTTTTAGAATACATCTGTTTTTTTGTTATATTTTACAAAGTTATCTGCCTCGTTATTTTTGCGCTGATAGAAATAGAAAATAGTGTATCGTCCAGGTACAGTTATCAAGTTTAAAGGTTAACAGCCGGTTCAGATGACATGAGAAGCTTATAATATTACCTATACCTATGTAATAGCAGGTATTATTCACCAGTGAGCCCCAAACTAAACAGTCTGTTGGGGCTCGGGGTTCGAATTTCAGACTGGAGACAAGAGAGATGATTCCAGGTATTGTGTGGTATATCTGATATGTATGTTTGATGTGTGTTTGTTGTTTGGTATGTGTGAGTTGACACTGACGGTCAGGGTATTTATATTAATTTTTCCGAGTTATCACAACCAGAGTTTATATATATATAAATTATAATTTTAATTACTTTACGTGTTAATGACAGAGTAAGCTGGGAAGCGTCTAGCTAGCAATGAGGTGTTAGGATTCCAAAGTTTATTTTGCTTATGAGTAATGTGTAGTCGGGTCTGCTTTTAATAGTTTTGTGAGTTTTGGAGCAGGCAGACAGAATGTAAAGGACTCTGAGAAATTTAATTCGGTAGGGCTTCTTAAAAGTTACTAAGAAGCGCTCTCTGCGTTTGTTCTAAGTACTTCAATCGAGAGGTCTTTCCTCACACGCTGATGCGAAACTGAATTATGGATTGGCATAACTTGTTATAGTATGTCCGTGGGTAGACAGTCTCGTAATCTACGCATGTTGAGGATGAGTTTTTTTATTCTGCCAGAAATGTTGCTTAAATGTTAGCTGGCCGTCGATAAGAATACCGCAGAGGTATTTAATGGAAGTGGTACGTTCAAGAGGAGGCTAGTCACAAGAGGAAGTAGAATTGCTAGAAGAAGTAATTATATTTTAATGTTTTATATTTTTTATAAAGTTGCTTGTGTCGTAGATTTTTAGTATTAATTTACCTTATGGAAAAAGTACCTAAATAAAATAGGATTAAGTAAAACCAATTTCACATTTTATTTATATAACAAGTTACAACAAAGCTCGTTAAAATGAATATCGAATAGGTTTTCATAATTGAACATTTTGGACTCGAAACCATTGTTAAATAATTTGATCAGAAAGATTACCTTGTACCAAACATGTTTGACGATGAAAAAATTAATAACCTTTAATTAAATACGGCAGATAAACATGGTGTGACCTTTACTTTTTAGCCGTTCAACCTAAAACCTGTGTTGTTTAGTATCTTTGTTTAAACCTTTCTCTCAAAGTAATATTATTCCAGAAGTCTACACTTTAGCACTTCAAAAATAAGATGGGCTACCGTAAAATTTATCTTAATAGGCACCTGCATAAAAATACATTGGAGTGAAACCTTTTTTAGATAGCAAACACAGTGCTCGTCCGCGTCTTCTCAGTGTTATCACTGAGTAGAATCTCTTTATGGGTGGCGGCTATCTGAGCGTTTAATCCACTTTCTCTTTTTATCTTAAGACAAGTGGAATGGGTCGCCGTCCTTTGTCCACGACCCCCGATTACAGGGTGACCTTTTTCGTCTAAGGTTTATTAAACAAAAATACACCTGTGCAGTGTTGAGACAATTGTGGAGATTTCATTAAATTCAATGGAGGGTGGCGTAATTGGAATTTTTGTCAAGTTTATTTTTTTATTTTGATGGAAATTAGTTTTTCCCCATAGACCTGTGAGCGCAATTTGTCGCCATGGTAACGGTGTTATTGTTACTTTCGTACTTCGGTTTTATGTGGTTTTTTTTGGGAACAAGAAGGGAAAATATATTGAACTCGATTAGACAAGAAACAATGCGTTTGTAGCTTTTCGTTGCAAAGTCTGTGAGGTCATAACACCGACGCTCTTCAGAGCCTACTGCCAGTTCTTTTACTCGTGCAACTTGTAGGTTAGGTATACATACGCAGAAGGCTTACAACGCTCTGTGCGTGCACACTTTGTAAACAAGCATATTACAAATTATAGGATTATATCCAAGATAAGAATGCTTGGAAACATGCTGGTCCTGCTCCATAGGACAATTTAGAGTCTAGACAAAATCAAACTGGTTGCTAATTTAACTGAATAATTTATAATTTTTATGATATTAATTTTATTTTCTGTGATTAATGTAATTTAACTCACACAATGCAAAAAAAAAAAAAAAATCACATTAATTATAATGGACAACCTCTATTAGTGGTAAAGAAAATTACTTTTTTGGGAGTTGCATTGGACGGCTACTCCTAGAAACCACACGTAGAAAAAGTACGCAACAAATTAATGTTTCTACACACTGCGAAAGACCTCGTCGCAGAGTATGAAGTACGTGGAGGGCGGGCATTTTGGGGGACTGTCTTATGTAATTTTGACGTTCGAAAAGTGCTGATTCTCAACCTAATTTGAATAAATGACTTTTTATTTTGACGATGTTGACTACGTATCACGGCTGCGTAGCATCGACTCTACAATACGGCCTTATACTGTGGGGTAACTCAACAGACGCAAATAAAGCTTTTAGGGTACAAAAAAAGTGTATTCCAGACATTTGTGGCATACCACCATGGGAATCTTATAAACATGTCTAGAATTAAAAGTCCTGACATTACCCGGTACGAGTATGTACATTTTAGAATGTGCTAAATTTGTTCGACATCAATATGGCTCAAAACCGTTGTCCTCTAAAAGTAAGAGATTCAGATAGAATAGTTCTGCCTAGGGCACCAAGGAATTCTCTGTATAAAAATAACTGTTATCTGTGTGGACTTACCTTTAAAAACAAAGAACCAAAGAACTTAAAAGAGTTACCTAATAATTTATTTTTTTATAAATTTAAAATTATGTATGTTGAAAAAAGATTCTATCCGATAAATAAATTTATAAATAATGTTAAATAATCTGTTTTAAAAATAATTAATATTGACTGTATTGTGAAACAAATGAATAATAGAAACTAGCATTTAAAGCATGCCATCGGACATAAATATAACACTGTAGCACATTGTAATGTTTTGCATGTCAAATATCTGACTACATATGTATAAGGAACCTAACTACTGACTTTAAGACCAACACTGTACCAATATTTATTGCATAATATATAATTATAAAAATTAAATATTATAATATTTATTGCAAATAAATGATTATGATTAACTTCATAAAACAAACCAAGATGAAGTTGACGCCGAAATACGCAGAAATTATTCAGGTTACGAATTAATTTAAGGCGAAATACACAAGCTTAATGCGTTCGTATTTTACTTGAGAAATAAACGCAGCATTACTATTGAAGTAATTAATTACTTATGTGCCAACATGACGGCTAAGAGTCAGTGTCAATTAAGTTAGGTAGGTTGGGGTGGGGACACACTGTAGGTTTTGTGGGAGAAATTCAGAGATGAATAACGTTGTTGTGATATTCGAGTGTACTCGCCCCTTTATTTTGTAGTTTTCATATTGACGGTATTGTTAGAGCAGTGGCTGAGTTGTTTTTTTAATTCTTTAATTTTGAATGGATATTTGTAAAGACCCGGAATTTTAATCTGGGTCTGAGACGGGAATGATACAAGAAAAAAGGTTTTCTATAGACAAGTATTTATTTTTTCTATAATAAAATGTAGCTTTGAACATTTCAGAGAGCAATTATAAGTCTTTTTCCTTCATAATTTAGTTGCTTTCTTTACCGAGAATTAAGAAATACACCGCTTCTTACTGAGGGTGTTAGGGGCTTTTTCATTTTCTTAGCTCATTACGAGAACGGCTTGTATATTCTTTCATAGAAAACGTAGTCGTTTTATCAAAAAGAAGTTGTAATTTCATTGTTCGGTGGCTCATTCAAATGTTTTATTTTTATTCTGTTTGCTGTTTCTAGTCAGTAGCCATAGGCATCATAGTGATAATAACTACTTCAAGTAAAGTACTCTAATTAAAAGTAAAACTATAATTGAGTGGAACGTGGGATGTAAACCTCGGTTATTGAATTGCGAATTTGAAGTTGAGAACTTGTCGAACTTTACCTATGGCGAAAGCGTCAGAGTACGCCGTGAAATTCCAATTTTCTTTCTTACGTTTTTTGAAGTTTGCTGGTCAGTATCAGGTTGTATGTTAATCTAAATATGGTTCGCGGCTATATAAAATATTTGTTTAAAAAATATAATCATCCATGCAATTATCTCATATTTCCCTATTAACTATATAAATAATATATATTATTATTTGACTATTTCATGAAATCATGACATTTGAGATCAATTCTTAAGGAGTTGTATTGCTGATTCTTATGATTATGATTCTGTAAAGCCATATTTAATACGATCGTGAATCATATTTTAATCGATCTCCCCTATAGCATGCCCCTTAAGCATTACAAAAAAAACCATATAATTTATTTCAAATATGTACATATAAGGCACTTTTGAACGTCAAAAATTACAAAATAATTAATTGATTCTAGTTGCCCCTTCCAAAAGATAGTTACCTACTATGGAGAAGAATAGGCAAGGAACTCCTTACTCACTCTTTTAAAATGTTCACAGTATTTTGTATACATTAATTAATAATTATGTGAAGACGATGTACCTAGAACAATATTACTATACCACAATAGGTTAAAAATAATTAATAAAAAAATAATAAAAAACCTGTCTGCAAAAAAGACATTTTAAAAATAATGCACTAAAAAGACCGAAACAGGATTAAGAATAGAAAACAAAATTAAAATAAAATATAATATAAACAAAGTAAACTCTACTTCGGTTTAACAGACTATATTATGAGCTGAAAGCTTAAGTTAAATCTCGCATTACGTTTAGTAGTTTAGAGTTTACTTTGTTTATATTTTATTTTAATTTTGTTTTCTATTCTCAATCTTGTTTGTCTTTTTAGTGCATTACTTTAAAATTGTCTGTTTTTTGCAGTCGGGTTTTTTATTATTTTTATTAATTATTTTATTTTTGACTTTTTAGTGTCCTGGCACACTCTTATGAACACAAAATGTGTTACTTATATAAGTTGAATATATTGCGTTACTTGTTTTAGTTTAAGCGAAAACCGATACCCAATTAAAAATTAAAAATTAAGTAAATAACTTGTATATATTTTTGTAAACCCTTTTTATTTTGATACTCGATAGGTTTGGTATTTTCTTTTTTATTAACGTTTTACTATTTCACGCCAAAAATTCATTTTTTTTAATCACCTAACTAATAAAACTTGGGTTTTTATGATGAATATAACGGTACCTTAACTGTCGAAATCCATCCAGCCGTTTACAAGATACGAGGTAATAAAGACATTTACAAAAACAAACACATACAAGATACGCGCGAAAAACATAACCCTTCCTTGGCAGTCGGGTAAAAAGAATGAAGAGAGAAGTAATGACAGACAAATTAATTATGCGATAGATATATGGTGCTCACATATTTACAAACATTGTAAAAGTAGATGATTTTCCTAAAATTTCAACATATGATAGGTCAGTGTGTGAGTATATTTAATCACAGAAAATAAAAATAAAATATAAATTATACCATTAAATTAGGAAGTAGTTTGATTTTGACTAGACTCTAAATTTTATTGTCCTATGGAGCAGGACCAGGATGTCTCCAAGCATTCTTATCTTGATTACAATCCTCTAATTTGTAATATGCTTGTTTACAAAGTGTGCTTTTAATATGAGTTTTAAATGTTATTTGATTTAATTGTGATGTATCAGAAGGCATTTTATTACAACATTTAACACAGTACCCCATAAATGAAGTATTTACTTTAAATAATCTGAAAAATCATCATCATCATCATCAGCCTATAGCAGTCCACTGCTGGACATAGGCCTCTCCAATTGCACGCCATTCAGCTCGATTCTCGGCAACTCTCATCCAGCTGCTACCAGCCACCCTGCGGAGATCGTCGCTCCACCTAGCCTGAGGACGTCCTACCTTACGTTTGCCGATTCGCGGTCTCCACTCAAGAACACGTCTACCCCAGCGGTCATCGGTTCTACGGCTAATATGGCCGGCCCATTGCCACTTCAGCTTGCTTATTTTGTGAGCTAAGTCGACAACTTTAGTTCTCTGCCGGATCACCTCGTTCCGGATTCGATCCCTCAGAGAAACTCCAAGCATAGCCCGTTCGATAGCTCGCTGAGCGACTTTGAATTTATGGACCAAACGTACCATGAGTATCCACGTTTCGGCTCCGTAAGTCGTAAGAGGCAGGACGCACTGATGAAGACCTTGGTCTTTAGGCTCTGTGGAATACGCGACGAGAAGACTCGACGAAGCTTCCCAAATGCTGCCCAGCCCAGCTGAATTCTTCTGTTAGCCTCCCTCTCAAAGTTATTCTTACCAAACTGCAGAGTTTGCCCGAGGTAAACATATTCTCGAAGAATCTCGAGAGCACCGCCATTGACAGCAATCGGTCCCGGAGTGACGTGTTCGTTGAACATAACTTGGGTTTTGTCCAAGTTCATCCGGAAACCAATTCGTACAGAAGAATCAACTAGGCCATCCAGCATCTGCTGCAAGTCATGCAGCGATTCAGCCAGTATGACAATGTCATCTGCAAATCTCAAGTGAGATGTACTCGCCGTTGATGTTGATGCCTCGTCCTTCCCAGTTCAGCATCTTAAACACATCCTCCAATGCGTTAGAGAACAATTTCGGGGAAATTACGTCCCCTTGTCTCACGCCTCGACGCAGGGGGATATGTTCAGTTCGCTGATCCTGGGTTTGGAAGGTCATTGTCACGTTGTCATAAACACATCTCAGCAGTTGGATGTATCGCCAGTCGACTTGGCATCGCTGCAGAGACTCCAAAACAGACCAGGTCTAGATAGAGTCAAAAGCCTTTTCATAGTCTACAAATGCAAGACATAGGGGCCGATTATACTCTTCGGACTTCTGTATAATTTGCCGCACTGTGTGGATGTGGTCTATGGTGCTGTATCCTCCTCGAAACCTGGCTTGCTCCGGTGGCTGAAACTCGTCGAGTCTTCGCGATAGACGATTCGTAACGACTCTTGAAAACAACTTATATACGTGGCTAAGGAGCGAAATGGGTCTGTAATTCTTTAAAAAGGAAACTCCCTTTTAAAGAATCTGAAAAATGGTTGATATATTTTATCTTTATTTCTAGTACTAAAATTATGTCTATCACTGATTTTATTAAAAAGATGTAGATTTTTTCTTACATAAAAGATATTTTCATAAATGAATTGGCAAGGTACCGTCATAAAATTAATATTTTAAAATAATTCCTTATGAGATTCGTGGCGATGTAGATTATAAATAGCTCTGACAGCTCTTTTGCAAAATAACAATGGATTCAATGTCAGCAGCCCGACCCCACAGTAAAATGCCATACGACATAATGCTGAGGAAGTAGCTAAAATAGACCAAACGCGCGGTTTCTATATCTTTTCACTATTTTATCTTTCTAACAGCATAAGCGGCCGAGCTTAGCCGCCCCGCAAGAAATGTTTTATAAGGTCCCCATTTTAATTCCTCGTCGAGTGTGATTCCTAGGAAAACCGTTTGATTAACAAATTCTAGTTTTTCTCCATTCAACATGATGTTACATTCGCTTCTTCTAACATAAGGTAATTTAACTC
Source organism: Dryobota labecula (assembly GCA_947523025.1). Taxonomy (NCBI): domain Eukaryota; kingdom Metazoa; phylum Arthropoda; class Insecta; order Lepidoptera; family Noctuidae; genus Dryobota; species Dryobota labecula. The sequence goes on along the minus strand of OX383287.1, from coordinate 26,293,655 downwards.
GAATGCATTTGTTCTTTTTTTTTCCATAAAAATGTTAATTAAAACCCGTGAAATTTAAAATGTCCTCATAAAACGTAAATAAAATATTGAATTTCGCGGGTTTTTACCTTAAGTACTTAATGCTAAAGTCATGGAATTAGTATGTACTAAAGTCTTTTTTTTAATTAATGGTTGTGTCTGCTCTTGACTTCGATCTCGCCTGATGGAAAGTAATGGATGAGGTCTATGATGGAACGAGTGTGCGCAGAAGATGCCTGTTCACTCTTGCTTTAAAGGCAGACGGGTTATGTGTGGAAGGGAACACAGACGCCAGCAGAGAGTTCCACACTTTGGCTGTGCGCATAATAAATGTGGAGGAGAAGCGCTGAGTACGACTGGACGGGATATCAATCAAGTACGCATGGTACCCTGCAGTGCGTCTAGTAGTCCGGTAATAAAAGGGCGATGGTGGGATCAGGTCGTGGAGCTCCTGCGCACACTCTCCGAAGTAGTCTGTTGAAGACCGACAGGCAATTACGCCGATGAGCAAGGCTATGAAGCCTAGACACCAACGTTTCGTCACCTTTAAGCTTTTTCGCTCTGCGTTCCACCGAGTTAAGTGCAGCAAGTTGGTATTTAGCTAAGCCATCCTATAAGTAGGCATCTAATAATAGATTCGCAGAAAGAACAGACCCCTGAGGAACACCAATAGCCATAACATCCGATGAGCAGCCATTTAAGACTACTCTGGTCAATCGCCCACTCAGGAAGTCGGAAATCCAGTTGCAAAAGTCTGCAGGGATGCCAAACGCAGGAAGCTTGCCCAATAGACTAGCATGCCAGACCCTGTCAAAGGCCTTTGAGATATCCAGCGACACAGCAAGGGATTCGCCGTGTCTCTCAATTGCCTCGCCCCAGCAATGCGTAGCATACACAAGAAGATCCCCAGTTGACCGACCTCGACGGAAGCCATACTGGTGGTCACTGAATAGCTCATTTTCTTCTAGGCATGCCAGCGGTTTATTGTTAAGTACCCTTTCCAACACTTTACAAAGTATGGTTATGGCGATTGGTCTATAGTTCACAGGATCGGCACGGTTACCCTTTTTGGGCACTGGCTGTACATTAGCAAGTTTCCAGGACTCCGGCACCACTACAGTTTTTAGAGGCGATACACGCGCGTCAAGGCAGGAGACAACTCTGGAGCACAGCTTTTCAGGACTCTTGCGGATATTCCGTCAGGTCCGCTGGCTTTATTCGTAAAGTAATAGAGTACAGCTAAAGTAGAGTTTGACAAGTCCTCAATTTCAAATTCTCGTTATATACTCGAAATTGATTTTATTGTTATGAAAGTTCGATTTTTGAAAATTCGTTTTGAAAATTCGATTGTCCAGTAATGTTAATATTACAAACGCCCAGTAACATATGTATATTGAACCCGGAAACAATATCCATCCAACGCAATTGGAGGATAATGATCGAAAATGTTATACATATTGAATGTTTGAACTTCAAAGAGATGTATGAAAGTAATAATTATGATTGTTTTGATAGCAACTCGTTACATCGGTCTGTTCATTATCATAGTAAATAATCAAAAATATGTTTATGTGTTTACTATTGATTTATATATGACATCACTAGTGTGGCCATGCTTTTATCGAATTGTGTGCTTTCATTGTTTTACTACAGTAATTTTAACATATTATTATACTGGCCTGTGAATTTACTATTGCAGGGCAAATTCCTCTTATATATATATATATATATATATATAAATGGATGTTGGTATGTACATATAAGATTGATAAATTACCATGAAAGTTGGAATATGTACAGTTGCGGTCTGAAAATACTTACCACCTTAAGGTTTATAACACATCTATGTCACAAAGTCGATGATTTATGTTAATTAATTAGGTATACAGCATAGATTTTTTTATTTACACATTTTCTAGGACAGATATAGAAAAAAAAATGTTAAAAAAAAGATAAAACATTATCCGGTATATATTATACGGACATTAACCAAGCGAGGTAGAACCTATTACTAAAAATGCAAAAATAGTAATAAATAATCCTATCTATTATTATAAATATTATCCTAAATATTATAAATGCGAAAGTAGGTATATTTGTTTGTTACATTTTCACGTCTAAACCACTAAACCGATCATCCTGAAATTTTGCATACTCGTATACGTTGTCAGGTGTACAGAAACGGACACAGGGTACCTTTCATCCCGAAAAAAAGTACTGTTCCCGAGGAAAACAACAATAATGTTTTTTTTAATAACAACGTTCGTTAATATATTAGATGGCGCCACGTGTCTTTCGAATCGTGATTGAATTATATTATTATAGAAACTTTAGTAGTGTGTTAAGAGTTTTTTTTAATTGAGCGCGAGTGAAGTCGCGAGCAAAAGCTAGTCAAACATAAATTCAAAGTATCATAATTTTTATTTATAAGGAAATTTATTATTTTCAATCAACTCAGCCTATCGCCGTCCACTGCTGAACATAGGCCTCTCCCGTGCTGCGCCACAACACCTTGTCCTCCGCCTTCCGCATCCAGTCTATCCCAGCCACCTTTTTGAGGTCGTCGGTCCATCTAGCTGGGGGGCGTTCCACACTACGCTTGCCGATACGCGGTCTCCACTCCAGGACTCGAGGTATATCACTTACACGTCATTAAACGAGAAAGCCGTGTTTATGTAAGCCACGCGGTGATAAAAAATGGTCAGTGACACTTGACTCAGCGGGACACGCGGGGGCCGGACACGTGAGTGGGTAAGTACCTAGATATAAAGCATATAGACTTTACTGTACACAGTGTGATAAAGAATATAATTTGAAAACTGATAAATATTTTTAGATCGGAACTGTATTTATTTATTTATGTTTATATATACATACATTATTGTACATCAGATTACATATTACAAAATAAAAGAAAACTTATACACTATAAAATATACAATGGGCGGCCTTATCGCATACTGCGATCTCTTTCAGGCAACCTTGGCATGGACAATGAATTTCTGGACATAAAATTGGGTTATCATTGGAGCAAATAAAAAGTATAACAGTACAATATCCTATAATAGATACACAGATATATGCTATATAATAGATACATAGATACATACATACTAACAATATAAGTAAAGAAAATAAATGAAGTGTATAGATTATCACAGCTAACAACGAGAACAAAATCACAATGACAAGTAATGTTCCTTCACGAGTCTTTTAAACACAGGCAACGATTGCGCGTGTTTTGTTGGATCAGGCAATGCATTCCACAAACGAGCGGTCTGGACCGTAAAGGATTTGTCAAGGAAAGTTGTGGAATGCAAGGCCATTTTAAGCTTCAAGTTATCTGATGACCTTAAAAATTTCGTGTGGGAATCGCAAATAAACTGGAACCGTTTTGTGCCTATGGAGAAGATTGTTTTTATTCCTTACCTTTACCTTTCGAGCAAAACCGCAGGCAAAAGCCAGTCCTATACAGCGTGTTACGGAAAGGGTATATACATATCAAAGGCACGGATTCTTTTGGTGATAACAAACTACAGGGCAATATTTTTTAATACCTATACCTACATAAATAAAAAGTTAAGAAATATTTAACTAAAAATCAAATGTTTCCAATTGAATATTACACATCACTAGACCAAGTCAGCTGATCGGTGTCAATAAACTACACACAAAGAAGCGGCGGTAACATGTTTGTTATGATTTAAATTTAATAAACTATCGAAATAAAAAAAAATATTAAGCATTTTCTAGTTAGTGCTTTTGAGCTGAAATTTTGTACAGAGATTCTGAACCAGATACACTCTTCACCCCGTTTGTATAGATATACCCTTTCCGTAACACGCTGTATAGCGAAGGAATATGTTTTTGAAAAATGATGGGTTGTCGATACACTTTGAAACCGACTCCTGACACTTGCCAGATGTCGCTTCTTATCACACGATATTTTCTTTTTATATTATGCGGAGTTCAGTGCTTCTTCTTTGCATGAAAAGAGGCCTTTTCCTACAGGGACAATCACTGATAACTATTTCTATATTATTTTCTTATACCTATTGAATTTTCGTCAAGCAGAGAAACTGTCAAAATCAAGCCTACCTGCAAACGTCTTTCCAAATAAAGTACAGAGCACTTATCTCCAAAAATAATTGTCTGACCTTCTTTCTACGCCACCAAGTGTGTCACATCCTTAGGAATTACGCGAAAATTCGTTACGTGAACGCACGTCACGGCAAAGACGCACCTGTGGTTGACAGCCTCATTTGTTTGCCGGCGTTGAAAGCTTCAGTCTATGTACACAGATATCAAACGATACTACCCGACTCGGCGTACCTACACTCTACGAAAACTCTGCGAAAATTGGTTCCGCGTGTATACGCGGTGTGTACGCACTACATCTGTTACTGAAATTGAGGGTAATGGGGTAAGGTGTCTTTTGGTTTATTAGTGAATACGATTGAGAGATTCAGTATTAAGGAAAGTTAATTATTTTTCGGAAAATTTAAACATACCTACATATGTACCACTCTGATTGAGACTTAGTTTAAAGATTTTGGCGAAATGCGGTTTTTTTTTTTGTAGTTTTATCTAAGTTCATTTTATAATCGATTTTTTTTTTCAGTTTTCAGCACGTTAAGCCGTTGGTCCCGGCTGTCATTCGTGGATCTTTGACAGTCGTTACGGGTCATCAGAAGCCTGATAGTCTGACAACCAGTCTTACCAAGGGGTATCGTATTACCCAGTTACTGGGTTGAGACCTCAACATAGTTGGGGAAAAGGCTAGGCAGATTGATTTTGACTTTTTTCAGTTTTCATAAATAAAACAATCATAAAATTTTATTCTTCATCTTTGAACCAAATCGAGTTTTCAATCGAATATCTGTCTCCAACCATCTAGATACTCGTATGTAGATGCCTCAACTTTATACATAAAGCTTATATAACGTGACCAGCCCGAAACATCCTACACAATAATAATCATCATTATAGGTACTGAGCGAATCTCCTCATTCGGAAAGTCAGAGCACCGTGACGAAACCGCGGATCGCCCCGGATTTACGTACTATGTACTTTACGATACGCTGGATGGTGCAACAAATTAGTGGAATTGCCGGATTGTATCCTATAAATAGTGACGATAGGTGCTCCCTTTATCCTGTTGTTGATGAATTAAATTGAAATGTCCACAGGCTAACTCAATCAAAACAAATAATTTATAAAATCAAATTTAAAAATCCAATCCAATTTTCTGTATTCCCCGAAGGATTTAGGCATAGGTCGGTGAATCTCCTCAAAAACATATTCTTGAAGAAATAAAAGCATTTTTGTTAACCTCGTGGAACAGCTTCTATTTTATGTTAGATTTATAGTTATATTTAATATATCATGCTATAATAAAGGCACTGTCATCATAGTCATATTTTGGCTCACTGTAGTTTGGATTACTTACAAAGAAATTTCGGAACTGCCGCTAACAGTATTGAGCAGTACGTAGCATGGACAACGCTCCGCCTGTTGACACCGCGCCGCTTGCCGTGCCGCTTGCAGCGCCGCTAAAAGTCGTGGCCAGACTCTTAATTTCTATGTATTTTTTTCGGAGTGAGAAGCATCACCTTAATCTCTTAGGTAAACAGTACCGTCTCATTAGAATATAATAAATATTATTCTAATGAGATGGTACTGTTTACTTAAGATATTAAGGTGTCGGTTTTTAAATGGCGCGCGAATTACAATGACAGTTGAAAGCTTGTACGTTGGAACGTCTTACATTTGATAAATTGAGTACCGTATCTCAAATTAGGCGCTTGATTTATGTGAATATCGATTTCTTGCCTGATTTTCAAGCCTAGCACGTAATTTAGTAACTAGTCATGAACTGTACGTGACATACTCGGGAGTGCTATAAATTAAATAGAATGAGCAAAGTAAAAAAGTAAGTTGTTGAATATTTAGATTAATCGATATTCTCTTACTCATAGTTGCCATCGTGCGTGTATGTCCAGATGTATCAACTAGTGGCGTTCTGTAGTTTCTGTGTACCCCCATGGGGAAAAGGCGTGAGGTTTTGTATATATTTACGTCGTGGCTAAACTATGAATAGGTTCCTATAGCGGAATAGACGCCTCTGATTTTCCATCCCAATCGCACTATACACATCGTATAATCGTATCGCTTGTAATTTTGTATTAATTACGACGGGTTTTGTTTGCTAGTATCAGATATCAAATACCTACCTGACATTTCGAATCTGCTGTGTTGAGTCAAAACAGTATGGTTGGATAAGCCGAATACCAAGGTGACCGACATAGCTCGAAGAATTGCCAAACTTAAGTGGCAATGGGCAGGGCACATTGCTTGCAGAACAGATGGCCGTTGGGGCCGAAAGGTTCTGGAGTGGCGACCGCGTACCGCAACCACAAGGTGGACTGATGACCTTGTGAAAGCCGCAGGAATCCGCTGGATGCGGGAAGCATGGAACCGGTCGAGGTGGCGGTGCTTGGGGGAGGCCTATGTCCAGCAGTGGACGTCTTTTGGCTGAAATGATGATGATGATGAAGCCGAATAACGAAAATTCAGAAATATGTTTTGTTTCAATCAGCCTATCCACTGCAGGGACATAGGCCTCGTCTCTGTGAGTGGAAGTGATGCCACGCGGGTTGGTCGATGTCACATGTCTTTGAATTTTTGGTTCTAGGACATGCCGGTTTCCCCACGATGTTGTCCTTCACCGTTTTTGGAGTAGTGGTGATGAAATAATTAACACAAAGTAAAGCGCCTATGCCTAAGTTCGAACCAAGACTAACCAGATTACCTGCGAATTCCCACATTTGTGTACGTCACGTCAATGCACGCATTCCAATCACAGATGCCATTCTTATTCCCAAACAAAACAAAAAAAAAGCAAAAAGCTATTTGTTGTTACGCTCAATCCATTCCTGTAATAAGCCGATATCTTAATCCACTCAATCTCACGCATTCCTCTCAAAAAGTTATTCTGCTCGAGCAATTTATCGATTTATTCTAAAAGCTGCGACATATTTCGCAGCCATTAGGTAACCTCCACTTAAACCGGTGTTATCCTGTCTCAAAGCTTTCTCATTTCGCAAAATACCGTCGAACGTTCGGTTGGCAGTCCCGACTTCTCGAGACAAATGGGCGTGTCAGCCACAGTCTCCCCCTGACGAGCGTGAATTGCTTTGATTTTCTAACAAATCCTACCGAGAAACTGTAGCCGCTTATATATTTAGATTGCTGAGATTAAGCGTGTTTAGTTTCCTTCGAACGGGAATTTGTTGAGATGCTCTAATAATATTCGAAAGCGGCTCGTGGCTAAGTGAGGGGTGTTTGGCTAAGTAACATCCGTTCGGGTCTATCAATTAAGGTTAAGCTACGCTTACCGGTGATGGGTGACCATCCGCTTTATATCGAGACTACTACCTCCGTGCCTCGGTAAGTACGTTAAGAGCGTTCATTCCGTGCGGGCCGGCAACGTCGCTTTTCTAGAAGTTTTTACGACTTTTTTGAAGTGAAAACTTCTTTAGGCGCGTTGAGCACTTTTTGGTAGGTAAAGCTTATGGTTTCGCGACCGTCACCGAACGCTTTCCATGAGCTATATGTACAAAAGATCAGTTATTCCAAAGTTTTGTGTTTTCACTTCTGTCGGCAGTCCTTATTGCCAATTCAATTTGTTTTCAGCTAAGTTTTGTTTCATTTTATAATTATTTATAACATTTACTTTACAGTAAATACAAATATTTAGTCGTAATACTACAAATAGAAAATAATTGACACTTCGACAATTTTTATGATTAAATACCAAAATAACTGTAAAAAATAGCATACATACATATCCTACCAAAGAACTAGTACATGGCTGAAAAAAAAGTAGTACTTTGGCTTAAATTTAATAAAATAATCACGAAAAATCTCTAGAAATGCGACGTAGCTTGCCCGCGACGTCAGTTTAAGTCGACGGTTCGGCTGTCAATCTAAGATCCTTCACAGCTGGTATGGGTAGTGAAAAACCCGAAATAGTTACAACCAGTCGACGACTGGTTGCTGGTGCTGATTGTGTATTGTAAGTATTTGTTTTTTTTTTGTTTTTTTTTTCTGTGTTTTTTATTTCCATACTTCAACTTTTTTTTTTTTATTTACCCAGGTACGGTTATAGAGGTTAGAAAGCCGGTCACTCCATGTAAAATTCCGGTATTCACTTGCATTCACTTCGCCTAGTAGCAGACCTTACTTGCGAAAATGCTAGGCATGCGATGCCCTAATAATATTTAGTAGATCCGATTTACCAATTATTACCATTCATCATCATCATTTCAGCCGAAAGACGTCCACTGCTGCACATAAGGCTCCCAATTAGGGGAGTTTGCCATAATCGCCACCCTTGGCAGGCGGGTTGGCGATTGCAGCATGGTGTTAAAAATGCATAGAGAACGCTGCTCCCCATTCTCTAGTAAGTCCCTTAGTCGCCTTTTACGACCCCGACGGGAGGAAATAGGATAGCTACAGTGCGGTATAAATAGAGCATGTGGCTTTTACGAATTGGAGTGGTACCAATAGTGGCACTGGATTGCGTTGTAGGATTTTATTTACGCTTGTTAGTGTTACAACAATATAGCTTTGACTTTTGTATGAGCTACAGAAGCGGATCGTGACAAATCGATACGATATAAAATTTTATACGTGCAAAAATCTATGGCTGCTGTCTTTGATTAGATGTATTTGTACACGAAGGGTTCCGTGCACTGTACCTACAATACTTAACACATTTTTTTTGAATACTTAGCTTATAAAATAACACGTTTCTTGAATTTTTAACTTTAGCTTTTATTATTTGTTGTTATAGTGGCCATAATAGGTACACACTCTGTGGCAAGTGTCTACCCTATTACAGTTCAAAACATACAGCCCTGTGACAGACCGACGGATAGACGGACGGATGGACGGACAGCGGAGCCTTAGTAATAGGTACCCGTTACCATCTTTTCGGTACGGAATCCCAAAACAGACGAAAGCCTAAAAATAATAAATATAGAAGCTATGTCAGTGTATTCCTACCTTTACTATTACATTTTGTGTTTTTACCCTTATACAAAAAAAAGTAACGGAGGATCATTTTTTATCAAGTATAATATAATATTCAGGTTAACATTTTCTTTACGTTGTTTTAAGAAACGAAGCAATGTTCTTAATTTTTTTTCTCATGAAAATAATGTTTCATGAGTAAAAATATTTATTAAATTTTCCCGATATTCCATGTTTAGATTATGTGTGATGACTATGATTTCCTGAAAGAATATAATTTTTCAAAGATCTAGTGATACTATAAATATTTCGCACTTTGATTTAAATAAAAAAAAAACAAAAAACACGAAACACCTCTAGAAATGCGACGTTGCCAGCCCGCGATGGATGAACTCTTCTCCATACATAACTACCTTTTGGAAGGGGCAACTATTTTTGTAATTTTTGACGTGCAAAAGTGCATTTTACGTACCTATTTGAAATAAATTATTTGACTTTGACTTTGAACGCTCTTAATAATTATTCTTTAGGGTAGCAAAAAAAAAAAATATATTTTAAGAATAATCCGTATTCTCTGAAACTAAAATTTTGGTTAGATTAATTTTACTTAGATGAATTGCAAAGTTCATCAATGAACGTGAATATAACTATGTTTTAGTGTGGACAATGGACATTAAACTACACATGAGAACGTCCAACACTGCAAATGCATCTAAAGTTTAAAACTTTATTCCCTACTAGATTCACTAAATGATGTAGCGTTAAAATGAACTTTAATCCCTAGAGTTACAGTGCAAATTACGCTAAGAGTTAATCTAATTACAGTGCGTGCATTACTAAATGATACTTAGCACGAATGGACTGGGGTTGGCGCTTTCACACCGTTGTTCAGTACGTACTTATTAGGTACCCTATGTATAGTAACGAATAATAAAGCAATGCGTGTTGCCACGGGCTATAATAATATGATAATAAGTTTAGCTGTAGTTAAAGGATTAATAAGTCAGCCATTATAGAATGAGGGTGAAGAAAAGCGGGCTGGTTATCGTCTAGTCAAGCGTGGTGATCACAGAACAAAAAAGGTGGTGATTAAGCTTTTTATTTGTCTAATGTTAAAAAATATAAAAACCAGCCAAGTGCGTGTCGGACCATGCACACTATAGTGTTCCGTAGTTGGGATGAATTTATCCCAAGAACAAACTTTATGTTGTTCTCCATACAATATTATAAATGTGAAAGTAACTCTGTCTGTATGTTACGTTTTCACGCCTAAACCGCTGAACCGATCGTCATGAAATTTGGCAGAGATATAGGCTAGGATATGGAGACGGACATATACTTTTTTACGCGATAACCGACATCCACGCGGGCGGATCCGCGGGCAAAAGCTAGTAACAAATAAAATTGTTTATTTATCACCACAAACCGTGTGCCGTGGTGCCATCTGGTGCCGGACGTTAAGAATAGCACCATTCTATTTCTTCCCGTGCGTGTCGTAAAAAGCGACTAAGGGTTTCTAGAGAATGGGCAGCAGCGTTCAGCGTCTTCACCTATAATTATTAATTAATGTATACAAACTATTGTTAACATTTTAAAAGAGTAAGTATGGAGTTTCTTGCCCATTCTTCTCCATACATAACTACCTTTTGGAAGGCGCGTCTAGAATCAATTAACTATTCATGTAATTTTTGACGTTCAAAAGTGCGTCTTTGTGCCTATTTGAAATAAATGATTTGACTTTGACTTTGACTTTTTAACACCATACTGCGATTGCCAACCCGCCTGCCAAGCGTGGCGATTATGGCAAAACCCCCCAATTGGGGGAGGCCTATGTCCAGCAGTGGACGTTTTTCGGCTGAAAAGATGATGATGATGATCACCACAAATTACATTCACATAAGCTGACAGGTATTTTGACAAAATGTTGTAATTTTTGGGAGATCCATCCGATTGGAGTCTCTGGCTACACTAAGGAAAATCCTGCACAGGGCGTGGGAAACGACTGCGCACGTCAATTGTTTCCTTGTTTCACCTGAGAGATATTTCTCGACGACATGTGTAGCTATGTCAGAGGCCCATGGGCGGCATAAATACTCTGACACCAGGTTAGTAACTAACACTAAAAAGAAGTTTCAATGATTTGGAAGTCACGCCACTATTCGCGCCATTTTGAACACCACCATACAAGTTAGTTGCCACAATCGGCACTAACGAATTTCGTTCTGCATCCCCCGCGGGATTCGCTTCAGTTTGGCTGGAGATTAAGACAATTACAAGCCCGGTATAATAAATAGGGCAAAATAGATAAGTGATCTTTTCCTTTCCTTTTCTTTGTCTTACGTTGTACGGTGGCCAGCACATTAAGTTACCAAAAACTGACAAATTTTCTCGTTCGATTTTGAACTTAATCAACATTAAGTTTAAAATCGTTTCGAGAAATTTGCCCGTTTGGCTTGACGTGCTGGCCACTGTACAACGCACTGCGATACGTTACTGCAAACCGTTGTGTTACATACCGCACTGCACTACCCAGTTCATGACTGAAAGCCTCTTATATCAATAAACAGATGTTTATATCAGATCTATATATATTTATAGGGAAGGGGCTCATGGCTAAATAACAGCCAAACGGGTCGATCGAAGGTTAAGCTACGCTTGCCGCAGTCGGTTCGTGGATGGGTGACCATCCATTACATATCGAGACTCCTCCGTGCATGTCATGCGTTTCATGTCTGTCTGTGGGAACACGTTGTTCTTTTAAACTATATAACGGATTGTATTGCGATTTTCATCAACATTTTGAAAATTGTTTTCGGAAGGTGTACGTTAAAATTAAACTTACATATACCTAGTAAAGAAATCTCGACATATTGTCAGTTCGTGTAAACCGCGAAAAGCAGCTAGGGCCACTAGTTTAGTTATAAGTAACAAAAGCCATCATTATTATGTCAACATTATCTACCGACTGTTTGACTGACAGCTACTATCGACATGTAACATATTGATTTTTTTGTAGTTTCATGTTATTATGGTAATAGCCGTTAACAATTATGTTATAGGTAGATAAGTATAGAAATGTTCTTAACGAAATATAAACTTATACTTTATTCATGAGTTGTAAACTTATGTTACCAACTTACCAATAATGTTTATTGGCTATTAAATAGGTACTCAGATATAGCTTAATTTAATCGAAAAAGTGTTTTTTTTTTACTATTATGATTTATTATTAACTAGTTTTTGTCTGCGGCTCCGGATATGGATGTCGGTTATCGCGTAAAAAAGTAGCCTATATATCCCATATCACTGGTTATATCTCTGCCAAATTTCATGACGATCGGTTCAGCGGTTTAGGCGTGAAAACGTAATATACAGATAGAGTTACTTTCACATTTATAATATTATTGGTATGGATTTATATTATTATTTATGTACACACAGTGTTGTAGTGGGTACGTTATTCTGAGATTGATCGATTTTACGGATTTGTATTAAAGTACTTATTTAGTCAGATCAAAGCAGGTAAAGTCACAGGATAAAAAAAAGGTAAATCTTTTTATGACGGGCGAATATTGGTGTCACTTATATTAGGTACACCAATATTCGCCCGTTATAAAAATATTTAACATTTGGTATAATTGAACTACGATTGATGTAGTTTTGATTAATTTTGCAAAGTATCTTTTTTTTGCGGTGACTTTAGTTATACTCCATTTATTATAACATTAGACCAATGACTGTTCTCACCCTTTCGTTATTTCGATGTAAACATTATTTCACGATAAATACAAAGCACTGTAATCTATTTACCATTTACATTAAAAAAATAACTCTAAAGTGCAGTAATTTCAACAATATTACACAATAACTGTCGTTGTTTAGCCGTTATTTGTCTAATGCTATAGTAAATGAAGTATAAGTAGGTTCATAAAACATTAAATTGAAATAACGGAGTTTATTAAACGTTTACATCGAAATTACGAAAGGGTGTGTTTCGTTATTTCGATGTAAACGTTTAATCAACTCCGTTATTTCACGATAAATACAAAGCACTGTAATCTATTTACCATTTACATTAAAAAAATAACTCTAAAGTGCAGTAATTTCAACAATATTACACAATAACTGTCGTTATTTAGCCGTTATTTGTCTAATGCTATAGTAAATAGAGTATATACTCTATTTATTATAACATTAGACCAATAACTGTTCTCACCCTTTCGTTATTTCGATGAAAACGTTATTTCACGATAAATAGAAAGCACTGTAATCCATTTACCATTTACATTTAAAAAATAACTCTAAAGTGCAGTAATTTCAACAATATTACACAATAACTGTCGTTGTTTAGCCGTTATTTGTCTAATGCTATAAAATGGATTATAGGTACTTTGATTGTAAGATATTACGGGGCAGCGTATTAATTCGATAACGAATTCCAAACAGTCTCGACAGTCACTTGGCATTCCTTTTCTTGAATGCAGGATGACCAAAAAAACCACTACACTATTACACACGAATGCGAAACCCGAAAGGATTCAATATAACAGCGGAGTTATACGCGTACTACACAACGACTATGTATTACAAAAACGATTGTCGAGTAAGAACCGAGAACAGTATGTGATTGCGCCACGATATCTGATGAATTAAATGAAATACCTTCCGCCGTCTCATTTTATTCGCGCAGATAATAATAAGTGAACTGGGACTAGGAGGTCGAGTGAGGTAATTCGAAGTTCACTCCAAGAAAAGAAAACAAAGATTTTGATAAGAAGCACGAAGTAGCCACGCGCGCGCATCCTTATCACACTTGTCATGGACATTTAATATTGGTCTAAGTCCTCCTTCTCAAATCTTTGCCTAATTTGATCTAAGTCCTCCTTCTCACCTCTCATCGGGAAAAACAAGAGTGACTGTTCATCGACAACGCCGAAAGGGGACACCCTGGAAAGACATAATTTAGTGACCTTATTGGTGATGTTCTTCAGAAAGGTCAGGTACGTGGTTCGCGCAACCGGCGTGCTTGTATGACCAGATGAACGAAGCTAAAGTATTATTATTAGGCGCATGGCGTTTTGTAGTTTCTGCCTAATCCCATGGGAAGAAGTGAAATGTTTATTTAAGTATGAATGGAATGTCCATGCACAAAGATTGCCTTGAATGCACAAACTCTTCCTTGTTTTGAAGCTAGACCTATAAAGTGTAATTACTGGTCACGATTTTGTCCTCCATGGAACCGATTCTTACCACACTGTTTTATCTTAGTTACAAGTGTAACAGGGGTCAACATTGAGCGATTATGTGGAGCACTTGATTGGCACTGTGGCTAAGCAATTTGCCTAACAAATATTGGCTGACCCTTAGTTGTGTAGGCTCTCTACTGCTTTGTTCTGGGTGTTTAGTTTCTGCGATTTATGTTCCAACAGTAGGCTTTGTGAGTTTCAACAAAAAGGTATATCCGTACGTGGGCGCGCGACTGAAATGAAATGAAATTGTTTATTCTTTTAATTGAATATTTTAATTTTAAACTAATTATTAATAATTATTAATTTATCATACATAAAAGGTATTTTAATAAAACACGTATATTAAAAGATTCATAATTAAATTATCTTTAAAAAGGTGAAGGTTTCAGAAAAATACGCTTGGTAGGTTTTGTGTGATATTCAGTTTTTTATCTGCGTTAGACGACGACGCGACGCGTGAGACGTAACTTTACAAATTAATTTCACTATGTAATATAAACATAATCTAAAATATTGATAGGTATATTAAGTTATTAAGAAAATTATTAACATTACTCGTTTAGACGTGATCTTCAGATCACTAATTCGATTAAAATCATTGAAAGTCGGTTATCGTCGGCTAAGGGAGTACCGACGTGTGAAAAAAAAATGGTTACTATGTAGGTATAAAATTGAATTTAAACCCGAGTCCACTTTGTAAACAAATGTGTTATCAAGTTCATAACATTATTGTTATCAACTTTAAAGTGACCTTAAAACCTTGTTAAAAAGAATATCCCTACCTCTAACAAACAAACAAAAATACGTAATAAAAATTGCTTGTGAATACAAATTAAAAAAAAAATTACGTGAAACATGCACACAAGCGTTAAAATAATAATTGTATTGCCTTAATTAAGATAAAAGGGACAACTGTAGGTACGTGTGTTTCAAATTCCTGCTTTATTATCCACAAACACACCTTGGCTCCTAAGGGAAAACAATATGTATACATGATGGATATGTCATTATTTATGTGTATGTTGTTTTTACGCTGCCTCGAATAAACAAAGAACACGTGTTTCTTCTATAATAAACAAGAATTTACTACGGTTCAAACACTTTTGATTCACTTGTATAGTCGTCCTCGTAATTGTTTTACCACTTTTGACAACAATTCTTAGTGAATTAAAACTCCACTATGGTTGAAACTATCGAACTTTCACATCGGTAAATAGACCTTCCCGTGGAGACCCGCGTATCGGCAAGCAGTGTGGGACGCCCCCAGCTAGATCGACCGACGACCTAAAAAAGGTGGCTGGGACAGACTGGATGCGTAAGGCGGAGGACGGGGTATTGTGGCGCAGCCTGGGAGAGGCCTATGTCCAGCAGTGGATTGCGATAGGCTGATTTAGTCATATTCAACCATAAGGTGATAAAGCAAATACGAGGTCGACTACATCTAAGTATGTAGCATACTTTTAATTGGTTAAAAGACATTGAACGAGACACAATAGATAATTTATTATTATTACGTATGGGGGCGTTTAGTGTCCCGCAAAGCGTATACTGCTTATTTATAAAGAAAAAACCGGGCAAGTGCGATTCTGACTCGCGCATCGAGGGTTCCGTACAATGTAGTTGAAAAAATGTTCTCCCATACATTGATATACCTACGTGACGGTCAATTCTCCAACTGTAAATTTAAGTTTGTAAACGCAAAAACGATTTTTTTATGTGATAAAACTACAAATTATCAATTTTCGGACTTTTTCCTTTACTTGTGCTGCGAGACCTTGCTTCTTGCAAAATTTCATGATTCTAGGTCAACGGGAAGTACCCTATAGGTTTTGATTTACTTGCGAATATCGCATAAATGTCGCATAAATGTCGCATAAATGGCTGTATCTTTTTATTGCATTGACTTAGAGCTTGATTTTTTCAGAGCCCCAAGTCAAAGTCAAAGTCAAATCAAAGTCAAAACATTTATTTCAAATAGGCACGAAGATGCACTTTTGAACGTCAAAAATTACATGAATAGGTAATTGATTCTAGTTGCGCCTTCCAAAAGGTAGTTATGTATGGAGAATAATGGGCAAGAAACTCCAAGAGAGTATAAACCTTCGTATTTGATACTCGTACTAATTTCAACTTGAAATCTCCACGCGTTCCTGAGAAAAAGGGTCTTGACAGACTGACAGAAAGACATACAGACGGATAACGAAGTAATCCTATAATATCCTATCCGTTTTTTCCTTTTGAGGTACGGAACTCTAAAAAGAAAAAAAACAATTTAATCCAATCATCTAAAACATGACGAAGAATACAAAACTATCATTCGTTCCACTAAAAACTCATATATCAGAACTACCTCTAAAATAATTCAGTTCGAAATTCCGTGCGAGCGAAAAGAGAATAAATTAAAAACCTTACTACTGCCTTTATTGGTACACGATAGATGGCGCTTTAGGTCCCCACTAAATCACGTCGAGCAACGTGAAAATCCATACGCAAGGAAAACTGTTTGATTTATTAGAAATTAGTTTCAGCGTAATTTCTGAATCTGTTCCACACGAATCAAATGTTCGTTCACAGTGACTTTGGGTTGAGTTCGACTTGCCGTGAACATAATTTTATGGTAAATGGTAGGTATTTTGGGTGAAAATTATGCGAATTTGTGATGGCAGTCAATTTGTGATATTGTACGTTCATAACTGTCGCGCATTCGTAAAGGGAGTAACATTATGTCAATGACGATTGGGCCGCATAAGCTACGAGGCTTTTCGTTTGTGAAATTTTAACAGAATAAAAAATAAAACACGATGGGATTTTTTGTATCTTTGAGCTGGAAAATATGTTTTTTATGATGCTCAATATTCAACCTCAGTTAAAAATAAACAATATTTCCGCAAACCCTGATTTTCATGGATGTCCAACCAATTGACCACGTTATTACGACAGGATAGTTTTATTTTGTTTCAAAACAGGGTTCATAGCAGGTTTTCACTACTTTGAAATTAAGATTGTTTTGTCTTTCTAAGATATTCTTAGGGCTTTATCACACTGGCGATGGCACAATGGCCCTTATTGACTCAGGTCTTTGGACAACCTTACACTGAGACACGATAAGGCAACAGACAACTTAGCTGCCATTACGACCTGCGGTTTTATCAATTAACAAACCAAATGCCAAATTGGTCCCAAGTAGTACTCAAGCTCTAATTGACTGCTACAGAACGGTACTTACTCAAATTAATGTGCATACGAGTGTTCTACGTATCGGATGAATGCGGATGATAATTTTGATGAAGCATATAAAAAGAATATTATTTTTGAATCGTGCTTGTAACGCGTAAATATTATTAATTAGTGAACCAAACAGACGTTGTCCAGTCCAAATTACAATAGTTCATACAAAAATTCCATAGAAAACAGGAAGATCAGTGTTTCCCTAAAAACGTAATTCGAACTATTAGGAACATTTTAAAACAAAAAATAGCCAAATCAGTCCAGCCGTTATCAAGTTATACGCTCACAAACGAACAGCATTTCAATTTTATTTAAATACTAGCTTTTGCTCGCAGCTTCGTTCGCGTTAATTTAGAATTCGACAATCACTTCGGGTTAAAAACACACTACTAAAGTTTCTATAATAATATATTTCAGTCATGATTTGAAACACACATATTGGCGCCATCTATTATAATAAGAAAGTTATTATTGTTTTCCTCAGGAACAATACTTTTTTTCGGGATGATAGGTACCCATGTCCGTTTCTGTACACCTGACAACGTATATGCAAAATTTCACGATGATCGGTTCAATGGTTTAGGCGGGAAAAGGTAACAAACGAACATACTTTCGCATTTATAATATTAAGTTAGAATATAAATTTTATTTGATGTAAATGTTGTATCTTTGCAATGTACACCTCTAAGTCAGTCAGTGTAGTGTTGTGTTACAGTACACAACACTACACTGACTGACTTAGAAACGGATTGTTATCTTAAAAACGGATAAAATAGACCGAGAATCAAATTTTCGAGATCATAAAATATATTATTGATCAAGACTTACGATAGTCGCAGCTTTTTTTTTTTTTGTTACTATGGAAACGAAAACTTATCTGTATTCTCATTTTAAATTAAAATTAGAAGACATCAAATAGATTTTAAATATTCGGTTACCTAAGAAAACGGTTACCAGTCACACAATAAGAGCTGTCCAAATGTATACAGAACGTTTTTTGACACCCTAATGTCAAATAATGGTGAAAATTACAGATTTTCGTGACGGCCGTTTTATATGATGGAACCGCTATCTTTGGAAACCAAAGAAGTACTTAATCAGAAGGTGGCACTTATAGCCGGATTATTAATAGCTAATGGCCCTCAAATTTCTAAAAGCAACAAAAATCTCTCTCGATTCCTTTCAATAAACAACACAAGCGAAAGTTCAGCATTTCAAACCTTATTTTTATCCATTTAGAAATTCTAATAACGCTACACTGTACATGAGGTTATGGTTGATATTTAATGGGGTCAGTCCAATCATGCTAATGAAAACAAGCCATGCGATAGAGCGTTGTTTAGCTTCTGAATATTCAACGGGGTTATTTTCTTAACGGCACTCCAGATTTCAACCCGCGGTCGAAATTAAACCTCATGTACACTGGCGAGTGTGCACGACTTTACCCGACAATAACCGACGGCTGTGGTACCTACCACGGAATAGAAAAGTACAGAAGGCCGGCTGCATACGACGAACGACAAAGTACGTACACATATACATATATTCACGTACACTAGGCTGCTACAACGATCTTTTGGCATTCGAATGACGTTGACAGGGGGGGCTGTTGGTAAACATTAGTGCAATTGTTTTCGCTCATTGTATGGAATCGGCCTTCTGTAGCTACCTATCTTTTTGGTGGGATGGCTGTGATACCTACGCTACTTAGATTGGATCGAGCTTTTGTGATTGCGGAATTGGCACGACGAAATTGCAGTCAGTGGTCGGAATTTAGAAATTTTGTATTTCAGGTGTAAAGTTGTGGTCGTTTCTCAAAGAGTTATGGTTTTACAATATAGTTGGACGTTATTGGTCTTAACCGACAATTGGATAAGGCGACAACTTCGTATTTTGTTGTTATTGTTTCGTAGAAGTTTGTAGTACTTTTTAATTTACGACTATTTTTATTTTTGTTTTTGGTTTCGTTTCTATAGTTTCGTCTTCTTTGGTTCTATATCATTTTCTTATTGGGTTTCGATTTTCATCATGGTTCACTCGCCTATTCCTACCATAGTTAAAAAGTAAAATGACTCATAAATTTCAAAAAATATTCAACTATTGACAATCCATCAGTGAACACTATGCCTGAAAACCTCGTAAACCACTTTCCTACTTCACTAAGTAAAAAAAATCTAGGTTAACAGTACAGCAAATACGTTGGATACATCGGCAGACCTAAACAGTTACGTTAATTAAAAGCTTTTTGCTTTTGTTTCAAATTAAGCCGTTAAGTCCGTGGAACAATGATGTTGATGGATGGTAAAAAATAATTAAAATAAATAACAACGGGGCGGTACAGCCAAATGGCTGGTAAATATGAGGTTTGGGTACAAACTGTTGTTTGGAATATCTAGGTGGTAAAAAGTTTGTAATTATAATCCATACTAATATTATACTATTACTAGGACAAGTCATCCAGCTCGGTAGACACAAATTTGAGAAAGAAGTCTTTTCATCGCCTATATCGCAATGTTTGAAGACTAAGATCTTCAACCAGTGTCCTGCCCGTTATGACATACGGTGCCGAAACGTGGACACTGACAGTCGGGCTGGTCCACAAATTTAAAGTCGCTCAGCGCGCTATGGAGCGGGCTATGCTCGGAGTTCCTTTGAAGGATAAAATCAGGAATGAAATTATCCGGAAGAGAACCGGAGTTACCGACATAGCTTGCAGAGTAATCAAGCTGAAGTGGCAGTGGGCTGGCCATATTTGTCGAAGGACCGATGGCTGGTGGAGCAGACGAGTCCTGGAGTGGAGACCGCATATCGGCAAGCGTAGTGTGGGACGCTCCCCAGTTAGATGGACCGACGACCTCAAAAAGGTGGCTGGGATAGACTGGATGCGGAAGGTAGAGGACAGGGTGTTTTGGCGCAGCATGGGAGAGACCTATGTTCAGCAGTGGACTGCGATAGGCTGAGTTGATTGACTAATATTATAAATGTGAAAGTAACTCTGTCTGTCTGTCTTTCTGTCTGTCTGTCTGTCTGTCTGTCTGTCTGTATGTTACGTTTTCACGCCTAAACCTCTTAACCGATCGTCATGAAATTTGGCACAGATATAGCCTGGGATATGGAGAAGGACATAGGCTACTTTTTTACGCGATAACCGACATCCACGCGGGCGGAGCCGCGGGCAAAAGCTAGTAATTATATATTTTCTTCATTTTTGTTAAACTTACGTCAGGGTAATAGAAAACTCGGTCGCCCATAGTACACGTTTACCTAGAAGGCTACATACAGGAGGCTTGAAACTATGTTTCGAGATATATATATATATATATCTCGATTGCTGATACAAGCCCGACCACAATCATACAGAATTCCTTCCTTCTTCAATCGGTCCCTCATTACTAAGGGTCGTGGTCACTGGACCCGTTTTAGCGGACAATCTGCCTCCATTGACTTCAGTCTAACGTTGCCATCACTACCAGCTGTTTGCTTGAGGACGTAGCTTCTTTTAATTGGTCGGACCATCGTGTTGGCGACCGGCCTCGTGCAGTCTTTCCTTCGGTACTGCCAAAAATCTCCCCTTCGCATTATGAACACAGACTTAGCTCAACCGAAATATCTTTTGTATTCACACATGTCAAAATGTCGAAATCCTCATCATAATTTTCAGGTGTTAATTAAAAGGTGTATGTTGCACTTAAGCCTGATAACTAAGAGATAGGCAAGCTTAATCTGTGGGTCTCTGCGTATAAACCCTTGTACAAATGTAGAGTTGCTCCCAAAAGTGAGATAAATATACAGTCATATATGACGGTATAACTCCCGGACTTCATAAGGAAAAGTCATGAATATTACATGTGCGGAAACGCAAGAAGCCAATTAGCCATGTGTCTAATTTTGGCTTGTTAGCTATATGGTTAAATGTACAATTCTTATCGAAACAGCATCAGCAGTTATCGTTAAAATTAACGCTATTTCAACGAAACGAAATTGAATACGCGATTGCTACTTAAAATTTCTGTTTGATAATTTAAATAATATAGCGAAATTAGGCGATTTCACTCGTTATGAAAGGCATTATATATTTATTGAAATTTTGTTGAAATTTAATTACAAATAGACATTTTAATTTTATTTATTTGTGTAGATGTCGTTACGAATAGTCAAAAAAGCCTATTATAAGAATGATAGTTTCTGTAAGAGCCTTTAATCGGTTTGGTTTTACCATGCAACCTTCATGAATAGTTTAGAAGTTTTTGGCATAATGATAATAATAATTGCACGGTTGGCGCAGTGGTTAAGCGATTGACTGCTGCGCTGCGTGTCGCGGGTTCGATTCCCGCACGGAACAAATATTTGTATGATCTACAAGTAGTTGTTCCGGGTCTGGCTGTTTGTGTATGTGAGTTTCAATGTTTGTAAACGCTTCCACGATACAGGAGAAATTCTTAGTGTGGGGCAACGTATTAAAAAAAAAATATATATAAAAAAATATAAAAAATAAAAACGTATCTATACAGTTAGGAAAGGATAATAGTCAGATAGGAAACGCCGATCTCATCTAGTTTTTAAAATATGATTGACGTGTAAAAGTGTTTGTACAAACCTACTTACAGATATACAATCATTTATCGTGTTAGCTTGTATTTGGTAACCTTACTTATTAAATTGACTAATACTCTTCTGTCACTCCATCGATTATATTCGTTCTACATGGCATTCACTCATTCACTGTCATTCTCTATGGAAGACGACTGACAGCCGATGTCTCCTGTTCAAGACGTCGAGCGGTAAACGCATCTGTTGTTTAAATTAACAAATTGGTGTAATTTTAATATTAGCAAGTAAGTACAGGACTTATTATTTTGGTGATATCTGAGTGTTTTTACAAATAATTGGAAAGGGAAATAAATATGTTTGTCTTTAAATGATATATGTTTCGTTTTCTGTTGCGAACCCCTTTACTTTCTGAGCTGTAGCCTATAATCGTTTATACAAATAAATAAAATGCGTCTGTTTTTAATGTCAAAATAACAGTTGTTTACTAAATGTATATGCTGTATTTATATTAAAAAAAATCTGTCTGTCTGTTTGTTTTGGCTAATCTCCGAAACGGCTGGACTGATTTTAACGACACATTCACTGGCAAATCACTGATATTATAAGGAGGAACTAAAACAGCCGAAGCCGCGGGCAGCGGCTAGTTTAGAATATTTGAAAACAATTAGGAGTCCGCTTAGCGAGCTGACAGACCGCGTCATGATGTTGAAACGTAAATCCGATTCTAGAAATAATTATTATTTTAATTATAAATTTATACCTTTCATTTAGTTTCGGTACTATTAGTACGCCGAGTGCTAACAGTACACAATGTAACTTTAGAATACGTTTTTGAAGCCCAATGAGCTTTTCTCTCTATTAATATAAATACTTGTACGTATCTAATATTAGGTATATATTTTAGTGTTAGTTTGTATATTTAAATACTCAAAATCTAAATATATTACCTATTTCACATAAACCTACATGGGCACGTATGAAACATCAGGATCTGGATGCACAAAATATGAGGAATGTGGCCGCTTTTCTTTAGATAGAATTTTGATGCTTCGTGTCTTAATATAAAACGTTATAAAAGGTATTAAAAATTTCTAGACACACTTACCGAGGTTCCTTATTGAGCCGTTTATCATAATTCCTTCTCGGTCAATAATATTGTTTTAAAAGAGTGGTCCGTTGTACCTCTTAACAATATATAAAATGGTCAAAAAATCTACAGTACTACAACGTTCTCACAATCACAACATTGAAAATAATCTATACAAAAGATTAAAAAAAAAAAATTACAAATTTAAACCTATTTAAACCAAATAACATGATTGTATTTTAAAGTGAATAAGTAATAACCTAAAAATATCATTATTAGAAAAGGTAAGTAATTGGATTCTTGATGAAATAATAATTAGTACTCACTAAACAGTCGCAAGCAAGTACAAAATTTTTCTCACATGATTTAATTGAAATTTTTAAAATTCTACATAAAAATGACTACCAGGAAGTGCTTAATACCATCGTTTGGTTCGTTGTACGTTATAATTAGGTAGTAATTAAAACGAAAAATTATGGGTTTCATAACAAGTAAAATTAATATTATTCCTTTTTTGGAAGCAACGTTCTTTGTTCGTCTTTCATTAAGGAAACAGAAAACACTGGTTTCTTAACAAGTATTTTCATTTATTATTTTAAGAAATGCTGTCAAATTATTATTCATTGAGTTAAATACACGCGAAAATCAGACAATGAAAATATCTTACAGTTGAAAATGTATTTTTTAGTTTAGTATTTCGTTTTACAAAATGTTTCAGCAATAACAAATAGGATTTTGTTTTTACCTAAACTACAATGAAATGGGATTATTTATTTAGCTTTTATGAACATCCTATAAAATAAGAATAGCTTAGATTGTATTTAGAAATGAGGTCAAACCATGATCCATTAAATTAAGACCTGGTTTTTTTATTTTTATTTTTATTTTACGATGTGTTTGCTTTTGACTCTAGTCTAGGTCAGAGGTGACAGAAACAAAGTCGAGGATGGAGTGAGCTTACCCAGAAGAAGCCTGTTCACTCTAACTTTTAATAGATTAGGGTTGTATGCGTTCGGAAACAGACGCAGGCAGAGAGATCCACTCCTTTGCTGTGCGCATTATAAAAGACGTAACAATATTAACAATATTGTATTTCAAAGTTATGTCAGTAGTCTAAAATTAAAATTTTTGTTAAACTAAAAAAACGCCGAATAACAACACGTTTCTAGTATGTGGTACTATTCATTTATTATTTGTTTCTATAGCGGCAATACAAATACACAATCTGTGAAAATTTCAACTGACTACCTATTACGGTTCATGAGATACATCCCACTGACAGACAGACGGACGGACGGACAGTAGAGGCTTAGTAATAGGGTTCCGCTTGGCACTCTTCTCAGGTATGGAACCCTAAAAACTACCTAGACTAAAGAACAAAAATAAAGACTAATTAGTTACCTACTAAACCGACATAGCTTGAAGAATTGCCAAACTTAAGTGGCAATGGGCAGGGCACATTGCTCGCAGAACAGATGACCGTTGGGGCCGAAAAGTTCTGAAGTGGCGACCGCATTGGAAGGCCACCCACAAGGTGTACCGATGACCTTGTGAAGGCCGCAGAAATCCGCTGGATGCGGGAAACACAGAACCGGTCGAAGTGGCGGTGCTTGGGGGAGGCCTATGTCCAGCAGTGGACGCCTTTCGGCTGAAATGAAGTTACCTCCTTACCAGCATACAAGTTGGTAAAAAATTAGTCTTATGAAAGAATTATTTATTTATTATTGCGAAACCTTAGTCTAACCTCGAAAAAACCTACTAGAACAAAAACAAGACAAGAAAACTACAAATAAGAAATCTTATAAAGAATTTCAATTCAACTTATCTCACAAAATGAAAAAATCTATAGCCCCACAAATAAGAACCACAAAAATTTAGCACAGCACTAAAACAAAATAAATAAAAATATATTTTTACAAAGAAAGACGGCTCTATAAAAACCCCTGGCATTGGTCGTTGAAAAAGTGGTTTATTAGCGTACAGGGGAGGCGGATATAATAAATATAAAACCAGGAATGACGTCCCGAGTTCCCCTGCCGTGCTCTCTGGCCCTTATTTCGTGATAACGTAAATACAACAGTTAGTAGGAAAAAATTGAGGTAAATAATTTAGTTTACTCAATAACGTTTATGAAGAATTGAGAGTGAAATTATCTGGCTTGTGTTGAAGATATTAATATTACTATGTATGTTTATTTATTTATTTATTTATTTATCAGTCTATGGGCAAAGTCATTCTTCAAATCTTCATCACCACTAGCTCAGGCTATTTTCTGTGTTTTCAGTTTGCTCCCATTTTGTCATCGAACTAACATCTTATTTAAGGCACCCTAATTGGTATAAACAATATCAACATTATATTATTATATTCTACACGTACAGACACGGGGATCCTAGATGCAAGAAAAAAAGCTACCAAGCTGAAATCAGATTAGGCGGGTCACGTCAGCCGCATGTACAACAACAGCGGCTGGGCAACAGTCTTCACACGGTGGGTGCCTGAGGATGGACGGCGCGAGAAGAGGTGGCGAGACGAATTAGACACGTACTGCAAGGGCTGGACCGAGGTGGCTCTAGAAAAGGATTCCTGGAAGGACTTTGGTCAGCAGTGGAACAGTTTAAGCTAACTAAAAAAAAATATCCTACACACTATCAATCACTATTTGAACGATTTTGAAGGATATTGTTAATCCGTTGTTTCATATGTTCGAAAAATTTCTCTGATCAACAACGTAAATAATGCAATGAATGTTGTTAAACTGACAATGGAACCCATTGCTACTGTAATTGTATTACACCCCGCGGGTCTCTAAATTCGAATATTCTATAATCAATTTTCCGTAAAACATGAGATATAATAAAACATACTATTATAACATATCTACAGGGATTCTCATCCCCGGTGTGGGTTTTCTGGATGGCAAACACGAACGAGTCATTAGCAACAGTGACACAGCGTGTACCGCTGACTGCTCGGGGTGACCCTTCGGGCTACGAACGAGATTCGGATTTACTGAATAAATCTCAAGTAGTGTAGAATTTGACCAGGATCGTAAATTTCGGTAAAGACATAAATAGACTAACAATCCGGGGTCGATGTAATAAAATAAACAGGCCACAGGTGACAAGCCCACAATCTGACAATTTTGTTTCATGTTCCTGCAGTTTTTTGAAACAAAGGAAATCTTTTATTTTGTAAATAGGATATCGGAATCACTTTTACACGTCATATTAAAAAATAAGCTAGATGGAGTCGACATGTCCTATCTGACTACCCCTGAGAAGAAATGGCGAAACAAACTCAGGGGTCAGTCTCTTTTAAAGACCAGACAAAATCTTGGTCAGATCATGTGAGGACCATGTAGATCCGTGTCTGAAACGGTCTTTTGAGGAAAGAAACACATAAATTTTAGTGGATCTGTCCGTCAAGGTCTGTGTGTAAGCATTTGATAGTAATCGTGTAGCTCAACTCAGGGCTTAGCAGCCCAACGACTCGACAAATAATAACAAAGAAATGACATTTCGGTAGACCGCATAAAGTACCTTCCTGAAAATGCCAGATCATCATTAAAACTAAAACTAAATGAGAAAGAAAAAAAAAATTCTACGGGATGTTTAATAAACAGCACCATCGCCGTCGTGAAAATGTGACAATTAGGTATTAATTTTTTGACAAATATATCACATTGTCTGTTATATTAAATAGGGCCCTGAGATAGTTAAACATTCGATTCAGTCGCAGCTATATCCCGTCTTATTAAGATCCGAAAAGTCTTCATAAAAATAAGGAAACCCACGGTAGTCAAAGCCATATTACACAAAAACCTCCTGATCCCGGTAGGTACTACCAAAAATCCCTTCAAATGATAAAATGCAAAAATCAGAGCCAAAGCCGCGGTCAAAACTAAAGATAAGCAAAACCTTTGAAACCTTGAAAATGTGTCCGTAAAGATTGTACCGACGGGTTCCAAACATGTCTTCACGATATCGCTATGCCTATCTTCTATGAACACAGTAACCCTTTCCCTTCATAACTTATGCGGGTAGATAAACATCAAAGAATTTGGCTTCTTTCCCAAATCGGCATGAAGATAGTTTACGATACTATATGTATGTATTGCTTACAAAATTTGGCTATGCCTAAACTTTATCGTCGAATACCATCTTTATTTTATCGTTTACGTTTCGGCAGGTTCTAAATATTATCTGGAAAATATTGGTTATAATGATAAGGATCTTGAAGAAAATGTTCTGTCGTCGACTCACACTTTTCTCGTAAAGATATATTAGTTATTTATGCAACTGTTTTATAATAAGGGGTATAAAAACACGAATGTGAGTTTATCACACGAGGCGAAGCCGAGTGTGATAATAGTATCACATGAGTGTTTTAATACCTAATTATTACAGTTGCATACAAGACTTTATCTACACCCATGACATGAATGCTCTATAAAAGGTTCTGAAACAGTTTTTGCAATACTAATATCGAACAAAAATGGCGGGATACGACGCTGTGGTATAGTATAGTGTAACGCGCGTGCGTGACAATGTTCTTTTTTTGAAATTCATAAAGATACTACGAATTAAGTAGTGAGAATGGAAGGGAGGACGATGATCCCTTCCTTACTCATCAAACAGATGAGTAAGGAAGGTATCATCATCCTCGTAAAAGCAAAGGAGTTGCATTATGAAATTCAGTACAACATTATAACTCCCGTTTGGATGCTATTATGGTTACTATGACACTGGGTGCTTTAATGTTGGCAATAAGCTAGCTGTTTCAGAAACTTTTATAGAGGATTTATAGCATGGGCGTAGATAAAGATATATATAGATGAAAGTCGATGAAGTTTCAATGCAAACAAACTACTTATTACTACAGCTTCAGACTTTCTTATTACATTAAGGATTCGTTTATTTACCTCAAAAAAGAATATCCGAAAGTTGTGTCTGCTAATTCAGTCTTATATATAGGTCGAAATCTATTGTGCTGCCAATCTAATGATCAAAAATAGCTACATACACTGTATACTGTCTTACTATTTAAATGGGTCTCTAAAACCTTGACCTGACCTGACCAAATCACGTGATGACAAGCAGATATAGAGCTACTAAGAATTAATTAACCCTTTGTTACACCGTCATTGTAAAATTGTGCCGATGTCATGATGTAGTTAATAAAACGAAGTTCGAAGCGTGGTTTATGGGGTAATATGAAAATGACTGAAGGCCTCTTTGTCTAGGGCAGCAAAAAAGGGTTTCCGAGAAAGCTCTGCTACTTTATTCAAAACTAGGTTATTTTATTAGATGGCAAACAAGCGGACAGTGCACTTGATGGTAGTATCATCAACACCTATGGAAATCTACAAATCTGCTGATGTATTGCCATCCCAAAGACAATGTGCCTGTAATTAAACAGGTACGTTCCAAGTCAAAGTCAAATCATTTATTTCAAATCGGCACATAAAAGGCACTTTTGAACGTCAAAATTTATAGAAAAAGTATATTTGATTCTATAGTTGCCCCTCCAAAAACTTTTTAATAAAAAAACAACCAGATTTTTTGGAAGTCGGTTGTATTTTTGATAAAAAGTTTTAATATTTTTCACTTTTTAGTTATGGTACCTACGCCACAACAATTCGTTTACTACTACTGCTACACCGAACAGGCGCACAAACAACAGTCACACAACAGTCAACAGTCAGTCTATATACGAAGTGGATTATTTAATCCACTTCGTATATAGTATGATACGTATGTAGGATGATACGTATTTACGTATCATCGAAGCTAACTCAAAAACTACCCAAGCAAAGTTAATAAAAATCGTCGCTTAACTATCTTAATCGAGATATCTTATTACCACCCGTGAAATACTTATCATCGAGAAGTTCTAGTGATCATCTGCGGTCTTCTTCATTAGTTCCACTTCATCAAATGATACTTTCTGAATGCAAATGCCTGAGTTGTTGATGAAAATACAAAAATCGCGATATGTATGCCTATAATATTTGAGTAGTTCCCGCAACTCCTCATGGATCCCAGCAGCAGAACTTGATTCTGATAAAAATAGGATCAAACTGGAAGTGTATCACAAATAAAAAAATAATTTTCCAAATAGGCGAATAAGCGACGGAGTTCTGAGGTACCAAACATTAAAAAAAAAGTACAACCGAATTCAGAACCTCCTCCTTTTTGGGAAGTCGGGGCAAGAAACTCTACCGTTACTCTTATAAAATGTTTTACAGTATTTGTATATACGATTAAGAACATGAAGACGATGCACCAAGACTAAAATTACCGACTACATCACAATAGGTAAATTAAAAAAAAAAAATGTAGCAATGACAGATTCATTAACTATGTGATATATAAAATATGGTGCTTACATATTTCCATACATTGTAAAAGTAGGCATTCGGTCAAGGAGCTTTAGTAGTAATCAATTTATGACACAAATTCCTTTCCCATACAGCAGGCGTATGTCACTTTTCGGACCGTAATTTTCATCAAAATGTTGACAGTGGTAGTCGAAATATAATAAGGTGTAAGTAAAAATTTACCTTAACGTGCATTACATATTTATTCCTTGACTAGTATCCCTTTAAACTGGAATACAAAAGTACTTCTTGGCAGCAGAAATATGTATAATGGTAGTACTCCCCTGGACAAGCAATTCCACAAACAGTAGTACTAGGAAAAAATATATAACGACACATTTACGTGGCATTAGATCCTATTACGAGTATATACTTCTACCCAGATAAACGATAGCAGAAAGAGGAGGGGTGAACAAGGGGCGCATAAACTTTTATTAATAAAAGAATAAGTAACTGTAAGCGAAGAAATGCCTGGAACATCCACACCTCGGCGAGGCTGTAATAAAAAAGTAAGAGAAATTGATGAGCCAAGCGTGGCGGGCTGGTTAAACTTTGCGCTCAATATTTGGAGCCGGAGCGAGAAATATTGCAAGTAAACGCAGATTACGATTATAATGGCGATGTTATTATTTAGTTACCCACTGGTTGAGTTCTGATGTTGCTTATATAGCTATTAAAAATCAAGTTGAGTTGTTATTATTATTTCTGTAGCTGTTCCTCACTTAATACTCGCAAAATCAACATTCACATACATTACATAAATACAGTGTCAGGGACAGCCCTCCACAGACTGATGAGGTGAATTCAGTATATCATACTAAGATGACCTGTACATAAAATCATTTCAGGAACCAATAAACCTGATTTGTTTTATTACCTTACACACAACGTGTGTAACGTGGCAAAACGCACGTAGCGAACGCCAGCGGAGCGAGACTTCGACTGCCTTCCCCGCCATGGGGCGCGGTGACTTCGATGAACTCTGTAGCTAGGGAGAAAGTGAACAGCATTTTTTTTTTCGATTTCTATTTTTAGAGAAATAAAAAAATCTACAATGGAAGTTGAAATACTCTCAAGAACGACTTCTTAAGAGTATTTCAACACCCATTGTAGATTTTTTATTTTAGCTGTTTTATTTAAATAAATGGAGTGCTGCATATAGAGAATGTAATTTTACATTGAAATAAAGGAATAGTAACTGAAAAAACTATAAAAAATATGAACATTTTTCTGAGAGAATTTCCGGTGGAATATGATTCAAAATAAGGAGCTGAATGCACCCTGTTAGTTTGCGGAGGGCTGTCTTACACCCTGTATACTACCCACATGTTCCTAGTTACTTCACATGAAGCGTAATCTCTGCAATTTTATGAAAACTTTACTTATGGTCGCAAGGACCCGGGTTCGATTCCCAGGTCAGGCAAAGTGATAGGTAATGGATTTCTCCATCTGAAATTTGTAAGTAGTAGCCCGGAGTCTGGATTTGGGCCCGGGTGATGGCAATAGGCTCACACCCTATTACATGGGACTTAAACATAACTGGCGAAATGTGGGTGAACTATAGGTATACCTCTACCTAACCCTTTGGGGAATGCAGGCGTGATGTTATGTACTTATGGACTTTTTAATAATATTTGTATTTTTTTAGGGTTCCGTTGTAAACACGGAACCCTTATAGTTTCGCCATGTCCGTCTGTCTGTCTGTCTGTCTGTCCGCGGCTTGTTGTCTGTACTAGAAAGCTGTAATTTGGTTTGGATATACATATTAATCAAGCCACAAAAGTGATAAAATAAAATCTTGAAATATATTTTTTTAGGGTACCTCCCCTACAAGTAAAGTGCGAATTATATTTATTTTTTCTCGTCTATCCCACAATATCCGCAATATTGCGGGTTTGTGTGTATTGAATGGCCTATCGGCCGTTCAAAAAAATATTGCGGTTTTGTGAAAACCATTTTTCGATACAAATAAATCGATGATAAATTAATTACTAAGCTTTAAAGTGCTAATTTCTGTAGAATTTTTTTTTTGCCAGTTAAACGGTTGTATTTAATATATGAAAAAAAAAGTACAGCAGGAGTATATATAACGAAGTTGAAGCGAAAACTATCACAGCTAAGTAGGCTTTACAAGTTAATGAGTAATAGTCGACAAACTTAAATTTACAGTTGAAAATCATGTTCTTCCATACAATACATAAAACATGATTTTCAACTACAATGTTAAGTTTGTTCTTGGGAAAAAATCATCCCAACTACGGAACCAGGTGGTCCGACACGCACTTGGCCGGTTTTTTTTTAGATTATTTGATTGGTTTTGTTTGTCTCCGCTCTCACGCGGTTAGTAGTAAACAAATAACTAATTTTAACAGTAGTAGGGCGCCCTGGAGATTTGTAACACTGATCTTTTCTCAAAAATGTACATCAGACACCAGTCTCTGATAATGGTGGGATATACTCTAAGAAGTATTAGCCAAAAACAATGTTAATTTCTAAAGCAACCAGTTGTAAAGAGAGAATAAATTACATTTTATTTATTTAGTACAGAGTAATTGTTTCGTGTGCACGGATCACAAGGTTTCTTTAAATTTAATATCCTGTTTCATCGTAAAACAGGACGCAGAACATACCTAATAATTATTTCAATGATATTTTTGGATACATTATTATATTGTTCTATTTTCTCTAGACAGTTTGTAACTCATAAACTTGTAGGTACACCCAGATGTAAGTAACTGTAGTGCCCCATCAGACTAGACACATAGACGCGGCGTGCTCCCCTCAAAAAGCGCCGCCTTTCGTCTGAAGCCGTTTTTGAGATTCAAAGTGCACTCCTTGCACATAACTTTTTCTTTTTGCTCACGGTCGAGTTTCAAAACAATCACCACGGTGAATATAAATTCTCAATTTCTGCTGCAGAAATACTGGATGCATTTTTCACGACTTGTTATTTTAGTGAATTGTATTTCTTTCTGGTTCATCTCAACGGAATCGATATTTCGAATACAGTAATATTTTACACGTAAATATTTTTGTGTTACAATACAAACGTACTTTCTAAAACCTATAATAGATTTTTTTATGATTAGGTACTTTTCTCATATCAATATTTTTAGTTGTCTTTTGTTGTTTTTTTTTTTTTTTCAAGAAATATTAAATTAAATTAGGTTATCTATTTAGAAAACAAAAAAATACATTTGAGGCTGAGAATTAGCAGTCACCGAACGTCAAAATTACATAAGACAGTCCCCCAAAACGCCCGCCCTTCACCACTTCCCACTTCTTTAGCTGGGAATAAAAAGTGGCGCAACAAATTCCCCAGCAACACAGCTATCAGATCAATTAGAAAAAAAAAATCTATACAATAGAAGGTATGCTTAGTAATAAACATTACTAGACACAGAACATTAAATTAAATTATTTTCCGTGTCAGCTAGCACACGCCAATATGTAATAAAGCGAAAATTATAACGATTACTATGGTGTCAATGAAGATTTCAAATAAAAATTTCGCATTCAGTGCCCGGTCTGACCTTGATGGTACCTTAGTCTAACATAGAGAGTAGCGGGTAACCAAATGATAATTAAAAAGAGTAAAAACTCCACTTCCACTTCGTCATAGTTGCATATTATTAAGTATTTATTATTTTCCACTACATTGTAGTTTTAAGTATAATTTGAGTGATATTTATTTTAGAAGTATGTATGTAAGTATATTCTCTTATTGTATGTTTATAAGTATTTATATTAGTGTATAGCTATTTTGATTTTATGTTTTTTTTTCTCTTCTACTCTTACACACGTTGTCTACATCTCTATATCTACTTTCCTATCGCAGGTATACTGGAAGAGATTTCATTAGAAATAAGCATCACCTTTGTACGTATTTTTCTGTTCCTATCTTCTTGTCTGTTTATATGTGTGTGCATAAATTGTTAAATAAATAAATAACAAGTATTAAATATATACAAAGAATTAATATTTCGTTCCATGTGATAAACAAAGTTAACCATTTCCACACCAAGATTATATCTCCATCAAATAATAAAAACAGTTTACCCAAAATCTTAATACAACTTTGCACGCCCCATAAACTTACGACTCACATATTATAAAACAACTTGTTAACCTCTAAAAGGTTTTTTAAAACCTTCGCAAAAGCGCCAGACTTTATTAGGTATAGCGCGTAGTAGTGAAAGGTTAAAAGTCCACCATTATTAAAATTCCCATAGCCGACAACGGCCATAACAATATTTCAGGCCAGTAAGCTGAAAAGAAAAACTGCGCTTAAATAGATTTAGCATATTTTATGATAATATTAAGACGTACAAACGGTCTTGGGAATTTCGGAGGTACGGTCTAATCATCCAGTCTGACACCGCTTCACCGAAAATATTATACCTACGGAAATCCTCCGGATTATTAATGTTCCGTTTTTCATAAGTATGAAGGGAATTTTCAGGAGTTTTTACTAAATAAATTATTTTAGCGTCGACATTTTAAGTTCTTATTTAAAGTAAGTACTTAGCATTAAGCGTTAAGAGCGTTGTCACCGGTCCACTAGACCTGTGTCCCAGCAGTGGGAACATTGTAGGCTTAAGAGGGTTGTCACCGGTCCACTAGCGCCACTCCTCTTAAAACTATTTCGTGAGTGAGAAGGAACGATGAAAAACGGCTCAATCAACTATATCGGTAAGTGTGTCTAGAATGTTCTAATACTTTTATAAAGTTTCCTATTGAGACACGAAGCAACAAAATACGATCTAGAGGAATGAGGCTGTTTTTATTTAGATCGAATTTTGTTGCTTGTGACAAAAACAAATTAAATTTAAACGTGTTTTATTATACACCTATTTCTTATTTTGATACGTAATTACAAAAAAAATTAGTAATTGTTATCGAAAGATGTTTATTGTGAATCTGGTATAATGCATACTCGCAGCACGGGCGGCGCGGTCAGTGAAGTAAAACGCTGTAGTAGGTACCTATCAGCTGTGCGCTCGCCCATTGATATTATTACGAATAGACTGTATCCATATTTTGCCGATTTCAAGAGGACCAATAAAAAGTATTGAACAAATAATGGAACTGTGTTCTATTACCGATACTAAACCACCAAAAAAAAAAATTCGCGGACTGATTAAAAACTTATCCTCTATATCTTCTAAACAAATAAATAATAGCTTTTTACTTAATGAATATACGGTACTTATAACAAAAAACCAAGTTTTAAAATTTATGTCTGTCTGTCTTCTGTCTGTTTGTTCCGACTAATCTCCGAAATGGCGGGACTGATTTTGGCGGGACTTTCAATGGCAGATAGCTGAGGTTATAAGGAGTAATGTAAACTTACTTTTATCTTACAAAAAGCCACGTGGGCGGAGCTGCGGGCAGCAGTTAGTATTTTAATTAAAAAACATTTGAAAATAAAAAAGCCCACTCGTATCGGGAACAAGGTTGAAACTACCGGTTGTCAGGGCTTTTGAGAGAGGAACCTCTTATATCTGTTTGTTATCACTTTGAACGTCACTAAATATCTATAGACGTCATAATAATAAAACTTCTATTGTGTCTCGTTCAGTGTCCTGCAGCCTGTTATTCATCATCATCATCAGCATAGAACAGTCTACTGCTTGAAAATAGGCCTCTTCAATTGCACGCCATTCAGCTCGATTCTCAGCAACTCTCATCCAGCTGCAACCAGCCACCCTGCGAAGATCGTCGCTCCACCTAGCCTGAGGACGTCCTACCTTACGTTTGCCGATTCGAGATCTTCATTCAAGAACACATCTAGCCCAACGGTCTTAGGTTCTACGGCTATGCTAATATGGCCGGCTCATTGCCATTTCCGCTTGCTTATTTTGTGAGCTATGTCGACAACTTTAGTTAGTAAAATCTATTCTACGAGTGGGGTCATACATAAATACATTATAGGGCATACGTTTGGTGCACCGTGGGATGCCAAGTAAGCCCCTCACTACGACTACTTTTCTGAATGGCTCTTATTTTTATCACAGCATGAGCTATCCATATGTATAGTTAGGTACTGGTATGCTTACATAAAGCTAAAGACTCAAAATATTTCGTCAAATACACTGAGAGTATATACAGCAGCGAACAAAATAAATTATACACGGACATTATGTATGCATGAGTATGGCTGTTCATTATACGGTTCGCTGCCTCCTAAGGTAGAAAGACGAAGAATTTTGATTATGAGTCTTACAATTAATTGAATAAACGGAAACAGGGTCCAATGAAATGTAATGAAATTATAATAATTAAACAGTTTTTCTCTCAACCATACAAATAACAAATGATATTCATTTTGTAGATGAAATGGATGGGGAAGTATAGCAACAATATCTACTTCCGCTGCCTAGCAGCATTAGTGTCTACCGGTTTCAAGGTAGTTCCGCTATTTATTGATAAAATTACGGAAACATATATTATTATGTACATTGGCATTCTTCTTTGTAGGTTTTGAAAGACGGCCGTCACCACTGAAAACTTTGCTAAACTCTATCATAATAAAAAAACTGAATCTGTAAAGAAAGTTTTCTTCCAAAACAGAGAATTCAGAGTTCAGAGTTTCACCGCAAAATCTAGTTATCAGTCATCCTTAATTAAATCATTGCGTTCTGCAGGTTGTTTGATCAATCAACTGGGAATAAAACACCTAATGTTCGACGGCGTTTCAACTTTTTTTTTTAAACTTGTAACAAGTATTAAATAATCACTTATTTTTACATTTTGTATGATTTTTGTTTCTGTTAATAAATCTCAGATAATATTCAATCAAACCCTTAATGACTTATTTCTAGAGATGCCGCGAATAGTTGTTATAGCTAATAGTCAACTACCGATTAATCGCTATTCCCTATGGCGAATAGTCGAATACTCGCCATTATTACTCGATATAAAAAAATTATATAAAAAAATAGTTTATTTATTTTCAAATAATAATATTAGACTTGAACTTATTGATTATTGTATTTCTGCACCATATTCTGCTCCTGTTGGACTTTAAATATATTATTAAATTACTAATTAAAAAGCCTAACTAATTAACTTCCATTAATGATTTTTGGCTAAATTTTTATATTATTGATAATAATAATACTAGCAATGTTTTTTTTTTAAAGATTAATATAAATTCAATTATTTTTAAGTCTATAGTTTATCTGTTCATTAAAAGTTTATTTTTATTTAGACAACTATTTGCCAAATGTCGAATAATAGACACTATTATTCGGTATTCGACGAATAACAAAAGTATGTCGAGTAATGCCGAATACCGATTAATAGCGAGTATTCGCGGCATCTGTACTTATTTCTTTTATTATTAGATGACTTATCGCTGGTGTCTGTGGCTTTTCACAGTTCAAGTCATTGTGTTCATCAATAATAAAAAAAGGAAGTCACTAAGAATTGCGATCGAAGTAATGAAATCAGTGCACTGATTCCACAAACAATTGCTTACATCCCATCAAATATTGCCCAAATCCTTTAATACGGCCATCTCTTCACACGAAAAAAATGGAAAAAGAAGAATGGAAGAATCAATTTAAAAAATAAAGCGACCAGTGTTTTTATCGTTCCATTTTCATCTTAACTAAAGGTGGGTCTCGCAAAAACTTGTCGAGGATCTTGTAAGTCACAAAAATACGATATAATACGATTATTTTCCTCTTGTCCCTACTCAGATTAAATTTCTCCGAGTCGAGTAGGGAGGCGACGTGTAAACTGGAGAACACTCGAACCCGGCTTGCCTTGGAGTGAGATCTTGACGCGAGATGTCATTACTATATGTCACTCACACGACTTGCGACCGGGTTTCGATGGAGCGACATCACTTTATTAACATAAGTGTATCAGTGTCTGCTTGTTTTAAATTTAATTTTTGGTTTTAGGGTATTAGTGTCATCAGTCGTTTCAGAACTTCTTGGTTAAGAACTGAATGGATTACGACAAATTGTTTTAGCAATAATGTTTAATTTCTGTGATTTTCAGCTCTTTTGGTGGCTGTATTGAGGGCCTCAAATGAATCGAACATCAATTGAGTTATTATATACACAAATCAGTTATTTCAATTAAACCATTTAAAAGCACTTTTGAACTATTAAGGAATCAGTCAGTAAGAAAAATGAAGCTAGTTGCCCATTCCAAAGCGAAGTAGGTACCTACCTACGGAGAAGAACGGGACACTCTTTTAAATTAAATTGTAAAAAAATATATATATTAGTTTCATCTATAATGCTGAATTTAACGTAAGATGTAAAAAAACGTACAGATTAAAAGCGTCCAGAGTAGGTACGAGTACAAACGGAAAGAAAAAAAAAAAAAATTGTTTGAACTGTTTTGTTTTGCCAAGGCTTATTTTAATTATTATATTTTTTAAATAATTAAAATTCGTGTTTGGGACACAAAAAATCATATTATTTACAAAAATTTCAAATTAAATCGGTCCAGTAGATTCGGAGCAAATCGGCTGTGACAGACGGACAGACAGACATACGAGTGATCCTATATAAGCGGTCCGTTTTTTCCTTTTGAGATACGTAACCCTAAAAGCTGACTAATTTTTTCGGTAACGTTACCCAAAAAAGATTTATAACAGTATAAATTGAAATTGTTAGCTCACCAGAATTGACAGCGTAAGCTTGGAATTGGAGACATGTTAATCCACTGAAAATTAATTATTTTGTCACTATTGGAAACAATGTGTCCCGATGGCTCAAAGGATAAGTAATTCGTTTCTCGAATACGAAGTTGCAGGTACAAACCAGTTAGGAGAAATTTAATGATTTTTTTATCTGTAGTCTAATGGTAGCCATGCAAGTTACGATATACTTGCACAAGTTTAGACTTGCACAAGTCTGTGTGACACCGAATGGCTCGGATACTTATGCTAATACTCCCAAACACGTTAATGTATAATTGTCCAATTTTGCGCAAGTATATCGTAACATTTGTGGCCTGCATTAGAAATCAATAATTTACCTTCAGTAAAATAAAAAGGAACTTGTGATGAAAACCTAGATCTAATAATGATCTGAAATCGCGTGTGATGGGTATCAATGGTCAACAAAGACCGGAATACTCTTAATATCGCAATTCTAAATACATGACATGACTTACATGTTTTTACATGACTGTAAAATAATTTAATGTAACATACTGCATGCCATGTGTGTGTATACTTATGTTTTGGACAAATAAATGATCTTATCTATTATTGCTATTTTGTACCACCCGAAAATCAAACATACATTAATACTAATTACTACAAAATTGCCGCATACATTTACATAATAATGGCTCTTAAGTTTCAACAATGTGAAACGCGTATTGTGGAATCACTGATCACGGTAATTATTATGGTACCCACCTATTGATTAATTTATTTGCATGAATGGCTACGGTTAGCCGAATAAATTGGCTCTAACCAAGTTGCTTAATTACTGCATCAAAGTAGCAAAATGATGGCTTTCGAAATTGGCTAGCACCGCTCAGAGAATTATTTGAGAATTATAACAATTATTATGCATGTATCTTTAAATATTGTAATAATTTTAGGAACGACATTAAAATGATTTAAATGGTACTATTATTCAATAAATAATTAATCTGTATGACATTGCATTAATTTAATATCTTGAAGTATTTTATGATTGTTTTTATATATTTGTTGATTGTATTTTATGATTGTATAAATTGTTCATACCTTGCGGTAGAATCACTTGAAACATGTAAATTTTTATAACACCATTGTAACAGTGTTTTCTGCAAAAATAAATGATTTGATTTGATTTTATTTTATTTCTATTACACGGTATATCAAGCAGCAAGGGGAAAATGTATTGTTGAGTTGATTGATTTATTTTTATTTTTTACTACTCATAAAGATAACAGTCAATGTTAAGATGCAGATATAAATGATTTTAGTGACTTTTAAGTCTGTTTTTTACGCCTTCAAATAATGCAAGTAAGTAATGCAAAAAATATATTTTAAACTAGAACGCTTACACATTAATTCTATGAATATTTTAGTATTGTAGTAAAACAGTTTGTGAAATAAATTCAGGAAGTAATGTCTAACCAAAACATA
Source organism: Dryobota labecula (assembly GCA_947523025.1). Lineage (NCBI taxonomy): Eukaryota > Metazoa > Arthropoda > Insecta > Lepidoptera > Noctuidae > Dryobota > Dryobota labecula. The sequence continues at coordinate 26,253,993 of OX383287.1, read as the reverse complement.
AAAATGATAGTACTTTCAAACTACTTAAGATATTTTCATGGTTTTTTTTTGTGGGAACAGACTTTTTTATCATCTATATTTTATATGTGATTTTTTTTTAATATCCATATTTTCGTTACTAAAAATAAATATTGGTGGTAATAATAACTATATGTGGCCGCGCGGGGTTATTGAAACACACCGTTCAGTCGCACAAGGTCACCAGCACTTACCGTCCCCTTAAATAATCCGTATATAACAGCATGACAGTAAATAAAATGTAATAATGATAACTAACGCCACACAATTACAGGAAACCCAATATGTTAATAAATACGACATTATACACCCTATACGAATATTTAAGCTTATTATTATTATTATTATTATTAGAAAAATGTTATTATTGTATAAAAGACTTTACTAATGATAAAAAAATATAATAACAATAAAAAAAAATTAATGACATTTACGAGAATTTACTATATCAGAATGACTTAATTATTAATTGTTAATTTCAATTAAAAGTTTATCGTTAGTTTTTACGACTGCGTGATTTATTTAAAAATTGTTTTTGATTTTTGTTTTTACGACTTTGCATGCCGTAAGGTAGAATGTAGTGGAAACACTTAGTGATGTACCATCTTATTCCTGTACCTACATTGTTGGGAAATAAATCTGTATCTGAATCTGAAGTCACAATCCCCGGTGATCTCAAACGTCACATTTTTCATAACCTAGACTTACCGCAGAGTTCAAGTCGTCAGCGTCTCACCGAAGCTTCTGACCTAAACTCACCTTTTTATTTTACGACCCCTAACTTTCTTGATAAACTTGGACAAGTGTCGCTAGTCAGTAATTCGTTCCCCTCCGACCATTTCCTTACGGTTAGTTATAGAATTTGCGGGCAGCCGACCTGTGGGGTTGTGGCCCAATTTTGTGGGAGCTCAGCCCTTGTGCGTGACCTCTACATATAATGGGCAGTCCTCGACGCGTTTTCTTATTCAACAATCTCGTATTTTGCCAGCGTTTTAGTTAAGTTGCCAACAACACGTGGTGTTGGAAGTTCTCTTTTTCCTCTAAATTGTGAAATGTAGTGTGGGTAATATTTAAACATTTATGTGTATTAATTTTTATTTATTTATTTTTCTAAAAAACTTAGCCTATTTTACTATGGTTTTAGCCACACAACGAAAACCTCTCAGGGTTTATCTGTGTGCTGGCGAGCCGTTCAATAAGATTTTACAAAAATGTTAATTACTACATGGTACATTATAATACCTTTATAATGATGATAATAATCTAAAGCTACATCAACACATACACAAATTAGGAGGAAGTTTGTGTAAGGAAACATTTACATTTGTACTTATAACTTTTTGAACTCGTTTTGTACAACGTTGACAACTCTTCTGGAAATTTATATTTTTTTAAATTTAATATTGTTTATTTTTTTTATTTAAACCTGAACTGGGCCTTTTTGGCGCAGCCGTGAGGCACACCTGCCAATTTCTTACATCGTACTTTTTTATTAGATTCTTTTAATCTGCTGTATATTATATTGTGTCATGTGTGTGTCTTTTGGTCTGTGCCAAATAAATGTATTTTCTTTCTTTCTTTTTTCTTTTGTGTGGAGCGTATGCTGCATATTGATGGTCAGCAGATTACGAGAGTTTTGCGTTATATGTAATCACACTTGTCAATCCTTTTTTTTGTCACATAATATCACGCCTTGTTTCCTTGAAGGGTTTACCAGTAGTGTATCTATAGTACACACATATTTCGCCAGTTAAGTTTAAGTTCCATGTAATACGAGCTATTGCCATCCAAATCCAGACTCTGGGCTGCTATCGAAGAAAACCAGAAGATACCCAATAAAAATTTGCCCGACCTGGCAATCGAACCCAGTACCCCATGCTCTCAGCAATAGCGCTTGCGACCACTAGACCAACGAAGCAGTTTTTGTTCACTTCCTTATTAAACATGTTTTAATTCACCGAACCCAGAGTTCTACTTCTTTCAAATATAAATGAAAGCACGTCTCCTTTTTAAGGAAACTTCTCGCCGACTGGTCGACACTTCACGTGACCAGAGGGCTGACTCATTCTTTGACCAAAGAATTAGCATGGCCATTCAACGTGGCAATGCTGCCAGTAATTTGGGCACGTTTTTGGATGACAGCTATGCGGACGAGTACTTCGACGCCTAAGTGTCCTTTTTTTTGTATATTTAGTTTGTTAGTATTTTAATTTAGTACCTAGAGTAAATATAAAGTTGCGTCATATATTGTATATTCTTTAATTATACAAAATTTTCTTTGATTTAAAAAATAATTAAAATAATATTGCACAATTGTATTCATACCGACGAAATAATTGTTCAGAGCTCTATATTAACTTCCTTTTGCAGTGTTATCTATTGATGATTTTCGGACACACATAACAAATTCAATTAATTCCATTTTATTCCCGTCTATTCGGAAATGTTTGAAAATCATAACTATTTCCAGGTCGGCCTGTCAATAAGCAAAATAACCGCGACATTAATATTGCCACTGTCATTTTGGGTGATTGTGGGCACCATTATAAATTGTGGTTTATCTCTAGTGTATGTTTTAGGAAAATAATATCGAATTGTTTGGTGAATGCTAGAATAATAATATCAGTTATTTTAATGCCTTTACTCATACATAGATCACGGAAAGATCAGGTTTTTTTTAGATTTTTGTGCTGTTAGGGAGTTTGTTGTGCCACTTCTTCTTCCCGACTAAAGCACTAGGAAGTGGTGAAGGCTGGGCGTTTTGGGGGACTGTCTTATGTAATTTTGACGTTCAACAGTGCAGATTCACAGCCTAATTTGAATAAATGACTTCTGATTTTGATTTTGTGATACAAGTTTCCTAAAGGTGTTTTCTTCCACGTTCAGATAGTTATGTTCAAAGTAAGATTAAGTAAGTAAAAAAATATATCAAACCATTCACTTATCTTGCTTTTCGGACCATAACGATGATAGATGAATGATAGATAGATAGAATACTCTTTATTATGTACACCATAAAAATTACAGATATAAATGTAGAACTGTTACATAGGGTGTCACAATGGGCGGTCTTATCGCTAACAAATGAATGAAATTTATGAAAATTAATTTTATTTATTTACTAACTTCCGCCAGCGGCTTTGCCCGCGTGATATATTTATAAATTATAGCCTATATTAGTCAGTGATAAAATAGCATTATATTGGTGATTTTAAAAAATACAAACCTTTCTCTTTATAACATTAGTGTAGATTCAATATTTTATAAAACACAGAACACTAGTCACTATAGCCAAGAAAAGGCCAGCAGAGCGGCAAACTATTTCTTTTTTTTTTCTGTATGTGCCGTACGATATATAATACATACAATGCTTATGTAGTAGTTCTAGGTAAAGATACTTTAATTAGAGTTTGACATGCAAGCAATTCCTCAGGTTCCGAAAAACACTTTTAATTTTTTTGAAATTCTATATCCTGTTTCCTTCTGACACACACACAGACAAACACTCTGATGCACCCCTACACTCCCCAGAACACACCTTTTAGTATTTTATTTTATTAATTTTAGTTTTGGTTTTCCGTCTAAACCATCCCATATTCTTGTGCTTATAACACAATCTCAAATTCAACTTATTATAACTAATTATAACTTAAACTTATCTAGTTATTTCTGTAATTAAAATGCTATTTTATACCGTACCCATCACTGATGTTGGTGCTGCAAGATGTTTTCCTCATTCGTTTTAAATTATTATACTAACTAGGCACAATAACATCGGCTATAATGATAACGAGGGTGGGCGCCGATTCCTATAATTACAAGATATTAAGTTATCTCAGCTTAGGTATTAGCTGCACTTCTAACATGCAACTTTACATGATGCCTATTTGTATTGTAAACCATATTTTTTACTTGAATGTGCAAATAAACAATGTTATTTTATTATTTAGTTATAATTCGTTGTACCAAAAGCAAATACATGCACCTGGATCTTTTTTTATTTAAATCAAAATTATGTTTCCTTTGCTAGAAAAACTACGTTGTACCAGAATATGTTCTAAAATAATAAGTATGAATGAAAACGCTTGCACTTATTTCTCTTAAAACACTTTTGTTTTTCAGATTCATTTTGATAAAAATATCTATGATAAATACATTTATTTGTTTTCTTCAAGGTACAAATACAATTCACAAAAATTCGGGATATAAATTATGTCAGCACGTTATTCGATTTCAACACTCTACAAACACATTCACAAATCTACACACCAAAGAACCTAATTCACAAACACATCTCAGCACAAAGTATGCCTCACTTGTCAAAACTAGAGCTGTGCGTCTGACATGAGCTATAACAGGTTAAGATGTTAGAAACACTTCTCAAAGACCGCGATCATCGTCCTTTGATATCATCGTAGTTGATATGAGCCCGTCTGTACAAGTTGGCGGCGGTAGGAGGGTTACTTGTGCAGAACTAACCCTTTCTTAATCCTGTTTGTATGTTCGCTTAAGAGCTTGTGATCTCGAGTGAACCTTTGCATGTATCTGTGTAGACTCTATTTTTTAATCCCGGAGATTAGAGTGGCATTTGAAGGGTTCTGTTATTGATGAGACAAGCATATTCATGAAGTTAATGTTGTGAATAACTATTGAGTAGGTAATCACACATTTTTCGTAAACTATTACCCTTCATGATATATTTTTGGTATAGCTTTTATAGATTAAATTTTATTTCCTAATCTAATTAGCAGCTCAGCTTAGCAGAAAAAAAAAAAACAATTTTATTACTTTAATCGCACAATTGATAATACAAAACAGCCGTGAACGTTTCGGCAACACAACATTATTTAACAAGCATAACAAAACATTAATTAGAGCGGAAGCGGTTATTTTAAATAAGCTTCAATAGTGAAAACTATATGACTTTCAGACAACATTAAATTGCATCTTTCAAGTCTCCAAGATAACAGACAGATAATGAGAAAACAATATATGCCTGGTTCTGTAGGTACAAGAAGAATTGCAATCTCGTTTTGTTTTCTACAAGAGAAATCCAATTAAGTGCATCGGTGGTTTAGCCTGCCTTGACTTGTGGGGAACCGCTTATTTCTTTTTCTTTCTTTTATTAGATTAATAATGAATTTCAGATGTTTTTATTTATTTGAACAGTTACTGTATGTAAAGGAGTTTTGCAGCTGACTAATTGACTAACACGTAAACATATATACCGCCTAATATAATGGCAAAAGTCACTAAGAAAACAATTTAAAAAAAATCAAATCGTATCTTGCTAACCTTTTGTACAAGAAATAAAGTACATTATGGTTAAAGTGGGAAAAAAAAATAACAGTATTTCGCTAAAATTAACAGCATCTTGGAAAAATTTACAGTAATTTATGTATTTATTTTTTAATGTTTTAATAGATATTTAATTAATGAATACTACTCTCGCAACTCATCAATTTAGCACCAATTTGAAGGCTATGTAAGTCTTACCGAATAGACGAGGACCAAGTTTTTTATCAAATGTCTTGGAGTTCTATTTCTGTCGACCACTTAGCATTCGTCACTGAAAATACTCATTCTGTGAATACTCAGCAGAATGAGTATTTTAAAGGTATTCTGATAACAATAATCTATTTACTACGAGTACGTCGTGAAAAGAGACAGACGAGACATTAACAGTTTCATTCTGAAATTAAGGCTAGCTCAACTACCGCGCCCATGCCCAGGTGCATGCATGATGTTCTACGTAGTAGATGACATTTTTTTATTTAGGTAGAGTTCTAGGTATCACTTAAAACAGTATATTCATATAGTTTATTTTTGTTGAACAGTAAACAGTGTTTTAGAATCATAAACAGTATAATACTGTATGGTTATAATAATAGTATGATTGGCAACCCTACCTGTAACTGTGTTTATATTTGTATGGAAATATCTCATTCCTTTTCTCGTTTTTACACTACCACAGCTAGTATATCTATAAAATACGATATTAGGTCTATTATCAACTCATAATATCAATATCTATAATATTGTCGTATAAACTAAAAAACAAAAATTATATCGTACACATTTTATTCAAAAACAAAACGTTAGGCGTCGAAGAAGTTATAAAAAAAAAAAAAAAAACATAGACTAAATGTCATGAACATGTATATACGTTAATTGTAGACGTTTAACTTCAATGTCTCAAAAAATTAAAACAAAAGAATATCATTCACATTTAAATACCAGTTAATTTCCCGAAGACTGAATCCCATTAAAAACAATTTCGTCACTCGCTACAAACGCCTGACGTGACGAACTCAAGTGACTGTCCGTGACAAACAAGTTCTGCCACAATATCCGACTGTGGAACGGTAACTGAATTTTAATGGCCCGACATGCGGGAACGTATTGATTGTTTGTGTGTTTCGTATAATTTCTGCTTTATGAATGTCAAGGGTATTGCTGTTGTGAAGATAAACGATATAAAACGTTTACGTTGGATAATATTATAATGAAGAGCTGCGAAAAAGAGTTTCATATTCAGAAAATTATCACGCGTCAACATATATTTTGTTTCAGTCACTAAAAGAAAGAAAGAAAGAAAAAGTATTTAATGGGACTCATACAGGAAGTACGTCACCCAACATAGGCACTATGCTGGGTGACACAACCTTCCGGCTTGCTACTTGTCTACGTCTGGGCGCTCCTTGCGTGATTCTACATCGCTGCCAATGCGGTGAAGTTGTCGACTAAAACCGACCTATCCTGCAGTAGGAGCGCAGGCCGGATTGCATGACACGCCAGCATCAATGACATCATCCGTCGTGCTCTTGTCACCAGGTGCCAGCTGTTTTAGAACCCAATGGATTGGCACGTGACGATGGGAAGAAACCGGAAGGAATGACCATAATGCCTTGGAAGTTAGGTCGGCCTTTGGTATGGAATGCAACATGTGTAAGCACCCTTGCGCCATCCCATCTTCCTAACACGGCGGGCTGTGCTGGGTCGACTGCTGCAGGCGCGGAAAACCTCAAACGGCGCAAATATAACAACCTTATTGGGAGCTATATGTTTGAGCCCTTTGGGGTTGAAACACTAGGACTGGTCCTAGTGCCCACTTAGTTTTTTAAGACATCGCCAAGCGGTTGGTCGAATTTTCACTTGACCAGAGGGCTGGCCTATTTCTTGGCCACAGAATCAGTATTGCCATAAAACGTGGCAATGCTGAGAGCCTTTTGGGCACTATTCCTGTTGACAGCGAATAGGACGAATTTTTGATGTACTATTATTATTACTTAAATTTAAAAAAAAAAAGCTTTTTTCAACTTTTTGGTGTACCTAATTGAGCTTTGACTTAAGTACTATTTTTAGTTTAAAATCTAAAACCAGCTAATAAAATTAACTAAAAGAAATAAGCTTCTTTTAAAACTCACAAAAAACAAACACATATAAAATAAACGAACATATTTAATTTAAAATAATACCTTTTTACACCACAGCAGGTACATAGAAATACAAAAAAAGCACTCGTGTTTAAAAACAAAAGAGTTGTAAGTGCTCGCATCATAAAACTAAAAAAAAAAAACATTCCCTTTACGAGTCCACACGCAAATTTCAAATTACGAACTGTCCCCAACAAAGGTACGGCGACATTGTATACGAAACCACAGAACAGTTAAAATGACAGAGATGGCACTCAACCAAAACTTTAATGTTTACCTTTTTCGGAGTGGAATACCTTTTTCGTACGTGATGGTACGTACCCCGTGACGTACGCATGATGGGTCTGTTTGTCCTAATGTAGGCAGAGAATTAGCGCGTTCTTTTTTTATGCTGACCCATTAACGGTTTATTTTTGTTTGCAAGATTTTGGAGTGAATACAAATACAGGCTTATGGTGGCTTATCGCGCCGTAAAAGTAAAAGGGTTTGTATAAAATTCGTGTGGGGTGATGAAAGCTTACTTTATGCTGTCGGATTGTTTTTTGTTTATTTTAGTAATATCTTTATCATCACACATAAGGTTGATTTTTCTCTTTAACTCTCAGTTAATTGGACTTAAGTGGAAGTTGTTAACATTCGTATCTTTCAGTCTTTTCCTCAAGGAAAATACGGATTTTCATTAATCAAATAAAGGTAAATATACAATAGAAAGAAAAAACTCTGTCATGTTTTTGAACAAAATGTACCTATTTAAAAATGTAATTAAACGCTAATAACGAGAACTCTGGGATATTCTAAACGAAACCAACATTTATATTTTTTAAATTAAAAAAAAACATGATATTACTTTTTTTATAGTAATTTCAGGCTGACAAATTCCTGTCAGGGTTGCGGGTTTGTCCGAAAAGGATACCGTGGCCCTGGCGCACAGGCATCTGAAGGAATACGGGTTGGTTTTAGTGAGTAAAAGTCTGACACGCCCTCCCGCTCCACCCAGAGCGGGAGAAGTTATTTGATAATTTCCCAAGCAAACAAAAAGGCAGATAAATTCAATTTTCTTGCTATACACACTTCGTTTACTTGTCGGTACAATCCATATCATTCTTTCTAGAATATTATTGATTCTACGCTCCACTTACGTATCCTACATTATTATCGCATCAATCATATCGTTTATCCTACATTTATGTGCCTAATCTTCGGAAAACGACACATTGTACGTAAACACGATGTACGTGTAACATTCGGCAAAAAAAGCCGTAATGCCGTCTCCTTTCTTTGTGATAAAACAAAAGGCATCGGATAATGAAGTGTCCCATATTGGGGTCGGTTCAACCTGTCATTAGGCCACGTTTTTAACAGCTGGCTTAACCAAAAGAGGCCAGTGTTTTTCATTGTTCCAAACGACAAAGGGATGCCTATGAAAACCCTATCTGTATTTACAACGACCGTTTAAATACAGTACTGTATCGGGCAATTACGAAACACTTCGGTTTAAATAGTCAAACAAAATTATCCCCAATTCTGTTAAGTATAAAGTTGAAACTTCCATTCACATACGGGAAATTTTTCTTATCAAATTAATAATGAGAAATAATAGGGTCTTTCTGTGTCGTCGTGTTTGCATTGAAAATTCGACCTTATCTTTTAACTTTTAGGGTTGGTTTTTGTTTGGAGATCGAACGTAAGTATATCATTTTCAGCGGATGCTATAGTTTCGAGTATAGGGCAGTTAAGATTGTACGATAACTGTTTTAATATGAGCCGGAAGTACCAGGGCACGGCTCCCAATAGCCTACTAAGGAAAATAGTGCAATTTGTTTTCCTTTTTATTCGTTAAAACTAGCCGTAAAGCGTTGAATGATAGTCGCAACTTGTTAATATCAGGAAGTTTCACATTTTAAATATAACGTAAGCTTTTTTGCCCTTTTTGTGAAAGTATTTTAGGTATTTTGTAAACTGACTCACAGTACGTTGTTTATATATTTTAAAAAGCTTTTGACCGCAGCTCCACCCGCATGACTGTCGGTTATCGCGTTAAAAAGTATGTCCTTCTCCATATCCCAGGCTATATCTCTGCCAAATTTCATGACGATCGGTTCAGCGGTTTAGGCGTGAAAACTTAACATACAGACAGACAGACAGAGTTACTTTCGAATTTATGATATTACTAGCTTTTTCCCGCGGCTCCGCCCGCGTGAATGTCGGTTACCGCGTAAAAAAGTAGCCTATGTCCTTCTCCATATCCCAGGCTATTTCTCTGCCAAATTTCATGATGATCGGTTCAGCGGTTTAGGCGTGAAAATGTAACATACAGAAAGACAGACAGACGGACAGACGGACAGACAGAGTTACTTTCACATTTATAATATTAGTATGGATATGGATAATAACTACCTGTTGCCCGCGACTTCGTCTGCGATCCAGGATGAAATGTAGCCTGTCCTTCTAATATAATTCAATCATGATTCGAAACACACGTGGCGCCATCTATTATCGTAAGAACGTTATTGTTGTTTTCCTCAGGAACGGTAATTTTTTTCGGGATGAAAGGTACCCTATGTCAGTTTCTGTACCCCTGGTAACGTAGGTATATACAAAATTTCAAGATGATCGGTTCAGGGGTTTAGACGTGAAAGGGTAACAAACTTACTTTCGCATTTATAATATTAGTTAGGATACTATGGATACACATAATCCAAATAGTAGATACGTTCAGATGGTCAAAATAACTAAAACTGAACATTTCGATTATTACTAAGACATAAAAGCCGTTCGCAGCAAAATTAAGGTTAGGTTCGGTTAAATATAAATTAATATTAATAATGTAGCCATAAGTTATGGTTTCATAATTCAGAAGCCATGAGTACATTCTCTTGGAAAAAGTAATTTAATTCAGTCGAATTCAATTATTTTTTTCGTTATAGACTTTTCGGGTTCCAATTAATTCATTACTTATTAATTTTATCAACAGCTGTATTTTTCAGTATCAGTACAACTATAGTTGTGTAGCATTGAGAGATGTACAAAAAAAAGTATGACATTAGAGTAAACGGCGTAGCCGCTACGAATATCGTAGCGGCTACGCCGTAGCGGTAGTGACTGCTACGCGAGCTACACTGTCGAATCCGATAACCGAGCCGCTACGCGTCAAGTCAGTCGTAGTCAACTAAAATGTGACGGATTTTTATGGCTGAAATATCGAGTAAAAGCATTTAGTTTTTTTTTTATGGGAATCAAAATGTTTAAAATTAAACGCTTCAAATGTTCTTTGTAACACCTCGGACATTATTAAGTGCGATTTTTGTACGACGCAAACTGATACATCCGACAATAATTTCAACCGAAAGACGTCCACTGCTGGACAAAGGCCTCCCCCAGGCAGCGCCACTTCGACCGGTTCTGTGCTTCCCGCATCCAGCGGATTCCTGCGGCCTTCACAAGGTCATCGGTCCAACTAGTGGGAGGCCTTTAAACGCTACATCTTCCAGTACGCGGTCGCCTCTCCAGAACTTGTCGGCCCCATCGGCTATCTTTTCTGCGAGAAATGTCGCCCATTGCCACTTAAGTTTGGCAATTCTTCGAGCTATGTCGGTAACTTTGGTTCTCCTGCGGATCTCTTCATTTCTGATTCGATCACGTAGGAAAATCCAAGCATAGGCCTCTCCATTGCCCTTTGGGTGACTTTTAGCCTTCTAAGGCCCATTGTGATCGACCACGTTTCGGTGCCATAGGTCATCACTGGCAACGCGCACTGGTCAAAGACTTTCGTCTTGAGACACTGCGTTATGTGTTGTGGCGGCATCTACAATGCCACATGCGAACTACGCATCAAAGATCTGACGTCACCCAAATCCTGCATCGCGCAATCAGAGTTTACCGCGCGACTAGCATATATACAACATCCCGACATCAACCGTTGGGCAGTTGCCCACCAGGCACAACACCCGTCTGGTCGGAGGATCCTTCCATTACTATAGAGTATGAGTGAACCTACCCAAACACTGAACGCTGCCCAACCGAGTCGGATTCGATGATTGACCTTTTTCTCGAAGTCAATCGTCGAAAATATTAAAGAGTAATAGAGCCTTAAATTAAAATACCTACAAGTTGAAACATAATATTGTATTGTACGAAGACTTATCTCGTTTACACAAACCCTTATAATATTCTCAAACCAACGAAAACTTGCTAGGATAATATAAAATAAAGAACATCTTTATTCACAAGAAAAGGAACAAAGGAGTTTTTTCAACGCTTTATTAGTAGAAAATAATGTTTGTTCTGTCTCGCTACATAAATATCATGTTATACTGAACAAGGCGGTTACACACGAGTGTAATTTACGAATAAAAAATACGTTTTGCCTTACATTTATATGATGTATCGCTGGGCTTATGTAAACGTATTACTGTGTGTTCGTAAGTTAGATCATGGAAATGATAGTGAGACTCACGCATACTTCTTCTTTCGTATTGGATCAAAATATGTAAGACTAACTTTTGCCCGCGGCTTCGTCTGGTCTGAAATGATCTCACAGAAACATATTACCGGGATAAAAAGCCTGTTTATCCAGGTTATAAACTGTGTGCGAGATTTTATCCAATTCCGTTTTTGTGTGAGTAAACACAACAACAAAACTGATTTACATCCGTCACATCACACTTCAGGTCCAGTTGAAAACCAGCGTCAGGCACTTGTTGTCTGGTATTTATGCTGAACTGGGCCTTTTTGGCGCAGCCGTGAGGCACACTTGCCTGCTTATTTCTTGCATCACACTTCACTCTTTTTTTTAACTTTTTATTTGCGGTAAATCCTTATTTGTGCCTTTTAGTCTGTGCTAAATAAATGTATTTTCTTTCTTTCTTTTCTTTTTTTACACATCCAAACATACAAACTTTCACATTTATAATGCTAATAATTATATATGTAGCATTTTGCAGAACATAGAACATTTCCATGTTCTGCAATAGTCCTACATCAACCGGGAGCTGTTCTTGGATGCACTTGCATAGTGCATTTAGGGATAATCGTCGGTTGGTGCCTTATTTCATTTAAAACCTCAAACGGGCCTCTGCGAGTTGGCTTCGGCCCCCTCGTACGTGTTCCAAAGGTCCTGGATCCCAGGGTCCCGAGAAATAGCAACGATGAAAAAATATATTAGAATTACCTCGTAGCGAGGTTAACATTAATTCGACCCGGTTGCGCTGGATGCACGAAGATTTTCCTTAGTATCATCACTTGTGGAGGCTGTTTAAATGCAACTCATTTTCAAGGTCCCGTTTTGTTTTTTTTTTTTTTTTGCTTTGGCATCTCAAAGTTAACCTTGAGAGGTTGAGACTCTTTAACCAGTCTTTCCTGTGGTTGCCTTAAGCTCCTAAAAACTTAAAGCCTCCAGCCAGGGCGTAAAAACTATAAACTGAACGACTGCGCGCTAAGGGCAGCCCCTGTGGGGTACGAACCTCGGCTTAGGGCAGAGTCGGAGGAAGGATGGCAAGTTACCGTCGGTGGCTGGATAAAATCAGGGTTATGATTATTATCGAGGGAATTTAAAGCTACAGGCTCAGCTATAGTGCAGGCTGGCGCTTCGCTTACGAGCAAGGGTCGGGGAGGACTATTTAGTCGGCGTTTTCGCGCGGGGCCTCGGCGGCGAGGTCGGAATGACGGTAGGGTCACGTAGTCAACAAGGAACCCTTATAGTTTCGCCATGTCCGTCTGTCTGTCTATCTTTTTGCGGCTTAGCTCAAACTCTTAGTACTAAAAAGCTGTAATTTGGCATGGGTATACATATTGATCTCACCGACAAAGTGGTAAATAAAATATATTAAAAAAAAAAAAATTGGGTGTGGTGCCCTAACTTTTTTTAATATTCGACCTTCTTATATTTCCAGTTGGAATGTATGGGAGAACATGTTATACAACTATAATGTTAAATATGTTCTTGGGATAAATTCATCCCAAATACGGGACCCTTCATTGTGCATGGTCCGACGTGGGCGCTTTTTATATCCATATTTTAAAGAAAGAACTTAACTTAACTTAACTCTCTGAACCACCTTTCACAAAGTTAATTTTGAAATATAGCCGTTGCTTTTTGGTCCGAAATATATAAGCCTTTGAACCTGCGTTGAATTTCTAGCTGGTTTTCAAAAAAGCGTAACAAAAATAAAAAAAATTGCTTCCCTATTGGTTTTTGATCGGTCAGTCTAAAAATATATCCAAACTGGAATACCAACAGTGCTCCATATTTTCAGTAAAATAAAATTCAATACGTAGGTACGGGCAATGAATAGCGCAGTGCCAGCAATGTAGACACGTGTTTTGTAACCTACACTAATAGTAAACTCTGCTGTTGAAAAGCTTGTTGTATTAATAAAACTAGCTGACCAGACCGACGTTGTCCTGTCCAAATAAAATAAAAAACCGGCCAAGTGCGTGTCGGACCACGCACAATGAAGGGTTCCGTACTTGGAAAGAATTTATCCTAAGAACAAACTTAATATTGTAGTTGGTAAATATAATCTCCCATACATTCCAACTGCAAATGTAAGTTTGTACGCACAATATCGGGAGATTTACCATGTTATTTTAAGACCATAGACTTCTTATAGATTTTCCTGTAATAAATAAGTACAGAACTATTTTCTGTATTATTTTCAAAATTTTAGGTTCAGTAGTTTCGGAGATAAGGGGGGGTCAATTTTCGTCTATTTTCACTTATAACTTTAAAACAATTCATTTTAAAATTATAAAAAGAAATATTTGAGACCCTCATAGTAATCCCTTTCATTTGATATGTCACACGGTACAGTTAGCAAAACTTTTTTTTTAATTTTCTTGTTTGCCCCCGAAAACTGACCCCAATATTCTAAATTCATTTATTTACGGTTCTTGTCCGTGTTCAGGTCACTCAAATTGATATGTATACCAAATTTCAACTTAATCGGTCCATTACATTCGGAGCAAATTGGCTGTGACAGAGGGACAGACAGACAGACAGACACGAGTGATCCTATAAGGGTTCCGTTTTTTTCTTTTGAGGTACGGAACCCTAAAAAGCCGGCCAAGTGCGTGTCGGACCACGCACAATGAAGGATTCCGTAGTTGGAATGAATTTATCCCAAGAACAAACTTAACATACAAAACAAATACATTGTTTTGTATGTTTTTCAAAAGCAAATGTAAGTTGGTCGACTATTACTCGGTAACTTGTAAAGCCTACTTATATGTGATAGTTTTCTTTTAACTTCGATATATATACTACTGCTGTGAATTTTTTCATATATCTAAATATAACCATTTAGCTGGCAGGGACACACACACACTTAACTCTAAAAATAATAGCATTTTAAAGATTAATATTAAGATTTTATTTTACCACTTTTTCTGCGTAGTTAATATTTATTTATTTTATGTATACCCATACCCGCCCCTGTTTTTCCGAGGTTTAGCTCAGAGATTAATACTAGAAAGCTATAATTCGGCATGGGTAGCTGTACATTATCACTTCTTATTAATCACCTCGACAAAGTAAGGTAAAAAAAAACTTGAAAAAAAAAAATTTGGGTACCTTCCCGTAAAGCAGGGATATTTTTTTTGATATTGCGGGTTTGTGAAAACCATTTCAGATCAAACAGTTTTACCAAGATATAAGGTTTGTTCTTTTTAACAGTGAAAGCGTTATTTAAGTCTTGGCAACCTACTTTACATGAAATGGTTTTGGTGGGATTTCATTTATTTTTGCAGGGTGCTCTATTTCTTTTTGTTGTTTGAGTGCAAATCCTAGCCTTCACACCAAATTTCAGCTTTCTAGGACTTCTAGAAGTAACCTAGAAGTTTTGTTGAGTGTGTGTCAGTCAGTAAGTGACGAAATTGTCGTAATTTAGGTATTAATAAAATCTAAAGTATAAAAGCTAGACAAATGAAACTTTGTGTGTTTTATAAGTCTGCTAATTACATCCTATCCTGAGAATTTAAGCTTTCTAGCTTTATCTAAGTCGAAGCTATGAGGGTTTGAAAATCGAGAAAAGGTAGGTATTGGCCCTGCTTTTTGTTTTTGGCTCGTCTTGGTGAAGGCTCCACCGTGCCTCCAGATTTTGTTTAGTGGAATTTATAACGGCAATGAGCAAAGCAATTGATTTGAGAAGAGTGATGATTTTGTTGTACGTACTTGCCCTCTAATTTTAAGAACTTAACTCCAGACGTAAGTTTTTCTCTCTATTGGTAAATACATTACCTCTAAAAGTAAGTACTTGCCATCTAGTGGTAAATCTTTGTCTTCTAAAGGTAAGTACTTATCCTGATACGGTAAGTAGGTACTTATCCCGTAGTGGTAACTTACTCCTGTAATATTAAGTACAAAGCCTCTGGTGCCTAAGTCTACTAAATTACAAACGTTGCAATGGTCTCGCCATTGTGAGTATTTGACAGTGTTTGTATGGCAAATGTGTCAAAAACTCACAATGAAGAGACCATTGCAAGAGTGTGTACATTAGTAGACTTGGCCCCCTGGTGGTAAGTATTTGATCTCTAGTGATAGGTACGTTCTTGCCCTATAGTGCCAATGTAATTTAAAACCATAAAAAATAATGCTTTCGTTATGACAGTGGGACTTTAATAAATCTTGAAAATATATTTCTAGCGTGTCTCTTGTTGGCTCTCAACGGAACGCTCATTTAAACTACTGAAAAATATTATGAAGAAAGTTTCTTAAGTCTCTAAGGAATCGATTCTTGAGATGCCTTATGAGTTATGGTCTCTTAGTACTTATAAATGTATACTTGTTTGTTTTTAACTTTGCAGAAATTCTTAGAAAAAACAAGGTTTATTTTTATTTAGCAACAAGATTTTTGCCCATTTTCACTAGCCGACACTTCTATGCATGCCTTAATAAAGTAAGTAAGTATAGCTTAAATCACGTATTCAACAACCATAACACACGATCTATTGCTGCTGACAGATTCAATGTTCCCAGAGTCACCAATTACTTTGGTGACAGAACCCTAAAGAAACGTATGTTATACCTATTAAATAGTCTACAGGCAGACATAAGGAGTGACCCAAATAAAAATAGATTTAAAAGTAAGTTAAAAAAATATTATTTGGATATGTGTGATTAAGTATTATTGTCTAGAGACTCACTGACCCCACAGTCAAACCATTGCAATGGTTTTGTGGGGCTAAGTTTATAAGTTAGGTACTTACCATGTTAAATTAATAAATAAATAATAATAAAAATACGTTGTTGGATTTTTTACTTTCGGCGCTGAGCTAAACGTTGATAGTCCTATAGCGCGCTTTTATTTAGGCATTCATTTAGCATTTCACTATCAGTGAAAACGGGTATATAAACTCTAGCAAGTGGCGTTTTGTAGTTCGAGTGTGGAAAATTGTTTAGATTAGTGGCTGAATTTGATTGTGGAATTAGGGAGCAATGCAAACTGAATAATATTATATTTTTGGTCACAATGGGTGCCGTGTCCAGAAGGCATATCTTAAACTGTTGGTAGTGTAAATATAATCTGTTAATGCTTTTCATAGCAATTAAACAACCGTAACACATTTTTCACCTACACGCAAAGTTACCAAAAATGAATTAATCAGCTTATATTCAAAGCCAAAAGTAGGTTGAGAGTTTATGAACTAAAACATAAGTTCGTAAAAATAGGTTTTACTTCATAAACCCGGAAGATATGCGCCATAAAGCCAAAAACATAAATAAACATTTTAGTACCAGTCAGTAAGAAAGTGTACTAAAAATAAAAATGAACTTTATTTATATTCACGCCGCGTAAATCACGGCGCGAACAGAGAAAATGACTTGCTATTAATCTTCTTTTCCGGCTAGCATTTTCTCTTCTTCTTAAAAAACACGCGTTTATTTTAAACAATTTTTTCAACATAATACACGCCTAGTTACCCAGAAGAGTAAGGCAGAGGTGTACCTATATAGTACAAAGACAGGTTCGCCAAGGTTATACGAGGTTTAAATGCCTTCAAAACAACTGCTGTATTGTGGGTGCAGTGTACGCAGCGCTTATGTGAAATAAACAAACACCCAGACTGGAGTCGGTAGGGAAGACAAATATTTGTTTTGAAAAGCATGTGAAGTCAAGCGGTTATCCAATGTGTCAATAGATTCGTTGAAAAATATTTAAAAGTTTAATTTTACATCTGACGTCCTGAAAATGTTATTCTTTTTGTAGTCTTTTTACAGTTTTTTTACCTCTGATCTTACATGACAGTGATTTTGATTGTCCTTGCTATATGGTTGCTGTGAGAGGTAAAATTATTGTGGAAGAAGAATATAGGTTTAGATTTAAAGAAACTTTATTCTCAATAAAGACATTATACATATCACTTACTCGAGAACAATACTAAAACATACATAAATTACACAAAGTTCATCGTCATCAGTTACAAACTACATAGATATGCTTTTATTTCTCCAAAAGTGATCGATCCGTAATTATATACTGACCAAGTTGAGTTTTAAATGCATTGAACGAGTGTAGATTTCTTATACTAGCAGCTAGAGGGTATTCTATTATAAAGTTGTGCTCCTTCAAAAGTAAACATTTTTTTTGCCATAGTTAGTTCTAGTTTTGGGTAAAACTAACAAGCTAGCTCGCCTTGTGCTGGAAGCAATATATGGGTGACCATTTGTAATTGGACGTCACCAAATATCAACACATTGTTGCTTCCAATTGTATGAACCGATCCAGGTTTTAGTAGACATGTTTTATGAAATTTGAAAGAAAGAATGTGGTAGTTTAATGAATAAAAAAATTCCAGAAAATTCCACAAAAACCAAAAAAATATCTTTTACATTTTCTGCTAGCAATAAAATTATGGTAAACAACACAATCACGAAGTAGCCGCGTTCGCAGTTTTCGGAATTCTAAATATAATTATAATTACAAAATTTAGGTCAACTCCTCTGAAGTTTGTAACAGAAAGCAAAAACGTCTAAAAACAGTTGTGAAGTTAGTAATTAAGAATGGAAGTGGGTCTGTTAAACCGTTAAGAGTTAACTTGTTGGTTTTCTCAGCCTTTGTCACTTTCATAATAATTTTCTCTTTAGCTGTTTTAGACAAGTTTTGATATTATCCCTAAACCAAGGCAGTAAATAATTGAGGGAAATCAACTTACAAATTTTGTTACTGCTGTATAAATGTTGAGTTTAATATTATCAAAATAGGGCGATTTATCCAAAAAAGGTAAGTAAAGTACTGTTTTTGAGGGTATTTTGATTTGCAAAGTTTGTTTTCATCAAAATCATAGACTTGTGTTGGTTTATATCACAAAAACTTGTTTTGCTCTTAAAATAAGAATAAGTACCGAAATTACTTGCTTATCTACCACACAATACCTAATTCTTTTGTTTGCAAGATTTGATCCTTATACATTTTTAGGGTCAACAAGGAACACTTATAGTTTTGCCATGTCCGTGTGTCTGCCTGTCTGTGACTTATACTCCATTTATTATATTAATTCCATTTATTTATAACATTAGACAAATAACTGTTCTCACCGTGTCGTTATTTCGATGTAAACGTTTAATAAACTCCGTTATTTCACGATAAATACAAAGCACTGTAATCTGTTCACCATTTACATCAAAAAAATAACTCTAAAGTGCAGTAATTTCAACAATATTACACAATAACTGTCGTTATTTAGCCGTTATTTGTCGAATGCTATAGTAAATGGAGCTCCTCTGAGCTAAGCCGCGAAAAAAATATTATTTTAATTAAATTACCGCTTTCTAGTACTAACAGTAGAGACTCTTAATACAAGAAATATGTAGGTAATTTGGCATGGGTATACATATAAATCACACCGACAAAGTGGTAAAATAATATCTAGATTTTTTTTAGGGTAAGTACCTCCCCTGCACGTTAAGTGAGGGTGATATTTTTCTCGTCTATCCCATGATGTGGGATATCCTTGGATAGGACGTTCAAAGATATTGCGGGTTTGTCTAAACCATTTTTTCGATTCAAGCATCCGTTTTCGTAATATTAAGTTTTAAAGTGCAAATTTTTGTTACAGTCAAGTGTCACCCCCACCCCCTTGCCAGTTAAATAATTGTGTTTGGATACGTGAAAAATTCACAGCAGTAGTATAATATATATAACGAAGTTAAAAGAAAAACTATCACAGCTAAGTAACTTTACATATTACCGAGTAATAAGTTGACGAACTCACATTTGCAGTTGAAAAACAAGCTCTCCTTTACATTCTGTATGAGAGAACAAGTTTTTTCAACTACAATGTTAAGTTTGTTCTTGGGATAAATTCATTCCAATTACGGAACCCATCATTGTGCGTGGTCCGACAAGCACTTGTCCGGTTGTTTATCGTAAGATCATTAACAAAAAATAGTCTCCTTCAATCAATTTTGACAATAAAGTTTGATAAAATCGTACGCTTTACTTATCATAATATAATAATGTAGATTGCGTATATTTCACAATCCTTCCTTTCGATTTCGCGTTCTGATAAAACTGTGAAACGAGTTGTCAAACCTTCATCAGAATAAATTATTATCATTCTTTTGGAAAAAGAAGTGATTGACAACATTATTCCTGATTTATTTTTCACATTTATTTGGTTTTTGTTTATTTAAGTCCTGCATATTTTCATTGAATCGGCTTTGACTCTTGAAGCTAATTAATCAGCTGATGAATTCTAATAAACAGTATAAATAGTTATTTTTCTAAAAACGTGGAGCGGCTTACTTAGTTAAAATGAGATGAACTATTTGTAATTCCCTTTATTACATACTAGCTTTTTCCCGCGGCTCCGCTCGCGTAGATGTCGGTTATCGCGCAATAAATAGCCTATGTTCTTCTTCATATCCCAGGCTATATCTCTGCCAAATTTCATGACGATCGGGTCAGCGGTTTAGGCGTGAAAATGTAACATACAGATAGACAGACAAGCAGACAGACAGAGTTACTTTTACATTTATAATATTAGTATGGATACATGAATTACTTATAATTTTTTTTTACAAAAAAAAAAACATCAGAAAAAAAAAAATATGGTGGCATCAGGAACAGGGTCCAAACTGCCGGTGTTCAGGGCTCTAAAGAGTGGAACCTCCTCACTAACCGTCCTGTGTCCAGGAGTACTGCTTTCTGAATCAAGCCCTTGATCCAGCCGCGCAATGAGTCTCCTGAGGTGTTAGTTAGTCGAGGCTCCCCGGTACAATGATTGCAGAGTCCACGTCCCACATGTCGACATGCTCGTGTGCTAAGTCAAGATACTCGATTTTTTTGTCTTTCAAATTGAGATGTACTATTTGTTATATTATTAAGACTTTCAAAATTTCTGAGTCTTGATGACCTGCTGCAAATAAAGACAATCCAAGGTGTGTCTGAAAAAGGACACATATCTAAAGATCTGGCTTAGGAAGGCAGTACACAGAGACAATGAAATGAGTGAAAGGTCGCCTTTGCTCTGCAGTAGGATGCCAGAGGCTAAATAACAATAAATCATTTTCTAAGAGGTAAAAACATTTTGCAAGGCCACAAATAAAACCTAAACAACGACCATACAAAAGTAAAATAATTCAGTATCGTGAGAAACAGTGTTGTCGTAGCCAAGTGCCACGTACTTAATCTTCGACAATGCCCCAGTAGCCGGTCAGCTTGCGTGTCGCCAGTTTACTAGCTAATATTTTGTATGAACACGCACGAACCGCACAAAATATAGGGCGGGGTTGACCAACAGACGCTTTGAAGGGCATAGGGGAAATAATAATATATTATTGTGTCTAAAAAGGCCGGAAACTGGCAAATCAGTGGGATATTCATGTGATAATGTGTCGTGAATTAATTTTAAGAATATGAAGGAAGAAAGGGTATGTGTAGTGGTGAGTTTGTTAAAAGGACTTTTGATGTCAGAATTTATTTGTACATATTAATCTGAATTGTATTATAACAAACAGTGATCATCACACCTCACTGTATATTTTATTACTCCAGTTACAAGGTAGTTTTTGCGTTGAATTTCGAACATAGAGAATACAAAAATTTTACTTGTCAAGATTCTAACTTTAAAACTCATCTGTATTTTTGGGTATATCCTTGAAACTGCTAAACCAGCGGTATCCCAACAGCTACGTCCCTTTAAACCCTTTTTATACTTATAAAACGCACAAAAAAGCCATTACGCAGACGACCAACTACGTAACTGACAGAAAACGAGAAATAAAGATGAAAAAAACTGCGAAAAGGTCAGAAACCTTTATAACAAAGAGAGTTGTAACTAGATTTTATTCTAGTTCGTATAAATAATATAATATTTAATTCTACTATAAAGTATTCAAAGCAGACAAAGTGGGCACTTACTGCAATTGATGTGGATTAAAAAAAAAACTATTGAATTTTATTTCAATTGAATTAACTACATACGTACATGCTTAATATCTTTATTGAGTTAGCAAATCCAATCAAGTCATTAATAATGTGTGCTTCAACTAAGATAAACGGTTTTTTTTAAATCTACACAGCGTAAGACAAGTTTGACAATAACTAAAGCCAGATTTACACAGTGCGATTTAATTGTCGGTGACATACCATAAGTTGAAGTAACGATAAAAGTTGCTTCGTCTAAACAGTATTTAGACTATACATGTAATTTCTTGCTTCAGTTTTCTTTTACGCCCCAGGTAAGAAACTTGAATCGTGTAAATGGGGCTTCTATTTATGCTACAACGGCACTTATGCTGTGTTGGCACGAGCTATGCGATACTAATACGATTTTAGCAGTGCAAATCATCATCATCGCTAATACGATCGTCATTTCTACAACTCCATTTCACCAGCGTAAATACTGGGTTACGCTCCCACATATTTTGACACCACGAAACTGAATTTTTACCTACAAAAATCTGACGCGGTTGTCACTAGGCACCGAGCTACCAACTGTCACCTAAATAGAGAGCTCTCTAAGGGCTCGTATCATTGAGATTGGCACTAGCACCTGAACGCTGAAAGCCTTGAGCACTATATAGAGTTTTAAATCTAAGTTGTGTAACTCCAACGAGACTGGCGTTTCTCTTCGTCTAATATAATGGAAACTAGAAAAGTTGTAGTTACTTGAGTAGGTCGGTTGCTCGTCTATGGTTATTTGAGGCCTATGACATGATATGATGATGATCTTCATCTTTTCGAGTCGATGGTGCTGTTTGCTGATTAGCTGGGCCTATAAGGTTTATGTTAGTAGCAGCGGCAGTGGCGTTCATGGCTGAGAATAAGCACTTTTCGAAGCTTAAAATAAATATTATTACATAAGACAGTCCCCCGAAACGCCAGCCCTTCACCACTTCCTAGTGCTTTAGCCAGGAAGAAGAAGTGGTGCAAATACCCCAGCAAAAAAAAAAAGGAAAAAAAGCCAGAAAAAAAAAGTTAGAAAAGCCAGATGCAGGTGTATGCACACTTAGGTTATTCCAGCAAGTGGGTCATATTTTGGACAGCACCGCATGATGAGGATGACTTTTATTAACCCCTCTAGCATTTAATTGTTCACATTGTTAATGG
Organism: Dryobota labecula; assembly: GCA_947523025.1. Taxonomy (NCBI): domain Eukaryota; kingdom Metazoa; phylum Arthropoda; class Insecta; order Lepidoptera; family Noctuidae; genus Dryobota; species Dryobota labecula. The sequence goes on along the minus strand of OX383287.1, from coordinate 26,230,988 downwards.
CAGATACTCGTACCCCATCTTAACATTGTCCAACACAGTCCTCAATATCAAGCAGTGCGGATTTTTAACAGGTTGCCAGTGGACTTAAAAACCATAATTTATAAAAGCTCATTTAAGTCAAGACTTAAGGCGTTCATGTCTGTATTCGATAGACGATGACATGTCCACGATATAAAAATTTGAAATTAATTAATGAGAGACTGGGAAATATTAGTATGTAGTAGATTGTAGTGTTATTGGATTTTTATTTTCATTTTTTGTTCGTGTTGTATTTATAAAAAAAAGGATTGTTATTTTCTATGTTTTATTTGTTATTTTCTGTGATTTATTGTATTGTATTATGAATGTGCTAGTTATAATTTTTATGATTTCAAACACAATGTGAATTGTTCATGAATAAAATTGAATAAAATTGAATTGTATTGATAGAAGAAAGCTGCAACGCTTTGCCTAATTTCCTTAAATGACTGATAAAGATGTCAAACTTTTTGCTGCAAACTCACTGACAGATTTGCACTGATGGTTGCTAAAATGATAAGTATAATCAAATACCTAGATAAAACCTATTCAGATATGCTAAGATCTTTTAACTTATTTATAGAATTATCTAAAGAGAATATTATTTATTCATTCGTTCGGATTACTAGTACTTTGTAATCTACTAGAAACCCAATTTTGAATAATTAATAAAAATTACTCAGCGTATAGTAATAATGATCAAAGCTGAACAAATTATAAACCTTCATTGAATTCCATCGCTTACAGGTGGAAATCTTAGATCGTATAATATTTCTGTTATGGATACTGTTCATGATTGAATGTTGTATAATTAATGTTATACATCAATACTGTTGATATTGTCCCTGTTTCAGAATAATTTATAAGGTACATGATATTCATATTGTAGGTAGGTAATAGACTATTATAGCGAATGCTTTAATAGTCTATTTGCTAGTGAATGGGATATGAATCCTTGAATCGGCAATAGCCTTAACAATGTAGTTGGTTACATGTTGGACTATTGTGTACCACTGTTACTTTCTAAAATTCTGATTCATTAGGAGCAACACTAAAAAAATGCACGCCAATAAAGTGACTTTTTAACTTAATTGACGACTAGCTTTTGCCCGCGGCTTCGCCCGCGTGGATGTCGGTTATCGCATAAAAAAGTACCGTATGTCTTTCTCCATATCCCAGGCTATATCTCAAAATTCTAATAATTAATTTTAATGTGACTCACTATGTGAATAGCAACCGAAACAAATGATTTAATATAATAAAAGTACTTATGTTCTGAACGTGAATGAGTCTTTACCTAAAGATAACAAATGATAATTTTAAAATAATTCACGTAAGTACCAACAATGTGAAAACAAAACGAAATCCTCCGAAATGTCGCATGATGCACCATTTGTGCTGATAAAACGCTCGAAATATATAATGAACACCATTGGTGCATAACTTTTCTCATGGTCACGTTCTCAATTGGACGAAATATTTGACATTTATTTTGTACTTGCAACACGATCTGGCTGTAGAATTCGATTAATCGACTAATACTTGACCGGTTGACATTTTAGCGGGAACACCACTAAACGAACGAAAAAAAAAAGAAAACAAAATACGTCTGTAGTCTGTGGTCGTGTGGCAGTGTGGTACGGTGCTTAATGTAAACATTCATCAAGGTTATACGTGCGTAAAGATTCAATGAGAAAACGGTTTAATCTTTGAAGAATCTTATACAGAATTACTGAGAAATAAGTGTAGATTTCGTATTGAGTGTTAGTTTATCGAAAAGTGATAAATATGTCAGTGAAAAAGTAACGAAAGTTTTGGAATGCACAAATTTTGATCATAAGGCCGCCGTGTTTAGTAATGTTTTTATGATAAATATTCTTGTACACTGTTTGAAATACACATAAGTAGCTAGCTTATTTATCTACGAACATAATTTGGCTAATAGCTACTGATATTATAGCGTATTGTTATCGTAATCGTATTTCCAAGAGTAAAATTCGGCAAACAAATACCTACAAAAAGACAATAAAATGGATATAGTATGTTATCCTTAAGAGATAGACATATGCCATCGCGGACTTTTTTGAAGACTTTTATAAGATACATAATTCCACCATACATTATTTTGTTATATCTCAAAGGGTTTAGACAGCGTTTTCGTTGAAAGCTCCCAGACGGCTTATTTTTTTCCGACACCTCCAACAAATTTCGTTAATTCAAACAAAAATGCATACAAAAACATAACAAATTATATACTAAAACCTTCCTCGAGAACCAAGCTATCCATTGGTGAAAACAGCATGAGAATCGGTGCAGTAGTTTTTGAGTTTATCGCGAACAGACAGACAGACAGACAGACAGACGCGGCGGAGGACTTTGTTTTATAATATGTAGTGATGTAGTGATAGTGATATCTTGTTTAGATTAATCAAAATCTTAGTTAAGTTGATCATCACGACATGATTGCAGCAATATTAGTTCAAATTAATGAATGCTCAAACAAGTTTCTCGATTACCCTTAATATGACATTATTGTAGAAGAGTTAAAAAAGAGACAAGTTAAATAAATGTTAACTGTAACAAAGTAAGTTAGTTACGTCAATCAAACATTTTGATTAACTTCAATAAAGATCACTTAACTTTAATCTAATAATCTTAGTTGGAGCTACTATGTTTTGACTTGATTGCTGCAAATAGATTTTGTGATAACTCCAATCAAGATCCCGTTTCAAATATCAATTAAATAAAAGTAGTAGCTGTGATCATTGTGCTTTATAGGTTGAGATGCAAACAAGTTACTTAGTCAATCTAAACAAAATCTTGATTGTGGCAACGACTTTATGTTTTCAGTGAACAGACAAAGCACAGCTTTAACCACTGAAGATGAAACATGCAATACAGATGATTTTAGGATTTATTTGATGAAAACATTACGCTTGTTTTCTTTGAAGGGTAGGGCAGAGGTGTACCTACTATAATATACCCTAAGAGGCGTGATGTTATGTGTCGTGTTTTTTTAATTTTTTAATTGTACGATTGTTATTTTCTTATAATTACTATGTTTGTAATGAAGGCCATCTTAGCGCTGGCTTTGGAGCAGAGCTTAACCTCCGCATCACGGAGGTTAACGGAGGCGGAGACAAGGTGGAAAAAAAAAGATAAATTAAACATTTCAGAGATGAGATCAAGAAAAAATCGACTTATTGTTAATTAAAATTTTGAAGGGTTAAACTATAATGCACAAAAAAAAAAAGTTTTGCAACCCTCTTACCTTTTAGGCAATTTTTTGTGGTTCATAAATTGAACCGGAACCACTAAACAGTTGCTCACTTGGTACTGGACCTGGCGGCAGTGGTGACTTGAAATTTCGAGTTGTATTTCCACCAATTTAGAGGAAGTGTGAGCCGGTTTTCTTTATTATACCTCCGTTACAACTCCGTCAAAAACTCGCGGATGAAGTTGTAGAGGCACGGTTTCTTGCCGAAGTTCCACAATTGCGGGGATGGAGACGAAGTAACGTTACAGCCCTTATAACTACACGTTGTTTTAGTAACTTACAATAGAACAGCACCCTAAATTTGACTTTTTAATGATACTGATAATCCATTGCTTCATATATTAGAAATACGAGTCTGCTCAACAATGTAAATGGAAGCCATTACCCCGCAGACTACAGAAAACAAGTTCAAAGTAAAAAATCTCTTGGAATTGGCTGTATGATTTTTTTGGTAATATACTAGCGGCTTCGCCCGCGTAGATTTTTCTAAAATAAAAGTTGCCTAAGTTATTCCTTATAATATCAGCTATCTGTCAATAAAAGTCTTGTCAAAATCGGTCCAGCCGTTTCGGAGATTATGCAGAACAAACAGACAGACAAAACATATAAAAGTAGTGTTTATTTTATAAGTGCCATTTATACTTTCATATGCATTTAGTAAAAAGCTGTTATTTTGACATAACAAACAGACACTTCAATTTAATTTATTTGTATGTGTAAATAAGCTCAATTTTAGTACTAAATAAAGTATATCCACATGAAGCCGAGGGTAGGTATGGCTTTCAACTGTTCTCGACTACATTATGAACTAAGTGACTAAAAAAACCACACTCAAGTCCCCAATTGCATACCAACTAATGAGAAAAAGATAGAGGGATGGCAACGCCGCATTGCATTAGGTTATTGAAAAAATGTTAATGTACGTAATTAAATGCGCATCACTGACGGTAAGCGGCGTTGCCGTTTTGGCAGGGCTTAACCCGCATTAAAATAATTGTTTTAAACGGATGTAGCTTGTTAAACGGGATCGATAAAAGCATTAACCATTTGTTGTTATGGAATTTAAATATTGATATAAATATTTAACGATGCAGTAACCACTAGGACTAACTAGGATTAAAACAAATTTTGGCTGCTATGGTGATTAAATACTAGGCTTAAATGCTTACTAGATTTTGTGGTCGCGTGCGTCGATTAAACTATGTACTTAATTTATATAAATAATAAGAATTTTTTTAGATGATCAGATTTGTACGTCATACTATCTATTTTTGTACCAGGGTTTATCGATGCGTCAGCGGGCTTAGGGATAAAACAGTAATAATAATAATAAAACCCGCAGGGCAGCATGTGGCGAGCTGTTGGGCAGTTGCGACCCCACGGACCATATCTCCCGGGAGAAGTCATGTTCCTCATCTCTGATTTGCTTTTATTGGCCGGCTGGAGTGAACACTGACGAGGAACTGAGCTCCCACCTCATTCTTGCCTTTATTAGCCAGCTTGAGTGGAGATTCGTAAGAGCAAACGTGCTCGGAGGAAATAAGTATTCCAGTAAGTGCTTGCAGGGATCTTGACCATTTTCCAGGCTCTGGGATTGTTCTGAGAGCCGTGGAATACCTCTCCACTCCTCGAGCACCTCAGGATATGTTGCCCCCTTGTCGCTACGTCTCTGTGTGCTAGCGACCGTTTTCGGGGGCTCATTATTGAGTGTACAAGTTACCCCCTGCCATTTTATCCGTGTATAATAAAACATTGATCAGGCAGGGGCCATAGTCCTTCCATAGTTTTAGGTAACCAGTCCATTTTAACCACCCAAACCCATAGTCCAATATATTTGTTTCCATATCCTGCAATAATCCTACACCGACCGGGGGTTGTCCTTGGGTGCACTTGCATAGTGCGTACAGGGATAATCGTCGGTTGGTGCCTCATTTAATTAATAAGCGTGAACGGGCCTCTGCGAGTTGGCTTCGGCCCCTCGTACGCCTTCCAAAGGTCTGGGACCTCAGGGTCCCGAGGTATTTAAACATATAAAAATAAAATAATAATAATAATAAATTGTTTTATTCGGGACAACATAGGAACCAATTTTGTTAATACACACCTTAGATACTACAATGCTTTTATAGTTTTTTTTTAAAGCCAAAATAGATTTCGGACAAAAATTTAACCGGACTATAATAGTAATTGATCTAATATTAGACGTTTTAAATACTTACATAAACTAAAAGTATGGTAAAAGCTCATGCTTCGTACAATTTGTTCATCTTACAATTACTTCATCATTTCAACCCATATTCGTCTACTTCAGACTATTATTCTCTAATAATTCACTCCAGAAATCAACCTAAGAGCAAATCTCTACAGTCGCCATGCTTGACAGATAGAATGCTAATCGCAGATTGTTGTTATAAGCAGACAGGAGGTCGGTGCAGCCAGTCCTCTCGACAACATAATCCTTTAGTCCCCTTTAACGACACAAGTGAGGTAGGGGCTAGGGGTGGCTTTCATGACTAGACTGGCCATAAGTTCCGTTACAATATTAATCTATACTATACTAATAATACAGCTGAAGAGTTTGTTGTTTGTTTGATTGAACGCGTTTATCTCTGGAACTAAGAGTCGAATTAAAAAAAAATATTTGCATTTGATAGCCCAATTCTTGAGGAAGGCTTTAGGCGATTTAACATCACGCTAGAACTCTTAGGAGTCGAGTTAAAGGAAAACAACGTTAGAGAGAACGCTATAATGAAAATGAAAAAATCGCGTGCAGGCGATGCGATGCGACGAGGTGGGTCGGGGGCACAAGAACGTAGAAGCGGAAGCAGTCGCAGGCAGAAGCTACCTACTTAAAAAATAATTATGGAAAAGTAGGTATAACTAATTGTATGAAAACCAGTTTAGTTTACTTAATTTGCCCGCCTGCCAAGCATGGCGATTATGGAAAACCCCCCCAATTGGGGGAGGCTTATTTCAGCAGTGGACGTCTTTCGGCTGAAATGATGATGATGACATTATCTTCATGAACATAACAACATAACAACACATTTTATAACATTTAATTTACCTATTGAAACTTTGTTAAACGTAGCCCCGTATTCCCTTTTTCCAGAAATGGATTAGGTCTGCAATGATGATTTCCTAGAAACAAGTCATTGGGAGAATTAAGTGTAACGTTTTACGCAGAATTCTGATAACAGTTAAAAGGCCAAAGGTTTCAGGATAGACTTCAAACGATATCCGTAGATATTCCAGCTACAGCAACATTTCAAAAAAAAAAAAAAAACATTTTCATTCGTAATATAAATTATGGCCCGACAGGCTCATGTAAAATCTATGCAGTATATAAGTATATCAAGTTAGGTAGCTTCAGTACCGTACAATAGACCTACGCCGCTTGAAGCTAACTTGTTGCATATTGTAAGGATTTAAAGTTTCTGACTGCAAGTTCTGATAGGTTACTGGTCCGATGGCTCCGAGCGTCATACTGACCTATTTACTACAGCTTACGGCGTAGAGGTCAAAAGGTGCTAATTATTTATTAGTGACTTTTGTGGACAGGATATTAATTCAGATTTATTACAGTTGTAATGGCTATCATGTCGTTTGGTTTAAATAGGTTTTTATTTTTCTTTGGCAATAGGCTCGCCCTCTATTACATGGGACTTAAACATAACTGGCTAATTGTGGGTGTACCTACTACGGATACACCTCTGCCTAACATGCATAATTTTAATATCAGAAATAAAGATAAAATAGATCAACCATTTTTCAGATTATCTAAAGTACATACATCTTTTATGGGGTACTGTGTTAAATTTTACAATAAAATACCTTCTGATATATTACAATTAAATGAAAGAAAATTTTAAACTCATATTAAAAGCACACTTTGTAAACAAGCATATTACAAATTAGAGGATTATATCCAAGATAAGAATGCTTGGAAACATGCTGGTCCTGCTCCATAGGACAATTTAGAGTCTAGGCAAAATCAAACTGATTGCTAATTTAACTGTATAATTTATAATTTTTATGATATTAATTTTATTTTCTGTGATTAATATAATTTAGCTCACACACTGACTTATCTGTGATTTTTTTTGGAAAATCATATACAATGTTTGTAAATATGTGAGCACCGTGTACCTATCGCATTTATTAATTTTTCTGTCATTACTTCACTTTTCATTCTTTTTACCAATTGCGGTAAGTGATTTTAATTTTTATTCTAGGTAGGGTCTTCACCTATAATTATTAATTAATGTATACAAATTATTGTTAACATTTTAAAAGAGTAAGTATGAAGTTTCTTGCCCATTCTTCTCCATACATAACTACCTTTTGGAAGGGGCAACTAGAATCAATTAACTATTTATGTAATTTTTGACGTTCAAAAGTGCATCTTCGTGCCTATTTCAAATAAATGATTTGACTATGACTTTGACTAACCCTTCGGTGAAACAATGTTTTTCAACTACAATATTAAGTATGTTCGGAACCCTTCATCGTGCGTGATCCGACACGCACTTGGCCGGTTTTTTCTTTTGTATAAATTCTTTTATGTTTTGTGAATGTGAGAACGTTATAGGCTTAATACACTGTAGATATATAGACCATTTTCTATTTTGTTAAGAACTTGGTACTTGTTGAAAGGCCTACACTGTCCTCCCATACTTACTCGTATTAATACTATAATTTGAAAAGATTTTAAAAGCCAATTATTTTGAAAAGAGTAACCGTGGAGTTTCTTTCGGGCTCTCTCTATCTTGGGCCGTCCGCCATATTGGATTACGAATGACGTCACTTAGCTAACCATACATTGCGATCCACACTAAACGCGTATGCAAAATTTCATCTCAATCGATTGAGGCTAACTGCTTTAAAATTCGGTTACAAAATTTGAAAAATCCCGAACATACAAACACTGCAATTTAAATAAAAGCTTGTAAATATAGTTTGTTTTTGGTGAAAATTTGTTTTTGTTTGATCTAAGGATCTATTGATAATCATATTTCAATTAAAAGCAATGTGAAAGGATCGTTTTTATCAATTTCAAGTTTTTTAGAATAAAAATGAGATTTTATGCAAATCGATTATCCTCTTTTTTCAACTACATATCTCACGTAATTTAATAGACTTCCTCTTTACAGATTGAAGTTTTACCCCTTTTAAATTTAGTAAAAGTTGTCTTTGACAAGGAACACTGTAACAGCTGGAAAACTGGAGGATATTATAGAAGATTTATTCAAACACAGTATAAAAACCTTTCCAAAAATCTATCTAGAATATCTGTCTACAATCCTTGAAAAAGTATGCAACAGTTTTATAGTGCCTGTAGAAATGAAGTGAAACTATCGCACTACACGGCACGATAAAAATGTTTGAACACTGAATATTTAAATCAAGTGTGCGATACTGTGCAGCAGATTGTATAGATATGCATTTTGAATAATACACGGCAAACCTTTCTACGCGTGTGTAGAATATCTAAAACACAGGTTGCCGTTTTAAACTAAATTTAACCGTTTTTACCGTTAAAACGTGTTACGTACACATTTCCTATTGAATATTCATTGGTATGAAAACATGTTTAAGGGATTTTCGAGGCTATCGGTCGGATTTTGTGGGCTATTTGTGTTTAGGTAGAAGTTTAGAGAAATATTTGACTGTTACATGTAGTTCAGTAGTTGTATCATTGAAATAATTTTAATAGCAGCTTTTGTATTAAAAGTGGCTTCATGAGTAGTGTTTTTAAGTGCCTGCGTTGGGCTTTGCATACCAACGGCAGTCAGTTTCGCTACCAATGTTGCTGTCTAGCTTATATTTCCAAGAATACTAAACTAGAGTACTTCTTCTTTTCGTGTGGCTAGTGACTTACCTGTTGTCAGAGTTTTTATGCCACCCATAGGCCTCTGGCTTGGCTAAACATGCTGTCGAGAAATAACTACAAGAGTACTTAGAGTACCTACTGTTATATTTATTTAAATACTACCTGACCCGACAGACTTCGTTCTGTCAAAAGCTATTTGACTGTGGCAGTTTGTCTACTCGCAAAGGAAATATAGTATAAACTTCCACTACTCTACCCTACCCTACCTACCCTACCCTATCCTACCCTACCTACCAACCCTACCCTACCTTAGATTACCCTAGATTAAAAAAACCTATTCTCAGACCTACCAAATGTACCTATATATAAAATTTCATCAAAATCGTTTAAGCCGTTTCGGAGGAGTATGGTAACTAACACTTTGACACGCCATCTGTCAAATGACTGACACGTTATATCAAACGCCAAAAAGTTACATTAGAAGATAGTTACATAAGATTAGTCTTTTTCTTATATTTTCATATTTTTTTAACTTTCATAATTTTTTTTCTTACATAAGAACCTTCTCCTTACAATAACAAGCACAACGAAAAAATAATTAGCGAAATCGGTCCAGCCGTTCACGCGTGGTGCCGTGACCAAGGGAAATAGGGATTCATTTATATATATAAATTTAAAAAAATGGTGCCCAAGAGACTGGCGGTATTGCCACGTTGTATGGCAATGCTTAGCCTCTGGCCAAGGTTAAAGCCAGCCTTTGAGTCACGGGAAGTGTCAACCAGCCGTTTAGAGATTTCGTTAAAACCATGAGCACTCGGACCCCACTGCCCCGAGGGTTTCAACCCCAAACGGCTCTAAAATATAATTATCGACAAGGTATATATTATACTATCGTCACTTGAGGTTGTCTGCAGCCGCTGCAGCAGCGCCAGCATAGCATGCAGAAAAGAGTAAAAAGTACTTATTATTTGTCCAGGGTACGTTAATATTTCACAGGCCGCGGTTTCATTTGTTTTCAGGGTAACTTCGTTAAAGCAAATAATTTCTTGAGTAATTTTTTCAAATAATTTTTTAATGTAGCTAATTCTGGCACTTAAAGCCAACAAAAAAATTTAATATTTAATTGATCATACAAGTTCTATGGATTCAAGTATACATTATATAATTAAGGTATACAACAAAATGATACAAGAAAATAACAATACTGAGCTGTGGTATTTTTTTTAAATATCGCAGCATGCATAATGCTGAGATTCCTTTTTTGGCCTCACACAGGTCTTTTTTGCAGTTTTTTTGTTTTTAGTTTTTAATGTAAATTTTGTTAGTTTTAAATGCTCCTTTTAAGGGGTCCGTAGTATACGAGGAACCCTTATAGTTTCCCAATGTCCGTCTGTCAGTCTGTCTGTCTGTCTACCTATCCGCGGCTTAGCTCAGAAACTATTAGTACTAGAAAGCTGTAAATTGGTATGGGTATACAAATTAATCACGTCAACAAAGTAGCAAAATAAAATCTTGAAAAAAAAATAAAAATATTTTGGCTACCTCCCGTACAAGTAAAGTGGGAATGATATGTCAATTATCATTATCATCATTTCAGCCGAAAGACGTCCACTGCTGGACATAAGCCTCCCCTAATTGGTGGGGGAGTTTGCCATAATCGCCACGCTTGGCAGGTGGGTTGGCGATCGCAGTATGGTGTTAAAAATGCATAGAGAACGCTGCTGCCCATTCTCTAGTAGTAAGTCCGTCAGTCGCCTTTTACGACACCCACGGGGAGAAATGGGAATGATATGTGCCTAATTGAAATAAATGATTTGACTTTGATTTAGAGTAAAAAGATTTAGGAAAGTTTATTTAAATTGATTTAGATCAATTAATAGTCTGACGAACCAGTAGTTTTTTTTTAAATCGTTTCATAGCAAAAGATTACAAAGAAAATGTCCTACAATTTGCTAGATATGAACTGACCTCATATACCCGACCTAAGCACATAGATTGTACGATAATGTCATCAAACCTGCGTTGCATGACAGTATGAAATTGCAAGTGTTTAGCTATGTAAAGTGATGCCCCTCGCGTGAGCTTTAGCACGCGATACGTTAGCACCGGCTTCGACCGCGTGGCTTTTTCTAAAATAAAAGTAGCCTAAATTACTCCTTGCAACATCAGGTATCTGCCAGTGAGTCGCGTCAAAATCGGTCCAGCCGTCATTTCTCAGATTAGCCGAAACATTGAGACAGGCATACAAATTTTTCGTTTTGTTATAAGTACCATATAAACTTTCATAACATGCATATAACAAAAAGTGTTATTTTGATATTATAAACAGACACTTCAATTTGGGATGGGTGACCATCTTTGCGCATCTTTACGCATGATCGAATCAGAAATGAAGAGATCCGCAGCAAAACCAAGGTAACCGACATAGCTCGAAGAATTGCCAAACTAAAAGGCAATGGGCAGGGCATATTGCTCGCAGAACAGATGGCCGTTGGGGCCGAAAGGTTCTGGAGTGGCGACCGCGTACCGAATCCGACTCGGCTGGGCAGCGTCCGGGAAGATACGCAATATCTTCTTGTACTACATACCGCAGTGTCTCAAGACGAAAGTCTTTGACCAGTGCGTGTTGCCAGTGATGACCTATGGTACTGAAACGTGGTCACTCATAATTGGCCTTATTAGAAGGCTAAAAGTCACCCAAAGGGCAATGGAGAGGGCTATGCTTGGAGTTTCCTACGTGATTGAATCAGAAATGAAGATATCCGTAGGAAAACCAAGGTAACTGACATAGCTCGAAGAATTGCCAAACTAAGTGGCAATGGGCAGGGCACATTGCTCGCAGAACAGATGGCCGTTGGGGCCGAAAGATTCTGGAGTGGCGACCACGTACCGGAAGACGTAACGTTGGAAGGCCTTCCACAAGATGGACCGATGATCTTGTAAAGGCCGCAGGAATCCGATGGATGCGGGAAGCACAGAACCGGTCGAAGTGGCGGTGCTTGGGGGAGGGCCTACGAGCAGCAGTGGACGTTTTTCGGCTGAAATGTATGATGATGATGATGACCATCGTTACATACTAAGACCCCTCCATGCCTCGGAAAGCACGTCGAGTTGTTTGTCTCGGCTGTCATTCGTCGATCATTGAGAGTTGTTACGGGTGGTTAGAAGCCCGACAGTCTGACAACCAGTCTTACCAAAGGATGTCGAAGTAAGGGTAAGGGTAAGTGGTCGCTCCATGTAGAATACTTATATTCAGCTGCATCTGGTTAGACTGGACGCTGACCTCAACATAGTTGAGAAAAGACTACGCAGATGATGCCTCACAAGTGCGCGTTGAACTATCTCAACACAGGTGAACTAATCAATACTGGTCAACTGTTCTTTGTAGTAAACCAATCACAGAACAAATAAACCATTAAGAAGTAGCACAATTGAACCTAAATTATTTAATGTGGTCACGACAGGGTCCGAGATTACCTATAATGGATATTGTTAGCCCACAAATCAAATTAAACCATACTAGCTTTTCCTTGCGACTTTGTCCACGTCGATTCTTCGGAAATAGAGAAAGTTAGATTTTCCAATACAAACTTTTACAAAATCCTTTCTTAGTGTACCTCGATACCTTCTAAGGATTTTTATATTTTTTTTCTAAGGTTCTTTGCTTGCTTTTTAGGGTTCCTTATTTCCGAATGAAAAAACGGAACCATTATAGGATCACTTGTGTGTTTCTCCGTCTGTCACAGCCAATTTGCTACGAATATAATGGACCGATTGAGGTAAATTTAGGTACACATCAATTTCTGTGACCCAAAAACGGACGTATTACGTAAATAAATTAATTTTGAATATGAGGGTAATAAATCACTTTTGTAAGACAAATAAGAAAATGTAAAAAAAAAATTGTGCACTGTACCGTATAACATAAAATGAAAGTGTGAGAGGTCTCGAGTATTTATTATCTTAATTTATTAAAACGGACACACTTACCTATGTTTTTATTTTTGTACCGTATGGCACTCGTGGGTTGCAGCTGAAAATAAGCGTCAGGTGGTACACCTTGTGTGTCATCTGACATTATGCTGAGCTGAAGCCCTTTTGGCATTATAAATCATTGTTTTCTGTTTTTATAGTTTTAAGGTGTATTTTTGCTGTAATGCCAATAAACGCATTTTTCTTACTTTCTTTTCTTTTTTCAAGTATATATTTTTTATAATTTTAAAATAAATTATTTAAAGTTACATAAGAAAATAAATGAAAATTGACCATTCACCCCTTTGTCTACGAAACGAGCCGAAATGAGCTTAAATTATGAAAAAAAAAAATTGTCGTTTACAGAAAAACCTATATGAATTCTATAGAGAATATTGTGCGTACAAACTTACTTTTGTAGTAGGAATATATTGGAGAGCGTGTTATTTAACTACAATGTCAAGTTAGATTCTACATTTCTTCTTTAGTTCATCCTAACTACTGAAACCTTCATTGTGCGTGATCCGACACGGGCTTGGCCAGTTTTTAATTAAAATATCAAGTATTAAACTTACGCTGTAATTAATATTAATTTTAAAATAATTCTGTTGTTGTTAGCTGTTGTTTCTGACAGTTAACTGGGTACAAAAGAGCTCATGACTGTAAGGAAAAAATATATTTTCCTTTGCAGTTCTCAAAGTATACTAAAAAACTAGCATTAAAATGCTTAAATGTTTGAGGAGCTTGTGGCTAAGTTATAACAGCCATGCGGGTCAATTCATTAGGTTAAGCTACTCTTGCCGTTGTTGGTTCGTGGATGGGTGACTATCTTTACATACCGAGACTCCTCCGTGCCTCGAAAAGCACGTTAAGCCGTTGGTCTCGGCTATCATTCGTGTATTTTTGACAGTCGTCAGAAGCCCGAAAGTCAGACAACCAGTCTTACCAAGGGGTATCGTATTACCCAGTAACTGGGCTGTGGAGGTCAGACAGGCAGTCGCTCCATGTAAAATACTGGTATTCAGCTTTATCCGGTTAGCCTGGAAGCCGACCTTAAGCAGATTGATTGAACTTGCTTGAATTTTAATGCTAGTTTTTAAATTTTGAACCGAAATTGATATTAGAAGTTATAAAATAATTAAACAAATTATCAAATTTCTATGTCGGGATACATAGCAAACAGCAGTCCACAATTTTGCTGCCACGCGTGGTGATTATAAGAGTTGAGCTTGTAGCGGCATCTACAAAGCTGTCTTTCTAAGACCTGACGTCACACAAATCCTGCATCGCGCAATCAGAGTTTACCGCGCGACTAGCGTATATACAACATCCCGACAGCAAACGTCGGGCAGTTGCCTTTCATATACAACACCCGTCTAGTTGGAGGATCCCCCCTAGTCTGTGAAGGATGAGTGAACTTTACACCCTGTTCCTCATACCTCTATAAGCAATAGGTCCTCTTAAAATCAGTCTACAAAGAGAAAACATTATTAACTTCTGTAGTAAGTGATCAAACTAATTACTCAATAGCTTAGCAGTTTCGATGGTAGACCATTAATCGAATTAAGTTGGTACCAATCAGCTAACATTTATACTGCTTTATTAGTTCCAAGTCGGGCTGGGATCTTGATCAAAATTGAATTCCAATAAATTTCATGAGCGCTATGCTTTATTAATGAAATGAAAATTAGTTTGATATTAAAAGGGAGTTCCCAGTTTGAGTTTCTGTGTCAACCTTTATTAGTTGAACTTTTTGCCTCTGTTGAACTCTTATTGCAAGAGAATTAAGGCGTAGTAATAACTTTTTCCGCGGCGGCGGCGGCGGTTCCGTGTGGTGCCGGACGTAACGAATAGCACCACCCCATTTCCTCCCGTGGGTGTCGTAAAAGGCGACTTAAGATACTTTCTAGAGAATGGACAGCTGTGTTCTCTATGCATTTTTAACACCACACTGCAATCACCAACCCGCCTGCCAAGCGCGGCGATTATGGCAAATTCCCCCCTTTTGGGGAAAGGCCTATGTCCAGCAGTGGATGTCTTTCGGCTAAAATGATGATGATGAATAACTTTTTATTTATGTAGGTATACGGTCTTATTTTTTTACCAATTATGTCAAGAAATTGTCGGTACCTATTACCAAACTAACTTTGGACGTAAAAGGATTATTTTTTCAAGAGGCTAAGAGATGAGTCCAACACGTTTGAAGATCTTAGCTGTTTAGTCAAAGTATCTAATATATATCAATACTGAGACAAGGCCTTTCTACGTGCAACTTTTTCGATTTCTGACGTATTGAAAAAAGTGGATATGTAGTGGTTTTGATCCTAACCTCCTCAAATATTATTTCAAAATAACAAACCACTTACCGAAAGCAACTACAGATATTAAATACCTATCACAAGAGGAAAAATAAGAAAATGTATATGAGATTATTCCTTTAGACAGTATTTTCTGTTCACTATTGTTTTTTCCAATTACAAGCCAAGAGAAACTTAAGTATGACGTAATTGGATTTTCCGCTTTACTAAAATGTTTCTCGTACTAGTTAAACTAAGAAACTGTAGTATCAAAATAGTTCTCATTATAATTTTATAAGGAATGCTCGGTATTGTTTCAAAACTTCGTATCTATAATTTGATTTTGTTGCTACGGGCTCTTTTAATCATGAATTTTAAATTCGAGTTATTTTCTGTAGGTTATAATTACAGGACTAACTTTTGGAGGTGATCTGTTTTATTTTTAGTTCTTGCCGATACGGGAGTAAAGCTCTAACGGAATGGTGGCCAACGTTAAGCCATAGAAATCAGGCCGTTCAAAAGTGAACCGGGAAGTATGGCAGAAGAATGGGGAGGCCTAATCAGTAGCGGCTGGCATTCTCTGACATTCCGTATGACAATGGTTCACCACGTTTACTCATCTACAGACTAACCGTATCAAGCACAGCTTACCATCCTACCTGCCATGCAGCCCTTAAAAATCAGGTAACTTTAATGAAATTCAGGTATGTGTGACGCGTTTCGTATCAGGAGGAACAAAGAAGACATTAATGAAACGCTAGTGTCGTTCCGTCTCCTAAAATGTATCCGTCGCAGGCGTTTTAAACTATGTATGCAAAGTGAGGAAATGGTGTTAAAGAATTTTATCACGCAATGTGTCGTTTCTAAGCTAATTTAAAACTTAAAAACTGTGCTTAGTAAAAATAGTTTGAAATTGTAGGTAACCATGTATAATAGATATCAGAAGAAAAAAAAACAAGAACAATTTATCCATGTGCCCCACTACTAGGTAAATTTCTTCCCATTCGACCTTTTAACACCACTCGGTATTACCTTTCAAACTAATTAGTTTGCCTACATAAACAATACTTCGATTTAAAATAATAGTGCTCAAGATAGATAGAAAAGATAGGATAGATGATCCTCAGTAATATGAGCCGACGCTCTCCGTTCAGCGCTCGCCCAAAGAAAATACCATTTTTCCTTTACACTTTTTCCAATCAACTTGCAAATTAAATTTATAAAAAGTCTCATTACTTTTAATAAAGCAATTTGAAATGCAGTGTTGTGGTGAACAGGAGAGTATGAACCCACTTAGGTTTTAATAATATGAAAACATTTGTAGTGCCCATTTGTAATAATTATTAGGTATGGTCGAATATGTAGTTTTTTTTTTTGGATTCAACTATTTTTAATAACCTTCCAGTCGATATAAATAGTTCTATCACCAAAACCTCTTTTAACAATAAAATACATTAGTACCTCCTAAATGTGTTTTGTCAATGGCTCACTGTAGTGAATATTTAAAAAACTTGTAAGTGTGTTTGTTTTATTTACGAATTGCATGAATAGTTTAACGTGCAGTGCGACATAAAATAGTAGAAATGAAATAAAATGGAACTAAAAAATTTCCATACTAAATTTGCCATGTCTAAGAATTTTACGTCAAAAATGTGACAGTTACGTAGAAAGTGGCGCCGTTATTTAATTTCTACTATTTTGTGTCGCACTGTACCTATAAGTGAAAAAGTGTTATAAGTATGTATATTGCAATAAAAAAGGAGCTACGTCTGTAGGTAATTTAATTGCGTAACATTTGAATCACAATCCGAGATATTTGAAGGATAATGCTAATCCATTGCTTCATAGGTTTGAAAAATTCATTTTTTTTTAAACTAACTTATCTAATTTAACTATGGCATCTCAGAGTTAACCTATACAGGTCGTGACTCTTTAACCAGTCTTTCCTGTGGTTGCCTTAAGCTCCTAAAAACTTAAAGCCTCCAGCCAGGGCGCAAAAACTTATAAACTAAACGACTGCGCGCTAAGGGCACCCTCTGTGGGGTACGAACCTCGGCTTAGGGCAGAGTCGGAGGGAGGATGGTAAGAGACCGACGGCGGCTGGATAAAATCACGTTACCAGGGGAATTTAAAGCTACAGGCTCAGCTATAGCGCGGGCTGGCGCTTTGCTTACGAGCAAGGGTCGAGGAGGACTATTTAGTCGGCGATTTCGCGATAGGCCTCGGCGGCGAGGTTGGAATGACGGTCGTGTATTGTGTTTGCGAGCTGCTGTACTTGTTTCCCTACTGCTCTCCTGGAGGAGAGTTGCTGGGGTCGTCTGGGTCGGTCAGTGTTGAAAAATTCATCTGCTCAACAACTTATGTAACGCTATGGACGTAGGTAAACTGTCAAAATGAAACCCATTGCGATCAATTGTCATTTTATGTGTGTTATACAATTACACTGCAGATTTCAGATTTAAACGTACCAATGTGAATTAGCACTGGCTGACAGTGAGAGAAGACTATCTACCTGCACCCTAATTACGTAACACCCTCGTTAAAGTTTTCAATGTGTTCCTTCAACTCGCATAATAATTACGTTTGAAACATTGATGTTTATAGGGTGTATCTATTCAAACACGAAATATTTTAAGAGATGCACCTCTATGTGGTAAAGAAGCTATGGAGTATATTAAAAAAAAAAAAAAAAAAATTACTTGATATGATGATTAATTACCAAAAATCACCGCGCTCGTGCCGCCACCATCGCCGAGTCCGGGCAGGTCATTCATAGAATAAGTAAAATTTTGGAAAATGCAACTCCTTTGCAAAATGTCTCAAGTAATTTTAAAATTATAATAATTATGTTAAAATATAACACATAGAAAAAAAATAACGCTGCTATGGCTTTTTTAACACCTATACGAGTAGGTGGTCCTCTTAAAATATTTCGTGTATGAATAGATACAGTTTATATATGATGTGTATATGCATAAAAACTTTTTCGCTGACTTAAAATTATTTTGATGTTTTAGGCCTATAAACATACAAAATGCACCGTGGATCGATTTAGGAGTCCGGGAGAGCATTATGCTGTGTACGGTCTTCGAACTATCACAATTGCAGTAACAAAATGTAAAAAAAAAGAAACACAAAAAATATAAATTCTTGGAAATCGAAATCAGATTTGCATTGCTTTGTTGAAAGTTGACTGAAATAGCATAATATGTCTTGATTGACTGCTTAGATCCATAAAGGTATGATAACCATTTAAAAGATTAAATCTGTAAATATATGCTATATTCATTTCCTATTCAACCCAGCGAAGGAATGGAATAATTCGACTGTTGTTATACATTGGTATACCTAATGTGTTCGCTCTCATCTCAGTATCATTCCAACGAACTGTACGGGGAAAGTTTTTGCGGTTTCTGACTTACCTAGTACTCAAATCTCTGTTAGTCCCACAGAGTTTTTTAATCCTTGTGAGAAACAGGATCGATTGGCATCAACAAACTTTTTTAAATTGCCGATTTTCCTACTGACTGAACTTTTTTTTTTTGCAAGATCTGTCAATGCATGCGTAGCGACCACGGTTAAGGTACCTGCTCTTATTGGCCCATCTCAAAACATAATGCAATACTGCTCATCCCCCATAGCAAATAGCATGATAATTTATACCCTACAGATTGACTAGACCTATAGAGAATATCTATGCAAAATTTGAAAAAAATCTATCCGGTAGTTTTTGCGTGATGCTAAAATATGTAATTTCTACACATCTTATAAAATAAAGTCACTTTTCGTGTCTGTTTGTGTGACCGTTTAGTTATAACAGACACGGTAAAAACTGCATCAAAATCCATTATCGTCGCCTTAGAGTGAAAACCTCGTATATGCACAAAAGGCAACATTACAGGAGGAAGCAAAAAATTGCGCCCTGTAAAATTTTATTACCACAGCTTCTTCAAATATCATGTCTTTTAGTGTGCAACATTCAAACTGGTCATAGATGGCGTTACAGTTTGCAAAACTTTTTTTGTGTGAAACTAGGACGTGCGTTGCTACGTTTTCTTTGCAAAATAGTAATAAAATAAAAATGATCAAAATTACATTCCCGAGGTTTTCACTCTAAGGCGACGTTATGTAGTTTTATATAATCGATTAAATTGAAATTTTGATGCAGTTTTTACCACAATTTAGAGAATTTATTCCGGAAGATTAAATATATAATGTACTAGCTTTATACCCGCGGCTCCGCACGCGTGGATGTCGGTTATCGCGTAATAAAAGTAGCCTATGTCCTTCTCCATATCCCAGGCTATATCTCTGCCAAATTTCATGAAGATCGATTTGGCAGTTTAGGCGTGAAAACGTAACATACAGACAGACAGGCATATTAATGTTTAACTTAGATGGAACAGAAATCTCGATGTTTTTACAGATTGCCACAATAGTACAGACGCCAGCAGGTCAAGCTACCCGAAACTGTCAAATTTTCGCAATCAACCTTGAACCTTATACTGTAGTGATTAAGATGAAATCTATTAAAGAATTTTGACAGATTGTAGTATGTGCTGGCGTCAATACATTGTGTTGTGTGAAGCAGGGGCATGTCACTAGTAAAAAAAAAAACCATTTTGACCTTAAGGTTAAAAAATACTGAGTAGGTATGTTCACAGTGACTTTTTGCTTGAAAAGTCTTCTCAAGCAAGACGTTAAAAAAAACGCGAGAACCTATAAAGCAGAATCAGCCTAAAATGATCCCAGTGCTGGGACACATACCCTCTCGGGGAGAGGGAGTGGATCGTAATCCACCACGCGGGCCCAGTACAGGAGTGCTATTCTGTAACTATCTCACCGTGAAAACATACGTGAAGTGAGTGTGGAGTGGGCTGTCAATAGTGTCAATCCCAAGCATCTGCCGGTCGATTCTGTCAAAATCTCACCGTGAAAATATAGGTGAAGTGAGCTTAAGGTGAACTGTCATCCTATCTGACGCTAGGGAGTCTAGAGATTGACACCTTACTTTCATCTCATTTCACCTACGAATTAACGGTGAGATGGTTACAGAATAGCACTGCTGTAGTGCTATTCTGTAAGAATCTCACCGTGTCAAGTTCCGTGAAGTGAGCTGTCATTCCACCTGATGCTATTCTATCCATATTCTATCCGTTCTATTCCGTAGGCATAAGGATGGCATTAAAAGCAAACAAGTGGTTACAATACCAACTGTTTACTGCAGCTGCCATTTGTCATGCCACCAACGCAATAGAAGTCAAAATCGGTTGAACGGACTGTAAAAAAGATTTACTTAAATGTCTAATGGAGTATAGGACATGCCGGTTTCCTCACGATGTTATCCTTCACCGTTTTGAGAGTAGTTGTGATGAAATAATTTGGCGTGGCTATGAACAGATGGCCGTTGGGGCCGAAAGGTTCTGGAGTGGCGACCGCGTATCGGAAGACGTAGCGTTGGAAGGCCTTCCAGAAGGTGGACCGATGACCTTATGAAAGCCGCAGGAATCCGCTGGATGCGGGAAGCACAGAACCGGTCGAGGTGGCGGTGCTTGGGGGAGGCTTATGTCCAGCAGTGGACGTCTTTCGGCTATGTGACTTTTCCTTATTCAAAATGTCCTAAATTCTTTTCTTTCTTTTCTTTTCTTTCCTTTTTTTATTTTTTTGAAAAAAGTTGCCCCACACTAGGAATTTCTCCTGTATCGTGGTTGCGTTTACAAACATTTAAACTCACATACACAAACAGCCAGACCCGGAACAACTAATTGTAGGTCATACGAATATTTGTCCGTGCGGGAATCGAACTCGCGACACGCAGCGCAGCAGTCAATCGTTTAACCACTGCGCCAACCGTGCCGTCAATTAATTTTAGATACCACTGACTAAAGCTCGTCGTCCACGACGCTAATCAAAAATAACGTGTTACGAACTCAAATTACCAATGCGAAGCCAGAATGTCACAGCACTAGTAATTTCAATGGCGGTCTGTAGGAATGCGTGTGGGAACAGACGAAACTCAAAGTATTTATTTCAAATAAACCAGTTGCAGGCACTTTTGAATTGTCAAGAGGTCGGTCAGTCAAAAAAATAGTCTAATTCCCCATTCCAAAGCGTTGTATGTTCCTATGGAGAAGAACGGGCAAGAAAATCCACGGACACTCTTTTAAAGCAAACTACTTTTAAAAATATTGGTATATCATTCATGTTGAAATTATATATGTAAGAACGATATAGAAAGACGTGCACGTTAAAAGCGTTAGTAATAAAATGATTATAGTACATTACTTACCAAGGTCTATAAAAAAAAGAAAGCCCGAAATCGCAGGTATTAGTGATCCGAGCCGCAGGCGAGGGTTGTAAATATGCGATAGAGGGCTTTCTTTTTTACTGCCCGTGGTGAGTACACAATTTTACGTCTTCACCTGACCACAATGCGAGTTTTTACTGTACGCGAGCATCCGGTAAAACTCACATTACGCACAAGTGTGACGTAAAAAAAAAAAATATATAATAAAATTAAAATAAGCCGTGGTAGCTAAGAGATGACCAGTCCCTTCTGACGGCGCCCGTTTACGAACATAACATATGGGGTCAGCACGGTTCAGCTCAACAATTTTGAAGCACACGCCAACATCAGAGAGACATTTGAGTGAACATGACATACTCTCAAACTAGACTTTTACCAGTATTCGCTTACATTGGAGCAAGCGTGGTTATCAATATTTGTTCCTTCTCTTAGTCAGAAGTAGCATTCACCTAGCAGTGCGATGATTACAGGCCGATGGTGCGATATAACCGTATATGTGAGTATTTCATCTGCCTAGCCTTTTATCCAACTTTCGGGTGTAGCTGAACAACCATGCAGCGCTGCGACTGCCTATCTAACCTCCACAATCCGCGGTAACACTACGATACTCCTTAGTAAAGCTGGTTGACAGATTTGCAGGGGATTAGTGAGTAACTACCTATTTTTTTCATCAAAGATTAATGTGGAAATTGTTTTAATAAAGGTCATTAAATGACCTAGTTTACTACACAATGCACATAGAAAATAAAATACATAATAAGTGCAGACGCGAAGCTCGGCGACGATCGATGTTCTAATTTTAACTTACTAACAACTAGCAGAGGGAGTGCACAAATAATTTACCTACCTAACTTTACCAGGTACTTTTATATGTATTAAAACATTTTCTTTTGTTAGCTACATTGTGGCCCACTGCTGGGCAAAGCTCTCCCCATTTTTCCTTTCAAACCTCCCCGTTTTTCATTTTATTTTTATATATTTTTTTTATCATTGTGTGTTTAGTTTGTGATCATTCTGTGTGATTCTGTGGTGTATGTATGACCATAACTGAGCTGAGATTCCTGAATGCACGGAGTCCCGTCAGCAGCAGGCAATGTCAAGTTTGCCTACTAATGAGTCATCAGCCGCACCACCATGCCCACCATCATCCTCACAGTCAGCTATAGAACTCCAAGGTTGAGCTTACATCCCTACAGAGGGAAATATTGACTTTTAGATGGACGGGTACAAGAAGGAGGGGATGTTGTTGTGGGGGATGGTTTAAAGGAAACTGGAAGTACCGAGTCCGAACGATCTGCTGATGCGGTATCTTGTTGTGACAAACAAACAGAATCACTTAGTGGGACGTCCGGACTCGGTGGTTCCGTTAGGAAAAGAAAGGAAGTATGTTATAAAAAGTTATTTTAAGTTTACCCTAATGTATGTATTGTTTATTGTTTTAGAGTATTTAACGAGTAATGATGAAGGAATGTGGTGTATGTATGCACATGTTCGTGTGTATAGCGCGCGGCGCATAGGTCGGCGCGCGCGCCCCTCAGTAATAAACTAGCTTGGACGCCACCTAGTCGTTTGATTACTTCCCAAATATACCAGATTCACAATTAATACTTTTTCTTCCTTTCTTTCTTTCTTTCTTTGCAATCTCTGGCTGCGTTTCCCAGAAAACATGATCAGTTCGTCCACCACGTTTGTCGCGGTCTACCTCGACGGCGATGTCCTCCCTCAGGCGCTCAGTGAGTGGCGATCATTGCCCATGATCTCCGGGTGCATTCGTGCGATGTGATCAGCCCAGTCCCACTCCAGTATAACGTTACGACAGTATTTTCCGAACGGGTAGCCAGAGGTGTAAACACTCACAATTCGCCAGTTACGTTTAACTTCCATGTAATAAGAGACGAGCCCAGTGCCTTAAACCGGGCACAAATACAAACTCCACGCTGTTACTGAGAAGTTCCTAATGGAACGGTATTTTTATTATGTTATTTTATGAATCCACCATTATGCTTTATGATGCACTAAACTGGCTTTAATGTTTGAATTGAGAGGTATTTCTTTAAAACACACGCTTTTCTGTTCAGTATTTTCCAGGAATAAGTCCAGGAATTCTGATTCAAAGACATTTCAAGACTGATTCCTTCATCTTCTTATACATAAATCGTTTTTTTTTTTTTAATTTTATAGTAACCATGCTGAAGATATTTTTTTTTTTAAACCGTTATCTTTGATTTTATTTTATTCAAAGACTTTCTTATCTTACTAGGTTGTAAATATCCGTTTTGACACCTCTGTGTATGACCTAGTTCACCTCCTACCTGTGACAAATTCCTTTCAGAAACAAATTCGTTTCTTTTTTAACTTGATCAGGTAAATGGTCCACATCCGTATAGTTGTCAAGCTTTTATGATAAAGAAGTATTTCTTTCTTTCTTTTATTTCGATAAACAAGAATACTTTTACTATAAAAAAAAACGTAATTCATTTTACCTACTTACCGACTGAACAGTTTCACGAAATACTTTACATATTTACCCTAACCGTATTGTCCTTGATGTCACATCATGCATATAATATAATTCTTCAAGCGTCAGCAGGATCCTTAACAAATATGGGAGCTTTTCACCCTCAAACGTCAAATATTGGTCAGAAGAATTTAAAGTCCAAAATACAGGGACTACATGTTTTATAATAGCAAACATATAGACACGTATGTGATGAGGAGTTTTGTTTATTAAATGAAATTTTGCTTGGTTGAATGAAAAGTAGTATCTCAGATAATTAAGTTTTTCCTATTGAAATGGACGAATGAAAGGAAACACACACGTACACACAGGTAGGTATGAGTATACGTAGCTACATATATAATGTATTAATTAATCCTAGCCACTTTATGGAATTAAATTATGTGTATAATACTAATAACTTTTTTTAAAGTCGAATGAGAAATTTTATTTCTAAATTGACAACATTGTTCTAATTTTTAACAGATAAAATCAAGAGAAGAATTATGTTAGACAATCTCCACTCACCTGTACTTTTTAAATCCATCAACAAATAAATCACTTACGTATACACTTTAATATTTACAAAGTTTTTATTAAGCAGTTACTACATACAACATTCATTACGTTAAACTAACAAGAAACAAACTTCAAAGTTTATGACACACTCACTTAAATTAATGTTTTATCTGTAATTAAGCATAATTTATATACAGGGTTAATTACACTTTTTAACGTATCGTTGACAGTTCGTCACGCGCGCGCGAAATGCCAAAAGAGGCAGCAAAACCAGTAGGAACCGGTTCAAACTGGACGGCGTGCGGCCAATTACTGAGGATCGCACGCAAGCCCGCGCTAAACGCGGCACTGCGCATGCTCCGCGCCGATTGACACCCGCCAAGCTTATACACTAATACTACAGGAGAGAATATTCATAAGTTAGTTTTTAGTTTTGTTTAGAATGTTCCTCGCGGGATACGAATGGGCCGTCGAGTTTGCGAAATCAAAACAAACGATAAACTGAAAGGGAATGAGCCCTATTGGGGTTTATTTGTACCTTCATATAATTTTAACGAAATTTTGTTTACGTTGCTATAGAATGTACTGAATTTCTGTTTTTTTTTTTTTAAGTTACGTAATATACAGAGAATTGTTGCGGTAAGACTCTTTAAAGAAAATGGGATTGTTTGCATCTACGAGTACAAGTCTCTAATGTAAAAAGTGTGTCTATTTCCTAATACCATGAAATAAACCAGTTTGTACCGTGTGGTGCCGAATTTAAATAATAGCACAACCCCATTTTCTCCCGTCACGTCGGTGTTCGTAAAAGGCGACGAAGGGACTTAATAGAGAATGGGCAGCAGCGTTCTCTATGCGTTTTTAACACCATACTGCGATTGCCAATCCGCCTGCCAAGCGTGGCTAATATGGCAAATGCCCCCCTTTTGGGGGAGGCATATGTCCAGCAGTGGACGTCTTTCGACTGTAATGATGAAACCAGTTTAGTTCTATTTACTAAAATATAATACTCAGACCTTGTTTTGAACAGCGCTACACTCAACAAAGAACACCATTAAGACTGCCTAATTCATTGACTTCAGTAAATCTGTATTAATACACCCGATGGGACATCTTTAAATCGCTAAAAGCTTAACATCCATCCCCTTTTATCAGAACGATTGTAGAAAACCACTCAACCCTTTTAAACCCCAATCTGAAGTGCGTCCGGTCGTTAGTAGACATTAATGGAATTCAACCGGTTACTCTGCCGTGAAAATAACAAGGAGGCTGGATTTCATAAGCCCAATCTGTTGTTCTCACAGCGATAACAATGTAAGGTGACAACATGCAAATTGTTCGGAATTTTCGTTTTACAATCAAATAAGCGGGATTTGAACGTTCAAGTAATTTGGTACTAGTGGATTAATGATTAACTGAGCTTGATTTTTAGTAAGCTAAACTATTTTTAGGGTTCCGTACCTCAAAAGGAAAAAACGATCCCTTATAGGATCACTCGTGTGTCTCTCTGTCTGTCTGTCCGTCTGTCACAGCCAATTTGCTCCGAATGTAATGGACCGATTAAGTTGAAATTTGGTATACATATCAATATGAGTGACCCAGACACGGACGTGAACCGTAAATAAATTAATATAGGGGGGGGGGGCAAAAAAAAAAATTTAAAAAAAAAACCGTACCGTGTGACATATCAAATGAAAGGGCTAACTGTGAGCGTCTCAAATATTTTTTTTTATAATTTAAAATATTTTGTTTTAACATTTTAGACGAAATTTTACCATTCCCCCCCTGATTTCCGAAACTAAGGAGCCTAAATTTTTTAAATTAAATACAGAAAATAGTTCTATACTTATATAATAGATTACAGGAAAATCTATAAGAAGTCTATGGTCTTAAAATAACCTGGTAAATCTCTCGATATTGTGCGTACAAACTTACATCTGCAGTTGGAAAGTATGGGGGATTATGATTACCAACTACAATGTTAAGTTTGTTCTTAGGATAATTTCCTTCCAAGTACGGAACCCTTCATTGTGCGTGGTCCGACACGCACTTGGCCGGGTTTTTTAAGTCAAAACTTTAAAGCATAAAAATATATATGGTACTAAGTGTTGAATATAAAATATAGTGTAAATGTGTCAATTGAAATGTCTGCCTTTAAAGCAAGAGTGAACAAGCATCTTCTGGGCACGCTCTTTCCATCATAGATCTCATCCATCGTTTTCATAAAAAAATTAATATTAAATAAAAGATAAACTCAAACTCAAACTCAAAGCATTTATTTCAATAAATGCTTTGAGTTTGAGTTATAAACCATTTACAGGCACTTTTGAATTGTCAAAGAGACGGTCAGTTAGTCAGAAAGTTGAAGCTAGATGCCCATTCCAATAAGTAGATCACTATGGAGAAGAACGAACAAGAAACTCCAAGGACACTCTTTTAAATAAAGATATTACATAATCCTGGGTACATTATTCTTGTTGCTTCTATATGTGAGACAATGTAAAAACTAATAAAACAATTCAAAATATAAAATTAAAAATAAGCCCTGGCAGTCAAGAGATGACCAGTCCCAACTGACGGCGCCCGTTCACGAACATGACGCATGGATCAGCACCATCCAGCTCAGCCATTTTGTAGGGAACCGAATGATCCAACACACGCGCCACCATCAGTGAGATATTTAAGTGAGCATGACATACTCTCAACTGCCATGCTCTTTCAAGTCAACATAAATCATAATAACATAGTAAACGGCTCCATGGTATTCACATTTACAAAATTGAATAAATGCTGCTAAATTATACAGAACTATAGTTTGCAATGTATTTGAGAGATGAATAAAAATTTACTACCAAAAAAGAAAGAAAATAATTATTATCTATTGGAGTATTCAACAAATAAAACATGCTTAAATAAAAACAAAATAAACATTAAGTTCGTAATGTCAGAAAATAAAATAAAATAAAAAAGGGGGAAGCAACTTCCAAGTATTAAAATTTTATCTAGTGAGCCCAAGTGGCAGTGGTGCAGGACCAGCATTTAGCCAAGCATTTTTATCTACGATATAATCATCCAACTTATAATATGCTTGTCTACATACTCGTAGTGTGCGTTTAATGCATGTTTTAAATTTCTTCTCATTTAGTTGAAGAATATCGAGTGGTATTTTATTATAACATTTTACACAGTACCCCCCATAAAAGAAGTGTGTACTTTAGACAATCTGAAGCGTAGTTGATCTAATTTGTTCCTATTTCTAGTGTTAAAATTATGCCTGTCACTTATTTTACTAAAAAGATGTAGATTTTTTCGAACATACATAATATTTTCAAATATATATTGACAAGGTACCGTCATAATGTAATTTTTTTTAAACAGCTCTCTCAGCGATTCGCGTCTGCGAAGGTTGTAGATAGCTCTGACAGCCCTCTTTTGCAGAATAAAGATGGAATCAACATCTGCAGCTCGTCCCCACAGCAAAATACCGTAAGACATTATGCTATGGAAGTAACTAAAATATACCAGTCTCGCGGTATCCACGTCTGTTAATTGGCGGATTTTCCAAACAGCGTAAGCGGCTGAACTTAGCCGCCCTGCAAGGGATGTTAAGTGAGGACCCCACTGTAGTTTTGAGTCAAGCGTAATCCCCAGGAAAACCGTCTTTTCGACGAATTCTAGTATCTCTTTATTCAATACAACGTGACATTCACTACTTCTAACGTTCGGTAAAGCGAATCTTATGTATTTAGTTTTCGTCTCATTTAATACCAAATTATTTACAGTAAACCAATTATGGACCTTAAGCATAGCGTTATTTACGTCGTCAAGGTCATGTCAGTTTACTTTAAAAATCAGTGATGTGTCATCAGCAAATAACACCATTTGGGGTCGGTTTTTCAGTAAATAAGGTAAATCATTTATATATAATAAAAAGAGGAACGGACCCAGTATTGAGCCCTGCGGTACACCCATTTTGACTTTTAAACCCAATGAAATAACACCATTTATTTGAACTTGCTGCGATCTATTATTCAAATATGATTTTACTAAGCTAAGCGCAAGTTTACCCAGTATGTTCAAGTTTCAAGAGCAGTGTTTCATGATTCACGCAATCAAATGCCTTTGATAAGTCGCAAAAGATGCCTATTGCATCTTGTGCATCTTCCCATGCCTTATAGATGTGTTTTAATAAAGTGACCCCAGCATCGGTTGTGCAACGTCCTATGGTTTTCACCAAAGGACATTGCACAACCGATGTACTGTCATACTGTTGATCGTGTAGGATGTTATTACAATTAAAGTGATTGAGCATTTGATTTAACATTACTTTTTCAAACACCTTGCTGAAAACTGGCAAAATCGAAACGGGTCTATAATTATTAGTGTCTTTGCTGTCCCCGGATTTGAAAAGTGGAATGATTTTACTGTATTTCATTAAATCCGGGAAGACCCCTTTTAGAGCCCTGTTACTTACCGTGTATAGTAAGCGTCAAACTTTATGACGTCTCTGTAAGTATGCTAAGTATGCTACTTACTGCGCAGTACCGCATCCCTCACCCCCACTGACACATGAATTCGTTACTGCGCAACGACTCGCCTCAAGTTCCGAGCCGCCATATAGTTTCCATAGAGCTGTAGCAAGCTATGAATAATTTATTTTATTATTTAATCTCGGTACATTTAATTCCTAGTTTTAACCGACTTCAAAAAGGAGCAGGTTCTATGTTCGACTGTATGTTGTATGTTTTTTTAATGTATGTCCACCGATTTCTTAGTCAATTGTAAACGGATTTTGAAAATATATATTTTTTTTGTTTTGAAATGGTGTACTTTCAAAGTGGTCCCTTATAAATTGAATTAACTTTGCTTAGATAGTTTTTGAGTTAGCTTCGGTAATACGTATTTAATTATTTATTCTTGGTGATGTTATAATACTTCCGGTCACTGTTGTTTACATAGCAAGCAGTCGTAAAAGAATTGGTATCTGGTAGATACCAAAACTAAAAAGGGAAAAATATAAAACTTTTTTACAAAAAAAAAAAAAATTACGACTTCCAAAAAAGCACTATAAATAAAATTGAAAAATAACTTTAATTTTGGAAGTCGGTGTCTTTATATCTGTATTCCATTTTAGTTTTTTTCGACTTCCATAAAAGTTCTTTTTACACAATAAATCCAACCGGTAACTCTACCGAAGCCAATCTGTTGTTCTCATAGTGATAACAATGTTAGGTGACAACATACAAATTGGACGGATTTTTCGTGTTTTGGTTACTAGTGGATAAATGATTAAATGTGCGTGATTAATCATTAGTAAGTTAAATTATTTTTAAATTTCGTGCCGCGGCAGCGGCCGGCGAGTGCCAGACACGGTACTCTCTTTCTTCTCCTTTAAAACTCTTGTCAGGCGTAAGTGATACAGTATAGTTTGGAACCAGTCCGTACGCGTCCACGTTCCAAACTATACACGAGCAGTACGCAAAGTTCGTGTACTCGTATACATTGTAATCGCAGATTTAAAAATAGCATTACAATGTATAGGCGAGCAGTTTCCTATGGCTGCGTTCTGGCCTTGTATAGATTGGAAAGACGCAGCAGCGGGTGTTGCTTGGCACAACTTGGGAAAGACTCTTGGACTGTGATAGGCTAAATAAATTGATTGCATTGATAAATCATTTCATTTGGCATGGTGTCGTTCCGTCTTTATTTATCCCGTAGTGGGACTTACAGATTTCGGTAGGTGTGTCCGTGGCATTACTGCGGGCCCTATCAGAATACAAACGCTGCGGTATTAATTTTTTAAATATCTAGTGGCCTTTTTGGCCTCGCACAAATTTACAATGTTACTAGTTTTAAATGCTCATTTTTTTACTGTTTGTGTTTCTTGTGCGTGCCCAAATAAAATATTTTTCTTTCTTTCTTTCATTCTTTCTTTCTTTCTTTATATTTCATGATAAGAGACTTTTATTTTGAGAGTGATACGAGTAGCCATAGATTGCAGGCACATTGTCATTTTCGCTTTGTTAATATATTAAAGGAAATGAATAATGGTCCCATACAAGCTTGGCCCAGAAATGAACAAAAATAAAACAAAATGTATTATGGAGCTATAATAGTGTTTCATAGCTCTGTATATTTTTGTTCGTCATAAAACTTTGTGAAGGGACATAAGACCCTTCTCAAATCTGATGACTCCAAAAAATAAATTCAAACCTGTCAATCGCGGAGTAATCCACTGCCTTCCAGCAGATTGAAATTCACTCAAATCTAAGAAAGAAAGAAAGAAAGAAAAAACGTTTATTTGCGGTAAACATGACGCAAAAAAAGAACACAACACAAAAAAAAAAAATAGTTTGGGGTAAATATGCGTCACATCCACGCAAAACGGCCATCGCTCAGCATAATGCTGCGACCCTATGCGAGACAGAGCCCCAGCGCTGGTTTTCAGCGACAGCCGGCGTTAACGTGATGACGTCGACCAGTGCCCGGTACACGATGAGATAAAAAATAACATAAATACACAATACATAATTATTACTAATAGTTTTTATAAAAAATAAAATTTTAACAATAAAAAAATGGCAACATTCCATTCCGTAGGCAGCGGCGTACGCGCCGCCGTCTAAAGTTATCTGTGCGTGCAGAGTATAGTTTATAGTACTCTGTGGCGTGCAGTTCAGAACCTTATGACTTAATCAATAACATGGCGCATGATGTAATATTGGATGGAAACAAGTTATCAAACGATGTAATAAGTGATTGTGTTGGAATTGTTTTTGTAAACAGTGTTTGTGAAATTGTGTTATGTGTTGTCGTGTAGATGACTAACTCGGTGACTTGTAGGAGATCGACCACAACAGATCAATGACAAAATTGTAAGTATGAAATAATTATTTAAGATAAATGCATCGTGCATTTATTACATTTTGTTACTATTGAATAATTTAAAATTAGATTGTAAATTAGATTTAAAAAATGAGAAATATATAAAATTAAGATATTTTGCTTTATCAAGGACGTATACTTGGCAAGTCGCAGTGTCCCAGTTAATTAAATAGGTTTCACCCGTAAATTACAGAAACAAAATTGGCGTTCCTGTGCAGACATCAAATACAGCCCCACTGACAGAAGACCGAAATTCCAAGTAGGCAGCCCACGCTCTGAGAGATCCCAAGCCAAAGCCTGCAGGCTATGACCCCTGAGGTACAGTAAACTGATATTGGAGTACATGTTTAAGGTTGGATGGAATTTTGTTCTTGTACAAGTAACTTTTTGTGTTGCAATTTGAAGGTTTGTATTGTTTTCAGGCGTCGCATTGGTGGTGGGAGATCATTCCAACAGCGTGTGGCTGCGAACTTGAAACACCCCCTAAATGCTGTAGTTCTGTGCATTGGCACCGACAGTGGGCCTACGATTGAGCGGAGACCATACTTTAGATGGTTTTGTTTCCAAGTAAGCTTTTCATAGAGGTATTGTGGTTTATGAGTTTTAACAATACCAAACAACAAGTTGGCTAAATGAAGCTTCCTCCTGGCGGCCATCTTTAATAATTTTAGTTCATTAATGTATGGAGTAACATGACTTCTTCGCGGAACGTTAACACAAAAGCGAACACAGGCATTCTGGATACGTTGGATCACACGCTCCGTTCTTGAAAGCAGGCATGGTCCATAGACTGTGTCGCAGTAATTTAACTTGGATAGGATGAGACTGTCAACAAGTTGTTTTCGTACTGGTATGCTTAGGTATTTCCTTATTCCATACAATACCTTTAGCCTATAAAAACAATTTCGGAGAACATTGGTCACATGGGCTTCAAAGCGCAGCTCTGGATCCATAATTAGTCCTAGATTACACGCCTGCTCCACTCTCTCAATTTTCTCTCCCATAATAACTATCTCAGGGTTGGCAGACAATATTGCACTAACTTTTTTCTTAGAACCAAGTACCATAAATTTTGATTTGAGGGGGTTCAGAACCAGAGAGTTCTCCTCTGACCATACAACCACCCTATGCAAGTCCTCGTTCATTTTCTGCACTGCCAAAGATGTTTCATCCCCTTTGAATGATATGTACAACTGAATATCATCGGCATAAATGTGATATTTGCAATTTATAAAAGATTTTATTATATCCGCACTATACAGAATGTACAATAAGGGCCCCAGAATCGATCCCTGAGGGACACCCCTTGACACTTGGAGGGGAGGGGATGACACCGTTGATCCGTCCTCTCTATGCATCTCCACATATTGAGTCCTGTTCGTAAGGTAGCTATTAAACCACTCCACCGCATCCCTCGTCTAACGACTGTATCCCAAATGATTCATTTGCTATGCCCCAGTTTATAGAACGTTGGATCTCCGTTTGAAACCAGGTATAATCAGAGTGGTTATAAAAGCCCAGATAAACTGTAATGCAAAGATCCATAAAATATTTCCTGAAAAGTTTTGCCAAGTAACGAAAGCTGTGGTGGTTTTCAAATATTATCAGTTATTTGTTATTATAATTATCTCTTTGTCTGTGCTGTACCATACTTTATCCATGTCCTTTGACAAACTGTCGTAATAATTCAAAATCAAGTCATGCAAAATACGTTGCTCCATACATGTCAAACAAACGTCAAAAAGTTAAATCTTAACGAACGTAACTTACGGATAACTGGTAACGTGTTGTGGTTGCCCTTTATAAATAATTATTTTGGGAACCACGACACATAATCTTTATATAAGTTACTAGACACGCTCCGCGGCTCAGTTCATGTGTGAATTATTTTATTTTCTGACATGAAAATTAGGCTTTTGTCTTTTTGAATTACTGAGCTAACCTAAAAAAGCTAAAATTAAAGTTGGTTCGATAGTTTAGCTGCAAAAAATCTATATATACATATACATATATATACATACATACAAATAAATAAATAAAATTGAAGTGAAATAACAGCGTTTTTACTAAATACTTATGTAATATACACGGTATTTATAACAAAAAAACCTTTTTTTAATTTCGTCGCGGTCCGTCTGTTTTTTCCGGCTTATCTCTGAAACGGTTTGACCAATTTTGACGGAACTTCACTGGCTGATAGTTGATGTTATATGGAGTACCATAAGCTACTTTTGTTTAAGAAAAAGCCACGCGGGCCTAGTCGCAGGTAAAAGCTAATTTAATGGTTTAGAATGGATGAACAATACCGCAGTATCCACGATAGCATAAAAATATAAGTAAGTATTCAATATTTATTTATTTGCATCCCAGATGTTAGTAATTCCATTTCTTTGTTACCTGTACATCTGTAATTTTTCTGACATAAATAAAATACTGAGAAAAAACATCCCATCATCTCTGAAAACGTCAACTTCTGAACTTGGCCCCTTAAGACTTGGCTGAAAGGAAAATTAATGTTTTTTACAAAGAAAGAAGAAAGGAAATAAAATGTTTATTCCGAATTTGTTGTATTGAAACATACATAATTATTGAAGGATAAGAGTACAGCTAAGTAG
Source organism: Dryobota labecula (assembly GCA_947523025.1). NCBI lineage: Eukaryota > Metazoa > Arthropoda > Insecta > Lepidoptera > Noctuidae > Dryobota > Dryobota labecula. The sequence continues at coordinate 26,196,768 of OX383287.1, read as the reverse complement.
GTAGTGCTCTCTTTAATTTGTTTTCTTTAGTGACACAGAGTTAGTAATAGCCTTTTAGCCAAATAACATGCTAATCGACGTTATACCCTGAACCTAATTGATTGCTTCACAAACATACAGCTGTTTTCTTCAACATAAAAACATATGTACGTAAAATATACTCATAAAACAATAGCTTGATTGATCGATTATATATTCCAAGGGTTTTTCCGTGTCGTTTCCATTTACATAATACATATTTAATTCGATGAAAAGGTATCCATACATTACCCAAAGGTTCGAGACAGGAAAAACCGAAATAAATTTAAAATATGATGTCCTGAATTTGGATGATTATTTAAGAGAAAAAATAATATTGGACTTTAATTAACATAATCAAAAATGTATTAATAAATAATTAATTAAACCAACTTTGGAACTCTGCCGGAGAAAGTTATTTCAGCTACTGTACATTTTTAATGTATTCAACACGTTGGAATCTAAAAGGGACGTAGTTGCCAAATTGGAGAATGGTCTATTAACGGAAAAAATACTATTACTACTGTTAGTGTACGGCCTGAGAGAAAAGGCGTACGGCGGGGCGTTTTGCGTCGCGTGCAAGTGGCGAAAGAATGTTCGCCGCGCCGCTCGCCGCCACTCAGAGTCAGTCTGCTATTACAATAGTGTCCGACTGATCTATCATTGATTTCATAATTGTTAATTTTGATAAGTTTGGTAATCTACAAATATAATGGCGTCATTATGACTTTCCAATGGTCAGCCACTGACACTCCAATGAAAGAATTGGTAATCTCGTACATAATGACAAATGAAACTTCCTACTAAACTTCCTACTTCCTACTACTTCAGATTGCTTATAACACTAATAAATAATATGCAAAAATATATATAAATTAAATCTGGCATGAATAAATGTTCAAAAATGCCATTGTAATACAATTCTATTACGAGACCATTGACCGACCAATGATCGACCATTATGAATATAGCAGATTACGAACTTTTAGCAAAATGACAATGGGATCTTGTTGGAGTGACGAATTTATAAAAATAACAGACTTGGGCCCCAGGACACTCGCGAGGGATTGTATGTGTTTAACATGAACGCTGCACGCGCCGCCCCGCTAGACGCTCGAGACGAGCGCACGCCTTTTCGCTCAGGCCGTACACTTACTGTGAGCAAAATCGAAAGAGAATCAACTTTAAATCAGCCCTGTCCAATATTAAACAAAACTGTTTGTTAAGGTTTCTGGGACATCAAACATCTTTTATTTTATAGGTACTAGCTGCTGACCGCGGCAACGCCCGCGTAGCTTTTTATAAATCAAATGTAGTCTCAGTTACTGCTTATCGTCGTATCCTACGAATAGGGGCGTAACTGCATAATAGCTACTTTTCAGGAGACACTTTTTTGTGTTTCATTAAATTAAATATGAAAAAAATAAGTATTGTTGATTTCTTATAATGTGTATTAGTATTTTAAGGTTCGGCTAGGATTATTTTCAATAAATTATCTTCATACTTTATACGCATTTGGTCTTTAAATCCCGTTTTTAATTGTTTTGTTGAACTGGTTTATGTGGTATGATGAGCAGAATTGAATTATGCAATAAAAAAAGAAAGCCCCTATTTTCGTTAGGGCACTATTCGTAGGATACGACGATATAACATCAGCTATCACCCAGTGAAAGACCCGTCAAAATCAATCCAGCCGTTTCGGAGATTAGCCGGATTAAACAGACAGAAAGACAGACAGGACAAAATTTAAAAATTGTTTTTTTGTTAGAAGTACCATGTATACTTTCATATGGATTAAGTAAAATGTTGTTATTTAGTTGACGTTACAAACAGACACTTCCATTTTATTTATTTTTAATTACTATTTTTTTAAAATTAATACCTAAGATTTTATTTTAAATCAAAACAACCGGTCTGTCTCTATGTATGCCACGGTAATGATACTAAAACTGTACGTATTCTCCAGACATCGAGGAAATTACCGTTTTCACTGAAGAGACACAGAGCACTACAAAGCTTATAAGGACACAGACACACGATAGCTTTGCAACGAATTATTTAATCTTCCGATTTTATTCATCGATTATATTCACGTCTGCTTTTTGTTATCACTTGATATAGTTTGCTTGGATACTGATTAGTTACAGGGGTTAACAGAAATAATGGGTAAAACACATTGATAGAAATCTAAACAAAAATATCCCTATTTCCACCAACACTAGGTAGAATTATGCAAACTCCTCTTAAATGTCGCATGTCTGTGCTAAAACTTCTTAGTAAAGCACTAGAAGCTAAATATACCACTCATTAACAAGTTAAGTATAAGAGGTACTTTCTGTACTCGCTGTAGTCGTCTGTAAGTACAAGATTATAAGCAGCGTAGTCACATAGAGACCTAATTTTATGGAAGCAAGCATTTCATGCGTGGCTTGATAAACAGAATAAGGATAAAATGTAAGGATTTCTTGCTATGTTTCTATTTACACACATATAAGACGCCTCTGTGTTTGCTCTTTTAATATTTCGTATTTTGGAACGAGGTTCTTTAACTTGACTGGCGGTAGGAGTTCATTGGTAGAAATCATCACGTAAGGAAAAGAGTTATGCCTCCTCCATGCGAATTTCTCTCTCTCTCTCTCTGTCTCTTTTTATTACATACTGGGTGGATTTTTGAGACAGGGCAGTAAAGGCTGTCGCTGAAAACCAGCGCTGGGGCTCTGTCTCGCATAGGGTCGCAGCATTATGCTGAGCGATGGCCGTTTTGCGTGGATGTGACGCATATTTACCCCAAACTTATTTTTTTTTGTGTTGTGTTCTTTTTTTGCGTCATGTTTACCGCAAATAAACGTTTTTTTCTTTCTTTCTTTCTAACCATTGAAGTTAGAGAAAAACGGTTTCAGAAGACTGGCCAGTCTATCCATAGTAAAAAAACTGGCCACGTGCGTGTCGCATCACGCACAATGAAGGCTTCCGTAGTTGGGATGAACTTATCCCAAGAACAAACTTAACATTTTAGTTAAAAACAAGTTCTCCCATACGTTCTAACTGCAAATGTAAGTTTGTACGCATAATATTGAGAAAATTATCGTGTTATTTCAAGACCATAGGCTTCTTTTAGGTTTTCGGGTAATAGATAAAGAACTATTTCTGTATTAAGGTTTAGTAGTTAAGGGGGGAATGGTACATTTTCACCTACTTTCTTAAATAATTTTAGAAGTAATTATTTTTAAATTATGAAAAATATGTATCTGAAATCCTTACAATAAGCCCTTTCATTTACCTAATATTCACTCGGTACAGTTTGCAATACTTTTTTTAATTTTCCATTTTGCCCCCCAAAAGTGACCCCATATTTAAAATTCATTTATTTATGTTACACGACCGTGTTTGGGTCACAGAAATTCACATGTGTACTAAATCTGCAAATTTAAGTTTGTAAACGCAAAAACGATTTTTTTATGTGATAAAACTACAAATTAACAATTTTTTGACTTTTTCCTTTACTTGTGCTGTGAGACCTTGCTTCTTGCTAAATTTCATGATTCTAGGTCAACGGGAAGTACCCTATAGGTTTTGATTTACATGCGAATATCGCATATATGTCCCATAAATGGCTGTATCTTTTTATTGCGTTGATTTAGAAGCTTGATTTTTTCAGAGCTCCAAGAGAGCATAGACCTTCGTATTTAAATTCAACTTGATATCTCCACGCGTTCCTGAGAAAAAGGGTCTTGACAGACTGACAGACAGACATACGGACAACGAAGTGATCCTATATGGGTTCCGTCTTTTTCCTTTTGAGGTACGGAACCCTAAAAATTGGGAGTCTCATTTCATACGAATACATTTCGTAGGAAATGAGACTCCCAACTTACTTTTTGCGATTCCTGACTGGGAAAAGTTTTTTGCGATTTCTGACTTTTCTGGTACTCAAACCTCAGTTGGTTCGGTAAAGTTTTTTAATCCTTATCAAAAGTTACAGTCAGCTAACAACCAAATTCATCATTCATTCATTCATTTTGTCATCAAAATTAACACAATATAATCCGATAATATGCTTTTTAGCATTTCATCAATAGCTAAGAGTAAAATTTCCATATACAATTTAAATTAAATACTTTGCTCAATAATTTAAGATTAAGAAAACTGAAGTGTTAATTGACTTTTCCTGCTGAACGCCGCCAGCCCCATACTCTCACTACTAGATCCCACTACTGTTTAAGGACCACTTCTTATGAAGAGAAGGAGCCATGTTTTAAAAATCCCTCAATGTTTGTCTGTTTTGCATTTTAATAAAGTTTAAGGAAAAGCGTTGGCTTTGTGTGGAGTTAATTTTTTCCATTTAATATTTTCATGTTTTATTTTCTCGTGCCTCGTCCGTATTATTCTAAGAGTTAATTCCTTCCTTATCCTATTTCCTGCTTACTCCGCCATACAACGTAACCACCTGGTTACCTTTTTATTTTATTTTTTTGAAGCTGTTTTACTAAGTTGCTTTACTTCTGTTCTCAATCGTTCACTGCTGAGAATCGTGACTTAATTTCAAATTGTCAAATGTCTTTCTCCATCTGTTACGATCGGTGACCTGATGGAGTGCAGCGCTGATAGGTATCTCCAGTTGCTCAGATATTTGATCCGATCACCGTTTTGGGCTTCGGCCTAGGTCTCTTGCCCTCTATCTTTCCTGTTACTACTAATGTCATGCCACACTATAGTGTGGCATGACATGAAATTTTTGTATTTGGTATACCAAATACAAAAATTTGAGCATTCAATCGTATGTCGTATATTTCATAATGTGTATATGAAAAAGCCAACGACAGTCAGCGCGCTTGCCGCTACCATACAACTCGACTCGCAGTCCGCGTGCTTACAGCACGTGAGCGTGCTGACCGCATGCTTACTGCGTGCCAACTTCGAGTCGCAATGTAAACAAGTTAATGTAAACCGAGACTTGCACCTCGCGGCCAGCGCTCGGACTGCGACCTTGCACCTCGCGGTTGGCGCACGCACTGCGAGCTTGCACCTCGCGGACGACACGCAATTAGCGCTCTGGCGGCTAGCCGTAGCCGAGGCGATCAGCAGCTGCGGAACCGGTATAATGTGCTATGACGTTTAGACGATCCACGTTGTTGATACTTCTGCAGGCAATGTGGCCGAAGTATCTCGCGATACGTTGAAAGTTGTATCAAGTTTTACATTATTCGGTGTTAAAATTATATAAAGATAATTATCGATAACCTGAATATGTATTACATGAAATTATGTAATAATAATAAATAATTTATGACTACGTTGTTGCTCTTTTTTTTCGTGTTTCGCGTTCTGTGTCCAGAAAAAGATTTTATTTTTATTTTATTAAACAGAAACAACAAACAGGTACATTATGCAATATTACAAACAAAAAAACAAGTACCTTCAGTAAAAAGTTAGCTCACAGCCCTGTTCATAGATTACAGTTTAATTTTATTTATTTGTATAGATAATAGATATAGATTTATCTATACAAATAAATAAAATTGAAGTGTCTGTTTGTAAAGTCAAAATAACAGCTTTTTACAAAATGAATATGAAAGTGTATAAGTACAGTAATTACAAATAAAAAAACATATTTTTTTATTGTCCTTCTGTCTGTCGGTATGTCTGTCTGTTCGTTCTTGCTTCTCTCCGGAACGGGACATTCACTGGCAGATAGCTGATATTATAAGAGTAACTTAGTGTGAATTTCACCAATGAAACTAAACGCGATGTGTAGATCTAAACCGAGCTCAAGAGCTGTCAGTGTCAATATTCCAAAGAAAATGATGACACTGAAAGTTCTTAAACGTGGTTTATGTGCTGAACGCGTTCAGTTTCATTGGTGAAATCCGATCTTAGACTACTACTTTTATTTTAGAAAGACGAAAGACTTACGAATATGTGTTTTGCGAATTTGATCCTTGTAGTTACTAGACAACTGACAATGTCAGGAACGCATTCTCTCGATGGCCGGACCGTACGAGATGAACTGTTCATGCATTACATTTTACATTTTTATTTTTTTTATTTTTTCTCACTATACTTAATTTATCTAATCAACATTGTTCAGTGTGATTGAAAATTCTTGATGCGATAGATGATCTAATTTATTAACTTGTTTATTTGTAGTTCATAATTATAATCTATATTAATTTCTTGTTTTAATTATATTGCATGTATTACTACTTTTGTACGCCCTAGAGGCAAAACATAGCGCCCTCAATGTATTACCAAATAAGAACTTATAACGTACCTATGTATGTTTTACAATAAATAAATGAATCTGAATCTGAATCTGACAGTTAGACTTTCATAAAAATAAAAAATAAACAACAAAAAAATGATGGTTGTCTGTAAAGTCGGCTTACGGACGATAATTTTACGTGATAACGTAACACAAGCCGAACGCTTAGGCCGATCATGCCTCTCTATCGCTTGTTCCGCGCTCTCGCTTGCACACTCGGATCAGGCGGAACGTGACAATGAGTCATGCTTTTTCGTGCGTGCAACCGGCGTTCATCGATTTATAAGACGTTATCACGTCAAAAGAATTTAAAAACAACAACAAACATTATTAGTCTAAGAGCTCAAGTGCCTCATACAAAAGGCTACGAAACCATTTCAAAGAACTTGTAAATATGTATAAGTGTTTGAATGCTTTATTGTAGGTTGCTTCCATTCACCAAATTGGTGAACGTCGACCAGTGTTAGATTGACAGGCACCTACAGCAAAGAGTTTGCCTGCACGCACCTACCGTCTATGGACAGTTCTGGGGAGTGCTATCACAATTAATACATTATTGCAAAGGCCGGGAAATAGGCAATTGCAGGTCGAGTATGAGTATGAAGGCCGAGCCGTAGGCGAGGACTTCACTAATACGAAACAGGCAATTGACATTTCCGCCGAGGCATATAATATAGTGCTTTTTTCAAAATAATGCAGGGAAATAAAACATTGCTGGAGCACTGTAACATTGCTGGAGCGTTGTAATATTCCAAATTCAAAAAACGCTCCTGCAATGGATTTGATTTTCTTTGTCCGTAAATTCGATACTTCGCGTGTTCTTTTTTCGAAAATAATGACAATATTTCCATGCATGTTTGAGAAAACATTATTTAAAACAATACAGTCAAAATTGCCATTAACAATGTCATTGATTCTAATTGTTTACTTCTAGAGTTGAGCGTCAAAAGTTAGTATTAGGTTTGGTTATACTGTAGATAAGTTTTGTGACACTGTAGTGCATTGCACGAAGAAGTCTACGTTGGACTTTTTATATCACATCAATATTTTTGCCATCGTATGGGTTCTAGATGGATATTCGAGCCGGGAACGGACTAGGGTTTTACACAGGCAGAGGTATGAAGAGGTTCGCTTAAAGTGACGAGTGGATCTTTTCAATATAAATCTGTACATCTTACATGCTTTATTATAATTTGTTCGATATGCAAATTAATTCAAGCAGAGTTTTGAGTCCAGTAATATCACGAACCGAGTTTACTTTATTCAATAAGACATTACATGATGAGTATGAAAACTTTATGAGATTTTTATTTTTGATAAAATTTTGTTAGTTTCACTTGGATATGTTCAGATGATGCCGGACGTAAAGAATACCACCACCCTATTTTTTCCCGTGGGTTTCGTAAAAGGCGACTAAAGGACTTACAAAAAAATGGGCCGCATGGTTCTCTATGCATTTTTACCACCATACTGCGATCGCCAACCCGCCTGCCAAGTGTGGCGGTTAGGTGTATGGTACCCCATGGTGTATGATACGTGTCGATTGGAAGCAGAGGACACAAAGCAGCCCATACCTTTTATTGGTGGTTGGATATATGTAAGTAGGTCAAGAATTTTGCCTTAACGGCTGAACGGATTTCGATGACCCACATCAAACGTGTCCTTATCAAAAAGGACATATTATAAGATAAAAGACTACGTTGAAGACAAGGAAGTTTGGCAATAATTTCTTCTGCACATGTGGCTTCCCTGGTACCTCATAAACAACATAACTATGTAAATGTCTATTAACTGCTACCAAATAACGATTTGTATGTAGATTTTTTATTTTTTTCTATACTTCCTTGACATAATCTTTTCATTATTTGACATTATCTACAAATCGAATTCCAATTCTTTATTAGTGGCTTTTGTGGACATGATATTTATTCAGATTTGTTACTGTAGTTGTAATTGCAATCATGTCATTTGGTTTAAATAGGTTTTCATTTATATATCTTTTTTTTTTTTTGTAAACTTTTATATAGATTATTTTCTATTTTGTGAATGTGAGAACGTTACTTGTAGGCCTATTAGAGTGTAGATTTGTTGGCACTTTTCTATTTTGTTAATTACCTGATAATTGTTGAAAGGCCTACACTGTCCCCCCATACCTATTAACACTGTTATTTGATAATATTGTAAAGCCAATTACTTTTAAAAGAGTAACCGTGGAGTTTCTTGCCGGCTCTTCTCCATAGGAAGTGACGACGTTTACTTAGACGTCTCATAAGCGCCCATGTAGGTTTATGTGAAATATAATATTTTGATTTTTGTTTTTTTTTATTAAATTTGGCATACAGGTAGTCCTACCTACACCCTAATTTCATAACATACTGCCAAACACAATCTGAATTATTTTGAAGGATATTGCTAACCCCTTCATATTATGTTCGAAAAAAAATCTGCTAAATTAACGTGGGTCAAAATGAAACCCATTGCTACTTACTGTAAGCGTGTTACGCAATTAGTCAGCTGGGTTAGGTCATAGAACAATTTTTATCCCGGTTATGAGTTTCCGTGGGATAATTTTCGAACTCCGGGCAAAGCCGGGGGAAACGCAAGTGAATTATAAATATTTGCCTTGAAAGTTTGTCATTAGACGTATTTTGAACTTTTAACGACGAGATCGTGTCTTGTTCTTCCTTTATTAACTTTGATATATAATACCTAATTGAGGAAAAATATTGTATTTATTTACTCCAATTTATTAATAGATAGGTAGATACTGTAATTTCTACTCACAAAGTTCTCAGATGAGAATATATATATCTGAGAACGGTAGGTTTATCTTGTTATCATCAGCCATATTTTAACTACTGTGGGTGTACTGTGGGTAGTGTTGGTTATTGCTTAATAGAAAAACCGAATTAAACTCAAAACTCATTTACTCAATCTAAGGTAGAATCAAAATTACATAAGACAGTCCCCCAAAACGCCCGGCCCTTCACCACTTCCTAGTGCTTTAGCTGAGAAGAAGTGGCGGAACAAACTCCCCAGCAGCACATCTGTCTGTTTAGTTAGAAGAACTTGATTCTATACAGTAATGGGTATGCAAAGTAATTAATGTTATTACACAACACAACTATACCGAACGCGCAACAGTTCCTAGACGTTTACACTGCTTGACCGCCACCGATGAAATTCACTTGTCCTCTGTGCGGCAATCACTTGCCGCCGGTCGAACGTTATGTTGTAGACTCTGTCATGCGCCGCTAAACAGCACTGGCGTCCCAATTAGTCAAGACTCGCTGGGGCGAACTCCAATAACTCCATCGAACGCCACTAGATGGCACTAGTGTAACGGATACAACACGTCTCCGACATACATAATGTCCACGTGGAAAGCATTAAAAGATTCTGTTTTGGCCTTATCCTAGAAAGTGGTGGTGTATGCGTCAAATTTAGTGGCTGCTCCTCAGTGCCCTACTCGCTGCGCAGTACCGTAAATTTGAGATCCGCTGTGTCCTTTTATCCATTGTAGTGTCACTGTGTTGCGATTGGACACCGTTGCTCGTTCTAGTGCATTGTGACATTCTAGTATCAGTTTCGAGGTAATATATATTTTCCCTAAGGATTGGAGGACTGAAGCACTGTCGGAGAGTATACGAATATGGGTGTCCGTGACTCTCCTGGCTTCTATGGCGTGCGCCGCTTGTATGATGCCCACACACTCCGCCTGGTAAACGGTGTTGAACATTCCTAGCGGGCTGGATCTGTTTATGTTAAGGTCTTGTGAGAAGACTCCGGCTCCAGTCCCGGAGTCGGTCTTTGATCCGTCGGTGTATACTCTCAGCTCTTTCGGGCCTGAGTAGTCACATCGTTCTTCTGTGAGTATAATGTTGTAGTGCTTTTGAAAGTAGTGTAGTTTCGGAGCTTTGTCGCAGGGTGATGCCATCATCGGCCGGCGTTTAATCGCATCTTTCTTTATGCGTACATGCTTGACTCTAGAGTCTTTGCTCAGAGTTTTTGTTATGTTGAGCCTAAAGGCGGTTAGGGCCGCTTCCTCTCGCACGATAAGGTGTAGAGGCGGCGGCCCAAGCATTGCCTGTAGGGCAGCAGTTGATGAGGTTCGCATGCAGCTAGTTATTGGACGGACGTATTTTATCAAGTAAAATGGATAACGAAACAGCAATTCGTCTTATTGAAATATATGGCTCCCATAGTCCATTATGGGATACTAGGGAGCTACAACACACGCGGCCGCTTTCATTGTGGTTTGAATACGACACAAAGAGCGCAGCACTGCCGCGCAGAAGGTCTCAAGTAGTTGCCCGGCAAATTTGTGTCTTGCGAATGCCGCGCGTAGCTGCCGCGCACCTTGCACGTCGTGTTTGGACACACCTTAAGAGTTCCACTATCCACCTCTTGGCTCCATCATCAGGCCCTCTGCCAGGTAGTGCAATATATTGGACTCATCAAAAGAACTCATATGAGCCCAAACTCGAAGGGTTTAGTAGCCACTTAAGAGTTCCAGTGCGCAGCATAGATTTAATATAGTAAGCCACTGGTTGCAAAAAAAAAGTAGGTACTCATAATGCTAGTAAAACGCAATACCTCACCTTTTTATGCTTAGCTGTATTCCCTATCCATAATAGCATACAATTGCTATAAGCTGTTCTTGCCCTGCCCAAATTAAAGCGAAAAAAGTGAAATATTTAGGAATAAATATTAATAATAATCTATCTTTTCGACATCATGTAAGTCAAAGTCCAAGCATTTATTTCAAATAGGCACATAAATGGCACTTTTGAACGTCAAAATTTACACGGAAATAAAATTGATCCTAGTTGCACCTTCCAAAAGGTAGTTTCGCATGGAGAAGAATGGGCAAGAAACTCCACCGTTACTCTTTACTGTTTTACAATAGTTTGTATACATCAATTATATCAACATGTGAAGACGATGTACCTAGAATAAAATTACTATACCAAAACAGGTAATACCAATAAAAAATTAAGCATTGACGGATACACTAACCATGTGTTAGATACAAGGTGCTCACATATTTACAAATATTGTATTATTTTTTACAAATAAAAAGTCAGTGTGCGAGTTAAACTTATCATAAAATTAATGTCTTAAAAATAATAAAATAGGTATACAACGACGAGAACAAATGCCGACAAATTGGTATGCAGTTTGGCAGACTTTATGTTTGTTATTTTTTATAAAGAATTTGTATTCAAAAATTACCGCGTACCGGAAGACGTAGCTTTGGAAGGCCTCCCACAAGGTGGACCGATGACCTTATGAAAGCCGCAGGAATCCGCTGGATGCGGGAAGCACAGAACCGGTCGAAGTGGTGGTGCTTGGGGGAGGCCTATGTCCAGCAGTGGACGTCTTTCGGCTGAAATGATGATGATGATGATACATCTATAAATTAAGAAAAAATATCGGACATCTTGAAATTATCGGTGAAAATTACGTTGAAAGATTCCGTTACATAGATAGATACCTAGACAGATAGGGGTAATTGTGTGACACACTGTAGCAATGAGTTTCATTTTCAAAGTTCAACAACATTCATTGAATTATTTATGTTGTTGAGCAGACTTCGAGCATATGAAGCAATGGATTAGCTATCCTTCAAAACCGTTCAGATTGTGATATTAATAGTGTACTACGCAACTAGAACGCAGGTTAAGCTAATAAAAGCGTGTAAAAAAGGATGCTTCATTTATTTTGAAGTAATTATTTTAACTCCAGGTCATCACGTACAGCCAACCACATGTCAGTAGCATGACTTGAATTGTCAAAACAAACGGTTTACGTATGTGCTTTGAAATAAAGACGCATTTAAGGCCAGACTGTGACCGTTGACTTGTGGTTGACTGTAGGTAATTATTAATATATTTATTATAATTATTTCCTTAAAAACAGGCCCACAATTAAAACTAAATTCCACACTAGAAGAAAACACATTAGATAGATAGATAGATAGAATACTCTTTATTATGTATACTATAAATATTACAGATATAAATGTAGAACTGTTACATAGGGTGTCACAATGGGCGGTCTTATCGCTAAAAGCGATCTTTTACAGACAACCTTTGGATGGATCAAAAAGTAGAAGGAGATAGTACCACTTACATATATACAATAAATACATACATATAATACATACATCATATAGATACTTATCCATATATATATATATATATATATTCACAGACACACATTCTTAATCGGACACAGCCAAAATTGACATCTCCAAACTAGGGCTGCTATACAAACTTAAAAAAAAAACAATAAAATATTAAAACACGTCTTTCTGTTTAACTAAGTGTTGAGTTCGGAACGATATGTTATTTTAGGCTGCTGCTACCCCTACAGACTAAAGTACCGACCGAAGCGCGATACGGAAAATTGGATTTAGAGACCCTCTGTGCATTGCAATTGGATTACCATCGCCTGCTGCGGAACTCGAAGCTTTGATGTAATATTATCATTTAATATCATATAATTTTAGGTATTACCCGTTTCGGCATATGATACGTGGATGGTATGTAATACTTTGATTTGATACATCTATACATATATAAATCGTCATTAAAGTCGTTTTTCGTGTCTGTTTGTGTGACCACGTTGTTCTTTTAAACTACTCAACGGATTTTAATGCGGTTTTCATTAATTTAGGGAATTTGTTCCGGAAGGATTATGATGTGTATAATATTATTATGAAACTAAAAAAATAAATTAGTCTCGATATTTTTAACATGGCGTAAGCTATTATGGTAAATTTCATGGCGTTAGGAAAGATAATCTCAAAATGAACATATTTATTGTTATCTATGTGTTTGATATTGTGATGAAAATAAATCTGTGAATAAAATTAAAATAAAAACCGGCCAAGGCCATGTTGGACCACGCACAATGAAGGGTACCGCAGTTGGAACGAATTTATCCCAAGAACAAACTTAACATTGAAGTTGAAATACATGTTCTCCCGTACACCTGCAAATGTTAGTTGGTTGCCTATTACTCGTTATCTTGTAAAGCCTACTTTTCTGTGATAGTTTTCCTTTTAACTTCATAAAAAAAACAAAATTTAAATAAATAAAATTAAAAATTAAAAAAATATATATTATTAAATTAATTTAATTTTTTTCACATATCCAAAATCAACCATTTAGCTGAGAGGGGGGGGGGGACACTGGACTCTAACAAAAATTAGATTAATATTTCGCAAATGGATTCCTGAATCGAAAAATTGATTTCATAAACCCGCAATATTTTTGAACGGCTTTGGATCGACGAGAAAAAAATATCATCCCTACTTTACGTGTAGGGGAGATACATACCAGGTACATACAAATGATGTTTAACTATATCTGAGTTAATTAACCAGGTTTGATGTAATGGAAAATTACTTTCACTTATTTACAAATTAACGTTTTATGTAAGAGTATATAAATACATAAATTTATGAAAATATAAAAAAACTGTTGAATTTGTGACTGAGTTGACTTTCTGTCTAATTTATTTAAAGCTAATGAATTTGTCACTGTCGTCTGAACTACACAATACAATGACTAGGTAGTTATATACTTACTTACACCACAAATCACTGAATACATAAAGCGCTAAACGAATTTAAAAATCGTTCTATTTCATTCAATTGTTTGTAGTACAGGGTCAGAACGATGTGTTAAATAATATTTAACACATCGTTCTTATGTTTTGTGTTAAACTTTTAATTTTGTGATTAGTGGTACAAGTGCCCTTCGGTATAGATTAGTTGTCAGACTTTCAGACTTCTGACACAATAACAGGTGTAACTGACAGCGAAGTCTTCATTTGTTTAAAACCTAGGTTTTCTATGATTCAATTATTTATTAATTAAAACTTTATGCACAAGTAAAAAACTACTGTATAAAGGCGGACTTAATGCCTGAGGCATTTTCTACCAGTCAACCTTAGGGTAAAGCAGAGACAAAACATGGCAAAAAAAAAAATACCTTCGTGTATTACCGTACAAGCTTGTAGGAATATTTGATCCTTATAATGTTGCGATGCTGCATGTCTCAGAGAAGTCGCCGTCGATACAGACCGGGAAGTGCTGGCAAGACAACTTTGAAGCTTTCTAAGAGATTTCTGAGAATTGGACAGGTGAGGTAGTAAATCATGTTTTGAAAATGGACAGCAAGACCAGAATCAGCGTGCATTAATGAAACATTGTATGGCAAGGTGGATAGCCCCTTTATTAGGCACTGAGTACGGCACGTGCCAACATGTGTTGAGCCACGAAGCTATTAGTTTGTAAGTTTTACTAACATAGTTTTTTAAGCACTAATACTATATGGATTGCGTATATTTTTATGTGTGATCCGAAATAAATGAGAATAATAATAATAATTAATGTTTTGGTTACTTTAATGTGCTATCCAATTGTGGAGTAAAATTGCAGGAATAAAAATAAAAACATGGTACCAGCTCAATAGTTTAGCAGCCAAAGTATAAGTTAGTTATTATATACTGAATAATGATGACTGCCTCGTTTGTTTAGTGGTCGCAAGCATGAGGTCCTGGGTTCTATTCCCGGGTCAGGCAAAGTTATTGCGTTTTTCCATCAGGTATTTCTCAGTAGCAGCCCGTAGTCTGTATTTGTGCCCAATTGATGGCAATAGGCTCGCTATTACATGGGATTTAAACATAACTAGTGAAAAGTGGGCGAACACCTCTGCCTAACTTGTAATAAATTGGTTAATTACTTGTTTAGGCGTAATGCTATGGAATATTATGTAATTTCTTCAACGGGTATCCTGACCACCTGCATGCAGCGAACGCGCATGCCTGGTCATCACCCTCAGCCTTATCAGCAACCTTGGCACAGCACACTGCACTTTCGGCCGGTCCAAAAGAAGAGCCCTTAATACCTCTCCTGGTTGACGCCGGCAGTCAGCCTCAACCCGGCGCTGTACCACATCCGACTCACTGGAGCATAGCGTAGCGCCACCCCGACTCACTAGGGAATCTCCGCAGACTGTTCCGACTCACCGGGAACTATGCGGCACCCGGTTCCGACTCACAGGAACCACAACTGGCCCTGGCAAGCATCACAATATGCACTGACTCAGCCCACTATTGACCTCTGGTCCACGGAGGGAAGTAATGTGGCGACATCTACAACGCCACAGTGCGAACTACGCATCAAAGAGGTCACACAAATCCTGCATCGCGCAATCAGAGTTTACCGCGCGATTAGCATATTACAACATCCCGACATCAACCGTCGGGCAGTTGCCCACCAAACCGTCTGGTCTACACTTTACATACACCCTGTTCCTCATACCTCTATAAAATAATAATAAATACTGGTATACAGCGGTTAGACTAGAAGCCGACCCCAACACATTTGAGACAAGGCTAGGCAGATAATGATGATGAAATTAAATAATAACTATGCACAATTAAACTTAAAACAGCAATACATGTATGTTACTTACTACTGTACTGTTTTTTCGTCTCAAAAACACAATGTTTTTACCCGACTGCCCCAGAAGGAGAGTAATGTTTTTCTAGATTATGTATGTATGTATGTCTATTTCTTTGGCACACATAGACTTTATAATATTTATATACTGCATCTGCATATACGAAAAAAGGAATGGGAAGGTTTTTTTAAAAGAAATTACAATAATATTAAATATACAGGTATCAAATAAAAGATTGTAATGAGATAATTCCAAATATAAGTATATAATATGTGCATAATTAATAAAACTAAAAACCATGAAAAAAAGTTTTTTATACTGCAAAATGTTTACTATCAATGAATCGAATAACGTTCTCAGCAAGGACATAATATTAATATGATATAACACGTTTATGAATATATATATTTATTGGGCATCAACGTACATACCCACTCATAATCATACTCATAATCCAACTATGTTATATTGAATGTTACTAACGGTACGATTAATTTATTTAATGGACTGTTTCGTAACTTTTCATCAAGCAAATAACTTAGGGAATATGCCTAAGTAAATAATATAAAAGAAAATACTGTAGTATTTTGTGTGACCCCATATAGATAAATCATCATTTTAGAGCTGTCCCAAAAGTTTCTTTTTATTATCCCTTGAGGTACTGATCTTGGTATAAAAGATATTTTCTAGTTTTGAAATAATACTCTATGTATGTACTTATTTTTATCCATCAATCTTAAAACATTTATTTCCATTATAACATTTACAGAGACGGACAGATACATACATTCGAAGTTGTGGACGAGTATGTTTACCTAGGACAAACTGACCAGTTAGGTAGGTCCAACTTCGAGAAAAAGGTCAATCGTCGAATTCGACTCGGCTGGGCAGCGTTCGGGAAGCTACACAATATCTTCTCGTACCACTATAGAGGTATGAGGAATAGGATGTAAAGTTCACTCATACTCTATAGTAAAGGGAGGATCCTCCGACCAGACGGGTGTTGTGTCTGGAGGGCAACTGCCCAACGGTTGATGTCGGGATGTTTTATATATTCTAGTCGCGCGGTAAACTCTGATTGCGCGATGCAGGATTTGTGTGACATCAGGTCTTTGATGCGTAGTTCGCATGTGGCGTAGTTGATACACATAACGCAGTATCTCAAGACGAAAGTCTTTGACCAGTGCGTGTTGCCAGTTATGACCTATGGCACTGAAACGTGGTCGCTCGCAATGGGCTTTATTAAAAAGCTAAAAGTCACCCAAAGAGCAATGGAAAGGACTATGCTTGGAGTTTCCCTACATGATCAAATCAGGAATGAAGAGATCCGCAGGAGAACCAAGGTAACCGACATAGCTCGAAGAATTGCCAAACTTAAGTGGCTATGGGCAGGGTACATTGCTCGCAGAACAGATGGCCGTTGGGGCCGAAAGGTTCTGGAGCGGCGACCGCGTACTGGAAGACGTAGCGTTTTAAGGCCTCCCACAAGGTGGAACGATGACCTTGTGAAGACCGCAGAAATCCGCTGGATGCGGAAAACACAGACCCGGTCGATGTGGCGGTGCTTGGGGTAAGCTTATGTACAGCAGTGGACGTTTTAGGGCTGAAATGATGATGATGATTTACAGACACTTGAATCGTCAAGGAGTCGCTTAGTCAGAAAGCTGAAGCTAGTTGCCTATTTCAAATAGTAGTATACTCAAACGAATCTACAGGTTCCAAATTTAATGTGACATTGACATTGAAGTTGCAAAGTTTGACGAAAATACCATTATAAATGGCGCTCAAAAGCGTTGAGCCATTAACTTAATAACCGTAACACAGTAAGACGAAAAGCAGCGATTCCAAAACAGTTCCAATGTGGAATTGAACAGTTCCTTCGAACATACAAGAACGGGTGTTCCTTTTTTTTTAACTTTCAGCGTTTTCTTTAGTTACACTTCTGCTCCGAACTTACCTACTCTCAATGAGACGGGAAATCACCAATATCCAAAAGACAACCTTAAAAGCTGTGAAATTAAGTTCATTTTCGAATGTGGTTGTAACCGTCTTTGATACATAGAGTACCTACCTTTGTGAATTCGAGAACACGGAGTTGGCGAAAAGTTAAAAGTTACAAAGTTTATTCGACTTAGAAAATTATCTACGTATTATGTTACGTAGGAGCTTACTTATACGTGTTTGTTTTCGGTTGTGACACAAGGCACGATTATTATACCTATATAGGAATTGAGTATTGGATAGTCATTACATAATATGTTTTCCCAGAACTTTAATAAGTTAGGTAATATCAGTTTCTAGATTTTCTTTGGGAAATCAACCCTAGTGCTAAGACTTTGGTATAATCGAAATGTTACGTCATTGTTAGTTATTGTATCCAGTGATAAAAAATACACGTCAAAAAGACCATGGACATGTTATTATTAAACTAGCGACCCGCCCCTGCTTTGCGCATGCTACAGCGACCGATACATAAAAAAACTGGACCGGCCAAGAGCGTGTCGAACCACGCACAATGAAGGGTTCCGTAACTGGGATAAATTTATCCCAAGAAAAATCTCAACAATGTAGTTGAAAAACATGTTCTCCCATACATTTTAACTGTAAATATTAGTTTGTACGCAAAATATTGACTGACTTAACATATTATTTTAAGATCATAGACTTCTTACAGGTTTTCTGTAACCTATAAGAATAGAACTAATCTCTAAAAAAAAAAAAAAAAAATTTAGGCTCAGCAGTGTCGGAGATAAGGGATGGTCATTTACATCTATTTTCTTAAATAATTTTAAAACGTCATTAAAATTATTAAAAAAAACATACTTGAGACCCTCACACCCCTTTCATTTGATATGTCACACGGTACGGTGTGTAAAACTTTTTTTTTTTAATTATTCTTATTTCTCTTCAAAAAGTGAAATATACGAACTTTGAATATGGGGGATATTCAAAATTCATTTATTTACGTAACACGTCCGTGTTTGGGTCACAAACAATGATATGAGTTCCAAATTGCTATTTAATCGGGCCATTAGATCCGATGCAAATGGGTTGTGACAAACGGACAGACAGATGGACACACAAGTAATCCTATAAGGATTCCATTTTTCACCTTTTGGGGTTACAGAACCCAAAAAAATCGAGATTTCTGTGCTATAATAATAATAATAATTTATTTAATTCAGACATTCACAGTCCATAGACACACACATATGTGCATTACAATTATAAATTAAACTATTTTAAAACAAATAAAAACTCTAAATAAAACTGTGATTAATAAAATTTAAATTCTATGTTCATTAAAAATAATCATTAAAATTGTAAAAATGTCAGAACTGTAAAATAAAATGCCAAAATATTATAAAATAAAAATTTAAAAACCGTATAAATTGTAAACAAAAATAATAATATTTCAAAAAATTAAAATTTAAAATGTATGATAATTATTTTAAATTGACATACCAATATAATATAATTTGCTATATCTAATGTATTATACACACTAAACCTTCTGGAATAAATGCTCAAAATGATGGCGAAAACTGCATTAAAATCCATTGAGTAATTTTGAAGATCTAAGCGATCAGACAGACAGACAGACACGAAAAGTGACTTTATTTTACAATATAGTTATTACAAGGGCTAGAGCCGTTTTTTACTGTCTGAAACGCAACAAGTGAATTTACATAAATGCAAATATGTATATACCTATGTGGAATAAGAAAACGGAAAGATACTTGTAGTCTATGTTTTCATACTACCTGCATGGATAAAGTTTAAAAAGTTAGTCTGGAGCTTTTGTAAAGAACAAGAGCTCGATAGGTAAGTATGTACATTAGCAAGATTATTGTGTTACTTGAAAGGTCTTATAAGTAGTGTTAGCTTGGTTCGCGACTCGGAGGAGCTCGTGGCCAAGTAATAACAGCCGGACGGGTCGAACCATTAGGTTAAGCTACGCTTGCTGGGGTTGGTCCGTGGATGGGTGACCATCATTACATAACGAGATTCCTCCGTGCCTCGGAAACCAAGTTAAAAATAAAAAAATAAAAAATAAAATGTATTTGTTTCAGGCAAGTTTTTTACACATGCACCCATAGTATCCGAAAAATTAATTAAATTAAGAATGTAATAGATATTAAATTAAATTAAATTATTATTGTATTATACATTCAATAGTTTTCTTATAAGCAGTTCCTTGTTTTCTTATTTTCTTTAAAGCTGTTGCTTCCGACTGTCATTCGTGGATTTTTGCCTACGGGTCGTCAGAAGCCCGAAAGTTTGACAACCTATCTTACCAAGGGTCAAAGTTATGAGGAAAATTGTCAGACTAAATAGTTTTTTGGTTCTCCGAAAGTATGATGATAGTGTGATCCCAGGGAACTGGTAAGGTTCACTGTTTGTCTCCCAAATGTCTCCAAAATTAGTGTTTTTACGCCACATGACTGTATTGATTAGACGACAATTTTTTTACTGTTGTTGATTTCTTCTAACTTTTTCATGAGTGCATTCTCTGGTACTGCTCAGCTGATATACCGACTACCTACTACATTACATCACATACTACACACAATATTACATTACACACACAATATTACATTACACACACACACTACATTATTTTATACCAATACTAGCTTTTGCCCGCGACTTCGCCTGCGTGGATGTCGGAAAATATCCAGTGGGAACATACTACCGGAATCAAAAGTGTCTTATGTGTCTGTGTTCCAAATTTCATCAAAATTCGTTCGGCCGTTTCTGCGTGAATGAGTAACAAACATCCAACCATTCACATTTATAATATACCTACTAGATGTTGCCCGTGTCTGCGATCCAGGATGAAAATATATATCTACCTATATACTTAATCTCCAGGTCATGGTCTAATCATGTGCCAAATTTTATACAAATCAGTTCAGCCGTTTTAGCGTGAAAGCGTAACAAAAAAACTCACTTTTTAACACACTGCTAAAGTTTCTATAATAATATCGTTCAATCATGATTCGAAAGACACGTGACGCCATCTATTATTATTAGAACTTTACTGTCGTTTTCCTCCGGAACAGTGATTTTTTCGGGATGTAAGGTACAAAAACGGACATACGTTTTTGTACACCTGAAAACGTATATGGATAATTTCATGATGATCAGTTCAGTGGTTTAGGCGTGAAAACTTAACAAACAAACAAACTTACTTTCGCATTTATAATATAAGTTAGGAAGTGGGATAGGATCGTTTTTACCTAGCAAGTCCCAACTTTTATCCTGCCCTCTTTGCCAAAAATACAATCACAGTGACCTCGCTGCAGCTACCGACGATGTCTTGGAAGTGGTGAAGTTTTGGGCGAGCAAAATTTAATTCATTTTAGTTTACGACGAAGAATTGGACCAAGTTACTGTAATACGGGTATAGACACTGGCATAGGTAGGTCTGTGTTTTTTCCAGTACTCGTATAACAGTTACCTACATACATCAAAAGTTTGTGATCACTAGCATATTAAGCTGATATAATTTATAAATTGAACTTTATCAAGAAAAGTTCTTTGTTGTGTGTTTTCTCTAAATAGAAATACCCTGTTTGAAATTAAAAAATAAAACATTTTTTATTTTGTATAAAAAAAATTAGGTAATTAATCATAATGTAATTGTAACAGAAATTTGATAGAAAGGAAAAGACTGTTTAACCAAACTTAAACAACAATTTATTAATAAAAGGTTTATATTCAATATAATATAACTCCTCCCCTGGCTCGAACACATGCGGTGATCCTCCTGGGCATGCTGAGAATCAAGTTATCCAGCATTTCTTGGGGTAACCTGTCCCGTTCTTGAATAGCGGCTTCCCTGAGCTCTGGCGCTGTCTGGGGACGTGGCTGACGGTTCCAAACAGCTCGCTTAAGAACATCCCACGCGTGCTCTATTGGCTTTAAGTCAAGCGGGCCGGCAGGTCAGTCTAGTCTTCTAGTCTAAGAAGAAGAAATTAAAATATAATCTACCGTAACAAAAAAGATTTCAATTTTTCAAAGTGATCGCAAACTTTTTTTGATGTGTGTACGTTAGTATAGCGAATACTATTGAGCTTACATTTATGTGCAATTTTTTTTAACCCAACCATTCTGCAAACACCACGATCTATGTACCGTTTTAAAACTTGTAAGGATTGCTACGAAGCAAGCAACAGCTCAACATCTACACCTTTCATCCGCGAGCTATCCTTATAAACTTTTAACTTTGTAACCGCAAACGAGCCTCGTAAACGCGCCCCAACATGTTTTAAACTTTTTAATAAAGCAACAAAAAGGGAAAATTTAATAGTTTCACTTTAATAAAGGAACGGCGATCCGTCGGCTTTATATTTTTTTTCTTTCGTGCCTTTAATTATTAATTAAGACTGCGGTGGAACAATGAACGAATGGAGGCGGTGAAAGAATTGTTGAAATAATTGAAAATTAAATATTATGAATGAAGTTGGATTACTACATATTTTTAGGGTTCCGCACCTCAAAAGGAAAAAACGGAACCCTTATAGGATCACTTTGTTGACCGTCTCTCTGTCTGTCAAATATATATACTCAAGTCTACAGACCCGTGAGCTGTGAAAAAAAAAAACAAACAAATAAATTAAATATACGGCCGTTTATGCCACAAAAACATATATTTCGACAATCTCAAGGGAATCAAAATTTATAGGGTACTCTCTATTGACCTAGAACTATGAAATTTGGCAAGTAATGTTGCCTTATACTACAAGTACAGGGAAAAATCTGAAAACTATACCTACATTTGTAATTAAATCATAAAAAATATAGTCTTTATTTAAAGTTCAAATTTGTATGGAACCCTGGGTGGGCGAGTCTGACTCGCACGTGTCCGGTTTTTAATTTTAACATAACATAACATTACATCACGCCTGTAGTCCCCGAAGGATAAGACAGAGGTGTACATTATTGTTGACCCACATTTCGCCCGTTATGTTTAAGTCCCAAGTAATAGGGGGCGAGCCTATTGCCGTCAACCGGGCACAAATCCGGACTCTGGGCTGCTCCTGAGAAATTTCAGATGAAAAAACCTGACCACACTTTGCCCGACATGGGAATCGAACCCAAGACCTCATGCTCAGCAGTAGCGCTTGCGACCACTAGAATAATGCCGTAATATAACATTATACCCATTTTTCTCGAAGTAGTACCGAGATATACCTGTAGTTATGTAGGTTGACCTACATATCGTCACTTATTTATTACTAGCTTTTGCCCGTGGCTCTGCCCACGTGGATGTCGGTCATCGCGTACAAAAGTAGCGAAGTCAAAGTCAAAACATTTATTTCAAATAGGCATATAAATGGCACTTTTGAACATCAAAATTTACACGGGTTTAAAATTGGTTCTAGATGCCCTATCCAAAAGGTAGTTTCGCATGGAGAAGAATGGGCAAGAAACTGTATCGTTACTCTTTTAAACTGTTTTACAATACTTTGTATATATCAATTGTATTATTACATGTGAAGACTATGTACCCAGAATAAAATTACTTTACCACAACAGGTAAAATCAATAATTAAAAATGAAGCAATGACGGATAAATTAATTATGTGTAGCTTATGTCCTTCTCCATATCCCAGGCTATATCTCAGCGAAATTTCATGACGCTCGGTTCAGCGGTTTAGGCGTGAAAACGTAGCAGACAGAGATACTTTCACATTTATAATATTAGTATGGAAGTATGGATGTGCAATATAATAATACCACCAACCAGCCACCTAAAGCCACCAACCAGGCACTGACTCCGGACTGCATGATAGAAAATCAACACCTTCTAGACCCGTGGAAAGCAAAACTACAGAGTGTGGTGCCTTACGTTGAAGTTCACATGCTTCGTATACCTAGACGAAATAATAAACTATTAGCTAATAATGTATTCTATATGGCGACCAAAGTTTATAATAAACTACCAGATTGTTTTAAAACTCTTGACTCTAGGACATTTAAATGTAAAATATTCAAATAACTCTCCAAATGCTACTACTCGTCTGATGATTTAAAATCAAAATAATCAAAAACATTTAAGTGTTATCAACCCATATCAACATTGAACAGTAAACCTAAATTCCGAATGACATTATAATTCAGCCAACAAAATTAGTATTAATGCAATAATCGAATACGGATTTAAATAGAATTTTAGTTGGTATGTTTGTTTGCAAAGATAATTGGTTCAGCAATACTGCATGCGGTCGGAATTTCAAACAAACGGCCAGTTTCACAATTCTGTTGACGGCTAAACATAAAACATTTGCAACTAATAATAGATTTGATCTTTACTGCAAATATTGCAATTGCGTGGTGTATGATCTTATTCATATTACTGGAATTGTGTTTTGTTGATTATAAACTTGTTTAGAGATTGGACAATGGCTTTTCATTTGTGATGAGGTTGTGTAGCTCTGTGTTTAAAAAATAAATGTGATTGAAGAGGGAGCATTCAGAAAGTTGACAACGCGAACGTCACAAACCGCTTTCAAATATTTCGCTGTTTTTATTAATATGTCAATGAAATAACACAAAACGACATAATACGATTTTAAGGAACTTTGCCGCTTTTCTTTAGATTTAATTTTGTTGCTTCGTGTCTCAATATGAAACTAAAAGGTATTAGAAAATTCTAGACACACTTACCGAGGTTGCTGATTGAGCCGTTTTTCATAATTCGTTCTCAGTCACGAGATAATATTTTTTCAAAGGAGTAGCACTAGTGGACCAGTGAGCGCCTTTTTAAGTATTGTTTATGAATTGATTTTCCAAATGCATCCTCTTATCAGCATTCTTAAGAAAAAAGAAAATCAAACTTGGGAATTGGTAAGACAGATTAGGTATCTGTAGTTCATTACTACAGATAATTCCTAATCTGTCCGAACATAGTTTTTATATGACCATAGTTTTTATATTTTCTTAAAACTTGACCAATATCAATATGCATTTTTCGCAATTATTTATTAATTTTAGGGTTCCGTACCTCAAAAGGAAAAAACGGAACTCTTATAGGATCACTCGTGTGTCTGTCTGTGTGTCCGTCTGTCACAGCAAATTTGCTCCGAATGTAATGGACCGATTAAGTTGAAATTTGGTATACATATCATTTTGAGTGAACCAAACACGGACGTGAACCGTAAATAAATAAATTTAGAATATTGGGGTCAGTTTTGGGGGGTAAACAAACAAAAAAAAAATGTCGTGATACATCAAATGAAAGGGCAGATTTTAAATATTTTTTTTTAATAATTTTTTTAATGTGAAGATTTTAAATATTTTTTTTTAATAATTTTAAAATAAATCGTTTTAAAGTTATAAGTGAAAATACACGAAAATTGACCATTCACCCCCTTATCTCCGAAACTACTGAACCTAAAATTTTGAAAAAAATACAGGTAATAGTTCTATACTTATAGATTACAGGAAAATCTATAAGTAGTCTATGGTCTTAAAATAACATGGTAAATCTCTCGATATTGTGCGTACAAAATTACATTTGCAGTTGGAATGTATGGGAGATTATGTTTACCAACTACAATGTTACCCGCTAAAACGCTCGTGGCTACTTTGGTGTCACTTTTTTGATATGTTGTTCTTAGGATAAATTCTTTCCAAGTACGGAACCCTTCATAGTGCGTGGTCTGACACGCACTTGGCCGGTTTTTTTGACGTTGTCTTTACATGTCCAAATTGAGAAGACTGACAACCCAAACTCAAATTCATGAGTAAAACCGTAAATTGTATATTATAACTAAACAAAATTTTCAACATTAATATTTTTGACAATTACGTACTATTTAGCCAATTCGATTGCTCACCATCCCGCAAACCTAAATATTATAAACATTATTGTTTCTCGCAGAATTATTACGTACCTATCATATAAAAGTACTAGCTTTTGCCCGAAGCTCCGCCCGCGTGGATGTCGGTTATCGCGTAAAAAAGTAGCCAACCAGAAGCCGAAATATTAGTGATATTAACTTAAAAAATAAATAACTCTAATTAAAAACAAAATTTCATCCCCCTTTTGCCCCTTAAGGGTTGAAATTTTAAAAACACCGTTGCGTTAGCTTCCAACCATAAGCCTAGATAGTAAATTTAGTGATTTTTCTTCGAAAATTAAGGACCTTTCGGGGGTAGAATTATCAAAAACGCTAAGACGTATGAATTAATTTTAATTCGTCAACCTAAACACAACATTTGAAGATCCTAACTTCAAAAATGACGGACTTTCATATAAACTTCCATCCCCTATTTTACCCCTTTAGGGGTGAAATTCCCAAAAATCCTTTCTTAGTGGATACTTACTCTTCACAAAGAACACACCCTCCAAGTTTCATGTCTCTAGGACCAGCGGTTTGGGCTGTATGTTGAAATATCACGCAGTCAGTCAGTTAGTTTACCATTTTATATATATAGATGTAGAATATAGATACTGCCCTACTAAGCGCAAAAGCGGTATCTCAATGAAAGCGAGTTTCGAGATAATTGGAGATATGTAAATATCGTTTTTTTTTACTTTATATATTGACTTCTTTGCTTATTACATAGAATTTATATATTATATTGGATCTATTTGTTACCACAATAGTTAAAATATCAAAAACGTATGTGGATATACCTTTTTCATGAGATACTGCCACACCGCTTAGTAATTATAAAATTAAAATTTGAGTTACCGCTTTTTCGTTACCTCTTCTCCTACATGTATGTATACAAAAAAATATGAATTTTCTATCGAATAAAATATGTATATTTTGAAAGGAAAAAAACAAAGTTAATTTTTAAAGTCTTTTATTAATCAAATTTATAATGGCATAAAAAAATATTTCAAGAAAAAACGGATTCTATGAATAAAATCTAGTCAAAAGTAGGCAGTTCTCGCCAAAAGGACATTCTATTTTGAGGTATAATATTTTGAAAAGATTTCAAAATATTATCTTTTTTGCTTTTAGAAATGCCTTCCGCTGCAATTTTCTTCTTCGGTGGTGGTAAAACTTTAGTTTTCATAATTTTATTTCCGATTATGCTCGCAGTGATAGGGTCTTTATTGAGTCCAGTTCTGTATGTCAAATCAAAACTGCCTCTATTGACTTCTACTTCTACCATTTCATTAATATATGGACGCGGTGTAATTCGAGACAGTTTATACTGTTTCGTGTAATCTTCCCAGTCATAAAAATCTTGTACAGTCATCTCTTTAGGTTTTACGTTTTTTCCTGCAGTACTAACTGCCTGAGAAAAATCAGAAAAATCATAAATTTTGTTTTTCATGCGTTTTTTGTTTTTCATGCGTTTCATCGACAACTCCACCCTATGGTGGAAACTGTCGGCCGACATAAAGGTGTGGCCTGGTTCGAAATATTTTATCACAATCTTGTCGGCGTTGATGTCATTTGAATTCACAACGTAAATTAAGAAAGAAAAAAAAGTCAAATTTTTGTTCTGGGATGAACAATTGTCAACCCACAGTATAATCTTTTTTTTTATCTCGATGAAAAATTAAAAAATGGTAGTATGTACTTATGATTTCGGCTTTGGAGCGTCCAAGCAACCCTTCATACCATAGTACAGGAAAAACACTCAAACCTTTTCGGCCTTGACCAGGGCCTCAAGTCTGCTATTACAATAGTGTCAGAATGGTCTCTTCATTGTGAGTTTTTGACAGATTTGCCATACAAAAACTGTCAAATACTCACAATGGCGAGACCATTCTGACACTATTGTAATAGCAGACTTGAGGCCCAGTCGGCACGAAACTTTCGTTGTAAACTACTATCCTATGGGTAAAAATAGTAGTCGGCCTAGAAAAGTTGCTGTTCTTTTTTAAGAGATTTGGCGGTATTCAAATATACGGCCGTTTGCCTACGTAATATTGATATACCTCTAATACCCTTAGTGATTTATGGTAAAACTGAGATAGGGAAATCTTTCTTAAGGTTTTTTTAGTATGTTCTAAACAAGATACCACTAAAAGGCTTAGTTCATTAGATGCGTATTTTTTAAAGCTATCCGATGGCATAAAAATCAACTTTTCGTTTTTTTTTGAGATACCGCTTTTGCGCTTAGTAGGGCAGAGATAGGTATCGTAAAAACTCATCTTATAAATAAAATTGTAATACTGAATGCAAAGAGAGAGAGTGCAGTGGTGGCCCAGTAGTAACGGCTGCGACTTACGAGTGTAGGTCGTAGGTTCGAATCCAGACAGGCGTTTTGCTTTGTGTACATTATTTTATCACCACTGCTCTAAAAACGGTGAAGGAAAACATCGCGATAAAACCGCCTAGAGCCAAAAATTCGAAGACCTGTGACATCTACCAACTCCCACTGGGCCCGCGTGGTAGATTACGGCCTAATTCCTCTCACCGAGAGGAGGCGTGTGTCTCAGCAGTGGGAATATCATGCTGGCTGGTTATGTACTAAATGCAGGACAATATAAATCAGATTACTTCTTAGACGAATGAAATCGTCATTGAAATTCGTTCTTATATACGACGAAGCCCGCCAAGGGAATTCTAATGTCTTTTTTTGTTGAGTGCACGAAAAGCAGATTTGGAGTTGTGTCAGTCAACTTGCCTTGGTATAGGTATCTACCGAGAGAATGTACGTACGGGATCGGTCGGGAAATTAAGTAGGTATAACGAAGTAGAATATGTAGGAAAACCGTTGTAATGATCCGTTCGCGTTTTGTGATTATTGTGGCTACGCCATCACAATAATTATATTATCGAAAAAAAAAAAACCGGCCAAGTGCGTGTCGGACCACGCACAATGAAGGGTTCCATACTTGGAAAGAATTTATCCTAAGAAAAAACTTAACAGGGATTGTGTTTACCAACTACAGGTTGTTAAACACAATCTCCCATACATTCCAACTGCAAATGTAAGTTTGTACGCACAATATCGAGAAATTTACCATGTTATTTTAAGACCATAGACTTCTTATAGATTTTCCTGTAATATATAAGTATAGAACTATTTTCTGTATTTAAAAAAAAAAAATCGGTTCAGTAGTTTCGGAGATAAGGGGGGGAATGGTCAATTTTCGTCTATTTTCACTTAAAACTTTAAAACAATTTATTTTAAAATTATTAAAAAAAATATTGGAGACCCTCACAGTATGTCCTTTTATTTGATATGCCACACAGTACAGATTGCGAAACTTTTTTTAAAATTTTATTGTTTGCCCCTCAAAACTGACCCCATTATTCTAAATTCATTTATTTACGGTTCACGTTCATGTTTGGGTCACTCAAATTGATATGTATACCAAATTTCAACTTAATCAGTCCATTACATTCGGAGCAAATTGGCTGTGACAGAGGGACAGACAGACAGACAGACACACGAGTGATCCTATAAGGGTTCCGTTTTTCCTTTTGAGGTACGGAACCCTAAAAATATTCAAGTAGCTCCGGTTTTCGAGTAAAACAATATTGTTACAAAGAACCTAAAGTTTGACTTTCAATTAATGTTATTTTATGAGCTATTCCATACTACCCACAACGACTTTAATGGAACTCTCCTTAAACTTCGAAACGTGCTAACATGTTCTTAACAACCATCCGTCTCGGTTAAATCCTAAATGACTGACTATTCCGTTAGCTGGAACCGAAATCCGAAAATCCGGATATCAGTACCCGTCTATATTCTAGTTGCGATGGTCGGGTTACGGGGTAAAATATATATTTTTTTGTGTGAAAATCCTCTTAGAAAAGTCTGAATATAAACACCAACTAGGGTTAGTAGTAGTAGTAGTAAGGTTAAAAAAAAAAAAACTCAGAAAAGTAACAAAACACTGTCATTTTACATTCTCACAGTATCATTATTATCCTCATCCTACCAAAATTCAATGATGAGAGTTGCAGAATATTTAGTACCTTTTTTCTTAATAATCTTCGGGAAGACTTGCAAACGTTATACGTACAAAACGAGTCGAAAAGTTATAAGTACAAATCAAAACGTTTCCTTACACAAAATTTCTCCTGATGTATTATTATGATCATTATAAAAGTATTATATGTATCATTGTAGTAATTTCAGAAATCTCGGATTCATCTTGAGACAATGTAAGGATTTTACCGATACTGCAGCGGTTAAAGTTTTGTATAATGCACTTGTGAGGAGTCATCTAGAAACAAGTGCAATCATTTGGAATCCGCATGAAGGGAAATACAGTCTCATGTTGGAAAAAATTCAAAACAAGTTTGCTAGATTTCTTTACCGTAAACAGTACGGGGTTTATCCCTTTTATCCCCTGATGTACTCGAGTCTGTTCGTCCTGGGCATGGTCGGGTATACCAGTCAAGTACGTGGGTCGCGTACTGCTAGGGTTGCTCCACAACCCGGAAGTGCTAGCAGCGCTGCGGCTGTGCGCGCCGGATAGCTGCGTAGGTGCGCACCGCCGGCCCGCTCTGTTAGACGTGCCAGCGGCTAGGACTAATCTACTCAAGTACACCCCTTTGTCACGAGCCGCACGTATTGTTAACATTACTACAGTATCGGAGGATATATTTGGGCAAAACCTGCCGAGATTCATTCAAATGGCACAAAGTATTCTTGAAAGAGGTCTGTTATTATAAACGTTGTCATGTTTATAATAAAATTGTTATAATTATTAGTATCTATTCAATTCTTTGTGATTCTGCTTACAGGTCATTTTATTTTTTGTATTTCTGTAGACATTGTTACTTATAACATCGCATTGGATTATTCTGTAAAGGTGTTATAATTGTGATTAAAATAAGTAAATAAATTAACATTTTTATAAAATTTTAATGAACGGCTCTCCAGCACACAGATAAACCCTGATAGGTTTTCGTTTACCGTGCATAGGCTTTGATATAGAAGCTGTGCGTTAATTCATAACGTTTCAAATATCATTGGACCTTACTTACCAGCCGATGAAGCACATTCACACTGGTTTATTTCATTTCTGTCTGACTAAAGGGATGGTTATTATTGCCATTACGGCGCCTCGGTTGGGTACCCAGCCTTGTGGCTCTACAGAGCGATGAAAATGATTCCCATTTCGTGTATTGTATGTTCGTAATTTTACCGAACCGATTTGTTGTGTATTGAACAAAAAACACCGAAAAATTGTTGAGATAACAAAGGACCATTTACCTTTTTAATCCTTTAACGTAATATTGTGTAGGTGGAGTACCTAAATACAAGGTTTTATACAAAGGTAAAAATAATGGAGTTAATTTTATGTCCTGAGCGCAGATTTTCATAAATCACTAGATGTGCCCTCCGGCTTAACCCACGTGTAAAGTTTTTTAATTTTCCGGTATGAACAGTAACTCCCTGGAAAATATCATTAAAATCGTGACCAAAACAGACTGATAGTCTTCGCTTTTATAATAATATTATTTTATCAGAAATTATATAAAAGTAAAAAGGTCTGAATATAAAACATAGTTATTTTTCGTTGAAGCTTTTAGGCGGGCTAGCCTTTGTAAACTGGCTATTTTTAAAACGATGTGAGAAAAGAATATCAAGCATAATTTATCTTCCCAGCATAGTTTTCATGTTAGCAAGAATCATGCAAGTTGCTAACATTATGCTGAACGTAGGAGTCTTCTAAGTTGCCCTAGAATCATACATTCAGTCTGCCCTATCACCTTCTTCGGGTTCGGTCTACCTAGTGATGTGAAATCAAGTTGTTGCTCGTTTCTTTGTGTGTACACTTCATGTCACCCATTTTGTAGTACCCTGTTGTTAACATACATGACGCATGAAGTTTTATAAAGAAAATGTCATAGATAGATGTGTAGCTGGGGAACTAATGCCGCCACTTCTTCTGGCCAGCTAAAACAATAGGCAGTGATTAAGGGAGGGCGTTTTGGAGACTATCTTATGTAATTTTGACATTCAAAAGTGCTGATTCTCAGTCTAACTTGAGTGCATTATTTTAGATTTTCATGATAGCCGAACCTTTTCTAAATCTCGATGTGCCATGATGATGATGATAATGATGATGATGGGGCTCCCTTTCGCACTTAGACTCCCATTTGGTCCGTTGTGCGTGGGGATTCTGGCTAACAGAGCCAGCCTAGCTCCGCCCAAAAGCACAGAAGCTTCCTGGGAGTTTCACAGGCTTCTCGGAGCGACCTCACTGTTCCGAGGATTTCTTCTCGATGTGCCATATAAAAAGCCGTGCTCTCTGCATGAAATATTTCCCAAGTTACCACCTC
Organism: Dryobota labecula; assembly: GCA_947523025.1. Taxonomy (NCBI): domain Eukaryota; kingdom Metazoa; phylum Arthropoda; class Insecta; order Lepidoptera; family Noctuidae; genus Dryobota; species Dryobota labecula. Next base: position 26,164,780 of record OX383287.1, on the reverse strand, counting down.
CAACATTCGTAAGTCCCGTCCGCTACTACTTTATTGCATATAAGCCAACCGACGCAGATGTCCCCGCTCTCTGTAATTGCCACTGTTCCTGTCCACACTGTAGACGCGCCAGATGTTTACAAGTACTGTCTTGTAAGACGCCCGCCGGTTTAGTGCTGTGTATTTTTTCTCGACAAAGGATTTATTGAGCTTCATATCTGTTAGTTTGTGGTTTTGAGTTATTTTTTTGAGGAAATATTTTGAAGATTTTACGTCATTTGGCAGTGTGGTTTCTGATGACAGTCATCACCCTTCTCTCTCTTTTGGTTTCTTCTAATGACCCTTTCAAGAGTCAGTTAAAAAAATAAAATGGCAGCACCTTCAATCTTATTCTTCTTTCGTATCAGCATAAACTAAGGGAATAGTCGTACCTGTGGTAAGAATATGAATATAAATGTGTCAGCGTATGCTTTCCCTTCCACATATAACCTGCTAGCCTACAAACATAGAGTGAACAGGCATCTTCATCATAGACCTCATCCATTGCCTTCTTCCAAGCGAGATTGAGGTCAAGAGCGGACCAATCAGACAATAAAAACTTCTTTTTTTTTAATGCCATTCAGCAAGTTGGTATCAGTACAAGGTGCGCCAGACGTACATTTCAGCATAACTGCCGTTCCAAAACATCTACCAAAATATCATATAAAATTCAACTCCAAAATTGAATTGCCAGTCCATTCCAACATATTTAGTTTATAAAAGCCAGCAATTTAGGTCCTTTGATGGACTCTGCAGGCGTCGGAAGCCAACTGCTCTGAACACGACTCAGATTGAAATCCCTTGGGTAAGGGAACGTTTGCTCCTGCCAACGCTTGACAACATCCGCGTCGTGAAATTTAATATATATGTATTATAAAATTCGGCTGTCTGGACAATAAAGATGCAGACAATTTAAGTGAAGATGACTTAAGTCTTGTTTGCACGATGATTTTTTAATGATTTTTATTTAAACTGCAGACAGAACATGTCCAGGAGCGAAATAGATAAGCAAGTTTAAAAAAAATCCTCACCTACATAGCAGGTGTACGTTTACCTTATCGAACAATCATTTTCATTCTATACCCAAAGTCTCAAATTCAGATAATTTATGTAAACAAAGGGGATAACATATCAAAAAAATATCTTCGTAATGGTAATTCACATAAAATGACGAAAAAAAAGGTTCCATTTTCTTTTAAGTACTGAATTTAAGAAATAATAATTAATAAATAATCATACCGCAATTATTTTTATAAATTTTAGGTTTTAAACAAAGTTATTAAGAATAGGAGATTTTCTGGTATAAAATATTTTATGATACTAGTAAAAATGCAGGAGATCCAAACATTTTCACATTTTTTACATCTTAAACAACACTAATGTATTATAACTCTCATTCATAGATTCATATTGTATGTAGCATATCTAGCCACATTTTGGATGAAAACGGCTGTATATTGTTTCGAGTGGAAATCGATTTTGGGACGCCTACGTCTAGCAGTGGACTTAAAAGCGCTGAATAGGACGATCATAGGCCTTGTCTCCGACAAACAACATAAAACACTGTTTGGCAACAGTATTTTGTTTGCATAGTGCTTATAATTAATTCACTTTAATTTCATAGATGATTATTATATACAAAAAAAAAAAATGATAAAATGTTTTGAACTACTGTCCTGTCATTTTGACAGTGACAATTCTTGACATTACTTTGTTTAAATAAATTATCTGAATTAGAGACTTTGGGTATAAATTGACTTTGGGTTTCCGACATTGAATAGTCGGAAAAATAATAAAGTGCAAATAAAGATTAACTTAGACGTGCGTTATAATATAAATCTTCATTCTTTGATTGTACCTACCTACATAAACAGCATCCGATTTGTAGAAGCAAGTTTTAAGCATAAATATTGCCTGGGAACTGCAAAGGTACTACTATATTTTTACTCATTTTTTGTCTGTATACCAAAATGTTTTGTTTCCTGTACACAGGTACTAAATTAAACAAACTTCGGAAGTTTACTTACTACGAAACAAAAGGTTTTCAACGTTATCAATTCCCTACACACGTATTCATGTAAGTATAATTTATCGTAAGTCACGTCTACGATCTTCTTTGTACTTCCCCGCACAGTTTTTGGTAATATCAAAAGAGATTCTGAGGAACAGGCATAATGAAGTACTTATGTAAGTTCACAATCAAGTCTTTAATGTAGTAAAGTTATAGAAAATTCACGTAACTTAATATTTAATCATTTTGAACGAAGTTTATTGTTAGGAAATTCAAGTCTTAAGAGGAAAGTTCCAAGTATTTAGTTATAACAATGAGGGCCAACTTTGTTTAGGTACTTTTATGTGAATTTTAATAATGTTGTAGGAAATTTTTGGATCGGAAAATGTTTTGCAACACCGGGTTTTGGCGGAAACGGAATTTAAAAAAAAATCGGTGGACAGGAGCAAAAAAGTTTTTTACTGAAGTTAAGGGTTTTTAAACGAAATGGTTATGTGCCTAAAATGGGTAAATTGACAATGATTAATGATGTGAAAATAGTACATTCAGAAATGAAAGAAAATATATATTTTTTAATTTAATTATATATAGCGGTGCAGGATAGCCTTTACTAAAAGTGGTCATCGTATTAGTAGTTCAGCAGCTTGAATATCATCAGGATCATGCCAAAATATAGCAGTTTGTCGTAGACGTGGTATGACAGCGGCTTCCCCGACATCATCTCTTTCAACATAATACAACCGCCAAGCAACCATCGATGCGACGCTCTGCCGGAGTGACTATCACCAGCCAGTGCGAGCGGTACACTCTTATCCGAACCCTTTCAGTGGTTCCTAGTACCTTCGTAATAAAACGAGACGGCTCCAGTTGCTGCGCCATCATATATATTACTCCCGGGAATCATGCGTGTCTTTGAATGAATGAATAATACTGGTGAATATAATATTTTGTTTTGGTGCAAAAATAAAGCATGATTTATTTGTCTCTCATTCTTACTTTCTTAACCAATCCAATATTTTAAATAAACATAAGTATTCACTTTACATAATAAGTTATCCTGTACCATGACGCAGGAAACTGTAATGTCCTCGTCTAGACATACTACGTATAAAGGGTGTGTTATCACGATCTTTTCACCTAGTTTACACTATACAAGTCGTGAAGACATCCGTTTGTATTTGAAGTGCTCGTTATATCGCTAGAAATAGGAACTCGAGTGATACATTATGTCGCATTTTGTCGTGCAAGTCCCGGTTAAAAATAGAGCAGGAGATTTTTTATCGTGGACTTTTATTTAAGTATGCATTTTTGTTACTATATTTGCAATTCTTTGTTTTTGTCTAGCATATATGGCGTCTATGCAGCGACACACTTACACACAGAGGATTCTATCCAAGACAAGAATGCTTTGAAACATGCTGATCTTGCTCCATAGGACAATGTAAAGTCTAGACAAAATCAAACAGGTTGCTAATTTATGTATAATGTATTATATGTTGTTGTTGTATGTGTTGTATTTATGTGTATGATAGGTTTAACTCGCACACAGACTTTTTATTTGTACAAAATAATACAATATTTGTAAATATATGAGCACCTTGTATCTAACACATGGTTAATTTATTCGTCAATGCTTAATTTTTTATTGTTATTACCTGTTGTGGTATACTATACCACAACAGATGTACCTAGAATAAAATTACTAATTTTATTCTAGGTACATCGTCTTCACATATAATGATATAATGGATGTATACAAACTATTGTAAATGGTTTAAAAGAGTAACGGTGGAGTGATAACGGCACGGTTGGCGCAGTGGTTAAGCGATTGACTGCTGCGTTGCGTGTCGCGGGTTCGATTCCCGCACGGAACAAATATTTGTATGATCTACAAGTAGTTGTTCCGGGTCTGGCTGTTAGTGTATGTGAATTTAAATGTTTGTAAACGCACCCACGATACAGGAGAAATCCTAGTGTAGGGCAACGTTTAAAAAAAAAAAAAGAAAAAAAAAAGAAAACAAAAAAAGAAAGGAAAAAGAAGTTTCTTGCCCATTCTTCTCCATGCAAAACTACCTTTTGGAAGGGGCAACTAGAATCAATTTTATTTCCGTGTAAATTTTGACGTTCAAAAGTGCCATATATGTGCCTATTTGAAATAAATGCTTTGACTTTGACTTTGACACACAAGATTACACTTACGCACGAGTCTAAAGCGATTTTCTCTTAAGTAGTGGTATTGGCCTTACGCCCCATTTACACGGTATAAGTTACTGGAACGTTCATGAGCAATAATCGCATGCAAGTTTTGCCTCGTCTTAACACAGAGTTGCACGTCCTTGTACAATTGATTCAAGTATTACTCGTATTTGCGCTGCCAAATATTTCATCTTCTGGAGATTTCTTTAAGATATTTTCATTTGTTCTTAATAGTAGAGCTAAATGCAGCGATTTTATTGCACGTGCAATTTTATTGCTGTTTATCGTGCTGTTTACACCTATACCAGTTTTGAACGACAACTAACGCACCCGTATTATGCAATGATTGTACGTGATGTTTAGACGGTGGCAGTCAATTGTTGCTACAATTTTATGATATACCGCAGGGAACGAACTTGCACCGTGTGAATGGAGCTTTACGAACATAATATTTTAGAAACCATAAAATTATGTAATAGCTCCTTTCTTAAAGTTGCAATCGTTATTTCACAAGAAAATCGGGCTTCTGACGACCCGTAACGACTATCAAAGATCCACGAATGACAGCCGGGACCGACGGCTTAGCGTGCTTTGCGAGACACGGAGGAGTCTTGGTATGTAAAGATGGTCACCCATCCACGGACCAACCCTGGCAAGCGTAGCTTAACGAGCTCCTCCCTCTGTACTTTTTCAAAGTAAAGATCATAAATACCCAAATAAAATGTTCCCAAAAGAGTAACAAAATATCTAGTGCGTGTTGTTACGTACCGTTAGTAGTCAAACAATCATTAATTAGCAACTGTACCAGTCGCAGACGTACCTGAGGGCGTGGCGGCTATTAATCACTCGATAGACTGATAGCCTGATAGACCGATAGCCTGATGGCCGATAGGACCAACTCCTTGCGATTGTGTGTGCTTCCGGTTAATTGATTGAGAGGGCTTTGAACACGTGTTTACCTATATTATGGCACTAGTTGTATGGCACCCCCTGTGGGTTACGAACCTCGGCTTAGGGCATAGTCGGAGGGAGGACAGCAAGGGACAGGTGGTGGCTGAATCAGTTCAGGGTTTTGATTATTAATAGGGGAATTTAAAGCTACACGCTCAGCTACTGCGCGGGCTGGCGCTTCGTCGAGCAAGGGTCGGGGAGGCGTGATGAAAACGATATACAACGATTATATACTCATTCATCATCATCATTTCAGCCGAAAGACGTCCACTGCTGGACATAGGCCTCTCCCAAAAGGGGGGGATTTGCCATAATCGCCACGCTTGGTAGGCGGGTTGGCGATCGCAGTATGGTGTTAAAAATGCATAGAGAACGCTGCTGCCCATTCTCTCTAGTAAGTCCCTTAGTCGCCTTTTACGACACCCACGGGAGGAAATGGGGTGGTTCTATTCTTTACGTCCGGTACCACATGGTACATACTATTACATACTACGGATTATATAATATTATTTATGTATTAGATTACCAAATGATTATTTAGATTTGTCAAACTTAAGTGGCAATGGGCAGGGCATATTGCGCGCAGAACAGATGACCGTTGGGGCTGAAAGGTTCTGGAGTAGCGACCGTATACCGGAAGATGTAACGTTGGAAGGCCTCCCACAAGGTAGACCGATGACCTTGTGAAAGCCGCACGAATCCGCTGGATGCGGAAAACATAGAACCGGTCGAAGTGACGGTGCTTGGGGGAGACCTATGTCTAGCAGTGGACGTCTTTCGGCTGAAATAATGATGATGAATTATGAGATTATTATTGACGGCACGGTTGGCGCAGTGGTTAAGCGATTAACTGCTGCTCTGCGTGTCGCGGATTCGATTCCCGCACGGAACATATATTTATACGACCTACAAGTAGTTGTTCTGGGTCTGGCTGTTTGTATTGTGAGTTTAAATATTTGTAAACGCACCCACAATACAGGAGAAATTACTAGTGTGGAGCAACATTAAAAAACCGGTCAAGGAGCGAGTCGAACTCGCGCACCGAGGGTTCCGTACCAGCCCAGAAAAACTACAACTGTGCTTCACCCAAAGCACACAAGATATAATACTACGTACAGATACCCAATCCCATACAAAGAAATGATACCTCCCTAAGGTTGGCTATTGAGCTGGCTATGTTTTTTACTCGTTTTTTAACACTTGGCAGCATCAGCGACTCACTAATTGCCAGAGACTGTAGATTTACAACGCCATCTAGGAGTCGGCCTAAATACTAGGTGTCATTCTGGTGATTTATGAGTGTAAATAGATAAATCAACATTAAACAAGGAAGTTTTGATTTTTACTAATGTTACTTCAGCCAAAATCGGCCCTATAAAGCTTTTTATTGATTGTTAATTTCATAATTGTTACCTATGCTGCCATATGTGATTTTTTTTTCAATACTTATTTCAATTTGTTCGAGTTGAGACCCCATGCCCAAAGCAACCTGCTACTTGCTAATATGTAAAAAGGAAGACATTTTGGTTGTGAAACATGAAATGTTTTAAAATTTTAACCATCGAGGAAAAGAAGAAAAAAAAAGAAAAAGAGAAAAAAAAAAACACAGCAAGAGAAAAAGAGAGAGAGAGAGAATTAACACTGCGGTGTAGAATATTGTAGTTTTAGGTCATCGCCATCTCTTGACAGATAAAAGAACTAATGTAATTTTTGTTGATTTCTGAAAAAGCTAGCTATTTAGAGACATAGTTTTATTTTTCCTGTAATCTTTCCATGATCTTCTATCACATAAAATAATTTCAGATTTTTCTTTATGCAAACTTCGTAGATAAAGGGGCGGAACGGTATTTTTTTTAATTTTTTCACCAAATGTCGAAAACGGCCTAAAGAAAAAATAAAAAATGTTTGAGAATATGCAAACAGCGCTCTTTCATATGATACTCCACATGCCCTAGTAGCCGCATTTTTAATTTTTAAGACCACATTTCAGACCCTGTTGCAAAAAAAAAAGACTTTTTTGATGCTTTCTTATTTGAAAAATAGTTGGGCAAACGTCATCTAAAATTATTCTAAATTTCAAGTTGATAGCATCAGTAGTTCTTGGATATTCATCTGTGACAGACAGACAGACATACTGAGTCACACCATAAGGGTTCCTTTTTATCATTTTGGTACGGAACCCTAAAAATAAAATAAAATGGTATTCATTTATTAATTCTATTGATTGTTGTTAATTGATTTTGGTTCATTTATTATACGCACAGCCAAAGTGTGGAACTCTCTGCCCGGGTCTGTGTTCCCTTCAACATATAACCCGTCTGCCTTTAAAGCAAGAGTGGACAGGCATCTTCGGGGCACGCTCGGCCCATCATTGACCTGATCCATCGCTTTCCATCAAGCGAGATTGAGGTTAAGAGCAGGCCCATCAGTAATAAAAATAAATAAAATAATTATTAGTTACGTTTTTCAGGCTGGTTAAAAAATTCATTAATTGTCGTAGAAGAACGGCATCAGATTTTTTTTTAACTAAACATGCATGCTATGATCCATGCTACGGTCGGTGGGATATCACTTAAGTGTAGTAACAAAAGCTCCGATTTTTTTTTAAATATGATCATACTCAAAATATGTTTACTGCTTTAAATACTAACTTTCCGACAACTTATACAAATAAAGAAATGACCGAATAAAATACTGAAAATTCCGAAAAATTCATACAATATTTGCTGACGTACTATTGTTCCACCAGCTTAGCGTTCGCCGGCCGCTACAGCGGCACCGCTCGCTTCGCTCGCTCGGCTCACGCATGGTTGGTCACAGTTCTAACCTATTTCACCCAGTTCAAAATGACAAATCATACCTACAATCGGCCGCAGAAACGTGAGCCGAACGAGCCGAACGAGCGAAGCGAGGGGTGAATAAATAAATAAAAAATAACCAAACCAAATCTAAATCCATCAGGTGGTTTCAAAGCCATCCAAAGACGACAGGCCCGGAGACTACATTTACACTACTTAGACTTAAAGGTACAGTTGAATAAATTGATACCCTTCATCAATTTGCCGCGTATAATCATTTTATACAAAGAAAGGAATTACACTTTTGATATGAATATACGTAAAATTTAAGTTGGTAGTTAATTTGCTTAACAATTAATTTCCCAATGACTTTGACCAAGTAAATGGATGGCTAGGTAATTAATTAATTCTGTAATAAAATAATACATTGATTAACGAAAAAGTATCATCATATTATTATTCTTTGAAGTAGTATGATTAAGATTAGTATCGCGAAAAGGGTTTTTTTTATCCTAAGCTTTTACGTGGATGATCAGTAAAATGTACATACCTCTCCAGAATAAATTACGTTGTGAAGCTAAGAAAACAAAAGAATACTAATAGGTTGGATTTCATTTGTCAGTTTTACCGCTTACATCGCGATTTTATTTTTCTTTTATTTATTCATTTAAACTTCATGTACAATAGTGATACATAGGCGGACTTAATGCCACAAGGCATTCTCTACCAGTCAACCTTTGGGTTAAATATAAAAACATAGTGATAGGGTACAAAAATAATGTCTAAAATAATAACTTCTAGATTACGAGAATTTATATAGTTTTATGATACTAATACACATATACAAATAAAATAAACTAATAGATATTTTAACAAATACTACCAAATAATAATTAGTATGACTAGACTATTATTTAAGACTATTTAGTCGTAGAGAATTATTTAGTCTGACTTATGTAGTGGTTACGAACTTTTCTTTTAAAAGTAAATTTGTTTACAGATTTTTTAATGCCAAGAGGTAGCGCGTTCCAGAGCTTTATAGTAGAGATAGCGTAAGAATTTGACATAAAACCGGTACGGTGTGAAGGAATTTGGAGAAGTAGATTATTTTATAGAAAGTTATAATCATACGAAACTATTTTACTAAACTGTCCATAAAACGAGATAGTTAACATTCGAGGCAGTTTCGAAATTTTTTTGGTATAAAAAATCAGAATTAGAAACTTTCACTTCTTGACGTAATAGCTCCAGAGATTCTGTCGTAATTAGTTTTCCATTCCCTGAAATTGTTTATTTTTGGGTTCCGTAGTCAACAAGGAACCAGATTCTGGGATCCGTTTCCGTAATATTAAGCTTTGAAGTGATCAATTTTGTTAGATTCAAGTGTCCCCCACCCCAGCCAGCTAAATGGTTGTATTTGGATATGTAAATCACAGCAGTACTCATATATAACGAAGTTAAAAGAAAAACTATAACAGCTAAGTAAGTTTTACAAGTTATCGAGTAATAGTCGACCAAATTAAAATTGCGGTTGAAAAACATATTCGCCCGTACATTTTGTATGGGATTACATGTTTTTCAACAACAATGTTAAGTTTGTTCTTGGGATCAATTCATCCTATCTACGAAACTCTACATTGTGCGTGGTCCGACACGCACTTGGCCGGTTTTTTTAGTTAGCTATGGGCCCAACTGCTAGGTAAAAGTTTCCCCATACTTTTCCAATTTTCCTTATGTTGTTCCTTCTTCAACCAATCGGTCAGGAACGAGTCCAAATCCATATACATAATCCGAATACATAAAACAACACAATTCCAAAAAATTGTATCGCAATTTCCATCACTCCCATCTCAATTCACTTACGAAACATCCATATTATTGAGTCATAAAACATAACGGAAAATTTTCTTCATTACCGCTACATCTGTATTTTCTTTAATACTGACGTAGAAATATCGCTCCTCAGTCATCGCTCAGAGCTCAACCGAGTGTAAGAGCGTTACATTAATCCTAAATCACCCACATTATGGTTTGTAAGACTGAACGATCGATCTGTCACCGCTTATCCCCACCCAAAGCAACTGTAAATAATGATAATGGATTACTTTGTTTTCTCTTTTTTATTAACCGGGAGATTAGGAGGGCAAAAACGATATCCCGTTGTTTTTACACCGGCGCAATGGTCGAATGCCCATTAACATTTTCTGTCGAGGGCGACCCTCGCCGGGACCCACCCTTTTCCAATATTGTTAACCTTAATTTTTTTTAAACGAGTGCCCCTGCCCTATTGGACGAGATAATCGTCTACTCACATTATTTTTTATTCACTGTGTTAAAAGTACAGTTTTCGTAATGGTTACTCCAACCTTTTTACACGACTGCCCAAAAAAAGGAGTGTCATGTTTTCAGGGTTCATGTATGTTTGTGAGTTTCTATAAATTCCACCATAACTTCTAAGCGACTTAAGGCGACGATAACCAACTTTTAATGATTTTATACGGAAGATCACGTCTAAACGAGTAGTGATAATTGTTTGTATATTTTTTTAGATTATGTTTTTATTACATAGTGAAATTAATTTGTGAAGTTTTGTCTTACGCAGATAAAACATTGAGAATCACGAAAAACCATCAAGCGTATTTTTCTGAAACCTTCACCTTTTTAAAAATAATTTAATTATTGATCTTTTAGTATACGTGTTTTATTAAAATACCTTTTGTTTTATTTATAACAAATTAATAATACGTCTTATTTGGGACAGCTCTCCTGGATGGTCGAAGCGTTGCGTGAGCTAGGTACAGAACACGCAAGCTAACACTCAAGGTATAATAAGCATATATCTGCGTCTTAACTGATACCAATGTATGTGGTATCTTTAGAAGCGTTGCGTTATCCCGGGTTACATAGTCTGGTGAAAATGCACCACCAAACCGATCTTTTCATTGCAGTCGGGGAACAGTTATTTACAGGTACCCCGACTTCGCTGAAAAGATTGGTTTTCAGTTTTCCAGTTTTGGGCACTATGATAGTTTAATTGCACAGTAAATATTATAATCTATTTAGTACTTACCTTGTGCCCATTCAACACTAAAATCATTTAGCTTGTTTTTAATTTTTTATTTCAATATTTTAGTTCAATTTTTAAATCACTTTTTTCAAGGCAGGCGTGTTTTTAAATGTTTTTAATTATTTAATTTTGATTTAGGGTTTCGTATGTCCGAATGAAAAAAACTTATAGGATCACTCGTGTGTCTGTCTGCCTGTCCGTCTGTAACAGGCAATTTGCTCCGATTCTAATGGACCGATTAATTTGAAATTTGGTATACATTTCAATTTCTATGACCCAAACACGTACGTGTGCTATGTCAATAAATGAATTTTGGTTATGGGGGTCACTTTTGGGAGACAAATAAGTATAAAATAAAAGATTTGCTCGCTGTACCGTGTGACTTATCAAATGAAAGGGCTTACTGTGAGGGTCTCAAGTATATATTTAAGTATATTATATTATAAGTGACGGCACGGTTGGCGCAGTGGTTAAGCGATTGACTGCTGCGCTGCATGTCGCAGGTTCGATTCCCGCACGGAACAAATATTTGTATGATCTACAAGTAGTTGTTCCGGGTCTGGCTGTTTGTGTATGTGAGTTTAAATGTTTGTAAAAACGCACCCACGATACAGGAGAAATCCTAGTGTGGGGCAACGTTTTTAATTTAAAAAACATAAAAAAAAAAATGTTGTTTACAAAGTTAAAATACATAGTTTAGATGTAAATTGACTTAATCTACGAGAATACAGAGTATAAAATTTTGAAAAAAAAAAAAAAAACGAAAATTGTTTTATACTAGAAAACATATAAGAATTCAATGGTCTTAAAATAACATATCTCCCAATATTGGACGTACAAACTTACATTCGCAGTTGGAGTGTATGGGAGAATATATTTTTCAACTACAATGTGAAGATAAGATTCTTGGGATAAATTCATCCCAACTACGGAACCCTCCATTTTGCGCGTTCCGACACGCATTTGGCCGGTTTTTGTCTTTTTGTAAAAAAAATTATAAGTTGAAGCTTAAAGTTTTGAGTACCAGATTTCTAAAAAAATATTAGAAATAGTTTATTTTAATACTACTTTTCAAGTATAAAAATAACATGCTACTAGGTTTATTGTTTTGTAATACCAATAATTATTTTTAAATTGGTTTCTTTATTTCGTGGAAGTTGACCGTGACATTGTAGCTTTAATAACAATTGTTTTCATTCTTTTCGGGACAGTCGATATGGTGACTACCTAGTGTTTAATGGACATATTACCTGAAATTAGTTTATATTAATAAGAATAACCAAAACAAATAAACGACCTGTCTTAAAATCCTATTATTTAGACAGTTTCTTGGTTGTTTGAAATTAGTTTAACAAGTTTCAGAAGCTTGTGGTTAAGCAATAATAGCCGCACGGGTTGATCGATAAGGTTAAGCTACGCTTGCCATGGTTGGTCCGTGGATGGGTGCCCATCTTTTCCTACCAGGACCGTTGGTTCCAGCTGCCATTCTGGATTTTTGACAGTCGATACGGGTCGTCAGAAGCCCGAAATTATGACAACCAGTCTTACCATAGTGTATCGTATTACCCAATAGTTGTGGAGGTCAGAAGTCGCTCCATGTAAAATACTGGTATCCAGCTTTAGTCGGTTAGATTGGATGCCGATGAGAGTAGAGAGAGAGTAAGTACTTCTGTCTGTTTCCTATCATTTGTAAGTAGAGATAGCAAAATTCTTGGTATGATAATAATACAACATTAGATACGAGCTCCATTATCCCAATCTGCAAATTAGAATCTAAATTCTGCATATAATTTTAAAAGCAACATTCAAAAGCGCCTCGCATTGTGATAAGAATTTATGAGAACCACCCCTACGCGAGAAGGTTATGTACTAACATTTCCCCTAGCTACACAACGTAAATGTAGGAAATTCAGAGTGCGTGTTCACCAGTGGCTCGACCGATAAGAATCTGACCTTGACCCTGAAACGTCCTAATAAACCGGTTTTTTATCGTCCCAAGTACTAGAAAACTTTTAGTAATTGTAGATAGCGAGTTGATATGATGGAAATTGGGACTGGGTTAGTTATTTGATTGGACTCATTATGGAATTGGAATACATTTGTGTTTCTTTTTGCTGTGTTGCTAAAAATCTAATAATTCTAGTCAAACTATGTTTGGAATAACTCGTTGAGTCTCAACTTTTGATCTTCTTTTCGTGTGGTTAGTGATTAACCTGGTGTCAGAGTTTTTATGCCGCTCATGGGCCTCTTTGGTACACATGCCGTCGAGAAATATCTCTCAGATATGTTTCCTCATGATGTTTTCCTTCACCATTTTTAAATAAAGCGATAAAATTTTACAATACGCACATGAATCCGAAAAGTCGGAGGGCGTGCCTTGGTTTTGAACTCGAGACCTATAACTTGGCAGTCCGACGGTCACACCACCAGGCTATCACTGCTATTAACTCTGGTTTAACATGGTTAAGACTGCGCCGAGCGCGCAGTGGCGCCCTCATCGCTAGTTCGGTGATTTATTTTATGTTAGAATGAAAATGCAGAAAATAAATCACCAAACAAACGATGAGGGTGCCACTGCGCGCTTGACACCACAAACATAATATTCCGAGATTCCTTTTCGATAAACTAAAATATTATATTTCGTGTATTTATTATAAAATATATTATTCTTTTATCTTGAAACTAAGTTATCTTACTTTTAAAACTTGAATAACATTTTAACTAGCTGTATTATGTATGAAGTATTTTTGAACAAAAAACATTTTTCGCCGTCTAGAATTTCGAATTTACTTTTAGTTATAAAAGTGACCACAAATATGTGGTTTTCATGAATTTAAACGAATAAAATCATTCGGAGTTTTTGTAAATTATATTCAGTTTCGTAAATACCAACTTAAATTCAAATAAAAAAATTAACATTACGAAATACATACTATACGGCTTCAATATTTAACGAAAATCGGATTTTGTAAACCTAGAAAAGTTTAAGCCCTCATTTATAATATTATAATATCAATCAATCCCAACAAATATATTCCGTCAAAACTTACTTAAAAACCTTTTTGAAAGACTTAGAGTTTGTATTTGTTTTCTCATAGATGTTTGTTTAAACCTGGGAATACGAGATGGAATTGAGCGAAAGCCCCGTTGTACTTAGTCTTTTGCTTGTTTACACACGGTTGTGCGTTTTTACGTGTGCCTTTTTGTAAAGGATATTGGGCTATTGGTGTAGGTTATTGTAGTAACAAGACAAAACTGAGATAAGACTGAAGTAAAAAAACAAAGGCCCTAGAAAACGCCCAACATAAACGTAACGTTCGAACAGTTTTTGAATCGAAGATAATAAAACAATTCAAACCAAAACAATAAACCTACTCGTAGCATTTTAGTTTAAATTAAAAAAAAAAGTAAATATAAGATTATTTTAAAATAAAAAGCATATAATATTGGTTAAAAAGTAAATACTAATAAAAAGTAACTGGCTATTACTAATAATACGAATCGAGTATTTTCAATTTTAAAGTCGTCAGAATTTACGTTACTTTGCGCGATTAGTCGCCTTATATTTTATATTATATTTAATATTTTATTATATTTTATATTACATAATAATAAAATCCTAGCGAAGTGAAAACTGCACATTGAATAAGTATTTTATATATACATACATATTTTTTATATTTTTGAAAAAGTAATTGCTGCGGGATTTGAGAACAATTCTAATACCTATAGTTTTTAGATTTTTTGTCTGTTTGTCTGTATGTATGTTCTAGCATCACGCAAATACTACTGGTACAGATTCTGATCAAATGTGTGTGATTCTTTTTTACATTTTGTTATACTATCATTATGATAGTTCGAATGTATACAGAAAAACATGAAGCCTGTAGGAAAAATGTGGACTGTATCAATAGCTAGCAATAAAATTACGAAGCACTGACACAACTGACTTTATTTTTAAAAACATCTAAAAGAGTAAAAAACCATAAATATATATAAAAAGGTTGCAACAAAGCCTCTTCTGTCATCTATGGTTAGAATAAAAATAAATATATTATAATAATCCATTATAGGGTTAGGTGACAGTTAGTAAGAAATTCCGTGTGTTTAATATATAATCTCTACTAATATTATTTTAGTGATAGCTGTTCGTCAGGAATAGTCTGTAAGAATGCATCAGTCAGTGTATCAGTGATATGCCAATAGACAGAATAAATAGAAATGCAAGCGATCATTAATTCACTATAAATGAAAAAATTCGCAAGCAATGGGAAATTGCAACTGAAGGCTGCGGATGTCAACCCCAGGGCGAGCTGCTTCTCACAAGTACAACTGTACGTCACTTGGTCCCGCGTCACCAGTCCTGACTCTGTATTTATTTTGGCTGTTTAGACCAAAACTACAAACGTAATATACTGGGATTATTGTAAAAATATGGCGGCTTTAGTATATTGTGGTGTACGACTTCCATATGAACGAAGTCGCGGACAGAAGCTAGTTAACAAAGAACTTGACTCACTTATTGGGAATGACATGTAACATCCATCATTGCTCACTTGGATTACGGACCCTCCCCCTCTCCCACACAGGTGTCCCAGCAGTGGGAACGCTGATTATAAGGGTTGTTTGCTCAATTTGCACAATTTTTTTATACTTTATACAAAAACGTAGTTCTTTAAATTGAGCAAGTCCGCGCTGCGACTAAATTAGAATTGAGAACGGAACCATAGCGCGATTCAGAAACCGCGCAATTAACTAATAATGCCATCTATCGAGCTATGAGTCAAACTTTGCACTATAGTGCTATATTAAGGTGTATCTATTCATACACGAAATATTTTAAGAGAAACATCTATAGGTGGTAGAAAAGCCATAGCAGCGAATTTTTTTTTTATCTAAGTGTTTTATATTTTTACATAATTATTATAATTTTAAAATTGCTTGAGCTTTTTTGCAAAAAAATACCTTTATTTACTTATTCTATGAATGACACGGACGGACGCGACGGTGGCGGCACGAGTGCGGTGAATTTTGATAATTTTAATCATCATATCAAGTAATTAAAAAAAAGGTAATATACTCAGATTAAAAAAAATATCATTTCAATAGCTTCTTTACCACTTTATTTCGTGTTCGAATACATACACCCTATGTAGTCCAAAAAAACAAAAAAGAATTCTTCATAATAATAATATCTAAATAATCTTAGGAACTACTGACTTAGTTCCAAAAAATCCTTTACTAATGGCAAGCTATAGTATTGCCGAGTGTCATAAAATAATTTTATGTTAAAACAAGAATGGTTTTAACAACATGGCGACGAAGTTGCGGGCACAAGCTATTTCTGATAATAAAATAAGTAATTCGCAGGACACTGCAGGATATGCCACCCAGTTCTCCACTTTTCACATCCAGTCAGCCCCCGTATTCTCAGAACCCCATACATTTATTTGCAGAAATTATAACACAAATAAAAATCATGACCCAAAACTTTGCTTACATTTTGCCTAATTCTGTAACAAACTGGCGATAACAATTAATAAAAAAAATACGACCACTCTGGCCTTAACAGCACATACATCTACACTCCGGAAAGCCTTGAATATTTTTTGTTCAAAAATAAAGGCGACTTAGAGACCCTTCATTAAAATAATTCATTTCGTTAGTCCAGTTAGACACGCAAGGGTGTTTAAAAAAATTTAATTACAGCGAACTCAGTTCGTCGCAGGACAAACACAGTGAAACAATTTCAAAATTAAGTTAAAATTTTCACGTGAAACGTTCACAATATTTCCTCTTTTCGCTTCTTTATCTGAGACTACGAAGATTACGCTTGAGAAGAGGATATTTTTACTGCACTAAAATCCATTTGAAATAACATTAGACATTAAAAAAAAAACCTTTTTTACAGTCAGTTCAACCGACTTTGACTTCTATTCCGTAGGAATAAGGACGGCATTAAAAGAAAAAAAAAAGTGGTAACAATACCAACTGTTTACTGCAGCTGCCATTTTTATTGCTACCAACGCAATAGAAGTGAAAATCGGTTGAACGAACTGTAAAAAAGGTTTACTTAAATGTCTAATGTTATTTAAAATACAATATAGTGTTGTAAAACTAAACTGTTCTTAGTAATTTTGTGAATGTGTTTTGTTAGGATGACTGGCTGGATACACACACACATATTATTTTAAGTCACAAAAAGAAAGGCATTATCACAGGTATGATTATTTTAAACTCTATACAACAACAATCAGTCACATTCATCGTCTTAAACCTTTCGTTAATCAGACAAAACTGTTTTGTAAAATTCAGCGTAAAACCTTATACCATAACATTGCTACTGTTACTAGTCGCTGCAGGAGACGCCCTGGGCGGCGGGAATCGGTAGCCGATTCCCGGCCACCGTAGCCGCGGGCTTGCGGAAGGCGAGCTATGGGCAGTTCGCCGTCCGGTAAGGACCAGGCCCGGGTCGACGGCGCGTTGTGTTCCACGCGCACCTCAAAGAGATGTCAGCACGCACTGACGGGGTCCGCTAGGACCGGTGCCTGCCAGGGTTGCGGGTTTGTCCGAAAGGGATACCGTGGCCCTGGCACACAGGCAACCGAAGGAACACGGGTGGGTTTTAGTCAGTAAATGTCTGACACGCCCTCCCGCTCCGCCCAGAGCGGGAGAAGTTATTTGATAATTTCCCACCCAAAAAAAAAGGCTGTATCATCCCACTGCTGGGAAAAGGCCTCTCCCAATGACTTCTAGTGCTTGCGATACAGTGCTAATAGTGGACCACTGGTCGTTTGCTTTGTCCAGCTCGATAACATCGATTTGCTGTGTGTGATAACTAGAGATCGGATAAAGTTAATTTTTAACTATGAAAGTATGGAAGCGGCTATATAAAAGATTTACATTGTGAATAAAAAAAACCGTGATTCTACATAGGAACAACGGGAATGCATAATTAGTCGAGTGTGTAGTATAAAAGCGAGTTCTAAAAAAATTTTTATAAAAAAAACCCGTATTCTTGGATTGCATAGCTATTCAGATGCATATTTATTTAAAATTGGGATTTTTACGATCGACACAAAAGTAAATTCCATATAAGCCCACATTTGAAAGTAATTAAATATATATACGATTCTATAATCAGAAACCTTTTGTAGATCCCAGAGCCACGGGATTTTTTTCGATACAAAAGCACATTCCATATTAGCCAACATCTCAACTTTAGATGAATATGCATCCGAATATCCGATCTCTAGTGATAACATGTTATCACAAAAAAATACATTCATTTTTGCTAAATTGGAAAGAGTGCTTTTTCTTAAAGATAAACACATTTTTATGCTCTACAGAACAAACGATGCTTTTCATTTAGAAATCATATTACTTATGATAATGTTTTACAGGAAAATGAAGCCATTAATGTAACCGGAAACATACAGCATCCGTTACAATATGATCATCTTCCGGTGTACCTACCATTCTTTTAAAAAAAAAAAACGTAAACGTATTTTCATTCTAGCTTTTTCCAAACTTCGCGATACATATCACGTATGTACATATTATACTAAATAGTTCCATCTTTGCCTAGGAAGAGAAAACTAGTGTAAGTATCAGGTGTCCTAGTTGAAGTCAGGTAAAATAAATAGGTCAGAGCTACGATAGCACTAGCTACCTAAGTCGAGTTAACTTTGGAATTGGAGATGTAACACTAGCAACTATTTGGACGTTTTTAAAATGCTTTGTCTGTCTTACGAGCTGTTCTTAAAACAAGATTAGTTTGGGATATATCTTCCTATATATATTACAGTGCAGAGATATTTTCTGTAATGCCATTTCTCATTACAAATACGTTCATTGACAGCCTACAGTATTGTCTCTCCTACTTTTTATCCATCCAAAGGTTGTCTGTAAAAGATCGCTTTTAGCGATAAGACCGCGCATTGTGTCACTTTATGTAAAATTTCCACACTCTTTATTATGAGTACATAATAAAGAGTCACACCGTCTTCATTTGTTAAAGATTTTCATCACGGTATTTTCTTCTACGATAAAACAGAATTCATCTGAGATTTACTTATTTTTGTAACTTTGCAAGCATATTATAAGCATTTTCTGCCTTGTTCTTTATTTATTGTCTAGACTAGGCGATATCTTATTGTTACGAGCTAGTTCCGATTACCCAGACTTACTTTAACTTACCGGTTTAAAAAACTTAGCTCAGTTCTTACATTAAGCCAACAAATCGGGCGATATGTTAACATAAACTCTGTTTGCAACTCAGTCTTGCCTGAAATGTAGTATCGCCTATCCGCATTGATCCGGTAATGTGTTCAGAGCCGCAATATCCAAGCTCGAATGCTTCGGAGAAATTAATTGACACGATTCAATCCTATACATGGTCTGTAGATTGACTCTGAAGATATTCACCTGGCAACATGCCGAAGGATCGACTATTTAGAAGATAAAGGTAAGGCCCTGGAGCAACACGTAATGGAAAGCTGGTTGTCATTTGATTGGCAAGCTCATAGAGGTGCAACAATAATATTGCGGTTGGTCGAATTCGACCGATGACATCAACCTTTCAGATCAATCTATTGTGGTGCATGGATATACTGGATTGCAGTCGACTGTTAATTATACGAGACGCCGGCTGAGCGAGGCGGGTGAAGTGGTTTAACGATGGTCGCTCGTTCATCTATGGATATGAACGACAGTTTTTTTTTTTTTGCGCGAATTAACCCCTTAGTTTTGTGTGTTTGTTGTCATTTGTCAGTATAGCAATGCATAGTTATTACGAAATGAATATTGTCTTTTGTTTTGGTGTAGACTATTAAATTGTGACCTGTCCTGACATCAAGCAGTGGATATCACTGGCAAACTTTTAACTTTAAAGGTAAAATATGGTAATATTTTATGGTAACTTTATAGGTATATGGTGTTTTTGGCTACTTTGTATTAGTGTGTGTATTTTTTGTTGTGTTGTTATTTGCGTCGTTTCTGCAGAATAAACAGTGTTTCTTTTTTTCTTTCTTATTCCCTGCATGAAAACTAGTTTTCAGACAATATTTCTTTGGACTGGGCACGTTAAGGTATTATCCGTTAGCCGTCATTTGTAGATCTTTGACGGTTGTTTCGGGTCGTCAGAAGCCCGAGAGTCAGACAACCAGTCTACCAAAGGGTATCGTATTACCCAGTTACTGGGTTGTGGAGGTCAGATAGGCAGTCGGTCCATGTAAAATACTGGTATTCAGCTGCATCTGGTTAGACTGGAAGCTGACCCCGACATAGTTGGGAAAAGGCTAGGCAGATGTTGATGTTTTCTTTGGACTGGGCCTACTTTAAAGTGTCTTTCTTGTGACAAGTTACTTGGTGGACAAAAAATGGTGAAGCAATAATTGTGTATCTGTAAACTTAACTAACTAACATACTTATATAAAGATAAATGACGCTTTGGAAATATACCCGCTAAATAAAAAACATATGTAAAAGTAAAATCTTTAAATATATTATACATGATGAGACAGAAAACTTGTTAAAGATAGTTAAGTAGTAAACCTCACTTAAACTCACCCTCTCACACTCTTTCACTCACTTGCACTTTCACACACTACACACTGAGAGGTTAACACTCCACATACCATTTGTTTATTTGTTCTAAACTTTTTTCTTTCTCTGTGTAATGATACTTAGAGGTAACTCGTATTATTAATATGTCTAAGTTAGTAATGTAATGGTCATCAAAAGGAAGAGCGCTGATGTCTGAGATACAGATATGTTTATCTAGTTCAGACACAGATGCCTTCAGTATAAAATTAAGAAGATTTTAAGGTGTCCTGTATATCTGTTCAAATGTAGCGTGTTCTGTGTCAAATAAATAAATAAATTAGTATTATTATTATAACACGTTAGAAACATGTTTGTTATGAATATTATAAAATCACAATCTAATAACGGTAATCAAACTAAAAATAGTTAATCATAATGTCAAATGTAATACGGTGGGCCGCAGTACACTGGTCGCTAATTAGCTACGTACGACCATAGCCGATGATTCATGTGCCCGCAAATTACCCTTATTACGGCGTATCGGGTACCGTATCAGCAGTAAAGACCATTGCTGAACATGGGGCTTCCAATAACTGCTACAATAAACGGCTAGCAGCAATGTTGCCGTATGGCGGTATGACCCGATACAGACCGCGCTTACTAGTTTTTTGAATGCATGGGAAACGTAAAAACCAGTGTTATAAAATTTAAAAAAAAGATAGATCTCGCTTACGGATCTGGCGGACATGCAATTGCTCATTTCATTGCGACCAGGTTATACTGGAAATTTATAGCTTGATTTGTAGCGAAAGCGGACGTAAACTAGCGGATATTTCATACCACCTGATATTATCATAACTTAATAGTAGATTGTTGCAACGAGCGCAAAGTGAGTTATATTACTCACTTTAGCAAGGTGCGTAATATACTTTTCACTTCTCATGCTCTAAAGGTTCGTCTATATGTCGTGCTTAGGCGACATAAAACCGCTTTTCATGCTCTAGAGCATAAAGTAAAATCTTCGTCAAACACCAAGGCAATCGGTCCAACAGCCACACGAACAACTTCAACTTCATAGAATAACCTCTTCATTTTAATTCGTTTCGTTAGTATTCTAAGAACAAGGCAAGGATACCAACAGCCAAAGTACACAATAAAACTTCATGAACTAAACTTATATTTTTTTTATATCGTTATTTTTTTTTAATATATTATATATCATAGATATAAAAACAAAATGTTTTTATAACTGAGCAGTATGTAACGACCTATGTCAGGTGTTATGTCACGTTTCTACTGAAAAAATAAAAATAATAAAATTAATTATTTTTAATTTTAATTAAATTTACAATATTTACATGTTGCTGTGTCATTTCCTCGCAATCGAAGTGAAAAGTAGAGTGTACAACTCGTCCATAAAACCCATTTTACACTACTTTATATCCATCGTGCGTTTTACGCACTTGATGTACAATCTACTATTTCTTTCAACTACCAATCTACCTACCGTGATAAAATATACCTACTCAAAATAAAAACTCAAGTTAATGAAAACAAAGTTTTTTTACCAAGTCGGTTTTATTCAGCCGATTTTTATTTTCAACCAGTATCTTTTTGATCTAATGCATACATTTTAAACTCAATGGGAGACATTAAACCTTTGTGGTAAATTTATATCTAAATAAAAAACAGTGCATTAATGTAAAACTGTGCCACAATGAGATTTCATATAACATTTCTGCACTGTTTTGGTTCTAAGCAAAAAAAAAAAACGTCCTTTGTGGTCGGTTCTGTAGTAATTAATGATAGCATTACTACGTAGTTGAAAGAAAAGAATATTTTACTCCAGAAACAACTAAAAAAAAGTTACTTATTAAAACAAAACTTTGCACTTTCTAAAAGGTTGTTTGTCCTTTGTTAAATCGCAGTAGGCACCTAAGCAGCAGGTTTACGGTCATTACCGCTACTAATCGGTCGTTCTGCGATAGCCCTTAGCTAAGTCAGTCGTACGTGCTAATTGCCTATTAATTAGGGGATCACAACCATTTTTTATGTTGTCAATCTGAATCAGCGACAATGGTCTTATCAGCGTTGCAATCAGAGAACATTAATTTCAGTGTTTGACACTGTCTGGCCTAGGATCCTTTATCATGTTAGTAGAGATAGGTAATTTTTTTTTGGGATCTTCAACATATTTTATTTACTGGACAACACACAATAGTAACAAGTATTAATTGTGATATAAAAGAAAAACTGCTAAAGACAAACTCTTTCAGGCTGATGAGTATTGTTGACGTCAGCAGGTTGTTATAAAGAAACAAATATGCACAAACACAAACTGTTTAATATTAATTTGTTTTTACACACTTCACTATGTTATTGGGTGCTTAATTCCACAGTTTTAAATAATATTGTACAGAGCACGTGCATGTCGAATGGCTGTACCAGACAGAGAGAGAGAGAGAGGTAGTGAGAAAGGGATAGATAGATGTGAATATTATAAATTAGTATGGCAATACTAAACATTCTCACGCCTTCTTTTAACAAAACTGCACTACTTGAAAGTTTAATGCTGATAATGCAAGTTGTTTTATAAGTAGTTAATTTAGTGAGCAAATATATTATTTTACAATGTAAGGTAAGTTATTAATTATGTTAAGATATGCTATTAATTAAGTTACAGTAATAATTATTTATGTTAGCAGCTAACTATTCTGTTTCACTATTATTAAGTTTAAACATATAAATCTCAATGTAGTAAATATCTTAAATTAGTTATTATTATTACATTGTTGTAACAAAATCAATTTATGTATAGGCCTAGTATAATCACCCTTGGATGTATGAATGGTTACAGATCTTATTAAGTTGTCATTTTTGTTTACATTAGTAGATACGACTTTACCTAAAGGCCACAAAGTAGGAGGTGTACATTCATCTTTAATTATTACAATGTCTCCTATTTTTAAGTTTTTCTTAATGTCTAACCACTTATTTCTACTTTGCAACTCAGAAATATAAGCAAAATAAAATTGTTTCCAAAATCTTTGTTTTATTAACATTATTTTTTGGTATACACTTAATCTAGATTCATTTAAATCTAACACACTAGGTTCTGGTATGTCTGTTATAGAAGTTCCTATGATAAAATGGGCTGGCGTTAAACAGATAACATCATCGGGAATATCAGCAATTGTACATAATGGTCTTGAATTTAATATGCCCTCTATTTGGACTAATGTAGTATATAACAATTCGTAAGTCAATTTAGTAGAAAATAAATGTCTTTTAAGTAATGACTTTACTGATTTTATACCAGCTTCATAAATACCACCCATATGACTGGCAAGAGGTATTGTAAATTTATAATCAATAGAATTAGAAACGCAAAAATCAATTATTTGGCTGTAAGACTTATCTGACTTGAACATTTTATAAAGCTCATGTAATTCAGTTTTAGAACCTCTAAAATTAGTAGCATTATCAGTGTACAAACATGTTGGAGTACCTCTTCGAGATACAAACCTTTTCAAAGCACAAATAAATGCCTGGGAACTCAAATCAGTTACAAGCTCTAAGTGTATAGCTCGAGTCGCCAGACATACAAATAGACATATGTATCCCTTTGCGTACTTACAGTTTCTAGTCATTGAACTCCTGATAGCTATTGCACCACTGAAATCAATGCCTACATGTAGAAACGCTCTTGTTAGGGTTACTCGTGGAGAAGGCAGACTAGCCATTTGCTGACCACAGGTTTGTGCTCTAAATCTGATACATTTAGTACAGGAATGAACTATCTTTTTGACTTCATTCCTACCATGTATAATCCAATATTTTAATCTTATATTATATAAAGTGTTTTGTATTCCAGAGTGTAGCAACCTCTGGTGGTAATGTTGAACGACTAATGATGTTATGTGATTTTTAGCAGGTAGTATAATAGGGTGAGCTTGATTATAAGATATGTCTGAATGCTGAATACGACTTCCAACTCTGATGAGCTGGTCTTGGTCTAGGAAAGGATTTAGTTTCCTTATGGGACTGGATTGAAATGTGTATAGTTTTCGTTTAGGTAAGTCTGCACTATCTGATTGCCTGAGTGATGATAATTCTAAATATTCTCTTGAATAAGACTTAAGTTGTGTTATATGAACAATGAAATTAGTAGCTCTGTTGAGTTCTTGTACAGTTAAGTAAGGAGAATAGCTTTGACCCTTGTTATTTATTTTACTTAAGAATCTAAACATGAATGCAATGATTCTTGCTAACTTTGTGAAGTTAGATATTTTAAGAAACAAGTCATAAAAATATTCATAATTAATAGGAATTTTATTCGACGATGTGTGGAAGTATGACATAGTTGTGTACATGTATTGTGGACAGGAGTGATTACTTGGGGCTCTGATATAGGCCATGTAGATCTATCCTGTTTAATCCAGGTAGGGCCTTCCCACCATAAATCACAAGTGGACAATTGTTTGGGCATAACCCCTCTAGTTATTAAATCTGCTGGATTTTGTTTGGTGTTTATATAATACCAATTATCCGATGCAGTTAATTCTATAACCTGCATTATACGATGAGAGACATATGTGTCATGTTTATGTTTGTAAGGGGATTTTATCCAGTTTAGAACAATGGACGAGTCTGTAAATAGAAATGTATGATCAATTTCTATATTATTTTTGGTAGTGTTAATAAACTTATCATATATTTTTGATAACAATAGTGTTCCACATAACTCTAGTCTGGGAATCGACTGTTGTCTTTTAATAGGAGCAACTCTAGATTTGGCCATGACCAAAATGCAAGTAGATTTTTTGTTAGGATAATTTGCTTTCAAATATAAGCAAGCACCATAAGCTTTCTTTGATGCGTCACAAAATCCAATTAGGGATACATTAATAGGTATATCAGTAAAATACCATCTCGGGATTTTAATAGACTTTAAGTAATTTAATTGATCAATAAACTTTTGCCAATTATCTTGTAAATTATTAGGTATGGGACTATCCCATTCAATGTTTTCTTTCCATATGTCTTGCATTAGAATTTTAGGAATAATTACTGTAGGTGCTAGAATTCCTATTGGATCAAACATCTGTGCTATCTGTGATAATATAGATCTTTTAGTGTGAGAAATGCTTGTAATTACAGGTATATGAGTATGGAGTATGTCCTGTGTAGGTAGCCACATTAAACCTAGTCTTAACAGAGTCTGGCTTGTTAAAATCGTACGAATTGTTTTGAGAACTAGAATTATTTTGTGAATTATGTTCACTAGATGTGTCCATAGTAGGACTTGCAATCTGTGTTAAAATATGAGGGTCGTTTGAAGTCCATTTGTGTAACTTGAACCCGGCTTTTTTAAGCAAATCCATTAGTTGTAAACAGAGTTGAGTACACTGTTCAAGGGACTGTTGCCCAGATAAATAGTCATCCATATAACTGCAAGTTTCTATGCATTCTGCAGCTAGACTATGAGTCTCTTTATTTTTGTAAGCTAAATCTAACATAGTGCGACATGCAAGATAAGGTGCATACTTAGTGCCATATGTAACTGTTGCCAATTCTATGCATTTGAGTGGATCAGATTGAGATTCTCTCCATAAAATCCTCTGATATGATCTTTGATCTGGATTCACAAATATACCTCTGAACATTTTAACTATATCACAAGAAAAGGCATACTTGAATAGTCTGAATTTCAACATTATATTAAGTAGATCATTGTAAATGTTAGGACCTTCATGTAGAATATCATTTAAGGATGTGCCTGTTGATGTTTTAGAACTAGCATTAAAAACAACTCTTAACTTTGTTGATCTACTTTCAGATTTTATGACAAGTAAATGAGGTAAGTAATATGCATTTTTTTGTGTAGGGGAGAATTCCTTTACATAATATGCATGACCCAATGCAATATATTCATCGATAAATTCCTTATATTGAGTGAATAATGAAGGATCTTTTTTAAATCTAGACTCTAACTGTAATAAGCATCGGTAAGCAGTATTAAATGAGTTACCTAAATCTTGTAGTTTGTCTGTCTGTAGGGGTAGATTAACTGTGTATTTACCCGAGTGATCTAGTATCGTAGTAGACTCATATAAGGTTTCACAATATTTATCTTGTGGAGATGTTAACTTTTGAGGTGTGATTTCCTCTTGTTCCCAGAAGCGTTGTAGAAGCTGATCTGTTGATAATAAAGATACATACATGCTAACGTGCTGGTCAGAACTACATGCCTGTAAAGACATGTCACTTGTGAGTGTGCCTGATATAATCCAACCAAATACTGTATCAATCATGACCGGTAGGTTGTGACCTAACTTTATGCGGTCTGTTAGTAAGAGAGAATAGAAAAGCTCGGCACCTATGAGTATGTCTATAGTGCTAGGTATAAAGAATGTGGGATCTGCTAGTTTACATATAAGCGTGGGAGGTATGTCCCAGTTGCGTGTAGGTATGTAAGTATGCGGTAATGGCACTGTAATGTTGTTCATTACTATAAATGTTAGATTAGAGTTATAATCATTATGTCGAGAAGAAATATTAGCATTTATACTTAATTGTGCAAGGCTGTCTTTGTTGCCCACACCTTTTATAGTGCATGCATGGTAGCTATATGGAAGCTTTAGCACACCTGCAAGTCTCTGTGTTATTACACTAACTTCACTGCCCGAGTCTAATAATGCTCGTGCATTTACCCAGTTTCCCATAGCATCCTGTATTTTTATGATAGCTGTTGATAGCAAGGTAGTATGATGTTTAGTATTTGAGACAAGAACCGTTGATGGGTTAGATTGAGAGTTTGTTTCACATTGGACACTTGTATTTTCAGTATTGTGCTGTTGCACGCAAGAGTTCAGTGAGGCAATAGCAACAGGTAGTTTAACATCTGCTGTGGCAGGACTTACTTGTTTAGGATGATCCATATGTATACTTGTATGATGTTTGCGATGGCATGTTAAACACTTCAGTTTTGAACACTTATGTTTTGCATGATAAGGCTGTAAACAGTTAAAACACAAAGTTTTAGACTTTATAAGGTTAATACGATCAAGTACACTCATTTCTATATAATTAGGGCACTTATGTAAGTCATGCTTTTGTTGACATAATACACAATTTAATTGAGGTCTCATTGAGGTTGACGACAAATGTGTAGTTTTAACAGTAGGCCTATCACAAGGCTTGTCATTGAGTAATTCAAATGCTGAGCGCCTTACGTTTAAGAAATCCAGCAACTCAGACAATGTAGCAAGAGTACTTTCTTTTTTATTTAATTCCCACGCTGCTCTTAGTGAGTTGTCCAGTTTATGTGAAATTAGGAATACTAATAGGACATCCCAACTATCTACAGGCAGCTTAATAGCTTTAAGGGAATCTAAACTTTGTTGTAAAGTTACTAGAAATTCTTTTAGGTTATGTTTATTAACAACATTGTAATTAGTAATAGCTTTTAAGTGAAAATTAACAATCATAGTTTGGTTCTCATACCTTTTTGCTAGTATATCTAGTGCCTTACTGTAGTTTTCCTCAGTTATAAGAAGCGAGGTAATAAGCCCAGCCGCTTCTCCTGACAGGGCGGACTTCAGATATTGAAGTTTGTTCACTGTTGGAAGGTCTACACTGTCAACAGAGGCGTAGAATATGTTCTTGAATGCTGGCCACTCACGGATATCACCGTCGAATTTTGGAAGCTCCAGTAATGGCAGCTTGACACGAGGTTTCCTTGTCGTACAATCATGTAATGCGGTAGAGTTTAAATGAGAATGCTCCATTTCTTGTTGCGAACCTCCTGTTAATGACGCAATTTGTGCTTTAGTAGAATAATATTTCGTTTCGGTTGTCTCCCGATCCTGTTCGTTGACTTGTTGCCGGTCGGGCGAGTCCAACATCTCAATATTGATTTGGATTTCATCGTATCGATCCATCAGTTTGGTTAATTCTTCTGATCTGACCTGTAGGTCGCGTTTAGTAAGCTTTGCAGGGTCGTAGTTCTGCACATAATTGGATATTCTTGTTATTTTACCTTTAATGGCGGCACGGGTCGTGCGCAAGTTTTCTATTTCTTCCATCTTTTGTGTTGGATGGAATCACACGATTTGTATTGTAAGATGCTTGTGAGCTAATGATATTTTCTGTACTGTTGTACTCTAAAAAATATGGAACGAGCTTGAGTTATTAACAAAACTGCAAAAACACGTTTTTCGATACACTGTTCACGACGTAGGCGTCGGCAGAATCTTTTTCCGGAAATAGCTACACTCGGAAGCTTTGTTACAGCAGCGCGATTGGTTGAATCCGCCGTATATCGTCTGCTTTATCGACAACTTAAAATGCCGATTGCCTATTGGCTGCTTCTCTCCGGCCCTGTCGGTAAAACAGCACTTGTTTCTTCGTAAGAGGCGCTGGCGATGTATGCCGAAGAGGCCCGAGGTGGCACGACGCGACCCGAAGATAGCCGACTTTCGTCGATCTTGTCGATGACTTCCTGCCGGCTTAGCGCAACACGCCGTAACCACCAAAAAAATGGCGTCCGGAACAACTCGAAGGACCAATTTTATGATGAGTATTGTTGACGTCAGCAGGTTGTTATAAAGAAACAAATATGCACAAACACAAACTGTTTAATATTAATTTGTTTTTACACACTTCAATATGTTATTGGGTGCTTAATTCCACAGTTTTAAATAATATTGTACAGAGCACGTGCATGTCGAATGGCTGTACCAGACAGAGAGAGAGAGAGAGGTAGTGAGAAAGGGATAGATAGATGTGAATATTATAAATTAGTATGGCAATACTAAACACAGGCCACACTAAAACTTTTAATTGCCACTTTTTTCATCTTTTGCCATCCTACTAATATTATAAATGTGACAGTTTGGATGTTTGTTACTTGACCACGCAAAATTGGGTGACCGGATTTGGATAAAATTTGGCACACAGATAGTTTATAACCTGGATTAACAAATAGAACACTTTTAAAATCCGGTCCAGCCCGTCCCTTGCTGTCCTCCCCTAGCGACGCCCTAAGGCGAGGTCCTTTAGCGTAGTCGCTTAGTTTTTAAGTTTTATGATCTGGCTGGAGGCTCTAATTTATTAAGGCACCCACAGGAAAGTCGGGTTAAGAATTAAACAGCCTCCTAGGTTGAACAACGAGAAGCCATTTATAAAAAAATAGGATACTTTTTGTCCCAATATTCTTAGGGAAGCGAGAATTATTCGGGTGAAACCGCGGGGCGCTGCTAGTAATTAAATAAATTATAAAATATAGTGACTGTTTCATCGTTAGTATTAATCTTGAATTGATGCGTTTCGGTACCTACTAATACGACATTATACCGTTACCGGTACTGAATGCTTACAAAACATTGAATACTTATGGACATGTAAAGGGATGATGTCTTTCAAAAAGGTACTCGCAATAGGTTCGTGTATCTACGACGGTAGATGCCAGGGTAGCAGGTTGTACTCTGTACAACTGCCTGCCCATAATAATTAACGTGAGTTTATTCTTATGTAGGGCCATGATAAAAAACTGGCCAAGTGCGTGTCGGACCACACACAGTGAAGTGATAAATTCATGCGGAGGTCTGTGATGAATTTATCCTAAGACCAAACTTACATTTTAGTTGAAAAACTAGTTCTCTCTCAAATAATAATAATAAAACTTTATTTCAGACAATAATTTTGTCCTTAATTTTGTTAGTATTTTGGTGTTAGTAACAATAGTACTTATGTAACTAAGTTAGTATTGTTAGTTTTCATACATTGATTTATTGTTTGACCTATGACCGTCCCCACCCAGTGTTCCTGAAAGGGATATAAGGGATAATATTGAGAGACTTACCATGTTATTTTAAGATCATAGACTTCTTATAGGTTTTCTTGTAATCTATAAGTAAAGAACTATTTACTGTATTTTTTTTTCAGGCCCAGTAGTTTCGGCGACAAAAGGAGGGGAATGGTCAATCTTCATCTGTTTACTTTAATAATGCTGCTGCCCATTTCCTAGTAACATATCCCACTAGTAACAGTTCTCTATGCATTTTTAACACCATACTGCGATCGCCAACCCGCCTGTCAAGCGTGGCGATAATGGCAAACCCATTACTGGAGGAGGCTTATGTCCAGCAGTGGACGTTTTTCAGCTGAATGATGATGATGACTTAAATAAAAACTATTTATTTTAAATATTAAAATTTAAAAAAAAACTGAATTTCTTACAATAAGCCTTTGTATGACCCACGGTACCTACAGTTTGATGAACATTTATATTTTTTTCCAATTTTTTCCCCATAATTAAAATTCATCTATTTACTTTACACATCCGTGTTTGGGTCACAGAAATTGAAAATTTCAACTTAATCAACCCGGTAGATTCAGAGCAAATTGTATGTAACAGACGGACAGACAGACAGACAGGTAGACAGACACGAGTAATACCATAAGGGTTCCATTTTTTCCTTTTGAGGTACGGAACCCTAAAAACAAATATGTAATTGTACAACAAATTAAGTTAGTTTTGTCGGTAATCTAATCATGTTGTGGCCTCGTATACGAGTACCTAATTGAAGGAATGCACATAAATATTTTAGAAACTGTGTGCATATTTTGTTGGAGGTCTTCAATAAATAAATTCATTGATATCTCTACCGAAGCCAATACTTATAAGAATCCTTTCAATTATTCGCCAAGAACTATGATTAATTTTCTCCTTAAGACCCGTTTAATGAACTTCACCAGTCAAAGTTGGCGCTATAGTAAGAAAAGGTTCTCCGAACTGAACTTGGAATGTTTGGAGTTCACTTCGATATTCTCATTTAGATGAAATGGAACGGTGTAGGTACCTATCAGTTTTATTCAATTCTGGGAAGACTGCAAATGATAGTTTGGTTTCACGCTTTACCTGGAAATGTTTTCGCTGTTAGATTAATTAATTTGTTTTGAGAGATTTAAATTGTTTGTATTTATAATTCCTTGTTATTATTTTGTTGTTGTTGTTGTTGTGTATTTTGTTTTTTTTTTTGTTTTTTGTATTTTTCTCGTGGCTAATTAATTACATCTGCATGGGTCGACCCATTTGGATAAGCTACGCTTGCCAGGGTTGGTTCGTGGATGGGTGACCGTCATTACATACTTACAAATTGTATACCAAAATTGGTTAATCCCAAGCAGTGCAGTGACACATTACAGGCAATATAGATAGATAATTTAATTCTTGACTTTAAAATATTTAATACCCGACAAAAAAAATTAAGACACCTACATTAAACAAAATATTATTACTATGTCTATATATGTTATACAGGTTGTAATGAACAATGGCCGCTCAGTAATTTCTGCAGCTATCCTAAGAAAACAGTCGACATGGTCCATCCATCGTAGTTGTTTCTCTACTATTATTGTATTAGATCGAAAACGACCCAGTGTGTTGATAATATATCGAGTTTACCGACGGTCTAGCTTTTATAAAATAAAATGACATGGTTTTTGAGAACAAAAGCATTAAATTAACATTGAAATTGAAAGTAAACCTTTAAAAAAAAAATGGCAGTCTTATGGACTGCCGACAGAAGTGAAAACACAAAACTTTGGAATAACTGTTCTTTTATACATATATGTAGCTCATGGAAAGCGTTCGGTGACGATGTCACGAGTTCCATGATTTTTGTTCACCCAAAAAGTACAGACATACATATATGTATACACAGTATACATAAATAGCTCATGGAAAGCGTTCGGTGACGATGACGCGAGTTCCATGATTTTTATTCACCCAAAAACTGCTCAACGCGCCCAAAGAAGATTTCACTTCAAAAAAACACGACTGCCTTACCAAAAAACGGACTAGAAAGTAATAAATCAGCCAAGTTCGTGTCGGACCACGCACAATGAAGAGTTCCATAGTTGGAACGAATTTATCCCAAGAAAAAACTTAACATTTAGTTGAAATACATGTTCTCCTATAGATTCCAACTGCAAATGTATGCTGGTTGACTATTACTTTATCTTGTAAAGCCTACTGTTCTATGATAGTTTTCACAGAACAGTAGGCTTTACAAGCTAACTTCGATGAGATACGGTTATTGGTAAAACACTACCTTCATCATCATCATCATTACAGCCGAAAGACGTCCACTGCTGGACATAAGCCTCCCCCAATTGTGGGGGGTTTGCCATAATCGCCACGCTTGGCAAGCGGGTTGACGATCGCAGTATGGTGTTAAAAATGAATAGAGAACGCTGCTGCCCATTCTCTAGTAAGTCCCTTAGTCGCCTTTTACGACACCCACGGGAGAAAATGAAACACTACTTTGCAGGACTTTAATTTAATACTATCATCATAAACAAAAACTTTTGTTCTATGACTTTTTACAAAACAAAAATCTATCTATATATATAAAAATGAATCCCTATTTCCCTTGATCACGGCATCACGCGTGAACGGCTGGACCGATTTCGATAATTATTTGTTTGTTGTGTTTGTTATTGACAGGAGAAGGTTCTTCTTATGTTCTCTATATCTACTTTCCTATCGCAGGTATGCTGGAAGAGATTTCATCCATACTAATATTATAAATGTGAAAGTAACTCTGTCTGTCTGTCTGTATGTTACGTTTTCACGCCTAAACCGCTGAACCGATCGTCATGAAATTTTACAGAGATATAGCCTGGGATATGGAGAAGGACATAGGCTACTTTTTTACGCGATAACTGACATCCACGCGGGCGGAGCCGCGGGCAAAACTTAGTTAGAAATAAGCATCACCTTTGTACGTATTTTTCTGTTCCTTTCTTCTTGTCTGTTTATATGTGTGTACATAAATTGTTAAATAAATAAATTAAAAATAATAATTAGGAAAACGACCATAGGTATAACTTTTCTAATGTAATCTTATGTAACTATCTTCTAATGTAAAAACTATCTATCTTAAACTTTATGGCGTTTGATATAGCGTGTCAGTCATCATTTGGTAGGTCTGAGAATAGGTTTTTATCATTTATAAAAAAAAAAAAAACTTAATTTATCGGATTTGATCAGTACCTACAATAATTTTGTCATAATATTTGTACTCTTGTAAGCCTGTCCGATATTGGTTCGGTTGCCGTTCAACTTATTCGTGCCCAAACATAGAAGTTGAACGATCCACTGTGCGGTAGTCATACGTATCAAACGTAGCAGAATATTTGTTCAAATCCAATATAGAGTTGATGTTTAATTACCAACGGAGTCTCTAGGATAATCTCAGTAAATCTGTTGGAAGCCGATAAGCCGGTCAGATGTAGGATTGTAAGACTTCACTCTGTGTACCGGGTTTGTTTCAACCTGTATTATTTTACAAGTTTCATGTGGATTTAATTGTGTATCAAAGGTGAATTGAACCAGGTGAACGCGGATTTTAAACTTATACAATACTAGCTTTTGCCCGAGGCTTCGCCCGCGGTAAATATCCCATGGGAACGTACTACCGGGATTAAAAGTAATAAATCCTATGCGTTAATCCACAAAAAGTAAAATTTCTTTGACTAAGATCGTCGATATTCGCAGACGTACGAAAGTTTTCGATATTAGAAAACGAGGTTAGGATCTCAAATGGAGTTGGGCAGGACACCCTGCAAAACAGCTAGAGACAGGCGCGGGGGCGCCTTCTCCTGCATTGCAATGCACACCAGCCGCGCCCGCTGTAAAGGCGGGCGAGCGTCGGCGGGGGACTGGATAGAAAGGCTCTGCCAGATTCCCAGTCTCCCTACATACAGACGATGCGGGAGCGCCGCTGGGTTTTTTAGTGGGTATACCGGTACCCTATCGGGGAGTCCCACATACCCCTCCCGTCCCCCGACGAGAGGGTATGCGTAATGCATTTTTCCCAGCGGAAAGAAAAAGGACACCCTGCAAGGCGAAGTGATGACAGGTGAAGTAAGGTAGTGACCGAGTCGCGTCCAAGAACTGGAAGGCAAAGTGTCGGTCGTCCAACGGCGAGATGGGTGGATGACATTGTTGCCATCGTGGATAGAACCTTGATGAGGCTGGCACAGTCGTCGGGATCTCCCGCGAGGATACGGCGCGGCATACGCTGGCAGAGTGCACCGCTTGGGGGGAACCGCGCCGTGCCCTCATTTAAGGTGTAGGCAGTGACCTGTCGCTGCCTGCTGTAGTGTATGCGATGGTCGGCAGCGAGGAGTCCTGGGACGCGGTGGTATCCTTTTGCGAAACGGTAATCTTGCAGAAGGAGACTGCGGAAAGGGAGAGAGATCTCATCCTTTCACCAGGCCCGTAGCAGGTAAACCAGGCGTCGGCGGAGGCCAGACCATGCCCTCTTCCAGTCCCCCTAAATGGGTCCAGGGGCATCGGATCCGGGGACGTCCGCCGCCCCCCATACATCAGGACCCGAGGTGGCGGTACGTAGTGTTCCACGCGCACCCTTCTTAGACGTAGCTGGGGAAGTTTAACCAACACCTTACTCCTCCCCCCGACCTGAGGAGGCCCGCCGAGATGGCCCGCCACAAGTCGGGGGTTGCAAAATAATCGTATGTTCCCGCGACCGTCGGCGTAGGTGTGAGATGGAAAACCGGGGTAGTTTTTAGTCAGTAAGAGTCTGAGAGATCTCTACCCCCACCCCAGGGTGGAGGACATCCATGAGGATATTCCACACCGGAACAAAAAAAAGGAGCGTGGGGATTTTCACAAGAAAAGAGGCCCCGCGGCATTTTTATTACTTTGAGAATTTTTATACCCGTCGTAACTTCTAAACGAAAGGTCCAATTCGAATAACTGAATGAAGAATTTACATGTACATAAACAACCTTGATTGAGAAACTTTTTAGTTGGATAAGGATTAATTTCATGATACGAATGTCATCATCACCTTTCGTTTCTACCTGTGTTTTCATTGACTAAATTGAAAAAAAAAAAAAATATATATATTGTTACTTAACTACATCCCAAGTCGAATTCAGATAATTTATGTAAACAAAGAAACGTCAAGAAAACCCGTCACTCTCAAGATGACATGAGAGTGGTGCGAAACATTTTGTAATTTTTTTTTTTATTATTAATCATATATAAAATTAAAGTTAATTAATTACAAGAACTATGCAAACAAAATACCGTAGCCAAACAATGTTTTGTGTAGTGTGTCGGAGACGCGGCATACGATCATCATAATCAGCCCTTTTAAGTCTACTACTAGACGTAGCCTCCCAAAACCGATTTCCACTCGGTCATCCAACATATGGTAAGATATGCTACTTACAATATGAATCTATGAATGAGAGTTGTAATATTTGTGTTGTCGAAGATGTAAAAATTTGAAAATGTTTGGATCTCCTGCATTGTTACCAGCATCATAAAATATTTTATACCAGAAAATCTCCTTTTTTTAATAACTTTGTTTAAAACAAAAAAAAAAAAATATACATACAGTCGAACATAGAACCTCCTCCTTTCCGAAGTCGGATAAAAATAGCAAACACCCGAAAACACTACCTTGCGGGATAAAATTTTGAATGCAAAACCTATTCGATGGTATTAGTCCCTAGTGTCATGATACCAATGTTCAATTTCTACAATTTTTTTTCGGTTTTTTAGGTAGGATGCGAACCATTCGTGAGTTATTCCTCTAACGCCGATACCGTGTAGTTTATCTAGTAATATATTATTTCGGATGCGTATCAACTCGAATGTGGAATCAGGCAGGGTAGCTTAACATCTCCTACCCTGTTTAATCTTTATATTAACGGGCTGATCGTGGCGCTCAGCAGTCAGCATGTCGGCTGTCACATTGACGGTACATGTGTCAATAATCTAAGTTATGCTGACGACATGGTACTATTGAGCGCTTCGGTCTGCGGCTTGAGGACGCTGTTACGGACATGCGAGGAATATGCTTGTGGTCACGGTTTATTGTATAATGTAAAGAAGAGCCTGTGTATGATCTTCGAGACCGCCAGTGTAAAATGTCCGAAGAGCATACCTCCGGTCAGACTCTATGGGGTTCCTTTGAAAAGGGTTAAACAGTTTACATACTTGGGGCATGTTTTGACTGTCGACCTCAAAGATCACACAGACATGGAAAGGGAGCGGAGGGCACTATCTGTTAGAGCGAATATGATCGCCCGCAGATTTGCGAGGTGCTCTAATGAGGTTAAGGCAACGCTCTTTAGAGAGTACAGTACATCACTGTACTCGTGCAGTCTGTGGGCTCACTACTCTAATAGAAGTTACGGTGCCATCCGCGTCCAGTACAATAACGCGTTCCGGGCGGTGATGGGGCTACCCCGATACTGCAGCGCCTCGGATATGTTCGCAGAGGCGCGCACCGACCGTTTTCATGCGACCATGCGCAAGCACGCCACGTCCTTGGTGCGTAGGGTACGGGTTAGCCCCAACATCGTACTGGTCATGATTGCGGGACGGCTGGACTGCCCCTTCATCCGGCATTGTTCCAGCAAACATGTTGCTGTGCCAGTGTCGGAGAGAAGGTATTTTTTTTTTTTTAATTATAATTAGTAGATTTGATTTAATTTATTTTCCATTAATTTAATTTATTTTGATTTAATATGATTTGATTTATGTTTTATTTAAATTTATTTGTTTTTATTTGATTTGATTTATTTTATATGATTTTAAATGTTTGGCGATGGGTGTTATTTACCTGAAATAAATTAATTTATTTTATTATACAGCACCTTATACCTACCTTGTTCATGTCAAGTAAGATTAATTTTACCTAAAAACCTACTTTATCAGTGATTAACATGAGGTATTTTATTTTTAGAGATACAAGGTACCAAATATTTGCCTTATACTCGTAAGCCATTATTTGACGTGCGCTGCGAAATCTATTAATGATACATAAAATAATTACTATAAACATGTAGTACAACTTTGATTAGGCAGTTTTCAAGTTAACTTCGATAATACGTATGTAATCAACTTTGTCTATCTTGATGATGTTATAATACTTACTGTCACTGTTGTTTACATAGCAAGTAGTGGAAGACGAATTGGTGTGGGGTAAGTAAAATAAGTTAAAAGCGAAAAACAAAAAATCACAAAAAATACTACAAACTGAAAAATAACTTTAATTTCGGAAGTTTGTGTCAAAAAAACTAAAATAAAAATCTAAAGACAATTGAGATAAAGTTTTTTTAGAAGGCTGGTGTTTTTTTTTTTTTTTTGTTAATAAGTGTTTTAATTTATATCAACCACCTCCTTAACATTATAACGGAGTCATGCGTACTGTTTGCCGATGATATTTCATGCATAACTTTCTGTAATGACTCTCAACACCAACATGAAAATCTAAATAATATAATGTTAAAAATAAAAAATGTGAGGAAAGACCACATTTTAATTAGAAAGATTAATCCCCATGACCTGGAAAGCGCACATACAAAAAATTATATCAAAACTTGTTTTATAAACGCATTACGCGAGTTCAATAAAACACAGAAATTACAAATTACAATTACAAATTTAAAAACTGCCCTATCCACTTATTATGCATACCACAATCTAGGCTAAAATTACACAGCACAATTCCTCACGTAACATCAATTAAAATATATAAGGTGTATGTATCTATTGAAACACGAAATATTTTAAGAGCTACACCTATAGGTGGTAAAGAAGCCATGGAGCTTTTTAAATCTGAGTATATTATTAAAAAAAATACTTGATAAATGATTCATTATCAAAAGGCACCGCGCTCGTGCCGCCACCGTCGCCACGTCCGGGCGGATCATTCATAGAATAAGTAAGTAAAGGTTTTTTGCAAAATGTCTCAAGCAATTTTAAAATTATAATAATTACGTAACAATAAAAACACTTATACTCCATTTACTATAGCATTAGACAAATAACGGCTAAATAACGACAGTTATTGTGTAATATTGTTGAAATTACTGCACTTTAGAGTTATTTTTTTATTGTAAATGGTAAATAGATTACAGTGCTTTGTATTCATCGCGAAATAACGAAGTTTATTAAACGTTTACATCGAAATAACGAAAGGGTGAGAACAGTTATTTGCCTAATGTTATAATAAATGGAGAATAGATTTAAAAAAAAAATCGTGCTATGACTTTTTTACCACCTATAGATGTTTCTCTTAAAATATTTCGTGTATGAATAGATACACCTTATATAATAAAATACCCGCTTAATATTAGTATGGATTTTTAAATTATGACGTACGTACAATTAATTTATATTTACGTATAAATTTTAAAGCATGCTACTTTTTATATTGTATTAAATAGTTGTGCCTATTATTAAGATATTGAATACACATGAGATAAGCAATAAAGATTTGAATTTTATTTATTTTACAAGAGAGAGAGCAGTTGTGGCCCAGTGTTTACGGCCGCGACTTATAAGTTACAGGTCGTACTCGTAGGTTCGAACCCAGACAAGCGCTTTGCTTTTTTTTTATTATTTCATCACTACTGCTCTCAAAACGGTGAAGGAAAACATCGTGAGAAAGTTGGCATGTGCTAGAACCAAAAATTCGAAGACATGTGACATCTACCAAGCCGCACTGGGCAAGTGTGGGAGATTATAGCCGACTTCCTCTCGAAGACTGGAGGTCTATGTCTCAGCAGTGGGAATATTATTGGCTGATTATGCTAAGCTATCAACAAATTAACTTGAATAAATTTTAAGCTATCAAAGCTTAGGCACTTACTTTACTCTAAGTTTGTAACTAATGCGATATATACTCGTATGCTTATATATATTATTTACACAGATCAAAAAAAGTTTGCGATCATTTTGAAATTTCGTAATCTTTTTTGTTACGGTAGATTATATTATGATTTCTTCTTCTTTTTAGATTCTTTATTTAAAAATATAGCCTGACTTAAACCCAATAGAGCACGCGTGGGATGCTCTTAAGCGAGCTGTTTGGAACCGTCAGCCACGTCCCCAGACAGTGCCAGAGCTCTGCAGGGAAGCTGCTCTATTCAAGAATGGGACAGGTTACCCCAAGAAATGCTGGTTATCTTGATTCTCAGCATGCCCAGGAGGATCACCGCATGTGTTCGAGCCAGGGGAGAAGTTATATTATATTGAATATAAACCTTTTATTAATAAATTGTTGTTTAAGTTTGGTTAAACAGTATTTTTCTTTCTATCAAATTTCTGTTCATTATGATTAATTACTCAATTTTTTTTAATAAAAAATTGTTTTATTTTTTAATTTCAAACACGGTACCTATTTAAAGAAAAGAAAGAAAGAAAAAGAAAGAAAGAAAAATTGTTTATTCTGCACAAACAAAACGCACATTACTTAAAAAATAGACATAATACAAAGTAACTAAAATCCTCGTATTCAAAACCTTAAATGTAACAATACAAATAAAAAGTTTGACTGTTGTCCACTGCTTGATGACAGGCCAAG
Source organism: Dryobota labecula (assembly GCA_947523025.1). NCBI lineage: Eukaryota > Metazoa > Arthropoda > Insecta > Lepidoptera > Noctuidae > Dryobota > Dryobota labecula. Next base: position 26,124,772 of record OX383287.1, on the reverse strand, counting down.
ACCACAGACAATAGATGTTGCATAATCTATTGCGTTGTGCAACATTGGTAAATGACAACAAGCAAACATAACAAAACTAAATGTTTATTGCAGTGGAAATTATCTACTTCAACACAAAACTAAGAATTTTTCTTGATAAAGTTCAATTTAAAAAATTATATCAGCTTATGCTAGTGATCATACATTTTTTTTATGTGTGTATGTGCACTGCATAGAGTAGCACACTAGCTAAGTCTAAATGTCAGTAGGTAAAGCTGACGGCTTTGTTGCTACAAAACATGTCACAGGATAAAAAAGTAGCAACGTGGTGCCGTAAATCTGACTAGCCGAAAGCGTTAGTCCAACAATATTGAAAAGAATGGGCAGCGCGGTGAAGTTACAAATAGTGAGGTATTTTTCCTGCATGGGTGTAATAGAAAATTTAGGTGTTTTTATGGTTCCGTACCCGAAGGATACCAAACAGAACCCTATTACTAAACCTCCACTGCCCATCCGTTCGTCCGTCTATTTGTCTGTCAGCGGGCTGTATCTCATGAACCGTAACAGGTAAGACGATTAATATTTTCACAGATTGTCTATTTCTATTAACGAATAATAACAATATTTATTTCATTTTTATAAATGATTTTATTTCTGTAAATAGGTTTTTACAAACACTTTTACACGTCAATCATATTTTAAAACTAAATGAGGTCGGCGTTTCGTATCTGACTACTCTGAGAAGAAAGGCCGAAACAAACTCAGAGGTCACAGTCTCTTTTAAAGTCCAGACATAATCTTGGTCAAATCATGTGAAGACCATGTAGATTGGTGTCTGAAATGGTCTTTTGAAGAAAGAACCACACAGATTGAGTGGACCTGTCCATTCAGTGCACACATTTGTCAGTAATCGTGCAGCTCAACTCAGAACATAAGGAGCTCAACGATTCGACGAACAATACCAAAGAAAGGACATTTGGGCAGGCCGCATAAATTACTCAAACTGCCATACCATGATTAGAAAAAAATGTGAGAAGAATAAATAAAAATAAACAATGACCTTCATATTGTTTATTTCATTGTTAATAATTAAAGGGACCTTAGGTAGTTAGGTGTGCAAACATACCCAAGTATGTTTGTCCAACTTCTTTAAAGTAGTTGAATTGGTATAGGGTTTAGGTACATATAAAATGGGTACCTACTCAGGTACGTTTGGAGCGCCCAGGAAATGCGCAACGCGCTTTCGTATAACCGATGAAAATAACTTTAGTCTTTTTGGTAAAATAACTGATGTATTGATAAAAATACAGTTTGCGCTTAACCATGTACTTAAACGAGCACTTTACATTGCTACCTTTTTCTTCCTTCTTAATTTGTAATAGTCACTGTCATAGCGTCCACACACCGACCCCCAACACTACACTTTTGTTTTCTTCTGATTGGCTGATTAGCCGACGCGTCATCGCAGCCCGGCCAACCGCAGCGGTCGATTAGTGATTTCCAGTTAGTTTGCCGTAGACACCGTAGTGACGTGAAATTAGTTTGATAATGCCGCAACAGCCATAGAAACCAGTAGGTAGAATGAACAACCAAACGCTTATTAAAAGTCATAGCCATCAGCACTAACGACAAAGTCTCCAAAAAAATTGTAGTCGCATCAAAGTTGTCAGAACGAGTCGATAGTTCGTTCGATCTCTGTACAAAAACATAGGCGTGCAATTTGCTCGTAACGCCCTGATTGATTGACCGACTCCTTTTTACTTTATTTTCATACCACAATTCGACAGCAAACAAAACTACGGCGCACAAAAAAAGTTGGCACAAAATTACAAATATACGTAGTCGGACGTTGAGGATAAAAGTTTTGAAAATAAATTGGAATTTCCATGCGTTTTCAGAAAAGTTGCTGTTGGTTGTAAGAGCCAAAATAAGGACAAATTTTATATTTTGGTGACAGTAATTTTCACCGAATTTTTCATTGCTATGAATCATCAAAGGTAACGACTATCAATTTGCTTTTATAACTTGCTTTTAAAAATTTGGAGTGAAATTTACCAACAGTAGCCTATGAATAAGCTGTCATTAAATTTCACTAACGGTCTTTTGATCACTGTTCAAATCAATGCTCCATGTTCTATCGTCATATAGGCATACAAATCATTTAATTTGTACAAACTTAAAGATATTATAATTTTAAATAACAATTAGGAAATAAATACAAAACACAAATTAATGTCAAATTATTTGAAATACAGTAAAAATTTCATACCAATGCAAAAATGTCAAAAACATTACAGGTATATAAAAAAAAAGTCAAATGAAATAATAGCATGTCCATCATTCAGTAATTCATCATTAAGGAATTCATCAATTTTGTAATAACTGTTTCAATTAATATTTCGTCCCATTCGCTGCCCAGCACCCAGCATATATGTCAAAAAATAATTCGTTCGTGTGCTTATAACCCGTATTCGAGCAGTCGCTATAGATGACTTCTGTTTATGCCCAGGACCCGACTTGCGACACCAAATCTAAGTATGTAAATTTGCCAAACAATTTATGGCTTACAGGAAAAAAATATTTTTGAACTGGGCAGCAAATGCGTTAATGCCCTTTTAAATTTGAACACAGTCATAGTTTTAATAATATTTGGTACTTTGGGTAATATTACTGTTTAGATGGCCATCCTCTATAATGTTCCACGTCAACTACAATATACTTTATAGTGTCAGCATTTATGGTGAAAATAACCTATGAAATAGTGAAAAGATAAGCCGGGCAGCGATCTCGCTGGTTAAGCCCCGATCATACTACGAGTAAAGTATCGTCACTTACTAAACTTTATGCCCCTAAATTGACTTAAACCGTTCGATCTGTAAAAGTATAATAAAGATTTTCTGAAGAATCTTCGTGACTGCCTGCCACAGAACAGATAAAAGACGTTTTATCTGTTCTGTGCTGCCTGCCTCCAGATCTCTTAAGAAAGGTCTACCTTGCTATCTGTCAGCCCATAAAGGCACCTACAAACAGGCGCGACACGTGACGCGACACAAAGGAACCGCGTGTCGCGTGACGAGCAGTGCCTTTATGTCGCGACGCGTGTCGCACCTGTTTGTAGGAGCCTTATAAAGTACTGTGTTTCTGATTGGGGAAGTTCCGAGAAAAGCCACATGATTTAAGTTGAGACAGCACAGAGGGCCCTTCTGAAAGTCACGTTTAGGAAACCATTCCGATTCTCAACTGACAAGCTCTTTAGAGAAATCGAAGTCCTCCAAATAAGGCAACTTTTCATTATTACTGCAATCGTCCGTACTCATAAGACCCTCCTCAAAAGAGCTGACTATTAGAGAACTACTGTCAGAGGTATTTGGAATTCCTACTCCGCCTGCGAAGTCCCCTTTGGCTAAACGAAGCCCAGCTTTCTCTCACCTACACACATTTAACAAGGTCTGCAAATCACTGGACATCAAAGTTTTGTTAGCCGCTTGCCTAAAAAGTGTACTTAAGAAATGGCTTCTGGAACTTACATACACCGAAACAGAATCATTTCTCTAATGATTGTTGACAAGCCAAAGTGACAGAAAACAACATCCCTCTCTCACACTCTCACCCTCATAGACATTCACACAAACACACACAGAACTTATACACGTGTCACTAATTAGCTTGTAAAACGACATTTTCTTAAACATGCATGGAAATATTGTCATTATTTTCGAAAAAAGAACACGCGAAGTATCGAATATACGGACAAAGAAAATCTAATCCATTACAGGAGCGTTTTTTGAATTTGGAACATTACAACGCTCCAGTAACGTTGTATGAAATGGCGTGCTGGGGTTAATAAATGCTCTTTGATTGGATCTCTTATCATTCTTGGCATACCAAAGTACGTCTCTTTGCTTAGCACAAATTGCGTTCACGTGGCTGTATAGCCATAAATGCGTTTGCCTTTCGGCACAGATGACAAATAGAAAATTGGCGGCAAAGCTGAAATTTCGTCTTGATTTGTTATTTACATACTTAATACATTTAATATAAATTTAATTAAAATGAATTTCCACGGTTCAGAGAGTGAAATGGAGATTGATTGTACTCCACCAGATTTAAGATCAGAAGCCAAATTGGCAATGGATAACCTGCTTCCAGCGAAGTCAAAAGTAAAATACATAAAAGTATGTCTTATTTCCCTGCATTTTTTTGAGAAAAGCACTATATATGCCTCGGCGGAAATGGCAATTGCCTGTCTCGTATTAGTGTAGTCCTCGCCTTCGGCTCGGCCTTCATACTGATACTCGACCTGCAATTGCCTATTTCCCGGCCTTTGCAATAATGAACTATTATGCATTTTGTTCAATCGTAATCCGACCCCCAAGATACAAGTCCTGCCGTAGTTTGGGGGTCAACGCCTTAAAAAAAATATTATGTTGTACAAATTTAATTGTGTTAGATCATTGTCTGTCATCATCACTTTTTGCCAATAAAACTTTTTGCATTTGTATTTTTAAGGGTTCCGTAGGCAACAGGGAACAGACTAACAGACGGACATGGTGAAACTATAAAGGCTTCCAAACACTGACGCAATATCGCGGGCGTGACAAGGGTCGCGTTGCCTGTCGCGCCCGATATCGCACCAGTGTTTGGGAGCCTTTATAGTTTCACCATGTCCGTCTGTAAGTCTGTTTGTCTGTCTGTCTGTATGAGTATACATATTAATTACGCCGACAAAGTGGTAAAATTAAATCTTGAAATACCACACGTAAAATGGAGATGATATTTTTTTTGTTTCGTCTACGAGTATCCCATAGTGTGGGGTATTGTTGGATAGGTTGTTCAAATATATTGCGGGTTTGACGAAACCGGTTTTCGATTCAGGGATTCGTTTGCGTGATATTAATCTTTAAATTTCTAATTTTTGTTACAGTCAAGTGGTTGTATATGGATATGTGAAAAAATCAAAGCAACAGTATATAATTATAACGAAGATAAAAGGAAAACTACTCGTATTACAGCTAAGTAGGCTTTAAAAGTTACCGAGCAACTTACATTTACAGTTGAAAAACATGTCCTCATACATTCTATACGGGAGAACATGTTTTTCAAGTACAATGTTAAGTTTGTTCTTGGGATAAATTCATCCCAACTACGAAACCCTTCATTGTGCGTGGTCCGACACGCACTTGGCAGGTTTTAATATAATATAGATCAATAGACCAGCAATTCCGTTCCATGTTTTACACATCCGCTATGTAAATAAATGTACAAAAATGTGTGTTGCGGTCAAACGTCACTGGAACCAATACTATCTTTTTTGTTACTATGAAACAATGTCTACCAATTTTAAACAACACCAGTATAATCAAAAGTTTTTACTTGTTGTTTTTAATAGCAGTGAATCCAACAACAGTTGGGACGCCAAATGATTTTCACACTGCAATGTCCGTAGAGTTTAGCCGTAAAACTTTTTGTTGCATGTGCAAGCCAAAATTTAACTTTTGTTTGCACACAATCCTGGCGATGTTGACTTTATATTGTAAACTATAGAGGCCAGCTGCCGTATTTCAAATATTATATTGGGTACGTTGCTATTATTTGTTTGAGTTCTCAAATATTTTTACGGCGCCGAACTGTCCATTTCGGAATATGCTGTCTTGCAACCGAAGAGAAGCGAGGAATAAGATTGCATCGTTATTTGTTTTATTGTATAAATAAAGCCACTCTTCTGTTATTTTAATATATCCGAACGAAGGAATATAAAACATGCTCATACACTTTAGGTTCACTTCTATTATGGTAATAATAAGGATCATTCTAACATTCCATTTAGAATAGATATAATTTCTTTCAATTTGAGCGAATTCGCAAAAATCAAATGTAGTAAGTTATATGTATAGTGTGTTTTAGGTTTTTCATACCTAATAATATGTAATTAAATAAATAAAAATACAATTATGTATAATTAAAAGTGTAATTAATAGAAGAGAGAGCACTTTATTTTTAGTTCTTAATTTATTATGTTTGTTAGATTGATAACAAACATAATAAAAACATTACATATTAAATACCTTTTTAAGATATACGTATAACTTTAATAATCGTTGATAGCCACACTATCAAATTAAGTTTAAGATTTATAAATAAAAAAATAAAAAAAAAATATAGGAATTAACTTTCAATTCTTAAACTCAAACTCAAATCATTTATTTCTATTAAACCATTTACAGGCACTTTTGAATTTTCAAGGAGTCGGTCAGTAAGAAAAATGAAGCTACATTCCCATTCCAAAGCGTAGGTACCTATGGAGAAGAACGGGCAAGAAACTCCATGGACACTCTTTTAAATTAAATTGTTATAAAAGTATTCGGTTACATCTATAATGTTGCATTTATAACTAAAAGTGAGAACGATGTAAAAATAAAAATAATAAAAACTTACACGTTAAAAGCGTCAAGAGTAGGTACAACAAATAGAAACAAAATAAAATAAAATAAAATAACCCGTGGCAGCTAAGAGATGACCAGTCCCAACTGACGGCGCTCGTTCACGAACATAACGCATGGATTAGCACCATTCAGCTCAACCATTTTGAAGGGAGCTAAATGATCCAACACACACGCCAGCATCAGCGAGACATCTAAGTGAGCATGACATACTCTCAGCCGCCAGGGCATATTCATGTCAATGAAAGACATATTACCCGGTCAATGGTAGCCAGCTTATTAAGTTTATCCTACCAGAAATAGTAAATATGAAGCTCTTCATATTATGTCACATTCAACCTCCTATCTACCCTTATTATGCGATAATGTTTTTATTTGATTTAATAATTATTTTTAAATTTCTTGTTTCCCCGTTCCCCAATCCGTTTTCGAGATATCATCAAAATAGCCGTTCCATACAGAATGTATGAGAAAAAATATGTGTTTAATAAATTTTTTTGGTAAATTTTTCGAATGTTTTAATAGTTATTCTTGCTATTCGGTGCGGATACAAATCCAACAAATCAAAGATCATAAACATTGGTCCATCCGTATTTCAGTTAAAAATGGTGTAACTAACCACTAACTATATTTAGATATTGTCTCATCGCAAGATAAAAATGAAAATTATAGTTTAAAATTATAAAATCATTAAAAAAATATCAGTATTGTACGGCACGGTTGGCGCAGTGGTTAAGCTATTGACTGCTGCGCTGCGTGTCGCGTGTTCGATTCTCGCACGGAACAAATATTTGTATGACCTTCAAGTAGTTGTTCCGGGTCTGGCTGTTTGTGTATGTGAGTTTAAATGTTTGTAAACGCACCCACGATACAGGAGAAATGCCTAGTGTGGGGCGACGTTTAAAAATAAAAATGCTACATTTTTTTATTTGCCAGACACATTTATTTTACATTTTCGGAACCAAAACCAATATTATTTCGTAAGAGTAAACACCACGTCTCTAACACTCAAATGTCAGATTGTATTTACACATAGCAAGCACGCGTCAAATAAATGGAACCAATAAGATTGTTCACCTCCAATCTTTGTATCACAGGCCTATAAGTCTCCGGTAATGCCCAATATGTCTCGGTAGGAAGTCGGTGCGACTTCGTCTTCCATCGACTTCCATTTAATGGTACAATGTAGCGTCACTCGTTACGGTATTGTTCGAGCGTGAGGGGAATTCCGATTACTTTGACAAAAGACGCGAAACGGTATGTGACACCCTTAAATAGAAGAGAAGAGGGGATATTATTCTGAATTAAATTGTTTATGATCAATCTTTAGTATGTTAAGCAGTTCCGTGTCTGACTATACCAGCGCTGTGACACTTATATTAAATGTCGCAGCATTTTTTTTTTTATCTATAGCATTTCGGATTTGACCTTGAGAGGTCGTGACTCCTTAACCGGAATTTCCTGTGGCTGCCTTAAGTAAACTTAAAGCCTCCAGCCAGGGCATAAAACTTATAAGCTAAACGTCTGCATGCTAAGGGCACCCCATGTGGGCTACGAACCTCGGCTTAGGGCAGCGTCGGGGGGAGGACAGCACGGGACAGGCTGGATCAAAACTGGGTTATTATTATTAATAGGGGATTTTAAAGCTACAGGCTCAGCTGCGGCGTGGGCTGGCGCCGACCACAGCCACTCGTAGCCCAGCGACAAGCAGTTCACGTGTTTTGTATGGATTCGTCGCACACGTGAGGCCGGTGGCGGCTACCCGCTACACAGTACTTAAAACCGGAGCAAGAGGCGACAGCCACTGGTGGTCAGTGTGTCGTTTGCGCCGAGCCTTAGATCTTCCTGTGCGAGTCCCAATAAATACTTTTTCTTTCTTTCTTTCACAGAACAAACCACTAATGAAAGAAAGGGGATACTTTTCGTTAGAGGATGTGAAGTGCAATAAGAAAGAATTTCTCTAAACTTGAAAAAAACCGAAGTCGTATTGACGCGACTTTTTATGTTTCTTCTAAACGTATTTTTTTTTCAATATTTAAATACATTAAACAATCTAACACTAAAATATTTATAAAACGTACAGTATGTTTATGTATGTATGTTTAAATAAGGGAAAAAAAATGGGGGAAGAGCTCATTGGTCATCGAAAAATTCGTCCGCATCGCAGTCAACAGGAAAAGTGCCCAAAAGGCTGGCAGCATTGCCACGTTGTATGGCAATGCTGATTCTTTGGCCAAGAAATAGGCCAGCCCTCTGGTCACGTGAAGAGTCGACCAACCGATTGGAGATGTCTCGAAATACCATGTGGGCACTCGGACCCCACGGTCCTAGTGTTTCAACTCCAAACGGCTCAAACATATAGCTCCCAATAAGGTTGTTATAATTTGCGCCGTTTAAGGTTTTATAACCATTTCTGGTTTAATGGTACAAAACAAACGAACCTGTATTAAGACTGTATGCATAAACAATAAAACAACAATAAAACAATAACGTAAAATTATTCATTGCAGTAGGTATCTACTGTACGGTAAATTATATGTCTGTGGTACCAAAACTGGTATAAGCTGGCCTCTTATTCTAGTAAAACTTCGTACTACGCTAGGTCAGCTAAAGGTCAAAGTGACACTGACATGCGGCCAAAAATAAGTGAACCATTAATAAGTTATCTTACAAACTGGAAAGCGAAAAAAATATCATCCAAACAATCAAACACAGTTCATAAGGATTTCTGAACATGGAATCCGTTAAAATAACAGAATTTGGAAAACAAAACGAGGCGATATTTGAGTTTTAAAATCGATTGGATTTCGTGTGAAGTTGTTCGGCAAAAACTATGTGTTTTCCAGTTTCCACGCGATTTCGGATATGAAACAACATTTTTATTGAGTGTTACCTTGGTCTTTTTGTGAATACCATGTCATATGTTTTAGAATTTACCATATCTAGGTAAAATTAGCTTTGTGGAATAAAATTTCTCACAACATAACATAACGCCTGTTTTCCCCGCAGGGTCAGGCGTACGGTGGCCAGCACATCAAGTAACCACAAACTGTCAAATTTTCTTGTTCGATATTGAACTTAATCATCAATATTTTAAAGTTTAAAATCGTTTGGAGTAATTTGAAAGGTTCATATAGCTGGATGTGCTGGCCATTGTACATCATAAAATACCCATTTCCCACATATCGCCAGTTATGTTTAAGTCCCACGTAATATGTAATATGTGAGCCTATTGCCATCAACTAGGCACAAATCTAGACTTCTGGCTGCTACTGAGAAGTTTCCTGATGAAATAACCCAATAACACTTTGCTGACCGAATCCAATCCTCATTGCTCAGCAGTAGCCCTTGGGACCAATACACCAAGTCGGCAGTTAAAAAAAAATCTCATTGTGCATTATTTATATCAGATCTGCTGGATCTGAAAAATAATATCTTACTATTAATACAATTTTGCTGATCCAACAGTAGGTATAATTAAGATATACATACATAAACTTCTTCTCATGGGGGTAGGCAGAACCTATAAGAACGCAGGGACCAATATCGATACTCGAAGAATACCGATATTTTTAAGAAAATACCGATTACAGTATCGACAACTGGCATAAATACTGGTATTATATATCAGTAATTTGAGTATCGGTATAAAATATCGATAATTATATCGATTCTTAGTCCTGATATCAGGCTACAATGTGACGTCACAGAATCTTTATTGATGATTCTTAAGTAAATACATATTTCTTACAGTCGCGAATCATATTTTGATCAAGATACAACCTGACGCTGACCTGCAAATTGCACACTGAAAAACCGAATAGTTTGATTGTTGGTTCCTTTTGGTTGAATTGACATTAAATTGTGTTAAAAAAACTGTTCCAAGACGTTTGTTTTAACAAAAATTTTGTTGAATTAACAAAAACTTTGTTGATTTAACAAATCATGTCGATAGGTGCTATATTAACCCAAAATATAGGTTAAAAAAAGGTTAAATCAACTTAAAAAGTTTTTCAGTGTAAAAAACGCAAGAAAATTTAATAATAACGGTATTATATCTATACCCAAATACCGGTATTTATAGCGATATTATGGTATCATGTATCAAAATTATATCGGTATTCAGTACCTGATAGAACGTCACTTGCTACGGTCCTTACATACTCCTTTTAATTCGTTTACGTTCATACATCTGGTTATACACGCACGCCAGTTGCGAGTACTACCGCACTTGACCTTTCTGAAGAACATCATCAATTAGGTCACTTTTGTACATAATCAGCTTATACCTAATATTCCCACTGCTGGGTCATAGGCTTCCTCTCTATGAGAGGGATTGGGCCGTTACCCATCACGCAGGCCCAGTGCGGTTGATAGATGTCACAAGTCTTCGAATTTTTGGTGATTAGGATATGATGAAATGTAAATCCTTACAACCAAACCAAGAGCTTCTTGTAAAGTAGGTTCTCATAACAATCTACCCTATTAATGATTCTTTAAAACAAACTTAGCACGTTGCCTGTCCAAGCAAAATTTGAGTGATGCCCTATCTCCCCAAGTTCCAAGTTCCCCAATATGATTTTTCATACATTCATTCCCAACGGTTACAAAATATAAAATTTAATTATTTGTAAAGTTCACACTTGACCAATCCTCGTACTGACGTGTCCAAAAGTGAGAATGAAATAAAATCAGTAACTACTTAAAATTAACCTTCTTTGAAATATATTTTATTTATTTATTTATTTATTTACTCAGGGCATCACCCGTATTGTTTAATGTTATTTTTTTTTATCCACAACGGCGAAGCTCTTGGCCTTCATCTCACCTTATGGTAAGTGATGGTAAGGCCGCAGGTAGAAGCGAGCTTCACCCAGAATCCTCAACCACAGAGGAACTGAACTTATTACGTGAAAGAACCAATGGAGTAACAATATCTACGTCAGCATTGATTCAGCGACTGTAACATTCATGATTTCGGTCAAGACAGAGTCGTACAATTTTTAGTTAATAATAAAAGCTTTGGGAAACTTGGAACTTGGGGAAATAGGGCATCACCCCAAAATTTACTACTTACCATGAGGCGTCCGGATTATTGTGTTCGTTTTTTTTGTGTTTTAATTTCCTTGTATCCTTGTCTATACGTCTGCCAAAATATTTTTTCTAGTTCAAACGTCCAACTTACAAAAGCCGATGTAATTTATATTACCTAATGCATTACATGTAATGCACGAACGTCATGGCTGAGTCGGAAATGCATTACATAATAATGCACGGACAGTCAACGTCAACTTGAAACAGGAGTACGAGTATTAAGCACTAACATACCTACATACATAAGTACATACACTTCTAGCTCCATTGTACACCCGTAGGCGAAAGCGGACATACTTGGTAGCTGCAATAGTACTTACATTAAGAAGAAATGGCTTCCTAGTCCACTTACGAGCAATGCGGTGAACTGTTTTCCTTCCAGCGTTAGAATAAATATTATAAATTTTGCGATTGCTGTTCCTGTATGCGCTTAAAAGCTGCTTGCACACATATTCTGTGTTTCTATAACTACACTACATATAAGTATGAAAAAATCACAGTAATAAAATTCCAACGGAGACTATGTCGTAAGTCGTACAATCAGAAAAACGGCCAAGTGCGAGTCGGACTCGCCCATGATGGGTTCCGTAGCAGCAAGTAACATAATATAAACTGATATGATGTTTTAATAATAGTGTATTTTTTTTAATTGAGTAATAAATGTTTATTTTTATTTTTATATTTGAGTTGATTGAATGGAAGGTAAATTGGAGTTTACGATTTATGACGTATTAAAAAAAACTACTTACTAGATCTCGTTCAAACTAATTTTCGGTGGAAGTTTTCATGGTAATGTACAGTCAGTATACACAATTAGCTGACCCCCCCTTGCATAAATGGTTGCGATTTTTTTTAATACGAATCGGTAGGATTTTATAATTCTTAATTTAATTTAAATACCTATACGAAATCTACCCAAAACTAGAAAAAAAAAATCGTACGACTTGTTAGTAAAAAAATCTCAACCACTTATGCAAGGGGGGGTCAGCTAATTGTGTATACTGACTGTACATTATATATTTTTTTTAGTTTTATCATTCTCTTATTTTAGAAGTTACAGGGAGACACACACATTTTACCACTTTGGAAGTGACTCTCGCGCAAACTATTCAGTTTAGAAAAAAAATGATGTTAAAAACCTCAATATCATTTTTGAAGACCTATCCATAGATACCCCACACGTATGGGTTTGATGAAAAAAAAAAAATTGAGTTTCAATTCTAAGTACAGGGAACCTACAAAATTTATTTGTTTTTTTCAATTTTGTGTGAAAATCTTAATGCGGTTCACAGAATACATTTACTTACCAAGTTTCAACAGTATAGTTCTTATTGTTTCGGAAAAAGTGGATGTGACATACGGACGGACAGACAGACAGACAGACATGACGAATCCATAAGGGTTCCGTTTTTTGCCATTTGGCTACGGAACCCTAAAAATTAAATCTTTAGCAAATTAACCATCAACTTAAATTGTCCTTAATTATATTCAAACCTCAATTTATGGTCAAAGTTAGTTGTTTGAAATGTCACAGCAATGGAATGGCTTCAGGATGGTGTATTTTCATAATATTTCAATCTGATAAACTAAATATTTCAGTAACAGAGCCGAAAGCCGAGAGCAGAAAAATTGATCGACCTTCATTAACTGAACAGCTATTTACCATAAATAAACAATTACATACACAGTTATAGGCAAACAAAAAATCGGTAAATATAAAAAAAATAGCAATAGATTTTTTTTCACTTAGGACCATTTAAGAACTACATTTAAATATTCGAATTAAGAAAAGCTACCACCATTTTTGGCGGGAACGCCCGAAGAATCCCGAGGGAGGTCGGGCGCCATCGCAACTGCAACCGCCACAGAACAAATTCAATTTTGTTCGTTGTCGTATTTGCCCAGTCCATTTTGGTATTGCCAGATAGTCAAGACTGATAGGAGGAAAGTAGATTTATTCTGCGACACAAAGAGATTTCTCGCAATGGTTTTTAAGTAACACGTTTTATTTCAAGAGATGTAGCTTAGGGAGCACTCTAGGTAATCTGTGTGTATTGTAGGCTGCGCTTTTTCGAATAAACTGGTTTTTACTTTACATGGATGAGCACTTTTTCTAGTAAAAGCCTATCAGGGGACTACAATGCTAGAATAAAATGTAGAACTTATCCTAAGGCAGCTAACATATTTGTTGGAATCTTATACGAACTAACAGATTTAAAACTACAAAATGACGTTTGCCGCTTTATTCCATTTATGGATTAATATCCCATTGAATTTACAAAAGGATGCCCAAGGAGAAAACTGAAAATACTCAAAAATACTGCTCTCATTCCATTGCTACATTTACCTACTCTTGTTTGGAATTGCCATTCTAAACTGGACAAACCTGCCTGTAGGAATAAGTAAATTACTATGAATGATTGTTCAATATTATAATAATGCATGTGAAGGTAGGCAGAAGAAATAGATGTGAACGAAGTCCAATAAACTAATCTTTTCTCGACAAACACGGTGAGTGTTTCAATGCTGTGTCCCTGTCTCCCAACATAACATTCTGAAGTTATTATGCACTATGCACACGAGTTAGCCTCCCAGGTGTTGCATAAATAACGTTACTGCCACCATTCTGTCACACAAGAAGTTGATTCTTCATAAAAAACACTGAAACTTGACACTGATGACGATACAAAACCACAGAATCAAATCAAAGACTACAGATAATTTCGCGAATAAGTCCAATATCTACTAAGCCATCAAATCAGAATATTTTATTTCACGTTAACCTACATGGGCACTTATAAAACGTCAGAAGCTAGGTGCATGGTTCCAATTGGTCGTTTCCTATGGAGAAGAGTTGGCAAGAAACTCCACGTATACTCTTTTTAAAATAATGGTTTTTACAATATTTTTAAATAACAGTGTTAATTGATATGCACTGAAAAAAATGCACTCCAATCAAGTGACTTTTTAGCTTAATTGATGATATTTTGTTTAAATTAATAAAATCTTAGTTAAGTTGATCATCACGACATGATTGCAGCAATACTAGTTCAAATGATTGAACGCTCAAACAAGTTTCGCGATTACCCTTAACATGACATCATTGTAGAAGAGTTAAAAAAGAGACAAGTTAAAAAAAAATTACTGTAACAAAGTAAGTTAGTTGTGTCAATCAAGCATTTTGATTACTTCAATAAAGACCATTGAAACTTTAATCTAATAATCTTGGTTGGGGCAACTATGTTTTGACTTGATTGCTGCAAATGGGTTTTGTGATAACTCCAATCAAGATCCCGTTTCAAATCTCAATCAAATAAAAGTAGTAACTGTGATCATTGTGCTTGATAGGCTCAGATGCAACCAAGTAACTTAGTCAATCTAAACAAAATCTTGATAGTGGCAACTACTTTTTTTTTCAGTGTGGGAGGAAGGTGTAGGCCTTTCAACTAGTAAATTTAGGCCTACATTCTCATATTCACAAACGAGAAAAGGATCAATAAAGCCTATTTACCCAAATTACATAGTTGCCATTACAACTGAGCATGGAGACGCTACGACGGCCGCTGCTACAGGCGTCATTGTCAACACTTTCCATGCAACCCAACCGTGTCAGCATTTGTTAGCTCTTTATTGTATATAATCTGACAGCTTTGAAGGCAGTCCGTATCAGAAGTTGTGTGCTCCACACACTTTCGGCGCCACGAATTTTATTATTCTCTAGCCGCTGCTGACGCGGAGGAGATAAGTAACAGTTGCACGGGTTGATACATCAGGTTAAGCTACGCTTGTCGGGGTTGTTCCGTGGACGGATGACCATCTTTACATACCGAGACTCCTTCGTGCCTCGGTAAACACGTTAAGCTGTTGGTCCCGGTTGTTGGTTGGCTGTTGGTTGGGATCTTTGACACTCGTTACGGGTCAACAGAAGCCCAAAAGTTTGACAACCAGTCTTACCAAGGGTTATCGTATTACCCAGTTACTGGGCTGTGGGGGTCAGATAGGCAGTCGCTCCATGTATGGTATTCAGCTGCATCTGTTTGGACTGGAAGCCGACCCAAACATAGTTGGGAGAAGGCTAGATTGACGCTGCCAGCGACGCGGCGATTCTGAGCAGTTTGCACAAGACATTGATCCTCCATAATGAACATCAGCCGACACATGAAAAACGTTAAAAATTTCATCATTCATCATCATTTCAGCCGAAAGACATTCATTGCTGGACATAGGCCTCCCCCAAGCACCGCCACATCGACCGGTTCTATACTTCCCATAGCCAGCGGATTCCTGCGGCCTTCACAAGGTCATCGGTCCACCTTGTGGGAGAACTTCCAACGCTACATCTTCCGATAGGCGGTCGCCACTCCAGAACCTTTCGTTCCCATCGGCCATCTATTCTGCGAGCAATATGCTGCACTACCACTTAAGTTTCGCAATTCTTCGAGCTATGTTGATTACCTTGGTTCTCCTGCGGATCTCTTCGTTTCTGATTCGATCACGTAAGAAAACTGCAAGCACAGCCTTCTCCATTGCCCTCTGGGTGACTTTTAGCAATCTATTAAGTAAAAACGTAAAGTAACGTTAAACACTTATATAAAATAATTAAAACCTCATTTTAGAAAACAAATGAATATTCAAACATCAGAACGAAAGCAAAATCTTCAATTTTAATGTAAATAACGTAGACTATAGCTGCAAGCCTCCGCTTTGTGGTGGCATTAAAAATAGAAAAGAAATCAGTCGACATCTGCAAATAAGGAAATTATGAAACCGCAGCAAAACGTCGGCATTCACCCTTTGTTTCTTCAACACCTTTTATTCAACGCTTCGGAGTTTTTAATCAAAAACTCATATTTTATTTTCTGGGGATATTTTTAATTGCGTTTTTGTTGTTAAGATGTTTCGTTGGAACCGACTATATTGTTGTTATTAAAAATCACTCTGTATGCATTAAACTTAAAATAGTTTGCATGTTAAAATTCATTCAAGATTTATAACCCAGTTTCTATTAAAATTTAGGCTGAATTTAGTACGAATTTTCGGATGAAATCACCTTGCCAAATCCATTGAATTACATTGATTTGGCAAGGAACATTAATGCATTAATATTAATGTACTCAGTTTGGAATTGATTTTAACTTCAATACTCCAAAATAAACCTAAAAGCAAATATATAATTACAGGTAGGCCTGTAATTATGAATGTACCCATATTAGTGAGAAATTGGTGGCTTGTGAGTGATAATGATGTGAGTGTGAGTGATGAGTTTATTTCTCAATAAGAAATTACAAGGATTTCACTTGCTTGAGAACATTTTTAGAACTTCAAAAATATAAAATTATAAAATAATAAAATAAAATAATTATAAAATCTACGACATACAAACTATACTCCATTTATTATAACATTAGACAAAAACTGTTCTCACCCTTTCGTTATTTCGATGTAAACGTTTAATAAACTCCGTTATTTCACGATAAATACAAAGCACTGTATTCTATTTACCATTTACATCAAAAAAATTACTCTAAAGTACAGTAATTTCAACAATATTACCCAATAACTATCGTTATTTAGCCGTTATTTGTCTAATGTAAATGGAGTATAAGTAGATATTGTTTTTCTTTTTCACAAATCATTTACTAAATAACATTTAATTTCGTACTCAAATAACATTAACGAACAATTTTAGCGTTTTACTTACCAAATAATTTAACAAACACCCAACTCACACAATAAACCGACACTACACTGCAACTTATATTGCTTAGTGGACCAATGTAATCTTAATCTGTTTTGCATAATCTCTCTCATTGCTCCGTATGGCGTAAACACAGCAATGTGGATTAGAGGTTCCGCAGCTTAAATAAACACACTCATGATAGGATTTCAATTGAAGTAACATTTACTGTGTACATTTCTATTGGAAAATACCGTTCACAGTTTAAGCCTGATGAAGTTTTTAATTGGAACAAGGAAGTTGGATGGCACTGTGTGATTATTTTGTTTATTCTAGCTTCGAGATTTTATTAAGAGTCTGCTGAATAAGACTGTGTTTTTTGTCGGTAAAAATTTTGTTATCTGAACAAGTAAATAAAACCCAAGTGGCTGTTTGTAATGTTAAAATAAAAGTTGCCTATGAAAGTATGTTTATATTTGTCTCTCCGTCTGTCTATCTGTTCCGGCTAATCTACGAGAATGGCAGGACTCCATGTAATCTGGGTGTCGCATAAATTAGACTTCGCGTACATTCGTAAAAATACTCTCAAAAGGTAGATCTCGGTAACATTTGGATAAAAGGTAAGCATAGCAAATTTATTTAATATTGGTTTTCGCCAGAAAAACGTTGTTTAAAGAGCAAGGGTGGCTCCGTTTATACAGACCCTAAGACTGTTAACAAGAGCTATATGTAGTATGAGTGTGTGTGTGTGCGATAGGGTGAGTGTGTGTGTGTGTGAGTATGTGTTGTGTTGTATATTATGCTGTATGTAGTACGACATTAAAAGCAAGCGGAAATGAATAACTCCAATAATTACTACTGAAGGGAAAATCGGCATTTGCACTGAAAAAAATGTTTACTTATACCTAACCAAACTTTCGTCAACATGTAACACAAGAAAGTGACCACATAACTTTATGCAACATGTAACCAAAACCTGTGCTGGCTGTTGTATATCACTTTTATTAAATGAAGTTAACTTTTATAAAGTCTTGTCAAACTTTGATTATTCCTGAAATAGCCGAAGTAGTTAGGCAATTTTTTTTTTCAGTGTCTTGTCTCCTTTGTATATTAAGCCCTCTACACATTAGCCGTCGTGTCCAATCATGCTGCATGCACTTCTTTGCAAAGTAGTCATAAATGTGACGTTTTTCAAAATGCCTTATTATTATGATCTTATACGTTGAACACAACGTGAAGTAAGGCAAATCAAAGATACGACATAGGGATACATACGTCCAGCATGAACTATGCACGATGGTCTGTTAAATTGCAACTGCAAACCAACGCATTATCGTCGTGCAACATGCACGGCTGGACAGGCTCGGACGGATAAAGCTTCCCGCGGAACGTGTCCTAGAAATGGAAGGGGAAGTTGGACTAAGTCGAGTGACGTTGGGCATCTTCGTACGGTATGTCTGGCAATATCAAAAACATTGAAAAAGGTCGTGGCTACATTGGTCGACATCGCCCAAAGTTACCCAACTGTGCTCAACATCTCTAAAGACACGTAACATGGAAACAGTTGCAGTTTCATTTTCTTTAAAGATTTGTAACCTAGTTTTTATTATAATTAATGCTGATTTTAGTAGCAATTTTTTGATGAATTTAGTTTGCAAAATCCATTGATTTGGCAAGGGATATTAATGCGTTATATTCGTAATTAACCCTTCATATACGTGAACCGGAAGCGTGAGCCGGAACGTGGATCCACGCGAGATACAATGGTTTTTTAATTGTGTCTGCAATTATGGCATACCTACTCAGTTTGGAACTGATTTTAACTTGGATACGCCTAAATAAATCTAAAATCAAATACATAATTAAAGGAAGGCTCTCATAAAGGAAAATATTTTAATCAATGCGCAATTTTGACAAATTAAACTTAAACGTGTGTCTATACACCTATTTCTTATTTTGATATGTCTTAGTAAAAAAAAATTAAGTTATCGTTAACGAAATATGTTAATTTTGAAACTGGTATAATGGATACTCGCGCGCAACGCGCCGGCGCTGGCGGCGCGTTGCGTTGTTTCTTTCAAAGTTGTTTTGTTGTTTTTTTCAAAGTTAAAGCAAATGATAAATTTAGACAATATTGTTTTGTTGTTGGAACTTTCCAACAACAAAACAATTTACTTACTTTTTAGTACTTTTTTCGATAAATATATGTTTTGAAATGATTGATATTCCTTAATTATAGTATTTTAATGTAACACAATTATTTTGTCTATGATATCATTAATAAAACAGTACCTTTAACTCACTTTTTTTTCATTTTACTGAACAAAAATCAAAATCAAAATCAATTTTGCTGAACCTCATAACTCTTGAACGGGCAAGTATGGGCGCACGCTGATAATGCAGTATTATAGCCAACAAGCCAAAGAATAAGAATAAAGTAGTTTTAAAGCAAGACCTGTCAAGACTTGGCCAAATTTTAGCAGTTTATGTTTCATTCCGTACAACAAAAATTGAAATACTTTTTTTCCGGGCAAACTATCGGTTTTACAGAAAAAAGTTTCCTAACAATTATTCATCAAAATGACAGATCTTTCGATAAGTATTAAAAAAAAAAATTGTAAAAAAAACCCAATGTCCGTCATATAGCAGTTTCGAACCACCGTGCGGCGGCGCGATCAGTGAAGGGGAACGCATTAGTAGGTACCTATCAGCTGTGCGCTCGCCCATTGATATTATTACGAATAGATTGTATCCTATTTTGCTGATTTTAAGTAGACCAAAAAAAAGTATTGAATAAAATAATGGAAATGTGTTCGATTATTGACACTGAACCACCAAAAAAAAAAATTTGCGCCCTGGTTAAACTTATCCTGTATGGCTTGTGAGTGATGATGATGTCTATTTATTTTAGCTCACAAGCATTCTAAACCCTAGCTTTATTTATTTAATTTTAGCGTTAGCGAATCATTTCTGTTCATTCTTGAGCGTTTCTGAAATTACTGCCAGTCTTATTTCTTTAGCCAGACCCAAAGTTTTTAATAAAATTAAAAATATAATGTAGAAAATCCTCAGAGCCCGACAAAAAAAAAACATCCAAAACCGGAGCGACATCAACAATTCCATCGTTCCAAGACAGTTCCAAGCAGTTTATGTCATGTAAGGTTTACATTACATCAACTGCTTGTTAATTATATGTTGCTGTCGGTCTGTCTGTTAACCTAAATTGGACGGCCTGAGTGGACAGTGACAATGTAATCCCATCGCACTGATTATCACCGACGTTGATGCGAATTAGTAACTGGACAGGGTGTGGTTGTTAATGCATGAATTAAGCGGTTGTTTAATTTTAAATTAAACTTGGTTTTGACTGGGTAAATTCTCTTTTGCTTCTGAACTGCTGTTTGATGTAATGCAAATCGTCAAAAAGTCGTGATTTCCAGCGCAGCAAGTGGGGTCATCTAGTTTTGTTACGGAGTTACTAGGAGTCACCGAAGAGGTCAGATAAGAGTGATACTGGGTGGTGACAGTCACTCTAGCAGAGCATCGTATCGAGGGTTGCATGGCGGCTGTATTCTGATGGCAGAGACGATGTGGGAGCCGCTGTCGTACCACGTCTATAACGTACTGCTAAATTCTGGTACAATCCTGATGACATTGAAGCTTCTGAACCACTTATATGATAACCACTTCCTCCTTCTATGGCTATCCTTCTAGAATTTTGAATTAAGAAATGGCTGTCTGCCAAAGACTGAGAATTTCACCGAGGGTTCTTTATTTGCACTAACAAATTCTTGCGCCTAAGTGTTCGAACTGAGTGCACGCTCGACGTCCGGCGGGGCGGCGCGTGCAGCGTTCCTGTTAAACACATACAATCTCTCGCGAGTGTCCTGAGTGGCAACGAGCGGCGCGCCGAAGAATCTTTCGCCGCTTGCACGCGACCCAAAACGTCCCGCCGCACGCCTTTTCACTCAGGCCGTACACTAATCTTAACAGTGATGTTAATAAAATATCTAGCTAAAAGCGTCACCGGTCTTCTATTTCTGAATTCTCGTAGCCCTGCCTAAATTTGTACAGTGTATTCCTAAACAATTCAGGGGTGCCTCGAATCTCTCAGCCGTGCAACTGTGGATACTGTTTATACTGCTCTGTGGCTTGCGTTCATGGCCGAACGAAGACTTCAGCTAAGGTACAGTGGTTGCATTTCACGAGCGCACGTAAATCTTTGCAATTTGAACTTTGTGCCATTGACATAAAATTTACATGACTTGGTTTGTAACGTCTGTGAGGTATTGGTTAAATCTCGCAGACTTTGGGGTTGTGTCGGTCAACTTTGGACATGGTCGGTTGTCATTTGTTTACTTCTAAATAGTTCACCTAGTTCTATTAAACATATTATCTTGTTCTTTTGTGTAAACGATATCTTTTATTTTAGACCTTCCTTGATCTTTTTAAGCTACACCCACACTTTTAGTTACACCAAAAACCTTGATGTATTATTTTTGTTGTTGTTTCAAGGCATAAATAGAAGTCATTTTTTATGTTTTTTTTTTAGTTCAATTAGACTAACGCTATTATGTAGGTATATTTTTCAAGTACATTTAAATTGACCAACAAACTATTAATAGTTATTTATACAACTGTTGTATAATAAGAAGTATTAAAACACGAATGTGGGTTTATCACATGAGTGTTTTAATACCTAATTATTACAGTTGCATACAAGACTTTATCTACACCCATGACATGAATCCTCTATAAAAGGTTCTGAAACAGTTTTTGCAATACTAATATCGAACAAAAATGGCGGGATACGACGCTATGGTATAGTATAGTGAAACGCGCGTGCGTGACAATTTTCTTTTTTTGAAATTCATAAAGATAACACGAATTGAGTAGTGAGAATGGAAAGGAGGATGATGATCCCTTCCTTACTCATCAAACAGATAAGTAAGGAAGGGATCATCATCCTCGTAAATGCAAAGGAGTTGCATTATGAAATTCAGTACAACATTATAACTCCCGTTTGGATGCTATTATGGTTACTATGACACTGGGTGTTTTAATGTCGGCAATAAGCTAACTGTTTCAGAAACTTTTATAGCATGGGTGTAGATAAAAATATAATAACCTAATCTAACCAAAACTATAAATAAACTAAAATATGGCGTCAAAAAATTCCTCCGCAACGCTGTCGACTGGTAATGTACCCAAGAGACTGGCAGCACTGCCACATTGTATGGCAATGCTTAGCCTCTTGCCATGGTAAAAGTCAGCCTTTGGGTCACGTGAAGTGTCGACTAGCCTATTGTAGATTTCATTGAACAAACCGAAGATCACCGAACCATCGATCGAAGACACATTTAGTTTATGTATTCAGAAACTTCAGAACGCCATCTGCTACGATCCTAACATACTCCTTTTGGTTCGTTAACACATTCCGGTTGCGAGAATTACGCCCCTGACCGTTCTGAATAATATCATCAATAAGGTCACCATTATGTCCCGCTAGGGCGTTTCCGTTCGAAGATTTCTAAAAAAATACATCTTGGCACGACTTTTTCCTTGATTATCACCTGTTATTGAAAACCATCAACCTCATCCCCTTCCGTGATCCCAATTTATTTGGGGTCGGCGCTATACGCCTTTTTTCATCCATCTTTATAAGCTGTCATCCAAACGTTTACTTAGTTCTAAGAAGCGAGGGGCGCTGGGCGCATAGGACGCGGCACGGTTTCATTTGTTTTATTTTCGTGCTAAGTGCGGTAGCCGTACCTTCTTTGATTTCTTGTAGCCTTTGATTTTGTAAACGCAGCTCAAGAAAAAAAGTGCACGTCGACTGCGCCACACCACATTAAAAATAATGAACTTTTTAATTGTTCGCTAACTCGGGCAATTTACGGCAATTTTTATAGGTACAATCTTAAAATTGCTATTAATTTGTTCCATATTACCAAAAAAGCCATTATTGATCACAATTGCCGAGAATTGAGCAATAAATTGCCTATGCAAACACATTTTAAACACATCCATAAAAAAATGTTACATACTAGCTTTTCCCCGTGGCTCCGCCTGCGTGGATATCGCGTAAAAAAGTAGCCTATGTCTATGCTTATGCCTTCTCCATATCCCAGGCTATATCTCTGCCAAATTCCATGACGATTGGTTCAGCAGTTTGGGCGTGAAAACGTAACAGACAGACAGACAGAGAGAACAGACAGGTTTGGTGGTAGAAGGGTGAAAATGTAGGGTTGTATATATATTTAATCCGATATTACAAAAAAAATAAAAATGTTAGGGGTGGACAACCTTTATCACTTAGGAGTATGAAAAATAGATAGTAGCCGATTCTCAGATCTACTGAATATGCATATAAAATTTCATAAATATCGGTCAAGCCGTTTCGGAGGAGTATGGTAACTAACATTGTGACACGAGAATTTTATATATAAGAATTAATAATTAAAAAAAAAAATATATATATATAAGAAAAATACTTATCGCCATGCTCTTTAAATACCTTTCATTAATTATATTCACTTGTTCCTGAGTGTATGAAAATAAGCTGCTCACGTAAAGTAGGCCACGTTTAAATGGTTGCATTAAATAAAAACACGATACGGGCAATGCCATCGCATTTGTATCGTACGCACGATTAAGCTGTCGCTGCCATATACAGATACAACAAATAGTGATTCTGTTGCAAGTACCCGCCAAAAATAATGCATCGGACAGGGGTGGTGAATATAAGGTTAACGGGTTAAAAGGTGGGATGGGACTTTTATTGAAACCGGTTGGCAGTCTAGATTAAAATGCGAATAAGTGAGAAATGAGTTGAATAAAGAACAAAATGTGGGGCGAAACAGAAATATCAAATGTTGGGCTAACTTTGTGAGGCGTATGGTGAACAAATCAGATTTAGCCTAATTTTCGTCTTTCTGCGCGGCATTTTAGTTTCATTGATCTTTAATACAGAGTCATGTTTTATTTTTGTCCTCATTGAAGTAGGTCCTTGATTTAAAAAAGTATGTACCTTTAAATTGTTTTGCCTATAAACCACCAGTTACAAAAAGATATATCAACTAGATAATAATATTACATTTCATTTTAGAAAGATATCTTTTATCTCTTCGAGGTTTTTCTACACGGAACGTGTCGGTTTTATTTCAGTCTCAAGTTTGTTTAACCCACTCAGTTACACGTGTTGAAAAGGATAATAAAGGGTAGGTAAGTTACAAGAATCGATATTTTACCATTCCCTTGCGCTGCTAAGCGTCTTTATCTCAAAAAATCATTTGGCTTATTTTGCGTTGACGGCCCCGAGGAGCATAATACTACATGCAACCAAATACAGCGTAATTTTAGCAACTCCTTTGAGCGACGTGTATTCTGGATTTACGCTCGTCTGGCTCAAAAGTTAAGTTTTGACGTGCTCTAGTGAATTACACCGCAGGTATTTGTGCCGTATGGTGCCGGACGTAAAGAATAGCACCACTCCATTTCCTCCCGTGTGTGTCGTAAAAGGCGACTAAGGGACTTACTAGAGAATGGGCGGCAGCGTTTGCATTAGCTCTATGCATTTTTAACACCATACTGCGATCGCTACCTGCCAAGCGTGGCGATTATGGCAAATTGTCCCCCTTTTGGGGGAGGCCTATGTCCAGCAGTGGACGTCTTTCAGCTGAAATGATGATGAGTGAATTACACAACTAGGGACCATAGGTAAAAATTAATTGTTAAATAAAATTATAATAAAAAAATAAAAATGTTTATTGCAATTCTATAAAATGTTTTACACACATGAGTTGGGATCACTTTTTATGCAATGAGATGTTTGTGTTAGGTGACTCCGCTCTTCCACTTAATATTATGACGGGTTAAGCAAATTTACTGTAATTTATACTATCCATATATTCAAATCACAACTGTCATTCTTTGACAGTTGTATGAAATGGCTATGTCTATTATAATGAACATGATTTGAATATAATGTCTATTGAACATGATTTGGATATATTCAATACCAGTGTTTCCCGGCTTGAGCATTTGTTGGTGGAAAGCTTCTTTACGGAAAAGTAATTGTTTTTGTCTAAACAATGTTTAGTTTGTATTAGTCGATCATATACTATTTATTTGATAATTAATTTAATTTAATAATTTATTATTATTAACATAAACGGGATATTTATTATTTATTTATTTATTAAAACTTTATGCACAAGTAAAAACTGTACAAAGGCGGACTGAATGCCTTGGGCATTTTCTACCAGTCTACCTTGGGTCGTTAAAAAATACCTATAAAACATAAATGATTAAGTTTTTAAACTGTCATGGTCACTAATATTATTATTAACATAAACGGGATATTTACCATGTTTATTGATTGTTCATGGTGCTTGCAACAGCGCCGAAATATCGGGAACTCAGAACAATTAATAAACATGGTAAATATCCCGTTTATGTTAATAATAGTATTAGTGACCATGACAGTTTAAAAACTTAATAATTTATGTTTTATAGGTATTTTTTAACGACCTTTTATATTTCGTTTTTAGGGTTCTGTAGTCAACAAGGTTAATAATAACAATAATAAATAAAAATGAACAGGTTAAGAAACAAAGCGAAAACTAAAAACATTTTTTTTTTTAAAACAAGCTTTAATCTAAATGCTCTAAACAAACGAAAATAAACTTAAAGGGGTATATTTATAAACATTGCTTAAACTTAAGTGACGTTCAAACGTCAAAAATTTATGGTTAAACAGTCGCTAATCATTACTTACCTAAGTTTAACGTTTATAAATAAACCCCTAAATTAAATCCAACTCATCAATTTATATGATCTATAAGTTTGTCGCAAGATTAACTTGTGTAGATAAACAACAATACAATAATTATGTAACTTGATCTTGGTATAAGTAAATCTAAGAAAAAACGGTACCTATGTATTTTTTTAAATAGATACACAGACAGAAGATAGCACAGATTAGTCAAAAACTGAAAGAAGTCCAATAACGTCGAAGTTTTTCGAGCAATATGCAGTTAACATAGGTCTTTCGAAGCTGAAAACTTGATTTTACACTATTGGTATCTATCCTAACAACATCCCAAAAAATCAGTACAATGCAATTTTTTGCGACTTAGCGCGATTTTTGTGTCTACGGTGACTAGCCTATATTTGTAAAATTCACTTTGAAGTCTGTTTTTCGAAAGCCTGCGTCGAAAACACAGAACAGATAAAAGGACGAAAGCAAACTCTTTCATTTGTTTTTAAGGAAAATCGAAGCAAATACAGAGAGCTTTTGCGATTCCACTCTATTTGATTGAAATTTTAATTAACACATAACGCGCCTTATCGCGCCTATATTCCCTGAAGGGTGAGGCAGAGGTGCACTATTTCCATCAACCGGACACAAACCCAAGAACACTTTACCCGACCCGGAAATTGAACCCAGGACCTCATGCTCAGCAGTAGCGCTTGCGACAACGAGGCAGAAATCTCTGAGTATTGTAATCTCGTGAAATTTATAAGTATTTTTTAGAAATTACAAAACAACAGTCTTCTGCTTTGTTACAAAAAATTACATTGAATACTAGTATAAAAAAAACTAAAATACAAATAATTGTTCTTGAATGAATAATCATGTTCATAGATTGGATAATCGGATGCATTATTTACCTAAAGTTGAGGTATTGGCTAATATGGAACGCAGTTTTGTATCGACCGTAAAAATCTCGCGATTCCGGAAAAATCTGCCTAGCCTTTTCCCAACTATGTTGGGGTCGGCTTCCAGTCTAACCAGATGCAGCTGAATACCAGTATTTTACATGGAGCGACTGCCTATCTGATCTCCACAACCCAGTAACTGGGTAACACGATACTCCTTGGTAAGACTGGCTGTCAGACTTTTGGGCTTCTGTCGACCTGTAACGACTGTCAAAGATCCACGAATGACAGCCGGGACCAACGGCTTAACGTGCTTTCCGAGGCACGGAGGAGTCTCGGTATGTAAAGATGGTCACCCATCCACGGACCAACCCCGTGCGTAGCTTAACCTGACGGATCGACCATGCTTCTGTTATTACATAGCCGCGAGGACCTAGAAAACAAAAAACTCGCGATCCCGGAATCGACAATTTATTACTTTTTGACTATAGAACCGAATTCTAGCATATGTTGTAAAGTTAAAATAATACCATATATATTTTAGAAATCGTTTCCATGCCATGTATCCGATTAGTAATTGTTAATACCCGAATTTTCTGGAATACCGAGAAAAAAAAAATTATATGAAATTTGGAAGCGGCTTCTTATATATTAACAAAAAAATATTTAAGATGCCCCTTCCAAATTTCATAGCCAAAAATTAACTTAAGGTTGCTGCATGCTTCCGAATATCTGAACTCTACAAATTTTATTCAATTTGCTTACTCGATTTAAACTTTCTAGCAATCTTTCTTTTTTTTTTCTTTTCTTTTATTAATCAGTACTTTATTTTGGAATTTTCGGATAGTTTTAACGTTACTTAAATGTCTCCAACGTTGGATGCCATACGTCCAAATTGGCATAAGATTATGCTTGTATAATATAATTGTATTATGTATTGATAGGCAGGATTTTCTTCCGAGTAACCAATACATACTTTTAAAACGTATGTCGACTTCCTGTCTTTTCTTTTTGATGTGAAATTTCCGACACAGTTTGGCGTCAAGAGCTATGCTACAACCAACTTGAAAATATTATCATAATGATGCAGGCAAATGCTTTGAATTTCTTCCCAATAAATTTACATTGAATGCAGAGCTTCATTAGACATCAAAGGTATAAAAATATCTTTGCAACATTCGTTGTACAGTCAGAAAAAATTACACATTATGTTAACTTGCCGTGATAAAGTCATGTCATACAACTGTCAAAGACTGACAGCTGTGATTCGAATATACGGAAAATTTCAGTTGATGGTCAATTTACTTTACAATTAGTTTCCCAGACTTTACCACACAATAAGACATTATTGTAGGCAGAAAACTATTTAGTTCGCTTGTCTAGCTGTTTCTGACATTAAATTTATTGTCTGTGCAGTGCAAAAATGTTTCCATCTTGCCTGCACACCAAACCCTTTCGCTCACTGTACATGACATAACAATTTGCCGTACTCTTTAATGTTCAAGAATTATTTTCCAGCGTCTCATGGACCATGTGAAAGTAATGAGTACACCTGCAACGCCATTATAAGATAATTACGACATGAAGGCGTACCATTCAGGTTTAAAGAGCAGTTCTCTTTAAATTGGAATGAGCTCAAAATGTAACTTTATGTTCTACTATCTGCTGCTCGCGGCTTCGCCCGCGTGGCTTTTTCTAGCATAAAAGTAACGTCTTATTATGTCAGCTTTCAGCCAGTGAAAGTTCCATCAAAATCAGTCCATCCATTTCGGAGATTAGCCGGAACAAACAGACGGACAGAAATTGTTTTTTTGTTATAAGTACCGTATATACTTTCATATGCATTTAGTAAAAACCTCGATCATCACAACGTTAAAGTTTTCCCATTGTTTGTCTTATTTGTTTTAGTATATTCGTGTATTTATGTATGTTTATTTGTGCTTGTATTTATATAGAAATTGGAAATTTAGTATATGTATATATTAAAACAAAATAAAAAAACATACAAAGAAAAACAAAAGGACACTTAATAGGCGTCGAAGTACTCGTCCGCATCGCTGTCACGCGGAAACGTGCCCAGAAGACTGGCAGCATTGCCACGTTGAATGGCAATGCTAATTCTTTGGCCAAAGAAAGAGCCAGCCCTCTGACCAGTCGGCGAGAAATTTCCTTAAAATGGAGACGTGCACTCGGGCCCCATGACCCGAGCGTTTCGACCCCAAACGGCTCAAAACTGTAGTTACCCATAAGGTTACAGTATTTGCGCCGCTTGAGAGTCTCAGCAGCCGCAGCAGCAGCGCCAGCACAGCCAGCCGTACATGAAACATGAGATGGCGCAAGGGTATCGACACAGGTTGCGTCCCACACCAGAGGCCTACCCACCTTCCAAGGCAACAAAGTCATGCCGTCTGGTCTCTTGCCATCGTCACGTACCAAGCCGCTTGGTTCTAATACCGCTGGTACGCCGGCGGTGACAAGGGCTCGACGAATAATATCGTTGATGCTGGCGTGCCGTGCTATGCGACCTGCGCTCCTGCAATATATGTATATGTATTATATTTATAGTTTGTAAGTATCTTTATAGTTATTCCAAGATTTTTCGTAATTGCATATACCACTGTTTGTCTCTGCATCACCCAAAGGTTTACTGGTAGAAAATGCCGATGGCATTAAGTCCGCCTCTGTACATTTCTGTGCTTGAAGTATTTAAATACATTTTTTTTTTTTTAATTATTAAATGCCATATATTAATTATCATGTTTTATTATAAAAAGAGCCATTAAATAATTTTGAGTGGATTTTATATACAAATATAAATTAATTTTATGTGCGGTGTGCATGTATAGTCGTGTCGATGGAGAACTTAGTCTATTATGACGTAGCAAAACAACGACTAGCAAAAAAAAAATTACGACAGCCAGTAAGCTGGCGCTGGCGGACTCCGCGCGTGCGCCGCAATGTATTGCGTCGCACAGAGGCAGGCCCCGTTGAGTGGGCGCCCGTTGCCCCACGACAGACGCTCGCGCTGGTCTCCGCGATGGAGCACTTTTGTATGGAACCGCACGGGTTAATGCAGTTTGAGGCCTTATGACTTCGTTGTGTTCCAAGCGCGCCCCAAAGAGATGTCAGCACGCACTGACAAGGTCCGCTGGGACCAGTGTCTGCCAGGGTTGCGGGTTTGTCTGAAAGAGATACTGTGGCCCTGGCACACAGGCAACTGAAGGAACAGGGGTGGGTTTTAGTCAGTAAAAGTCTGACACGCCCTAGCTCCGCCCAGAGCGGGAGATAATTTCCCATAAAAAAAAGGCCTTATGACTTCGTTTTTAAAATGGTTATTATAAATTACAAAATTTCGCAAGAATATCCAACGCAACACGTAAAAATGTTTTTTGTAGATTTGTGTAATATTAGTATGGACTGTTTTGGTCCTAGGGTACAGTTCGCAAGATAAGTCATAAACTTAGTACCAAAAGATTGTGTTTGAGTAGAAACTAAATTACTGTAATGATTGTGCATTTGATATATCAAAATACATATAATAACATTATGTTGCTGACTGTGGATCTGATTTAATAACTATTTAATACTAACTAATACTTTGGCATAAGCCTTCTCTGTTAATGGAATTCTTGGTTGAAACAATGTAGAATGCGTTTGCAGTAATTAATTTCGTACCACAATACAGTTCTCAGAGGGTGTAATTATGGAATTATAACCTAATTAGAACGAGAATTTAATCAACGTGTTACAGTCACTTGGTTTTCACATTCAATGTAGGTACAGTCAAGTCTTTTATATCTTCATCAGTTTTCAAATTCTTTCCTTTATCAAGTCAGGACACATAATAATACTATAGAGGTATGAGGAACAGGGTGTAAAGTTCACTCATACTCTATAGTAAAGGGAGGATCCTCTGACTAGACGGGCCGACGGTTGTTTTTTTTATTTTCGCCTGGGCATCTCAGTATTAACCTTGAGAGGTTGAGACTCTTTAACCGGTCTTTCCTGTGGTTGCCTTAAGCTCCTAAAAACTTAAAGCCTCCAGCCAGGGCGTAAAAACTTATAAACTATACGACTGCGCACTAAAGGCACCCCCTGTGGGGTACGAACCTCGGAGGATGGTAAGGGATCGACGGTGGCGGGATAAAATCAGGGTTATGATTATTATCAGGGGAATTTAAAACTACAGGCTCAGCTATAGCGCGGGCTGGCGCTTCGCTTACGAGCAAGGGTCGGGACCCGGAGCCCGACGGTTGATGTCGGGATGTTGTATATGTTCTAGTCGCGCGGGAAACTCTGATTGCGCGATGCAGGATTTGTGACATCAGGTCTTTGATGCATAGTTCGCATGTGGCTTCGTATATGCCGCCACAATACCTTAGCTGCGACGCTAAGCAGAATATTGACTTCTTTATTATTATTTTACCAAGTTAAGGTTCGCCAAAGGGCGATGGAGCGAAGTTTGTTGTAAGCTCAGCGACCGAATACGTAATACCACGATACGCACCAAAACCGGAATCGCCGATTTGGGCAATAAACTTGCTAGGCTGAAGTGGGCTTGGACGGGCCATGTATGTTAGATACATCGACGCAGACGGACTAGAGCCGTCACACCACAACATGGGCGTCGTCGCCGAGGGAGGCCAAAGAAACGCTGGCGTGATGACTTAAATGCGTTTACGGGGGATTGGCCGTAGAAGAAAATGCATACATTCTAACTGCAAATGTAAGTTTGTACGCATAATATTGAGAGATTTACCATGTTATTTTAAGACCATAGACATCTTATAGGTTTTCCTGTAATCTATAAGTATAGGACTATTTTCTGTATTTTGTCAACATTTTAGGTGCGACAGTTTCGAAGAAAATAGATGAATATCGAACATTATCTATGTTCGATATTCATCTATTTTCTTTAATAAGTTTAAAACCAATTTTAAAATTATAAAAAAAAAATGATTTCCACATAAGTCCTTTTTATCTGACATGTCACACGGTACAAAACGCTCTGCCAAACTTTTTTTTTAATTTTCGCATTTGCCCCTCAAAACCTAGTTGAGAGAGATTCGGAGCAAATCCGCTATAGCAGACGGACGGACAGACAGTCGCATGAGTGGTCTTATTAAGATTCAGTTTTTTCCTTTTGAGGTACGGAAACCTAAAAAATATATATTTACTTAAACTATCATACTTATCCTTTCGTCTTACTAGGTAAACATATGGTATGGCCCACTGTAATTTAGATTTTGAGAATTTTAATGTCTTAAAATGGTTATTTAACTAAACTGAAACAGACGTAGAAGACAATTAAGATATTATTATTTGACAGTCTTCGCCTTAGGTATTCAAAAAAGCTGAATATTTATTAATTAATTATTTACTTCTTACGCTTAACCGTGCGCATCATTGACTATCGGTTCCCTTAATATTGAAAAGACATTTTAATCAATTAACGAAAGTAGCTCACGCATTTTGATGCCCACTAAGCAATTGAATTAAATTTACAGACCCATTTTAGTTTAGGCATTTTCGGATAAAACGGTAAATAATTCCGATAGATCTACTAAGTGAAATTATTTCGTGCAATTCTAATTATTTTTTATAGACAACTTTGTTTTCAGATATTCATTGAACAATTAAGTTTAGCAACCCTTTAGAAAAGTTTCGTAGTACAAAATTATTCAAGCAGGAATTGGAAATTATTTTGTACTGAGAATCGTACTGTTCAACCGATTGTACACTAAGAGAAAGATTCCGTATAAATTGATCAAAGGTATGCTGGACACTATGTATAGATAGTCTGAGTCAAAGCAAAAGAGTTACAATATTGATGGGAATTCACTACTACTACTCGTATGTACAAACAATGGGCCTTATTAGAAGGCTAAAAGTCACCCAAATGGCAATGGAGAGGGTTAAGCTTAGACTTTTCCTACGTGATCGAATCAGAAATGAAGAGATCCGCAGGAGAACCAAGGTAACCGAAATAGCTCGAAGAATTGCCAAACTTAAGTGGCAATGGGCAGGGCACATTGCGCACAGAACAGATGGCCGTTGGGCCCGATAGGTTCTGGAGTGGCGAACGCGTTCCGGAAGACGTAGCGTTGGAAGGCCTCCCACAAGGTGGACCGATGACCTTATGAAAGCCGCAGAATTCCGCTGGATGCGGGAAGCACAGAACCGGTCGAGGTGGCGGTGCTTGGGGGAGGCCTATGTCCAGCAGTGGACGTCTTTCGGCTGAAATCATGATGAATGATGGTGATGTACAAACAAATATTTAGGTGAAGTTTTTACAAACTACCTACTAGTAATGACAAGCAATTTTTTACTTATTATAAATTGTTCAAGGTTACGACTATGTTTTCTCAGTAGACTCACACACACTTATGATGGAACCATCAATAGTAGATTTTTATACAAGGGATGAAAAGGGAGCTATTATGGTTTGAGTGCCTACTTAGATTCTTTTACCTAAAGCAAACATTCTGCTTTTCATTTTGAATATGAGGAAATTAAATAAAAACCTGATTAGTTAAACAAATACATATCTGAATCTAATGAACTCATTTCATACAAATATCTGTATACTTACGTAAATATCGAAATTTCATACAAATATCGAAGATCGTTTCCCAGGGACGAAAAGTACTGTTTTCATCCCTCTGCTCAGGTAACTTCAAAGATACTTTCCAAGTATGAGAAATGAAAATATACATTACCAGTCAGTCAAAGCTTTATTTGAAAAAAATAAATAAACTAGCTGCTACCAGCGGCTTCGCCTGCGTTGCTTGTTCTAATATAAAAGTAAGCCTAAGTTACGCATTATAACATCAGCTATCTGCCAGTGAAAGTCCCGTTAAAATCTGTCCAGCCGTAGCCAACACACACAGACTAACAGTAAAAAAAAAAGTTTGTTTGTTATAAGTTCCGTATATACTTTCATATGCATTCAGTGAATGTTATTTTGACATCATAATCAGACACATCAATTTTATTTATGTGTATAAATGACTAACGAAACATCATCTGCCTAGCCATTTCCCTAGGTACTATGTTGGAGTCGGCTTCCAGTAACGAAATAACAAGCAAAAATGTTATATAACTGAATAATAACAAAAACAATCATTCAAGGAAATCAGGGCGAGTCGTTTCGACCCCATATCCGCAGTGAAAGGTTAAGATAGCAGATGTTCCTGTTCAACTCGAAACACCTAAAGGCTTGTATCAAGTTGTACAGATAGTAAAGTTTCTAACAAGTCAGCTATAACAATAAATTAAACAGTTTACTGTTATAGATGAATCATAATTTTGATTCATTTGATGGAAATAAATTGAGGTGTCGTTTTTGCTAGCTTTACATTACGTAGTTTAAAATAATATCAATATAATTAACAGAAATGGACAGAATATCGTGGTTTTTTAACTAACTTAATGAAAAGCCGTCTCTGGCTACTAGGTGAACAATAGTTAATATAATAATAATAATAGTCAAAGTCAAAGCATTTATTTCAAATAGTGACATTAATGGCCATTTTGAACGTCAAAATTTACAAGGAAATAAAATTGATTCTAGTTGCCCTACATTCTGTAGATCCTAGTCAAAAGGATTTATTTGATTAAACTCTATGGAAGACAGGGCGGGTTGTTTCACGTCCACTTAACGCACGCGTATACGTCATAAATGGCGCTAACTATCGTCAAACCGTTGTTTCACAAAATTATGCCCTTGACGTTCGTAAAAAAATAACGATTACAGTAACAGGTGTCATACCCACGGGTTAACGTCATTTTATTCTGTTAACTTTGACTATCGGGTTTTATACAGTGAAACAACGCTTTGTATTTAACGAACGTTAAACATCATATGTAATCGTTATTATTTGACGTACGTATGTTACGTAAACGAACTATTTGAAGCAACCGGCCCTTACATCTAAACAAAACAGAGTAAAAATAGTGAGTGGAACTGTCAGTCAATTAGAATTACAAGTCTTCACTTACAAAAAAAGAACAGTGAACAACACAGCACTGTCCACAAAAAAGAAAAAGAGAACAAAAAACTAAAACAAAAAATACATAAATTATATCATAATA
This sequence comes from Dryobota labecula, assembly GCA_947523025.1. Classification (NCBI taxonomy): domain Eukaryota; kingdom Metazoa; phylum Arthropoda; class Insecta; order Lepidoptera; family Noctuidae; genus Dryobota; species Dryobota labecula. The sequence continues at coordinate 26,089,825 of OX383287.1, read as the reverse complement.
TTACTAATATACAAACTAGCACTAAAAAGCAACCAATGAACTTAAATATTTAAGGTGGTTGAATACAGCTCGGCTGGGCACTCTGGGCCGCGTTCAGTAAGCTGCGCAATGTCTTCTCATCCAACATACCGCAGCGTCTCAAGACGAAAGTCTTTGACCAGCGCGTGGTACCTGTCTCGACCTATGGCACTGAAACGTGGTCGCTCAAAATGGGCCTTAAAAGTCACCCAAAAGGCAATGGAGAAGGCTATGCTTGGAGTTTACCATCGAATCAGAAAGAGAATCCGCAGGAGAACCGTAACCGACATAGCCCGAAGAATTACCAAAAAGGCCACCCGCAAGGTGGTTGTGGTGACCTTGTGAAGGCTGCAGGAATTCGCTGGATGCGTGAAACACAGAACCGGTAAAAGTGGTGGTGCTTGGGGGAGACCTATGTCCAGCATTGGATGTCTTCCGGCTGAAATGATGATGAATTATGATGGTTCAATACAGCTCAATTATATCCTGGGCCAAGAGAGTTAAAGAATTGAACGTCATGTTTAAAAAAACAAAGTGTATTCTAACTTTATACCTACTGTACCATTCTGTAACAAAACCGTCATCGCAGATTTCGTCTAGATAGAAGACACTGCGCACTTACGTTCCGTAACATTAGATTAAACAATACCCGTGCACTTGCACTAAAATGCAAGTAAACCCCAAACGCATCAGCCTGCACACATTGAGCGCACACGACGCTGCCATCAGGGTTTATTAAATCGTACAGCGACGCTAAAGTGCCCTGTAGACGTCACGATTTGTTGGCCAACCAAGTGAGGTTGCCGACAAAACAATTGTGTTAATGTAGGCTTGTTGGCCAACTTAATTATTCATAATTTCGTTTTCGGTTGGCTAGGACGAACAGCCAACTTAACATCTTCATCAACTTAAGCATTATTGGACAACCAACGCAACGGTATGTATTTTCTCATAATTTTCCGTTGTCGATAGAAATTGGAGTACAATTTGTTTTTATAGTTATATTTGTGAGCGCTAATCGGTTGTAACAAAATACCAATTCTCGTACTTACTCGTAGTAAACATTCAAATTCAAGTCGCAATCCTTTCTCAGCGACAATATTTTTTTCAAAAACTTGTCAAAAATGTAAATAAATTTGAGTTTTTTTTTACATATTGAGACTGCAAACTTGAGAACTGAGATTAGAATGATAAATTCTTTCTAATATGGGAATTGCTCCACTGTTGTCCCGACAGGCTGTGACGTTTGTAGGATGCCTAAGGCGTAGCCGCGCTCACGGCAAATACTGGGCGTTTAATTTCTACGGATTTGCTGAGAAACGAACACGGGAATCATGTGTGAACTGCAGTTGTACGCTACTATCCGTTTTCGAAGAGCTTTGCAAATTAAACGTTTTATTAATGAGTTACTTCTAAAACTACGTTCTTGTACAAGGAAAGTGTTCTATTACAATGTGTCTTACGTGTAAAAATTTTGTGTAACGAAGGCATTTGAGTATCGGAAATAAAATAAACTTGTTACTTTAACATTATTAAATTTATATCTAACCCGGGTATTCTTTTTTATTTATTTTTATTTTACTATGGGTTTGCTCTTGACTTTGGTCTAGGTCTGGGTGACAAAGACAAAGTCTACGATGGAGTGAGCTTACCCAGAAGAAGCCTGTTCACTCTCACTTTGAATAGATTAGGGTTGTATGCGTTCGGAAACACAGACGCAGGCAGACAGTTCCACTCCTTTGCTGTGCGCATTATAAAAGACGTTTGAAAACGCTTAGTGCGAGTTGGTGGAATATCAACTAGGTAGCGGTGGTAACTTGCAGTGCGTCTAGATGTCCGATGGTAGAAGGGCAGCAGAAGTAGTAAAGTACTTTGTGAAAAATTGCATCCGGGAAAACATTTCCAAAACTTGCACCAATCAATACTTTTTTATTCCACTTTGAAAGGTAATGCCTTGTAGAACTAAGTTAATGAGACAATCTTTATCTCTTTATCTGGCATTTGACATAAAACAAAAGAACATCAAGCCAAAAACGACTTCTCAATTCAAAACATAACATAACTTATCATCACGCCGTGTTTCCCCGAAGGGATACGCTGTGCGCAGAGGTGTCAAACTCAAACTCAAACTCAAACCATTTATTTCAAATAAACCAATTACAGGCACTTTTGAATTGTCAAGGGGTCGGTCAGTCAGAAAGATGAAGCTAGTTGCCCATTTCAAAGCGTAGTAGGTTCCTACCTGCCTAGGTGTACTACCTTACACCCTCATTTTGCCATTTATGTTTAAGTCAATTTAAAACTTCGTGCTTGTGTACAACGCCACATTCGAACTACGCTTCAAAGACCTGACGTCACACAAATCCTGCATCGCGCAATTAGAGTTTACCGTGCGACTAGCATATATACAACATTCCGACATCAACCGTCGGGCAGTTGCCCACCAGACACAACACCCGTTTGGTCGGAGGAGCTTCCCTTTTCTATGGAGGGTGAGTGACCTTTATACCCAGTTCCTCATACTTCTATAGTGTCTATTTCAATATAACTTCCACTTATTTCATTCACACGATTTCCTCTCAAAAATACACAAATAAATTTCTGTGAGACGTTTCCGTGGTAGTGGCAATTGTTCAGTAGCACCAAGCATTGTATGAGCGCACCCATCCGAGTATTTTGTACCTTTTGACTTGCAACCTTATTGGCGTAGCGCGTTTATTTAAAATGTTACTTTTATAGTTCACAGTACTGTATTGTTTTTAGAATTCTATGCAGGTTAGGTTTTACAGGGGATCGGAGTTTAGATGTTTTTGTTTTGGTGCTGGCTTTAACTTTATATTTTGTTTGTCTGTATGTTACAACTTATTTTTACTGAGCTTCAGGTTAACTGCTTTTCACAATTTGTACTTATCGGCAGGATTAACGTTCGCTATGAAAGAAAAGATGTTTATTTGGCAAATGTTAGATACAAACAACATAGGAAAACAAAAACAAATCATGTGCCAAAACAATACATCATTACGTAAACAAAGTATCAAGGTATCGTTTCGGCGCGAATTTATGAAGCAATTTTTTGTTTTTTTTTCGTCTCTTTGTATTGTCGCGTAGCAATAATACGCATGGTCACAACACCCGAGAGTAACGTATACAAACAAAGAAATAACAGAAATAAACAAAAACAAAATATTCCACTAGGATTATTTAACCGACAATTTATTCCGCCATGACATCAACGTAACTGAAGGGATCCTGAAACATTTAAACATTTTTTTTTTCTCGAATGATCTGAGAGGAAATTACTTTGCCCGTTTTAGTGGCTACTTGAATGTCACCGAAGCGACTAGCGACTCCTTCATTTCCCGTCTTCAATATAGAGATCGTTCTTTTGTGAAATATTATTTTAACTTTACTTTTATTGACGCAGCTGAAAATATGGTTTGCGTTGACTGTTTTAAAGGGTAGATATTTTTTTGTATCTTCAATGCTTTTTAACTTGTACCTAATCTGGAAACTGTTACTGTAAATCACTTTTTAAAACTGATTTTAAATAAATTGATACGATACAAATACATAATTATTATACAGGAAAAATAGAGGGCAACAGAATTAGTATCCACTAGAATTCGTATTACCAGTATAGACATATGAGGAACAGGGTGTAAAGTTCACTCTTACTTTATAGTAAAGGGAGGATCCTCCGACCAGATGGGTGTCGTATCTGGTGGCAAACTGCCCATGTTCGGGGTCATCAGTATAGAGGTATGAGGAACAGGGTGTAAAGTTCACTCATACTGTACGAGGTACGCTGTACATTGACCTTTGTGGTAGTTTGTACGTCACACTCATTTATGCACATCAATATTGTTTAGCTGTGCATTCCTCTAACATAGCATTTAAGTAGAACAATTGTGTAATTATATTTAGTAGCAATAAATCCATCAAGGGAAATCATTCGTCTACTCATTTACATAACATAACTTAGGCATTACACCCCTACACATACTCTATGGTAAAGGGAGGATCCTCCAACCAGACAGGTGTTGTCTGGTGGGCAACTGCCCTTCGGTTGAAGATGGGGTTTTTTTTTTATAAACCTTACCCCACACTAGGAATTTCTCCTGTATTGTGGATGCGTTCACAAACATTTAAACTCACATATACAAACAGCCTGTAAACAGGGATGTTGTATAGATGCTAGTCGCGCGGTTAACACTGATTACGAGATGCAGGATTTGTGACGTCAGGTCTTTGATGCGTAGATCGCATGTGGCGTTGTGGATGCCGCCACATAGAGGCCGAAGCCCAAAACGGTGGTCGGATCAAATATCCGAGCAACTGGAGATACTTGTCAACACCGCATTCCACCAGGCCACCGATCGTAATAGGAGTCACGATTCTCAGCTGTGACAGAGCCTTTAGGAAGAAAAAATACACTATTATACACGGTTTAATTTTATTGCTGCCAAATCTATTGTTGCATTGGTTGACAACCAATTACAAGGGGTGCTAAATACATGTTCAGGTCAGTAAATTTGATTTGGGAGTAAATATTTGTTAAACAACAAAGCCGATCGGAAGCAATAATTACACATCAGGGATGAAAAAAAAAGTATCAATCAACAGCAAGCATGTTTAAAAAAAAAAACGCACAACTAATCAACTATATTTATAATTTTTAACAACCAAAACCTAATATGGAAAAACATAGCAAACTAATAGAATTAATGAGTTTGCTAATCACTTGCCACCGAGAAAACGCAATACTAAGGTGGTGATATATATGTTCGTCGCCGTCGGCTGTCGATCGACAAGAGAACGAATGCTCCTCGCCGTTCGCTGTTGCCGCGCCTCACGTTCCAACTTTTTTATTCTTTTAACAATAATCGAAAAACAAACATCGATAAACCGATGAAATTTTCTAAAAATATTTCTGACGCATGGCTACAAATCAAGCTATACATTTGCAGTATAAGCTGACTTCTCACTGTACGAAAATCCTGTACAATGCGAGATCAGCTTATACTGGAAATTTATAGCTTCATTTGTAGCCGTGTGTACTATATTAAATTCTATTGTGTTTGTTTTTTAATCATTTATAAATAGCAAACTACTACTGTTGTGAATTCCAGCGGTTTTAGTACGTGGCGATAAGGACAATGGTGTTGCTATTGGAAATAAATATCGTATATGATACATTTTCGATACTTAATATTTTTTATAGGTACCTAGATATTCCGATGTATCTAAATAATAGTGTAACGGAAAGCACCATAATTCGAGCTTAAAATGAATTATATATGTCGTCAAATCATTGAAATGTATCGATTGTTCCGTGAAAACTAATATTCTAATATAAATTGCTTAAATAGCATTATATACTGATGAAAATGATCGATATCTCAGAACTGTAAAGAGATAGCGTAATTTGAACACTGCCATTAGCTTAGTTGGAGCATTTACCCCCTAATTACCTATTTTATATAACAGTATATACCCCCGGGGTACCGATTAAAGTAAAATCCATTGTGTCGAAAAGTAAACAGTGTTATGTACCATTTTCATACTGCGTAGAACCACGTCTCCCGTACCCCTCCTACGTCTAAGGAGAGCTAACTGCGCAATACCCCGCAGACACCCGTTCCCCTTCAACACCCCCTCATCAGGTAGGAATGTTTGTAACTGGTGAGTTTCATTGAATATACGACCAAGAGTCACCCGCAACTTGTGATCATGGGTAAAACCTATAAAGGGAACCCGAGCAAGTTGATTTTTGTAGTACATTGATAGTTCAGCAGTAGTACATTGGTAGCACATCAGTAGTACATTGATAGTTCAGCAGTAGTACATTGGTAGTACATCAGTAATACATCAAGTAAATCTCTCAATAGCAATAATCTCTCCGTACGATTCAGTTGCTCTCCGCATATATTCGAGAATTAGTCGCTCCGCGCTTAGATAGTTTTAATAAAGTCAGTTTAAGTTAGCCAATAATTTCAGTTTAAGGTAGTTTCTAGATATTCTATTAGTTCGTAAGTGCTGATTTATATATTGTGACTCTATTTTTGTTGACTGTAATTATCGTGTGTTATTTTATTGATTATACAAGTGTTTAATCTGACAGTGTGGTTTTCACTGGTTACGAGTAAGTGCGTTGGTAACCTTTCGACACCCCCGCCTACAACACCTGACTCCCCGAATATCTTACAAATAGATATCACCAAAATTATCGATATATCGAACGAAAAGTATCGATACATCGATATTTTGTCTACAAGTCTACTATACATACTCGGTTTTCATTCAGCTCGTATGGATTACAAAAATCGTTCGGTATCTACTCTCGTACCTACATCTAATCATGTTCGGGTCGGCTTGACACAATTTGGGCTAAGCCGAGCGGCTTTTTACGGAACATATTAATATATTTTCTACATACTTAAATATATTTTATACTAGCTTTTGCCCGCGGCTCCGCCCGCGTGGATGTCGGTTATCGCGTAAAAAAGTAGCCTATGTCCTTCTCCTTTTCTTAGACAAAATCTCTGCCGAATATCATGACGATTGGTTCAGCGGTTTAGGCGTGAAAACGAGACAGACAGACAGTTATTTTTACATTTATATTATTATTATGGATGGATTAGTATGGATTGCTGCCCGGCTATGCCGAATCATGCCGAGCAAGACATATGTGTGACTCCTATAGAAATATTTTACTAATCAGACTTGATCAGTACCACATTATCAACATCTTATACCTAGGTAGGTGGGTACTTAACAAAAAAATTGTTACAATTTCAGTATCTATTACCATCGTACTTCAATAGCACGTAAATTCTAAAGAAAAGTACTTACTTTTATAGAAAAAGCGCGTATATAAAGGTCAAGATGATTTTAAACATAAAACTCGTTCAATTTCAGTTAAAATACCAGTGTCCTCACAAACGGTATCAGTTTATTTTAGAATGTTTCATTCCTACAATCCTGCATTGGTTTACTAGTTAATAGAATAACGCTACTCTTCCGGTAAATAGAATATTGAGCTTCGTTCCCGTTGAACGTTGGCCATTTTAGTCCCAGTTCATACTGTGAGTTTCAAAATAACACTGTAAACGTTTCTGTGTGTCAATAATATACGAGTATTTTGGCTTGAATATATAATATATTAATTTTATCTTTCTATTGATAGAAATCATCATCTTTACATACAAATAAATAAAATTGAAGTGTCGAATCTGTTTGTAATGCCAAAATAACAACTTTTTAATAAATGCATATGAAAGTACTTTTGTCTATTTGTGCTTATACTCCAAAACGGCTTGACCTTTTGACAGGACTTTCACTGGCAGATAGCTGATGTTACAAAGAGTAACTAAGGCTACTTTTATTATCGACTATCTGTTGTAGAAGTCGACAGGAGGATCCGGTTGGGCTGGGCAGCGTTTGGAAAACTCCGTCAAGTCTTTTCGTTGCCTATACCGCAATGTTTGAAGACTAAAGTCTTCAACCAGTGCGTCCTGCCCGTTATGACATACGGTGCCGAAACGTGGACACTGACAGTCGAGCTGGAAATATGGCAAATCATTTAATTTACTCGTCTGTGTTATGTTCTCGTAATGTAAATTACTTTGCATACCTACTATTGTATAGAATCAAGTTTATCTAGTTGAACAGACAGATGTGCTGCTGGGGAGTTAGTTGCGCCACTTCTTCTTCCCAGTTAAAGCACTAGGAAGTGGTGGAGGGCGGGCGTTTTGGGGGACCGTCTTATGTAGTTTTGACTTTCGAAAAGTGCTGATTCTTAGCCTAATTTGAATAAACGACTTTTGATTTAGATTTTTGTCAAATTTCTCCAAACAATTTTAAACCACCTATAACCTCTCGAATGCTTCCCATGGCGGTAGGCAGAAACTACAGAATACCACCTGCTACGATCCTTTTAAAGGGTTATTGGTAAATTACAATCTTTCAGGACTGTATTAACAGCATCATAAAAAACAACTTTGGTTTTTTTAACCTTTTTGAAGTGAAAACTTCTTTAGGCGCGTTGAGCACTTTTTGGTAGGGGAAAAACTTATGGGTTCGCGATCGTCACCGAACGCTTTCCATGAGCTGTAATGTATACTGAAAGAAAGAAAGAACAAGTATCTATTGGGAATCATACAGGAAGATCTCATTTTAAAATAAACACACTTAAAGTAACACTAATAAAATTAAAAAATTAAAAACAAAAGTACAATGAAAACAAAACCTGTACGGGGCAAAAGGCTTCTATCTCAGCATGATGCTGCGACATTTAAAAATAAGTGTCGCAGCGCTGGTGTTCTGATAGGGTCCGCCATGATGTCACGGACAGATAGAAATAAAAGTAAAATAAAATAATGTAAAAATAGATATAAGTGTGAAATAATATAAAATAAAATATTTATTTAAAATAAAAATTACTGTAATCCGCGTGTCCCCGACGAATACTGTTACAGTTACGTTACAGATATGTATACTTTTTGGGTGAACAAAAATCATGAAACTCGCGTCATCGTCACCGAACGCTTTCCATGAGCTGTATGTATACTGTGTACTTGTATAAGTGTACTTTTTGGGTGAACAAAAATACAAATTCCTATACAACAGTCATTATCATCATTCATAATTTCAGCCGAAAGACGTCCACTGCTGGACATAAGCCTCCCCAATTGGGGGGGTTCGCCATAATCGCCACGCTTGGCAGGCAGGTTGGCGATCGCAGTATGGTGTTAAAAATGAATAGAGAACGCTACTGCCCATTCTCTAGTAAGTCCCTTAGTCGCCACGAGAAGAAATGGGGTGGTGCTACGAGTATTCTGTACGTCCGGCACCACACGGTACAAACCGTACTCAATACAACAGTAGACAGACTATTTCGATGAATGTATGAGAAGCATTTTGAAGTGAAAACTTCTTTAGTCTCATTGAGCAATTATAGCTAGGGAAAAACTTATGGATTCGCGTCACCGAAATGCGCGATATACTCGTGACGTGTCACGTCAGACTGTCAGTTATTCCAAAGTTCTGAGTTTTCACTTCTGTCGGCAGTCCTTATGACTGCCTATCTTTTTTTTTTCTATATTTAGTCCTAAAAGGCTACTTTGTAGTTTTTTCAGGTAATTGATAGACTTGTTACTATAAATCTTTGTAATATTATGTTTTGTCTGACAATATTCGTAACGCAAGATTTAAAAGACAACTGAATTTTCTAAAAATAAATATCTGTTCCTTACCTACGAAACTGATCAACTCCATTTTCATAATATTTTTTTATATTACCTGATAGTGATAAAAAAAGAAAAAATGCGAGAAAATTTCAGTCATTTATTACAGTACCGAAACACAATAACATAAATTATAGGCATAGCAACAATTAATAATAATGATAGTTTAAGAGTTTTAAATAAAAAAAAAAAAAAAAAAAAAAAAAAAAAAAGTTAATAATTTATTTGCTACCAGACTCATTTTCACTCCAACAAACTTCAGTGAAGAGATCGAAATCGATAACCAAGCTTAAAATATTGTATAATATGTCACATAAACTTACATGGGCACGTCAGAAGCTAGGTGTACGGTTCCAATTGGTCGTTTCCTATGGAGAAGAGCCGGTAAGAAACTACACGTTACGAGTACTCTTTTAAAATAATTGAATTTTACAATATTTTCAAATAACAGTGTTAATAGGTATGGGGCGACAGTGTAGGCCTTTCACCAAGAAATTCAAACTCAAAGCATTTATTTCAATTAAACTATTTACAGGTTCTTTTGAATTGTCAAAGAGACGGTCAGTTAGTCAGAAAGTTGAAGCTAGTTGCCCGTTCTAATACGTAGATCTCTATGGAGAAGAACGGGCAAGAAACTCCAAGGACACTCTTTTAAATCAAGATATTACAAAATCCTGTGTACATTATTCTTGTTGCTTCTATAATGTGAGACAATGTAAAAAACAAATACAACAATTCAATACGATACGACACGGTTGGCGCAGTGGTTAAGCGATTGACTGCTGCGCTGCGTGTCGCGGGTTCGATTCCCGCACGGAACAAATATTTGTATGACCTACAAGTAGTTGTTCCGGGTCTGGCTGTTTGTGTATGTGAGTTTAAATGTTTGTAAACGCACTCACGATACAGGAGAAGTTCCTTGTGTGGGGCAACGTTTTAAAAAAAAAAAAATATATATATATATATATACAATTAAAAATAAGCCCCAGGTACTTAACAAAATACAAACAAAATACAACAAGTACCAGATACTTAACAGAATAGACAGTGGTCAACAAATCTTGACATACATCTACAGTCAATAGGCTTACAAGATTCTCATATTCACAAAATAGAATAGAATCTACCTATGTAAAAGATTTCAAAAATATATATTAAAATTAAAATCTATTAAGAATAAAACTTAATAAAAATTAAACCTACCAAATGACATGATTGCCATTACTGCAGTAACAAATCTGAATAAATATATGATAGTGTGCACACAGGCTAACCGAAACTGAAGGTTTTAATTTTGAAAACGACGGCGTAGTTTGGAGTTTGTGTGGCTTCACCTGTGTTGTATAGAAGCGATACATTTCGGTCGGAAGTATTGGAACTTTTAATTGGGCTTCTTTTTCGAACTATGTTGCTTATCGAGAATTATTGGGGTAAGCGAAATAATTTAGACTAACTGTTGCTCGAGACTTTTGTTTTTTAATACAAATATCTGGGATGAAAATCAGTATGTGTCCTTCTCCAGGTTCCAGGCTACCTGTCTGTCAAACATAACGATTGGTTAAATGGTTTAGAAAGGCGTTAAAAGGTAAGAGACAGACAGATTGAGGTACTTTTATAATAATGATATGTACACACTGTAACTTTCAAATATTAATATTACCTGGGTGAGTATATCAAAGTATGTGACGGCAATACAAATATACCTTGAAGTTAGAATGGAATTCATGATTTGAAATTGCAACTGTTGCTTCTTCGAAAAAAAGTAGCAGGGACGTTCATGTGTAGGTGTTTGTATTTCAGCTTAGGCATTATTGCATGTATTCATGTATGACTATACATCTCTATACATGTAAACTAATAAATAAAATTGAAGTGTCTGTTTGTAATGTCAAAAACACAGCTTTTTTACTAAATGCATATGAAAGTATACGGTACTCATTTTTTTTTTTAATTTTGTCTGTCTGTCTGTTTAATCTGTCCGGCTTATCTCCGAAAAGGCTGGACCGATTTGGACGGCATATAGCTGACGTTATAAGGAGTAATGTAGGCTATTTTTTTATTTTAGAAAAAGCCACGCGGGTGAAACCGCAGAAAGCAGCTAGTTACTAGCATACTAATAAGATTGTATACTAATACGCGAGTATGGACTAGTATTTTTTTTAGTATTATAATTATTGTAATTATAATTCAGCCTAGGTGGTCCCACTGCAGGGCAATGACTTTTATCCGCTAAACTCGATCCTGAGCCAATATGGACCAATCCCGCCGGGGTAAGGCGTCAATCTCGTAAAAGATTGGCAGCGCAAAACCAAATACTTTGTTTTAAAGCTAAGTTCACTGTTAGAAAGGAAGAAAGAAAGGAAAATATTTTATTTGGGACACGCACAAGAAATACAAACAGTAAAAAAGGTGCATTTTATACTAAAAAAAATTACATTGTAAAGAACAATCATAATAGAAAAAGACCTATGCGAGGCCAAAAAGGCTCCTATATCAGTATAATGCTGCGATATTTAAAAAATAAAAACCGCAGCGCTGGAATTCTAATAAAGCCCACGGTCATACCTACGGAAATCTATAAGTCCCACTAGGGGATTAAAAACAACTACATTATAAAAGAGACCTTTTGATGTACCCTCCATATTTAAAACAACTTTTTTTTTATACTTTGACTTTGACTTATGTTCAGTATTTATCACATACATAAATCATTTCAGGTGCGATGTATACGCAAACTTCCAAATACTGACGCCGAACTCGGTGTAACTATCAAGTTAACTTGTTTGACGAATTTGAATCGTGCGGGTGAACCTAACTTTATTACTTCGCTACGATGTGCTACGCTGCAGCCTACGTGCTACGCCGTAGCGTTCAAATGTAGGTAATGAAATATGCGTATGATAAATGATTGAACATGTGGAGATGTTTCAAAACGGGCCCAGTGTATGTACAGTACCTCGAAAAATCGAGAAAAATCCGTGGAATTTGGGAAAAATACAGATAAATTGCATAAACGCATATTTTTCTTGTAATAATTTGATATTTATCAATTACTAGCTTCTGCCTGCGACTTCGTCCGCGTTAAATTTCTTGTTCTCCCGACCCACCCGTCGCAACACATTGCCTGCCCGTGATTTTACTTCATTTTCGCATATTTTTACATTTAAAAAAAATTGTGTCCTAGTTAATAGGAATGTTATTCTTCCTCAAGAATTGAAAAAACCGGCCAAGTGCGAGTCGGACTCGCGGACGAAGGGTTCCGTACCATCCATACAAATCCTTATCCATATTAATATTATAAATGTGAAAGTAACTCTGTCTGTCTGTCTGTCTGTATGTTACGTTTTCACGCCTAAACCGCTGAACCTATCGTCATGAAATTTGGCAGAGATATAGCCTGAGATATGGAGAAGGACATAGGCTACTTTTTTACGCGATAACCGACATCCACGCGGGCGGAGCCGCGGGCAAAAGCTATTTACACTAATATTATAAATGTGAAAGTAGCTCTGTCTGTATGTCTGTCTGTCTATCTGTCTGTATGTTACGTTTTCACGCCTAAACCGCTGAACCGATCGACCTGGGATATAGAGAAGGACATAGGCTAATTTTTACGCGATAACCAAAATCCACGCGGGCGGAGCAAAAAAAAAAAAAAAAACGGCAAAAAAATCATGTCCGTTGTATGGGAGCCCCCTTAAATATATTTTTTTTCTGTTTTTTAGTATTTGTTGTTATAGCGGCAACAGAAATACATCATATTTATTATGTGAAAATTTCAACTGTTTAACTATCACGGTTCATGAGATACAGCCTAGTGACAGACGGACAGACAGACAGACAGACAGACGGACAGCGGAGTTTTAGTAATAGGGTCCTATTTTACCCTTTGGGTACGGAACCCTAAAAACTAACTCTTCGGCTTTAGAATAGACTATCTCGCAGGGTTGATCATTATTTTGCTGCGGAGTTATTATAAAACAGGTATATCTCCTAAGATATTCATTGAAATTAAATGATGTAAGGGCAACTTTGTTCAAAATTAAATACTTGTGATGAATAACGTATTTATATGGATAAGGATCAGGACCATGTTTATGAAAACTCCTTCGCAAATAATGCATTAATTTTGAACAAATTTTATTACCATAAAAAAGGTTATAGTGAGTCAATCTTAAATGATAGACATATGCTGTCGCGGACTTTTTTTTTGAAACTTTAAAAAGGAACAATTCCATCATATATGATATTTTCGTAACTTACTCGTAAACGCAGCGCACGCAACGGAAGCTCTCAAAAAGCAATAATTTTTCCCGTTTTAGCAACATTTTTCATTTATGCTCCGCTCCTTTTGGTTGTAGCGTGATGTTATATAGCCTATAATATTCCTCAATAAATGGACTATCCAACACAAAAAGAATTTTTCAATTCCAACCAGTAGTTCCTGAGATTAGCGCGTTCAAACAAACAAATTCTTCAGCTTTATATATTAGTAAGTATAAGTATAGATTTATTATTTTCCACTACATTGTAGTTCTAAGTATATATTTGAGTGATATTTATTTTAGAAGTATGTTTGTAAGTATATTCTCTTATTGTATGTTTATAAGTATTTATATTAGTGTATATAGCTATTTTGATTTTATGTATATTTTTTATTTTATTTTTTCTCTACTACACTTACACACGTTGTCTATATCTCTATATCTACTTTCCTATCGCAGGTATGCTGGAAGAGATTTCATTAGAAATAAGCATCACCTTTGTACGTATTTTTCTGTTCCTTTCTTCTTGTCTGTTTATATGTGTGTACATAAATTATTAAATAAATAAATAAATAATAAAATTGCCTTTATTGTTTTAGCGTCAAACTTTTGCATGCCCTTTGGTAAAATATGGCTGAACCTATTTGTTTTCAATTTATCACCATGTACTATATAGTGATAAATTGACAACAATACATAGATGGATGGATGGATGTAGATGGGTACACCCATGTATGCAAAACAAACGAGTTACTTACTTACTTCGGTACTTACTATTGGCTCAGAATCAGAATTTACCACCCAACACCAACCAGCCACCACAAATAAAAAACACATCTCAAAATAAAGAAACTACGCCATATTTCCCAACATTACGAGTACGAGACTAAAAGTTAGACGGAACAGCTAAGACGCTCGGTCTTTGAGCAAACACCGACTCAGCTTCTTTGTAAGATTTAAGAAGATTCACCCGCCTACTATGTGCCTACTAGGGATGTAACGGAGGCTATTGTAGCAGAGGCGGAAGTGGAAAAAGATTAAATAAACATAAATTTTCACGATTATTTATCTTGATTTATTAGAAAAATGAAGTGAATAAATTATGATAATTATAACTATCATCATCATTTCAGCCAGAAGACGTAACTGCTGGACATAGGACTCCCCCAAGCACTGCCACTTCGACCGGTTCTGTGCTTCCCGGATCCAGCGGATTCTTGCGGCTTTCATAAGGTCATCGGTCTACCTTGTGGGAGGCCTTCCAACGCTACGTCTTCTGGACACAGGAAATACAAACAGTAAAAAAAGAAGCATTTAAAACTAACAAAATTTACATTAAAAAAAAAAATATAATATTAAAAAAACCAGCCAAGTGTGTGTCAGACCACGCACAATGAAGGGTTCCGTAGTTGGAATAAATTTATCCCAATAACAAATTTAACATTGTTGATGAAAAATATGTTCTCTCATACATTGTGTATGGGAGATCATGTTTTTCAACTGCAAATGTAAGTTGGTCGACTATTACTTGGTAAAGCCTACTTAACTGTGATAGTTTTCCTTTTAACTTCGTTATAGTATATATATACTACTGCTGTCAATCTTTTCACGTATCCAAATACAACCATGTACTCGTAGTTAGCAGGGGGGGACACTTGACTCTAACAAAAATTAGCACTTTAAAGCTTATTATTACTCAAACGAATCCCTGAATCGAAAAATGGATTTCTCAAATCCGCAATATTTTTAAACGGCCTATCCAACGATACCCCACACCATGGGATAGACGAGAAAATTTATCATCCCCACTTTACGTGTAGGTACCGGTGGTACACCTAAATATTTTCTTTTTAAGATTTTATTTTACTATTTTGGTCGGCGTGGTGGATGTGATGTATACCCATACCAAATTTCAGCTTTCTAGCACTTAGGAGTCTCTGAGCTAAGCCGCGGACAGACAGACAGACGGACATGGTGAAACTATAAGGGTTCCTTGTTTACTACGGAGCCCATAAAGGCTCCTATCTCAGCATAATGCTGCGATATTTAAAGGCGAGGTTCCGTTCCGACCCTAGTGCCTACTATGTACCTACTCAGTCTTGTGCATACAGTTTGTTCATGCCGACTGTCAGTGTTAGATCGTTCAAACAGGTTAGGAGATTACCTGCTTGTATGTCTTTAGACTCATATGATGCTAAGTAATTGTGAAATGGAGAACTCATTAGTGAAATTATTTTGTAAATAGTTTGGGTATCCCTCTTAATCTCCCAATTAATATAAAATAAAGTTGACTTTGTACTTATTGGTGTTTTATTCATATTTTAACAGGTGAAATTTGTTCGAAGTTACACACACAGGTTTATCTACACACAATAAACCATACAAAATATAGTGTTGTCAGTAGCAAAGCAGACGCGAAATTTTGAAAAGTCAACTGCTTATGTAGGTACCTATGTAGTTTTAGATATTTTGTTTTTTCTTGAAATTATTGCCAATAATTTAAAAAAAAAAACAATTTGTTTTATATTATTATTCTTTATTTCGGACTTCACGTACAAGTACAGACAATCCATATATTAATAGTAATAATGACTTAAAAACTATGTTACTAAACTTTAAAAACGAAAACAACTTAAAATTACGTGGTTCAACACGTAGGCACGTGCCTCCCCGTACCTACCCAGTGCCTTATAAAGGGACTGTCCACCTGGTCTTATAATATTTTTAGGATGCTGTTGGAGCTTTCGCGCAACCTACCATACCCATGATTGAAGCTGTTCTCTTCCTCATGATAATTTAAAAAAAAAATGTTTATTGCAGAAACTTGTACAACTTTTACAGTAAATCTTACATAGGGACCTCCTTTTAAGTAAAAGATTTACTTGTGCTAGGAAATCCCGTCTCCAATGAAAAAAAATAATAAATGGTAAAAGTGGTGTACAAAAAGAAAATAGAATTTAAACAAAAAATTACAAGTTAAATCTGAAACTAAACAAGACAAGACTGAACTATAATAAGGAAAAAACTTAAAGCATGATGGTATGAAAATATTCAACATGGGCTTCCGCGTACATGTGCGAAGCGCGGACATCAACATCCTAAATCTATTATTATACTGTACGCGCCGGACGTTGTAGGCTCTTTGCATATATTTCACCCACAAGCTATACGTGAAGGTTTTTGACGTGACAACGTCTAATAAATCGATGAACGCCGGCTGCATGCACGAAAACGGATGACTCATTGTCCCGGTAAGCTCATTGTACGCTTGCGCCGCATCAATGTTTTGTTATGACGTTGTCACGTTAAACTACGTTAATTCGGCTCGAAGGACCAATGATCGCGACGATAGGTCGTGGTGGAGCAAAATGAAAACATAGCGGACTGTATAACAAGTATAATGATGAATAAGAATAAAAAGAAATTAAATAACAACGGTTGGTTATATATATGAAAACAAGAGAGGTTTAAAACGCGCAAGCGCAGCCGTGCATAAAGGCGAGCAACAGCTGACTGTCGTGGCGGTGAGGCGTGGGCGCCCGCGCTCGGCCGTCGGCCGGCTGACTCCCCGCTGTCCCCGCGTCGTTCTCTGCCGCTAGCGCGCCGATGTTGAGTGAAGGGGTCTCAACAATCGTCCGTAAACCAACTTTACAGACAAGCAATTTTTTTTTAGTAACTGTCTTTAAAAACGAGGCTTTAACATTTATTTTATACGACAATTTTTTTTTTTTCAGATATCCAATAATCCAGAGAGTACTAGAAAAACATTAGATTTCTAAAGCTGATTTAATAAACGTGTTCTCAAAAAAATCAGGTGAACTATCGATTGTTCCAAGAAACAATTTAATAATTTTTGCTCGAGAGATCTCGAGAACACGATATCATTATAGGTAGGCTCAAGCCATTGAGATCTGAGAGCCCTTACGCCCACATACAATGACACTCCAGTCAAGAGCTCCAACGGGGAAAAATGGAATCGTTTTGTATTTAGGTAGGTATAGATTTTTTTAGGTTTGAATTGTTTTTATGGTGATACGTAGAAGGGGGCTGAAAATTGGGTTTGGCTTTTTGAGTTTTGACGTAGACTGTAGGCACTATCGCAGGCACGAAAATTTAACCACCTTGAAAACAATACCCCGTGCTCACGATGACTACATCTCTTTATCGCGCCTTTTTGCGACGACCAATAAAAAAATAAAAAATGTTTAAATAAATTCCAATGATCACGATGTCCGACCAACTCAGCTGGTTTTTTTAAAGATATTTTTTTTTTCATTTACAAAACAAGGCCGCAAAATGATACTGCGATGGTGTTAGTAATGAGGGTAGGTAAACGTTACTATAGCGGCCGAGCGCTGCAAGCACATATTGAATTATCGATGAATCGATAATAAAGTGTGAAGGGAGGGAAGGAAAGAAGGGGGGTACAATTATAAACAGATAATAATGATATCAATGATACAGACTAGTGCAGTCTCACCATAATAATTATTACAACTTTTTTATTAATCTCACGTGAAATAGCACTTTAGTGGTTGCCTAAAATAAGGGCAGAATATGAATAAAATATATATTCACTCGATCGCTCGGTGACTTTTATTTTATACTTGGAAGTGTTAACCTGATTATAGATGCTTGACATTTAAATAAATCCCGATGAATAAAATATTAATTAACATTATCGCTTGGCAAAAGCTAGTATAATTGTTACTGTAATTTTTGACATTCTTTTGTGCCTTTTTGTGCATATTTGAAATAAATACAAATACTACATATACTACTGTATACACTATATACACTACATATATATACTATATACTTTGACTTGTACAAATATCAAATTAAAGCCTAACTTTATGTTCATACTAGCATTTGACCGCGCCTTCGCTCGCGTGGATGTCGGAAATTATACCACAAGAACGTACTAAAGGAATAATAAGTATCCTATGTATTAGTCCAGGTTACAACAGGTTTAACCTCCACCTCCTCCACCTCCTCCACCTCCACCTCAACCACCTCTATTGTCTATTGATAAGACCACCTGTCTCAGATCTTGTTACAACATTGGCATCAGCTTTTTATTTAATTTTTTTAATCGTTGCCCCACACTAGGAATTTCTCCTGTATTGTGAGTGCGTTTACAAACATTTAAACTCATATACACAAACAGCCAGACCCGGGACAACTACTTGTAGGTCATACAAATATTTGTTCCGTGCGGGAATCGAACCCGCGACACGCAGCACAACAGTCAATCGCTTAACCACTGCGCCAACCGTGCTGTCAACAGTGAACGTCAGATCCAGAGGTTCCGGGATCGATTCCCACTGTGAGCAAAATTTTCTGCTCTGTTAGGTTGGTGGCAGGGCTTGTTCTAAGTCCACCTGGCTATCTACCATCATCTTATCTAAGTCTGTCGCCATAACAACAATGTTAACAACATTTGTTGTGTTACGGCAGTTAGAGGTAAGATAGCCAGTTTCTCTGTGGTTGAGGATTCTGGGTGAAGCTCGCTTCCACCTTCGGCCTTATCATCACTTACCATCAGATGAGATAAAGGCCAAGAGCATGCACATTGATGATACAAAAAAAAAAAAAACAATCTATCTGTGTGCAAAATTTCATCTAAATCCGTTCAGCCGTTTTTGCGTGATTGAGTAACAAATATACAAACTAGGATGGTAAGTAGGATGAAGTCGTATGTATGAACCTAACTAAAAAGGATCACTGAAAATTTTATTGAAATTAAAACGTTCATGCTATAAATTCCAAATGCATTAATGTTTGATTTATAGATTAAACGAAACTAATTCATTAGGTACGTTTAATGTGCAAATAACTCTCAAATCATTCAATATTCATCAGATACTGCGAAGTTTAAAATACCTACTACTAGTATTTAATATGGAAGATGAAACATTATAATATTGAAATATCTTTTGGAAAAACAGCACATAATTACATTTATTACGTACCCAATGCAAAATCAGTCATCAAGAACTTAACTCCTAGACTCACTTTTACGTGTATTGATAATGTTTTTTGTTTTAATTATCTCCCTTCTAATCACAGCGGTCAAACCGAAACTTTTGAATCCAACATACCAATATAAAATGTGCAGATATAATTCAGACCAATAAATACATCTGTTAATTTAAATAAATTTAACAGCCGTTTAATTTATAGGTTACGTGATCAACACCTTACAATGAACAATGTTAATATTTTGTATTAAGAAGTCTTTTCGGTAGTCTGAACCGAGTTCAATCATTCTCTTAAGAAGAACACTAAAACTATCAGCCCTAGGTTTTTATTTAGTGACTGGGCAACTAAAGGACTCAGGAAAATTAGGGAAAGACTTTTCGAGCTGTTTGGCCTTAAGCCTTATAATAACACGGAAACTTTTAATAAGTTGCTACCTACTCTATAATTTTTAAGAACACTTGTAAGGCAGCATTCAACAACAAGGTTAAATCAGCAGAAAATAAAATAAAATTGGTTTGGAAAATTATCAATAATGAAACAAATAGGAACAAAAAGCATAATTCTGATTATACACTTGAGATGTCACGTGGTGTCATTTGCGATGGCAAAGATGTTGCGCAAGAAAATTTACCAGTATCTCATTTAAAACTACTAAATTCCTCGCCCTCGTTTAAGTAAGGGCGAACGTTTCAGCATGCCCGATTGAATTTAACTTCAAGTATATTAACCCCATAACGGTAATAAAAGCTTAAGATCAAATTGACCTAAGATCTTTGGGGAATGTCAATTAAAGTCTGTACCTCCATAATTGAGATTGTAGCGCCTTACTTAACCCTAATATTAAATTTTTGTTTGGATCAAGGAGGCATCTTGGATTTAATGAAATACAGTATGGTAATACCACTTTTCAAATCCGGATACAGTAATTGACACCAATAATATTATAGACCCGTTTATGTGTTGCCAGTTTTCAGTAAAGTGTTGAAAAGGTAATGCTCAATACTCAATCAGTTTAACACGAATAAAATCCTTCACGAACAACAGTATGGTTTCACCAAAGGACGTTGTACGATCGACGCTGATGCAACATTTTTAACTCGTGAGAAGAGACCCAAGACGCCATAGGAATCTTTTGTGACTACTCCAAGGCATTTGATTCTGTCGATCACGAAACCTTACTCTTGAAACTTGAACATTATGGACTTGGAAAACTTGCGCTCAGTTTAGTAAAATCTTATTTAAATGATAGAAACAGCAAGTTCAAATAAATGGTATCAATTCACTCGGTTTAAAATAAAAAATGGGTGTTCCACAGGGCTCGATATTGGGTCTTTTACTTTTTTAGTGTATATTGATGATCTATTTTAATATACCTAGATATTTTAAGGATCTACTCCATTTATAAAAAAAAAAACAACCACAAATGGTATTATTTGCTGACGATACTCTCTTAGGGCCGGTTGTTTCAAACGGTTCGTTAACGTAACATACGTACGTCAAATAATAACGATTACATATGACGTTTAACGTTCGTTAAATACTAAGCGTTGTTTCACTGTATAAAAGCCGATCGTCAAAGTTAAAAGAATAAAACGACGTTAACCAGTGGGTATGACACCTGTTACTGTAATCGTCATTTTTTAACGAACGTCAAGGACATAATTTTGTGAAACAACGGTTTGACGATAGTTAGCGCCATTTATGACGAATACGCGTGCGTCAAGTGGACGTGAAACAACCCGCCCTTAGATAGATAGACGTGCTACAAATTAGGTCTGAAATTGATTCAATGCTAATAGTTTAGTATCACTTGTAAAAAAAAAACAAGTGCATATAAGATTTTCTTTACCAAATGTCAAAAGTAGTGATTGTGAGTTTTCTTATTTGTTTCTATTTTTTATACCTACTCTGGACGCTTTTAACGCGTAATTATTTTATTTACATCGTTCTCCCATATATGTTCTCAGGAAGTTATAAATTCAACATTAAAGATGTAACAAATATTTTGGTAACAATTTAATTTAAAAGGGTGTCCACGGAGTTTCTTGCCCGTTCTTCTCCATAGGTACCTACTACGCTTTGGAATGGGCAACTAGCTTCATCTTTTTGACTGATGGACCCTTTGGCAATTCAAAAGTGCCTGTAATTGGTTAATTTGAAATAAATGCTTTGAGTTTTAGTTTGAGACTCTTTGTACTTTTTGTATGAAAAAGATTTGTACTTACTCGCTTAATTAGACAAGCACACTAATCTAATTAAATTAAAGGCTTAAAAATAACTCATAAAGACAAAAAGAGAAAAAAAAATGCAAAAAATAAATTTTTGGAGGCATAAAACTCAGACTTGGAGAAAGGTAACTCAGGAAGTTAATAATTATTCAAATACATATAAATAAATACATCATTAAAATCCCTATCCCTTCGTTTTCATATTTTAATTCTGCGATAGTACTACCAGTAAAAAAATAAACAAATAAAATAAGGGCCGGGATTAAATTCTCCAGAAATATAGGTATTTGAACAAAAAAACAACTCAACAGAATATACGAGCGACTGGACAAAAATCGTAAAATAAAATGGCGAAAACTTATTTGGGGAAGCAAGTTTATTGGCTTTATCATGACATAGCTGATCCCTCATAAAAATATGTATCGGTATTGTAAGAAAAATATTACTTGAAACTTATGTTCACGACCTCTGGCGGGGCTACACGCGAATATGAACATTCAATTCGCACGTTTTATGGGTGCGATAGGGGCAATATCGCGTGGCGTGCTGACTCAGGGATATTGAAATACAGGACATTGTGTAAAGTACAGGTGTGTTCGAGGGCGTCATAATTTTGTTTGCTGGTCGGTTTTGGTGTCAGGAAGTCTAAGGGACGGCTTGAGCATTCAGGGGCATGTAATTCAAATAACCTCAGGTCAGTGGAGACTACATCGATAAATAAAGGGACCTTGTGAACTATGAAGACTTAGATATATAAGTACTTTATAGGAGATCGATCATGTTCAATTTTTTTTATTGTTGATTATGTTTACATTTCCAGCATTGGCATGGTGAACAACAGATTTTTTTAAAGAACCTCATACTTGCGAAAGTAACTGTTATCTGAAATATTCGCTTGTTAAACTGATCACGACTGATAAAACAAGTTTGTCTGTTTATTTTCCTATATCATAATGCTTTATCAGCAGACGGAAAATGCGAACAGAAGAGAAACAAAAATCCCACGCCACCATACTTCATCATTCCGGCAGTACAACTGCCCCTTCGTCAGGAGCTGCAGGGGCTGTAATGGGAATCTATGAACCGACTACGAGCTCAAGTTGGCTGCTCCAATCTAGCCAGATGGGATATTCAAAATCAAAATCAAAATATTTTATTTCACATAAAACTACATGGGCACTTATGAAACGTCAGAAGCTAGATGCACGGTTCTAATTGGTCATTTCTTGGAGAAGAAAAAGCAAGAAACTCCACGGTTACTCTTTTAAAAATAATTGATTTTTACAATATTTTCAAATAACAATGTTAATAAGCATGGGAGGAAGGTGTAGCCCTTTCAACAATTACCAGGTACTTAACAAAATAGAAAATGGTCAACAAATCTATAGTCTACTAGGCCTTTAACGTTCTCACATTAACAAAATAGGAAATATTCTATACAAAGAAGAAGAAAAAAACTATTTGAACCAAATAACATGATTGCTACAACTACAGTAATAAATCCGAATCAGTACTAACTAAATATCATGTCCACAAAAGCAACTAATAAAGAGTTCAAACCACAATAATTGTAGGTATATAATCTATATATATATAAAAATGAATCCCTATTTCCCTTGGTCACGGCATCACGCGTGAACGGCTGGACCAATTTCGCTAATTATTTTTTTGTTGTGTTAGTTATTGTCAGGAGAAGGTTCTTATGTAAGAAAAATTTAAGAAAGTTAAAAAAAAAATTGTAAGAAAACGACCCTATTTACATTTTTATTGTAATAATAAGTAGGTAACTCTATCTTCTAATGTAACTTTATGGCGTTTGACATAACGTGTCAGTCATCATTTGGTAGGTCTGAGAATAGATTTTATCAAAAAAAAAAAAAAAAAAATATTGAAGGTTTTAGTTAGGTAGGGTAGGGTAGGTAGGGTTGGTAGGGTAGGGTAGGGTAGGTAGGTGGGTAGGGTAGGGTAGGGTAGGGTAGAATAGGGTAGGGTAGGTAGGTAGGGTAGAATAGGGTAGATAGGTAGGTAGGGTAGGGTAGGATAGGGTAAGGTAGGGCAGGGTAGGTAGGTAGTTTCCTTTGCGCGTAGACAAACTGCCACAGTCAAATAGCTTTTGACAGAACGAAGTCTGTCGGGTCAGCTAGTGTCAAATAATGAGATGATTATTTGATTATGTCAAGGAAGAATGTAAAAAATAAAACATCATTATTTGGGAGCTGTTAATAGACACTTACATAATTATGCCGTTAATGAGTTACCAGGGAAGCTACATGTGCAGAAGGAATTATTACCAAACTTCTTTGTCTTCAACGTACGTACGTACGTTTTTAATCTTTATACTTTTTTGATAAGGACACGTTTGATGTGGGTTTTGAACTTTCCATTGCTACGTTGTGTGAATGACTTTGGCAACTTGTTATAAAAGCGGATACTGTTTATAAGAAATGACTTGCTTGTTTTAGTTAACACATTGACTGCCACCGCGGTCACCGGTGACCGCTAACAATAGTTTTTCTATTGTGTCTGTTGTCTGGCAGTCAAAGCCTTAATCTAATTTTGGGTATCACAATCTCATGTCTACTGCGTGTATTTATGTTATGGAAATCGCTTCTTATTTTGAAAAGTCCTAAGTTTCTGCGAACACACAAAATACTTTCTAAGCTATAAAAAATACGGAAAGACGATAATGACATAGAAAGAGAGCGTAGAGCGTTGTCTGTTCGTGCGAATATGATAGCACGCAGATTTGCTCGCTGTTCAAGAGAAGTCAAGATCACCTTGTTCAGGGCATTTTGCACGTCCTTCTACACGAGCAGTCTGTGGGTGAATTATACGCAAAAGCAGTACGGCGCTCTACGCGTCCAATACAATAATGCATTCAGGGTGCTGTTGGGGCTGCCTAGCTTCTGTAGCGCTTCGGGGATGTTCGCCGAAGCGCGCGTGGATTGTTGCACATCTCTGGTGCGCAGGGTGCGGGTCAGCCCGAACAGTATCCTGAGTGCCTTCACCAAGCATTTCGACTGCCAGTGCATGTATCACTGGAATGTCGAAATATTGTTTTAATTGTTTTGACTTGTAATTGTATTTTATTGTATTTTTGTATTGAAATTGTACTTAACTATTTAATTGTATTTGTATTAGTTTAATAATTGGTCCGTGTTAGCTTTTAATTCAATAAATAATAAAATAAAATAAAGGGAAGACAGAGTCAGTATATCAATTTCTTTAAATTTGTTTCTAAGAAACTCGCAGGGACACATGCCGATCCCCACAGCACAACGCCATGACAAAAATACTGTGGAAATAAGTGTTTATTAGTAACCTAGCTGTGGCTATAGCAGTCAACTGCCATATTTTTCTCATTGTATATGCAGTTGAACTTAATCTACCTGAAAGAGTTCTAATGTGGCGCCCCATTGCAATTTTGGATCTGAAGTAATTCCTAAAAATACAGTTTCCGTAATTGCATCTAATTGCTTGCTATCAAGTTTTAGATTTAGACCTACTTGGGGTCAATTTGGTAATGAGAACTTAAGACATTTAGTTTTGATCGCATTAAGTAAAATATTATTAGCTGCGAACCATTTCGAAAGAACAACCAGACTTTCATTGACATGTAAGACATCGGTATATTTTCTATCTATTTAAAAAATAAGAGAAGTGTCATCAGCAAACAGAACTATATTCAATAATTTAGCCATCATGCAAGGTAGGTCATTGATATAAACTAGAAAAAGGAAAGGGCCGAGACTTGAACCTTGAGGCACACCCATTTTAACTAGAGACACCGAGGACGTTCCCCCGTTAACGTTTACTTTTTGCTGCCTGTTTGATAGATAAGAAAGAACAAGATCAGCAGCTAGTCCATGAATTCCGTAGTGGTGTAATTTACAGATCAGTGTATTTTGGTCAACGCAATCGAACGCTTTTGTTAGGTCACAGAAAATGCCAATGGCATCCTGGGACATCTCCCAGGACTCCAAAATGTGACTGATGAGTTTGACTACCGCGTCAGCCATCGACCTACCTTTCGTGAAACCAAACTGGCGACTATATAAAATCCCATTCAAGTTAAAATGTGACAACATCTGGTCTAGCATGGTTTTTTCATAGATTTTGCTCAATACTGGTAGCACAGATATAGGTCTATAATTAGAGGGATCACTCTTACTACCCGATTTGAAAATTGGTACATCTTTACTATGTTTCATTAAATCATGAAACGTATCGCTGTCTAAACATTGATTAAAAATGCGTGTTAGGACCGGGGCAATTGTGTTAACGATATCTCCAAGAACCTCAACGGAGATGCCTCACAAGGCTTCAGTGGTTTTTCGGTTAAGACTTTATAATGTTTTTTTTTTTAATTTTAGCAATAGAAATAGGCTTGAATTCAAAACTTTGAATGATTTTACTGAAGTTTACTTTGAGAAGAGATTCAGCTAATAAAGATGACTAGAGGAGAGATTTCGTACCCTCATTAGGATGTTGGTAAATAAATTTTCTAGTGTCTCAGCAACTTTAGCTTTTCTGAAATGGTTATGTTATTAATTTTTAGAGACAATTCATTCGGATCTCCTTGTTTTGTGACTCCAGCTTCTTTCTTAATTATCTGCCAAACAGTTTTTATTTTATTACTTATCAACTTCGATTTAGCTTGTGCGTAGACTCTTTTAAAAATCTTAGAATAGTTTCTTACATAATTATGAACGGCTTGATCAGAAGTTAATGGTTTTTCATGATATCAATTATATAAACTATTTATCTGCTTTTTCTAATGCCAGCAGTGGCCCATTCATTAAATTTTAAATTATAGACCCATACCAAATTCAATGTTATTGAGCCCCCTCACTGGATATGCCTCATCTTCTCTCTTGCTCGTTGTGTACAACTACCTGCACCTTCCATGACTTAAATGAGGTAAACAATAGAGCTGTCCAGGTACAGCTCCACTTTTTTTTTGCGATTTCTGGCTTTTGAAAAATTAAGTTGGTGTGTATTTCCTACGAAATGTATGGGAATAGTTTTTTCCGATTTCAGACTTTTCTAGTACTCCAACCTCAGATGGTCCCACAGAGTTTTTTGATACTTATAAGAAACAGGATCGATTGGCATCTAATTTTTTTTTGTGAAAATGAGCCATTTTCTTGATGACTGTATATATATATTTTTTCAAAATCTGTGAATGGGAATCAAACATTCTCAAAAAATTATTGTCAGCCAGTGGATAAGGGACCTAGCCTTACTGCCCCGTCTAAAAAATCCATCCTGTATAAGTCATCGACACGAGAAGTCGTCTTGTTTGTCTTGTTTTTTTTTTTTTTGTGTTGTGTTCTTTTTTTTGCGTCATGTTTACCGCAAATAAACGTTTCTTCTTTCTTTTCTTCTTAAACGCACTCGACGCATTTTAAATAATTTTGAAATGCATCCCAATACAAAAATAACCTTAAATTCTGAATTTCTCACACGGGTGCCTACACCGGTTGTAATAAAAATTCTCACAACCAATAATCGATAAAAAATCGTTTCGTCGAATAGTTTGACGTATAACTGCTGCACGCCGTTCACACGTCGAGCGATTCCATGTGAACTGACAAAACATTCTACCAAAGCAAACAGCCAGCCGTCTCGAAAACGAGTGTTGTAAATAATTCCAACAGTTTGGATTCGGTTCATACTCTAAACGGTTGGAAAACACGTGAAAGTTTTGTATTTTTAAGCGCTGATGTTTTTTACTAAACTGAACGGAGTTTTTCATTCTTCCCCATCGTAAACTTAATTTTGGAATAGACTACATGAGCAATTTACATGTGACTTTGACATTAAGAAGAACTTTTTATTTTAACTACACTGTAGTTAAATTAAAAGGGTTATGTTGAGAAAGCCTATAATAGCTTCTTAGTGTTTAGAAACATTTGGTAAGTTTGTTTAAGTTAAAGAAGATTAAACCATAGCACCAAGTGTAGCGTCGCAAGTTATTATTATTAAGGTAGGTATGCTTGCGATTATTTGATACATAAATTATGGTTCATCCTTCAAACTTTGAATACTTAATGAGAGATCGGAAAAGGTAGAGTTAATTTACCTAAACTTCGAGGAAGCATGTAACGTCATAGAGTGGATATTTATAGTTACAAATTACTGATTTGAAAAATCATATAACATTTTTTAGGATTTCGAACTAAAACTATTAAATTAAAGAGCTTTTTAGCAATTTTTTTTTTTTTATTGATAAAGTCCAATGAATAATTCTTGTATTTAAATCCCGAGATTTACACATCATTATAATTATTCGAGGATTTTAAAGTAGGTATCATCCACTAGTTACTTCCTTCCTCGAAGTTTAGGTAAATTAACTCTACCTATTCAGACTCTGCACATAACACATCTCACCAATACTAGCTACCGGAACAATTCTCAACCATCCAACCGAGATATTTATATTGAATACAAAAGCCTGCGGGCGCGGTCAAAAACAAAGCCCGTATATTCCTTTATCGAACTATTTTCGCGAAACGGCGCGTCCGGTGAGGATCCGGTAAATATTTGAACGATCCACGTTTTACAATTTACGCCCGTCTGGGGTATTTGAACGTTGCTTTATGTTCTATCAAACGGCATGGAATCCTTTAATTAGAAATTGTTTGGTGGCCGTCCGTTAGATGGCGTTAGTTTCAAACAGAGTGATGTGGTGTTACGAAGTTGTGCAGTGTTTTGATGTTATTTAAATTGTCTTGAAGTGTTAATCTAAAAAGCAATCATTGTGGTTTATTATGCAATAATTCGTCGAACAACTTTATAAGTAAGTACGTTTTGCAAGATTTTCTTAACCCACAACCCAGTTACTGGGTAATATGATACCTTTTGGTAAGACTGGTCGGTTGGACTGCAATGGTGTTCCTGTTTTTAAAGTTTGTATTTCTTTTGCGTCCCAATTTTTTTTTTCTTTTTTTCTTTCTTTATAAGCATAATAAATCAGTCTATAATGTTCCCACAGCTTTCCAGCTTTGGGAACATTATAGACTGATTTCCTCCTTGCCTCCTCTCAGTGAGAGGGAGTGGGCTGTAATCTAAAGAAAGATAAAGATATTAAGATATAGACGCGGTTGTTAAATGGTCGCACGACAATGGCATTATATTGAATGCTAGTAAAACTAAATTATTGTTAATTCATTGGCCGTATTTAAGACCTCATAGTGTGATTCCACCTTTATTTACCCATGATTATATATGCCACCATAAAAACTTACTGGACTGTAAATGTAAACCTATTGAAAGAGTTGACTGTGTAACCTACCTTGGCATAAAAATAGATGAGAACTTCTCTTGGTCCCAACACGTAGACTACATTTCAAGTAAACTAAGAATATTATTAATTAAAATGTACCTCCTAAGCTTTAAAGTTCCTATTTTTGATTTTGAGATGAATTTATATGTCATTAGTAGATTCTATTATGAGTTATGCACTTGACAGCTATGGATTAACATTCAAAACTAACTTGGATAAATTAGAAGCTCTTCAAATTCGATTCTTAAAACTACTTGTTACAAAAAAAACTAAAAACAGTTGTAAAGGAGATTATAGGACACTATTTAAAATATGTAAAATTCGACCTATTACTTACAAACATAAATATCTTTTAGCAGTAAACCATCATGGTACCCAAGAATAAAGCTTAAATCACGTAGTCAACAACCATAGCAGAGGATCTATAGCTGCTGACAGTTTCAATGTACCCAGAGTCACCAATTACTTTGGTGACAGAACCCTAAAGAAACGAATACCATATCTATTGAACAGTCTACTGGGGGACATAAGGAGCGAAACAAATAAAAATAGATTTAGAAGTAAATTAAAAAAATATTATTTGCATTATGTAAGTGTATTTAAGTATTATTGTCTAGAGACTCACTGACCCCGCAGTCAAACCATTGCAATGGTTTTGTGGGGCTAAGTTTATAAGTTAGGTACTTACCATGTTATATTAAAATAAAATAAATAAATAATTTACCAAGCGGGCCCTTTGCTGGTTGGTAGAAGTCACGTGTCTTCGAACTTTTTGATTCTAGGACATGCCGGTCTCCTCACGATGTTTTCCTTCACCATTTTGAGAGCAGTGGTGATGAAATTATACCTGCCTGGGTTTGAACCCACGAACTACAACTCGTAAGTCAAAATCACGAAAGATTTATTTGAGATCAATGCCCGAGTACGTCGTTCTAAAGATTGGGCCATCAAATTTACAATTAAGTTCAAATGTTTACTCCTGAGTAGTATAGAATAGTAAAACAGTACCTACGATTTACTTGGCCCTAACATCTTACCTCCCAAGCCAAACAATCACCAACAAAATACGAATAACAAGAGTGTCATACTGAACTTCTACCGTTAATTATTTCGACACGGTCCCAATTTCGAAAAAAACAATAGTTCGACTACTCACTGCTTAGACAGAGCATATATTCGACTAGCATTAGTCCGACAGAACATACTTTAACAACACACACCTTCGAAAAACAATACTTCGACAGAAGCCTTCTTCGATATGCACTTGTTCGGCGGATCTCTATTTCGATGGAACATACCTTCGAAATAATACTGCTCTGAAATGTGACAATAATAATTGAATTTCGCTATATGGTTTTAAGTACAAAATAAAAGCATAAATAATAATCAATTATGTTTTTAATTATAACCAGTAACAAATATTTGTACAGTTTATTCTACAGTATAATTTCTTCAGATAATTTAAATAACACAACATAATATTAGTAAGTCTTCTTCAGTATGACACTCTAATAACAACAATTTGTGGTCAAATAAAGCTGTAGACAACTACAAAATAAGCCTTATCCCATTAATCTAAGAAACTTACACATAAATTGAACTATCTGTGGTGAAACTTTCCTAGTTTGAACATTTGTTATTCAGATATCCCGTTCCTAATGGAGATTTACGAGATGCTCATTATTTTGTGTAACAGATTCAATTTTAAGATTTGAAGTGAATTGCGTAACACATTAACAGTACCAGTGGGTTTCATTTTGACAGTTCAACAACATTAATTGAGTTATAACCGTTGTTGAGCAGACAAATTTTTTGAACATATGAAGCGATGGATAAGCAATATCCTTCAAAATCATTCAGATTATGTTTGATAGTGTGTTGTGCAATTAGGGTACTGCTGTTGTAATGGTTTTCAATTTTAATGATGTATTGAATGTTTCCGTTTCAAAAGGTTTTCTTCATTGCTTTCTCTGTCGCTTATTGTTTGATATTTCTTAAACACGGCTTCGGTGAACAGAAAACAACAATCATTATTGCATGTTGTTGTCAAATTTAGTACACTTTTTAGCCTATCGCAATCCACTGCTGGACATAGGCCTATCCCAGGCTGCACCACAACACTCTGCTCTCCGCCTTCCGCATCCAGTCTGTCCCAGCCCCCTTTTTGAGGTCGTCGGTCCATCTAGCTGGGAGGCGTCCCACATTACGGTAACCGATATGCGGTCTCCACTCTTGGACCCGTCTGCTCCACCGGCCATCGGTCCTTCGACAAACATGGCCAGCCTACCGCCACTTCAGCTTGCTTACTCTGAATGATAGGTCGGTAACTTCGGTTCTTTAATTATAATTAATGGATAACTTGAATTCGAATTGAATAATTTTATTCCTGATTTTATCCTTCAAATAAACTCCAAGCATAGCCCGCTCCAGAGTGCGTTGTGCGACCTTAAATATACTTAGGTTATCTTAAAAGGAAAGTATGGTTTGCACATCATTTGTATTTCTGTAAGCCGCCACTCCAACTTAACGAAACAAGCTAGTTCTACAACTATATAATTTTGTTTTTATAATCAAATAAATCTTAGTTTAAACAACTTAATGAATATTAAATTAATTACCACATTATAACTACGATGCAGAACATAAACCACTTCACTTGAACTCGTTTGGTGTTGCCAAACTTCTGCATCTGGAACATTTTAATTGCCGCAATTAATTAGGATTGAGCTAGGTTTCCTTCATACACGACCCACGCATAATGAGAAATATACTCCCGTATGATGAGAAGTTACTTTGCGAAATTATGAGTTAAAATAATGAGGGGTTTTTGGTGGATATTTTAATTTGGTTTGTATCGTATCAAAGAACATTGAAATTAATATAAATAAATTAATAAATATCTCATCATCCTCATTTCAGCAGAAAGACGTCCACTGCTGGACCTATGTAAGTGGCGGTGCTTGGGGGAGGCCTATGCCTCCCCCAAGCACCGCCACTTCAACCGGTTCTGTGCTTCCCGCATCCAGCGAATTCCTGCGGCTTTGACAAGGTCATCGGTCCACCTTGTGTGAGGCCTTCCCACGCTACGTCTTCCGGTACGTGAAAGGGCAAAGGGCAATCTAGAGGGCTATTCTTGGAGTTTCCCTACGTGATCGAATCAGAAATGAAGAGTTCCGCAGGAGAACCAAGGTAACCGACATATGTAGCTCGAAGAATTGCCAAACTTAAGTGGCAATGTGCAGGGCACATTGCTCGCAGAACAGATGGTCGTTTGGGCCGGAAGGTTCTGGAGTGGCGAATAAATATCTATACCAATAATAAAGCTGAATGGTTTTTTTTTTTGTTTGTTTTTACATGTCAACTAATCTCTGGAACTACTTACTCTACGACTAGTAGATTAGAAAATGTTTTGTATTTGATAGCCCAATACTAAAGGATGGTTATAGGCTATTTAACGTCATGATACGACCCTCAAGAGCCGAGCAAAAACAAAAGAAGTAATACCGCGGCCGGGCAATGCGATGCGACGGGGTGGGATGGGAAACAATAAATTTTATGCAGATGAAGTCCCGGGCAGAAGTTAGTTATAAATAAATGTGAACGTAACTGAGTCAAAAAAAAAATATATATATATATAATTACCGTATAAATTATCATATACATTTAGTAAAATGCTGTTATTTTAAAAATACAAACCAACACTTCAATTTAATTTATTTGTATAGATCAATAGATAAAAATAATTTTAGCAACACTCACAAACCATCATACTTTTTAAAACCTATAGCTAAAATAACCCGTCAACCTGTACAGGAGTAAACATCAAAGAATTAAGACTAACAGAGGATCGAACGTTTCAATCAAAGTGGTTATGCATAATTCAGTGAGACGCCCCAAAGGACCGTAATTGAAATACGCGAGGCCTTCGGGTAGCCACTTCGATGCTAATCGGTGACACCTAACGTAAATCACTATCCCTTTTAATAGTGTTATCAGTTGTGATGTTAGACGTTATTTTCATGTTGATTTTCTTGACTGAATGTTTATTATTGTGGTTTTAGGTAGGGCGAATTACTTTTAGGGTTCCCTACCTTAAAAGGACAAAACGGAACCCTTATATATCACTCGTGTGTCTTTATGCCCGTCTGCCACAGTCGAATTGCTCCGAATCAACAGGATCGATTAATTTGAGTTTGGTACGCATATGAACTTCTGTGACCTAAACACGTACGTGTAACGTAAATAAATTAATTTTGAATATGAGGGTGACTTTTGGGGGATAATAAAAAATAAAAATAAAAAGATTTGCAAACTGTACCGCGTGACATATCAAGGCATAGGTAATGTAAGGATTTCAAATATATATTTTTAATAATTTTACAATATTGTAAGTTATTTTAGAAAATACATGATATTATTTATCAAATAATCAAGAAGTTAGTATTTTAGACATTATTTTTGTACCATAACACTGTTTTTATATTTAACCCAAAGGTTGACTGGTAGAGAATGCCTTGTGGCATTAAGTCCGCCTATGTACCACTATTGTACATGAAGTTTAAATAAATAAATAAATATTTTACCATTCCTGTCCGTTATCTCCAAAACTATTGAGCCAACAATAATGGAAAAAAAAATAAAGAAAGAAAATATAGGCATACTGCGATTAGAATAATGTGTAACGAGCGTTCATCCGTCGCAGACTGGCAACGTCGCGTTTCTAGAGGTTCTGATTATTTTGTTAAATTTAAATTACATTTTTTTTTCAGCCATGTACTAGATCTTTGGTATTTATTAGAATATATGCTATATTTTAGTTATTTATTTATTTTTTTGTTTTTTTTTAGTTATTTTGGTATTCACTCATAAAAATCGATATTTTTTTTCTATTTGCACGACTTAATATTTGTATTTATTATAAAATAATAAAAATAATTATAAATTACAACGATCTAGTGCTTGGCTGGAAAATAAATTGTACTTTGATTTAAAGAATGTTGTCTACAAATGCGACGTTGCCAGCCCGCGCGGGAAGGAACTTATTGGTTAATATGTGATTGTACTATCACTATCACTATCACTACATATTATAAAACAAAGTCCTCCGCCGCGTCTGTCTGTCTGTCTGTCTGTCTGTTCGCGATAAACTCAAAAACTGCTGCACCGATTCGCATGCTGTTTTCATCAGTGGATAGCTTGGTTTTCGAGGAAGGTTTTAGTATATAATTTGTTAAGTTTTTGTATACATTTTTGTATAAATAAATGATATTTGTTGGAGGTGTCGGAAAAAAATTAAGCCGTCTGGGAGCTTTCAACGAAAACGCTGTCTAAACCCTTTGAGATATAACAAAATAATGTATGGTGGAACTGTGTATCTGATAAAGGTCTTCAAAAAAGTCCGCGATGGCATATGTCTATCTCTTAAGGATAACATACTATATCCATTTTATTGTCTTTTTGTAGGTATTTGTTTGCCGAATTTTACTCTTGGAAATACGATTACGATAACAATACGCTATAATATCAGTAGCTATTAGCCAAATTATGTTCGTAGATAAATAAGATAGCTACTTACGTGTATTTCAAACAGTATACAAGAATATTTATCATAAAAACATTACTAAACACGGCG
This sequence comes from Dryobota labecula, assembly GCA_947523025.1. Taxonomy (NCBI): domain Eukaryota; kingdom Metazoa; phylum Arthropoda; class Insecta; order Lepidoptera; family Noctuidae; genus Dryobota; species Dryobota labecula. The sequence continues at coordinate 26,055,164 of OX383287.1, read as the reverse complement.
GCCTTATGATCAAAATTTGTGCATTCCAAAACTTTCGTTACTTTTTCACTGTATTTATCACTTTTCGATAAACTAACACTCAATACGAAATCTACATTTATTTCTCAGTAATTCTGTATAAGATTCTTCTATGATTAAACCGTTTTCTCATTGAATCCATTACTTTACGCACGTATAACCTTGATGAATGTTTACATCGCGCCACACTGCCACACGACCACAGAGTACAGACGTATTTTGTTTTCTTTTTTTTTTCGTTCGTTTAGTGGTGTTCCCGCTAAAATGTTAACCGGTCAAGTATTAGTCGATTAATCGAATTCTACAGCCAGATGCAAGTACAAAATAAATGTCAAATATTTCGTCCAATTGCGAACGTGACCCTGAGAAAATTTATGCACCAATGGTGTTCATTATATATTTCGAGCGTTTTATCAGCACAAATGGTGTATCGTGCGACATTTCGAAGGATTTCGTTTTGTTTTCACATTGCTGGTACTTACGTGAATTATTTTAAAATTATTATTTGTGTCGCACTTTTATTTCGTGTTGTAATTTGGTACAATTGATTGCTTTAATAAATTGAGTGAAATTTCGTATTTTGATTTTGTGTTTGTTATCTTTAGGTAAAGACTCACTATACGTTCAGATCATAAGTACTTTTATTATATTAAATCATTTGTTTCGGTTTCTATTCACATAGTGAATCACATTAAAATTAATATTACGTTAGAAATTTGAGATATAGCCTGGGATATGGAGAAGGACATAGGGTACTTTTTTATGCGTTAACCGACATCCACGCGGGCGAAGCCGCGGGCAGAAGCTAGTATTCAATATATTAAAGTGGTTCAGAAATATTGGCGAAGGGGCTTATTACTAAGTAATAACAGCCGCACGGGTCAATCGATCAGGTTAAGCTACGCTTGCCATAGTCAGTCCATGGATGGGCGACCAGCTTTACATACCAAAACCCCTCCGTGCCTCGAAAAGCACATTAAGCTGTTGGTCCCGGCTGTCATTCGCGGATCTTTGACAGTCGTTACGGGTCGTCATAAGCCAGAAAGTCTGACCAAGGGGTATCATATTACCCAGTGGTCATCTCTTAGCTGCCACGGGTTATTTTATTTTATTTTGTTTCTATTTGTTGTACCTACGCTTGACGCTTTTAAGGTGTAAGTTTTTATTATTTTTATTTTTACATCGTTCTCACTTTTATTTATAAATGCAACATTATAGATGTAACGAATACTTTTGTAACAATTTAATTTAAAAGAGTGTCCATGGAGTTTCTTGCCCGTTCTTCTCCATAGGTACCTACGCTTTGGAATGGGAATGTAGCTTAATTTTTCTTACTGACCGACTGCTTGACAATTCAAAAGTGCCTGTAAATGGTTTAATTGAAATAAATGATTTGAGTTTGAGTTTGAGTAACTGGATTGTGGAGGTCAGATAAGCCGTCGCTCCATATAAATTACTGGTATTCAGCTGCATTCGGTAAAACTGGAAGCTGACCTCAACATAGTTGAGAAAAGGCTACGCAGATGATGTTTTCTTTGGACTGGGCCTACTTTAAAGTGTCTTTCTTGTGACAAGTTACTTGGTGGACACAAAATGGTGAAGCAATAATTGTGTATCTGTAAACATAACTAACTAACATACTTATATAATTCTAAGCAAATGATAGTTCCGAAATGTTGGCATTGTGCTATCAACTTGGAAATATAAAACAGTCAACTAAGTGAGATAGTATGCATCGTGCTATATACGAAACCTTAAAAGGATACCTATATTTTTCTTGAAAGTGGTCCAAATAGATCTGAAACTAACGGATTTCTGTAAACGAAGCACCCAAGTAAAGTGGGTACTTACGTTTAAATTTATTGTACCTGTCTTTACTTAGTGATTGATATATGGCCACAAACAAGTGGTTGTAGTACCTAGTTGATCGTTGAATATTTCCTAGAACTATTAAGTAGCAAGGTAGGGCATGATATTGGCTTAATTATATTATATTTTGGTCTATCAGATCTTCCTTTGGCAATAAATTAATCGTTTTCTTCCGGAATGCCTAATAATAATATAATGAGATCGATCTATCATCACTGACAGGACTATATTGCCAATAAGCCTGATACTAGTGATGGTTGATCGAATAGAGCGACGCGTAATGATTATTGACAACAGCCCCGCATGACGGGAACCTCGTGAATGCCGAGAAAGATAAACAAATCAAGTATCTTAACTTGGCTTACGAGGTTGTCGACATGTGGGATGTGGACTCAGCGATCATTGTGCCGATAGTCGTATCAGCGAGAGGCTTAATTGCCAAGAGCCTTGACCACCACCTAAGCAGGCTCTCGTTAGGCAGCTGGATCGAGGGCTTGATTCAGAAAGCGATGCTTCTGGACATGAGTCCTGACCGTAGCTTGGACCCTGTTCCCGATGCCGGTGGGCTACAATTTTTTTTTATTTTTAAATGGTTTTTTTTTTATATTTTTTTATAAAAAAAAACCTATATATATAAATTACAAGTTTATAAATGAAATATAATACAATAATGATCCATTTATTTAAAGGAGACACAGGTCCATATGGACCACGTCTTTGCATTGCGTATCTCGTCTTTGTTGTAGCTAGACGTGCAGATTTGCATGTGGTTTACTTCATCCGTGACGTCGATTGATGTTGCAGGAACGCCGGAACGCCAGGAGCTCGTTGAGTCTGAGTTTTTCGGAACCCATGACGGCGACAGCTAATGCGCAAAGCGCAAATTAAATAATTCGTAGCGAAGAGTGATACGCGAACGTTTCTGAGTGCATCGCACTAAAAGAATAACTTAAAAGCTTTAAAAAGATGAAAGAGTTTTTCTATTAAAATAACGCCTCGGTTTTCATATGAAATCAAAGTATGTACCTTGCAGCATAATTAATTCAACTGTCATTACTAATTAATCAATCAATCAATGTCTAGGATCTAGGGTTGATGATGAATTTATTAACAGAAATAATAAACTGCTTATAGAACCAAAAAGACCCACCTAATTTCAGAAAACACTGTGTGTATAGTTCGCGTCACATAAAAAGACCGCTGGCCAGCGAAAAACTGTTACTTTGTATAGATCGTGTCACGTAATAAGAGCGCTGGCCAACCGCACAACCATCCATACTTATATTATAAATGTGAAAGTAACTCTGTCTTTCTGTCTGTCTGTCTGTCTGTATGTTACGTTTTCATGCCTAAACCGCTGAACCGATCGTCATGAAATTTGGCAGAGATATAGCCTGGGATATGGAGAAGGACACAGACTACTTTTTTACGTAATAACCGTCATCCACGCGGACGGAGCCGCGGGCAAAAGCTAGTCCATACTAATATTATAAATGTGAAAGTAATTCTGTCCATCTGTCTGTCTGTCTCTCTGCCTGTATGTTACGTTTTCACACCTAAACCGCTGAACCGATCGTCATGAAATTTGGCAGAGATAAATAGCCTGGAATATGGAAAAGGACATAGGCTACTTTTTTTAGCGATAACCGACATCCACGCGGGCGGAGTCGCGGGCAAAAACTAGTATTATATAAATCACAGTTACTGCTGTTCATTTCAGTATATTAAGCTCCATTCACATAGGAAACATTGCTAATCTCTGCTCTATAATTAGCCGTTTATTAAACAGGAATGAAATAAAGCCAACTATTGGGAATTAATTTAAGCCATTCCTATATAAACCACTGCTTTGTTTCAGGCACTTTGTTAACTGAACATCGAAAATGGTTGTAATAAATTATTTTCAATGAACACGTAATTTTGGCCATGTGACTATTAAAGTGTAAAATGTAAAGCCGTTTCAATTAATAATTATCTGGTGAACGTTAGATGTAAAATGTTGTGATGCTTAATTTAGGTATTATTATTTATGTTTCTCTTTTGCAACTAAAAACAAAGTAACGGAGTTTTTATAATAACAGGGATTATATAAGCTAATTTAATAATGCTTCATGCAAAGCCCAATTGAACAGTAGCTAGCTAGTGCAAAAACAGAATAGAATAAATGGTATAACTACTATAAATTATGTACTATGCCATTTCAATACGTACCAATCACTTATCAAGTACCTACAGCAGCTATATCTGTCTGATAGGTGCCTACATACCTAACTGACACAGTGAAAAGCGCCATCTAATGTTTTAATATTCTGTTAATATAATATAACGACGTGTAGCTATAAATCTATTTCATAAAATTACGAAAATATCTCAGGCTTATATTTCAGCGAAAAGCTCAACATCAACTAAAATTGTTTACAGCGCCATCTATCCACTGTTTCTCGAACTCACAACTCAAACGGCTGAGCAAATATTCAGGCTTCATCTATACAATACGCCAGTAGTTATCCAGTTGTACAGATAGAGGTATCGCCATGTACCGTTTGGGGGATGGCATCGCTAAACTCATAATAAATTGGTTTCTTGTGACTCAGCTGTGAATTTATGAGTATATTTCGTATAGCATCATTTTATTGTACTGACAACTTGATGTTTGTTGAGATTCTAGGATACTAAGTTATACGTAGTTATACCTATTGTTGGCATATCAAATATTTTAAGGTTTAAAAAACGTTCCTATTAATTATTGTTAAATCTGCCCTATATTATCTCCTGGTGAAAATAGCTTTTCATCAGATCTGCTCTGAGCATTATCCATCAGGGAAGTTTGCATTCCTTATAAAAAAAGCTGAGCCACGTGCAAAATTTTATGTGTCCCGTACAGGCGCGAGAGGGAGTCATTTTTGAGGGAATTTGACTTAAACAAACTTAACATGGAATTAATTCACCCTAAAAAAGAATTACTGTACAAAGGCGGAGCCTTTCTTTTTCTGCCTTAGGCATTTCCTACCAGTCAACTTTAGGGTGATGCAGAGACAAAACATAGCAGGTGCAACATAAGGGATAAATAACTCGAAAAAGAATAAATACTAATACGTATATACATTATAAACAGAATACACTTTTTCAGGAGAAATAACGATAGGTAGAGCAGAAAACGAATCCAGGAAATCAGCGCTGGGATGACTCTGCCAACTTCTTACGAATAAGTTCACGTGCCTTCACTTCTAAAGATAACCGGGTGGTTGTTGCCTTCTAATTTTTCTGTCCATAAAACTTTCATTCATTCATTAATTTCAGACGAAAGACGTCTACTGCTGGACATAGGCCTCCCCCAAGCACCACCACCTCGACCGGTTCTGTGCTTCCCGCATCCAGCGGATTCCTGCTGTTTATCTGGTACAATCCAAACCCAAGGTACGAGGTTTCAAAAAAAAACGACGAAGCGCTTCAAGAAAAGGAAAGTGCCCTTGCACTTTGCTTGGCTCGTTTTGGCGGGGGCACTATTGTTACTTACATCAAAATACATGGGAACAACAATATGGACCTTAGTCTGAAATAAAGTTTTTTAAATTTAATTTTAACTATCAGTAGGTACTATGATGTCCGTTTGTTTACTGCTAGACAAACGACTTCCCCATAGATTTACACAAAGGTCAGTTCTGAGTGGCTGAAATCTATTGGCGACCTGCGACTTTCATCTTTATTTACATATTTGATTCACCATCATCATCCTATAGCAGTCCACTGCTGGACATAGGCCTCTCCAATGGCACGCCATTCAGCTCGATTCTCGACAACTCTCATCCAGCTGCTTCCAGCCACCCTGCGAAGATCGTCGCTCCACCTAGCCTGAGGACGTCCTACCTTACTTTTTCCGAAGGCCGTTGCCGATTTGCGGTCTTCACTCAAGAACACGTCTACCCCAACGGTCATCGGTTCTACGGCTAATATGGCCGGCCCATTGCCACTTCAGCTTGCTTATTCTGTGAGCTATGTCGACAACTTTGGTTCTCTGCCGGATCAACTCGTTCCGGATTTCATCCTTCAGAGAAACTCCAAGCATAGCCCGTTCTATAGCTCGCTGAGCGACCTTGAATTTATGGACCAGCCGATTCATAATTTTTGATTATTATTACAAAAAAAAAAAACTTAACTCTCTTAAAGCTCTCTCTCTATAAGTTCACATCTAACAAAACTAAAATCTCCATAGGAAACCCATGAAATCCCATTGAATGAACGAACAGAATCAATGAACTAACGGTGTCGTTTAATCGTACCTACATATTTAGCACAGCTCATGTCAAATGAACATTCATAATCTATTAACCATGGACTAATTAATACATAGATTGAATGAATGCCTGATGATCACATTGTTAGTTAATAGGGGTATTATTGCGGTGCCGTGGCGCATTATTTCCCTGTAATCGGATTGTTTTGATGCAAAGCGCGTAGGTTGGGTCTTATATGCATATTGTGAGATAATCTTCAGTACTGCAATTCAGTTTATAAGAAGAGGTAACAACAAAACTATTTTCCATAATATATACTACGGAAAATAGTCTAGATTAATTATTTGATTTTAGTGTTCCGTACCTCAAAAGGAAAAAACGGAACCCTAGGATCACTCGTGTGTCTGTCTGTTAGTCTGTCACAGCCGATTTGCTCCAAATCTACTGGACCGATTAAGTTGAAGTTTGGTACACATATAATTTATGTGAGCCAAACACGGACGTGTAACTTAAATAAATTAATTTTGAAAAGGTCACTTTTGGTCGGCAAAAGAGAAAATTAAAAAAAAGTAAACCATGTGACATATTAAATGAAAGGACTTGTAATGTGAATTTCAAATATTTATTTTTTATAGTTTAAAAATAATTAGTTTTAAAGTTATTAAAGAAAACTGATGAAAATTTACCATTCCCCCTTATCTCTGAAACTGTTGAGCCTAAAATAAAAATAAAAATACCGAGAATAGTTCATATTTATAAATAACAGGAAAAACTATTAAAAGTCTTATAATAACATGGCAAATTACGCAATATTGTGCGTATAAACTTACCATTTGCAGTAGGAATGTATGTTTTTCAACGACAATGTTATGTTTGTTCTTGGGATAAATTCATAACTACGGAACCCGTCATTATGCGTGGTCCAACACGCACTCGGCCGGTTTTTTGTTAAGCGCAGTACAATGATACTGTACTCGTTATCATCATCCATAGCATTTCAGTTGAAAGATGTCCACTGCTGGACAAAAGCCTTCCCCAAGCGTCACCACATCGACCGGTCTTTTGCTTCTCGCATCCAGCAGATTCCCGCGACTTTAACTTTTTAAGTCATCATGCGTTACATTATGCGGTCACTAAGTATCTACCTCTTCGAAAACTTTTTGACCCCTTCACCAAAGTTGGCTAATACGAGTAATATGGCGCAACAAAATCATAACAAGATAATTATCAGTATCTACAATTTCCTATAGACCCAACTTGAACATCATACAAAAGATTCCGTAAATATACCAGAAAAACGAAACGAAACGGAAGAGCAAAGATCTTACAAACTTTATGTGGTGCAAGCTCTCATATTTTCCGTTACATCAAATATCTCAAAAGACTTGGGAGTTACTTCTTAGTTAACAGTAGAATCAACACTGAACCCGTGGTAACTTCTGACGATTCGAAAGTTCTGGCAACATCCTAATTGAATGAAAACATTTGGACTTACAACTACGTTTGTATTTGTGGATGGTTAGTTCGTGAATAATGGTATTTCTAGTTTGTTGTGATTCCTGTTTAATTCTGAAGAACTTATTCTTTTTTGCAGTGTGGTACCTACTTCTGTTATTCTGGACTATACTAATATCAAGTAGGTATGTTACTCCTATTGTTTCGGCCTATATAATCATTTTATTTGTTCTGGGCCAAAAATGTTTAAGATCAAGTTACAAAGGTTTTACAAGCAGTTTCACGGTATTTTAAATTATTATGTTAAACATTTTTAGCAATATAAAACCACGTTTGTGATATTTTTAGCTCTTATGGTAATTCAAATGAATAATAAAGTAAATTCCGCTACCAATCAAAAACTTAATATCTTACGAAATTAGACCGATACGTGAAAGTGTCCTACTTTAGTCAAGCTTTTCGTGAAAATATTTCAACGTTAATTTCCGTACATTTTCTTTTATCGCTCTGCGTTAGATGTCCTGTTAATTATGCGTTATTTAAATTACCGATACCGTAAAACCCAGTCGCTTTCGGGCACTGCGGGTAATGTTAGATATCGGTGGTATTGCAGAAAGATGTGCAGTAATATTACTCAGAATAATATTCACATTTTTTTAAGGCTTTTAGCCAAGAGCATGATTGCGCTACCCAACAAATTACAATGTCCTGTATCATAAGTTTCTCGAACGATAGCATCATCTGCGGCCACCTCTTATAACAGTTTTATTTTAATCTTACGAGTACTTCATTGTGGGAATGAGATGGAATTATACGTCCTGTATAGTTCCATCCCTTTGATGATGAAGTGAGAAGAATCGTAATGAATAATTTAATATTTGGAGTCATTAAACGTTCAGAAAGTAAACGTCCGCTTCTATACCTGATACCAAGAAGAACTAGTGATGAAGATCGATCAATTAGTGACTGGTGACTGCAGAACTTAAATATTTGCCCAATATAACATCCGCTAGTTTAGGTAACTAGCGGATGTTATATTGGGCAAATATTTAATTTTATCTACCTACCATAAGGTAGGTAGTCGTAGCCAATTGGTTACGAAGACAGAGTTCAAAAGTTCAAAAGGTGGAATATCCAGATAGAACTGCAGAAGATGACAGTTACGAGTTGGATGTGATAAGCACATGGACAAAAATTTAAAAGCCTATCCAACAGGACTGTGTTATTATAATGACGATTAAACAGTACCACAATTTCTTAACACACTTCAAATCACAATCTAGGATTTGAAAAAAAGAAATAATCTAGATCTGAACTTTCAAAATAAAAGGCATTGGCTTGGCAAGTATGTTACGCAATTACCCGCAGATTCTCACAAAACAATAACCTTGACATGACATTCACGATAACCTCGAAGCTAGAACTTAGAATTCTGACAATAAGTTCGACTGGGACGTAAAACAGGTTTGAGTACGGATGGATCAAGTGCCCACCACTCATGCGAAGTGCTCCTTATGATCGCTGTGTAGTGGCTTTGGCGTTTCCAAATTAATTCGGGAATTGCTATGAGTGGATCGATTCGATAGTTAAAAAATATAGGCAAGAAATTAAAAGGCTTTGTTTTTGGGTTCTTTTACAGCTAGAAGCTGATTTTGAATTGTGATTGATAGTGTGGTTGAAGAGCGAGTTTAATATGTAAACACATGAAAATACTGCGATAACATTCCATAAAAACGATGGTAGTAGCCTCGTCAAAAAAACACAATTGCAGAATAATAATCAGATTAAAAACTCAAACAGATTTGTCAAAAGAAAAGGGTTAGCTCAATATACATTAAAATAAGCGAAACAAAGCCCTACAGAAGGGTTTGTAATAATTAAACTGAACTGATTTTTAGACTTTATTTCATGGCTGACCTTTTGTGCTGAGACAAAAGCTTTCTGCCTACAATAGAGGCCGCCACCTGTACCAGGTGGATAACCTATATGTGTGGTATGTCACCATGATTTAGCGAAACAAAGGACAAAATAACAAACATAATACCTACTTACCTATTGCAAAATTTTATAAAGACTCGTGGGTTTTGTGGCCGATACCTCTTTGTATGAATCTTCATAGGAAGCTTTAGTAATAATATAATAATAATAAATAAGCTGGCAACACCAACGTCAACAAAACGTCGGAAAATTTGATTTTCATATTTTTAATCATTTTTGCAGTATTAATATATTTTTCGACGCAGTTTTAAAGTCTTTAAGTGTTAAAACCAAACCCAAATTAAACCTGAAACACCATTTATTCTGAAAAAGAGCAAAATGCATTTGGACATGAATCAAAAACTGCCGAAAAGGAGGTGACATCTTCTGTCATGTCACCTCCGATAAAATCAAGAAAATACATAATATGAATATTGAAGCGATATGTTGACAAGATCAGCCGCACGTCGAGCACGCCTACTACCTCCGGACTCATCGCTCAGCTCCGCCTCGCCGCCGCCGGTACCCAGCCTCACTGTAAACGCTGTGACGACACCGGCAGCGGTAGTTGCGTCGAGCTCGAGCGACGAGTATTTCTCCCCGCCCACGACGCCACCACCTGCTCGTCGACGGGGAAGACGCCGGCCGCCGGACGGCTTAGGACCTCAAGGCCCACTGGCCTCTGATAGGGTCGCAGCTCCCGGCGGAAGTGTGCAGCGCATGAAATGGACACAATCCATCAACGAGAACGTCATGCGCTCATACTATGGGGCTACAGAGGGGGGAAACAATCTGACCGCGTACCGTGTTCGGATGCTCTCTCTTTTTCAGGTGCTTGAACCAGCTGTCAACGTGTCGGCACAACGACTATCGGATCAGGTGCGGGTCATCCAGCATAATCATATGTTGGATGACACTGTACTTGATCGCCTGCGAATTGAAATGCAGAGTGGCCATGTCGTTACCCTCCAGTCGCAGACTGTTGTAGTATCATCACAGTCCAACCTAAACCATGCTGACGAGGGGAGTGATGACAGGGCTACAAACGTAAGTACCCAGTACAATGAGGAATTGAGGAGTGCTTTGGAGGGTGCGATTCGAGAATATCGGCTCATGTCGCCCGAACTTAGACCACAATTACCTCGTTTGCCCATGCATAACAAAAATAGGGCGCTGGTGGCGGTCCTGGATTCGCAGTTGTCAAATTATTTTGATGACTGCGAAGACCTCACCGATACTCATTCGATTTTGTACTGCGCAGCTGTAGCGGCATGTCGTGTAGCTCACGTCAAATTTGCTATTGACTCCAGAGCTACACGACCAAAACTAGCCGTACCAGCTTGGCAGTGCAGAATTGAGCGCCGTATTGGTGAGGCCACGGCGCTCATCGGCAAACTAATCTGCTTCAGGGAGGGCAATACTCGCCCTAGAGTGATGCGCTTTGTGAGGCGGGCGTTCTCAGGGACTGATATCTGCCCTCAGGACTATACGTCCCGTGTCACAGAGCGCATCGACTTCCTGAAGCAGAAAGTGTATGCATGGGCCAACCATATTCGTAGGTATAAGCTGTTACGTTGTATTTTTTGTGCCTACCACTAATTGGTTTTGCACATCTAAATCCTTAATAATAATAAATAAAGTGGCATTTACCTGAAAACATACGTAGTCAATTATAAAGTTTTCCCACAGGATTATTTTACAATGAATTATTCATTCCTTAAACTGTATTTCGTCACTGGACTTTTTAGTTTCACTTTCTGTAAAGAAATCACTTTTCTAAACAGGTTTGCATAATTAATTAGACCAAATATTGTAAATAAGTTTGATTGCAAAATAGAATAACAACACAAATGTCATTCAATGAAACGTCAGCTACTGTCAGTTATAAGCGACATCTGTTGTCGCCGATTCATGGTTGTAGTTTTAATCGATAATAGTTCATTTTAACATATTGATTGGTAATCATCGAAATAATATCCAGTGACCAGTCCTTAATTATTTTCCGCTTTCGGTAATAAAATTAATAATAAACTAAATAACCGAAAACGGAAATGAATTAATTTTTTCATTATAAACTTTTTTCTAGAACTTTCATTTGTCAAATGAATACATATTTAATCTGTGAAGTGTCTTTGACGTAATGTTTCTGGTAATTATTCTAATTCTCCCTAATTAATATTATGGGTAAATTACCCCATTCTAGACAAACTTTGGCATTGCAGACTGCCAAAGATTTGTTTTAATTAGTTTATAATTCTGGATCTGAAGGATTTTTAGTGTTTCAGAGTTCAAACGTCATGTTGGATAGTTGTTAGTAATTTTCAAGAGTTAAGTGTCGTAAGTGATGTGGATATCTTCCGTGAACTGGTAATAGTTTTGCCTGAAGTAAGGGAGATTTTCTGAATGCTCTCGTCCAGTTCCGGTTGGCTTCTGGGCCATAAATATTTGCCGAGTTGAGCGTCCATTCGCCCTTGAACACGCTTGAGAAGTGACTGCAATTCATTAACACTTCTAAAAGGTAAGCTTCGTTGTTAAATAGTGTTTGGAAGTAATATGTGAGTCCTCCCCTGGTTAATATAGGGATTCGTTGTGAAGTATTTGATATTTATTACAGGATTCTTAGCTGCGTCTACGCAGGTTGCTTCCCGGCCGGTCGAAGATATTGCAGTCGAGTGTTTTCTCCTTAAACCAACCGTGAGTATTTCACCAGCTGACTATTTACCATAGATATGCCATAGGAGGTTACTCATGGTATTGGATTAGAATGTTCAAGGCAGTGTATTGAGGTTTTTCTGTGAAGTTGATAGACGCCGCGTGGGTAATTCTTATTCCTATTGTCCCACCACTCAAGATAAGGCAAACAGAAGTCGTAGCTCATTATGTTGTGTTTGCAACAGGCTATGTTAACCGGCTAATGTTTTAGCCTTCTAGATTTTCTAGCTCGGTCACCTCAAGTAAAGTAAATTAGATTCTCATTATTATTGGGTCTCCGTATTTTCAATTCCAGGTGAGGCACCTCGAGTGATTCGTCTCGCCGCCAGGATCTAGAGTGGCGTCTGGGGCCTGGACGCGAGACCCGTTCCTCGAGTCAGCTCTAAGCCTCTTGCGGAGACGACTGTGCGGCTGGTCAAGTCCGCCTAGCGTTAGCGCAGGCGGGACGGTTTTTTTTTTACCCTTACATTTATATTTATTCATTTTAATACGGTATACATATAAACCGGTATATTACTTTAGTCCGGGTTTCAATATTGGGAACCCGGTCTGTATCAGAAATTTAAATAAGGACCCCGAGTTCGACATCCTCAGTTATCTGAATCTGGAAGAATATTGGACATCTTCGTCGTCTCTGGGATCCGGGATTTTATAAATCCCTGGCGCCTATTTACTAATTGTTTATTTACGAAATAATTGGAAGGTTACACCTTAATAATTTAATCTTTTATTATATTTTAATCTTAAACTTAAAATCGGAACAGTACTGGCTTTATCTCCAACTCCCCACGACCTTAGTTCTTTAAGCTGAAGTTTGAGCTGGCTGGCAATAATAAGTGACAGTTTGTCACATTCTTATTATACAGGATAACTTAGTTTATGTGTTTGAAATAAGTAATTAATTATTAATGCGGTAGACCCTTAAAGGCTACCGTATATTGTTTTAAAAAAGGAGTATTCTTTTTAAATATATGTTGTTTCAAACAGTGTTTATTGTTTCCTTGTATTTCGATACGTAACCACCTTGCATGAAGGCTTTGTTCCATTACCTCTAGAGGGACAAAATCGTTTATGTAACAAAGCGTCGAGTGAGCCGATACACTCAGAATCGCACCTTCCAGAGCGATGAAAGGTGGGTCTATAGGGATTGGGAGCGACCGGCCCAAGGTGTGACTGACACGCGCCTGCCGGATGATGATGCCATGTGTTCTTTCTGGCGCAGTATCTCGTCGGTGCCTGTCGGTCACACCGAAGGTGTTTGGACTAGGGAAGTCGAGAGAGCATGCGATCCAATGTCAGAAATGGGGGCTATTACCATCTGCCCCCAAGATGTAGCTCGTGCAGTTCGTCCGTTGCCTAATTGGAAGTCTCCAGGGCCGGATGGGCTGCACAACTTCTGGATAAAATGTTTTCAAAGGTCGCATGCTCGCTTGGCGGCACAGTACCAGACAGCTTTGGAATCTGGTTCGCTGCCCCAGTTCCTAACGACAGGAGTTACCCACCTCCTCCATAAATCAGGTAGCACCGCGGAACCCAAAAATTATAGGCCGATCACATGTTTACCGACGGTCTATAAAGTTCTTACATCCATTTTGAAAACTAAACTTAACAAACTAAAGAACCAATTCCATCATGTCTGTCTCTCAAAATGGATGTAGGAACGGGTCCCGCGGTACTAAGGAGCTGCTCCTCATTGATATGGCCATTAGCCAACAGGTTCGTCGTTCCCAAAAGGATCTGTCGACATGTTGGATAGACTATAAGAAGGCCTATGACTCGGTGCCACATACATGGCTCATGAGGGTGCTAGAGTTGTATAAAGTAGATGCAACTCTGCGCACCTTCCTGATGTCATGTATGGGGCAATGGAGGACGGTTCTTCGCTATCCAGGATGTCGAGATATCCAGGGGAATAGCGATCCGATAAGGATCGAGCGAGGCATATTTCAGGGTGATAGTTTGAGTCCACTTTGGTTCTGCTTAGCCTTGAATCCTCTAAGCACATTGCTGGAGGGTTCGGGTCTAGGCTATCGGATGAGGAGAGGTGGTCAGGTTATATCTCACCTCCTCTACATGGATGACCTAAAACTCTTTGCCCCCAACAATTTGCAACTGATGGAGCTACTGAAAGTAACTGAAACTTTCAGTAGTGCCATCAGGATGGAATTTGGTGTGGACAAATGTGCGGTCATGCATGTAAAGCGAGGGGAGATTATGGAATCCGTGGGAACTGAACTCTCGGATTTCATAAACCTTAGAGCCCTCTCCGCATCCGAAACCTATAAGTATTTGGGTATGTCGGAAGCGTTAGGCATCAATGTTACTGACATGAAGCAATCGTTGAAGGAACGCTTCTTTGACCGCCCGAAAAAAGTATTTAATAGTCTTTTATCGTGCCGGTTTTGATGTACTCTTTCGGCATACTCAAATGGACTCAGACCGAACTCGACGCCCTGGATAGGAGAGTCCGTACGCTGCTGACTGCAAATCGAATGCATCACCCACGGCCATCGGTAATGAGACTGTGTTTCCCGCGAAAGTGTGGAGGTCGAGGCTTTTTAAATGTTAAGACCCTCCACAATCGCGAGATATGCAGTCTCAGGGAATATTTCCTAAAAGCCGACGTGGGGATGCATCGAGATGTGGTCGCGGTGGACAAGGGCCTCACCCCGCTCTCCTTGGCTAAAGAGAACTGGCGCAAGCCTGTAGTGCTTGACACTAACGATCGCAGGGAGGTATGGCAGAGTAAGGAGCTTCACGGACGCTTTTTCCGGGCCCTACATGGACCAGATGTAGATCTGCTAGCGTCCGCAGCCTGGCTGCGTTTCGGTGACCTCTTTGGGGAAACCGAAGGTTTTGTCTGTGCAATTATGGATGAAGTTATCATGACGAACAATTACCGGAGATTTATTGTGAAGGATGGCACGGTTGACATTTGTCGGGCATGCCACCGTCCGGGAGAATCAATCCGACACATTATCTCCGGGTGTCCTCGTCTAGCTAACGAAGAATACTTGCATAGACACAACCTTGTAGCCAGGATTATCCATCAGCAACTTGCTCTGAAATACAACCTAGTAGAATCGGAAGTGCCGTACTACAGGTATGTGCCCGACCCAGTTCTCGAAAATGGACATATCACATTGTACTGGGATCGATCCATCATCACTGACAGGACTATTGTTGCCAATAAGCCTGATATAGTGGTGGTGGATCGTATAGAGCGGCGCACAATGATTATTGACATAACAGTCCCACATGACGAGAACCTCGTGAAAGCCGAGAAAGATAAACAAATCAAGTATCTTGACTTGGCTCGCGAGGTTGTCGACATGTGGGATGTGGATTCAGCGATCGTTGTGCCGATAGTCGTATCAGCCAATGGCTTAATTGCCAAGAGCCTCGACCAACATCTAAGGAGGCTCTCGTTGGGCGGCTGGATCAAGGGCTTGATTCAGAGAGCGGTACTTCTGGACACGGCTCGCATTGTTAGGAGGTTCCTCTCTCTGGAGTCCTGACCGCCGGTAGCTTGGACCCTGTTCCCGATACCGGTGGCCTGCTATTTTTTATATTTTTAAATGTTTTTATTTTTTTATGATTTTATAGAAATATTTAAAAATGTAAATTATATGTATAAAAATGAAATAAAGGAAATAATAATAAAATTCATTCAAAAATAAAAATTGGAAAAATACAGTATAAATCTTAGAAATAATGTAGGTATTACAAAGTATGATGCCTGTACTAGGATAAACCTGTATCACAGGCGGCATGAGTTCTTACAATTACTATTAGGACAACTGATTTCTTAACAAATATTTAACATGAGTTTTATGAGTAGTGCAATAGTTAGTTAATTATGTTAATATGACTCTAATGTTGGATTTTGAAAACAACATTTCGCTTAACTCTTTGTGAATTTAAGTAATAGTTTAGGTTTATTCAAGCATTACAATTTTCTCAAATTTAAATAAAATAAGCTAGTTTTTATGTAGGTTTAGTAAAATTATTTTGTTCTCAAACTTAAAATGAAATGTTTTATTACAAGTAAGACTGGCTCTTATGAGATGTCAGACGCAAGTTCTACAGTTTCAATCTAGCAAAACGTAGTCGTTTATTTATTTTACATATGCAGGCAGGCAGGCACTCAAAATAATTTTCAAAACAAATAGGTACTTACTTTTGAATTAAAAACCTGCTTATGAAAGTCGGTTAAAAAGAATTCTATTATTGAATGTTTTATGAGACGCATTATAATTAAATCTAGTTATTTTTATTTTTTAGAACCGGTCAAGGGCGAGTCGGACTCGCGCACCGAGCGTTCCGTACCATCATATATAGCTTCATAAGCTTCATTCGTATAAGTAGGACCTAAATAGTTATGTGCCCAGAAAAAACTACAACTGTGCTTCACCCAAAGCAACCTGCAAGTAGATACGAAGAAGGATATTTTAGTTGTGAACCACGAAATGTTTTAAATTTTCATCGGCGAGGCCTTTATTCATATATTGACAGATAAAGGAACTAATTTAATTTTTGAAGATTTCTGAAAAAGTGTGCTATTTAGAGACATAGTTTTATTTTTCCTGTAATCTTTACATAAGCTTCTATCACATAGAATAATTTCAGATTTTCTCTATGCCAACTTCGGAGATTTTTTTTTTTCTAAAGTCGAAAACTATGCGGCCTAAAGAAAAAAGGAAAAAATGTTTAAGAATGTGCAAACAGCGCTCTTTCATATGATATCCCACATGCCCTAGTAGCGGCATTTAGAATTTTTAAGACCACCTTTCAGTCCCTGTTGCAAAAAAAAAAAACTTTTTTGTTTCTTTCTTATTTGCAAAATAGTTGAGAAAATGTAATCTAAACTATTTTAAATTTCAAGTTGATAGCATCAGTAGTTCTTGAGATATTCAGCTGTGACAGACAGACAGACAGACTAAGTCACACCATAAGGGTTCTTTTTTACCATTTTGGTACGGAACCCTAAAAACGAAACAAATATAATTTATACAGGTTGGCGTGTAATTATTAATTATGGTCACTGTATACTTAAATATCGATTTTTCTTTGGGAACAATAGTAATTCGAAGAGCACGCGATGAGCCCCAGACTGAGACGATCTCGTCAGATTATTTGGAAAAAACAAATTATTGTTTGCTCAGTACCTTCTCATATTAACTTCTTCAATTTATAAAAAATACTATCTTCGTTGTTCTGTCAAGGCTTTTGTTTGAGTGAAAAAAATTGTTTTTCTTTCATTTGGATTTTTGTTTATACTGGAGAATATTAAAATATATATATTTAAGGAATTTTACCTTAAAGCCTTTCACTCTGTTTACCTTTTATGAAATCATGTATAGGTAAAATTCCGATTATTTCATTGTGACTACTGTCTTCAGCCTGTCTGAGGAAGCCGGCATGTCCTAGAACCTAAAATTCAAAGACATTTGTGACATTTAACAACTCGCACTGGGCCCGCGTGGTACCTATATTGCAACCCACTGCCCACTGCCACTGCTGCTTAGTCCCAGCAGTAAGAACATTATAGGCTGATTATGTTTATGCTACTGTCTTAAGAAGATGCTCACAGGTCCACTAGCGCCACTCCTTTAAAAAAAAATGTATCTCGTGTCTGAGAAGGAATTATGATAAACGGCTCAATCAGCAACCTCGGTAAGTGTGTCTAGAATTTTCTAATACCTTATATAAAGTTTCATATTGAGACACGAAGCAACACAATTTGATGTAAAGAAAAACCCCCCTTAGGAGGAAAAGTGGAATATGAAAACAGTCTAGAATTCACCCCTGATAATCTGCTAAGGGGGAAAACTAGAATTGAAAAAACAAAAAATAACTTATTCCAAGATCCCCTGAAAGTGATTTTTTTACATTAGGGTTCAGTTTTTTCCACTGAGGCGGATTCTTGGGATTAGTGGAATAAGCCCGTATTTTGTTGCTTCGTGTCTCAATATGAAACTTTGTATAAGGTATTAGAAAATTCTAGTCACACCGAGGTTGCTGATTGAGCCGTTTGTCATAATTCTTTCGCAGTCACGAGATAATATTTTTTTAAAGGAGTGGCGCTAGTGGACCTGTGAGCGCCCTCAAAAGCCGGTAATTAATGTGTAATTCAGAAGTTTGTCATTTTCTATAACAATGCCACAGACTTGTTATAATTTTAACTCCCAACTAAACAGACAGTACCTAATTTAATTACAATAACAATATTCTATTGACCTCGTAAACAGACGCAGTGACCTACTAATTGATTAAATAATCGAAATACAATCAACTACCAATCAATATTTATTTACTAAGCAATTAATCAAATTAACGTGCATAAATTTCGTATAACATAAAACTGAGCACAGACCTATCGTCAAAATAATTTCAAAACAGTTTTAGTATTATGGACCGAATATTACTTTCAAGAATGAGAGACCATCATAAGTACAGTGACTCTCAACAATGACCTATAAGCAACTCTCAACAAATAAAGAACATTAATTTCAACATTAACTAAAAGAAAAATATATATATTTTTTAATTTAAATCTAAAAATTAATATCGGATACCAAGTCCTTACCGTCGGATACCAAGTACTTACCATCGAATTCTAAGAGAATACCATCGGATACCAATTACTTGCTATCGTATACCAAGTTCTTACCATCAGATAACAAGTACTTACCACTGGACACCAAATATTTACCATCGGATACGAAAATGGTACACATGAATGGCTCACACAATAGCGCGTTGAGTGTCCTTGAATTCTTGTATTGATGTAAGGATCGCAGCAGGTGGCGTTCTGTAGTTTCTGCCTACCCCCATGGGCAGAAGGCGTAACTTTATGTATATATGTATGTGTAACAAGTACTTACCATCGTACACCAAGTACTTACTATCGGATACCAATTACTTATCATCGGATACCATGTACTTTCCATCGGATACAAAATAAGTACACACGTCTTGCTAGTTTGTAAATAGAATAATAAGTTTTTTTTTTGTTAGCCTATACTGTCCCAACTGTTATAGTCTGCTGGGCAAAGGCCTCCCTCAAATCCTTCCAAGAAATTTTTTCTCGCGCTAAAATGGGATTGGGCGACTCACATCAGTCGCATGTACGATGACCACTGGGCGAAAGTCTCCACACAATGGGTGCCTATAGATGGACGGCGTCACCGAGGACGGCCCAGAAAAAGATGGCGAGATGACCTGGACGCGTACCGCGAAGGCTGGTTCGAGGTAGAATATTATAACAGCTGTTAAACATTGTCACTTAATTGGTTATAGAAATATATATTTTATCCAGACAATGTCGTGAACAGCTCGAAAATTCAACATTGTTCATCCACATTTCAACAAAGTGTACGCAATCAAATGTCACAACGCAGGTTTTTTTTTTAGGTGTTAAACAATCTTCGGCACAAAACGAGCCGTTTCCGATAAAAAGTAAAAAAAACCGGCCAAGTGCGTATTAGACCACGCACAATGAAGGGTTCCGTAGTTAGTATGAATTTATCCCATGAACAAACTTAACATTGTAAGTGAAAAACATTTGTTCTTCCATACGGAATGTATGGAAGAACATAATAATAATAAAAGCCGAAGTGGGTGTGCACCGTGATGTGGTCGCAGTGGACAAGGGGCTCACTCCGCTGTCCATGGCTAAAGAGAACTGGCGCAAACCTGTAATACTTACTACAGATGACCGCAAGAAAGTATGGCAAAGCAAGGAGCTTCACGGGCGCTTTTACCGGGCTCTCCATGAGCAGATGTAAATTTCTTAGCGTCCGTATCCTGGCTACGTTTTGGTGACCTTTTCGGGGAAACTGAAGCTTTTGTTTGTGCAATTATGGACGAAGTTATCTTGACGAATAACTACCGAAGACATATTATGAAGGACGGAACGGTTGACGTGTGTCGGGCATGCCACCGTCCGGGTGAGTCAATCAGACATATTATCTCTGGTTGTTCTCGTCTGGCTAACGGCGAGTACTTGCATAGACATAATCAAGTAGCTAGGATTATTCACCAGCAGCTTGCTTTGAAATATAAACTTGTGGATTCTGAGGTACCGTATTACAAGTATGTGCCCGACCCAGTTCTTGAAAATGACCATGTCACGTTGTACTGGGATCGGTATATCATTACTGACAGGACTATTGTTGCCAATAAGCCTGATATGGTGGTGATAGATCGATTAGCGCGCCGCGCAATGATAGTTGATGTTACCATTCCACATGACGAGAACCTCGTGAAAGCTGAGAAAGAGAAACAAAGTATCTCGACTTAGCACACGAGGTTGTTGACATGTGGAATGTGAGCTCAGCTATCATTGTGCCGATTGTCGTGACGGCCAATGGCTTGATGGCCGAAAGCCTCGATCAACATCTCTCGAGGCTTTCGTTAGACGGTTGGATCAAGGGCCTGATTCAGAAGGCAGTACTCCTTGATGCGGCTCGTATTGTGAGGAGGTTCCTGTCTCTGCAGCCCTAACCACCGGTAGCTTGGACCCTGCTCCCGACACCGGCGGACCACTATATTTTATATTTTTAAATGTTTTTTATATCTATTTTTAAGAAATATTTAAAAATGTATTTTATATGAAAAAAAATGAATAAACGTCATAATAATAATAATAATTTATTTATTCTTACCACAAATTACAGAGAATTAGTACAAAGTCTACAGACACAACATGTTTTACAACTGTAAATGTAAGTTGATCGACTATTACTCGGTAACTTGTGAAACCTACTTAGCTGTGATAGGTCTCCTTTTAATTTCGCTGAAAAATCAAATACAATCATTTAGCTGGCAGGGGACACTTGACTCTAACAAAAATTTGCACTTTAAAGCGTAATATTATGCAAACGGATCCCTGCATCGAAAAATGGATATGAGAAACCCGCAATATTTTGAAACGGTCTATTCAACGATACCCCACACCATGGGATAGACGAGAAAAAAATATATCATCCCCACTTTACGTAAATAAGTATCCTAAATAAGTTTATTCTTAAAATTTTATTTTACCACTTTGTTGTGTGATTAATTTTTATACCCGTACCAAAAAAAAACAGCTTTCTAGTACTAAGAGTCTCTGAGCTAAGCCGCAGACAGACAGACGGACATGGCGAAACAAAAGGGTTCTTTGTTTACTACGAAGCTCTAAAAAGAGGAGATTGGTATCGGTTCATCCATTTGAGAGCCACGAATTCACAAAGAAATACAGACTCCAACTCAAAACGCTCGTAAGTGTCATGGGTTAAATAACAGTATCATCTTAACTTTTAAAATAAAAACACATTATCATGTTACATATACGAAACTAAATTCGAGAACATTCCTGTTACACATGCATTTTGTTTAAAAACACACTCGCAGCTACACATAATTTCCCAAAAGCATTACTCCAGATGGTTTGATATTTCATTCCATTCCGAAAACTGCAAGCCGGGCTTCTGACAAGGCTTTTGTTACATCACAGCTAAATAACTTTGTTGAAGCACGTACTGGATTACCACGCTCTTCTCACGTGATATCTGAGCTGACAACTCCTTTCCCTAAGGATATATAAACTTTAACTGTAATATTATATGCATCATCTTCGGTGTTGGACCTCAAATTACTTAAGCATTTCTTGGTAGTTCTCTATTGGGAGTGAAGCTGATCTTTTGTTGCGCAAAGCCTTTATCTGTCTATCATACAGATGAGCAGAATGCTGGGTAGTGTAAGGTGCAAGTCAATGGCAAACAACCGAGTAAAAGCTAGCCTCTATTTCTATTGAAACTCCATACAAAGCTAGGCCAGTTCAAGGGCAAAGTGTTACCACAGACGTGCCGCCTACTGTACCCCAATATCCCAATGGAATTAAGTCGTAGACTTTCGAGCGGGAGGTCGGTGGTGAGATCCTCACCCGTTACTCTATTGGGATGAATTTTCTCTTACACCAGGATCCTGGAAGCTCCTTCGCGCTATGATTGGCAGACTAAAATTACAACAGCCATACTTAACATCAGTTTGCCATTACTTATGAGGTCGAATGTTGGGGTTTCGCACCTCAAAAGGAAAAAAAACGGAACCCTTATAGGATAACTCGTGTGTATGTCTGTCTGTCCGTCTGTCAGTTACGTTTTCACGACTAAACCGCTATACCGATGGTCATGAAATTTGGCAGAGATATAGCCTGGGACATGTAGAAGGGCATAGGCTACTTTTTTACGCGATAACCGATATCCACGCGTGTGGAGTCGCAGGCGAAAGCTAGTACCCATACTAATATTATAAATGTGAAAGTAACTCTGTCTGTCTGTCTATCTGTTTGTCTGTCTGTCTGTATGTTACGTTTTCATGCCTAAACCACTGAACTGATCGTCATGAAATTTGGCAGAGATATAGCCTGGGATATGGAGAAGGACATAGGCTACTTTTTTACGCGATAACCGACATCCACGCGGGCGGAGCCGCGGGCAAAAGCTAGTCTAATATAAATAAGCAAAGTTAGTGGAAAATATGATTTTTTATATTAAAAATATTATCTTAGTTGAAAATAAGAACAAAAAAATCATCAAAGGAGAAAAAAATAATTGATAAATACATAAATAGACAAGCGGAAGATTGTAAACGTTTTAGTACTTATCGAAATCATTTACTTTTTACATTACAACACATTTGCTCAATAAATGCATTTACGAAGCCTGTCGTAAATGCATTTTTTAGTGTCCGAAAGATAAAAATTACGCACTAGTGCGGTAAAATAGGTAATGTCACCTAAGTACCTATTTTACCATATGCTCCGTTGTATAGCGCCGTGGTATCCTTAAGGGTTTTTTTTTATTTCCATAAAAAAATATAAGAATTCCACCAAGAACGACGAGAATTAAATATTACGAGAATAAATAAGCTGAAAGATCGAAACTCCTTGGAAGCGCTCATACTCAATACGTTTGTCTCACTTAAATACTAAAAAGAAAATGAGACGAAAAACTTATGTAGTTCTAATTTTCACCACGAGCACATGGCTCGATTTGCAAATTCGCGTCATTTTCATATTAGAAACGTCAAAGATTGTTGCGGATTTCCAACTGATATTATAAACAATATAATAATATGAGTTCAAGCGAGGAAAACGATATTAATATGGAATTCACTTCAGCTGATATCTTGAATAAGGCACAAATGTCAGAATGTCAGATGTCAATATATTCAATGTTAAGAAGCACTCCATTTCATTATCGTACTATTTTGTCGCAAATATCCGTATTTACAAACTCGTGACTATGGTAAGTACAGTCGTCTACTAGTTTCTGAGCACCAACTTACCGCACTAGTATTATGAATAACTATTCTCACCTTGACCTTTAAAAATTAATCTACCTACTCCACGCTTTTATTCCAAACATCCTTTGTCGTGATGATAAAATTCTATAACCATTCAAAAGTTTAATTATTCCAAGAAAGCTTTAAAAAAAATCGCACTGTTGATAATTATTTCTGTTTATTTCTAACTTTAAGTAAATGCTGTATATACTTCCTCTCTAAACATAAGCTCCTCATATAGAATTTTCTAAATTTCTGATAAAAGAAAATAAAAAAAAGAAAGAAAAATGTTTTATTATGCACAAAAAAAAGAAAGCAAATAGTTATATTTAGCAGAAAAAACTTAACTTCTTCATTTTTATTTCGTAAAGAAAAATACGTTTTCCTATCCAATAAGTAGGTAGAACAGGTTACAATTTAATTGCCTGTGGCATTCTACCTCTACAAGTTGAATCAACAATAAAAGTTGCACCGTGTAAACTGTATTTATATGATGCAAGTCATTTATTGTTTCAATTTTTTTTAAGCCTCAGGCTAGAAACTTGTTTCGTATACAGTATTTTTATCTCACGAAGCGACGCGCGCTTTACTTGTGGTACCTAAGTGTACAAACACGCTGTAAATGTGTGTGTAAGCGCAGGGTTCTCGATACCGTCCGAGACACGGGTGATGTCTGAACAAGTGTGTGTGTGTGTGTGTCAGTGTGTGCGTTATATACTGACGCTTCTCGACTTCACGCTCACATTCACAGCGTGTTCGTACATTTGTTTACCACAAGTAAAGCGCGCGTCGCCTAGCTTAGACTTTTCATGAAGCGAATACGTAAACCAGCGTAAACATGAACAGTTTTCGCTGACTTCACATGACGTAGATTGACGGCAAGTAACCGCAAGCTCGCCACTCTACTGGTCCCACTACGGGCATTGATAACGTGCCAACTCTGCTAACCAACTGACTTTTAGTAATGAGAGGCATTAAAGCGGATAGTCTGTTGTGATGGCCCGGAGATTAAGGGATTCTCAGGCTAACAGATTGTGTGTTCTAAACTGGCAAGTAGGTAATCTGGAACAACACTGGACAGTGAAGAAAAACGTAGTGGGAAACCTGGATTTATAATGATCTGAAGTCGCCTTTCCGCACTGAGCAAGCATGGTAATCCGTCTAGCACTTGAGTTGAGTAGCGCGCATTTGAATATTAATTGGTTGGAAATCGTTATAGTGTTGGATAAACTGCCATTCGCTAGACAATACTGTGCTAAAACCCAAGTAAAGGATTCGGAAATGGCGCTGAAGTTTGAGTGAGTTTTGGCTCAACGCTGAGGACTTAGAGCGTGCAAGTATGTTTGTTCTTGCTGTCTAAAGGCGTTTGACATACAGTGCGACAATAACGTGATAAACTTTTCAATCTAAGTCTTAACATTGAATTGATACAACCATTCAATGCTTTAAAATGTCGCTATTATTTCCAATGAGACAATTTAAAACACTTCTCACCAAGTTCGCCCTAAGAGCTCGGGTGCCGGTAATCCTCACGTTGGCACGTTGTCAAAGCTACAGTTTGTGGGCACCGGCCCTGTTTGCGGTCACCGGTGTCGGGTCGAGTATTCCGACATTTCCTAGGACAATAATATTTTAGTGTTAAGTAGAATTATTATAGATAGAACTTATTAAACAGCTTCTAGGACAACTTTCGTCGAATTTATTAGAATTTCTGGACTTCAAAAGAGGCCTATTTCCCAGAATTTCTTAAAGCGTTTCTTCCCAGATGTTGTCAATAAAAAAAGCCACCATTTTAGTTTCAAAAATGTACCTGTAAAAGAAACTCACTCACTCACAGAAAAAAAATATTGTATTATTTATCTCTATACATTTTAAATTAATCACAGGTCCTCAGCACTTGGCAACAAGACATAGGAACTTGGCAAGTTATGCCTCTACTACAAACAGTACACAAAGTTTTTCACCAGTCTCATTCAGGTCCTTAATATATAATAGTAGTTTTTACTAAAAGAATTGACTTTCCAAAAGCCACCGATTTTTCAACCAAGAAAACCACCAGTCACGTCTTAATGACGCTGCAACTTATGCAAAGCAACAAAGCTATTTGCCATTTCAACACAACTTGTACCAAGTATCTAAGTTGCTGCAACCAGGCGTGACCGATCGTCACGCGTCTACTACGTGAGAGGGAAACTACTGATATTATATTATGTTTCTATATCAGATAAAAAGAATATCTACTAGTAAAGTTGATGGGAAAATTCAATTTCACAGTTCTTGATGTGAAAGTGTTGGGTATATAGTTCTAGGAGAAAATGGCACTTGGTTCTTTGAGTAGATATGACGTTGGTACTTTATAGTTGGCGCTTTTTAGTGTGGTCTGATATTGCATCCATACTTAATATTATAAATGCGAAAGTCACTGTTTGTATTATTTTTTCATGCGTAAGCCACTGAACTGATCGTTTTGAGACATATAGGTGGCCTTGGAGAAGGATATAGACCATTTTTGATCCTGAATCTCTATAAATATATTTACAAATCAAATCGATACCTCCCACGCAAAAAATCGTATCATGTTTTTTAGTAAAATGAGATTTTAGTACTATAATGTAATATTATATAAATACTAAACCTTCTAAAAAAAAAAAATATTCATATTTTCACTAAAAACCGAGTTTCTAACCCGCGAATAGTCTTATCATATTATGTTTTGCGGCTGATAAACACAAAGATTACGTTAAAAATCTCTCTTCTGAAAAATACAAATTTAAACATACGACCTTATGCGCGGGAGGTGTCGAAATGCCGTGCGTAAATCTCGCTAAAACTCGAAAATGGCTCGACCGATTATTTATTTTATTTATTAAAACTTTATGCACAAGTTAAAAAATACTGTACAAAGGCGGACTTAATGCCCGAGGCATTTTCTACCAGTCAACCTTAGGGTGATGCAGAGACAAAACATGGCAGGTGCAACATAAGGGATAGATAACTCGGAAACGGAAAAAGAAATATATACTAACACATAGATTATGATGAAACTATGATATGTTGTTGTTTGCGCGTCAGAGAAGGTTTTAACAAAAAGAAAATATATATATATATATATATATATATATGAAAAAGGCGTTGCGACGCAATGGCAATGGCAGTAAAATAAGTATGAAGCTAAGAGATAGATATAAAAATGAGGCAACTGACTACACAAACTGCGTATTCAAAATGAACAATGAATTATTTGTTAGTTTTAAAATAAGTACTATTTTCCGAAATAATTTCATAGGAACTTAGAACAAAAAAAAGAAACGGCTAAGTGCAAGTCGGACTCGCACATGTAGGGTTCCGTACCACCGTATGATATTTAATATAATGTTTGATGCCAAACTTTTCTTTTGCTGTTTCTATTCAAAATTTCTGGGAGCGCGGTGGAACTAAATATTGAAACAGTTGATTGCTAAAAATTCTTGGAGCGCAGTGAAATCCATGTATGTATGAACATTAAAATTATGAGAATAATGGGTTTTAAGCGTAGTGGACCTACCCCAATATTTAGAAAAGAACGTCTAAAAAAACACGTTTCTTTTATGGGGTCCGTCTTTAATTTTTAACTTTATTCTACTTGTTGTTATAGCCGCAATAACTCATAACATAACATCACGCCTGTAATCCCCGAAGAGTTAGGCAGAGGTGTACCTGAAGTACACCCACATTTCGCCAGTTATGTTTAAGTCCCATGTAATAGAGGGCGAGCCTATTGCCATCAACCGGGCATGAATTCAGACTCCGGGCTGCTGCTGAGAAATTCCAAATGGAAAAACCCAATACCACTTTGCCCGCCCTGAGAATCGAACTCAAGACTTCATGCTCAGCAGTAGCGCTCGGGACCACTAGACCAACGAGGTAGCGACAATCATATCAGTCGAAAGGCGTCTATTGATGGACATAGGCGTCCCCCAATTGGAGGGGTTTGCCATAATCGCCACGCTTGGCAGGCGGGTTGGTGATCGCAGTATGGTGTTAAAAATGCATAGAGAACGCTGCTGCCCATTCTCTAGAAAGTCTCTTAGTCGCCTTTTACGATACCCACGGGAGAAAATGGGGTGGTGCTATTTTTTACGTCTGTCACCACACAGCACTCAACGAAAGAACAATCGCAGCAGCAATAGAAATGTACAATCTGTAAAAATGTCAACTGACTATCTATTACTGTTCAAGAGATACAGCCCGCTGGCAGACAGACCGACGGAAGGACAGATGACAGTGGAGGCTTAGTAATAGGGTTCCATTTGGCATCCTTCGGGCACGGAACCCTAAAAAAGAACAGGGAAAAGTAAGGCTTAAAAATGCTCAGTTTCTCTTGAAAATCTACTACGGTACATAATCCGTAAGGAGGATAAAGTCTTAAGTCGTAAAACAGTGTAACAGCGTATCATAATAAATGTGTGAATACGTTACGCGAACAACTACATTGTTAAAATTAAACATAAAAAGGATTAGTTAATTTAAAATTCCCCGAAAGGGGCCGTATTCATATTTGTACACCTTTGAATTACACCATTCATTTTCCACCGCTGTTAAATATGTATGAGTATACGTCAAAAGTTTTGTATGAGAACCGAAGTAGAAACTTAAAGTATCACTTGGAAGTTGCGAGCTTAAGTATACGAGGTAGGAGTAAAGAGCGTTCGCTATTAAGATTCTGTGACATAGTATAGTCAAATACAATATTCAGGAAAAGCTATTGTGAATGAAAATGTCTCTTTGTTCGTGGGTCCATTGTTGGTCGCGTTCGCTACTTGCTAATGGAGTCTGCATTGTCTTAAACTGTAGTGAATCAGCGTCTGCCGACTTGATTTGGTTCTAGTTTAATTGTATTGCAACCGATTGTTAAGATAAAAGCGATTACGTTTTGCTTTATCGATATTTTTTTGGGCGTATTGTGCTTCATAGTAAAAGGTGTCAGTATTTACTTTCAAACAAAATAAGTGTGGTGGGTCCTCTATCTGTTGTACACGTATGATATACCAGAGCTAGAAAACAATACTATTGCAACCTTCGCGGACAATACTGCCATTATGGATACCGGGTCATGCCATACGGAAGCATCAAAAAGGTACAAATCTCTGTAAATGAAGTTCATGACTAGGCACACAAATGGCGAATCAAATTGAATGAATCGAAGTCACTTCACATTGATTTCACCAACAGCAATGCTATTCTGTAACCATCTCACCGTGAAAACGTAGGTGAACTGAGCGTGGAGTGAGCTGTCAATAATGTCAATCCCTAGTCTCAGATGGAATGACAATTCACTTTGAGATCACCTCACCTAAGTTTTCACGGTGAGATTTTTACAGAATCGACCGGCTGGAATTGTGATTATCACCCAATTTTCATAAATGGCCAACAAGTACCATAGGCAAATACACACTGAAAGAAATATATAGCCTAACTACTTCGGCTATTTCAGCAATAATCAAAGTTTGACAAGGCGTTTGAGAGAGTTTGATAAAAGTTAACTTGATTTAATAAAAGTGATTTGTATAATAAATACATATATATATATATGATAGCGCTGACAAATAAAAACAGTTCCATAGACTGAAACAAACGTCATAACGGCTGATATTGTAACGGAAACACGAATCAGTGCAATAAATAGTGATTTTGCATTACATCATAAAATCGTATTAAATAATAATGAATAATAATGTTTAATCGTATTGTTAATTTTAAGGTTCGTTTTTATTTAATTATTAATTTAAAAGTCTAAGAAGGAAATTGGAACATTTTTACCGTTAGTTTTTTAATTAAAATTATTGTTACCTAACCAAATTTACAATTTAAAAAGGGTTATTAATTACAAATCAAATATTGTGCGCACTTACATTATGTTTACTAAATACAATCTAAACTGTAAAAACAAATGACAACGGAAGTCGTTGCTGTCTGACGTTGATGTTATAAATAGGCTCACTCTAGTCACAGAGCGCTCAGTATTAAATTGTATTTTGAACTGTAAACATCTAGTTGTAAAATAAAGTTATGTGAATCATTGTTGGTGTGTAATAAAGTGTTTACAAGATGTCTGATCGTTATCATTTGAGATCCCTGAGCCCTCCCGCTCTTACATATATATATATAATACAAAACAGCCTTTTGGTTTTGGTTACATGTTGCATAAATTGATGTGGTCACTTTTTTGTGTTACATGTTGACGAAAGTTTGGTTATGTATAAGTAAACATTTTTTCAGTGCATCCAAATACTGCGCAAAACTGCGCTGGAAAGCGCACGTCAAAAAGAAAACACAGGAACTAGACATGCGTTTAAAAAACATGTATTGCTTGATTGGACGGGATTCTTGCCTATCGATACATAACAACATTTTACTATTCTTATGCCAATATGGACATATGGTATCTCCAGTAGGGCTGTATCGAACCGACTAATAGCAAAAAGTTATCAAAACATTCCAGAATAAGATACTCAGGAGTATTGTTAATGCGCCCTGATATATGTATAAGAAATGACGACCTCCATCGTGACCTGGATATGGAACCCGTCACCAACATAATCCAAAAATTTGCTGAAGCCAATGAACACCGACTTGAACGACATGTGAACATCGAGGAAATTCAGCTGTTAGACCAAACAATTAATGTGCGAAGACTAAAACGAACAAAAT
Organism: Dryobota labecula; assembly: GCA_947523025.1. NCBI lineage: Eukaryota > Metazoa > Arthropoda > Insecta > Lepidoptera > Noctuidae > Dryobota > Dryobota labecula. Next base: position 26,024,874 of record OX383287.1, on the reverse strand, counting down.
CTTTTGAGTTAGTGTAGTGGAAAAAGTGTAAAAATAATAGTGACAATAAGATAAGATAAGATAATCGTTTATTTTTCACCACACCTAACATTACCTTACATTAGAGAGGTATCAATACAAAGTACATAACAACAATAATTATACTATGAGAGACTGGTGCCTTAACTAGACGTATGGTCTGTATTTCAGGACACAAGAATGACACACATAATGTAACACATGAACATGAAGTGTATAAATTGTTGTATCAGACTCTAATAAAGTGCAACGGACTTGTGTAAACTACAATCAACACTATTCTAAGTTTCAAAATACCTAATTATCACGTACAAAATTAAGATATATTAAAATTGCTTATTAGTCTTGTAGGCTAGATTGCAATAAAATATTAAGAAACTGGTTCTTTTTAATAAAAAATAAAACAAGATAATTAATATCAGCCTGTTAACCCCAGGTCTCTGCTCATACAGACTAGAGGCACAACGTACATATAACCAACAGACAAAATATACATAGAGTTTTGTCTCTATTAACATGGATTCCATAATTTTGTTGCCTTCGCAGTCCTTGCGTTAGTTTATTATTCACTCACAAATCATTTTACATAATTTTCTTGTTGTTTGGGACAGGCTTTCCAGAATCTATGTTTTTATTATCAACTAGGGCAGTTGCCCCAGTTAGTAGTAACTCTAGTAGGTATATAACTTCCATTATCTCCATGTTAACGAGTACCTACTTAACAATTACAGTCAGAAGTTTATCTAAGAAATATTTCAGTTCTTTTCACGATATTTCAGCTAAGAGCCGGAGTTATTTAACTGTCTGTTCGGTCGATAAGCAAGGCTGCATTTTATGGCCTTTCGGAGAACATTCTGGAGATAATTTGTGTTGGTATTTTTTCTGCATTTTATATGTTAAGTAATAGCTGTCTCCAGACTGGCAGATTATCATAAAAGTACCGCTGAAGTTTATATGGATTGTAGCGTTCGAGTTTTTCTTTTCGAGGTGACGCCGCTCTCTGTATATTTTTGTTTTTGTTGCTTTTTGTATAAAACGGAGTGTGGATATTATGTTAATTCTGTGTAGGGGAATTTGAGTATTCTAATAGCTCGCTTTTATTTAGCTTCTGATTCAAATGTGAACATAAAAGGTTGGTAGTGTTTTGATAGCATCATTCTGTTCAAATCTGAGTTCTCTCAAAGCGTCGTAAGTCAGACAAGAATCACTTTGCATAAAACATGAAACTAACAATGCTGTTACTGAGATTCCCGGTTTAAATTAAGACGTATTTCAGTCCTTCAACTTCATAATTCCAAATACTACTGTGAATCAACAAATCAAACAAAAATACTTGTTAATACCACTAATAAAACTCCACGAGCTCATAAAACTTTATATAAAGTTATTAAACGAGGGATTTCAATGAAACTCTAGTATTATGTGGGATCAAAATGGCCGTTTACCTTGTTCGGCCACAGTCTTGTTCATACAAAGGTGTATGAACTCAAGATCACTAGAATGCGGGCTTGGCATCCAAACTGCTTAATCAACTTTAGACACATATTCTTGAGGTGCGCGATATGTTTAGGGTGATATTTTGTCGGTTAGTCACTGTAAGGGGAGTCAGTTTTGCACTTTGGAGCGTTTGCAAAAACGTATTGTTAAAAGTGTCTTTCCTAAAGAATACCAAAGATAAGATTATGTACAAGAGATGCATTTTTCATCACTTTCAGATAAGTTCAGTTGTACAAATTTTGTTGCATTTGTATGATTAAATCGCGATGGGCTTACAAAACCCTGGTACTACAGAACTTCCGCAATAGTTGCGGATCCATCCATCAATTATTTAATTTTCTTCATCACCATAAGGAAAAGAACTGCATCGATGATGAGCAGGGTCCATGGTAGCATCAACACTGTCCTCAGAACGTGATCGTGCAAAATTGATAGTACCTTTACTGTGTACTGGGCAGGTATAGGAATAGAAAATAGATTTAGTAATTATAGTGTAACTTGTTTTGTTTACTAACAAATTACTAACACGGTTTCGTAGTCAAAAAGGAACCCTTATATTTCTACCATGTCCGTCTGTCTGTCTGACCGCGGCTTAGCTCAGAGACTCTTAGTACTAGAAAGCTGTGATTTGGCATTGGTATATTTGGTATAAACATATTAATTACGCCGAAAAAGTGGTAAAACAAAATCTTGTTTTTTGTTTTAGTTTTGTAGGGTACCTCCTGTGCACGTAAAGTAGGGATGATATTTTTTTTCTCATTTTGTCCCATGTTGAGGAGTACCGTTGGATAGATCGTTCAAAAATATTGTGAGTCTGTGAAAGGCCATTTTTCGATTCAGGGATCCGTTTGCGTAATATAAAGCTTTAAATTTTTATTTTTTGTTAGTCTAGTCTTTTCAAGTTTGCCAGCTAAATGGTAGTTTTAGGATAAGTGAAAAAATTCACGGCAGTAGTATATTATATAACGAAGTTAAAAGGAAAACTATCCCAGAACATACATGATAACGAGTAATAGTCAACCAACTTACATTTGCAGTTGGAATGTATGGGAAAGCATGTATTTCAACTGAAATGTTAAGTTTGTTTTTGGGATAAATTCGTCTCAACTACGGAACCCTTCATTTTGCGTGGTCTGACACGCACGTGCGTCTGTACTTCTGATATCCCTACTAACGCCCTCTTTGTAACAATTTATGGACTGTGAGTCAGAAATAAAGATAAATGATAAAATAGTGCCATTCTGGAAATTGAGAAACTAGCCGTTCAAACTCAAACCATTTATTTCAATTAAACCATTTACCACTTTTGAATTGTCAAGGAGTCGGTCAGTAAGAAAAATGAAGCTACATGCCCATTCCAAAGCGTAGTAGGTACCTATGGAGAAGAACGGGCAAGAAACTCCATGGACACTCTTTTAAATTAAATTGTTACATCTACAATGTTGAATTTATAACTAAATGTTAGAACGATGTAAAAATAAAAATAAAAACGTACACTTTAAAAGCGTCCAGAGTAGATACAACAAATAGAAACAAAAAAAAAAAAATATATATATATAACCCGTGGCAGCTAAGAGATGACCAGTCCCAACTGACGGTACCCGTTCACGAACATGACGCATGGATTAGCACCATTCAGCTCAACCATTTTGAAGGGAGCTAAATGATCCAACAACGTTATAGTATGAAACAATATTCTCTGAAACATACTGTATCACTTTACAAAACAATATTGTCATTAATTTGCAATCCAATCCCTAATTCTATATGTTTTTATCAAAGAAGAAGTCAATGGCAATGGGAATACGTTAGCTTCTCGTGTTTGTTTTGGATCCCAAGTAAATAGCGTTCCGGTTCTGATCATCTTTATAAATACAAAGGCTACTGTTTATTATAAGTCAATATATTTATGTCAGTTTGTGAATGTCCTTCTTGGAACTATGATGGTTCCGAGAAGTCTCGTCTTGTCCTTATCCCAAATTATTTGGGGACAGCTCTTATTCCAGCAATTATTTGTAAATTTTCCGTACAATTTGTAATAGTTTAAAATTTCAGTGGTTGGTAACCATTTAGAAAGAAAGAAACAAAGATTGGTTTATTATTATAAAAACACTTGCATTTAAAAATATAGGTTTTACGTTACGAGAACAAAAACAGAAATAGTCGGCAACTACACGTCGTGACCATGACGCTATGTGATTTCAATTTGGACGTATGGCATCCAACTTTGGGGCTTGGGCTAAACGAAGCAACGTTAAAATAATCCAACAACTCCAAAATAAAGTATAAAGTATGTTATAAATGCATCATGGTACATTATAAATGACGACCTCTACCGTGACCTTAAAATGAAACTTGTCACCACCATAACCCAAAAATTTGGTGAAGCCCACAGACTTCACTGACATGTGAATATCGAGGCAATTCAGCTGCTAGACACGGGCATAGTGCATAGGCTACAGAGGACTAAACTATTGTGTGAATGAATAGTAACTATGCTGTGTAAGACACACATGTAAGTCATGAACGGTGTTTTTATTAATTATATCAGACTAAGAAAGTGCTACGGAATTGTGTAAAGGCGCAAATTAACTTAGTTATAATGTAATCTATCTCGTAAAATAATAAGCTAAGAGTTACATTGCTTATTAGTTTATCAGGTTAGATTGTAATAAATTATTAAGAAAGGAAAAATAAAACGAAATGTGATTTCAGGTGATTGCTACGAATCGAAAAGAAAGTACTGCAAAATTTATACTACTCCTATTTATTCCTCTCTTCAAATAACAAAGCTGTTGTTCAAAGAATGTTTTTTAATTCTCTGTTTTAATTTAAATCGCTCGCTTGCACTCTCTGCGTTCAATGGCTGTGGACGCCGAACCTGACTGTGATGTGTTTACAAATAGAAAATGCTCTTGTCAATGAGTCTGGACTATATTGTGGGAATATAAGAGTATGATTGTAGTGTGGTTCACATGTTTTTAACTAACATTTGGTAATATGATATGTTCTAAAAGTAACGTTATGTTTTTTAGCTTTGAGAAAGTAATTTAATTATTAAATTGTACCTACCTGAAAATTGGATTACCTTACCTACTAGCAAGTTTATGCAATTATGCACAAGTTCACAAAAATCAATCTGCCTAGACTTTTCTCAACTATATTGGGGTCATCGTGTTACTGGGTAATATGATGCCCCTTGGTGAGACTGGTTGTCAGACTTTCGGGCTTCTGACGACCCGTAACGACTGTCAAAGATCCACGAATAACAGCCGAGACCAACGGCTTAACATGCTTTCCAAGGCACTGATGAGTCTCGGTATGTAAAGATGGTCACCCATCCACAGATCAACCGCGGTAAGCGTAGCTTAACTGTGCGGCTCTTATTACTTAGCCACGAGCTCCTCCCTGCACACGTTCACAAGTTCACAATACAGTACTATTCATTTTTCGCCTCATTTTACGACATGGAGATATATTGAAACTAGAATAAAAGAAAATTTTGTATGAGAATTGACCTTCTGGACGCAACTTCAAACGAATGAAATTTTGAAGAAGATGTAATGACGATTACCGAATGATGAGATTGAATGTTAGTTTAGGGCCCGTTCACACGTACCACAACCACACCACATCGCAGCGGCAAAATGTGGGCAAGCCGTGGTTACGTATTAATAGTGTCGCTGTAATTTTCTTGCAGTTGAAATAATAATAATTAATTTAATTCAGACATTCACAGTCCATACACACACATACATTAAAATTAAAATTATTTATAAATTATAATTATACTATTTTAAAACAAATAAAAATCCAAAATAAAACTGTGATTAATAAAATTTAAATTCTCTGTTCATTAAAAATAACAATTAAAATTGTAAAAATGTCAGAATTGTAAAATAAAATGTCAAAATGTTATAAAATAAAAATTAAAAATCTGTATAAATTGTAAACAAAAATAATAATATTACATAAAATTAAAAATTAAAAATGTAATATAAATATATTTGTGTTGTCGCTAGCAATTGCGATGTGGTTACGTTGTGGCTAGTGTTTGCAGATATGTAGACAGATGGTTGTGGTTGCGTTGTGGCTGCAACATGGCCTTAATGTGGTCGGTATCGCCCACAAAGTTGATTTTTATGGTCAAATATGGTCCGTGTGAATAAATTATTCATTTTAAACCGACTTCAAATAAGGAGGAGGTGCTATGTTCGTTGGTTTTATTATTATTTATGTTCATCGATATTTGCGTCGATTGTGGACCGATTTGAGAAATATGTTTTTCGTTTGGTAGAGAAAGCTTACGCGGTGATGCCATATAAATTGTATTATCTTTGCTTGGGAAGTTTTTGAGTAAGCTTCAATAATACGTATTTTTCCCACGTTTCGTACGTGGATAATAATAATAATAATAATAAAAATATTTAAAAATGTTTTTAAATGAAATAAAGGAAATAATAATAAAATATTTATTTGCGTAAAACATGGTATAAAATTGTGTTAAATACAGATTTATATGGCACACACATGTTTAGCTAGGATAAAAACGTAGCATGCAAAATTATAAAGTTAGGTGAAGAAGGCATCAACCATCAGTATTTTTAAAAACATCAACATTTTTTATCCAAAAATTGTTTTAAACTATAAAAACTACATTCCAGTAACCATTTATAAAACTTAATTTTAAATAATCTTATATTCAATGTTTTGAAGTGCCTTGGTATTTTGTTATAGACGCGCACACACATTGCTAAGCAATTATTATTGTATTTAGCTAGTCTAGGTAAATCATTCAACACTAGTTTATGAGGATCTCGTCTGTTCCTAGGAATAACCTCATTTGCAGTCTTAAATAATTGTTTATTTTTAATGACAAACACACATATTTCGTAAATGTAAAGTGACGGTAACGGTAACAAACCAAGTTTCTTAAATATTGGTTGGCATGAGTCATCAGGTTTAAGACCGCAAATTGACCTCATGCACTTTTTTTGAGCGATGAATGCTCTACAGAAATCGGTGCTATTCCCCCACATTATAAGGCCATATCGTAGTAGCGATTCGACGTACGCGTGGTATGACATTACAGCAGTTTTTATGTTAGTTACATTTTTAACTTGCTTTAGTGCGTATACAAATTTATTAATTTTTGTGCTGACAGTGCCTACGTGTTCTTTCCAATTAATGTCTTTATCTATTACTACGCCTAAAAATCTTGTATGCGTTACTTCTTTGATTTTATTAATATTGAGTTTAATGTAATTTTTATGATTATTTGATTGATTGAATTGGATGTAAACAGATTTGTCTAAATTTATTTTTAAATGGTTAATGTCAAGCCAATGCAGTAATTTGTCAATTGTATTATTAATGTCAAGCTCATGGTCTAATATGGTATTATGTTTTTTGTTAGATGTCACTATAATAGATATGTCATCGGCAAATAATATGCAATTATGATTAGTTATTTTTATAATGTCATTTATGTAAATGAGGAATAGTTCTGGGCCTAGTACACTACCTTGTGGAACGCCATATTTATTATGTCTATATTCTGATGAGTAATATTTAATGTCATTATTTTCGTTTTTTTTTTTTACTAATAATGACACGTTGTTTTCTATTACTTAAGTAGGACGATAACCACTGGAGTACTGGTCCTCTAATCCCAATAGCTTCTAACTTTTCTAGCAATATGCCGCGTGACACTAGATCGAAGGCTTTCGATAGATAAAAAAAAAGGCCAGTAGTAATATAATTATTATTAATATTTGATAGCACAGCTTGCATAAGAGTAAAAATAGCCAACGATGTGGATTTGTTCTTTTGAAATCCAAACTGCTCTTCACTTATAATTTGAAATTTATTGCAGAAATCAGTTAATCTTTTGTACATAAATTTTTCATAAATTTTAGACAAGATGGGTATTAAAGTTATAGGCCTGTAATTATTAATGTCACATTTATCTCCCTTCTTGAATAAAGGCTTTATTAAGGACAGTTTAAATTTTTCAGGGAAGGTTCCATGTGAAAAAGACATGTTTATTAAATGAGTGAGAATACGAGTATCCGTCAGTTCATTACAGCAGGCTTTTATGATTTTCGTATTCATTTCATCATAGCCCTCCGATCTGCTGTTGGACTGAGACATTATTTCTTGTCGTACCTCGTATGCCAGCATTGGTCTGAGAAACATTGAGTGGACTGATGTACTTTTGTAGTGGTCTTGCTTAGTGCTTTTTTCCTCTGGAATATGCGTTAAATTTACATAATGATTATTAAACATTGTAGCTATTTGTACAGGGTCTGTAATTATAGTATCATTTATTTTATAAATTCAATCTTATCTTTTTGAGTGTTATTATTTATTTCGTTTTTAATGACAGTCCATGTGGCTTTACATTTATTATCATGAGTATTAATATATTTTATGTTAGCATTCTTTTTGGAATTATAAATACATTTCCTTAATAGATTTGAGTAATTATTATAATTAGTTTTATTAATTAAATTTTTATTTTTATAGTATCCATAGCGTAGCTTCCGTTTAGTTTTGCAACTTTGTCTCAAACCTTTACTTATCCACTTTTGGGTATTGTTATTATTCCTATTGACTTTAACTCTTACTTTGGGAAAACATAGATCATAAAATAGACACACCAGTTCATGAAAATCATTGAAAGCGCAATTTGTGTCAGTTTTCAGATAAATAATGATGATGATGATGATGATGATGTTATAATAACTTCCTCTCACTGTTATTTATAGCAGGTGTTCGAATTTGTGTGGGGTACGTACCACAAATAAGTCGGTGGAAAAAAAAAATACAAAACCAAAGAGAAAGACTTCAGAAATTAAAGTAATTTTTTACTTTGTAAAGTTTTTTTGGAAGTCGGTTGTTTTTTTTTTGTAAAAAGTTTTTTCATCCAAATTAACGCCTGTCTACGTGTTGTCGTTGTGGTGTGATTGAGGTATGTGTGATCGAGCCCTTATAAGAATAGTCTCAAATTTTAATATTGCAGTCACGCACATCCTTATGCGTTCCACGTTTGAAATTAAATAGCAAAAGCGGCCGTGACGTGGCTTTGTGTTCTGTTTGAGTATCCAAGTATAACCTATCCACTGAAAAAAACCTTTAGACGCTATCGACATTGAAACTTGGCCCACAAACTCATTCCATAAGGGACTTGATTCAAACGTGACGCGAATTCTCATTCTGTGATATTTTGGGTCGGTTAATGTCGTTTTACTGCTCAATCTCCTACGGGGATCGGACAGAATTTGATACGAGAACTCTTCTAATATATCTTTTTTTAAATATAATTCGAAGGGTGAGTGTGGAATAAATAAAGGGATTTGAATAGGAAACGAATATTGCGGTGTTGTGTGTGAACATAGTCGTGATTTTTAGTTTGAAAGTTTAAAGTGCCACAAATTAAATGCACCTACTCTTGTAGTTTGCAATATCTTAAGATTACCTATGGAAAATATAGGTTGCGGGCTTTAAGCGTATTTAATCAACGACCTATAATAACAATAAAAATAAATTATAAAAACAAAACTAAAGGAAAACATAAACACTACATAATGTAGTAGGTACCCAATTGTTTTAAACTGCAATGTATCCAGTCAATATTTTCAAAGCACTTTTATTGCTACACTCTCACCCCAAAAACACGATAACGTTCATCTTTAATTTGCAACATGATGCTGAAATTCAGCCAAACATGATCGGACAAATCCGCTTTCGGCCGCTTCTGGGCGGATTATACCAGTTTTAACCGGATTCAGGCGGGTGCCACTGACACCGGCATTGTAACAAATACATATTAATTCTTGTCCACAATCCGCGCATAATTGAAACGACAATATCGGTTAACATGGGGCTAATATAAACTGTTTTTGATTGTTAACCTATTTTAATGATGTTATTGATTTATGAATGGAGACAATTGTTTTGGTTTAGCGCGAATGAGATTAGTGGGGATTTACTGAATAGTTATGAGGCGAACTATTAATTGAATTTAATTATTCAGTTGTAACATAAGGCTACTTGCATTTTGGTATTTGGGTGGTACAACCGTAAATACCACACGACGCTTTGTTGCATGAGGGTAGGCAGAAACTACATAACGTCACTGGTGTTTGTATACTTATTAAGAGCGATAAAGTTTTGTTTTTAGAATATGAAAACTGACCCCATATTTTTTTATAAACAAAAACCTACAAACTAAAGTTCTCTTCTAAAAATCTGATGACACACAAAGTAGATAGGTACATATTTATTTGATGAAATAATAATATACTGCGAAGCTCACATAATATCATTACATAAGGAAGGGACAGATGTAATGCTAATCTGAATAGAGGAAATAGATTAGTTGCTGAGATCAAGGAAGGGACGGAAGCCAGATAATTTTGTATCGGGAGGACGGCTCGATGATTGTGATAGGACAAAGTTAGGTATGATAGAGATATTGGATAAAGCAATCATGTGAATATAATGTATAGGTAAATATTACGATTTTTTATTTAAATAAATTAGTTTATCTATACAAATAAATAAAATTTTAGTTTCTGTTTGTAATGTAAAAGTGTGCCTTTATGTGCCTTTTACTAAATGCATAATTATGAAAGTATATATATAGAGAATAAGTTTTTAACCAGTGCGTAAATTTTGTTTTGGTGGTTCAGTATCTGTAATAGAACACATTTCTATACATATACAATACTTACAATACTTCCAATACTTTTATTTTTGGTCCACTTGAAATCAGCAAAATATGAATACAATATATTCGTAATAATATCAATGGGCGAGCGTACAGCTGATAGGTAAACTACTACGTTCCACTTCACTGATCGCGCCGCCGGCGCGTTGCGCGACGAGTATATACTAGTTTCAAAATAAACATCTTTCGTTCACGATACTTTCATTTTTTTGCACTAAGACATTTCAAAATAAGAAATAGGTGTATAATAAAACACGTTTAAGTTTAATTCGTCATAATTTGCGCACTGATCAAAAACTTTTCCTGTATATAAATAAATAAAATTTAAGTGTCTGTTTGTAATGTAAAAAAAAAAACAGCTTTTTACTAAATTCATATGAAAGTATATAATTATATATAAGTAACAATAAAACAATTTTTAAGTTTTTTGTCTGTCTGTCTATTTGTTTGTTCCAGCTCATCTCCGAAACAGCTGGACCGGGCTGACGGGAATTTTACTGACAGATAGCTAATAATGTAAGGAGTAACAACCTACTTTTATTTTAGAAAAAGCTTATATAAAAATGAGTATGATAACAGCAACATTATTTAAAGTTATTATTATAATGTAATCTAAGAGAGCCCACACAAAGTGACATTCTGTCAGCGATAACGATGATAGAAAGAACAAAAGTCACAAAATCATATTCTTCTTGTTCTCACACACTATAATATTGTCTACTTACATTTCTCCTTTCGCAGGTCTGCTGGAATAAATTTCTTTAGAAATAAGCAGCACCATGTACTCAGTACTTATATTATGTCCCATCTGTATCTATTTTACTGTTTCTTTGTAACTAATAAAATAAATAAATAAAATGTATTGGATTGGTTGAAATAAGGAACGCTTTGAAAGCATTTGCCACTTGTCTGGGCCTGCAAGCCCTGTTTTCGTAAAAAAAAAATCCATAGTTATCAATATACAAATAAAAAAGTTATTTAATTTTCATTATTCAAATAAAAATTGCAGCATTGCTTTTTCATTCATATTTTGGTTTAGCGGACTGACGTTATTCAAAAAGTTCCCGTCATACTACATAGTTTAGTTATAGTAGTTATAAACAAAAATTAACTGCTACGCAACACAGTTCCGACCCCTACAGTTAGTATTCCTTGTTTTAGTTAAAAATTTATGAACATATTAGTTAATTTTATGTGTGTTTATATAGAGGTGACGATGGAAGGGAGCTTTAACATTAAAGTTCATTACAGGGTGCTTTAAAAGAGCCTCCACAAGTGACCACATATGTACTGTCAACCTGGTCACTTTTGAAAACAAATCGAATTAGAAACTTCGCTTAAATTGAAACTATGTAACTGTTACATAGACAAATAAACCTTATTGATTTATATACAGAGATCGGAATAGGTACAGTTAATTTACCTAAGCTTCCAGGAAAGATGTAACATAGAGAGGATAATATCTCCTCTAAAATCCCGCAATAATTTTAATTACTTTTAAATCCCGGGATTTAAAAACTACGAATTATTTATTGGACTTTATTTATAGTAACAATTTATTGATTTGAAGGCCGCGAATATGCGATCGTCACGCGAATTAGCGATCGTCGCGCGAATAAGCCATGATGCAAAACCTAAATATTTGCACGGCTGAAATGCCATAGTTCTTAAGGGCACTCTAGTCAGTCATTCTTCCATACAAACACAGTATAGTGATTACTTGCCTGTTTGACGGTGTACATTCAAAACTAAAAATAATATAAATTTGACTCACCATTATCTATTCCTGTATAGAAGCAGAATTCGGAAATAAATATTGGTTTGGAAGTTATGAGCGTCAAAACTTCCATATTTCAACACTAATTTCAACTCATCTTTGGGCGTAAATAAATATATTATGTAGTGTGAAAATGTCAAAATAGAAACCGTACGCCTAGATAATTTATTCAAAAGTTCAAATAATTTTATTTTTTGTAGATATATTATTACGTAATTTTGTCATTATATCTATACGCCCAAAGGTCTGTTCATAAAATGAAATCGCGCATGTGTGCGTCATTACCGTTGGTATACTACACAGGAGTGTGTATCCGTGCGCGCACTATCTTCTTACTGCTCATCACTGTGTCTGTCCCTTTCGCACACAATGTTAGTTGAAATAGCATGCATTTTGATCACGCTCACCAACGAGTTCGAGCCGTCGACTAGCTTCACCTTAAGAACTTAAGATATTAATAATTCAAGCGATGGTCACGCGAATATACGATCGTCGTGCTCATAGGTCACTTTTTGTGCGGTGAACCTAAACGTGTGGTCGCACCGACAGAGGGCATTTTTCGGTTTTGGACCAAAAAATTACATAATAATATGCATAAGATCTCACGCGGGGATCGCTTTTAAATCGAGGTGTTATACGGTAGGTACGTCAGGCGCACCCTTCGGGCAATGGGCTGTCAGTCTCGCTACCAAAGCTGAAAAATGTTTCATCACTTGTAACAAAAATAAAATATGTTCCTACGATATTAAAATACAAACTTCAACATTTTCTCAAATGTATACAAGACTACAGTAGAACGCATATTAAAAGGTAATTAAAGTAGCGAAATAACCCAGCAGTAATTTAATTCTACCTCCATACAACCTGCTTGAGTATTCCAGATATTAAGGCAGGTTCATACTTACATCTATAGCCCGGTAGTTAACGTAGTCTGTAACACGAAAGGGGCGGTCTCAACGAGCAGTGTATACACTGTCGCTACCTTCCGGCCAGCGGTGTGTACCGGCTTTATTGTTGTGTATGCTAGTGTATACAGTGTCTTAGTAGAGCTAGCGTAATTGATGTATTGTGTTTCATTCGTAGGGAATTATAGTTACGGGTTGGAGCAATTATTAAAAAATAAAATTGTTTAGTAATGAATGTATGGGTGGGAAATTGAATTTGAGTTGCACGCAGGCATGGGTATTTTTCGTAGAACACAAAATATTAATATTAAAACTCTTTTGAAATAATTGTAACCAAAATCAAATCAAAATATTTTATTTCACTTAAATCTGCATGGGCCCTTATGAAACGTCAGAAACTAGGTGCACGGTTCCAATTGGTTGTTTCCTATGGGGAAGAGCAGGCAGGAAGCTGCACGGTTACTCTTTTAAATTATGATTTTTTATAATGATGTTACAGGAAAATCTATAAGAAGCCTATGGTCTTAAAATAACATGGTAAATCTCTCGATATTGTGCATACGAACTTACATTTGCAGTTGAAATTTATGGGAGACTATGTTTACCAACCACAATGTTAAGTTTGTTCTTAGGATAAATTCTTCCCAACCCTTCATTGTGCGTGGTCCGACACGCACTTGGCCGGTTTTAAAACAAGCAATACCATTTGAAGGTATTTAAATCATCTAAAGATAAAATAACTTACGATTCCAGGGCCTCAAGTCTGCTATTATAATAGTGTCAGAATGGTCTCTTCATTGTGAGTTTTTGACAGATTTGCCATACAAACACTGTCAAATACTCACAATGGCGAGACCATTCTGACACTACCTATTGTAATAGCAGACTTGAGGCCCAAGACACCAGAAAATAGTAAACAACATGCCTTTATGAGCGAATAATTTCATTAGCTAAGCAAAACCCAATAACTACATAATGTGTTATAATTTCACTACTTACCTACATCAAATTCGAGGTACTTGTATAATATTTGGCAGCAAATAATGGTAGTAACGTCGTGAATAAAATATGACGCTACTGAAGTCGAGGCAAAAATGCGAGAGCAATTTCCCTTCATGATGTTACTTTATATCATCGAGTGAGGTTTATGTTGTCTACTTAACAAGGATAAACACGATCGTTATGATTATTTAGATTCTTATAACAAGGTCATTTTCTTTTAGTATTCTTTGGCTCAAGAGAAGAGAAAGAACGGAGAATTTTATTAAGTATTGCATAATTTTGACGATACGGTGAGCGCAATAGTTAAACGATTGACTGCGGCGCTGCATGTTGCGGGTTCGATTCCCGCACGGAACAAATATTTGTATGACCTACAAGTAGTTGTTCCGGGTTTGGCTGTTTGTGTATGTGAGTTTAAGAGTTTAAATGTTTGTAAACGCACCCACGACACAGAAGAAATTCCTAACCACCGGGCCACCATTGCTCCCCATTATTAAGCACTAGCTTCTGCCCGCGACTTCGTCCGCGTAAAATTCAGCCCCGTCGTATCGCATTGCCCGCCCGCACAATTACTCCGATTTCGCTTAGCGTTCTATCCGACTTCATGTCGTTTACTGCCGGCTCCTTAAGGTCGTAACGTGATGTTAAATAGCCTATATATAACCCTCCTAAATAATTGTACTATCCAACACTGAAAGCATTTTCAATTCGAACCAGTAATTCCTGAGATTAGCGCGTTCAACCAAACAGTTTAGTTTTTTTAAATTATGTATCTCCTAAGATGTTGATTGAAATCAAGTCAAGGATAATTTTGTTTACATTTAAATACTTGTGATTAATAACATATTTATTTGGATAAGGATTAATATTATGTTGATAAAACTCCTTCGCAAATAATGCATTAATTTCGAACAAATTTGATTACCATAAAAAATGTTATAGTGAGTCAATCTTAAAAGATAGACACATGATGTGGCAGACTCTTTTTTAGAACTTTTAAAGGGGAACAATTTTATCATACATAATATTTGCGTAACTTAAACCGTTTACGCAGCGCACGCAACGGAAGCTCTCAAAAAGGAATAATTTTTCCCGTTTTTGCAACATTTTTCATTTATGCTCAGCTCCTATTGGTTGTAGCGTGATGTTATATAGCCTATAATATTTCCCGATAAATGGTCTATCCAACACAAATTTCAATTCCAATCAGTAGTTCCTGAGATTAGCGCGTTCAAACAAACAAACAAACAAACTCTTCAGCTTTATAATATTATAGTATAGATTACATTTTTTAAACAAGAATATAATTAGCAAGGGTGAATTTCACCATTGAAACTGAACTTTTAACTGAAAATTTTATGGAATGAGAGCTCTTGAACGCGGCTTAGAAGTGCTGCTCGCGTCTTAAGTGCGAAATTCACTAATAATACTGAATTATTAGTGAATTTCGCACTTAAGACTTTAGTGACTTTTAAATCTGTTATTACGCCTTCAAATAATGCAAATAAGTTGTGCTAAAAATATATTATGTTAAACTAGAACGCATACACATTAATTCTTTATGTGAATAATTTAGTATTGTAATAAAATACTTGATGAAATAAATTTAGGGAGTAATGTCTACCCAAAACCAACATTTTTTTTTTCACAAAAAGAAAAATACTTCACTGAAAATTCATCCCAAATACGGAACCCTTCATTCTGCGTGGTTTGACACGCACTTGGCCGGCATTTTTTAACCTATTTAGGTTAAAAAAAGAAAGAAAGAAAAAGAAGAAGAAAGAAGAGAAGAAGATTAGCTGCGCTAATTTAAGCACAGCTAATCTGTTGCTTGCTTATTGATAAAACCTTATGTCGTAAATAAAAATGTGATTTAGAAAATCCGTTCTTTTAAACTAAAGCGCAAAGCCAGAATAGTTCATTAGCTTGCAAAAGAAAAACGACAGACGCAAATGGCATACAATTTCCCAGCTGCATATAAAAATGATTTCGACAAATCCTTTTCATAAAATAACTTGGTATTATCAACAGTGTTTTATTCAATCTACGTCAGAGGGCTTAAGCCGGGTCTCCATTTGTGGGTTTAAAGCCAAGCACAAGCTATTTTGTCAGCGACAGTGTGCTTCTGACAGGGTGCAAGCTATGTTAGTGTGGCTGTATGTCACACCGGAGCGTTATTTCCGCATGGCTGGAAGCAATATGAAGTGACTTGTGGGGAAATATTTTGGAAATGGTTTTGCGAACTTTTTAGAGTTCCGTCGTCAGCAAGGAACCCTTAATGTTAAGTTTGTTCTTGGGATCAATTAAACCCTTTATTGTGCGTGATCCGACACGCATTTCCTTTTATATTGCCATCAATAAAATTCGTCACTAAGACTGGTTGTTTATTTATTAGATTTTGTGCCAATTTTAGGATGCACGACTTTGACTTTTACACTCAGAAGCTTCAAAGTGAATTCAGTGGTCTTGTAATTATTTATTAATTTTAAAAAACACCTTGGGAATAAAGAAATAGGTATGCAATATTTCTTTATTCCCGAATAAGATTACAATTATTTCACACTTGTTCGAGTGGAAACGAATAAAAAACTCAACAAGATTACGACTACGAGTATTACTGAAATGATAAGCCTGTTCAGTACGACTATTTGTGTATTTATATTATTGCACACGTACAAACTTGGTATATAGCAATATTTAACTATTGAATATATTTATCTATTAAATATTCAAATATTGAGATATTCAATATAATATTATTATAGACTTTAGATTTCTTGAAACATTTAGGTTCCGAGGCTCTAAGAGAACTAACTTAGGAACTAGGCGACGCGCGACGCTCGAAACATTAGTCTCCATTCCGCTCCGTTAAAAAACCAGTACTTTTATGGTAACTGTCAAATGAGATAATTTTAAACTTCATGACTACGCTAATACAAAAATCATTTGAGGCAAATCATATACTTTCAATTTTATATTTAGTGTTTAAAATCACTACAAACCTTATTAATATTTGGAAATCATGACATAACGGTGTAAAAGAAGACCAGTCCTTTTCTCAGAGTTGTAGAACAAGTAAATTCTTTTTCCGACTCGTGTTATAAGGACCCATTTATTTTATTTAAGTGAAGTTTTTCAGTATACAATGACAGGCTAATAAGATTATAATTATATACATTTTTGTATAAGGTTTAATACAAAAGCGGTAAATAAAACTCTGGACAGAAGAGTGGGTTCCGTACTACCGTACAATATTTAACACTATACTCCATTTGAAATAAGATTAGAGATTTATATAAACCTTTTTGACTCCTTTCATACCGATTTTGACTTGTATTCCGTAGGCATAAGGATGGCATTAAAAGCAAAAAAGTGGTTCCAATACCAACTGTTTACTGCAGCTGCCATTTGTCATGCCACCAACGCAATAGAAGTCAAAATCAGTTGAACGGACTGTAAAAAAAAAGGATTATTTAAATGTCTAACATAATTTAAAACGGAGTATAGGTATTTTTATTACAGCGGTCAAGTTACGTTTACGGTTCAAAATATACAGCCCTGTGACAGAGGGTCGGACGAACGGACGGACAGCAGAGCCTTAATAATAGGGTCCCATTCGCACCCTTCTATTCCGACCTCGCCGCCGAGGCCCCGCACGAAATCCCCGACTAACGAATAGTCCTCCCCGACCCTTGACTGTAAGTGAAGCGCCAGCACGCGTTTTAGCTGAGCAGCATGTAATCCAAACTCCCCACGATAATAATCAAAACACTGATTTTATCCAGCTACCGTCGGTCCCTTGCCACCCTCCCTCCGACTCAGCTGCCCTAAGCCGAGGTTCGTACCTCACAGGGGGTGCCCTTAGCGAGCAGCAGTCGTTTAGTTTATAGTTTTTACGCCCTGGCTGGAGGCATTAAGTTTCGTTAGGAGCTTAAGGCCGGAAGTCCGGGAAAGTCCGGTTAAAGAGTCGGAACCTTAGTGGTTACACTCTGAGATGACCAGGAAAAAAAAAAAAAAAGCACCCTTCTGGTACGGAACCCCAAAAATGCCTTTATCTAATACTATTTCATACAGTCATATTCTTTTTGTATAAAGATTTTCTATCATGTCGTTTGATATTAAGATCAAATCCTGAAAAGGATTTCTATCCTTTATAGTTTATATTTGGGACAAGACAAAACGTTAACGAGTCAATTGGATTTATTTTCTATTGTTAATATTTTTCCTTGATCTTTCTCTTGTATAGCACGTTACTTTCCATTAACTATTTCAGTATACCTTCTTCGTAATTAGTTTTGTATCGCTAATGCTTTTGTGTTTACTTTTAGTTTTTGATTATATACGCCTGGCCTGGGCCGTGCTGATGAGAATGTTGTGATGGATCAGATGTATGTGTGGAGTGACAAAAATGGCTAAAGTAAGAAATGAGCTAGTATATCAGAGGAAGTTTTAAAATGATGCCAGTGACAGAAAAGTTGAAAGGAAATCGTTTGGCTTGGTATGAGCATGTGATGAGGAGGGAGATAACGCATATGATGAAAAGAGTGATGAATATAAATGTTGATGGATGGAGAGGGAGATGAAAGCCAAAGAAAAAATGGATAGATGGAGGAATGATATTAAAGAGCCTTTATTTGGTATAGGACAGATTCCGGATTGGACAGATTCGAAATTAGGCAGATTCGCTACTCGACAGTTTCCTAGATTGGGCAGATTCTTGGATTCAACGGAATAGCTACACGGCAGAAAATGAACAGTAGTGCATAAAATATACTTCGTGATCAATTTAAAGGACATCGTGGCGTAGACTTAATTCAATAGCTGAATTCACCTGGGTGCATTAAGTCTACTAAATAATATAATTTGTTCACCCAGGTGAATTGTTTTCGACGCCAAAGATACTGCCTACCTCATTAGACTATTTCAATATATTTATGAAAACTCCTTGAATAGCTCGCCGCTTTACGTCATTGTAATTTAGCCTGAACTTCAAACAAATGCATTTAAAAATGATCTCCCTCCCCTTGTACCATGTTACTTGTGGTCGGCGTAACACGTTTTCTCTTTCCATTCTCCCCTGTCAACCGTCACTCTATTATTCACTCCCTTCTCTTTCATATCATTCCTCACACAATCCATCCATCTTTTCTTTGGTCTTCCTCTCCCTCTCCATCTATCAACATTTATATCTCTCTCTATCTTCTCGTCACATGAGTTTCCTCCCTCTTCATCACATGCCCATACCATGCCAAACGATTTCTTTGCAACTTTTCTGTCACATGTCTTTTAAACTTCCCCGTACTTATGTATATACTCATTTCTGACTTTATCAATTTTCGTCACTCCACACATCCATCTCAACATTCTCATCTCCGCTGCAAGCAACCTTTTTTCATCCGTCTTCTTAATGGCCCAGCATTCCGATCCATACAGTACGACAGGCCTTATCACGAACTTGTAAATTTTCCCCTTTAACTTAAGGGGCATCAATGGGTCGCAAGTTGTTCCTGTTATTTGCCGCCATTTCATCCATCTTGAGTTGATCCGGTGCGTTACGTCGCGGTCTACCTCGCCATCTCCTTGGACAAGCAACCCGAGGTACCGAAAGTCGGAGCAGATTGGCGAGGGCGTTCCGGCGAGAGACATGGGCACAGGTTATAAATATTAAGTAAAAAGTTTAATTTCAGTTTGGTTAGACAGTTGGCGCTAGGTGACGAATTCGGATTGCGTTCATCCTAATCTTTCATAATTATGTTTGAATCAAATCAAAATATATTTAACTAGCTTCTGCCCGCGACTTCGTCCGCGTAAAATTCAGCCCCGTCGCATCGCATTGCCCGCCCGCACAATTACTCCGATTTCGCTTAGCGTTCTATCCGACTTCATGTCGTTTGCTGCCGGCTCCTTAAGGTCGTAACGTGATGTTAAATAGCCTATATATAACCCTCCTAAATAATTGTACTATCCAACACTGAAAGCATTTTTCAATTCGAACCAGTAATTCCTGAGATTAGCGCGTTCAACCAAACAGTTTAGTTTTTTTAAATTATGTATCTCGTAAGATGTTGATTGAAATCAAGTCAAGGATAATTTTGTTTACATTTAAATACTTGTGATTAATAACATATTTATTTGGATAAGGATTAATATTATGTTGATAAAACTCCTTCGCAAATAATGCATTAATTTCGAACAAATTTGATTACCATAAAAAAATGTTATAGTGAGTCAATGTTAAAAGATTGACATATGCTGACGCGGATTTTTTTAGAACTTTTAAAGAGGAACAAATCCATAATACATGATATTTGCGTAACTTAAACCGTTTACGCAGCGCACGCAACGGAAACTCTCAAAAAGGAATATTTTTTCCCGTTTTTGTAACATTTTTCATTTATGCTCCGCTCCTATTAGTTGTAGCGTGATGTTATATAGCTGTGATCTTCCTCGGTAAATGGACTATTCAACACAAAAATATTTTTTCAATTCAAACTAGTAGTTCCCGAGATTAGCGCGTTCAAACAAATAAACAAAAAAAAACTCTTCAGCTTCATAGTATTAGTATAGATTTCACTTAAACTTATATGGGCACTTATGAAACGTCAGAAGCTAGGTGCACGGTTCCAACTGGGCCTTTCCAATGGAGAAGAGCCGGCAAGAAACTCTACGGTAACTCTTTTAAAAATAATTAATTGGCTCTTACAATATTTTCAAACAACAGCATTAATAGGAATGGGAGGAAGGTGTAGGTATGTGTGTGCACAAACAAAATTGAAAATGGTCAAAAAATCTACAATCTCCAGGCCTACAACGTACTCACATTTACAAAACAGAAAATAATCTATATAAAGATAAAAAATAAATATAAATAAAATAATACCTATTTCAACCAAATCTCAAACTCAAATCATATCCACAAAAGCAACTAATAAGAATTGAAATCAGAATTTCAAGTTGCCTTAAGTATTAATAAAATCCCTAAGTGATCACAGTCTTTGTATTGCACAAAGCAAACTATCGATCAGAATGCCATCCTATTTAAATAAAATTCAAATTCTATTGCATGACAATGTGAAGGAAGCTACCCGCTGGCGAATGTCCAAAAATTGCTTCATTCACCGTCCTGTAAACCACGTTTCAGTTTCATTCATGTGTAAAGATACTATTTGAACTAGATCGGGGCAGCTTTATCTGGAAAATATAGGTTTAGCACGTGAAAAGAGCTATTGAGCTGGATGGAGTTTACTTATGGTCATATTTATTTCTGCGATAGTGATAGTGGAAACTCATCAGTCTAGGTTTAGCTAGGCGTAGCATCTAATAGTAACAATTTAATCAAAGGACATTGGTCAAAGTTGTGTGGAAAGTGGTCTATCATGTAAAAGCGCTGTTGTATTTTTGAAATAGGTACGCAATATAGATTATGTTCCTTAATTCTATCATCCTTGAAAACTCCTTGAAGACAGCTAGGAAGTATGCAGGTAGATGCAGTTTGAGTCGTTAGCTTGACACATATCAATATAAGCAATTATGAAAGGAACTTTAACTAAAAAACTGAGACATAACTTTAAAAAATAAATTTCGCAAAGTCAGACAGCACGTTCTCAACTTCTTCAATTTAACGGCAAAAGCAGAAGACACAAACACTAAAAACTTTCGTCTTACTATACGGCAATTCACATTATCCAGGTCACATGCAGGATAAGCTTTGCCGAAATTCGTTGCACACCAGGCCTCAAAAACGGGCAGGCCTCAAAATCCGGCCTAACGTCTGAATAGTTCAATTCCCGGGGGTTATTACCAAAATAACCATGTTCTTTCATCAAAATTGCTACACCCACCGCAGAATCTGTCGGCGCCTCAAAGGACCAAGCGAAATGACAGGCTCAAGTGTTAATGACTGATGCGTATCTCCATTTTCGTGAGGCAGACATTACTAAACGCGCCCACCGCCCTTTTGTTGACTTCCAAAGCCTTTAGTTTTGATGATATGAACGCTTCGAGGTGCTTAAACGAGAAATATTTTTGATTTTGTGTTGTCAAATTGGGTGTATCTATATTAAAGAGATGGTAGCTTACGATTAGATTATTCGTCGTTGATTAAATAGCTGTGAAAGAGCGTGAAAGCTGATTACGATCATTCCTGACATGAAATACAAAATATATTTTCCTAAATTCAAAACATTATTAAAGTATAAAATGTAATCCCAATATCCTTTACAGCAGTTTACTTCAGCCGGTAAAACTTGGGACCACCGATGATGAGTTTCAAACTTTCGGAAACTTGTACGTTGAGATAGTTTTTGAGAATCTGCACAATGTAACACAAGCGTGGCGACGGTTAGTCAGGAAGAAGATTGATCAATATATCCTTCAAAGTAAGAAGTTGCAATATAGTTAGGGTACATACTCTATTAATAGTACTCGTAAAAGTTTAACGGAATATACCAGTACGTGGGGTTTTTTATTAAGGGTGCTAATTAAGGCAGCTTCTTTAAAATGTCATTCTCGTCTTCAAATATATTGAGTTGTCTAATGAATTAATAGGTCAGCGAGGAATTATAGCGTCAAAAAAAAAAAAGCTTTTCAAGCCACCATAAATTGTAAAATAAGCTAATGTTATTATGACGCAGCGTGGCACCAAATTTGTGATATGTCTACGCATTGCCAGCTTCTAATAATTGTATCAGCTGCATCTATAAAATAATTTCAACGTACTCTAATTGCATATAGTCACCTATATTTTTATACGTCAGCTTAAGTAATTGATCAGGGAATCTACTATAATTGAACATAAAACTACCTTATTATTGTCATCAAATAATGGTCAATGAAAGCTTTAGTTTCGCCTATCTATTTATAATATTACCATGAGTAATTGATTACTTGACTATTATACCTATCAAAAACCAACATCTGCAACTCTGTTTTTGTTTGTATTTGGACACACCTTAGGGAAAATTAAAACCAAACAACCATTTTATTTATAAATCAGATATTAATATTAATTAAATTTGTTTCCAAGCAATAATTAGGGTTGTCGACGGAGCCCCGCTTAGCGGGGCTGCTAAATCTGGATGGTTTAAAAAAAAAACCACGAAGGGAATCCTCCATCGCCTTCGAACCTAACCTGTCCGAGTCGGGATGCCCCATGTCCCAAGCTCGCTTTGCTCGCTCTTGCAACCTAAATAAAGACAGATGTTGAATCTCTAAAATATATAAAGTAGCCTACTCACAACATTAGTTGCTGATTTATCAATTCAGAAGTTAATATTTTTATCGGTAACTCTGAGTCATATTAGTTAACGTTCGTAAATTGACGCTGGTTTTTTGGTATTCTGTTGGAATAGTAAAGATGATGGATTAATATAATAGAAGTTGTTCTATGCACTCGTTGCTTACATACCAAAAAAAGACGTTAGGTTGCAGGTGCTGATGAAACTTTTTATTGCTGCACTCATAATTTCCCTTTTATTAATAGTAGAAAAATGGCAATATTAATAACCTGTGACCATGTTTCTTGCAAATCAATTTTAAATATTCCTAATACAAACATTTTATTATTAACAGAGATTAGAAAGAGATTAGAACAAAGATTATTAACATTTTATTATGAACAAGTCAAATCCTTTACTTGACTAAGGAGCATAGCCAATCCCTTTATATTTTATATTCATATTTCTCGTATTAATCAAATAATTCGAACATTTTGATAAACGCCACTAGCTTATAAGCAGACAAAATATGTACTACATATGGAATGGTTAGATTTCAAAATATTCATTGTATTCGCTAGTAAGCTATTATAAGCTTCGTATTTTGGCATTAATCAGGTTACATAATTGAGCAAATAATTGAGTAATGATTTACATTGTTAACTGCAATAATTTGAGCTTTAATCAAACAGCGCTGTAAAAGGAAAATCTAATCAAGCGTTTTTGGCAGCTATATATTACACTTAATACTTACACGAACTCTAATCAAATCAAATAAAATGCACTGTCATTTTCTAAAAATAATAATGAACACGTCCTAATATCACCAAAAATAAATAGTTAAAACTGAACTGGTTTTTTTCTAAACAAAAATTACATAGCAAAATTCTTGACATAATATTACTAACACACATTAATATCTACAGCGCACGTAATCCTCCTTCATATATAAAGCCCCTCATGAATACACAGGAAGTGACTAGTTGTGATGAAGCCTTTAAAAGCTTTCCGCAAATGGAGCCCAAACGTGAGATCGTTTTGGCCGCACACTTATCACATAGATTGATTGCAATAGGAGGTGATTGGGTTCCTATATGTGCCATCAGGTGGTAGGCAATTTGTTGGCAATTTTGTGAGCTGTTTAGGAGTGTCTGCAGTTTTATTGAGACGGAAAAAAAAACTAGGAGTATGAATGAGCTGCACTTAAGATCCCAATAACACTTTCACTGTAGTGGACCTCTATACTTTGAGCAGTGGTGACCCAGTGGAAACGGCCGTAACTTATGAGTTGTAGGTCATGAGTTCGACCCCAAGCAGGCACATTAATAATAATAACCCTACCGCCGTATCTCTACGTTGACGTCGTGGTGGGGCTTGCGCGCTCCGAACTCTAGGTCTGTGCCGGTAGAGATTACTTTACTGGAACGTGTCTAGGGTGAGGAGCCAGACCAAGAGAGATACAGAAACCCGCAGGGCAGCAGGTGGCGAGCTGTTCGGCAGTTGCGACCCCACGGACCCTATCTACCGGGAGAAGTCATGTTCCTCATCTCTGGCTTGCCTTTATTGGCCGGCTGGAGTGAACACTCACGAGGAACTGAGCTCCCACCTCATTCTTGCCTTTATTGGTCGGCTTGAGTGGAGATTCGCAAGAGCAAACGTGCTCGGAGGAAGTATTTCAGTAAGTGCTTGTAGGGATCTTGATCATCTTCCGGGCTCTGGAATTGTTCTGAGAGCCGTGGAATGCCTCTCCACTCCTCGAGCACCTCAGTACATGTTGCCCCCTTGACGCTACGACACCATGTGCTAGCGACCGTTTTCGGGGGCCCATTATTGAGTGTGCAAGTCATCCCCTGCCATTTTATCCGTGTATATTAAAACATTGATCAGTCAGGGGCCATAGTCCTTCCATAGTTTTACGTAACCAGTCCATTTTAACCACCCGAACTCATAGTCCAATATCTTTGGTTCCATATCCTGCTATAGTCCTACACCAACCGGGGGTTGTCCTTGGGTGCACTTGCATAGTGCGTACAGGAATTATCGTCGGTTGGTGCCTCATTGCATTTAAAATTGTCTAAGGGGCCTCTGCGAGTTGCCTTCCCGGTCCCGAGATATATCAAAGATAAATATAATAATAATAATACAAGCCTATAACTGTCTCACTGCTGGGCAAAGGCCTCTTCTCATACAGAGAAGGCACGAGCATTGATCACAACGCTTGTTCAAGACGGGTTGACGATTACTTTTACATTAGTTTCTGTAAATTATTTCATCACCGATCGCAAAACGGTGCAGGAAAACATCGTGAGGAAACCGGCGTGTCCTTAAACCAAAATTTGAAGACATATGACATCCTCGAACCCGTACTGCGCCCGCGTGGTCGAATACGGCCCACTACCTCACCGAGAGGAGGCCTTGTCCCAGCAGTGGGAACATTATACGCTGATTATGCTATACTTTTACTCGTTCTTTAGACAGAAGCGGTGGCGGTGGCGAGCAGTTCAACAGTAATAAAATTATACTATCTGACATTAAATCAGAT
Source organism: Dryobota labecula (assembly GCA_947523025.1). Lineage (NCBI taxonomy): Eukaryota > Metazoa > Arthropoda > Insecta > Lepidoptera > Noctuidae > Dryobota > Dryobota labecula. The sequence goes on along the minus strand of OX383287.1, from coordinate 25,999,184 downwards.
AAATGTCAGATAGTACAATTACTGAGAAATTGTCCACCACTCCACGGCCTCTGTCGGAAGAGACATAAAACTTATTTCATTATACTGTGTCCTCACTGGGTCTTGTGTGACCAGTAGTTAGCCTCGTCCAATAAAAGGTAATTGCAAATGTATCTATTTTCTTTCTTCTTTTCTTTCAATAGGTAATTGCTTTGTTGGCACGCGGTAGCCTAATCACTCTAAATTGCAGTTTACATTTTGATTACAGTACAAGTTGGACCGATAACCTGATGAAGAGCTCAGGAATCGGTTGATGCGAAAAGCACAAGATCGGTCAATGTGGCCACGCTTGGCAGACGCCTAAGTTCAGCACTGGACATGTTTCGGCTGAAATGATGATGATTATATTAATGGACCTTGTTGGCACTTTTCTATTTTGTTAAGTACCTGGTAATTGTTAAATGGCCTACACTGTCCTCCCATACCTATTAACACTGTTATTTGATCATATTGTAAAGCCAATTATTTTTAAAAGAGTAACCGTGGAGTTTCTTGCCGGCTCTTCTCCATAGGAAACGACTAATTGGAACCGTGCACCTAGCTTCTGACGTTTTATAACTACCCATTTACGTAGGTGTATGTGAAATAAAATATTTTGATTTTTGATTTTGATTTTGAATGCACGGGTATCTTGTTTTCCGCAATGGGTGAAAATATTCAGATTATATGGTCAGTTATAAACATTTTTCCGCGCGCATTTCCCATTAAAACTGACGGTCGTTATTTCCGTAAAACATTAAAATATTTTATTTGTAAAAACATACCTACAGTACAAATTGGAGTTTTTAATGTAAGATGTCGAGTTTTAAATAATTGGTCTACATGTTTTGCCATGATAATGGCGTACAAAGTACCTACATGTTACCTAGGTGTTACACAAGTAGGTTAAATTTTATTTTATATTTAGATTGTGTGCTGATTTTTAGGGTTCCTTAGTCAACAAGAAACCCTTGTAGTTTCGCCATGTGCGTCGTCTATCTGTCCACGGTTAAGCTCAGAGACACTTAGGTATTACTAGAAAGCTGTAATTTGGCTTGAAAAAAAAAAATTGGTAGGGATATTTTTTTTTTCTGTTCTAGCCCATGGTGTGGGGTATCGTTTGATATGCCTTATTAAAATAGTGCGGGTATGTAAAAAAAAAAAATCGATTCAGTTATCCGTGGTCCTCCCCCTGTCAGATAAATGGTTGTTTTTGGATATGCGAAAAAAATCGCGGCAATAGTTACTTGGGCAGGGTTACTTGTAATTCGACGTATACGAGTATCCGACGGCTCCGTTATCAGGAGTTGATAGTCAAAATGCAGTTAGTCCCCTTTATGTATGACCGAAATTAGACAGTTTTCGAGATATCTGAATTTTAATGGTTTTTCGATATTTACCTAAAATTTTACATTTAATTCCAAATAAAAAAAAAAACATATTGAATGGGCATTCAAATTAATACCATAAAAAATATATCAAAGAACTGATATATCAGTTCTATGATATATTTTTTATGAACATAATTAAAAGTAGGTACTTAATTCAACAAAATAATTAAAATCATGAGCGATTTAAGAATAATATCTTACCAATATTTTAATTTTAAGCTTCTAAAAATGTTGTCTCGTTAAAAAAAAATGCTATCACATTAATCGTACAAATAACTAAAGGTGCGTCAAGACCTGGCGAAAGCGCCGCTCGCGAGTAGCTTGCGAACTGCGCCCGTGTATTTTATGTTCGTACGCAGCCCCTGCGCCGTCCGCGCACTGCTCGCGCGCAAGCTGCGCGCCGTACTCGAGCGGCGCAGGAGGTGCGCGAAGCAAAATCCCAACTGAGGCTCATAGTTCACGCGTATGTGCGCACGAGCTACACGCGCGCGCACGCGCGCTCCACTCGAGTCTTGCTAGGGTCGCACTAGAGCGGCGCACCAAATGTAGGCTGTAACAACACGCACAACCGCACTCCAATAACAGGCGTGCAGTTCGCAAGCGGCTCGCGAGCGGCGCATACGCGGCGCATTCGCCAGGTCTGGACGCACCTTATAACAACTTGCCTATTCTATAAGCTTTCCAAAAAAGTATAAAAGTCAATTTTAAGATACGTAATTCGTGGCGAGGCATGTATTTGAAACGTCGCGGGGAAACCTGTTTAAAGAAGTTAATAGTTTTCACTATCGCAGAAAAGTAGGCTTTACAAGATAACGAGTAATAGTCAACCAACTTACAATTGTAGTTGGAATGTATGAGAGAACATGTATAATTCAGCTAAAATGTTAAGTTTGTACTTGGGATAAATTCGTCCCAACTACGGAACCCGTTATTGCGCGTGGTCCGACACGCACTTGGCCGGTTTAAAGAAAAAGATTTTTACTTATATTTTATGTTTCTTTTTTTTCCTAAGTGGATGTACACTTTAAACGTAATTTATTTTGTAAGAAATTTTGTTCATTCCAACGGTCGCACCGTTGGAATGAACAAAATTTCTTACAAAATAAATAAAGTACTTTTCAGTCCGTATTTCATGAAATTCCAGTATGCGGTTTCTGGTTTATTTCACACAGAGAAATAAGAGTCTTGCTTAGTGGGATTTGGTGACTAGCTATGTTATTGCATACTTTAACACTTCAACAGAGAGACTTTTGTGTAAATTACCTTGGTAAAGCACCTACGTTACCTTGGTACAGTTATAATTTTAAAGAAAATTTTGCACTATACGAAACCGTGGTAAAGTGTGGTTTTATTCTACTGCCACTGTTTTGGAATTTAAAGTTTAGTCGATAGCTTGATACTCAAACACGAATAAAAGAGTGGCCTAAAAGTAAATTGTCACACGTACCTACCACAGTTTGCAATACCATGCAGATTAGTGATAGCAATTTCCATTTGGTCCAATTTTATCGCTTTCTCTTGGTTGTCTTTTACGACGGAAAAAAACAGAGGGATCGGAACATTATTGGCTACGTATGGCTATCGTAGTATATTTGATTATATTTTTGTTTCAAATATATTAAAATGATTATAGACAACGTGTGACGCAAGTGCCTAATTACACTAGGTACTAAATTAAAACTAACTAAAGATACAATTAAATACAGAAAAAAACAAAAGGAAACTTAGGCGAGGAAGTACTCGTCCGCATCGGTGTCATGCCCAGAAGACTGGCAGTATTGCCACGTTGAATGGCAATGCTAATTCTTTGGCCAAAGAACGAGCCAGCCCTCTGGTCCCGTGAAGTGTCAACCAGTCGGCGAGAAATTTCTTTAAAAAGAAGACGCTTTCTTGGGCCCCATGACCCGAGCATTTCGACCCCAAACGGCTCAAAAATGTAGTTACCCATAAGGTTACAGTATCAAATAGTATATATATGTATATATATAGCCATAGTACATTGAGGTACGCACCGTCAGGGAAATTAATTGTGTAGTAGTGTATAGCCATTTCATACAATTACAACATAACTGTCAAAAATGTCGGTTGTGATTGTATGATATCGTCTGATAGTCAATTTGCTTAATTTCCCTGACTTTACCACATGGCCCTAACTCAATTCTAGTAAAACATATAGGCAGGTAAATTGACTTTTTTTTTGCCAAGATTCAACTTCAGAAACAGGACAAACCCCTCAATCAGAGAAGCAAATTTTGGGAAGAGAAGCATCCACCACCGACTTCGTTAAACCCCAGGAGCATTTGCCTCCCGGGCGTGATCTGCATTGGCCTTTATGGAAAGCTCTCAATCGATTGCGTACCTAAATAGGTCGCTGCTGACACAATTTGTCAAAAGAGGGTATTATTGAGCTATCCAACACCCAGTGCGAGTGCGGTGCTTCTGATTAGATTATGCCCCACTTGCTGGAGTGTCCTAAGTGCCCGTTCACTTGCACTAAAGAAGACCTAATGAACGCCACTGATGCCGCAATTAACTTGGCCACCTATTGGGCTCAAACAATATAATAACAATGTACCATCGACTAGAAAAGAAGAACAAAAATAAATTCAGAAACGCAAGGTTGCGCCCCGTTAGCTTCTGCATGGCTTCTGCAAATCCTTATTCCATTCTCAAGAATACAAGTGATATTACTCTACCTCGTAGAATGCTGTAATAAAATAATTTCCTTCCGTCTCCACTACTAGGATAAATAATGCCTCTAATAAATTAAGGGCTTTTGTCCGTTTCTATTTTGTTTCAGTAATTTGCAAGGTAAGATAAAGATGGCGGATATACATAGTTTAAACCTGCTTTAATGTATATTATTATGAGGGCCTTAACAGCAAATTGTAGTAATATAATATTCTGTACACCGTAAATATTTCGAGGCATTTAAGAACAGCGTCAGCAAAAAAGATAATGTAAGCCAAAAAAGTCTGTTAAATCAGCATTGTTTAAAAAATAACTTTTCACAAATAAAAATAACCAACAACCAAAAACAAAAAAAAAAAAAACACTGCTATATGCAAAATCTTTAATTTCGGAAGTCGGTGTCTTTGGTTTTGTATTTTCGTTTTCTGCCACCGACTTTCTAAAATTAAAGTTATTTTTCACTTTGTAGTGTTTTTTTTTTGAAGTAGGTTGTTTTTTTTTTTGTTTTGATTTTGACTTGCGGTACCTACCCTACACAAAGTCGAATACCACTACCTGTTATACATAACAGGTAGTGGTATTCAATAAATACATTAAATAAAAACATTATTAATTAAATACATTATTGAAGCTAACTCAAATACTACCCAAGCTAAGTTAATAACATTTAACGGAACCACCACGCAAGCTTCCTAAACCAAATGATTATTTTTCCAAAATCGGTGCACAATTGATGAAAATATCAATACATAAAAATAAAAATAAACATACCGACAAACAAAGCACCTCGTCCTTTTTAGGGATCCGTAGTAAACAAGCAACCCTTATAGTTTCGCCATGTCCGTCTGTCTGTCTGTCCGCGGTTTAGCTCAGAGACTCTTAGTACTAGAATAGAAAGCTTTAATTTGGTATCCTGGTACCCTATTTTTTTTTTTTTTTAATATTCTGTTTTACCACTTTGTCGGTGTGATTAATATGTATACCCACATATTAATCACACCGACAAAGTGGTAAAACAGAATATAAAAAAAAAATCGCGGCAGGTACGCTATTTTTTTTTTATTATGTATATTTCTACACCTAAAGTAAGGATGATATCGCCCATCTACTCGATACGTGTGATCAAAGCATTAGAAATAGATTTCCCAAACTCAACTCCTTTTGTATTCTGAATAGAACAAAGTCACGGCCAAACATAGCGTGAAAAGAAACTGTCAACATACAAACATCACTTACTAACTACCGAGGCAGCTTTATCAACAAAATCTTTCTCAATACTAATGGAAACCAGGAAAACAAATACAATGGAACTTGTTAAAACAAAGGTCTAAAGTAAAGAACAGACGGCACTGCTCCACAAAACGGACGGAAATAAGCAGAGGACATTGTTAGAAGTTCAAGCCAATGCGGTGATTGTGAAAGAAAATGAAAATAGTTCAGGAATGTAGGTTATAGTTAGCCTTGAGGCCTTAGATTAGTAGTTTTTGCTTGTTTTATTCTATTTGTCATTGTTGAGAGTGAATGTAGTTATGGTGGTCGCTCATTCTTGAAAGTAATATTCGGTCCTTATTACTAAAACTGATTTGAAATTATTTTGACTATAATAATAATAATAATAATCACCCCGCTCTCCTTGGCTAAAGAGAACTGGCGCAAGCCTGTAGTGCTTGACACTGACAATCGCAGGGAGGTATGGCAGAGTAAGGAGCTTCACGGACGCTTTCTCCGGGCCCTACATGGACCCGATGTAGATTTGCTCGCGTCCGTAGCCTGGCTGCGTTTCGGTGACCTCTTTGGGGAAGCCGAAGGTTTTGTCTGTGCAATTATGGACGAAGTTATCATGACGAACAATTACCGGAGATTTATTTTGAAGGATGGGACGGTTGACATCTGTCGGGCATGCCACCGCCCGGGAGAATTAATCCGACACATTATCTCTGGATTTTCTCGTCTAGCTAACGAAGAGTACTTGCATAGACACAACCTTGTAGCCAGGATTATCCATCAGCAACTTGCTCTGAAATACAACCTAGTGGAATCGGAAGTGCCGTACTACAGGTATGTGCCCGACCCAGTTCTTGAAAATGGACATAACACATTGTACTGGGATCGATCCATCATAACTGACAGGACTATTGCTGCCAATAAGCCTGATATAGTGGTGGTGGATCGAATAGAGCGGCGCGCAATGATTATTGACATAACAGTCCCACATGACGAGAACCTCATGAAAGCCGAGAAAGATAAACAAATCAAGTATCTTGACTTGGCTCGCGAGGTTGTCGATATGTGGGATGTGGGCTCAGCGATCATTGTGCCGATAGTCGTATCAGCCAATGGCTTAATTGCCAAGAGCCTCGACCAACACCTAAGGAGGCTCTCGTTGGGCAGCTGGATCAAGGGCTTGATTCATAGGGCGGTACTACTGGACACGGCTCGCATTGTTAGGAGGTTCCTCTCTGTGGAGCCCTAACCTCCGGTAGCTTGGACCCTGTTCCCGATACCGGTGGGCTACTATTTTTTATATTTTTAAATGTTTTTATATTTTTTATATTCTAATATTTAAAAATATAATTTATATGTATTTATTTGAATAAAGGAAATAATAATAATAATCATTTAATTCGGAAAACATCCATAATGTGTTAGTATTACAACTTAGAAAAATATGTTAGTAGCATTAAAAAATAAAAACAATATTACAATGAAAACTACAAATTAAATTAAAATCAATATTAAACTAGAATTAAATCAAAATTAAATTAAATTACAATCAAAAAAAAATTAAATCAACATCAAATCAGAAATACATTACCATTAAATTAAATCAAAATTACATTCAAATAAACTGAAAATGATGTCAAAATTAAATTCAAATAAAAACAAAACATGACCATTTACTTATCTTCTACATCAAACTTCAGTTCAAATATCTCTCCTCAGCACCAGGCCCGCAGCTATGTCTACGGGACCAGTGCATCAGAAAAGGGCAGTCTGGCCTCACTGACTATAGGTCTGCGCACAGTTTTGTTATACGAAATTTATGCACGTTAATTTGATTAATTGCTTAGTAAATAAATATTGAAAGAAGTATTTTAAACTTTAAAAAAAAGGACAGAATAAAAAGTACAGAAATAAGAAAATCCACTAAAGTCATCGATGCTCTAGAGCACTGCAAAAAGCTGAAATGGAAATGGGCTGGCCACATAGGTCGAATGGACATCAACAAATGGACTAAGAAAGTAACGAATTGGTCAGGACCTTCGAATACAAGAACCAGAGGTAGACCTAGAGAGAGATGGATCGACGAAATTAATAAAACAGCAGGAACTGACTGGTTATTTAAGGCATCAGATACAGAGTTTTGGAGGAAAAGGGAGGAGGCCTTTACTCGTGAAGAGGTCCTTAGTTGATATAATATAGTTTTATTTTCAAAGCATGCACATTAAATCAAATAAAAGGATATTGCATTTGGGCATTTTAGTCAGAAAAATATAAGTTTAAAAAGTGTATTGAATTACAATAGATAAATATACTGATTAAAAATAAATAAATAAATGCATTATATAATATGTATTTGATAAGTGATTAACTTGAATTATTTTATTAATGAATTTATTGATGAATCAAATTTATATTAATTATATTATTGTGTTGAATATTTTTTTTTATTGCATGTGTGGAATGAAATATTTATCGTATGATTGTTATGTTTATTGATTGAGGAATAAATAAAGGCTATAATATTAATAATAGTTGATTGTATTTTCATTAGTTAATCAATTAGTAGGTCATTGCGTCTGTTTACGAGGTCAATAGAATATTGTTATTGTAATTAAATTAGGTACTGTCTGTTTAGTTGGGAGTTAAAATTATAACAAGTCTGTGACATTGTTATATAAAATGACAAATTTCTGAATGACACATTAATTATCGGCTTAACAGGGCGCTCACAGATCCACTAGCACCACTCGTTGTGGTCGATTTTCTTTAGATCGAATTGTGTTGCTTCGTGTCTCAATATGAAACTTTATAAGAAGAGAGGTATTAGAAAATTCTAGACACACCGAGGCAGCTGATTGAGCCGTTTTTAATAATTCCTTCTCAGTCACGAGATAATATTTTTTTCGCTTGTAGCTCCGAGACAGTCCTCTTAATGGTAGAATCCTAAAAGTTATGATTTCAAGAAATAGTCATTCGGTAGGATTATACGAACTTAGACAGTTGCATTGATGATTTTTATGATTATAATTCTATAAATAAATATTTGATACGGCCGCGAATCATATTTAGATCAACATATAACCTGATATTGACCTGCAAATTGCATACAACGTAAGAAAATTTGAATTTTGCGGGCTATGATGACGCTTTCGCCTTATAATGAAAATTTTTGTTAGAGTCAAGTGTCCCCCCCTTTTTTATATTTAATATGGGTTTGCTCTTGACTTTGGTCTAGGTCTGGGTGACAGAGACAAAGTCTACGATGGAGTGAGCTTACCGCGAAGAAGCCTGTTCACTCTCACTTTGAATAGATTAGGGTTGTATGCGTTCGGAAACACAGACGCAGGCAGAGAGTTCCACTCCTTTGCTGTGTGCGAGTTGGTGGAATATCAACTAGGTAGGGGTGGTAACTTGCAGTGCGTCTAGATGTCCGATGGTAGAAGGGGGCCGGTGGAACGAGGTCGTGGAGTTCATGGGCACACTCGCCGAAGTACAATCGAAGTAGAAGACCGACAAGCAGGCAACCTTGCGGCGACGAGCCAAGCTGGTGATGCTTGGCATCCACCAGTTTTACGTCGCCAATGAGCCTCTTAGCTCTGTCAGCTAAATGTTTTTGGATATGTGAAAAAAATAGTAGTAGAACAGTAGTAGTAACGAAGTAAAAAGGAAAACTGTCACAGCTACAAGTTTACGGCTTTACAAGTTAACGAGTAATGGTCGGCCAACTTACATTTGCAGTTGGAATGCATGGGAGAACATCTTTTTCAACTACAACGTTAAGTTTTTTCTTGGGATTAATTCAAGTTCTATTATAAAAAAAAAACGGCCAAGTGCGTGTCGCACAATGAAGGGATTCGTAGTTACGTTATTCGGTATCTTGTGAAGCCAACTTAGCTGTGACAGATTTCCTTTTAACTTCATTATATAAACTACTGCTGTGAATTTTTTCAAATAAACAAATTCAATTACTCTAACAAAAATTTGCACTTTAAAAGCTTAATATTACGCAAAACCTGAAACGAAAAATGGTTTTCGCAATATTTTTGAACGGCTCATGCAACGATACATTTCAACTGAAAACTTTAGTTTGTACGCACAATATTGAGAGATTTATCATTTATTTCAAGACCATAACCTTCTTATAGATTTTCCTGGAATCTATAGGTATCGAACTCTTTTCTGTATATTTTTATTTTATTTATTATCAGTGATAGTTTCGTGATGGGGATGATCAATTTTCATCTATTTTCTTAAATAACGTTATTAGTTATTATTTTAAAATTATGAAAAATAAAAAAAATCCGTGCTATAACTCCTTTTATATGAACGTTACACGTTCGTGTTTGGGTCCCAAAATTTGATATGCGTACCAAATTTCATTTTAATCGGTCTTGTAGATTCGGAGCCAATCGGCTGTGACAGATGGACAGACAGACAGACACACGAGTGATTCTCGTTCGGTTCCATTTTTTGCTTTTGAGTACGGAACCCTAAAAAGAACAATGAATACACAGAGACACATTGCGTTTTATAATAACAATTTCATTCAAGCAACAAGAATATTTCACATACTATGTTAGAGCAATTTGTGACATCACTGCTGGAAGGTTATAGGCCCAGCCGATACCTTGCAGCAGTGGTTCACAAACGCACAATCTAGCCTGCTTGCTACCATAGACAAAATGCTGTTGGTGCTGCCCCGCAGCCTACTGACCAGGGATGCGCACCGCTTCCGCATCACAGTGTAGAAGCAGTTAACGCGAGCTTCAGCAAACATCCCAGATGCGCTGCAGTATCGGGGCAAACCCAACTGCACCCTGAATGCGATATTGTATTGAACGCGAAGGGCGCTGTATGATTTCTGAGTATAATGAGTCCAGAGACTGCAAAACTTCATAATAAACAAGAAAGGACACGTAAATTAATTAGAAAACCAGCCATGTTCTTTGAAAAGCGTCATCTTTCCCAAGAAGACGAACCATATTTCATTCAATTCCAACCCAACATCACGACCTAAATACATCGAGATTCATAACAAAACAGCAAGACAAATTCCAATCAGTAAATGGAACCACAATAAGATCCTAGTGCTGTTAAGGTGCATATGTCACCTTTAGCGTAAAGTTTCGGTGTTCCAATGGCTGAACCTTCTCGATTTTCCCACACGCGCAGGTAAGGTTGCGGATTTAGTGATGGTGCAATTGAAATGCAGGCCCGTCTTTTGCAACCATGACGATTTGAAAAACTTTTATGGTAGTTGATTTTGAATAAAGCTTGTATACAAATAATATGTATATTATTATAAACAATTAAACAACTAACGTATTTGAATAAATGAGTTTTAAGAGGGCATATTATATGGGTCCACCAGCGCCAAAAAATATTATCTCGTGACTGAGAAGGAATTATGAAAACCGGCTCAAAAAATACCTCGGTAAGTGTGTCTAGAATTTTCCAATACCTTTTATAAAGTTTCATATTAAGACACGAAGCAACAAAATACGATCGAGAGGAATGTGGCCGTTTTTCTTTAGATTGAATTTTGTTGCTTCGTATCTCAATATGTAACTTTATAAAAGGTATTAGAAAATTCTAGACACACTTAGCGAGGTATTTGTTGAGCCGTTTTTCATAATTCCTTCTCAGTCACGAGATAATATTTTTTTAAAGGAGTGGCTCTAGTGGACCCATATTACTTTATTTTCTGGAAGAATGTTTGTTGTAAATAATACATTAAGCTGCTTTCAGACTACGCTATAATATAATAGCATATAGTATATAGCTCCTAGCACAACACTATGGCGCACCATACATTGTTATGGACACGTTCACACTGTACTGTACTATATATTATTGGAATGTATGGTGCGCGATATTGTTGTGCTATGAGCTACATACTATATGCTATTATATTATTATAGCGTAGGCTGAAAGCGTAAAAATATTGTAAGAAAACGTATTATTTGAAATGCTTTCCTAAATGTAGAAAGAAGGTATTCCTTTACTTGTTTACAAAAAATAGATTCTTACCAGATTTTTGTTTTAGGTTTCCGAGAACCGAAAATGTCCCATTTGAAATCTTTGAAGACAAGTTTTGTATACTCTACATTTAAATGGCGACCACCTAAATTACCTTGACCTTGACCTTGAGGTTTGGTAACAGTCTTGACGAGGCTACGCCCCTTATTATTTATTTATATAACAATTCCTTTGACATTTATTCCTTTTTTTCCTTCCTTTTTTTCTTTTCGGACCACTTGCGTTTAAACTCTGATTTCACACTATTTTACTATGAAACCCATATAAAACTAACTGTATATTATTAAGTATTACTGTAACATTCAGCTTAAATTAATTCAACAACACTTAACACGTAGTACATGTTAGGTTACGTACACGTACAATATGCTTGTGGTTAAACTAATACTATTCCACCTTTCAAAGTGTTGATAATTCATAACCTCCCCGCTTGCTCCTAAATCGGATAATAAAGCTTAACTATGGGAAACCGGGTTCACCGTCTGGAGCATTATAAACCAGAAATCCTATATGGTGTTGCTTAAACAGCGTGTATCAGAAAGGTGTGGTCATATTTAAGTGTGTGGTACAAACCATCAGAATCAATGAGAGCAGTGGTGGCCTAGTGGTAACGGCCGCTATGTACGAGTTGTAGGTCGTAAGTTCGAACCCAGACAGGCGCTTTCATCATCGTCATCATCATCATCAGCCTATAGCAGTCCACTGCTGGACATTGGCCTCTCCAATTGCACGCCATTCAGCTCGATTCGTGGCAACTCTCATCCAGCTGCTACCAGCCACCCTGCGAAGTTCGTCGCTCCACCTAGCCTGAGGACGTCCTACCTTACGTTTGCCGATTCGCGGTCTCCACTCAAGAACACGTCTACCCCAACGGTCATCGGTTCTACGGCTTATATGGCCGGCCAATTGCCACTTCACCTTGCTTATTCTGTGAGCTAGTTCGACAACTTTGGCAGGCGCTTTACTTTGATGTAAATTAGTTCATCACCACTACTTTCAAAACGGTGAAGGAAAAAATTGTGAGGAAACCGGCATGTCCTGGAACAAAAAAATTACAGACATGTTGTGACATCTACCAACCCGCACTAGGCTTGCGTGGTGGATTACGGCCCACTCCCTCTCACCGAGAGAAAGCCTGCGTCCCAGTAGTAGGTACACATGTTCTGGTAGTCCTCTAAAGAATGATCTGTTCTACACCCGTAAATTTAATCATACATATCTGATACACGCCGTATATAGAGATTTCTTGGAAGGGCAGAGAAACGGTGAAAGATTATGTTATGCATTTTGAATGAACCTCGAAAGCTGCGTTCCAATTCCTGGATCTCGGTAGGGTCCTAGAAATTGAGGTTTATTGAATATGTAAATAGGACGCTTTCGATAGCATTCAGTGTAGTCTAGTTCAAATAACGGTGTAGATTATAACATATTTTTATGGGAACCATTCTAACCAATAAAAACAGTGAACATGTTGAATCGAAAGAAGTTGAGCCCCATAAGTTCTGAGTTGATCTACACGATTACTAACAAATGCTTGCACTGTCTGGACAGGCACACTTTTAATCTGAGTGGTTCTTTCCTCATAAGACCATTTCAGACACTAATCTACATAGTCCTCACATGATCTGACCAAGATTACGTCTGGACTTTAAAAGAGACTTTGACTCCTGAGTTTCTTTCTCCAATTTTTCTCAGAGGTAGTAGAGATATTAAATATCGACTCCATCTATTTTATTTTGTTTTTAATATGACTTATTAAAGTGATTTCGATATCCTATTTACAGAATAAACAATTTCACTTCATTTTAATAACGAAATCTTGTCAAGTACCCAAGAAGTGAAGGCCAAAGACCATGTTTTTTTTTGGAAATGACGAAATAAGTAAATTACAATTTTCCATCTACAATAATGACGTTGAAAAGATGTTTTTTTTTAAACGAGTTAATCTCTGGAACTACCAGTCGAATTCGAAAAAAAAATATTTGCATTTGGTAGCCCAATTCTTCCTTTGTTCGCAGTATTGATGAAGGTTATTTACCATCAAGCTTCAACCATTACGAGCCGAGCACAAAGAAAAGCTCGTATTTTTTTCTTATCTAAAAAAAAAATATTGTACAGGTCCTCATCTTTGTGGAGGCCCGGGGCCACAGCTCATATTGCCCTGCCCTAAATTCGGCCCTGATTGTGTAGTCGACCTTGTCGTTGAATGTCACTTGCACGTCAATAACAAGGTCTATTTATTTATGTGTCAGATAGGTTCAATATTAGTGAAGTTTCAATTTACCTACTGGGAATTGTTGTCAAAAGTGGTAAAGTAAATACGATAGAATTACTGTTCTACAAAAGAGAATTTCATTTTTAAAAAAAAATTGTCAGCTGTTGACTGCCTCATTGGTCTAGTGGTTGCAAGCGCTACTGCTGAGTATGAGGTCTTGGGTTCGATTACCGGGTTGGGCAGTGTTATTGGATTTTCCATCTGAAAGGGGTTCGAACCTTTTTGTATGGAAGCTGGCACATCGACCCACAGACATTTTTTTTTTTTTTCGAAATAACGAATTATACGAGCAGTTTTCTCGTGCTCCTAGTAGTATGATAGTATGATAATATATAAGCAGAGGAGCACCTTAAGGTGTTCCTCTGCTTAAACCTTGAATACAAGCGTGATGTTATGTCTTAATAGCTGCATATTAAAGTTTTTATTACATTATCAAGTGAACACGAATAGGAAAACTGTTCCTGCTCCTGGGTATAATAAAAAACAAGATACATTAACCATGACTACCTTTTTATATCAGAAGTTATGCCACAACGATCCCTCGCGAACGATTAATATCGTACAATAGTCGTTGTTACGAGGTCATACTTTAGAACCTGGACAGTAAAAAATTGATCTTATTAATATTATTAATAGGTCCCGATAGCCGTGGAATATCGCTCCAATCTTCATAAGCACCTCAGAATATGTTGCCTTCTTGTCGCTACGACACAATGTGCTACCGACCGTTTTCAGGGCCGATTTGAGTGTGCAAGTCACCTGCTGCCAGTTTATCTATGTATTTTATATAAAACATTGATCAGGCAGGGGCCATAGTCTTTCCATAATTCTAGGTAACTAGTCCACTTTAGCCACCCAAACGCATAATCCAATATATTTATTTCCAAATCCTGCAATAGTCCTGCACCAACCAGGGGTTGTCCTTGGGTGCACTTGCATTGTGCATACAGGGATAATCATCGTTTGGTGCCTCTTCATCGTTTAAAATTGTCAAACGGGCCTCTGCAAGTTGGCTTCGGCCCCTCGTACGCCTTCCAAAGGTCCGGGACACCAGGGTCCCAAGATATGTCAAAGATATTAATAGAAAATGTTGGGACTTTAAAAGAGACTTACTTTTTATCTCTGAGTTTCTTTCAGCATTTCTTCTCAGGAATCAGTCAGCCAGGAAATGCCAGCCATCTAGTTTGAAAATGTAGGACACCAAAAAAAATTACGTGTAAAAGTGTCTTAAAAGATCTACTTACTAACTACTACGAAATAAACGTCATACATCATTTAATTTTATTAGAAAAAGTAGCAGACTTCTAATTTGTAGCTAACAGATCTTGTAATTCTTAAGAACATTCGCATGAAGAGTAAATTTACGTTATGTTGACGCCGCGTATACGCTGCCGTATACGGTGCTCTAGCGACGTGGACCTATACGTAATTGCATCAGAACTTACTTCAAGCTGAAGTTGCGTTAGCGTCGCGTCAACGTAACTACATGTTGAAATTCTCTTATTTTATCGAAACCGTTCACAGACCACCGAAAAACTGAAATCAAACCGAGAAAGAAGAAATCACCAGGAAAATAATATAACGTTTAAAAAATAGTCGCCACTAAAACCTCACCTGATTCTAGCGGCTGTTCTCTTCCCGCCTTTATTGGACCGTATTGAGCCTCTGTGAAATTTGACAACAGAAGGTTTCTAGGAGAACTTTTGATAAGTGTCATCATTCATCATCATTTCAGCCGAAAGACGTCCACTGCTGGACATAGGCGTCCCCCAAGCACCGCCACATCAACCAGTTCTTTGCTTCCTGCATCCAGCGGATTCCTGCGGCCTTCACAAGGTCATATGTCATCGGTCCACCTTGAGGGAGGCCTTCCAACGCTACATCTTCCAGTACGCGGTCGCCACTCCAGAACCTTTCAGCCCCATCGGCCATCTGTTTTGCGAGCAAGGTGCCTGTTTAAAATTTGAAAAGTGTAGCTTTTAATCACTCACATCAAATAAAACAGAATCACTTTTAAATCGGAAAGCAGTTTTCAAGTAAAAGCGCACCTATAGACAAACAGGTAGTCGATGTGTTTAATAATTATGTAAGAAGGATTAATTATTGTATTCTTTACCGTCCAAAACCTTTCACAGACCACCGAAAGTTCGAAATCAAACCGAGAGAGAAAAAATCAATAGAAAAAAAAAAACATTTAAAAAATAGTCGCTACTAAAACCTCACCTGAACCTAGCGGCTGTTCTCTTTCCCGCCTTTATTGGACCGTATTGAGCCTCTGTGAAATGTGTAAAATTGCCAACAGTAGGATTCTAGGGGAACTTTTGAAACGAGTTTGCTAAGAACGGAAGTTAAAGAAAACTAAACATCGGAATGGAAGCGTTCCTCTCGTAATGTTTGACGGTGAAACTTTTTGTGGTTAAATCTGAGAGTTTTACTGGGATTGTCTTGGTCGTTGACATGCATTTAGCACATAAAAGTGTGCTGTGTTATGCGAAAACGTGAATAATATCGATTTCGATAGTCGAAAATATAGTTTTTTTTTTCGTAACAGTTTTTTCGGAATAGCAGAAAATTGGTATTGAAATCCGGTAAAAACTGGAGAATTCCGAATAAAATTAACTTAAAGGTATTTATTTAATAAAATAGTAAAATAAAATAAAGAATTCAAAACTCTACATTGAATATTTTTGAAATAAAAAAAGTAATTGCTACAAGATCTGATGCCGAAAATATAGTTTTTAGAATTTTTGCCCGTTTGTCTGGTTGTATGTTCCAGATTGGCGCAAAAACGGCTGAACGTATTTGGATGAAACTTAGCACACAGATAGTTTATAACCTGGATTAATACTTAGAGTACTTTTAATCCCGATAGTCCGTTTCACGTGGGCAAAGCCGCGGGTAAAATCTAATAATATTAAAAAAAGCAAGACCTCAAAAAAAAAACCACTTGTAAAAATTGGGAGATTCAATGTGCGGTCAGAGATTACCTACCAAACCTCAGATCGGACAGAAATTTAATTTATCTACTTATATTCTTAGAAGTTTGGTCATGGTGAGACAATGAATGAAAGGCGACTAACAAAAGATATTTACAACACAGATATGAGTGAAAATGCCGGGAGGGGACGCCCTAGGAGGACATATAGTGGTGTTCTTCAGAAAGGTCAGGTGCGTAGCACTCGCAACGCAATGCGCGTATGACCAGATGCATGAATGTAAACGAAGCAAAAGGAGTATGTAAGGAACGTAGCAGATGGTGTTCTATAGTTTCTGCCTAAACTCATGGGAGAGAGTTTATGTATGTATGTATGTATGTATTTTTGTCAAATGCACTTCAACCTGTGCAGTTGGCACATGTTGAAGTCATCATCTCCCTGCCCTTGTCCCATGTTAATTGTGGTCAGCGCAACACGTTTTCTTTTTCCATTCTCCCCTGTCAACCGTCACGCTATCATGCACTCCCATCTCTTTCATATCATTCCTCACACAATCCATCCAACTTTTCTTTGGCCTCCCACTCCCTCTCCATCTATCAACATTTATATTCAACACTCTTTTCGTCACATGCTTTTCCTCCCTCCTCATCATCATTTATAAAAATGTATTTTGTAGTTTGATACCGTAGTATTTAGATTTATTCGGGACGACAAATAACAAGCATTGACACCAAGCACACCACATCGACCCATCCTGTGCTACTCGCCACAAAAGAATTTTCATTTTTACTATCTAGCATTTCATCAATCCAAAGGACTTTAGAAAATCCAACAATTCACATTACTGTTACCAGTCTGGGCAGTAGAATTTTTATTGGCCATAACTGAAGGGGTCAGTCTGAAATTTTACTGAAGCTTTCCATAACGGTCGAAACTATGTGCGTTTATTAGCACCAGTATGAAGATTAAAGCTGAACGGAGTGAGGGTCAGACCTTTAATTAAGGGACTTTGAATTTGAGCTGTACCTTGGTCCGGATTTATAGTGGCTGTCAAAATTCACAGATTATTTAGGGCAGGGTAGTTTCACATTTTATAACTGTTGGAACTTGAGGTTTGGTTTGAATCTGAATGCTAGACCGATTCGGGAATGATGTTTTGGATTTTTTGTTGTTTTGAGTCAGTTTTGTTACAAACAAGTGCGTGTTGGATCACGCACTATGAAAGGTACCGTAGTTGGGATGAATTTATCCTAGGAACAAACTTAACGTTGTAGTTGAAACATATGTTTTCCCATACATTCCAACTGCAAATTTATGTTTGTACGCACAAAATTGGGAGATTTACCATGCTATTTATAAGTATAGTAATCGTAAGGTTTACGTTAGATCTTTTTTTTAAGTTTTAGGTTCAGTTGTTTCCGAGATAAAAACTATAAAAAAATATAATTGAGACCCTATCACTATACTATAATGATGTATGACACAGTACAGTGAGCAAAACTTTTATTTTTAGTGTTTGATTTGTCTCCTAAACAAAATTAATTTGTTTACGTAACACGTCCGTGTTTGGGTCACAAAAACTTATTTAGTTCCATTAGATTCGGAGCAAATTTGCTGTGACAAACGGAAAGACAGACAGACACACCATTGATACTATAAGGGTTCGTTTTTTTTTTTCATTTCGACGTACGGAATCCTAAAAAGTGTCATCATTTTATTGGACATTCAAACAATTTTGGAAATTTATTACCGTACCTATTGGTTTTATACAAGTAGTTCATGTATATAGGGATTTCATTTGCCATTACCACAATTGCAATGCTACTAAATCTCGTTAAAACCATAAATGGTGATCTTTCACATCCACCAACAAGCAAGCTTCACCGTAAAAAAAATCTAATCAACCCCAAACGCATAAGAATTTTATACAAACAATTTTTCATAACAACCCGAAGCAATGTTCCGGGCTGTCAGTTACAAAGTACTGACGAGGTGCGAGCCCTGGTCTCGGTTTAATCAAAGCTCTAACTTGTTCCGACAAAGTCCCAGTACAGAATATATAGTTACAGAAGGTCAGCTTCATACAACGAGCGAAAACGCGGCACACTTAGTCACCCTTCACCAACAGTGAGTGCGCTTTGTGAGTGCACCGTGCACGGAACGATCTTGCTTATCGCTACTTATCGCTAAGAACAGGCTTTGCTGGGACAGTTCTTGTTGTTTGTTTTCGCTTTTTGTAATTATATTTGATTAGCTGCGCCCCACGGTTTCACCCGCATAAGTCTTGATTCCGTGGGAATATCGAGATAAAAAGTATTCTATGTGTTAATCCAGGTTATAAACTATATTAGTGTAAAATTTCATCCAAATCCGTTAAGCCGTTTTGTCGTGATTGAGTAACAAACATCCATCCATCCTTACAAACTTTCACATTTATGATATACTAGCTGTTGCCCGCGGCTCCGCCCGCGTGGATGTCGGTTATCACGTAAAAAAGTAGCCTATGTCCGTCTCCATATCCTAGGCTATATCTCTGCCAAATTTCATGACGATCGGTTAAGCGGTTTCGGCGTGAAAACGTAACATACAGACAGGGTTACTTTCACATTTATAATATTAGTATGGATTTATAATTATAATTTATAATTATAATTTATCATATATTTATAATTATAATTTATAATTATAATATTAGTATGGATTAGTAGGATTACATTTAAAATTAAAATAATAAGAAATTATAATAATAATAAAGTAGGATCAGTAGGAAGTAGCATTAATAGGTTATTTATTTGTAAGTAGTAAATTATGTGTTAGGTATTTTGAAACTGTTTATACTCCCCGTTACTTTTCCCCAAAGGTTCATTAGAAAACCAGCGTCAGACAGCACCTGTCAGGCATTAATGCTGAAATTGGTCCTTTTTGGAGCAGTGTCTGCCGTGAGGCACACACTATTCTCGATAAAATATTATTTTTAATTTGTGTTTCACGAAGTGTGACCAAATAAACATTATTCTTTCTTTTTTTGTTTCACTTGCAACTGGTATTCATTGCGACAGTTTGAGATAGTCGAACTTTTGAGATAGTCGAACTTACGTCGAACAATTTATTTGGTACAAGTAAAAATATAAATTTTTCCTATACAATGCCAGCATTTATTTTTATTATTGTTTGCGTACCTATTAATATTTTAAGCTAGCATATTCAATTTTACTGCTCAGAAGAATTGAGTGCTCAGCTCACTCTTATCATTGTTTAGAAGTAACTAAAAGTTAGCT
Source organism: Dryobota labecula (assembly GCA_947523025.1). Lineage (NCBI taxonomy): Eukaryota > Metazoa > Arthropoda > Insecta > Lepidoptera > Noctuidae > Dryobota > Dryobota labecula. The sequence goes on along the minus strand of OX383287.1, from coordinate 25,979,332 downwards.
GCCTGTTTTCCAAATAGCTATTTGACATGAATATTTACTTTGAAAAGTATTATATTATTTTATTTATTGTGAATGTGTAAACTATGAGCGTCATTGTTTTTTTTCCTCAGTTAGTTTTAATCATGGTCTGGCAGTTTGAGTAATTTATGCGGCCTACCTAAGGCACCCCACGCACTAGGCAGCCTGGCTGTTAAGCCAGGCTGCGGCAGCCAAAATATTTGAGCAGCCAGTTATAGCAGCCAATTGACGGCCAGTTGTGACCCTTTCGTCGAGCGATATGGACGTGGAAGAACTTATAATTATTTACCTATCTAGTAAAAACACAAAATACGTCTGGCTCCTACGACAAGTGCGCGGGGAGTGACGGCAGCCACATAGATTCGCCTACACTCGCTCCGGCTGCGCGCAGCCAATTGGCTGCCCTGCAATCGGGCGCGTTCTACTGGCTGCCACAGGCGAGAGTTCATGGCTGCTTAGTGCGCGGGCTCCTATACACCGCCATATGTTCGACTGGCTGCAGCAGCCAGGCTGCCTAGTGCGCGGGGTGCCTAAATGTCCTTTCTTTGGTATTGTTCGTCGAATCGTTGAGCTCGTTAAGTTCTGAGTTGAGCTGCACGATTACTGACAAACGCGTGAACAAACTGGAGAGGTCCACTCAATTTGTATGGTACTTTCATCAAAACACCATTTCAGACACTAATTACATGGTTTTCATATGATCTGACCAAGATTATTTCTGGACTTTGAAAGAGACTGAGAAGAAAGACGGAAACAAACTCAGAGCCACAATGCCGACTTTATCTATGTAGTTTTTAAAATATGATTAACGTGTAAAAGTGTTTGCATAACCTACTTACAGAAATAAAATCATTTATTATTTAAAGACAGCTTTGTATGCATGTTTTCGCTTATTGTATGGAGCCTTCTGTTTCTATCTATTCAATGGTCCCAGGGTAATTGTTTCAACGAAACTAGCTTTAACAGTCGCCAGAGAATTAGCTGTTAAGGATTTGCTGGTGACTTGACGGATTAGGGAACGTTTTCATTTTGTGTTCGTCAAAGTTTGGTTTCCTTTAAGGATTAGATGATGAAGGATAATAACTGGGCTTTTTGATGGAAGTTGTCTATGAAATAATAAAGATGTGGTTAATTAATTTTCAAAGTATAGAGGTACATTTTTTTCGTAATTCTAATTACCTACTAGCTTTTGCTTGCGGCTTCACCGCACGCAAAATATCCCATGGAAACGTATTATACTACCGGGATTAAAAGTACCATATGTGCTAATCCAGGTAAACTGTGTGCCAAATTTCATCCCAATTCCTTCAGCCATTTTTACGCTAATCCGGAACATACATCCAGACCAACGGAAAAAAATTCTAAAAGCTATATTCGGCATCAGACTCGTTCCTTCACCTCATAGCAACTACTTGTTTTCAAAAATATTCAATGTACAGTTTTGAATTTGTTACTATTTTATCATAACAATTCCATTTTGTAATTGGTCATACTACGCTGGACAAAATTAATACCGATCAAGTAAGTAAATTATTTTTAGTGATTTAAAGCTTGCTACCAGAAAACTAAAAACTGTAGCAGTTTATATTACACTAGCTTTTGCCCGCGGCTCCGCCCGCGTGGATGTCGGTTATCGCGTAAAAAAGTAGCCTATGTCCTTCTCCATATTCCAGGCTATATCTCTGCCAAATTTCATGATGATCGGTTCAGCGGTTTAGGCGTGAAAACGTAACATACAGACAGACAGACAGACAGACAGACAGACAGACAGATAGACAGACAGACAGACAGACAGACAGAGTTACTTTCGCATTTATAATATTATAGTATAGTATATAGTATGGATTGTAGTTTTATTTATTTATTTATTTAAACTTCTCGCATAAAATAAGGAACAAAGGCTTATGTATTCTTTACCAGACTTTTTGAGGAGCTCGTGGCTAAGTAATAACAGCCGCACGGGTCGATCCGTCAGGTTAAGCTACGCTTGCCAGGGTTGGTCCGTGGATGGGTGACCATCTTTACATACCGAGACTCCTCTTGTGCCTCGGAAAGCACGTTAAACCGTTGGTTTCGGCTGTCATGAGTGGATCTTTGACAGTCGTTACGGGTCGTCAGAAGCCCAAAAAGTCTGACAACCAGTCTTTCTAAGGGGTATCGTGTTACCCAGTTACTGGGTTGTGGAGGTCAGATAGGCAGTCGCTCCATGTAAAATACTGGTATTCAGCTGCATCCGGTTAGACTGGAAGCCGACCCCAACATAGTTGGGAAAAGGCTAGGCAGATTGATTGTATTCTTTACCAGTCAACCAAGGGTGGTGAAGAGATAAGGTGGCAGGTGCTTTGTTTAAGAGGAGATAATTATAATAATAAAAATATATAAAAAGATAACAAATAAAATAGATACACAAGTACACACCGCGTCATTATGTGCTAACCCCTCAAGTTTTAAAATGTTACGCTGTTACAATAGTTAATTCGTTACGAATTATCTAAAGAATACATCAAAAAAAGTTTATCAGTTCGACTTGGATTAGAACCATCGCATTACCGAATGTCGTCATACTCATACCGGCAGTCTGACGCACTACCCAGCCCATATGATGAAATTGTTATCTTCTATCGTCCGTGTCAGTTTATCTTAGGTCTCTGTCTAATTGATAGATTAGAATAATTATAATTCTAATTTGAGGTTACACATTAATATTACTTACAAAATTAATCCTGAAGTTATCATAACCTCAAGTTATAGTAAACTAGCTTTTGCACGCGGCTCCGCCCGCGTGGACGTTGGTTATCGCGTAAAAAAGTAGCCTATGTCCTTCTCCATATCCCAAGCTATATCTTTGCTAAATTTTGTGACGATCGATTAAGCGGTTTAGGCGTGAAAACGTAACCTGCAGACAGACAGACAGACAGACAGACAGATAGACAGACAGACAGAGTTACTTTCACATTTATAATATTAGTATGGATTTACATTAATTATAAAAATTTACTGCTCAAAATCTGAAATCATTTCATAGAATTAGGAAACTTACACACTCCTTCAAACCATGTATGACCAACAACAGCCACTGTGTAAACGGCCCAATTTCTCATAATTCCTGACTTACACAAAGACGCACAGTAATTGTTTTAGTTCTCCCTTCGCAGTTTGACATGTAATTACGACTGGATAGCCCTGTTTGTTGTTCTATGCAAATACTGTGTTCCCCTCTGTGTCAATAGAGAGTTAGAGATTTGTTATTGTGACCTCGTTATGTTCTGGGCTTATTTGGTTTATTAATGTTTAGTTGGTTAGGTCTTTCCTAGGGTTTGTCTTGTTACTGAAGTTTGTTGGAGTGCCTAGGGGCGGGCGGTTACCACGGTTTCAGTATAAAAATATAAAACAATCCATACTAATATTATAAATGTGAAAGTAACTGTCTGTCTGTCTGTCTAGATATAGCCAGAAAAAAAAAAAAAACAAATTAAAATACCTAACATACACGAAATATTTTAAGAGAAACATTTATAGGTGGTAAAAAGCCATAGCAGCGATTTTTTTTTTAATCTAAGTGTTTTATATTTTTACATAATTATTATAATTTTAAAATAGCTTGAGACATTTTGCAAAAAGCCTTTACTTATTTTTATTTTTTTATTCTATGAATGACCCGCCCGGACGCGGCGACAATGACGGCACGAGCGCGGTGCCTTTTGATTATTAATCATCATATATATTATGAAGTAACTTTTTTTTTAAATAACGTACTCAGATTTAAAAATAATCGTTTCCATGGCTCCTTTACCACCTATAGGTATATCTCTTAAAATATTTCGTGTTTGAATATATACACCCTATATATAATTAATGTTACGATCGACCCACTCCCTCTCATAGAGAGGAGGCCTATGTCCTAGCAGTGGGAATTTTATAGGCTGATTGATTATGCTATGCTTATGCTAAATAATCAGCCAATAATGTTTCCATTGTTGCGAGGCCTGGTTTTTGTGAGGTAATGGGCCGTCCGTAACCCAGCACGTGAGTCTAGTGCGGATTAGTGGAAGTAACCATGTGTCTTTGATTTTCGTTCTAAGGCCTCTGCCTCGAATCTTGCGGGAAGCGGCGCGGCAACGGTGGCGGCGCGCGAGCAGCAGGATCTAATGCGTAAAATCAAATGGACCGGCCCTTGAAAACAGCAGCGCGGCAGCGGCGCGGGCGCGGGCAACGAGCGATGAACTCCAGTCAAGCGGTGACCGCCCGCGCGTCTGCATTGCAGTGTTGTGCAATTTATTTTTGTGACTTTGGGAATAAGTTTGAATCTAAAAGATGTTGTCGCCGTTGTTCAGACATTTCATTCGCGAATAAAAACAAATATCTCGACGACACAACCACGAACACTACACTACGCCGCTATAGTGCCGCGCGATCTGCCCGCTGGTTTCGAGAACGGGTCTGCGTTGCCCGCGTCGCTTCCCGCAAGATTCGAGGCGGAGGCCTAAGATATACTGCGGCATGCTTTTTGGCTCATGGTTGATAGCGAAGCCTCGAATAATTGCCCAGAATGTACAGTGAGCTTCAATTTTATGGTGGTTCTGTAGTAGGCTTCCTCATTGCGCAGTACTCCACCCCTAACCTCCGCGGTTACTACAGCTATTTGCAGCTACTCACCTCGTATTCAAAGCCGCCATAAAGTTTGCATCGTTATATACCAGACTTACTAAGGCACTAAGCAGACGGATCAACTTTAATCTCCGTATTGTGGCAACAGGAAACTCGCAACTAGTTTACTTATAATATAAAGAAACTGCGCAGACATAGCAACTCTAGTTGCGAGTTTCGATGATCTACAACAGTTTTCAGTTGCTGTACTTGATGACACAATCAGTTTCAAATTGACGCAACTTGCAACTGTCAAATTTGTACTAGTTGTGTCAAGTTGCTGATCGGCAATCGCAACGCGACAAGCGATGTCACTCTCTTCCCGTCCCCCACAGCGCCAGTCTTGCTCAAGGTATTGTTGTGTTCACACATCTGAAGTTCCTGTGCACGAATATAAAATGGAAGGAAACCAACATGACGAAAGAAATCAAGATGATAGTTTCAACTCATTAGATTCATATTTTATTCACATTTTATACACATTCGTATTTTATCGATGAAATACGAAAATATCGTGCAATCTGGGATTCGAGGAGGAGAAATTGATCTTAGAGATCCTTAATCACACTGACTTTAGACCATGGATTTGAAAAGTTTATGTTGAATCGCGGCAACCGTAAACTGGACCTTTCTGTTGCTGCAACTGGCAGCCTTTAACGAAAACTTTTAAAAAGTTGATAGTTTCTTTAACTAAAGTTGCTCTGTCTGCGGAGTGCCATAGTCACTTAAAGGTTAGACGAAAATCCACTTACATACTTGCAGCTTTGCAAAAACCAATAATTGAAAGAACTAAATGTCTAGCTTGTTTCGTGTCGCCCACTCCTGTCTATCCAAGTTAAGGTACATATAGACCGTACAGTAATTGGATGGGTCAACAACTTTATTCGATAACGTTCTAGTCGCCTCGTATTCGAAGAGCATAAGTGGATTGAACTCTGTTTGGACGGTTTCTCCTTGTCCACGACAACTTTCTACATTGTATTTGGTATTATGTTTTGCAATATGTATCACGCTGGCGTTGACCGCATCGTTGTTTCACATCAAGAGAGATCGTGGTGAAACCTAAGTCTGCAAAAGAAAATTCGATAGAAAATTAAAAACACACAGACGACAGTAAAATAGTAATTTATTTAATAGGTACCCAGTCTCTATCAAAGATCACCTTAATGGGAGATCAGTTGATAGAAATGGTTAATATGAATTAGAGTTTACCAAGATGCAATTCCAATGCAAAACACCTTTTTAGTACGATATTTTTGATGCTGAACTTCTCAATTTTCTAACTGAAAACAAACAAACTAACAATCAAACCATTGAACGCTTGACTGGTTCACAAAAACTATTTTTATTAAAACTGTGAAGTGTTGTGAAGTACTTTGTCCCAGCCAATGTGATTTGAATTCAATAAACGGCCCCGACTCAGATCGTTTTCCATGGAAATGAAGGGAGTCACTTTTATTTTGTGCGAGAAAGAATAATTCTATTGGCAGGTAATCGTTCCAAAGATTGGAGGTAGATATTAAAAATCCACTGGGAAGCTATTCAGGCATCCGATAGCTTTGCCGTTTTCATTGTTGGAAAATTTATGCTCAATTTTTTTTGTACTTATTTTTTTAATTTACATTTGTCTTCTCTTTTCGTTTTTGCTGCGAGTGTGCTATTGTTAGTGAGAATTTTTAAAGGACACCATTTTGCATTTTATGCTATTTGATATTTATAAAGGAAATGCATACCAAACAGTTTACTTTTTCTGCGCGTTTTGAGGCACTTCATTGCGACCAAATACCTAAAGGTGACAAGCTTAGTTAAGATAAGTGATATTAATTGAAACATCATCTGCCTAGCCTTTTCCCAACTAGCTTCCAGTCTAACCGTGAATACCAGTGTTTTACATGGAGCGATTACCTAACTTATGCTGAACTGGGCTTATTTAGCGAAGCCGTGAGGCACACAATACAAGTTTTTTACTGTTTTTGTGTGAATATTGTGCCTAAGGCTTGTGGCTAAGTAATGGCTACGCTTGCCGCGGTATAGTCCGTGGATGGGTGACCATTTTTAAATACCAAGACCCCTCAGCGCCTCGAAAAGCACGTTAAGCCGTTGGTCCCGGCTGTCATGAGTGGATCTTTGACAGTCGTAACGAGTCGTCAGAAGCCCGAAAGTCTGACAACCAGTCTTACCAAGGGGTATCGTATTACACAGTATCTGGGTTGTGGAGGTCAGATAGGCAGTCGCTCCGTGGTAAATACTGGTATTCAGCTGCATCCGGCTAGACTTGAAGCCGACCCCAACATAGTTGGGAAAAGGCTAGGCAGATGATGCGTGAATATTGTGCCATAAATAACCTGTGTCAAATAAGTTTATTTTCTTTCTTTTTATTATCTTTCTTTCTTTTATTTTCTTTCTTTTTATAATCTTTCTTTCTTTTTAATTTCTTTCTTTCTTTTTATTATCTTTATTTCTTATTATTTTCTTTCTTTCCCCATAAAGCTACGGTTTCCTAAGACTGCGGTGACCGTCACATAGCATCAGCAATTTACCGTCGAATGACGCGTAGGTAGTTAAGTAGAGTTTTTGAAAACCGTGAAGTCAAACCCGGCTCCATTTTTTTATGACAGCCGACACTGCAGCCATTATGTGACGGCCACCATAATCTTTACTTCTAGTAAACCGTAGCTTAACATGTGGTACAAATTATTCCAGCGGCGTTGGAGATAGCATTTAAAATCCGGAAATGTACAGATTAAACATTTCAGTCATACCATCGTCCTTGCATGATCACGCTTGAACAATAAATAATATCTTGATCAAACAGAGAAACTGAATGCTCAAACAAAGGCCGCTGATTTAAACACGCCGCCGAACTTACTGTATCAGATGCAAATCAACATAATTCAGGCTTTCATGAAAATCCAATTGAATTTGTCCATTTTAATAAGTTTAATTAATAGATAGGGGTGATTTGTGGCGCCTTTTACGTTATCAATTGGACTTATTTGCATATTCCACACTATTGATGTATGTTTTTTGATTTAATTAACCTGATATTACCATATTGGGACACTATCAATTCTATAAATTATAGATATGATGGTGACGTATTTCAATTATAATTGCGTTCATGAAATTGTAATAAATTCATGTCGATATAAACGTGAATTTATAAAACAATTGCGAAGAATTATTATTATTTCTGGTTTCATTAAAAGCGTTCATCTCGCGCGGGCTGGCAGGCAACGTCGCATTTCTAAAGATTTTTCGTGATTATTTTATTAAATTTAAGTCAAAGGACTATTTTTTTTTCGGCCAAGTACAATTCAGTTGTAATATATAATAATTTTTAACTTTTACTTTATAGTAAATACAAATATTTAGACGTAATACTGCAAATAGAAAATAATTTTCAATTTGTAAATTTTTATGAGTAAATACCAAAATAACTGTAAAAAATAGCATTCATACTTTTATAAATACCAAAGATAAACACAAACGTAAACGAGACGAAAAACCTCTAGAAATGCGACGTTGCCAGCCCGCGACAGCTAAACGCTCTTAAATATGCATTTTTTTTTTCTTTTGGTAAGTCCTTTATTTGACAACCATCGTTGTGATCTCGAGAGTCGAACTATTGAGTCTCCCGTTGAAACCGTCTGTTACTTATAACAATGTACCGCTTTCCACAGAAAAGTATGCGCTTCGGGAATTTTGACAAACACATTGACATTAATGAATATTATATACAAAATTACATGAATTTGCTTTATAAAGTATTATTTTACTTTAATAATTGTCAATGTGAGGACTATATGGGTATTTTTTTTTCTCTCTTTTATTTTTATGATGGTCTGGCAGTTTGAGTACTTTATGCGGCTGGGCCATTCGTCGAGTCGTTGAGCTCCTTAAGTTTTGAGTTGAGTTACACGATTACTGAGAAATCTTGCACTGACTGGAATGATGTATGTACCGTGTGGTGCCGGACGTAAAGAATAGCACTACCCCATTTCCTCCCGTGGGTGTCGTAAAAGGCGACTGCGGGACTTACTAGAGAATGGGCAGCAGCGTTCTCTATATGCATTTTTAACACCATACTGCGATCGCCAACCCGCCTGCCAAGCGTGGCGATTATGGCAAATTCCACCACTTTTGGGGGAGGCCTATGTCCAGCAGTGGACGTCTTTCGGCTGAAATGATGATGATGATAACTCTACCTACAATTTCGAGGAATACAGTCGTTATATATAAAGATAACATTTGCCTTTAATTCTATCTACACAGTAATTTCCCCCTTCATCTAACAGTATGATCTAACAACGAATCAAACTACTGTGGACCTTGTATTGACATTGTTATTCTGTTTATGTTTCTCCATCTCCTTGTTATTCTCTAAACATCAATATGGAGTTACTGATTCTAGTTCGCGGCACTAGTTTCTAGTATTTACTTACAATCATTGTGGAGTATTAACATGCTGTTGGAATTCGTTGAATAAAGTTTGTTTAAATAAATCAACATAACATAACAGCACGCCTATTTTCCTTGAAGTGTCAGGCATAGGTTTCTACCGGGTCAAATTAAATATGCTAGCGAAACTCTGCAGATGTGATGCGTCTCGATATTGTGTATACACGACAAAATAAAAATAAATCTATTTGATGATTTTTTTTTGTAGGGTCAACGACTGCAGTTTGTGCCTCGAAGTACCTGTAAGTAGTTTTAAAAAAACCGGCCATGTGCGTGTTCCGTAGTTGGGACGAACTTGGTCGGTTTTTTTTTAAATCAGATCAATATTTCCAGAGATAATATACATTTTACAACCCGAAAACTTTACATCTTTTAAAAATGTAAGTAATCGTTTTTTTACGCGTTTGTTGGCGACTAAGGGACTTACTAGAGAATGGGCAGAAGCGTTCTCTATGCGTTTTTAACACCATACAGCGATCGCCAACCCGCCTGCCAAGCGTGGCGATTATGGCAAACCCCCCAATTGGGGGAGACTTATGTCCAGCAGTGGACGTCAGTGGACGTCTTATGGCTGAAATGATGTGATAATGAATCGTTTTTTTAGTAAATATCTAAATTGATTAATACCTACAATATTTAATAGTATTCACATCCATACTTTAACACAGTTGTTTCATTATCTAGGCAATGGATCCCAATGTAGAGATCAATTGCCTAGATAATAAAACAACTGGGTGAAAAATAAGAGTCGCCACCGTTAGTTTTGTAACATACTTATGATGGATGTTCGAGCGGGTGAGACACCACCTGTCGCTAATGATCCGTCATCTGTTTGTCAACCATCATAAGCGTGATCGTGCAGGTATTTGGAAAATAATTCTCGTAAAATAACGCCCTCAATTTATTTACAAATATCGCAATAAAACTAAGTATAAAAAATAATAATATTATTTTATATATTTTATTATTATTTTATATTATTCATAATGATATTTTAAACTTGCATTTAGAGCCAATGGATTTGTGCGTGTAACTGTGATGATCGCATTAAAAGTGACCGCCACCGCCATCATGACACTCACAACCCTATCCGGTGTTACCCGCTTTGAATAAAAATAACACTACAAAAATAAATTCTAGACCACAGAATAAAAAATAAACGATTACGACTTTAAAAAATGTGTTACAATAAATCGACAAAACCATTGCGCGCCGTCACGGACTTATAGTTGAAATCTCGGTTGTGCCTGTAATCACTGTCTACCAAACCGGACCGGCAATGTGTTACGAATGGCAGAATTAGGAATAGTGTCAGTAATTACTCGGACTAGTCCTGTGACAAAGAGCTCTTTAATCCCGCAAATTTCAAGCTAACATAGGCTAATGTTAGTAGAATAATTACATATTCGCTCTACAAACTAAACACTATAAATACATTTCTGAGGTTTTTTTTAAATAATCTTGGTCTCAATTACTTTTGATTTACTTTACTTTTACCCTTACTCATTAGGTAAGTTTGGTTAGAAAAATACGCAACTAATGCAAGCACAAGCATCCTTACCTGTAATCATAATTATGAAAAGTTGTGAATCTCTATTTCAGTGTACGATACTAACTGACCGATCCAGGGAACCACACAACCACAGACAAAACAAAAACATCAAAATCTGTTCAGCCGTATAGGAGGATTTCAGTGACATACATACGTACAGAAGAATTTGCTAAACAAAATTATATATAAACAGATACATTGCCCTATAAGTTTATAACAAACTCAAAAAAAGAGGAAAACCAAACTTATTCCAACAAATAGGTACCAAGTAACAAAAAATAAACGCAAAGTCGGATAAGTGAAATATTCGCGCTCTCTGCAGTTAACTGACAAAATAAACATCACAAATAAAAACTCGCACCATGTTCACACGGAATTATCTCTCACACAAAAAGAGAAATTCTCTAAATGTAGCGAAGCTATTGTTTCACAGAATAATGCGCAGTTGTATGAAATTATTTATGTGTCCATTACGTACGACAGGTCATGCCGATAGTTCTAACAATAACCGTGCTAACATTAATTTAAATTGAATCATCAAGTTTGTTAACGATCCTACCAATTTTAATAGAGCCCCTTTTGATAACACATGTGTGATCCGATATAAGACAATGATCGCAAATGCGGGAGACGAAGGAGTTCAGTTAAAACTGGGCGTAAATAATTCACTCGATGGGTTCTTGGTTTAGAGATAATGTCCTTAGCTGGGCCCTGATAACAATATTGGCACCTCTGGGTCCAATGCGGTGATTAACAGCTACATGATCGGTGTACCCCAAAAGACAATGTTACGGAAGGTGTGAAGTACTAACGTAATGGAACTTAAGTTATTTTGTCCCATGACACTGCCGTTTAAAGGTTTTGGGAAGTTTTCACAAAACTTTGTAGTATTAATAATGTTTTTTTTTAAATATGTTCTGTATGAGAAGTGCTTTATATAACACTAGCTTTTGCCCGCGGCTCCGCCCGCGTGGATGTCGGTTATCGCGTAAAAAAGTAGCCTATGTCCTTCTCCATATCCCAGGCTATATCTCTGCCAAATTTCATGACGATCGGTTCAGTGGTTAAGGCGGGAAAACGTAACATACAGACAGACAGAAAGACAGATAGACAGACAGACAGACAGACAGACAGACAGACAGACAGAGTTACTTTCACATTTATAATATTAGTATGGAGTATGGATTGACAAAAATTTTGCTGAAGTTCCGTATTCAATGTGCTTTTGGAAGTAAACCGCTAATTTTATCTGTTAAATCTTTTTGAGCAATATCCTATAGTACATTGTGATACAAGGGTGGGAAGTAGATTATTGCAAATGAGCTGTCATTAACAAGCCCGAGCTGTAGGCGAGGGTTTTTAATAACACGAGTTTGCAATAACCTACACACCTGTGTATCACACGACGTTTTTCAATACAGTTGTGGAAAATAGTAAAAAACAAACCAAAGAATTAGGTAAATAAGAAAAATTAAAATTTTCAGAAAATGGCGCGTTTTTGCAACTGGACATTTTTTTTACAACGACAACAGCCTATACAGCCCATTCGATTTTTGACAAATGTTGAATAATTAAATTAAAACAACTGATAATTAAATATAATATATGAAGCAACCATTTAAAAGAATTTTGAGAATTCAAACTCAATCAATGCTAAGACGTCCGGACTCATTCATTTTTCCTCGTATAAAACCTATCCCATTTTATTCTATGTATGAAAACTCCTTGCTACTAAACTTTATAGATTGACTTATAAATTTAAAACTAAACTGCAAAACAAAATGATCGAGCTCGTAAACAAAAGTCACGACCGCGTAAACAAAAGATGCCTGTGCAAAATATTCAATTTTCGAATCATAATTATAGCCTCTGAAAGTACGCCATGTTTAACAACTGTATTGAAAAGTATAATTCGTAACTCGACTGGTCTTAGCCTTCGACCTGAGTGACTTCTTTTATTTTCATATTTGACAATGGATATTGTATATTGGATAAAGCTATAAACTTAGTCCGAGATAACACTCAAGACCATTTCATACAGATCAAGTGTTGGAAGAAAAAAACTATTTCTAAAATTGTGGCAAAGAGAAATTGTCTAGCTAGAGGACCTATTTCTATTTCTGTTAGCTCTATCGATAGTTGCGGTATTTGATTGCCAATAACAATATTGAACCTTTGACAATTTTAGAAAGCATTTTGAATATGTTGAGATTTTTACTGAAATAGATTTACATTTGATCTAAGTTAATTAATTGTCTTCGCGGCAAAGCGGTCGACAAGTCAACATGTCCTGCGAATGCTCCGTAACACCTGATTCCATAACTTATCTTAATTATCTTACTTCGTTATTGCCGTGAAAGTTTTCTCAATTATTCTTTTGATACTTTGCTTTGTGTTACCTAATGTAAAAAATATTATAAACTAGCTTTACCCGGCCCGGCTTCACACGGGTAACACTAATTATCTACCCTACTTACCCCACCTACCTACCTTACCGTGCCTACCCAAATTAAAAAAATAAATTAAAAAAAAACTCTACCTTATTCTTCCTATCTACCTACCTACCTTACCCTACCTACCTACTTACCTAAAACCTTCCCGGGTGCATACAAAATAGACATTATGACGTATAGTCTGTTTGAATTTAACAACTCCTTGCTGAACAACTGAACGTATAAAATATATATTAAAGAATTATCCAGTTTGGTGCAGTCGTTCGGAAGTTATGCGCGTACATACATTTCGGCGATTCATTTTTATGTACATAGATATTAAACCTAATTTTCCTGACTGTTCTCAGCCAAGGAGACGTAGCGTTTATTATTATTGAATTTCTAATTATGTCAGTAACGTGGTTGGCGGCGGTTGAGTCATTAAAATAAAATCTAAATATGCCTAAACTTGCCTTTCAAAAATGCAGGTCCCAGTTTAAGTAAATAAAGTCCAAGAATATCGCAATTCACCCCAAAAGCTATTTTTTTTTTTTTTTTTTTTTTTTTTTTTGTAATGGCCTCTCGGAGGTATAACCACTGGGGGTTCCTGCTCCTTAACCGGACTTTCCTGTGGTGCCGCAAGCTCCTAACGAAGTTTACGCCTCCAGCCAGGGGGTTTATACTAAAATCTACTTAAGCTAGACGACTGCTCGCTAAGGGCACCCCAGGTGGGGCTCGAACCTCGGCTTAGGGCAGTGTCGGAGGGAGGGTGGCAAGGGACCGTCGGTGGCTGGATAATATCAGGGTTCTGATTATTATTAATCGGGGGAGTTTGGATTACAGGCTCAGCTAAACCACATGCTGGCACATCGTTAAGCGTCGTCAAGGGACGGGGAGGGCTTATTAATCGGGGTCGTCGATTTCGCGCGGGACCTCTAAAGCGAGGTCGGAATTGTGATCGTGTTCGTGTTGTGTGTACTCTTCGAGCTGTACTAGTTTCCCTACGGCTCTCCTGAATGAGAGTGGTGGGGTCGTCTGGGTCGGTCAGTGCGTGCCTTGGACGGCGGATCGTACTAATGCGGGAGGGGGTATAATTGGCGGCCTGCACAACGAGAGTGTTGCGGTGGGTGGCGGCAGAGTCGAAGAATCGCTTGGAAGAGCGTTTCAGAAATTGGGCTATTGTAGGCATTCTAAGCTCTACATGGAGGTTTGTGTTCCGAACGAACCAGGGGGCTCCCGTGCATTTACGGAGGAAACGATTTTGAATGGCTTGCATCTTATGGATGACATGTGATTTTGCTTGGGCAAAGACCGGACTCGCATAGGTCATGATGGGGCGGATGCACGCGGTGTACAATCGCAATTTGCACTTGAGTGACAATTTGCTATTTTCGTGGACAAGGGAGTGAAGCCTAGAGAGAGCGAAGGCGGCGCGCGAACGCACCTTACTTACATGCTCAGAAAAGGAGAGGCGTTGATCGAGAGTGACACCTAGATATTTGGCTCGCTTCTCCCAAGGGATAGGCTTGCCGAACATGGTGACAGGTTTGGGCTTTGGGGGGATTTTTCTCGGTTTTATGAATAGGACCGCTTGGCTTTTGTCAGGATTGACTTCGATCCGCCACTTTCTAAACCACGCACCGAGCTTGTCGGCTGCAGTCTGGAGAGTGTTGGTGATGACATTATGACTCTTCCCTCTGTAGTAAACGGCCGTATCGTCTGCGAACAGAGCCAACTGAGCCTTTTTAAACTTCGGGATGTCGCTGGTGTAAAGCGTAAAAGCCAGGGGGGATATCACAGAGCCCTGAGGGACTCCTGCGCGTATGGGATGGGAGGAGGAGAGGGCTCCCTCTATGCGATAGCGAAAGGTGCGATTCGACAAAAAGTCTCGTAAGATGAGCACGAGACGCTCGGGCACACCGAGTTGGTACAGCTTGTAAATCAAGCCGTTGTGCCAGACTTTGTCGAACGCTTTCGCTATGTCAAAGAAGATAGCTCCTGTCATAAGGCCGCGTTGAAAGCCGGCGCTTATGTCCTCGACTATACGGTAGACCTGATGGGTCGACGAATGTTTGGTACGGAATCCAAACTGTTCGTGGGGGATAAGGCCCTTAGTCTCGGCGTAGTCTCTGAGACGCTTATAAATAAGCCTCTCGTAGAGTTTGCCCATGACTGTGAGCAGGCTAATGGGGCGGTAGCTCGCGGGCTCCTTCTTGGGTTTACCGGGTTTGGCAATACCGATTACTGTGGCCTCTTTCCACACTTGCGGGAAGACATTATTGTTCATGGCTCCATTGAAGATGGTGGCCAAGAGCATTATCAGGTGGGCGGGGAACAATTGGACCACCCTATTGGTGATACCATCAGAGCCAGGGGCTTTACGAGGTTTCAGACCCTTTATGAGCTCGTGCACTTCCGCCGGTGTGACGGGAGCCAGAGGATACTCAGGGTCTTCGACGGGCGGGAGGGAGGCTCTACGTTCGACTTCAGCGTCGACCTCATCGAGGTGCGCCTGGTCTACTGGTTGAGAGCTGGGCGAGCACTGGGCCTCTAGACTGTCGGCTAAGCATTCGGCTTTGTCGATGTCTTCGAAAGCGAGAGACGCGTCCGGGCGGATCAGTGGGGGCATTGAGGCTGAGCCACCTCCTCGGGGATTGAGTTTCCTTTGGAGTTGCCAGAATGCTAGATGGTTCGGCTCTAGGCTGCTCAGTAGCTTATCCCAGTCGGCGTCACGAAATTCCTTCACGCGTTTACTTACAGCACGCTGCAAGTAGCGCATGTGGATTTTGTTAGCCGTGCAGGGAAAGCTACTGTACGCACGGACGGCTGCGTTCTTCTCCGTCATCAGTGCACGTACATCGTCCGGCAGTTTCCCGCGACGGTTATCCGTCGCCGGAACCTCCCTTGAACATGTGTTCAGGACAGATTGTACGTGCTCTGTGAGAGAGTCGATCGCGGTCGTCGTGTCTGCGATAGAGTCGAACTGGTCGGGGATCGAATCCAATTGGGGGGACGTGTTAGCTTTCAAGCTTTCGCCTACTCGCTTCCAGTCCGTTATCCTTTTGGTACGCGGGGGGATATCGGGGTCGTGGAGACCTATGCGAGGGGCCAATTCTACGAGAACAGGTCGGTGGTCAGAGTGAAGCTCGTGGTGCACCTCTATAGAGACCAACCGTAGGTTGATGTTCTTTAGAAGTGCCACATCGAGCACGTCAGAGGCATGGTCAGGATTATGCGGATAGTGGGTGTGATTCATCGGGGCGATGATATCAAAATTTAGGAGGGGGCAGAGGTCAAAGAGGGCTTTGCCCCTATGGGAGGTGAGTCTACTATTCCAGGCTGGGTGCTTGGCATTGAGATCACCCGCCATGATGACGGAATCACTCATGCTCAAGAGGGTGCTAAGGTCGTCGGTCAGTAGTCGATCTTGGATGGGATCAATTGTAATGGTAGGGGGCAGATAGGCTGATATTATCGTTATAGATGGGTGGCCCGTCATACCGATTCGGCAGATCGAGACTTCTAGTAGGGACTTTAGGACAGGAGGGTCTATGGGCGTGCAATAGAGCTCTGATTTATAATAGATAAGAGTACCTCCCAGGTGGCACCGCGACCTATCGTTGCGAATTATACGATAATTCGCAATTGACGGGTTACGGTGCCTGGGTTTTAAAAAGGTCTCTTGAATTAGGAAAACGTCTACCTTATGATCGCCGAGGAATTCGGTGATCTCTGAGTTTTGGCCGTCCAAGCCATTGGCGTTAAAATAACCTAACATTAGGGATCGGGGTTTGTTTCTAGCGGGGGACCTAGTATCCATTAAGTGGTCTAGGGGTGTTGTTCGCGAATCTAGACAATGCTTGCGTGATCTCGGGATACGCATTGTAGATTGCCTGAATTTGGTATAAGTCACCGGCGTTGGTCGCGGCGACTATCTCATCGGCCATCCTCCTCGCGCGGGGGGTGAGGAAGACCATGTAGGTGGAAGAGATCACCTGGAAGGGATCTACTTTGTTGACACCGGCCACGGGAGTGGGGGTGTGGTTAGGAGGGGGGCGCGCGTACGGAGTGGCGGCGACGGGCGCGGGCGTGGGCGCGGGCGCGGGCGCGGCGACGAGGGGCGCGGGTGCGGTGGGGGGCGCGATGGTCGCGGGTCTCGATTGAGAGTTCTCGAATCGGGTTCGCGGGTCCATTAATCGGGGTATACTGGCCTGAGGGGCCTGGGGAGCGACTGCCTGAGGGGCGTGTCTAGTCTGGAGATTGGGGAACGCCTGCTGATGGTGCAGGTAATTCCAGGGACTGGGTCTCTGGGGACTCAGTCTAACTGGTTCCAAGTAGGACGGGCATTCGCGGAATTGACGCGCGTCGGTACGCTTTGCTAAGCGAGGGGGCGCGGATTTTGGGGCTTTAGCGCAGCCACGGTAGTTCGCGGGGTGGCCTGCCTCGCCACATAGCACGCAGCTAGGTGGCTCAGTGCAAAGTGCGCGGTCTTTTGGACGTTCGCATTCCGCAGTGCTATGCGAACCCAGGCACTTTACGCACCTGGGTGTCGCATAGCAGTGCTTCTGCGTATGCCCGTAAAGTTGGCAACGGTGGCACTGGGCAATCACGCTTGACTTGCGGGGTCTCTCGATCTCGAGACCCGAGAGGCTACAGATCGATTTGATCTGGAATATCGGGTTATGACCCTCGGAGGGTGGGCAGATCACGAGGATCATATCAAAGGCCTCACCGCGTCGCGCGCGGTGCATACGGTGGACCTCGTTAACTGGGACGTTTTGCGACCTAAGATCGGCTAAGATTTCGGAGCAAGGGATCTCCCGGGGGATCCTGCGGATTACCACGCGTGTTTCCTTTTCCTCGGGGAGGCAATACGTGTGGAAAGACACGTTTTTAGATCGAAGCATTTTAGTTAGGTTCCTGTAGTCCGTGGACGTGGGAACCGTCACCTTGATGCCGGTCTGAGTTGACTTGGCGTGCGAGTAATTTACCCGGAGCTCGACACACCATTTTGATATATCAGTCCATTTGGACTTGTCCTGGATAAATACCGGCGGTGGGGGGGGGATTTTCTTAACGGACGCGGAGGGCGCGGGCGCGGCGGAGGGCGCGGCGGAGGGCGCGGCGGTGGGGACCTGCGACGCGAGGGGCGCGGACGCGGTGGACGGGGCGGGGGTGGGGACCTGCGACGCGGAGGGCGCGGACGCGGTAGACGGGGTGGGGGTGGGGACCTGCGACGCGAAGGGCGCGGACGCGGTAGACGGAGTGGGGGACGCAGGAGGGCTGAGGGCCTCTGCTTTCCCTTTCTTGGCGGCCTTTCTCTGGGCTTTCGTCTTCTTCCTCTTGCCCCCCCGTCCCGAGACTAGGCTGAAGCCTTCGTCCGAGGTGGAGGGGGAAGAGGCAGAGGACGCTGCCGACCGTGTCGTGACGGTACGGTCCGATTCTGAGTCGGAACCAGCGGGACGCGGGGTGTCGGCTCTTCCACCACTGACTGCCTCTTCTGTTTCCATGTCGGAAACAGATGAGCCAGCCTGCGATAGAGGCGAGCGAGAACGCGAACGCGAACGCGATGGAGAAGGAGAAGGAGAGCGGGGGCTATCCTCCGAGCGGGCGCGAACGGACGCCGAGAGGGTGGCAGCCGCGAGGGCTCCGTATTCCTGTCCATATTTGGACTGGAATACGGGGTCCTTTAATACGACTCCGATCAGGAATTCTATTAACACCGTCCCGATGACGGGGTTTTTCTTATAGGCGGGGAGGGGGGCCATGATGGCGGCGGGGAAGTTATCCCTACGACTATATCCCTAACTCCCCGGGTGGGTTTGCCCGGGGATGAGTGAAGCCTCCCTGCCGGGTCAGGCAGGGAGATGTGTGCTAATGGTGAGCCCTAAGCTTGTAACCCGTCGCCAGTCTTATTGTGCGAACGGGGCCCTACAAATCCGGTGCGAAGGGTGTAGACACACCCTAAAGACACCGGGTGAGTAGCTGTGAAGGGAAAACTGTCACCAGAGCCGACTAGGAGATCCCCCAAGGCCGGTTAACTCTGGGACCCGTCCAATTGACTGCCTTGCCCTGATGGGGTTCGGCGGGTGTGATTGGGTCAACACCCCCTTGGATTCGTTAGCACCGTTAGGTTTCAACCAAGGACCACGAAACTGTGGTTTTTCCCTGACGGGGTAAATACGCGCGCAACGTTTTTGATGACAAGGTTTAAAGAAACCAATACCAACCTGTCTTGAAAAAGACAATAGTTGATATTATTGTTAGTAGTCGGACTACTAGTGCAATCGTTACGACTGGGCGTAACGATTACCGGGTGGCGGCGGCGGCGGACACTTGAGACGGCACGGGCGCAGCGAGCCGGAGCTGCAGCACACGACCATTCCGAACGGTGTCGCGACGCGGAATGACCGAACAAGCGCACCGGGGCGGGCGCAGGGAGCGGGAGCAGCGTAACGACCGTCCAGGGCGGAGGTCGAACGGTGAGTGTGAAAGCTATTTGTACGGAGTGAGGTTTAAATATTTAAACTTCTTAAGTGGTTCACTGGGAAGTGACAGTGGCCGTAGCAAAACCAGTAAATCATCAAAGTACTTTTAATTTAAACCAAAAACGTCTTGAAGACATCCTCAACCAAGCCTTGGTGAATTGGGTCCTTTACAGAATTTCTCTGAGAAACTAACTTTAGTCAAATTAATTTAGTGGGTCCGTCATTGTACTGAATACAAAGTCAATTTTCTTGGCGGCAACCGTAAGTATGGCATGAACAATTTTGAACAGTATCACACTAATATTCTAACTATTTCAATAACGGTTAGGCATTTTGATGTAACATACGATTGAGTAATTTTACATTATTATATCTGGTATTTCGAACTGTTTGTGCTGGCTGAACGGAGATCAAGTTTGTTGTTTGTATAACTTCTAAAATAAGATCGTAAAGACAGAACACTACGATGTCTACCACTCATGGTACACATTTTACAAACATCATCTAATCTTGTCAACGGTACTTTAGTTTAACTACTTTATATTGTTTGAGCCAAATCCCGTAGGTATTTAACAAGAAAAAGTTAAGAAAAATACGCAACGCTTCACGGTGTCGTCCTTTTCGCGTATTTTGCGCTATCAATGTTTTAAATAAAATTAGTTTATTTCAAGACACGAGACTTATAAACAAACACATACATAAAAGATTACAGGCAGGATAACATGCACAGACAAAAATGAACACTCACAAGGTTGTTACCTTGTGAGTAACAATATGTCTGCTGCAGCATTGCCAGATGTAAGGGCAATCCAGTGTTGGCGATCATCGCCCAGATATTACTCTTCCTTCTGTATGCAAGTAAATTAAACATTATTTCGTCTACAAGTTAAATGCGATATTATTTGCCACAATTTTAGTCTTACCGTCGTCATTATAAAACAAAATTATAAGTGATGTTGACATTTCCAAACTAACATAACATAACATGCCATAACATGGTAAATATCCCGTTTATGTTAATAATAATATTAGTGACCATGACAGTTTAAAAACTTATATAATGCCACATTTCAGCAGATTACTCAAAGGAATTAATGTATTTTGCTCAAAGTTCCGGCCGGATTGAGCTAACTGAGTCCGCCAATAAATGAGCTGCCACTACATGCATTAGTTAGCGCTCATACCCAGTAGCGTTGTGGTTTCACCTCAAGACGTGTGGCCAGGCAGTTAAAGTGCTTCAGGAAATTCCAGGTAGATGTCATTTTATTCTATTAAAGTGCTTAGCTTTGGTATAGTAATTTTGGTTTCAAAATTAGGATTTGTGTTCCATGGCTGGGCAAAGGCCTTTTCTCCGTACCGGCTTCTCTTTTTTACATCGATTTGAACAAAATTGATTGTCCTTTACTCTGCGTCTGCAATACTAAAAGTTCTCCTGCAAGTACCTTTAACCGTCAGGTTGGATTCGCTAGCGCATTCGTCCTCACCAAGTGCGTCGGTATTGCAAATACGTCTATAGAGGTATGAGGAACAGGATGTAAAATTCACTCATCCTCCATAGAAAAGGGAGGATCGTCCGACCAGACGGGTGTTGTGACTGGTGGGCAACTGCCCGACAGTTGTTCTTTTTTTTTTGCTAGGCCATCTCAGAATTAACCTTGAGAGGTTGAAACTCTTTAACCGGACTTTCTGTGGTTGCCTTAAGCTCTTAACGAAACTTAATGCCTCTAGCCAGGGCGTAAAAACTTATAAACTAAACGACTGCGCGCTAAGGGCACCCCCTGTGGGGTAAGAATCTCGGCTTAGGGCAGAGTCGGAGAGAGGATGGCAAGGGACCGACGGTGGCTGGATAAAATCAGGGTTATGATTATTATCTGGGGGATTTAAAGCTACTGGCTCAGCTATAGTGCGGGCTGGCGCTTCGCTTACGAGCAAGGGTCGAGGAGGACTATTTAGTCGAGGATTTCGCGCGGGGCCTCGGCGGCGAGGTTGGAATGATGGTCATGTATTGTGTATTCTCTTTTGAACTGTACTCGTTTCCCTACTGCTCTCCTGGAGGAGAGTCGTGGGGTCGTCTGGGTGGGTCAGTGCCGAGGGTTGATGTCGGGATATTGTGTATATGCTAGTCGTGCGGTAAAGTTGTGTGACGTCAGGTCTTTGATGCATAGTTCGCATGTGGCGTTGTAGATGCCGCCACATCACTTCCCTCCGGAGATGATACGGTCGATAGTGGGCTGCTGCCGCCACATCACTCCTCTCCGAAGAGGGTCGACGGTCGATAGTGGGCTGAGTCAGTGCATAATATCATGCTTGCCAAAGCCAGCTGTGGTTCCAGTGAGTTAGAACCGGGTGTCGCGTAGTTCTCGATGAGTCGGAACAGTCTGCGGAGTTTCCCCAATTAGTCGGGGTGGTGCTGCATTTTGCTCATGCATCATGCCACACGTCCAAATCGTTACGCCACATTCACCGCAGTGGATCTATAGCAATCAAGCATTTTATACATGTTCTTATGTAATAAATTCTACATCGAAAACATTAATTAATTCCCCTTTCCCAATTCATAGCCACCATATTCGCAACATCGAAAATCACTAAATAATAGGGATGTTGCGTCGCCAGCGCCATTTTAGTCATAAAGCAGACGAAATAAATTGTCCTTTAATTGCCACGCTAAAGATTTTACCTTCGTTTCAAGAGAGACCGCTAATACATACAACTTGAAAAATAAGGAAACTGTCCTGGGTTTTGTTTTTCGCAGATTTTTCCTTAACAAGTAATTTAACACGTTGATGGAATGAAAAGTGAACTTTAATACCTTTATTTGGTTATTTATTGCAGTATTTTCAACGTTTTGTGACACGGTTTTTTACTCAATTTGAAACCATTTGATTATTATAATTGTCTCACTCATTGGGAAAGTATGTATTTGTTTTCTTAAATAAATAACAGCATACATACACATAATGTAATGTAATGGTAGGGTATGTATATAAATAAATAAATAAATAATAATTTGCCCCTTTTTAAGTTGCATCATACCCAGTTCTCAGTCCTCCACTTTTATTTGTTTTCGCAATATTCTTTGGGTCGGTCCTTCTAGATGAGGAAGGTTTTAGACAGGAATCCTCTGCTTCAACCACCACCACTTTCTCCAGCGAACAAATCCAGACTACTACCACTTCAGCTTGATATCGCTGTAAAAAATAACACCTTAACATGACATCATAATCTGCCCAGCCTTTCCCAGCTGTGTTTATAAAATAAAGTACAAAGCAAAATACTATTTAATTTAAATTTTAACGTCAAAACGGCGCCTGTTTCCAAGTTCACACTACGAGCGGTGTGACACGGGCAGGTGGGTAGCTAAGTAGCCGGTCACTTCACTACAGTGCCGGCAATTTATAGCCTCCGGCGTGGACAAAAGAACGCCAAGATTTCGTGTTAATGTACGAGGAATAGCGCTTTAATTGCACGTACAAATAAAACGTTGGCCCTTATTCACTGCAACAAAAGTTGTTAAACGTAATTTAGGCTAATCGTGGCATATTAAAAAGCTGTGTTATCTTGCACGACATGATTAGGTAGACACAGAGGCGAAATTAATCCTAGGTCTTTTTCCAACTATGTATTTTGGGGTCAACTTCCAGTCTAACAGGACGCAGCTGAATACTAGTATTTTACATTGAGCAATTCTAGACACTCCTACTTAAATTGGACAACTCAATAACAATTTTTTCTCTATACCCTAAAATCTTATTAAAGGAAACTATATAAGATAACCAAAATCTGAAAGATTTTTGTTCTAGATTTGTCACGTTTACCAATAATAAAGGCTGTTTGTACTGATAATTCGATATCGCCATTATTGGAACCTTAATAGGCTATCTGTTATGTCAGATATAACTTTGCATCTACATAACATAATTCCGGCTATAATGGACGCTAATAACATCAACCATCGACATCCAATAATCTTGCTAAGTGTATTGGCCACTGCACGTTGTACAGACATTAAAGGCCAGTACTCACCGGACGGGACGTCACGGCATAGGATTTTTAATCTTATTTTAATAATGTTAGCGCTGTTGTTTCATTGATATCGTCACAAGAAAAATGTTTGGTACGAATTCGCAGCAAGATTGCACCTTGCTTATTTAATTTTACAAGACAGTATCCCGTGGCATCCTTCGGCATGCTACGAGAAGATTTAGCAACCCGAAGCATCCATCGGTGTTCCATTGAAAACTTTGCGGTGCCGTCCCGTTAGTGAGCGCTAGCCTTGATGTGTCCTTCCCCAGAAAAGGTCAAAGCTCTTAACAGACATTACTGAATAGATGCTGATGATGCATTCACACAACTCACATTTTACATTTTACACGCGAGACATAAGTGGGTCACTTTACACTACAATAGCGTTGGATGTAATGCTCGGGGCACATGACGCCTAGATTTTGTTTTGTTGAATAGTTTTCGTGATATAAAGCGTGGGACGTTTTGAATTAGTTTAAAGGTGTTATGATATATTATGTTTTACCAGTCTTTGTTCGTTTTTCAAACTAGTTGGTGCCATTGTCTTAGCCACCGCCGTTATGTAGCGAAATTTAGCAAAATAAAAGCACCTCTTAACAATTTCACTGACACAGATAAAGTTGACATTCTGAATATAACACTAAAAATGTTCATACAAAATACTACCACAACACTGGATCACGTAGCTTCTTAATAATGTATGCAAATTTACACGGGTATAGACGATTTGTCTGTTTTGAATTGGTAAAATTAACTGCCTGTGAGCGTAGTGTCATATCAAACACGAAAAAAAAAAAACGCCCCTGGCCGTGACGTCAGTGAAAGTATTAAATAACAATAAAATGGACCTATAATTGCCCCAATGCAAGGAAAAATTATTTTGTCATGAAATAAATGTTGATTATCATGTTTGCTTAGCGCGAGTTGGCAATTTCAGACCACTACACGACTACGATGTAAAAAAAAAGTGTTGATTGAGCGACAATTAAAATAAATGCATTTTAACATAGAAAGCTAAATGACAATAGTACATTGTGATACAAGGGTGGGAAGTAGGTTATTGCAAACGAGATGTCATTAACAAGCCCGAGCCGAAGGCGAGGGTTTTTAATGACACGAGTTATATTACAATTTATACACACCCGTGTATCACACGACGTTTTTCAATAAAGTTGTGGGAAATAGTAAAAAACAAATCTAAGAATTAGGCAAATATGAAAAATTGGCGCGTTAGAATAGAATAGAATAGAATACTCTTTATTATGTACACCATAAAAATTACAGATATAAATGTAGAACTGTTACATAGGGTGTCACAATGGGCGGTCTTATCGCTAAAAGCGATCTTTTACAGACAACCTTTGGATGGATCAAAAGTAGAAGGAGAGACAATACTGCAGGTATTTAGTGGTGTACCACTTACATATATACAATAAATACATATACACAAAGCATATAGAAACTTATCCATATAAATATATATATATATATATATATATATATATATATACACACACAATAATAAACATGATACAAGAGCAAGGAACTTTAAGTAATGATGATGTTTAAGGAGAGAGGAAGTGATTTTTAACCAAAATTTTAAAAGTGGACAAAGATTGAGCACGCCTTATCGAGACGGGCAAGGCATTCCATAACCGTACTGCTTGAACTGTACGTTTGCGTTTTTGCAATTGAACTTTTTTTTACAACGAAAACAGCCTATACAGCCTATTCGATTTTTGACAAATGTTGATGTGAAAATAATTAAATTAAAACTGGTAATTAAATATATTAAACAACCATTTAAAAGACTTGAGAATTCAATGCTAAGACAATCAAACGTATAAAATCTATCCCATTTTATTCTATGTATGAAAACTCCTTGCTATTAAACTTTTTAAATTGTCTTATTTTAAAACCCAACCGCAAAACAAAATGATCGAGCTCGTAAACAAAAGTCACGACCGCGTAACAGAAAGATGCCTATGCAAAAGATTTAATTTTGGAATCACAATTATAGCCTCTGAAAGTACATGTTTAACAACTGTATTGAAAACTTCATTCTGGCTTACTACCAGAGAACAGACCACTAATTGCGCAGACAGGACTTGCTCTTAGCCTTTAAACTACCGCTCATAAATGTACCTACACACCTACCTCAGTGTTTCTTTTCTAATGGAAGTTTACATTCTCCCGCTAAAAGCGAGGTGTAAAGATACAACGGTACATAAGCAGTGTCGGACTTAAGTGCTGGGTCACCACTTCACACAGCGTTGGTGTAAATTTATTGCCTGGAGCTCTAAACTAAGAGAGCGCTAGGATTACATTTGTTGAATAATTTCCACGGGAGGGTTATTTAAAACCGAGATGTGTGAGAGTTGAGAGGAAATAATAGAGATAGAATATTGTTTCTTCGTATATGGGATTTTTGAGTGGGCTGTCGTGATGGTGCGGAGGCTAAGCATCTCTCAAACGTGAGGTTACAGGTTCGATTGTGATGTATAATGATGACTTGAGTTCTTCTTGAGGCGAGCACTGATAGCCTAGTGGTGTGACCGCCGGACCGCCAAGTCATCTCGTCCATCTCTGACTTTCGGATTCATGTATCAGACCCTACCAGGCATGCTGAGGGTTAATGCTCGTTTCTTCTCTGTATGAGAGAAGTCTTCACTCTTCAGTGGGATACAAGGCCAGTAGGAACTTTAGAATGGACTAGAGGTCAAACTTCCATCAAAATAATTAATAGTTACCAATATTTATTTATTTATTTTTTACTTCAAGAAATATACAGAGGCGTACTTAATTCCATAGGCATTTTCTACCAGTCAACAGAGAGAGTGCAGACACAAACAGCGGAAATTTTTCATAATTGCACCTCAATTATGAAAAATTTGGTGGTTATAGATTTATTAAAATATAAAGATACACTGTATATGTATGTATTATTAACTATAAATATAATATATACCTAATCCATACCAAGATTATAAATGTGAAAGTAACTCTGTCTGTCTGTTTGTCTGTCTCTCTTCTGTCTGTCTGACTGTTTGTCTGTTTGTCTGTCTGTCTGTCTGTTACGTTTTCGCGCCTAAATCGTCATGAAAGGCAAAGATAAAGCTTGGGATATGGAGAAGGACATAGGCTACTTTTTTACGCGATAACCGACATTCACGCGGGCGGAACCACGGGCAAAAGCTAATATATAAATTTAAGCACAAATAAATTTAGGTGCATAAATACACAAATATACTAAAACAAATAAGACATACACTGGGAAAACATTAACGTTGTGATGATACTGCCAGCTTCTTACGAATGTGATCGCGAACTTCGAATATCGTGTCGACATCAATAAATTCATGTATCGAAACAGCATCACATATTATTTGAAACAAAAAAATTTAAGCACGAACATAATAACATTTT
Organism: Dryobota labecula; assembly: GCA_947523025.1. Taxonomy (NCBI): domain Eukaryota; kingdom Metazoa; phylum Arthropoda; class Insecta; order Lepidoptera; family Noctuidae; genus Dryobota; species Dryobota labecula. Next base: position 25,952,282 of record OX383287.1, on the reverse strand, counting down.
CACAACCATATTCATATCGACATCAACTACCAGAAGTAAACGAAACTCGGAAAATGTAAAATGCAATTTTAAAATAGTATTTCATTTTATACAATGGAATCAATTGTTAAAAACGTACTTACCTGTAATATAGCGCGCTTAACTTGTACGAAACATCGTCAGTCATCGGCGTTTAACGCTTAATAAAAAGCTCTTTTATTTCAATGATACAGAAATCCTACAACTTTTTATTACGCAATTATGTGCGTGTGGTTGGTTTTGTGCTGAAAAAAAGACATGTGAACAGCTTTAATGATATGAGGAAAGTTCAAGGTGTAATGCGTTTTAAATTATATATAACTCAGGCAGATTATATGATTGGTCATTTTACAAACGGCGCCATCCGTTCACACAAACGCTCGCGGTTATGCAAAATGCCTAAGGCAACTTGGCAACTTGTAAAATTTTTATAATTTTGACATCCAGGCACCCAGACCAATTGGGTTAGGTTAGGCTAGAACAGTAAACAACCGCGCGCGAGCTGAGCGACCGAAGCGAGCGGCGCCGTGGCAGCGGCCGGCGAGCGCCACAAGAAATATGTTTACATTTTGCCTTAGGCGTTTTGCATAGCCGCGAGCGTTTCTAAATGGACGGCGCCATTTGTAAAAAAGCAGAATCATACCTGCGACATATGCAAATGGACTATGGCCTAGATTTCGTATGTGGGCTGGTTTGGAGACTACATAATTATGACTACTTAATACTGTTCTAAATCTGTTAAGAGGGTGCCGAGCGCGCAATGGCGCCTTCATCGTTTGTTTGGTGATTTCTTTTATTTTAGAATGAAAATGCAGAAAATAAGCATGTTACGTTGTGCTCCATACGGCTATATGTTATTAATATTACAAACAGTAGTTTTACATTCTTATGTTTATGACGATCTTCGCAGGGTGGCTGGTAGCAGCTGGATAAGAGTTGCCGAGAATCGAGCTGAATGGCGTGCAATTGGAGAGGCCTATGTCCAGCAGTGGACTGCTACAGGCTGATGATGATGATGATGTTTTATTGTAATCCTTAAAACGGAGCTTAGTGGCCACTAATTTCCATTCGCGCTCGGTACCCTCTTATACTAAAATTATTTGAAACGTTTATGCCGTTTAGCCAAACAGCCAGGTGTTAGATAATTTTATCAAGTGACGGTTACATCTTGTGCACGATTTATGGAATCATATTAGTGATCGAGGGTTAAGCTATGCTTGCTGCGGTCGGTTTGTGGGTGAGTATAACCAACCATTACATTTCTGACTATCGAACTTGGAAAGCACGTTAAGCCGTTGATTCCAACTGTCATTCGAAGATCTTTGACATTGATGCCCAAAAGTCTGACAACCAGTCTTACCAAGGGGTATCGTGTTACCCAGTTACTGGATTGTAGAGGACAGATACGCAGTCACTCTATGTAAAATACAGATATTCATCAGCATCTGGGTAGACTAGAAGCTGACCCCAACATTGTCGGGAAAAGGTTAAGCAGATGATGATCAATGATACTGCATCTGTATAAAGTACCTTCCCGAAGAAGCTTATTCGTAATTCTGCAATAATGTGTTATGATTTGTTACAATTATAGTGCATTTTGCATTTTACACACCAAAATTATTATTCTGCTTCTTCTTTGTGCCATCCATTAAATTGTTGCTTGGAGGCAACAAAGTCCCATCATCATCATCATTTCAGCCGAAAAACGTCCACCGCTGAACATAGCCCTCCCCAAGCACCGCCACTTCGACCAGTTCTGTTTCCCGCATCCAGTGGATTCCTGCGGCCTTCACAAGGTCATCGGTCCACATTGTGGGAGGCCTCCCAACGCTACGTCTCCCGGTACGCGGTCGCCACTCCAGAACTTTTCGACCCCATCGGTAATCTGTTCTGCGAGCAATGTGCTCTGCCCATTACCACTTAAGTTTAGCAATTAAGCAATGAACTAAGGTAACCGAGCTATGTCGGTTACTTTAGTTCTCCTGCGGATGTCTTCATGTCTGATTTGATCATGTAAGAAAATTCCAAGCATAGCCCTCTCCATTTCCCTTTGGGTGACTTTAGGCCTTCTTATAAGGCCCATTGTGAGCGATCACGTTTCAGTGCCCAGAACAGACTCATAAAAGATTACAAAAACAAACAAATTCATAAAATCCGCCATATTTTTAAGAAACCTGCTAGTTTATTGGACAGAAAGTTCGGTTGCCGGCCACCCAGCATGGCATTCATCGCATGATATATGATGGCAAGCTAACTGCGCGGAAGTTCCACATTTGTATAGGAAGTCGTAATTTTATGTGTCCCAGTGCCTACACAGAATAAATATTATGTTAGTGTTTCGTTGTAAAAATTTCAATAAAACTGTCTGTACGCATTTCCTAACATTTTATTTGTTCCTTTTGTCTGATTAATCCTTTAAAGTTTATTTTTTAAATAAACTACTGCTGGAATTTGGCCAATCAGTGTCTTTCCGTCATAAACAATCAGTACTAAAATAACGAGCAAATAACAAAACACAGCAGTTCAGTTAGATGAGTTATGATGAGATAAAAACGATACAAATTATATTTAAAACAAAACATTGCCTATTTCTACTTTGCCCCTACTTTATTAATAACTCTTGTCGATAACAAAGTATTAGCAGGTAGACACCTACTAAAGTTATTTATTTAATGATATAAAATGGAAAAAAAAAAAAACAAAATGTCAATCTAAAAATATTACAGCACTTACAAAAATCAGGCCCAAATATTACCCAAAAACCACTATAAAACACGTAACGATCTTATTACATTCCACATATGAAACAAAAAGATAACAATACGGTCACAAAATAATGATTCGAATAATACAGTTATTCAGAATAGCTCTTAGTAATAAAAGTATGGAACTAGTTACGTAGGTACTTACAATCAAGTGAAATTGAACACCTAGGTAGACTAGACTAGAAGAATGCTAGTTGTGGATAGATTAAATGAACGGGCCGCGATTTTGTGGTCGGAGATATGATAGTGTGTGTGTAGATGTTATAGTAGTAGTTAGTACATTATGTGATAGATAGTTATTAATGTTTATAGCATACATACTAATGGCGAATTTTGCACTAATAATAATAAAACTGAACGCGATCAACACATCTGAACCGCGTTCAGAGCTGTCAGTGTTATTATTATCTATACATCTTCCATACATACATATACAAATAAATAAAATTTAAGATGTCAAAATAACAACTTTTTACGGAGAGACCCAATTGCAAATTATAAACGGAAATAAAATGAATGGGTTCCGCTTGCAACTAAACTTAATGCGGGATATAACTTAGGCTAATAATAATAAACAATATCGTATATGGTTTATTATAGTCTGTTAAACCGAAGCAGAGTTTACTTTGATTATACCTTATTTTAATTTATTGATTGTAATTTGTAGATTGTATTATAGATTGATTATACTTTATTTTAATTTTATTTTCTATTCTCAATCTTGTTTCGGTATTTTTAGTGCGTTACTTTTAAAATGTACTTTTTGCAGTCGGGTTTTTGATTTTTTTGACATAGTATTTTTTGAGAGATTATCATTATACTTAAGCCCTTTTAGCACACATAAATGTATCACTTTTTCATAAATTTTTAGTCAAATCTCATTTCTCACAAAATGTACTTTGCCAAGTAGGTAGGCCAAGATTCGCAAGTTATGTTAACTTATACACACGGCTACAAATCAAGCTATGCAACTCCAGTTTAAGATGATCTCGCATTGTATAGGATTTCCGTACAATGAGTGGTCAGCTTATACTGGATATGTATAACTTGATTCGTAGCCGTGCGTATGATGTGATGTGTGATGAGCTAGATAACGATACATCTTTTATGGGGTACTGTGTTAAATCTATATATATAAAAATGAATCCCTATTTCCCTTGGTCACGGCATCGCGCGTGAACGGCTGGACCGATTTCGCTAATTATTTTTTTGTTGTGTTTGTTATTGTCAGGAGAAGGTTCTTATGTAAGAAAAAACTAAGAAAAAAAAAAAAAAAAAAGAAAACGACCATGTATAATGAATGAACATTTATAATGTAATATTAAGTAGGTAACTCTATCTTCTAATGTAACTTTATGGCGTTTGACATAACGTGTCAGTCATCATTTGGTAGGTCTGAGAATAGATTTTATCAAAAAAAAAAAAAAATTGAAGGTTTTAGTTAGGTAGGGTAGGGTAGTAGATAGTAGGCTTCAGTCTTTCCAAGGATATCGTGTTACCCAATTAATGGGTTGTGGAGGTTAGATAGGCAGTCGCTTCATGTAAAATACTGGTATTCAGCTGCATCCGGTTAAGACTGGAAACCGACCCATAGTTGGGAAAAGGCTAGGCAGACTGAGTTAGATAAGGTAGGGTAGGGTAGGTAGGTAGGTAGGGTAGGTAGGGTAGGGTAGGGTAGGTAGGTGGGTAGGTTCGGGTAGGGTAGGGTAGGGTAGAGGTAGGGTAGGGTAGGGTAGATAGGTAGGTAGGGTAGGGTAGGATAGGATAGGGTAAGGTAGGGTAGGGTAGGGTAGGTGGGTAGGTTCGGGTAGGGTAGGGTAGGGTAGAGGTAGGGTAGGGTAGGGTAGATAGGTAGGTAGGGTAGGGTAGGATAGGATAGGGTAAGGTAGGGTAGGGTAGGGTAGGTAGGTAGATAGGGTAGGGTAGGGTAGGTTGGTAGGTAGGTAGGGTAGGGTAGGGTAGGTAGGTAGGTACGTAGGTAGGGTAGGGTAGAGTAGTGGAGTTTATACTATATTTCCTTTGCGCGTAGACAAACTGCCACAGTCAAATAGCTTTTGACAGAACGAAGTTTGTCGGGTCAGCTAGTGTTACAATAAAATACCTTCTGATATATTACAATTAAATGAAAGATAATTTAAAACTCATATAAAAAGTACACTTTGTAAACAAGCATATTACAAATTAGAGGATTATATCCAAGATAAGAATGCTTGGAAACATGCTGGTCCTGCTCCATAGGACAATTTAGAGTCTAGACAAAATCAAACTGGTTGCTAATTTAACTGTATAATTTAACTGTATTTATAATTTTTATGATATTAATTTTATTTTCTGTGATTAATATTTTAACTCACACACTGACTTATTATATGTTGTTTTTATTTTTATTTTTTTGGGAAATCATATACAATGTTTGTAAATATATGAGCACCATGTACCTATCTCATTTTTTTTTTTTTCTGTTATTACTTCACTTTTCATTCTTTTTACCAATTGTGGTAAGTAATTTTGATGTTTTTTTTTTTATATTTTTAATTTTTTTATTCTAGGTACATAGTCTTCACCTATAAATATTAATTAATGTATACAAACTATTGTTAACATTTTAAAAGAGTAAGTATGGAGTTTCTTGCCCATTCTTCTACATACATAACTACATTTTGGAAGGCGCAACTAGAATCAATTAACTATTCATGTAATTTTTGACGTTCAAAAGTGCATCTTCGTGCCTATTTGAAATAAATTATTTGACTTTGACTTTGACTTTGAGCAAATATTACCAGGCACAAAATTCAGAATACGGGAAGCTACTGTATATTTTTGACACAACACACAACCCTAACCGGGATCGAACCCAGCACTTAGCAATAGCCCTTGCGACCTCTCGATCAATGAGGCATTCACCTTGATACAAATCCACGAAACTCGATTTGAACAAAATAATCCAATCCTTGTATCTAATTATGATTAAACCCAACTTTCACGTTAAGATTACTAAGATTTACGTTCAAACGCCCCTAACTTCGCCACCCTTACATAATTTCAGCTTTAATCTAGTATTCGCTTTTTTATTTTCTAAATATCCTCGTCCGCCTGAAATTTCTTGTTTTAAGGCGGTATGATCTGATACAGACCGCGCTTACTAGTTTTTTGAATTATTTGGAAACATAAAAAGCAGTGTTATAAAATTCAGAAAAAAAAAATATATTTTATTTAAGGGTATGGTGGATATTCAATCGCTAGTGACCGCCACATCAAAAAAGCAAAAACGTGCCCTCAGCGCCAAGATACGAATTCATCCTTTCGAGTTTTTGTCATCTTATGTTAATATAGATGAATATAAAGAAAGAACTTCAACTCATATAAATTAGGATGAGTCAAGGAAAATAATTAGCAAAGGAAATAAAAAACAATGTTGTTTTATGAGTTTTATTTACAGATTTACGTATAAAAGTCTGTCATGTAGTCGTGACCGTGGCGTGCTGGGCACATTTTGGTTTGATATCTATACATGACTGGCGGTCAAAAGGTTAACAACACGATTAGATTTTTTTTTAAAACGATGCCCCACACTAGGAATTTCTCCTGCATTGTGGGAGCGTTTATAAACATTTAAACTCACATACACAAACAGCCAGACCCGGAAAAACTACTTGTAGATTATACAAATATTTGTTCCGTGTGGGAATCGAACCCGCGACACGCAGCGCAGCAGTCAATCGCTTATCCACTGCGCCAACCGTGCCGTCAAGATTAACATTGCTGGATAGAAAAAAATCGTAAAATTACCCCTTTTTGTATTTTTTTATCCTTCTTATAGCTACAAAACAGACTTTTTTATATGAATGAAAAGGTAGTGGGATTGTTTAGCACAATTCACTGAGTTTTTCTTGATAAAATGATTAAAATAATAACGTAATGTTTAAATACCTACCAAATGCGCGAAGCAACCACTCGCGACTTCGCGAGCCTACTTCGGTCGGCTCGAGCGGATCATAGTGCCTTTACATAAAATATACCCTATAGCTGTGGCCCGTCACTTCGTTTTTGCATACCGTTCAGTTAAGTTCCCTTCAAAATGGTTGAGCTAAATGGTACTAATCCATGCGTCATGTTCGTGAACGGGCGCCGTCAGTTGGGACTGGTCATCTCTTAGCTGCCACGGCTTATTTAAATTTTTGAATTGTTTGTATTACGGACGCTTCTAAAGTGCACGTCTTTCTACATTGTTCTCACATGTATAACTTCAACATGAATGATGTAACCCATTTTTTGTAACAATATTTTGTTTTAAAAGAGTGTCCGTGGAGTTTCTTGCCCGTTCTTCTCCATAGGAACCTGCTACTCTTTGGAATGGGCAACTAGCTTCATCTTTCTGACTGACCGACCCCTTGACAATTCAAAAGTGCCTGTAATTGGTTTATTTCAAATAAATGCTTTGAGTTTCAAAAAAACCAACTTCCAAAAACCGACTTCAAAAAAAGGAGGAGGTTCTCAGTTCGTCGGAATCTTTTTTTAATGTATATTCTCCGATTACTCGAAGACGGCTAGTCCGATTTGAAAAAATATTTTTGTTTGAAAGGGTATACTTTCCAGGTGGTCCCATTGTTATCAAGTCAGGATCTGATGATGAGATCCTGGAGAAATCGAAGGAACTCTTCAGATAATACAGGCCCGCCTATAGCGATTTCAGTATTTTTTATAGTGACTCGTGACAATGCGAATGGCGAATGGAGCTGATGGTGAAATACCAGGAGAACTCCTCAACAATTAACGTCCCTGCATCGGGGAAAGCAATATTTTGTAAAAGGCGATGAGAAAGTTGACATTAGGCTATTGTAACTAAGGTAAATTATAAACAGACTGACTAAAAAGCGAGAAATATTTTTATTACAAAAAAAAAATACCGACTTCCAAAAAAAAAAACAACGCAATGTGAAAAAAAAAATTACTTTAATTTCGGAATTCAGTGGCAAAACGCTAAAATACAGACACAAAGATACCGCTTCCTAAATTCAAGTTTTATTTTTGGAGGTTGTTTTTTTATTTTTGCTAAAAAGTTTTATTTTTATTTTTGCTCGGTTCCTAAGGGTTGTAGCACGATTTTAAATAGCCCATAATCTTCCTGAAGAATTAGGCTACCAAACAAATAATTTTTCAGTTCCAGAGATTAGCGCGATCAAACAAAAACCTATTATAACTCTTCAGCTTTAATATATTAGTATAAATTTCACTCGTTCAAGTATGAATACAGACCTATAAATTGTATGAACAAAATAACGCTAAAATGTATCGAATTTTAACTTTTGTAGCTCGAAGAAAATAATTACTAAATTGTGTTTGAAGATTGAATTAGACTGTAGTCTTCTTTGAACCTAATTTCTTATTTATTGTAACACAAATGAAAAGGAAAGCTAAAATCTAATCTTGTTAGTTATAAAAGAACCTGTTCAGTAAAATTTATCTCCGGTTATTAAGCCTAATTAAATAAATTAAACTGCTTTTCATATTCAAAGCAGTTGCTAACTGTAGTGCTGTTAGGAACTGCTTTGAATATGAAAAGTTGACCAATGACAAACCCTGGAATGTATCCCAGGTATAAGCTACTGATTATTACCTATCTATACAAATAAATATTTTTTTTTTTAATAATTACGTAAAACCAAAAATATTTGTATTAAAAAAATCGTGGCTTATTTACCACCTTTAGATATTTCTCTTAAAATATTTCGATAGATATAGATACATCTTATATTTAAAAGAAAGTAGATTTAAAAAGAATTAGCTTAGGTTGAGGTTGCAGTCAATCCAAAATAGCAGGTGCAACAAGAATTCTTCACGGGCTAGTGGAATGTATCCCGTTATATACTTTACTCAAAATGGACCATTGTCTATGAATATACAACAGTTCTGGACTGACTGTTCTGGCAGTCTTCCGGAGCGGCAGGAGCTTTGCATGTGTGCAAACAGTCATCCAGGTTCTGTGTCCGTGAGTGCTCGGCCGATAGCTTGAAATGTGGTATTTTGCTTTACAAAATCACATCATCTTGTTTTTTTATGTACATTTAGAAGAAGCTGATGTTCTTTCATTTATTTGTAACGTTACAGTTAAACCCCACGTTGGGCGCCGTGTAAAGAAAAATACCACACTATCTGTCTGTTGGTTCAGGCTCTTTAGCTGCTTTTATTTTAGAAAAAGCTACGTGGGCAAAAGCCGCGGGCGGCAGCTAGTTTTGTATAAAAATAGACATAATCTATGTTTTATGTTAGAGGGTTTGGTTTCCGCACTTAGTCCTTCAGATGGACCAGTGTGCGTGGGCCATGGCGGCCGTATATAATATTTTATGTTACAATTTAATAAACTACTCCTATTTTAAACTGGACTTGCTGTTTACAGGCAGAATTTCCAAGCTAAAAGGCAAATACGCTCACTTTAACACCACACAACACAAACTCAAATAAAACCATAATCAATAATACAAAAAGAAACTTTTAATCATCTCAGACCAGCGACATTGCCAAAATAAATTAGCAACAAAATATATATCACAGACTATCTCTGCGAGAGCTTACCAGCCGTGTTTGGGCACCTAACATCCCAAGTCGACCAACAACAGCGCCCTGGAAGCTTTCCAACCACAAATCGCGGAATTTATTTGCCTTCAACCGTTGCTAGTGCATCTACGTGGGTAGTATACAAAATGCATTGGTGTAAGGAGATAGGGCTGCTGGATAGGACAAAGCAGTACTTTGGATCGTTTATTGTACGCACCTACATAAGGTTAATAAAACATCCTAGAATTGGATCGTCACTAGTGAAACTTCTCACTTTGAGCAATCATACTATCAATTTCGAACGCAACATTAGGTGAAATCTGAAAGAAAGAAAAGAAAGAAAATACGTTTATTAGCGGTAAATATGACGCAAGAAAGAAAGAAAGAACACAAACACAAGAACAAGTTGGGGGAAAATAAAATTAAAGCCGTTAAGTAATACTAGTAATTAAGTTCCATTGCTGTCCATGGAAAGCATAAATAAACCCACTTTTACTTAGCTTCGTTTTTACTTAATATAGTATGGCCAATGCTCAGTGGAAAATAGAAGAAGGAAATAAATAATTTTCAGACTTGACAAGACTTGATACTAAGACAATGAATGTAAGTCTACACTTTCATCACTATTTATTTATTTATGAAACCTTCGCCGGTAGTTACAGAAACAAAACAGCCATTGTGTCACGGGTGGATCCACGTTCGGCATACGAAGGGTTAAAAGATTAACAATTGGTCAATGAGGAAATTGTCCTAAAGTTCTAATACTTGCAGTTTATATGTAGATATGCCAACTGCCTGATTTAATACTGAGTCTATAAACTTTTTAGCACAAAAATAATATTTTTTGGAAATTAAAATCATTTGTATTTTTTACTCGAGGTTATAATAAATTATATTTTTTTTTTATTTCCTATCCAGTTACTCTACGTCTCTGTTAACAGACTTGTAGTGGGAGGCCGTATTTTACTCAGTTCAGTTATGGCGTTGCAAGTCAAGTATTGGGTGATAAATAAAGTCACAATACATTCGAGTTTTATCTACCGATGGTTTAGTTTTAAGTGAACAGTTTTGTTGAGAAAAAGAACAGTTATTCTCCACCTTAAGACCAAAGTTGAAAGGTCGAACGTCTTGATATTTACAGGCACCTATGATGATGATGATCTCTCCTACTTATTTCAAATTTTGCGGTGCCCAACAAAGTTCATAATTGTTTTTATTTATTCATACTTACTATTGTTTGTTGTCATTTACCAGTGTTGCAAAACGCATTGTATTCATCATCATCATTTCAGCCGAAAGACGTCCACTGCTGGACATAGGCCGCCCCCAAAAGGGGGGGAATTTGCCATAATCGTCACGCTTGGCAGGCGGGTTGGCGATCGAAGTATGGTGTTAAAAATGCATAGAGAACGCTGCTGCCCATTCTCTAGTAAGTCCCATAATCGCCTTTTACGACATCCACGGGAGGAAATGGGGGAAAAATACGCATTGTATTACGCAACATCTATTGTCTGTGGTTTTGGCCTGACATCAAGCAATGGGCAAAAGTCAAACTTTTTTTTTTGTTACATTTTAGGTTTTAAATACGAGGATTTTTGTTACTTTGTATTAGTATTGTGTATTTTGTCTATTTTTCTTGTAATGTGCGTCTTATTTGTGCAGAATAAAAAAAAAACTTTCTTTTCTTTTTCTTACCTCCTAGGAGTATGTGTACATTATGGATTGCAATAAAGATGAATTGAATTATATGAATATTTCTGTAAATAGATCTTTCTAGATACTTCTTCACGTCAATTTCGTGGTTAATATTATTAAAACTAGGTGCCTTAGGCGTTTTAAACAAACTTTTTGTATAGGAGTGACTTTTGGTGATAGACTTACGAGTCTATCACCAAAAGTCATCGATGACTTTGTGAAGGCCGCAGGAATCCGCTAGATGCGGGAAGCCCAGAACCGGTCGAAGTGGCAGTGCTTGGAAGAGGCCTATATCCAGCAGTGGACGTCTTTCGGCTGAAATGATGACTCGTAGATACTGGCTAGTATCAATAATAATCGCTTCCTAGGGTAAGATTAAAGTAATTTTAGGGTAATCTATTGTATCACTCACTTAAAACCTTCGTTCATTCGTTGTCTTTGCTTCTTAATTTACGTTACTAAACTGTAGGACATTGTTCTTAAAATTGTTGTTTTATTTCATACTTTCAAATCAGCTACCGCAGTACCTGTCACCGTTACGCTTTATTTATCTCATGAGATTTGACTACACATACCTAAAACTAATTTACTGATGAGGGAAATGTCGTCAGGAAAAATAGAAAAATCGAAATCGAAACATTTTATTTCACATAAACCTACCTGGGCTCTTAGGAAATATCAGAAGCTAGGTGCACGGTTCCAATTGGACGTTTCCTATGGAGAAGAAACTACACGGTTACTTTTTTTTAAACAATTTGTTTTTAGGGCCGGTGGTTTCACGTCCACTTGACGCACGCGTATACGTCATAAATGGCGCTAACTATCGTCAAACCAAAAAAAAGCGTTGTTTCGCAAAATTATGCCCGTAACGTTCGTTAAAAAATAACGATTACAGTAACCCACTGGTAAACGTCATTTTATTCTTCTACATTTGAAGTTTGACGATCGGTTTTTTATGCAGTGAAACAACGCTTTGTGTTTAACAAACATTAAATATCATATGTTATCGTTATTATTTGACGTGCGTTTGTTACGTTAACCAACCGTTTGAAACAACCGGCCGTCATTCGTCATTGGTGTCGGGGAGTTTCTTCTCCATAGGAAAGTCATACACTATCCTCCCCTACTTATTAGGTAGGGGAGGATAGTGTTGTTACTTTCAACAGTAACAGAAACTTAACAAAATTGAAAATAGTTAACAAATTACAGTCTAATAGGCCTACAACGTTCTCACATTCACAAAATAGAATCACAAAGGTAAAGTTTTGAGTACGAATGTAGATGGCTATACGAGTAGGGGAATACCAATGAAACTATGGGTGTACTGTGTGAAAGACGATTACCTAATAGAGAAGGATGGAAGAAAGAGACACGTGGCGCCGACCACTAATAAATTGGGATAAGGGACATGGGGTAGAATGATGATGATTTATTTATTTTATTTATAGTTAACTAACACGGTACAATACCAATTACATTAATTAACATATATATATATGATGACCTAAAACTACGCTATCTATGCTATCATACATCGCTGTATTCCCAGAACCTAAAATATTAACTCCTGACTAAGGCCTGAACCTGCGTTAAGGCGAGGTTCTTCAAGTTACATAACCTCTAGGAAATGTAATTTTAATGTCATTTTATTTAGAAACGGTAATGATTAAACACGTGTTGTTTTTGAGACCTTTCTGTAGGTACGTCGGGTACTCGTTACATAATTGGACAAAGTTCGCTTGATAGAAAAAAAAAAAACAAACAAACCCTTATTTTGTAGATTAAAACTCATTTTATTTCAATATTATACTACTTTATGTATTGAAAATCACATCAAAATAAACGTCTATGATGATGTAATGTCCGTCGGGTTTAATATTGTTATTTATTTATTTAACAATTTATGTACACACATATAAACAGACAGACAGAAAAATACGTACAAAGGTGATGCTTATTTCTAATGAAATCTCTTCCAGCATACCTGCAATACCTGTTAATATCGTAAAACATATAATTTCCAAAATTAACGAAGTTCACGGCACAATTCAGTCGCGCCCCGCTGCCACCTCAAGAACAAAAATGCACGCTTGAAGAAGCGGGCCTTAAGCGGGCGCCCGTGACGGGCACCCGTTGCGTATCTGTGTGCGTGGATACGGGGATGGGCTCTGTGAGCAAATTTGATCAATTTCCCGTAGTTTAATTTTACAGTACAGTCGTTTCGATGGAGAACTTAGCAAAACACCACTAGCAAAAAAAAAAAAACGACAGCCAATAAGCTGGCGCTACCGGACTCCGCTCATAACCCCGCGACGGAGCACTTTTGTATGAAACCGCGTAGGTGTCCGTTTCACGCTGTTTCAGGCCTTCCACGTACATATATGTAAATGGAATACCACCTTAGGTCTGTTAGAGATCGCTTTTAGCGATAAGACCGCCCACTGTGTTACCCTATGTCAATTTTCTACATTTTTATCTGTAATTTTATGGTGTACATAGTAAAGAATATTTTATCTCTCTATCTATCTAACAAGCTAGTTTCATTTTATAGACAAAATCTCGAATGTTTAATTAACCGTTCATAAAGCTTCAAACAGACACCTCTACTAAATATGTGTTTGTAATTAAGAACTAATTAATTATGGTGCTGATATCAAGGTGTATAAGATAATCAAAATAATGATATCCAATCAGGAGCCAATTTGCAAGTAGAATGGTTTCCTTAAAGTAATTACCTGGAACACTCTATTAGAACTATGAATCGACTCGTGTACATTTTTCGCCGAATTATGTAGTAAATAACGTTATTTTACTTTAATATGAGGAAGAATTTTTGTTTTGGCTAACAGGTACGGCATAAACATATTAATGTAGTGGTGTCAGATATTTTTGATCACAACGAGGTATCCCATTCTGCTGATTTTAACAGAGTAATGTAATGTTAAGTAATGTTAATGTCTAGACAAAATCAAACTGGTTGTTAATTTAACTGTATAATTTATAATTTTTATGATATTAATTTTATTTTCTGTAATTAATATTTTAACTCACACACTGACTTATTATATGTTGTTTTTATTTTTATTTTTTGGGAAATCATATACAATGTTTGTAAATATGTGAGCACCTATCGCATTTATTAATTTTTCTGTTATTACTTCACTTTTCATTCTTTTTACCAATTGTGGTAAGTAATTTTGACGAATTTTTTTATATTTTTTATTTTTTTATTCTAGGTACATAGTCTTCACATATAAATATTAATTAATGTATACAAACTATTGTTAACATTTTAAAAGAGTAAGTATGGAGTTTCTTGCCCATTCTTCTCCATACATAACTACATTTTGGAAGGCGCAACTAGAATCAATTAACTATTCATGTAATTTTTGACGTTCAAAAGTGCATCTTCGTGCCTATTTGAAATAAATTATTTGACTTTGACTTTGACTTTGACTTAGTAAGCAAATATTTATGCACGTGGCCGATATTATTGCATTTTCAAAAATGACACATCTTTTAGAAGCCGATGCATCATGCATTATTTTTGCGTAGCATGACTGTCTCGTCAGATAGGGTGTTCCTTCGATGTTACATATTTGTGCTGCCACTTGTATATGCCTTCCACAAATAATTGCATATTATATTTGCTGTCATATTGACGATAAACATTGAATAAATCATGAAATCAGATATTTTTGCCGAGTTGTTCATAGTGTAATATATTTATGGTCGTGAAAAGGGAAAGTTTTTTGTCTGTTATTTTACGAAGAAAGTTAAATAGCGGTGTATGTACAGTATGTACATAAACAGCTATTTAACGATCTTCCTGAAATAACGGACCAAAAACGTTCCTTGTAATATTAATTCCTTTTATTATCGCATCCCGACTTCAAAGACCAAATTTGTTCCTTCGAACGTATACATTCCATTATACTCCTCCCGTCCTTTTCTCCCAATTATTATCTATACGTACCTACATATCACTCAAATCAACCTTTGACCTAAAGACTTAATTATCGTCGTAATAAACGTTAGTACAGTATAATTACATTAATTACCATACTTTATTAAGGTCCATGGAATTACGAAGGGTGTATTTAAAATAACACGTTATCTTTTGCGGGAGTCCGACGAAAAAATACAGTGTTCCTACGGTGGTACAAAACAACTGTTTAATTTACCTCGGAAATGTTTATTATCTTTAGGGAAATTTAACAGAATCGTGACTGGGATGTTGAATACTGTATTTTCATCAAACGCTCGCTCTGGCATCGGGGAGCGTTACAGCTTTTTTATTGTAATCTTCATCAAATAAAATTTGAAGTCGTTTTTAAAACGTGCATGAGTTAATGGGGGATTTCGAGGTTTTATGTCGGTAAAGTTTACTTTGGGACATTTAGATTTAGGCAGATTTTTTACGTACTGAGTATTTTTTTCTGAGTCGTATTGTTTTGATTATTAGCTTGAGAATACTAGCTTCTGCCCGCGACTTCGTCCGCGTGAAATTTCGGGCCACCCATAGCGTCGCATCCCGTCGCTCGCCCGCGCTATAACTTCGTTATCACTTAGCGTTCTTTCTGACTTTTGTTCTTTTTGCTTGGCTCCTAAGGATCTCATCATCATCATCATTTCAGCCGAAAGGCGTCCACTGCTGGACATAGGCCTCTCCCAATTGGGGGGTTTGCCATAATTGCCACGCTTGGCAGGCGGGTTGGCGATCGCAGTATGGTGTTCAAAATAAATAGAGAACGCTGCTGCCCATTCTCTAGTCGCCTTTTACGACACCCACGGTAGGAAATGGGATGGAGCTATTCTTTACGTCCGGCACCACACAGAACTAAGGATCTAACGTAATGTTATATAGGCTTCCTCGATAAATGGGCTATCCAACACTAAAATAATTTTTCTATTCGAACCAGTATCTAGTTCCTGAGATTAGAGCGTTCAACCAAACAAATAAACTCTTCTTTATACTGTACTGTATAGCTTTATAATATAGCTGACCCGCGCAACTTCGTTTGCGTCACTTAAGAGAGAGAGTGGTTTAAGTAATGAATTTACTACTTATTTTGTTACGGAGTTATTTTAAAATTATGATATTTCCTAAGATGTTGATTGAAATCAAGTGATGTCAAGGACAATTTTGTTTACATTTAAATACTTGTGATTAATAACATACTTATTTGGATAAGGATTAATATTATGTTGATAAAACTCCTTCGCAAATAATGCATTAATTTCGAAAAAAATTGATTACCATAAAAAAAGGTTATAGTGAGTCAATCTTAAAAGATAGACATATGCTGTCGCGGACTTTTGTTTAGAACTTTTAAAGAGGAACAATTCCATCATACATAATATTTGCGTAACTTAAACCGTTTACGCAGCGCACGCAACGGAAGCTCTCAAAAAGGAATAATTTTTCCCGTTTTTGTAACATTTTTCAGATATGCTCCGCTCCTATTGGTTGTAGCGTGATGTTATATAGCCTATAATATTTCTCAATAAATGGACTATCCAACACAAAAAGAATTTTTCAATTCCAACTAGTAGTTCCTGAGATTAGCGCGTTCAAACAAACAAACAACAAAATTAGTATATTAGTATGTAGAAGATATAGATAGATAATATAATATAGTAAAATAGAATAGTAGATGTTTATGTGTTTAAAAACAAAAATATTGTCAATCTCAAACATACATTATTTTTGTTTTTTCCTATTTTTATCGCCAAACTTTATAGTTTGATGGCGAGAAGCGCTTGGTACTTAAATAATTAATATATACTCCATTTACTATAGCATTAGAAAAAAGAGGCTCGTAGAAGCAGGAGTGCGAAACATTTTATTCAAAGTTAAAAGTTTAAACAATTAAACTAAAAATGTTTTAACATAACTTTGATAAATAGGTCGTAATAACATCTTCATCACACATTACTTACAACAAAACGAATGAATGAAACAAACGATTACGTCGTGATGATTTAAATTTAATTAAGATTAAAGGAAATAAAAGTCTTTTTTTTTTACAATATTTTATTTAAAACAACAATAGTTGGTGTAACTTCTTCGTCTTCATCATATAATTTAGTCACTATCATCAGAGAATAAAGATGAAGAAGTTTCACCGACGTTACCTAATAATAAATCTTTCTACCACATCATCCATTATGCTTTAACTTTTCCTCTTCTTTAATTGCATGAGCAATGCAAGACTGCCATCGTTCTAGCGTAATACTATCCAGATCTTGTGGGAGTAATTGTTTCTCCTTGTCTAATTTGAACGTTTTGTTATGTTGAGCCACATACCCCATCATTTGAGCCCATATTAATTCTATAGGGTTGAACTCGCACTGGTAGGGTGGGAGGCGCAATACTGAAATACCCTTCTCTCTACAACAAACTTTTGGTATAAATGTCTTTGTATTTTTGCTTTTTCTAATAAAGTTGCCCTAAGATCTTTTTCCTCAAAAGGAATATTTTTGCTTTTAAACCATTCCTGTATATCTGCCTTTCGTGTAGCTGTGGTTGGCAGCTTCTCCAATGTCCTTGAGTGGTATAGCGCATTGTCCATAACAATTACAGCGCCACTCTCATTTTTTGACAAAATTAACTTGAACCATTTTCACTTTTGTCTATCGCGCTTCTATAACATATTCCCTGTAAATTGAGAGGTCTGGCTCTTATGAAACAAGAAATCCTAGTACAAGAGTCAGGGCTACACAGATGATTGTGTCTTGAAGTGTAAATAAATAAATTATTATTATTATTAAAGTTGAAGGCGTCCATTTCGGAGTGGTCATCTTCATCACCTTTCTTTGCATCAAATATTAATGCAGCATCCATTAAAAACCCTTCACAAACCCTGTGATATAAAATTAATACAAGTCAATTATTCCGTACCCCCTATATAATTTCACTGCTGGAAATAGTTCATAGATAAATACGATAACAAAATTTATAACTTTAAAAGTTCGCTTTGCATGCGTTAATTCATAATACAATATAATATGTATTACTTAAGTAATAGTCAATAACAATGGGGTGTTCATTTTTTTATGGCGAGGACAGTCCATAAAGTACATACCAGTATGACCGATTATAAGTTGGATTTTTTTTAACCAGCAGATAGACCTTCCCAATGTGCTTCTTTTGAAGACTTATTATTAGTGTCATGCTATATTAGGCTTTTCGTGTGACCAGGGCCTCAAGTCTGCTATTACAATAGTGTCAGAATGGTCTCGCCATTGTGAGTATTTGACAGTGTTTGTATGGCAAATCTGTCAAAAACTCACAATGAAGAGACCATTCTGACACTATTGTAATAGCAGACTTGAGGCCCTGTTTGTATGATAAAAGGTTATTAATATAAATACCATTCATTTCACGAACCAATTTTATGAAATTATGTTTAACTGTATAATTAATTATAATGTTATTGAATGCAAGAGGTCATACACTGCTTAGTGCATAAATAGCTGTTAAGAAATTTAGAAGCACTGTACCTTCATTTAGCCAAGTGTCATCTAAATAATAATATATTTTCCTTCCTTTATTCCTTAGCCTTTTTATTTCATGAAGATATTTTAGTCTCCAAAGGACGATCTCCTGCTTGTCTATGACTTCTATGAGTGCACTTTTTCTGCTCCGTTTGATTTATGTGAACTTTAATGTTTATTTAATTATTTTATACAGACTGCTTTTTTTTAATCTGGCAGAGACTCGTCACTGTTAAATGCTTCCAGCATCTTGTCCAAGGTGGGCAACTCATTATTAAAGAAGAAGGAATGAATTTTCCTGCATATTCCACTAAATGTGATGTCATCAAAATCATCACGTTTCATGTGCTTCTGTTGGGGAGGGGGAGATTGCAGGCGACTTTTTATTTTGTACTCTTTGAGAATATTGGACAGAGTAGCCCGAGATACGCCTGTAAATAATAAAATCATGTGCGGAGTTTCTAAAATATAATACATTTTATCACAATGCATGTTAGTTTCAAATATTTTTATAATATAATATAAATAATTTTATGAATCATCCTTACCGGCAACTTCTGCGATTTTGTTTATCATCTCAGTCCTATAATGAGGAGTATCTGCAGGCCAGGACTCCAATTGCTTAAAAATATTTATCACAGGTTGTTTTTCTACAGCACGCAGCGATCTCTCTTTTTTGGGAGACATTATTATTTCGTCGCAGTCAACTTTTGGATCACGTTTTTTTCGCCGTTGGCTTTGGTCAGACTCAGCACTTATATGTTGTAAGCCACTCGGTCCCGCACCGGGATCACTCATAGCTCTAAAAAAAGTAACGTTTTGTACAAACAACCCAATGACAACACTGATAACAATACAATAATAAAGAAATAACTAAATATTATTTATTATTTTAATAAATAACAACAAAATCACGAAAATAAAACAATAACAAACAAAGTATTCACAAGTAAATGACATACATGACAATCTTAGAACATTGTCAAGTCAATTTCACAGACGACATAAACCAGTAAAATTAGAAATCCCCGGCTGTCACAGCTTATGAAGGGATTAAGTAACATTTTAGATTTGGTAGGATTATAGTGAAAAAAAAGCGTTGCAGTATTGTTGACTCCTGCTTCTTTTAGGTTTTTAGCATAGGCACTGTAATTTTAAATTGGAATGAAATAATATATCTAAATGAAAGCTACTTAATTTCATATGGTTGTTTTTTTAAATGATTACAATTAAGTGTGATAGCTGATATATAAATTCATTTTAATCGATTTGGCGTCAATCGTAACTATAACAAGTTTATTGTACTTTTGTTATAAAGTGTGCATCAAAAATAACCTTTTTTAACTTCTGTCTAATGCTATTATAAATGGAGAAAAACTACCAACTATGCACTATTTCACTCAAGGATCAGTCACACAGTGGACACTGACAGATTCTAAGTACGTACGTGCAAAGCACGTTTCTGGTCTACGAGAAGGACCCTTCCTCCTGCATTGGTGCAAATTACGAGTTAATATTTGATTGAACTATTAATAAGAAAAAAAAAAATACTCTGTAGAAACAGCAGAATACAGTATAAATCACTTATTAATTTACATACTCCAGCGCTATATCCAAGCAAACTTTACCAAAACGCATTTGAGAGCCCGAAAAAGTATTCGCTCAAGGTTTTTCTCCGTTGTGTTGACGAGACGAATAGACGATCTTATTCAGCCCTGTCGAATGTATGACGTGTGAATTATTCATAGAATATTTTATCTTTTCTGTGCGAACAGGGAATCATGTATGTTTTAGGGAGTTGATACTCGGATCACGGCATTTTCTCTCTCAATGAGGAGCTCAGGAGTTTCAATAACGCTTTTCTTTTTTCTTTTTGATTGAGCAGTTTTGGCAGAGTTGTACGCTAAATTTTGAATTTAGAACCCAAGTTCTGTCCATTTGACAATGACATTTATTAGGAACTGAAATACAATGATTTACTTATTGAAATAAAGAATTAAAGAAGCACAATTAAAATAAAACTGAACGACCGAAAAATTATAACATCACTCGGTTTGAAAAAAAAACTTATTGCGAGGAAAAGCTAGTTTTACAAATACTTTGAACTCAAACAATTTGACCTTTTAGCACATAGTGGAAGATTTCGGTATAGAGTTAAGCTCTTTAAACCGTTAAATATTCAATAGTTCGAGGCAGCTACGGCGTCGGCACTACTCAAACTCTGCCAGATGTTGTTCCGATTGAATCAATTTTATTTTCTATCTACTAGTTTATACTACAATGATATTATAAAGAGAGAGAGTGAATTTTGTGAGTTTGTGTATGTGGAGTGTAATCTCCGGAACCATAGCTCATATTTGAAAAATTATTTCACTATTTGAAAGGCACAGTACTACAGATGGACATAGGCTATAATATAATATAATATCCATACTAATACTCGTATTATAAATGTGAAAGTAACTCTGTCTGTCTGTCTGTTACGTTTTCACGCCTAAACCGCTGAACCGATCGCATGAAATTTGGCAGAGCCTGGGATATGGAGAAGGACATAGGCTACTTTTTTACGCGATTACCGACATCCACGCGGGCGGAACCGCGGGCAAATGCTATTTTAAATATATATAAAAATAGGTAGTTAATGAAATACTACCAATGAAATACTATCTTGAATTCATGCAAGCCTAGTACTTTTTGTTCGGTTACTGCTCAGAGCTTGGGTACAACGTGTCGGGAACAGAATAAATTCACATGTTAATTGTACCCGTGTGAAGCCGGGGTGGATTGCTAGTAATATTATAATAAATCAATTCATTAATTCAGGTAAATAACACTCATTGCCAAACTTCTAAAATCACGTAAAAAAAAATCGAATCAAAATAATCGAGACAATTGGAAAAAAAAAAACAAATCAAATCAAATTATGTACATAGGTAGATCAAAATAAATAAAGCCTCGCTGCCCGCAAGATTCGAGGTAAAAGCTTTAGAGTAGTGAGCCCACAGACTGCACGAGTACAGCGATTATTAAGAAGTCAAATTATTTGTTTAAAATGTATGTTTGTAAAAGCTAACCTGGAAAACTGATCCGATACCAAAAAAAAATAATTCAGTAATAGAAAGCTATATACTACTGCCGAGTGCCATAGAATATATTTTGTGTTAATATACGCGGTCGAAGTCGCGGGAAGCCTCTACTCATACGTACCTAAATAAAATTGAACTGTCTGTTTCTAATGTCAAAATAACAACGTTTTAATAAATGCTTATGAAACTTATATACGGTACATATAACTTTTTTTTTGTCTATCTGTCTGTTTGTTTCGACTAATCTACAAAACAGACGGACCGATAGTTTTATTTTAGAAAAAGCCACGCGGGCAAAGTCGCGGGTAATAGCTAGTAATGAATGAAAAAGTGTAAAATATTTTAATACTGATTCGGGTTTTGTAAAGATAACACTCTGAAGGAAAAAAATCATTATTCCATAATTTTAATTCTTAGAAATTTTAAGATAAACAACAGGTGAAAGTAAGTTACTGGTTCCCTTCCTTTTGAACCGCCTAAAAAAGTGGAGATTTTTCTTTTGTATTTAGATTTCTCAAGATTTTTGGGCTGATTAATTTACGGGTTTCTACTTTAGTTTTTTAAGTTGTTTTTAGGGTTCCGTACCTCAAAAGGATTAAACGGAACCCATAAAGGATTACTCGTGTGTCTATCTGTCTGTCTTTCCGTCTGTCACGGCCAATTTACTCCGAATCTACTAGGCCGATTAAGTTGAAAGGTACACATATGAACTTCTGTGGTCTTAGCCACAAGCCCCCTCATCGACGGAAAAACATATTGAAAAAGAGAATAAAAGCTCGTACAGACTCGCGCCATATCGCGGGCGCGACAGGCAGCGACAAAGGAATTGTGCTACTAGTGTCGCGTCGCGCCCGCGATATCGCACTAGTCTGTACGAGCCTTAAAGAGGGAAGATAGAAGGACGAGGAAAAAGAGGGACAGAATTCGTAGCTTTATTTTTATAAATGCACAATTGTGTTATCTTGTTCTGTTTTTTACGCATGAAGTAAGTACAAATCCAGAGGCGCTAATACATTCTTGATACGGTACATGCATATTTGAAAAACAGAGTGCCGTTTATAAAAAAAACAAATAAAGATTCTACCCTTAATCTGTTTCAGTAAAAGGAACCTCCATAGGCCCATTTAATATTTTCATCCCTCTCACTTATGAAGCTAATATTAATGTGTTTAAATAAAAATCTATGTTTGTATATTTGTCCTCTATGCGTTTCTAAACCATTGGATCAGATTGTGATGAAACTTTGGTAGGGTGATCTGAGGAAGACCGCACAGGTGTCGGGACCAAAAAAAAAAGTTCCACCAAATACTGTTTTACCGCAGCAGCGCAGCTAGTATTTAAAAAAAGATAAATCAGAGAATTGTACTTGAAAATTCTGACGTTCATAATACTAGGCTTTCGACTCTATTTAGCTTATGTTATCAGGTGCAAAGTTGATTGACGTCGCGTAGACGTTAAATGATAAATGATTTTATTTCTGTGTCAATCATATTTTTAAAACTAGATGAGGTCGGCCTTTCCTATCTGACTACTCTGAGAAGAAAAGCCGAAACAAACTCACGAGGCCCACAGTCTCTTTTAAAGTCCAGACATAATCTTGGTCAGATCTTGTGAAGACCATGTAGATTGGTGTCTGAAATGGGCTTTTGATGAAAGAACCACACATATTTGAGTGCACGCATTTGTCAGTGATCGTGCAGCTCAGCTCAGAACTTAAGGAGCTCAACGATTCGGCAAACAATACCAAAGAAATGAAATTTGGATAGGCCGCATAAATTACTCAAACTGCCACACCACGATAAAAACTAAATGAGAAAAAACATAAAACAAAATAAATAAACTATGAACCATATAGTCTTCACATTTACAATAATTAAAATAATATAATTTTTAACAAAGTAAATGTTCCTCATTGTATATATAAAATTCATCAATGTCAACGTGTATATAAAAATCCGGATATCATCTTGGTCAGATCATTCGAAGACCATGTAGATGGCTGTCTGAAATAGTCTTTTGAGGAAAGAACCACACAGATTTGAGTGGACTTGTCCAGTCAGTGCACGCACTTGTCTGTTATCGTGTCGCTCAACTCTGAATTTAAGGAGCTCAGCGACTTGACGAACAATACCGAAGAAAGGACATTTGGGTAGGCCGCATATAAAACTGAGAAAAAAAAAGCAATAGCCTACATAGTCCTCACATTCACAATAATTAAAATAATACAATACTTTACAAGTAAATAATCTTGTGATTGTATATGTGAAATGGTATTAGAAAAGGGAAAGGGTAAAAAAAATGGGAAAAAAAAAACAGCATTCAGAGTAAATTCATTGGTGCAGCTCAATCCCAAGCCTTTTTGTCCTCAATACGAGTATAGTCTTTAACAGTATGAAAGGCTTTCTGGCACAGTTTCCGCTTTATAAAACATTTGAATTTATTAAGGCTCAGTTCTTGAATGTGGCTAGGAAGTTTATTATAAAAACGTATACACTGGCATCTAAACGAGCCACCTACTTTTTTGTAGGAACAACAAATTTGTGTTTGTTCCTAGGATTTACATTATGGCTACCACTGTATTTTTTAAACAGATTAATATTTTTATGTGCATACAAAAGATGTTCATATATATACTGAGAAGGCACAGTCATTATATTAATCTCTTTTAAAGTCTTTGAGGGAGTGTCTAGGACTTATTTTATAAATAGACCATACTAACACTTTTAAGTATTCAGTCCGAAATAAATGGATATTCATTGATTGATTGTTGCGATACCGTCATTTAGGTATGAATGTATCGAAAATAACTTCACGTTTGCATTGCGTGTATTTTTGACGAACGCCTACGCTAAAGTAAAGTGCCATGTTGGTTTACGAGCTGTAGAATATTTTATATTACCAAACCAAACCAAACCAAACTTCAAATTCTCAGTTCTAAAACCTAAGTTCTTTTCGAGCACAAATAAAATTAATTTCAGCCAATAAATAATATCGGCCGCCCTCCAATATTTTACTCGTTATCGTGATCGGGTATTGCAACAATGCCTTGGAAGCCTTCCAAACGCATCATGAACATCATATTTTAAACTGGCAACAATGTCGCCTTTTAGTCGCACTGACAATTATTGCTCTATTTTAAAAGTGAACCAAACGTGTCAATATTTGAGCGGTTAGTCATGCAAATGTTTGTTTTTTTTTTTGGACAACGTTTAATTTGTTTAAGTTATGATAGCTTTTGGTTACGTTTTTAGGGTTCCGTACTTGAAAAGGAAAAACGGAAACCACAAAGGTCTGTCCGTCTGTCCCAGCGAATTTGCTCCGAATCTACTGGGCTGATTAAGTTAAAATTTGATATACATATGAATTTCTGTGGAGCCAAATACGGAAATGTAACGTAAATTTAATAATTTTTGGGAGGCAAACCAGAAAAAAAAAAGTTTTACTAACTGTACCGTGTGGCATAAAGATTCGGAATGAGAAACATAATGCGATCAAACACTTTGTGTCAAAACACAAACTGAAGATGTTCTTAGATGACCGTTTATGGCCTGAAGGTTTTATTCACCGTCGCTTTGTCCATGTTAGGAGGGCGCTCACAGGTCCACTAGAGCCACTCCGTTAAAAAAAAATATTATCGCGTGAGAAGGAATTATGAAAAACAGCTCAATCGGTAACTTCAGTAAGTGTGTCTAGAATTTTCTAATACCTTTTATAAAGTTTCATATTGAGACACGAAGCAACAAATAGCAATCTAAAGAAAAGCAGCCACATTCCTCCTATTTTGTTGCTTCCTGTGTTGTGCGTACAAACTGACATTTGCAGTTGGAATCTAAGGGAGAACTTGTTTTTTTAACTACAATGTTAAGTTTGTTCTTGGGATAAATTCATCCTAACTACGGAAACCTTCATTGTGTATGGTCCGCCACAAACTTGGCCGGTTTTAAGTATACTAGAATAATACAGCCAAATATCCAAACCAACGACTAATCTAATCTTAAGGGCCTAAATGATTGCTGTAAGAATTTGCACAGAATAATAATAATAATAATAAAAACTTTATTTCGGGTGGCATAGACCCATAGAAAACTTAACCTAAACCTAAACCTAATTCACATTTACCGAGCTAAGTTTACTTGGCATGACTCGCCACACCTACACAAGACTTGACCCACTGGTTTTGAAAGGGACAGTCAAAACGTACAGCTAATGCGTTCGTATAGTCATAAAATATTCTACATTTTTTAGATCAAATAAAGGACTACACAAGTTTCTCCTGTTCAAAATTGAAAATGAAATACGAAAAGTTCTCAAATGACATAAAATTGATAATAAAAGAAAAGTATCCACCAAATCACTGCCAGGCGACCAATAAAAACAATCTTAGAAACTATATTGATTGCTACTGACACTAGACGTAGAAACTCTTAAAATGATACAAGTTATAAGCTTTTGTTTATTTATGTCTTCATTTTTTGTTAGACCTATGAAACGGTGAGCAGTCTGGATGGTCACAACAAACGATGTACTACATGCACTATAATTCGATTATAATAAAGTTGTTAAATCGGACAGAGTTTCCACTTACGGTTTCCACAACGCGACTGTAAGAAGCTGCGGCGATACTATTTACGCGTAACCACTGCTTGCCCAAATTTTGCCTTTTGTGGCGTAGTTGTGGTACTTGTAATCGGGCGCTCACTGTTAACTAAATCTAGCTATACCGATTAGTGCAGGCTTACGTGTACCAGCCTATAACTTGTGCCACATATCTTTTTGTTTCTCAGCATCGTCCAAGAGCGTCTAAGTTGACATCACGCGCAACAAATATGTCGGGACAACACACAAACTTTAGTAACTTTGTTTAGATTTCTTGTAACAGTCTCGCAACTTTTTAATTGGCTTTTGTTATATCGTATGTCGGCTTTGTTTCGGCTCTTTACGTTGAACACAGATTGGTTTCGTTAATAGTTTCGTGATTTCATTTTAAGAGTAGATTGTTTGGGTAGTTTCATAATACATATTTTATTTATTTAAACTTCATGTTCGTACAGTGGAACAAGCTATTTGATATACTGTCAAACTGTTCATCATTCCACTATTATAGTAATAATATGATTTTTTCTCGAGTGCGTGATTACTTTATTATCTTATGGCATACTTATCTTTAAATAAAAAAAAATCTCAACGGGGAACCTCTTGTCCTTCATCTCACCTGTAAGTGATGATAAGACCGAAGGTGAAAGCGAGCTTCTCCCGGAATCCTAAACCACAGAGGAACTGGCTATCTTACCTCTAACTGCCGAAACACAACAAATTATGTTAACATAATTGTTATGACGACAGGCTTAGATATGATGATGGTAGCTAACCAGGCGGACTTAAAACACGCCACCAACATACCTCCAACCAATCCAAGCAGAAAAAAAATCCCGGCCAAGTGCATGTCGGACCACGCACAATGAAGGGTTCCGTAGTGGGTATGAATTTATGCCAAGAACAAACTTCAACTGTAAATGTAAGTTGGTTGACTATTACTCGGTAACTTGTAACGCCTACTTGGCTGTGATAGTTTTTCTTTTATTTTAACTTCGTTATTATATACTACTTCTGTGTTTTACATATATGCAAGTATAATCATTTAGCTGGCAGGAGGGACACTTAACTCTAACAAAAATTAGCACTTTAAAGCCTAATATTTCAGAAACGGATCCCTTAACCCTTCATATGCCGGAACGTAGATCTACGCGAGACACAATGGGTTTTTAATTGTGTCTCTAATTACGACATACGAGAGGTTAATCGAAAAATTGTTTTCACAAACCCGGAACATTTTTGAAAGATCCATCCAACAATACCCCACACCATAACGTAGGCGAATATTTAAAAAAAAAAAACATCATCACTTTACATGTACGGGAGTTATCCTAAATAACATATTTTTTTATTTCAATTTAATTTTTCCACTTCGTGATTAATATCTATATCCATGCCAAATTATAGCTTTCTAGTACTAAGAGTCTCTGAGCTAAGCTGGGGACGGAAAGACGGACGGACATGGCGAAACTATAAGGGTTCCTTGTTGACAGCGGAACCCTAAAAAGAGAGTCTTTCTAAAACTGTATGTGATTTTTTTCTATGTATGTCTTAGTATCAATATATCTAGTAATTTCATTGTCATTGTCGTTTTGGTACATATATTTTAATATTTTTCGCATACTGTATAATATATCGGAAAACCTAAAAGGGATGTGATGCTGCTCCGTATGTGTGAGGGTCAATAGACAACATGCCTAACATAATGACTACTTCATGAGGTAGGCACTCAAACTCGGTTTGCAGTCGACCGTGAAGTACTATAGGCAATGAGTTTGGTCCCATTAAGCGCTTTAAAAAAGTCTTAAGTTTCTGCATATTTCCTTAGCAAAAATAAAACAAAAACAATGCTGCTTATTATTGCACAAGTTTAAAAAGTTTTCAGAGAGGAATGTAGTTTATAGGTAATAGAGATATCTAGTTAAATAGCTTTTTGTTTGTGGTGGCTTGAGTGTGAATAAGTGGGTACACGCCCACTCTTTACTCCTACGTCGTGTATCCTAAATACATAAATGTTTGAGCCATTCCTTTGAAACGTGATGGTATTGAGCAGTTTCATCTTCACGTCAATTCATACTAAGTAAAAGCTGAAGCCGTGTGATGCCGGACGTAAAGAATAGCACCACCCCTTTCTTCCCGTGGGTGTCGTAAAAGGCGACTAAGGACTTACTAGAGAATGGGCAGCAGCGTTCTCTATGCATTTTGAACACCTTACTGCGATCGCCAACCCGTCTGTCAGGCGTGGCGATTATGGCAAACCTCCCCCAATAGTAGGTGGCTTATGTCCAGCAGTGGACGTCTTTCGGCTGAAAGGATGATGAATGATGAAAAGCTGAAGAATCATAAGTTCTTCAACTCTATTTTAAGGAGACCACAAAGAAAATAAAAAAAGAATACAAATATGAATAAATAGTTTTATTACACCAAAACAACAAAACAAATTGCAGTTTAAAATTTTATTGTACAAGGTTAAAATTGCGTTTCGGAAAATTCTGCCAAGCTGCAATCAGATTTATACCACAACGAGTTATATGAGCATTTTTTGGCAGCACCCGTTTGTTCTAAACAAAAAGTTTCTGTCGGGAACTCTTCTCACTAGACGAGATAGTTCTGGCTTCGTTTATGATATTAGTTTCTTGTATTAGAGACTTTCTTATTGAAGTTTGTTGGGGACCTAAGAGGAAGACTAGAAGTGGTCTACATACACCTCGTTAAATAAAACTTGCTCAGCGCTTACCAGAATCTCGAAGTTGTTGGCGGATATGTTTATCTTGGGCACAACTAGTGCGAGAAGAAAAGAAGATTTTTGCTGAGACACGACGGAGTTTCCCAAATAGAAAACTTGTATACCACAAAGTTCAGAGACTAAGAGCGATTCTTACCAAAAAAACTGAATGTGATCAGCACTTGTTCTAGAACTTTTAGTATCGGAATTCTACAATAAATTGTAGAATTGTTGTATTGTCATTTGTTGTAGAATTTTGATTCAACAATAGCAAACAATTAAGTAGGTTTACAAATAACAAATATCTCGCAACTTCCTGCATAAACAACCAATCAGCGTCAACAGAACAGTTTCAACTTTAGTGAAACACCAGAAATAGTGAGAAGTACTCTTTAGTTTTTAACCGTAGAACTAGCAGACAATGTTGTTCAAATACTGTCGTTCCGCAACTCTTGGTTCGTTAGCGGCCACGTTCTGAATCACGGTGCACCCGCGAAATAAAGTTGCCACAGCAAAAATAAGCTTTATATATTTTTATGTTTACATTGTACAAGTTGGCTGCATAATGTTTTGTCTGTAAATCTCCCTGTGTGGTTTATGGGGGTAGGATGTTATTAAATTGTTCTGGGTTAAGAATTTTGTTGGGATTTTTATTGATACTTTTTTATGTTGGGTTTATATTATAATCGGCGTGTTTTGTGCACGTGATTTATAATAATAATTTACTGAACTTAATGTTACTTAAAAACTGGTATGACTTATTATGTAAATACTTATGCTTACAAGGTTAAGGTTGATGCTTTTTTATGTAAACATCATGATGTTTATGTGGAAGAGCGAATGCTCATGATCACCAGCTACCATTTTATCATCTGCTAAATAAATAGTTATGATGTTTCATCATTTTCACTTTGGTCCCCGATATCGTGGCGCATGTGTTGGATCATTTAGCTCCCTTCAGAATGGTTGAGCTGAATTATGCTGATTAAAGATGTAACTAATATTTTTGTAACAATTCAATTAAAAGAGTGTCCATGGAGTTTCTTTTCCGTTCTTCTTAGGTACCTACTATGCTTTGGAATGGGCAACTAGCTTCATCTTTCTGACTAACGAACCCCTCGACAATTCAAAAGTACGTGTAAATGGTTTAATTGAATTAAATGGTTTGAGTTAATCATTTTCAATGATGGAAAATAGACTGAAATAAGAGTCATATTTTGTCTATGTCAGTTTACTCTGTCTTTCCAACGGCATGAAGACGTTCAACTCTACGCAGCGACGCAGCTTTACGATACGATACATCAAGAGCTGCACCCATTAGCGGCATTTCCAAACGCCGTCCATATTCTACGTGCCGGTAAAGAGCGTCACGTTGTCGCGATTATCACGCTGTACCGAAATGTTTCTAATTCACCCTAAATGCCATTTAGAGGGCGATTATTTTTGTTTTTGTTTGGTTATCTTTTCGCACATTAATTTCCTTAACGTCATTAAACAAAAATTAACAATTTTGAGCTAAGTAACGCCATCTATACTATGAACTATTCCCTATTTTTTCCAAAAACACTGGCTTTAATACACTAGAATAACAAAAGATATGACCGACATAATTACTCTACTTTTATTTATACCCTTTCCAAAATAATCAAAACTTTAAACGCTTGTACTGAAAATGTGTATATTTTGTTTAGTGACGTTAAGGAAATTAGAGTGCGTTTTGTTTATTTTTGGGTAATAACTATGATGACCAGAGATCGGATATTGGGATGCATATTCACCTAAAGTTGAGATGTTGGCTAATATGGAATGCGCTTTTGTATCGATCGTAAAAATCCCGCGAATCCGGAATCGATAAATTTCGTGTTCTTTCTGACTATAGAATCCTATCTTAACCTAAGTAGCCGAGGTAATTTTTACGTCCAATCAGGTTATAGTACTTAATTTAACAAAAATAATTATTTACTTTATGTTTTTGTTTTTTTTTTGTTTTAACTAACACACACCAAAATAAAATAATGTTTTTTAAAATAAATATGATTTTAGAAGTCGCTTCCATACTATACCTACACTCGTCTAGTTATGCATTCCGGGTGTTCCTGGCATCCCGGGTTTTTTTTTTTTATGGAAGATGTATTTTAAGAAGCCGCTTCCATACATTCATAGCTAAAAATCAATTTTCTTTACTTTACTTTATATGCATCCGATTATCCGATTCCTAATGATGACTTTAATATCAGATAATACTGGCTGGTACCTGATCCACTGCAAGGTAAAGGTTTATTTTCGTATAGAAAGCGTTAAACAACATAATTGTTCATGGAGGTCAGGTTATATTTTTTTTTTCTGATCATGGTATGGCAGTTTGAGTAATTTATGCGGCCTGCCCAAATGTCCTTTCTTTGGTATTGTTCGTCGAATCGTTGAGTTCCTTATGTTCTGAGTTGAGCTGCACGATTACTGACAAATGCGTGCACTGAATGGATAGGTCCACTCAATCTGTGTGGTTCTTTCTTCAAAAGACCATTTCAGACACCAATCTACATGGTCTTAGACGAGAACGAGAGACGAGAACTCAGAGATCACAGTCTCTGGTAAGAGACTGTGATCTCTGAGTTTGTTTCGGTCTTTCTTCTCAGAGTAGTCAGATACGAAACGCCGACCTCATCTAGTTTTAAAATATGATTGACGTGTAAAAGTGTTTGTAAAAACCTACTTACAGAAATAAAATCATTTATCATTTATCATGATCATTATCATTTATCATTATCATTTATCATTATCATTATCATTTATTAGAACAATATGGGTAACTCAGTTTCTTATGACGTTTTCCTGAACTATAATCTTATTCAGTGGTATCTAAATTAAAATTTAGTTTTTTGCTTTGCTTCATTTATTACGTATTTCAATCCTCTATCTATCAATAACAAAGAGGAGCTTCTGGCTAAGTAATAACAGTCTCACGGGTCTATCGAAGGATAAGCTATGCTTGCCGCGGTCAGTCTGTGGATGTGGGATCATCCATTACATACCGAGACTCCTCCGCGCGTCGGAAAGGACGTTAAGCCGTTGGTCCCGGCTGCACTGAAAGAAATATTTAGCCTAACTACTTCGGCTATTTCAGGAATAATCAAAGTTTGACAAGACTTTATAAAAGTTAATTTGATTTAATAAAAGTGATTTGTCTATAAAATACAAAACAGCTTTTTGGTTTTGGTAACATGTTGCATAAAGTTATGTGGTCACTTTTTTGTGTTACATGTTGACAAAAGTTTGGTTATGTATAAGTAAAAATTTTTTTCCATGTGTCATTCATAGATCTTTGACAATCGTTACGGGTAATCAGAAGCCCGATAGCTTAACAACCAGTCTTACCAAGGGGTAGCGTGTTTCCCAGTAGCTGGGTTGTGGAAGTCAGATAGGCAGTCACTCAACGTAAAGTAATGGTATTTAGCTGCATCCAGCTAGACTAGAAGCTGACCCTAACATACTTGGAAAAACGCTAGTCTGATTAGAAATCTCGAATCAATAAAAAAAAAAATCCGTTGAAATAAACCCAACCAGCTAATTACATAAAAGTACCGCTATTTTAAACAATTTCACGATGACCGCAAAGGGATAGGAGTGAACTGGAAAACATAATACTGAACAAGGAAAATTACAGGAACAAAACACTCGAACTGTGAATAGAGGCTGCGGAGCGCAAAATTGATTGAATTTTAAACTTTTGCTACCAACTCGTTGAGTTGAGCTGCGAAATAGGCGGACGTAGTTGTTACATATTGAGATTTATTTCAATAGAAAAGGTCACATAAATGAAAAAATTAAACGCCCAACCTTCGTTTAGGAAGGTTGGGCGTTTTAATTGCGAAGATAATCTGATTATTTATTCAAATTATGACAAAAAACTGAAGAGCTTCAATGATTTTGTACAGTTAATGGGACTAATGAATTATTTCTTTATAAATTGATGATAATAATATCATGTTTGAAAGTGGATAATTATGTCGCAGGCATACTGTATGATTCGTCATTTTACAAACGGCCGCCGTTCGTTTTCAAACGCTCGCAGTTATGCAAAATGCCTTTAAATTAGACAAAATGTAATCTATTTCTTAAGGCGCCCGCTCGGCTCTCGTGTATTTGGTGACAGTACTAACCTTTTTTTTTGTTTTTGGTAAATTCTCATGGATGTCCTCCACCCTGAGCTGGACAGAGGGGTCTGTCACACTCCTACTAACTAAAACCACTCCGTGTTCTCTCATACACTTGCACCGGGGGCTACGGGTGCACTTAAGCATTCTTTAATGCAGTCCCCGACTAGTCGGCCCGCTTCTGCGGGCTCCATCTGGTCAAGCAGTGAGGTGTTTGATTCCCGCGACGTCTAAGAGGGGTACGCGTGGAATATTACGCGCCACTACCTCGGGTCTTATATAATAGGGGGCGGCATGTCCCCGAGTCCGCCGTCTCTGGACCCATTTAGGGAGGCCGGAAGAGGGCATTATCTGCCCTTTGCCGACGCCCCGTGCGCCTGCTGCGGTCCGGAAGAGTACTCGAAATCTCTCTCTTCCTTTTCGCTGCCGCCTTCTGCGACATGACATTTTCGCAGAAGGAGATAACCGCTTCCCACGACACTGCGCCGCCAACTGTAGATCGAATCACAGCCGACAGCGACAGGTCGCTTCCCACTTCCGAAACGAGGGTACGGCGTGGCTCCTCCCAAGCTGCATACTCTGCAAGCGTATGTCGCGCCGTTTCCTCCCGACAGTCAAATTTTTAACCTAACCTAACCCATTTGGTCGAGGTGCCTGGATGTCGGAATGATAAAAATTTAACGAGTTGCCAATTTGCCTTGGGCATTTTGCATAACCGCGAGCGTTTATAAATGGACGGCGCCATTTCTAAAATGTCGAATACGACAATACGACAATCTGCCTGCCCCAGATAACCCAGCAACGGATGGCAGGACAGGACATACATTGATTTTGTTAGTGATTTTCAAAAGGGTTCAGTGGTTAGTACGCATAATCTGTGGGCCTGTAATAAATGCATGACCATTCAGGATGCAAAAAGAGTATGACCGGATCATAGCATGTTGCTATGTAGTTACTATCTCCATGGGCGTAAGTTTATGTACGCCTATAGATGTAAGTTACAGTCAGTTTTTAGTTAGTTGATGTGCTACATACGTATCAGTTCATAGAAGGTAACATATACACAAAAATTGGCCGACAAAAGTGAAAACTCAAAACTTTGGAATAACTGACAGTCTGGCGCAACACTTCACGAACATGTCGCGCATTTCGGTCACGCGAACGCGGCCATTGATATATATCAAAGAGAGGAAATACTAACTCATCCGAAATAGTCCATCACTCTTATTCCCTACACCGCCTCTGTGGTCTAGTAGTAAAACCACCTGTCTCAGATCCAGAGGTCCCGGGTTCGATTCCCATCGGCGGCAAAAATTTCTGCTCGGTTTGGTTGGTAGGGCTTGTTCTAAGTCCGCCTGGCTAGCTACCGTCATCTTATCTAAGTCTGTCGCCTTAATAACAATGTTAACAGCATTTGTTGTGTTTCGGCAGTTAGAGGTAAGATAGTCAGTTCCTCTGTGGTTGAGGATTCCGGGTGAAGCTCGCTTCCATCTTCGGCCTTATCATCATTTACCATCAGGTGAGATGAAGGCCAAGAGATTCCCCGTTGTATGTAAGTAAAAAAAAACAGGTCACGAATTTATAAACTTCTCTTCACTTTTATTTTATTGTTTCTAATTTGTGGGTGTATCGTTGATTTTTATGATATGCCCTATCCCTTCACATAAATAACTATTAAAGAACTGATTATGTTTACATACCGTGTGGTGGGACCCTTGTGATCTGCTGGTATTCCTAGTGCAGACACCAGTCTCTCACAAACTAGTGTCACATAGTTTTTAAGCTTGTCTGTATGATGTCATTGTTTGTGAAGAGAAAATAAATTATTTGAATTTGACTTTGAATGAGCGCGGCTAAAAAAGTCTTCACTTCAAAAATGAAATATTCATACATGCATTCATCCCCAGTCATTTTAACAGCCACACCCTTAGACCTGTTGGCTTCCCCCACGAACAGTGGAGTTAATTACCTAACTCTCGCTTTGAAGCCCGATAGATAACTTGTAGTATGGGATGTACTTTAAAATCTTAAATGTAGTTGTTTAACTTTTGCGTTCCTACGTACGAGTATATTGAAACTTCGGAGAATTTTAAATAAGCAATCTGTAAGTATACGATGTACTTCTTGTGTTTATGTTTAGGGTTGTTTATTATGTATTATGTGTGTTGCTACCTTGTGTAATATGTTTCATCGTATAAAAGTTATGATTATGGGTGTAGCGTTGAAAATGACGTCATATTTTATGTAGGTGAGTAGAAGTAAGTAAAGCTTATTAAATGATGTGTGTTTCAGTGTTGCTGTTCATGGGTTTGATTTCTGTGTTACTTTTGTATGGCTTAGTGGTACTAACTTGATAATCGCGAATCTTATAGTTATAGTATGTAAACTACATAATTATTTTATTATTTATTTATATTTATTTATATATACTTTATTGTACATCAGATTACACATTACAAAAGAAAAGAAAACTTATACACTATAAAATATACAATGGGCAGCCTTATAGCATAATGCGATCTCTTCCAGGCAACCTTGGCATGGACAGTGAATTTATGGACATAAAATGGGGTTGTCATTGGTGCAAATATAAAAAGTATAACAGTACAATATCCTATAATAGATACACAGATATATAATAGATACATAGATACATACATACTAACTAAATAAGCAAATAAAACAAATGAAGACTAGATTATTACAGTAAACAACGAGAACAAAATCACAACAACAAGTAATGTTCCTTCACGAGTCTTTTAAACATAGGCAGCGATTGCGCGCGTTTTATTGTATCTGGCAATGCATTCCACAAACGAGCGGCCTGGACAGTAAAGGATTTGTTAAGGAAAGTTGTGGAATGCATGGGCATTTTAAGCTTCAAGTTATCTGATGAGCTTAAAAATTTCGTGTGGGGGAATTATGTGAGCTCTTGTGAGATCAAGTATGTTGACGTTGCACGTGTCCCAGTTGGAATATAGTCGTACGACAGTCGGCCACTAACCGTTATTCACGTCACTCGTGTATTTTATAATCATTATACTGCAATTAGCTGACCCCCCTTTGCTCAAATGGTTGAGGTTTTTTTTACTCGTATGATTTTTTTTTAAATAGTTTTGGGTAGATTTCTTATATTTAAATAAAATTAAGAATTATAAAATTCCATCGATTCGTATTCTAAAAAAATCTCAAACATTTATGCAAGGGGGGGAGGGGTCAGCTAATATACATTTTTTTTTAAACATTATCCCACACTAGGAATTTCTCCTGTATTTTGGGTGCGTTTACAAACATTTAAACTCACGTACAAAAACAGCCAGACCCGGAACAACTACTTGTAGGTCATACAAATATTTGTTCCGTGCGGGAATCAACCATGCCATCGCTGCCGTTTAGTTAGTAATCATTGTAACGGAAAGCACCATAATTCGAGCTTAAAATGAATTATATATGTCGTCAAATCATTGAAATGTTCGATTGTTCCGTGGAGACGAATATTCTAATATAAATTGCTTAAATAGCTTTATATACTAAAGAAAATGATCGATATCTCAGAACTTTAAAGAGATAGCGTAATTTAAACACTGCCATTAGCTTAGTTGGAGCATTTACCCCCCAATTACCTATTTTATATAACAGTATATACCCCCGGGGTACCGATTAAAGTAAAATCCATTGTGTCGGAAAGTACACAGTGTTATGTACCATTTTCGTACTGCGTAGAACCACGTCTCCCGTACCCCTCCTACGTCTAAGGAGAGCTAACTGCGCAATACCCCGCAGACACCCGTTCCCCTTCAACACCCCCTCATCAGGTAGGAATGTTTGTAACTGGTGAGTTTCATTAAATATACGACCAAGAGTCACCCGCAACTTGTGATCATGTGTAAAACCTATAAAGGGAACCCGAGCAAGTTGATTTTTGCTCCTCCCCGACCCTTGACTCCTCCCCGACCCTTGACTGTAAGTGAAGCGCCAGCACGCGTTTTAGCTGAGCAGCATGTAATCCAAACTCCCCAGGATAATAATCAAAACACTGATTTTATCCAGCCACCGTCGGTCCCTTGCCACCCTCCCTCCGACTCAGCTGTCCTAAGCCGAGGTTCGTACCCCACAGGAGGTGCCCTTAGCGAGCAGCAGTCGTTTAGTTTGTAGTTTTTTACGCCCTGGCTGGAGGCATTAAGTTTCGATAGGAGCTTAAGGCAACCACAGGATAGCCCGGTTAAAGAGTCAGAACCTTAGTGGTTACACTCTGAGATGCCCTAGATAAAACAAAAAAAAAAAAAAAAAAATGATTTTTGTAGTACATCAGTAGTACATCAGTAATACATCAAGTAAATCTCTCAGTAGCAATAATCTCTCCGTACGATTCAGTTGCTCTCCACATATATTCGAGAATTAGTCGCTCCGCGCTCAAATAGTATTTAAAAGTCAGTTTAAGTTAGTTTATAATTTCAGTTTAAGATAGTTTCTATATATTCTATTAGTTCGTAAGTGCTGATTTATATATTGTGACTCTATTTTTGTTGACTGTAATTATCGTGTGTTATTTTATTGATTATACAAGTGTTTAATCTGACAGTGTGGTTTTTCACTGGTTACGAGTAAGTGCGTTGGTAACCTTTCGACACCCCCGCCTACAACACCTGACTACCCGAATATCTTACAACCATTATTATTAAATTCACTGTGTAACACTAAATGAACATTTAATTTCATCACACTATAGAACTAAATATCACGTCCTAACAAAAGTTCTATAGTATCTACTAGAACTCTTAAGACACTTAATCAGAAGATTCGCAACTAATACTTGATCATTATCTGCCCAGCCTTTTCCTAATTACGTTGGGGTCAGCTTCCAGTCTAACCGAATGCAGTCTAGCCGAGTATTTTACATGGAGCGACTGCCTATCTGACCTCCACAACCCAGCTAATGAGTAACACGATAAGTTGTCAGACTTTCGGGTTTCTGACAAACCGTAATAATGAGGTATTCCACTCAGATTCATTTCAACAGCACTTGGACGAACCGCACTTGACCACTTCCACTAACCGCACTGAAACAACATTTTGATAAGTGCGTTTCTGTCAAAGATCTACAAATGAAAGCCGGGACCAATGGCTTAGCGTGCTTTCCGAGGCGCGGAGGGGTCTTGGTATGTAAAGATGGTCACCCATCCACGGACAAACCATGGTAAGCATAGCTTAACCTGATTGATCGACCCATTCAGCTGTTTTTACTTAGGCATAAGCCTCTAGCATCAAAGACTTGATATATATTTAGCACAAATTGAGTTAAAAGTAGGCCATAGTTGATAGCCTGAATGATGTTTGTTTAACTGTACCAAATAAAATTCGACTAATAATTTTCTTACACTCGCTCTTAAAACATTATAAAGGTCTCTGCCCACGTGTATAGTGGGCAAACTCCATAAGAGGGCATACTACGATACACCAGCGAAAAAAAAAACTTAAGAACCCTTTAGAAAAATATTATCTCGTGACTGAGAAGAAATTATGAAAAACGGCTCACTCAGCGATCTCGGTAAGTGTGTCTTGAATTTTCTGATACCTTTTATAACGTTTCATATTGAGACATGAAACAACAAAATTTGATCTAAAGAAAAGCAGCCACATTCCTCTATATCGTATTTTGTTGCTTTGTGTCTCAATATGAAACTTTATAAGAAGTATTAGAAAATTCTAGACATACTTACCGAGGTATCTTATTGAGCCTTTTTTCATAATTCCTTCTCAGTCACGAGATAATATTTTTTTAAAGGAGCGCTTGTGGACCCTTGTACACCCTCTTAATACCTAATCCTTCATACATCTCTTACAATTTTCAACATAAACCAAATTCCTTACAAAGAAAAGCTACCTTTCGCCATCCAAACAAAGAAAATCACCCACTGTAATCCTCTTTTAAGTAGAAAACTAGAAATCAGAAACAGTAATTAAACTAAAAAGGATTGAACGGACTAGCACTATCCATTAGTAGTGAGGGATCGGGATTGTCTTTGTTTCTCAGTCTTTCACTTGCAAGACAAAGTGCTTGGAAGCACAAATCGTGAGCGATAGTACAATCGTTAGCAAAAGTGATTTTGTGAAAAGATTGGCGGTGTGCTGTAGATTTGTAGTGTAGTTTAGCAGTTTGTATTGCAGTAAATTGTTTAGATTGATCAAACTTATTTTTAAAAGCTAATTTGTTTTTTGTGCACGTATCATTAAAGTAAATTTGTAGATGAGCAATTATGTTTTGAAGCGATTAATATCGACTGGTCTAACTTAAACATTGATACATTAAGCATGATTTGTGTGCTTTAAGTTCCTGGGTCATTCTCAGGACACTCATTATTTGGTTGACTTCGGTAGCAATTTTTTTTTTACATTTAGGCGTAACTAACATGAAATATCAAATCTAGAGTTAATTTAAAACATATTAGTAGTACTATAGATTTGATATTTCATGTTAGTTATGCCTAAATGTAAAAAAAAAATCCACCGAAGTCAACCAAATAATGAGTGTCCTGAGAATGACCCTCCTGTGGTATACCACAAGTCGAAGCAACAATAAAAGTTGTAACGTCTAAACAGTGTTTGAATGATGCAAGTCATTTGTTGCTTCAAATTTATTGTATTTCTTATGCAAGTATCTCACATCGTGTAAATGGTCATTTTTTTTTTCTTTTTTTATCTAGGGCATTTCAGAGTGTAACCACTAAGGTTCCGACTCTTTAACCGGACTTTCCTGTGGCTGCCTTAAGCTCCTAACGAAACTTAATGCCTCCAGCCAGAAAATGGACATACTCTTGCGATATTATGTATAAACTTGTGATATTCTAATAAAAGCTTGCTGTTTTTAGAGTTCCATAGTCAACGAGGAACTATAGTTTACTTATAGTTTCGCCA
This sequence comes from Dryobota labecula, assembly GCA_947523025.1. Taxonomy (NCBI): domain Eukaryota; kingdom Metazoa; phylum Arthropoda; class Insecta; order Lepidoptera; family Noctuidae; genus Dryobota; species Dryobota labecula. The sequence goes on along the minus strand of OX383287.1, from coordinate 25,912,276 downwards.
TGTCCGTCTGTCTGCCTGTCTACGGCTTAGCTCAGAGACTCTTAATACTAGAAAGCTGTAATTTGGCATGGGTGTACATATACATAATATTTTTTCTTTTGTACCTCTTCTACGCGTAAAGTGGGCATGATATTTTTATTTTTCGTCTATCCCATGGTAAGAGGTATCGTTGGATAGGCCATTCAAAAATATTGCGTGTTTGTAAAAAGCATTAAAGTGCAAAATTTTGTTAGAGTCAAATGTCTCCCCACCTGTCAGCTAAATGGTTGTTGGATATATTGTAAAATGTACAGTAGTAGTATATATATATATATAACGAAATTAAAAGGAAAACTATCACAGCTAAGTAAGCTTTACAAGTTATCGAGTAATAGTCGACCAACTTAAATTTGCAATTTTTAACTACAATATTAAGTTTGTTCTTGGAATCAAATTATCCCATCTACGGAACCCTTTATGGTGCGTGGTCCGACATGCATCTGGCCAGACTTTTTATTTTTAGAATTCTTAAAAGGGTAACTTTTTAAACATTATTCATTCATTCATTCACTGACAGACAACACACAGCCTAAACCGCTGGGTCTAGAAGGATGAAATTTTGTACAAGAGTTCTCCTTAAATATCGAAAGAGAGCACTAAGGATTTTTTTTTAAAGTTCATTCCCTAAACGGGTTTAATTAAATTTTAAATTTAATTTGCATTTTTCCTACAACCCATTGACCACTCGGCTTGTCTGGGTGTACAATGTGGAGATAACAATACGATAATAAATGAAAACACTGGCATAAGAGTATTTTGGAACAATCATATAAATCCTAGCATCGAAATGAAAACAGTGAATTTTTCAAACTAACTAATTAGTAGGGGGGGCCGACAATTCTTTTTTTAAATTCACCACGGAGGAGCTCTTGGCTTTAATCTCACCTGATAGTACGTGATGATAAGGCTGATGGTAGAAGCAAGCTTCATCCGGAATCCTCAACCACAGAGGAACTGGCTATCTTACCTTTAACTGCCGAAACACAACAAATGGTGTTAACATTGTTGTTATGGCGACATACTTAGATAAGATGGTGGTAGCTAGCCAGCCGGACTTACAACAAGCCCTACCACCAACCAAACCGAGCAGAAATTTTTGCCCCCGCTGGGAATTGAACACACCTATCTTTGGGTCTGGGACAGGTGGTCTTACCACTATACCTCAGAGGTGGTTAAAACTATGGGTTTTTCTAAACTTTGACTAGTTATACTCGTAGTCACTAAACTAGTATTTTATATTTGATTGAATTTTTGTATGTAGACTGGGAACGGCAATAAATATAAACAGTTTAATTTATTGTCGTATTGTCGTCTCCACCTACTAGATTCTACCCGCGACTTCGCTCTCATGATATTTCGGCTCCCTACCCACCGCGCCCGCGCTAACTCTGCTAAGGGTTGCGTGGTTTTATATATACCCTATATCATTCCTCGAGAATTGGGCTACCAAATACAAACAATTTTTTTTAATCCGATGATGGTGTTTTCAGAGACACGCCAAATAGTAACTTTTACAGGCAAGTATTTGATACACAGGGTTACATTATTGCAATTTTCGTAAAGAACACAATCTTTTTTGAAAAATAAAATACGACCCATGTTACTCGCTGCACTGTGTAGCTTTCTATAGATGAAAGATTTTATTAAATCGGTTCAAATCTGACTGATAGTTCCAGACATTAGCGTGTTCAAACAAACAAACCAAAAACCAAACTCTTCAGCTGTATTATTAGTGTATAGATTAGAGTTTTCCCACAACGAATATTCATAATATTAGATTAATACTAGCTGACCCGATAGACTTCGTTCTGTCAAAAGCTATAGTATAAACTCCACTACTCTACCCTACCCTACCTACCTACCTACCTACCCTACCCTACCCTACCCTACCTATCTACCTACCTACCTACCTACCTACCTACCTACCTACCTACCCTACCCTACCCTATACTACCCTACCTACCTACCTACCTACCCTACCCTATCCTACCCTACCTACCTACCTACCTACCCTACACTACCCTACCCTACCTATCTATCATATAAAATTTCATAAAAATCGGTCAAGCCGTTTCAGAGGAGTATGGTAACTAACATTGTGAAATGAGAATTTTATATATAAGATGTTACTACTTAACGCACACGAAAAATGACATGATTTTTCTCTTCCAACAAAGCATTAATACAGCTGTTCCAGTAATGAAATATAATCGAAAACTCAATTATCATTTCGCAAATATAAAATAAATTTAAAATGGAACAAATGGACGTCACAGCTGAATCAACCGTCCCGGGAGAAGCAAAATGGCGAAGAAATTATTCACAATTTGCCAACGTTACCGCGCAAGCAATGAATGCTTTTATTTGACAAGAGCAAGATTTATTCGCTTTTGAGGTGATTGAAGTGAAGTTGTCAGTGCATCTGCTGAAGAGATACGTGAGGTAGTTAGGATTTTGCATAGAATTCGCTTGATTAAATTCTTGCTAGCCTCCGAAGAAGCTATTAGAGTTGACTGCAGCCGAAAGTTATTTCTACGAGGTACGGTGTATTAAATACTGAACAAATAATAAAGGATTTTTTTTTATAAATGTTTCAGGAAAAATAAAATTCCGTTATTTAAAAAAAATCTGATTTAAAATAAATTATGTATACCTAACGAGGCATGCATATTGTTATACTTGTGGAATTCTTCGGAAAAATACTGAATTTTGACTCAGAATCATCATCTGCCTAGCTTTTTCCCAATTATATTAGGGTCAGCATCCAGTCTAACCGCAGCTGAATACCAGCGTTTTACATGGAACAACAGTTATTGGGTAATACGATACCTACTGGAATTTCAACTCAGAATAATAATCAAGATTATTTTTTTCGGTATTCTCATTCTTAATACTTAGAATAATTGTATGTTGTAGATAGGCATCCAATAATTTCACTGCAATTTTCCAGAAAACTGTTACTGTTAATGACGAAAACTTTATTAAAACTAAGAATATTCAGTATTTCTCTTTAAAAAAAACAATATAAGATTTTTTTTTTGTATTTGTTTTATTGAACTTTACTTTGGCATCATAATTATCAAATTATTACATACATACGATGCATTGTTATTAAGAAACAAACTGTTTATTAAGCGATAAAAACAGAGAAATTTGATGAATTTGTGACCTCCAAAAGAAAAAATTAAAGATAATTAGAAAAAACTAATCAGCGCATTTTAAAGACGAGAATGTTCAGCTAATTATGCGCTGAACAGATTTTGAAAATAATTCTTTATTACCCTAAAGTAGGAGCACAAACATACCTCGAAATGTTGTTGAGCAGAAAGAGCTGTATTCAACGCTTGATTTACCTAACATAATCCACCTTGATGTACAAAAGAAAATTTACTAGCTATTACTTATATTATTTTTATTTCTGTGCAATAATAATATTTCATGTTATTTCTTTAATTTGATTTAAAAAAAATACAAAGTTGCGCAAATAACTGACCGCGAGTGAATTTTGCAAGACTGCAGCCTTAACCATCAGTTAGTCGACGAATATGCTGATTTCCGAATCAACAACCAAACATGCAATATGAGTCAAATGTGTTTTTAAACCAGTGAACTAGTGAATTAAGTTAAAAGTGCACAAACATGAAAAACATTAGTCCTAGTGAGGTCGAAAAGCAATTAAAAGTTATCCCCATATATCTGGTGTCGACGTCGTGCGTATACTATACCATACCATAGAGTAAGAAAATCGTGTAAAAGATGAACAACTAACCTACCACTCCCTATCATCCCGCTACACGTGCTCGGTGCTCACGAAAGCCAAAATATGGTTTTAATATTAATAATAAAGGGATTTCAAATTGTGTAAAGACTCCTCTGCTAGGTGATTTTTCTGTGTTACAAGAGCCAGTGCCTTCTCCCGGGAGGAAATACTATTGAATCTTATGCGTTAAGATAAACAAAGGAGAAACAAAAAATTAAAAATACTATAGTAACAACAAATAACCGGTCAAGTGCGTGTCTGACCACGCACAATGAAGAGATCCGTAGTTAGGATGAATTTATCCCAAGGATAAACTTAAGTTTGTAGTTGTAAAAATATTCTCCCATATATCGGTATGTACGTCACGGTCAAATTCTTCAACTACAAGTGTGTGTTTGTATTCGCAAAAAAATATTTGTAAACTACATATTAACGATTTTTGGACTTTTCCTTTATTTGTGCTGTGCGATCTTGCTTTATGTCAAATTGCATGATTCTAATTCAACGGGAAGTACCCTATACGTTTTGATTTATTTGCGAGTATCAAAATATGTCGTATAAAAGGCCGTTATCTTTTATTGCGTTGACTTAGAAGCTTGATTTTTTTAGAGTCCATAGACCTACGTATTTGAAATTTCAACTTGATACGTTCACGCGTTCCTGAGGAAAAGGGGTCTTGATAGACAGACAGATAGACGGACGGACGGACGGACAACGAAGTGATCCTACAAGGGATCCGTTTTTTCCTTTTTGGGTACAGAACCCTTTAAATACAATAAAAAGTGGTTAAGAAAAGCCTGTAATAAAATAAAAGGGTTGTCAAATTTGTCAGTGATCGAGCGTGGAATGCGTAACGTAATCTGCAAGCGACCACACCAATGTCAAGCCTGGCGCCGAATAGGGAAGTGAAAATGAGACAGCACTATACGATCGGAATACTTCCGTCTCTTTCTCGCACGGGACCATAATGAGTAATTAACATTTCTCTACGGCTTCCAGTTTAACGATGCTTATGTAGTATTTCGAATACGTTTGGAACGGGATTGTCGCATCTGTAAAGATATTTTTATTCCATGACTGTAGTTTTTGCTAATCGCGTTCACCATACAAGTTTTAATTGGCAAGTGGTCACATGTAAATTTATCTAACGTTGTTTTGTTACAAAATAGTTGGTTTATACACATGAATTGTTTTAAATTGATACTGTTAGTTGGTGACGCAACGGTGAATAATTAAAGTTTCTTTGGTTTATTTGGCGTTTGGTGTGATTTTATTGTAGTTAAAGTTTGTATTTATTTTGTTGTACAGTGTAGAACGGTTCATACATACAACATGTTTTGGTTTCCACACAAGAAATATGTCTATACAAAACTAAAGGGGCTTTTTAATAGACAATGGTGCCGATTCTCTTGTCACAAAATTCTCTAAACTAGACTAAAAATCACCAAAATTTAGTTTATTCCTGTCAAACAACCATTTCCTATTCTGAAATTGACTAAAGTGACACAACTTAACTATGTTTTAGTTTGACAGCTCTAAAATGGTACTGAGTTTTTAATTTTGTGAAAATGGCAATTTTGCTATTCTGAATTTGACGTTTTTACACTAAAATTTAGATTTTCTAACTAAATCTGACAATTTTTAATCGCGATTAAAAAGGTGTGGAATAAAATTAGTTTTCGTGAACTAAAATTCACACCAATCACCTCGACTTCTGGTGCAAAACCAGTACTGTATAGAGGAGTATCTATTCATACACGAAATATTTTAAGAGAAACATCTTTAGGTCGTAAAAAAGCCATATCAGCGAAATTTTTTTTTTATCTAAGTATTTTATATTTTTACATAATTATTATAATTCTAAAATTGCTTAAGACATTTTGCGAAGAAAAAAAAAACATTTATTTACTTATTCTAAGAATGACACGCCTCGACGCGGTGACGCCGAACGGTGCGGTGGGGTGGCGGCACGAGCGCGGTGAATTTTGATAATTAATCATCATATCAAGTAATTTTAAATTATTTAATTTTTTAAATAATATACTCAGATAAAAACAAATTATTTCCATGGCCTCTTTTTAAAATATATCGTGTTTATCCCTATTTTTTTTTTTTTCTTTTGCTTATATCTCGAAAATGGTGCGTCCTATCGCAAAAATAATGAAAATTTCGAGCCCCTTTTAGGAACCCTTAAACCCCTATTACTCCACATGTAGGTAATCTTTTTTTTTTTTCCACACAAAAAGTGAAAAATTCCTTAATAAACACGTCACGCTGCCCCCCCATGCGCGTCTCAGGCTCTAAAAAAAATCATACCACGTGGAGTCACGATTGTCAAATTCGATTTAATTGTGTCAAACATATTTTAAAATTTAGAGAATTTTGTTTGCAGAATAGCTTTAAGATTCTCATAGTCAAAAGTAAGGAATTTTAGTGATAGTTTAGTTAGTTTAGTTCGGTGTACAAGAGAATCGACACCAGTGTCTCCTTAAAGTGTTTGTATCTTAAGTTCAAAACCATGATAATATCGGTTATGCTATCACAATCATAATAACATATTTATATAAAAAAACTTCCTACTATTTACTAACTAGTAATCAAAAAGTAATCCAAACGTCCAATCGTTCTATCCATCGTATTTACATTCAATTGAATTAAAAAAACAACAGAACAAACGCTAGCATTCAATAATTCATTCACATATTACAGTGTGAATTTATTCATTTGCTTTAAACAATTCAGCTATACATAAAAGTTCACCGTTGATTAATACTTGATTAACAAAGTTTGCCTAATCCAAAAGTGGGGATACATGAACAGACGAACAAAATATTTGGTATACAGGCCACTTGCCATTACTTTTAAACAATGACTAATAAATTCTTTTAAATCACACTCAAATTCATCATCATCAACATAATTCTCTATATATTTTATATAGGTTAAAATATATAAATAATTTATTTTATCTCTTCTTAAATCGGTCCCTCATTACTGAGGATTGTGGTCACTGGACCCCTTTAAGCGGAAAATCTGACTCCATCGACTCCGGTTGCCATCACCACCTGCTGAAATTTTCTTGAGAACGTAGCTTCTTTTACTTGGTCGGACCATTGTGCTGGCGACCGGCCTCGTGCTCTCTTTCCTTTGACATTGCACAAGTAACAAGATCAGCTTTTCCCCCAAGGCTGCTATTTCCCGTTCACATTATGTGGCCGAAATAGGTCAAAATACGCTGTAGGCAAACTGTAGATAATCTGGTCTTGATATCGAGTTGGGAAAGGACAGACACATTTGTGAGTTTGGCTGTCAGCATCTGCCTCAAGCACCACATTTTGAATGCGTCTATCTTCTGATTTTCTCTTGCTCGGTCCACGTCTCAACTCACTAGAGGATACCATATTGATATAGGTTACCAAATAACTTGTTTGACTGTACCTAGATAAATATTGTATGAGTTTGAGCCCGAAATTGTTCGTGTTTGAGGTGAATTGTTACCCGTCTATGTCAAAGTTCTTCAGAATGAACGTTAATTATTTTGTTGCAGTTTGAGACAAACGAGCGTTTCACAGAGATGGCTGTCGTTTAGAAAAGCTTGTACCTAGATTACGGTTATTTTAGGCCTAAACCTACAATAACAAACTAGTAGTATCTAAGTCGTGACTTGTGGCTAAGTAATAATAGCCGCACGGGTCGATCGATCAGGTTAAGCTAATTTTTTTAGAGGCAAAAGGTACCTATATCATCTGCATACGTGCTAGTAGGTACTGGAGCCCATCATCTGCTTCGCAATGAAATGATTAAGAATTTAAAATGAGTGCCGACGAGCTTAAACCACGATTTTCACCTTGATTTTCCATCTCCAGTATTTTTTGTTGAAGCGAGTATTTTAGTAGTTTGTTGTAATATGGAGGACATCCGAATCGGCATACTTTCAAAACAAAATCCAGTGCTTAGGCAAAGGGGTGCTAAACAGATGTGACATCCTCATGGATGCACCACCCCTCATCACCCCTTTTTACGACGACTAATAAAGAAAAAAATCTTTTATTGAAATACATTTCTCAAGCTCTGTTACATTTTTTTTTAACTTTTACATATGTATTTTAAACACTATGAACGAATGATAATATAACAACACAGAGTTACATACATTGCACACACATATATAAAAATAAACAAGTATTTCTGTTTCATGAGAACAGGCTGTCAAAAAAGTATTTCTGCTCCATCTTCACATTGAAAGGCCCTGACATGTTTTCGCGTGCTTCTTACTCTCATTTAAGCTGCTCTTATAACTGAGATACAAATCTCAGTTATAAGAGCGTTATTTTCACTTTCAGCCAGTACACTATTTGAGAATATGCGTTTCCCCATTTCTCATTAAGCTTTGATGCGGTTTTTTTTAACTGTTATATTCAGTTCCTAAGGCTCCATCGCATGAAATTACTAATGGGTGAATGAGGCTCTTAGGTCTTCAGCTGCTCGGTCGTATTTTAAGTGTTTCTCTCGGCTATGTCTCTGTGCTCTTTTTTGCCAGGTGAGGTTGCTGTAAGAGGAAGCGTTAGCATTTACAATGCGAACGTCGAAGAACGCTTTCCTTGCAGGTTCCCATACACTGTTTAGTAACATATCACCTATAAGTGCCGGTTGATTGATATTTGCATCTTGCATCATGGGTTCTATTGTGCCGGTTCGCCAGGCTAGTTCGGCAAAATTTTTGCAGTCATCTCTGTGTTGATCATGACCTTTTTTAATTAATCCTCCTTTCTTGCAGTTTAGGGCGTGATTTAAGTGGAAATTACTCTCTCCGCATCCGTCGCAGGGCCTCAGGAAAGGTTTGCAGGCTCGTGGGCGTATCTAATAGCTCTGTTACAATGATCACGATTTCAGATGTCTGACCACCTCGGCTGGTATTTTACGATCTTTTTTTTTTCATTTACACATGGGGCTCGGCAAAAATCTGATGCTGCGATACTATTGGTTAATGAGCGTAGCGTAAGCGTAGCGTAAGCGTAGCGTAAGCGTAGCGTAAGCGTAGCGTAAGCGTAGCGTAAGCGTTACTATAGCGGCCAAGCACTGCAAGCAAGAATAGTCCTTCTGGTAGTCCGATTCGGATGTCCCCTATTATACCTATTGGGTCTAGGGAGCCGTGCATTGACACAAAGAGAATTTGAATGGTCGAATGTAAACAAGAACTTAATACTGTTGACTGGTTTCAGTCGTTTGAAACTTTTGTGGACTAGAATTGACTACTTCGTTTTATTGCGGTCGATGCTGATAGTCGAATTTGTATCTCCATGATAGTGCTATTTTATGTTATCGTGCATTTTTTCTTATTCAGTTTAATTGCAAAGTTTACATTTTAATTTAAGACTTCGCATATTCATATTTTTCTCTTCTTGTTCTCACGCTATTGTCGATATTTCTTATTAATTTCTCCTTTAGCAGGTCTGTTGGAAGAAATTTCTTAAGAAATAAGCAGTACCTTTGTACTCAAAAGAATAATTATATCGTATCCAACATAATTCGAAAATTTTCTGAAGCCCTTGAATACCGATTCCACGTGAACATCTAAGCAATTCGGTTGTTGTTGTTGTTGTTGTGGTTGGTTGTTTTAACGAACAAAACTTTTTGAGTTAGCGTAGTGTAAAAAGTGTAGAAATAATAACGACAATGACACATAATTATAAACACATGAACAAAGTGTTTATATTATTACTAGTTTCTGCTCGCGGATCCGCCCGTGTGGATGACGTTATCGCGTAAAAAAGTAGCCTATGTCTTTCTCCATATCCCAGGCTATATCTCTGCCATATTTCATGACGATCTGTTCAGCGGTTGAGGCGTGAAAACGTAACATACAGACAGACAGACAGACTTACTTTCACATTTATAATATTAGTATGGATCATCATCATCATCATCGTTTCAGCCGAAAGACGAACACTGCTCGACATAAGCCTCCCCCAATTGGGGGGATTTGCCATAATCGCCACGCTTGGCTGGCGGGTTGGCGATTACAGTATGGTGTTAAAATTGCTTAATAGTCTTATAGGCTAGATTATGATTACTTAATTATAAAGAACCTGTTTTTTTTAATAATAATTATTTTTTTAAAAGAACCATGTTCTTAATAGTTCTTAATAATTAAAAACAAGGTCATACTTATGTATTTGTGTACATAAATAAACTGTCCATTTAGCCCGTATTGTCCACGTGCTGGGCAAAGGCCTCCGGTTACCCTTTCCACACACGCGCGTCCACAGACATATCGGGTCAGTCCTTTCGGTAGGAGTCAATTTCGTGTCTCGTCGTCTTAGGTAACTAAAATATGTCATCGTTTTACGCACAGATCCAATAATAGAGTAAAAACGCAACAGAATCATTGTTTTATAAAGTGGTATTATTATTCAGGTGAAACCGCAACTGGGGACTAATGCTACGAACCCGAAAAACTTACATTGTAGTTGAAAAACATGTTCCCCCATGTATTCCAATTGCAAATGTAAGTTTTTACGCATAATATTTAGTGATTAACCATGTTATTTTAAGACCATAGACTTCTCATAGATTTTCCTGTAATCTATAAGTATATAAATATTTTCTGTCTTTTTTTTTTAGTCCCAGTAGTTTCGGAGATAAGGGGTGGAATGGTAAATTCTCATCTATTTTCTTTAATAACTTTAGAAGTAATTATTTAAAAAATAAATATTATATAAGTATTTAAAATACACATAATAACTTTCATTTGATATGTCACACTATACAGATTGCAAAACTTCTTATTTTATGTTCAAAAGAGAAACCCATTTTCAAAATTTATTTATTTACGTTACACGTTCGTGTTTAAGTCACAAAAATTCATACGTGTACCAAATTTCAACTTAATCGGACCCGTAAATTCATAGCAATTAGGCTGTGACAGACGGACAGACAGACAGACACACGAGTGATCCTATAAGGGTTCTGTTTTTCCTTATGAGGTACGGAACACTAAAAACCACATGGCGCCGTTAGTTCCGATTTTGGACACACGCCAAAATATCCTTGTGCAACTTAAGTAAGTATTGTGTCATTGTTGCGTGACTTTACGGATTTGTGCATTTGGATCGAATTAGGATGTCGGAGACAAAGCAAAATCAGACAGCTAATGGACAGTAACGACGACTCCTGGCGGTTCATGGCTTGAACGGTATGGCTTATTAATTGTTAATTTTTTTAGGAAAATCATTTTTTTACAATTTTTATAAATATAGTACCAGTATCAAACGTATAATAAATTAATCTATACATATATATGTCATTACTTCACTTTTCATTCTTTTTACCTATTGTGGTATAGTAATTTTACTCTAGGTACATCGTCTCCACTTATATATAATTAATGTGTAAAAATATTTTTACTATTTTAAAAGAGTAAGTGTGGAGTTTCTTTCTCATTCATCTCCATACGTCCTTTCCTCCTTTTGAAAAGGGCAACAAGAATCAATTCAATTTTTTGGTAAATTTTTAACGTTCAAAGTGACTTTTTCTGAAACATGCATGGAAATATTGTCATTATTTTCGAAAAAAGAACACGCGAAGTATCAAATTTACGGACAAAGAAAATCAAATCTATTGCTGGAGCGTTTTTTGAATTTGGAACAACGCTCCAGCAACCCTATTAGCATTAATTGCATTTATTAAAAATGCTACTAGGGAATGTTGTGTAAAACGACATTCTGGGGTTATTAACCACTCTTTCTTTTAGTAATTGCCCCATGATGACCAATGTAACTTTTAATATTAATTAAATTAAATGTATAATATAAAAAGTATGTTTTATTTCCCTGCAATCTTTTGAGAAAAGCACTTTAAATGCCTCGGCGGAAATGGCAATTGCCTGTCTTGTATTAGTGAAGTCCTCGCCTACGGCTCAGCCTTCAAACTCATACTCGACCTGCAATTGCCTACTTCACGGCTTTTGCAATAATGTACTATTATGTGCCTATTTGAAATAAATGATCTGACTTTAACTGACGATTCTAATACAATGCAGTAATAAAAAACGATAATGGCTCAGTAACTACCTACATACATAGTAGACATGAGGTTTATCAAGTAGGCTTTGTCGCTATGACACAATATATTTTTTTTGCATAATCAAATAAAAAATTAATATCCAAAATGATTTCAATCTCTCTTTAATTTTTTTTTTCTACTTATCGTGTCGATGGCAATCAAATTTTGAACTAAATTTAGTCGGGTCAGAATTCGTCTATAGTCTCATTTACGCAGACGCGGGGCATCGCGTGTCGCGTTGGGCGGCGCGGCCCACACTGATTCAATCATATGGCGTTGTATGAGAGCGTTTACGGAGAAGCGATTTAACACCCATTTGCTTTAAATGCTGGCGGAGCCCGCGGATGGCATCGCCGCGTTCCACGCGACGCTTATCGCGGTGCCGCACGCAGCGTTGCGGCCAGTTGTTCCTGCAATTCTCCGTTCACGGTAAAACACCGCGCGTCGCGTGCGGTGTTGCGTATCGCGGCGCGTCGAACGTTATAAACTTCGCGTGGGACGTAGCGATGCCACCCGCGGGCTCCGCCTGCATTTCAAGTAAACGCGTGTTAAAGCCCTTCTCCGTAAACGCTCTGATACAACGCCATATATGTTTGAATTTAGTGCGGGCCGCGTCGCCCAACGCGACGCGCGACGCCCCGTGTCTCTGTAAATGAGGCCTATGAGTTCTGCGCCATTAGTAGCGTTTAAATTTATTAAACTATTATTAATATTTTAACTTTGTTAGCTTAGTTGTTAATATTATTGTGCATGCTATGGTCTCCTATTAATAAAGGAGTAGGTACACACAGCTCCATTAAGTCCTTATCTCCCCAAAAGACATGTGGGTTCAAATCCGTGATAGGCCCAATTGGTTTTTGTATTTTGCAAAAACATGTTATTATAATGAATGTATTGTTTTAGTGAATAAATAAGTATTTTCTGTTTTAAATATTGTTTTTATTCAATAAAAAGTTAATACTTTTATTAATGCATATAATGCAATATTAAGGTTAATATTTACGATATTAAACATAATTTTAAGTGGTCCGGAGGTTTACAAGACGCTTTCCGTGCATAATATTAGAGGTTCGAATCCTACGCTCAACATGTGTTTTCTGTCAAGCAGTATGCATTTTTTAATATAAAGTATTTTTCTATTTTATTTTAGTAATATATAGAAAGAATTTAAAAATCAATAGTATTTATTTTTGCTATTATTTAACAAAATTTTGATCTTATTTTACTAAAAGATATATATATATTGTAAATATAATAATTTATATTATCTTTACAATCTTTTTATTTATATTTTCTTTTATGTATTTTTTTTTCTTTTTGTAAAAGTTCTGATTGTTTTTTTTTTTTATTGGAAAAGATTTGATAATATACAGTTATAATTAGTCATTACATATTTTGCCAACTGACACAAACGAGTCCCTAGACAACGTTGTAGTTATAATTTGAGGGTATGGATTAATTTTATAAAGAAAACGTCCTAAAGATAAACTACTTGGACGATAGTGGATAACAATTTCATCGCTATTCACATGGGCTCGCTGGCAAGTGTGTCAAACTGCCGGTGTGAATATAACAACATTCAGTAATGCGATGGTTCGAACCCAAGTCTAACTTGTAAACTCTTTTTGAAGTATTATTTAGATTATTCGTAACGAATTCAATTTTGTAGCAGTGTACCATTTTAAAACTTGAGGTGTTAGCACATAATGACGCCTTCTTATGTAGAATCAGCCTATAATGTTCGCACTGCTGGGACACAGTGGGAGTGGGCTTTTACCAACACGGGCCCTTTTGATTAACTCTATAAATTAAATATGAAAGAAAACTGACACTTAACAAAATTTATAAAAATATCGACGCGAATTCAACTGACAAACTATTGAAATTTAATCTAAATTATATACTAGTAACTAAATACAGAGAGGTCGTAACAGGAATAAACGCTACAAAGTAAAAAATGTGTTCAATCGCAAGTTAGTAGCAGTGATAGCCATTATCCAGAGCATATTGAATATTATAGTAGCTCTACAGAGCAATTTTGTGATATTACTATTTATGGCTTGAACGGGTGCGATACCTACAGGGTTTCAAACATTTTCGTCAAATAGAACCGAAATTTGACGAAAGCGGAATCGAATAAATAACTCTTCAAATTACACTTACCTTAATACAAATAAACACGGAATTAAGTTATACTAGGTATAAACGTGTACCGTGTGGTGCCGGACGTAAAGAATAGCACCACCCTATTTCTTCCCGTGGGTGTTCGTAAAAGGCGACTAGGGGACTTACTAGAGAATGGGCAGCAGCGGTCTCTATGCATTTTTAACACCCTAATGCGATCGCCAACCCGCTTGCCAAGCGTGGCGATTATGGCAAACCCCTCAATTTGGGGAGGCCTATGTCCAGTAGTGGACGTCTTTCAGCTGAAATGATGATGAATGAACGCTGAAACTATTCCAAAAAAAATTTAAAAGTAAATATTTCCAGCAATAAGATCACGCAAATTTTAATAACATTTAATTTTCTACACTATTCTTCTAATCCGAAGAAAAGTAGCGAGAAATCGCAAAGCAAAAATATACCCAAGAATATTTTATGTTTTTCTACAAGGTACAGTTTCTTAGACTTTTTTGACTGAATAGGTTTACTTTATCCGAGGCCTAAGGTGATGTCATTCTAGCGGCTAAAGCGGATTTGACCGATTCGCTTGTAAAGCTAAGATAAAATTAAAATGTCTGCACAAGTCTTGCCAACTTATCGATAAATATGTTAAAAATTATACGGTATTGTTTGTAAGTTTACCTATTATTATTTTGCTTATTTTTGGGTTTGCGTAGACGTAATTGCTACTCTTGACAAAAATTCCCAGTAAATTTAAATTCTACTAAGAATGAAACTATCTAACTCTTCTTTTTAGGGGTTTAGAACCATCCATTGCGAGTAAAAGCTGAAAAAAAAAAAACGAAATACAACAATATAGTTAAATTGACAAAAAGTTCCTTAAGTGGTGTCATGAGGTCTGAGAGGTCTCTCCAGAACTTTACATTGATCTTACTAACCGATTTGTGCCTGAATGATGCTGTTATTACTAGAGGGTAATGCATGCGGCGTTGGCGCACCTAGACTCGAAGGTACTGAGGCGGTTAAATACGAGAGATTCGGGGAAAGGGGTGAAATATATTTCGCTAGGGCCGCTGGGCCTGTAAAACCGCACGTCACCAGTAACGTTCCACAAATACCAAGTCACCAGTTAAAGCAAATATAGACAAAGTGTCTTTTATGACGTGCAAGTGAGTAACATTCAACTTAGGGTGACAATGCAGTTATGAGGTCGACTATTTAAGTCATGACAAACAGATGATAGCAGTTTGAATGTCATCGAAATAAGAGTTACCTGCAATATTATGTTCAATCTAAATCCCCATTCTAAATGCAAGTTTCTGGCCTGTGGTATACCATAAAAGTGAAGCAACAAATAAATATCGTCCAAACACTGTTTAGACGATGCACCTTTTATTATTGCTTCAACTTGTAGTATGTCACAGGCAATTAAATCGCACCGTGTATTGATTTACACTCTTAAGGCTGATGCCTTAAGAGGACGTACAAAGATCCACTAGCACTCCTTTAAAAAAATATTATCTCGTGACTGGTAGGAATTATGAAAAACGGCTCAACAGCGACCTCGGTAAGTGTGTCTCATCATTTCATTTCAACCGAAAGCCGTCCACTGTTGGACATAGGCCTCCCCCAATCACCGCCACCTCGTCCGGTTCTGTGCTTCCCGCATCCAACGGATTCCTGCGGCTTTCATAAGGTCATCGGTCCACCTTCTGGGAGGCCTTCCAACGCTACGTCTTAGTCTCGGTACGCGGTCGCCATTAGGTTCTGGAGTCCTAAGTAAGTGTGTCTAGAATGTTCTAATACCTTTTATAAAGTTTCATATTGAGACGAAGCAACTAAATACGATCTAGAGGAATATGGCCGTTTTTCTTTAGAATTAATTTTGTTGTTTCGTATCTCAATATTTTTTTTTTTTTTTAAGTGGCGCTAGTGGACCGATGTATGCGTTCTAAGAAGTTTTCTCTTTAGATCATATTAAAGCCAAAGAAATTAGGTTGCAATGAATATAAAAGCAATTGAACGCCCCCATTTTTGCAGTCTAGCAGAAAGGAGGAGTAATGTTCAAAAGTGGCGCTGGATGACGTCATAAAATAGCAATTTATTGGAACCAGTTGTGGATGCAATACCGTCACTATTTTTATGACCAATACATATTACAGTTTAGCTTCTGCAATTGAACTTCATAGAGATACTTTGTGTTTTACTGTCACTGTAAGAAGCATTTTTGTAATAACATAACTAAGATTGTTTGGAAAAAAAAAACACTTTAGTAACCGACTTTTTTTTTCAAAATTGTTTTATTATAACATCACATCAGGGCCTGCATGGAGGACGACAAGACAGCAACTCAAGTGACTTTAAACTTGAATCCATACTAATATTGTGTGAAAATAACTCTGTCCGTCTGTTACGTTTTCACGCGTAAACGCTGAACTGATCGTCATGAATATTTTTTTACGCAATAACAGACATCCACGCGGGCGGAGCCGCGGGCAAAAGCTAGTAATATAATAAATTATAATTATAGAATGTCACTTTGGGCCCTCAGAGTGAAAATATTTTATCGCCATTGTACTTAACAGGGACACTAAGTATAGTAGAAAAACAATAAATATAAAGTCAAACCTCATCAGTTGGTCCGATATAATTTTTTGATCCTTATAAGAAACAGGATCCATTAACATCAAAAAAGTTTTCATTTTTTTCAACATCTGTGAATGGGGATCAAAATTTCTCAAAAAAATAAGGATAGTCTCCTGAAACGGTTTTTCTGTAACTACATCGGATAAAGTACATAACCTTACTGCCTCGTCTCAAAAAAATCCAGTCTGTATATAGATGTAACTGGAAATCACAAATGATAAACTAGAACCATCGAAGTAAAATGATATAATAATAATAATGGAACAATATAAAAAATACAAACAGGTACGTAGGTATCGATTAAATTACTGAAGTCCTGACTTCATCATCATTCATCATTTCAGCCGAAAGACGTCCACTGCTGGACATAGGCCTCCCCCAAGCACCGCCTCCTCGACCGGTTCTGTTCTTCCCGCATCCAGCGGATTCCTGCGGCTTTCATAAGGTCATCGGTCCACCTTGTGGGAGGCCTTCCAACGCTACTTCTTCCTGTACGCGGTCGCCACTCCAGAACCTTTCGGCCCCAACGGCCATCTGTTCTGCGTGCAATGTGCCGCCACTTAAGTTTGGCAATTCTTCGAGCTATGTCGGTTACCTTGGTTCTCCTGCGGATCTCTTCATTTCTGATTCGATCACGTAGGGAAATTCCAAGCATAGCCCTCTCCATTGCCCTTTGGGTGACTTTTAGCCTTCTAATAAGGCCCATTGTGAGCGACCACGTTTCAGTGCCATATGTCTTCACTGGCAACACGCACTGGGTTCCTGACTTCATAGAAAGAAAGAAAGAAAACTTCGTTTATTGGCATCGATTACTCATTCGAAAAAGGTCACACTTGCGTAACTTTGAGAGTAACAGTATAAAATGAAGACAGCCTAAAAGTATTACGCAAACTCACTGAACCGATTGTGAAAGAAACTTTAACAGGCTCCAGACTACTACTGTAAGAGGGTTACTATAGTAGCGTTCGTTTAAGCTGTCACGTTATAATCTTTTTGAATATAATACAGCCTGTAGCTGTGTTACTATTAGGCAAATGCCTTATAGCATTGATCGCCTCAATTTATAACTACAAAGATGAAAATACAAAGTCGATAATCAACCTCCCCAATATGACATTTTTGCCTAAAAGGTCATTCTGAAAAGTGTTAGCATGATTGTACTGATTACATTTTTGGTAAGCAACGTGTAGCCGAGCGTAGCTCCTACGAACATAGCAAATGTGCTACGACCGCTTAGCAAAATTGCTACGACAATAATACAACAAAAAAAAAAAAAATACCGGCCAATTGCGTACACAATGAAGGGTTCCGTAGTTGGGATGGATTTATCCCAAGACCACAAAATTAAAATTGTAGTTGAAAAACAAATTCTCCCAATACGTTCCAACTGTAAATGTAAGTTTGTTCGCACAATAGTGAGAAATTTACCATGTTATTTTAAGACCGTAGGCTTTTTATATTTCAGGTTTTTCTGAAATTTATATGTATACTAGCAGCCCGTCCCGGCTTCGCACGGGGTAGACAATTATCATTTTAAGACTCATTTTTCTACACCTTCGGTTATATTGTTCAAATTTTACCAAGGATCCCTAATTTTTTTCAAAATGAAATGTAGCCCATGTCAAATTGGAAGAATGTAGCATTCTATTGGTGAAAGAATTTTTTAAATCGGTCCAGTACTTTTTGAGCCTATTCATTACAAACATACAAACATACAAAAATAGGTACAAATCTTTCCTCTTTATAATATTATATTAAATATTAATATATTAATATATTATAATTATAATTATAATTATATTATATTATATTATTATATTATATTATATATTATATTATATAGTGTAGATAACAATTTTCTGTATTTTATCAATATTTTAGTCTCAATAGTTTTGGAGATATGGAGGGGAATGGTCAATATTCATCTATTTTCTTAAATAGTTTTAAAAGTATAATATATATATTTCAAAATTAAAAAAAAAAACTGATATTCTTACAATATCATTTGATACGTAACATGGAACAGTTAGCAAAACTTTTTTCTTTTAGTTTTCTAGTTAGCACCCCAAAAGTGACCCCATAATCAAAATTCATATAAATATGTTACAAAATTCATATATTTGTGTTTGGATCACAGAAGTTCATATGTGTATCTTTCGACTTAATCTGCCCAGTAGATTCGGAGCAAATAAGGTGTGACAGACGGACAGACAGACACATGAGCGAACCTATACGGGTTCCGTTTTTTTCCTTTTAAGGTACAGAACCTAATAGAGGGAAGGTTTTTCTTACTTTCCTGTACTTAGTTCGTTTAAAAAAAACACACGTATTTAAGTAAAGTTTTCTAGTTAATTCATCGCAAACTATTTTCACAATGGCTTTTAGTAAGAAATTGTATCTATTGAAAATCGTAAATACAAAATTTATTATCCCTAAATTCCCAGACGACAGATATATACGACGGTTATATATATGACTGTTGATATATTTCATGATAAGTATGACGGATTGTTTCTAATTCAGTAGACACGACTGAATTCTCAGAAACATACCAATTTCAAGATAAAGTTTGTTGACAATAATTTATAAGTCGATAGGCAATTTTCTACACAACACAAACACATAATATCTCTAGATATTATGTATTTTTGTTTGGGAATTTTAGTGACTAAATATTTTTGTAGCAATGATTGAATTCTCGGATAAACGCAACATAAAACGTATTTTGTCATGTAAATTATAAATATGTATTTTGCAAGTTAATCGATACCAATATTACAGATGTGGAAGGAATACACGAAGCAAAAAAAATCGATCTAAAGAAAAACGGCCACATTCTTCTAGATCGTATTTTGTTGCTTCGTGTCTCAATATGAAACTTTATAAAACGTAATAATAATAATAATTTATTGATACAAGTCCTTACAATTTGCTTAATATCTAGCTAAAGTTCACAATAATTAAAGGCGCACAAAAATTTAAACCCTGACTCCTAAACTAGGAATACCTGTGACTTAGGAGTCAGTGTTCTACTGCCACTTGGACACTATAAACCCTTACGGTGATATTATACAAAAATAATATATTATTATGTTGTGATTTTAAGAAAGAATTTTTTTTTAAAACAAAATAAAAGTAAAAAGTTAATTTAAAAGTTAAAATGATTAAAATTAAAAAGCAAAATGACTGTGTGGTTGATGTGTGACTGGGAATCGTGTGTTTTGTTTGCGTTGTGTGAGTGTATGTGTGTGACTGGAAAACGTGTGTATTTTGAGTTGTGTAAGTGTGATATGAGGATCCTAAGAATGTGGATGTCGAAAGTAAGAGTGTAAGACTGTTTTGAGTTAGTACGAGCTTGATGTCTTTGTTATATTAAAGATGTCGGTGACTGTATTACGTGTTGTTGTATGGAATGTAGCGAGTTATGTCAGAGTGGTTAGTAGTTCCTCAGTTTGAGCGTAGTCTAGGAGGTACAGCATGTTCTTAAGTTTAGCCTATTATTAGGTATTAGAAAATACTAGACCCATTGACCGAGGCAGCTGATTGAGCTGTTTTTCATAATTCCTTCTCAGTTACGAGATAATATTTTTTAAAGGAGTGGTGCGAGTGGACCCGAGACAGCGCTCTTAATATTATAAATGCGAAAGTAACTCTGTCTATTACCTTTTCACGCCTTCACGCATGTTGTATGATCACGATAATACCTGACTTGCTAGTACTTAACAAAGGTTATGTGGCTTTAATCACGACCTATACGGTAATACCTAGCTAGTCCTTTTACAAAATCCAAAATCTTTGTTAAGAGATTAACCCAGACACCATTTATTTATTTATTTAACAATTTATGTACACATATATAAACAGACAAGAAGAAAGGATCAGAAAAATACGTACAAAGGTGATGCTTATTTCTAATGAAATCTCTTCCAGCGTACTCGTACCTGCGAAAGTCGCTTACTGTTTCAATCAATCAACTCAACCTATCGCAGTCCACTGCTAGACATAGGCCTCTTCCATGTTGCGCTACAACATCCTGTCCTCCGCCTTCCGCATCCAGTCTGTCCCAGCCACCTTTTTGAGGTTCGGTCCATCTAGCTGGGGGTCATCCCACACTATGTTTGCCGATACGCGGTTTCCGCTCCAGCACTCATCACTCCACTGGCCGTCGGTCCTTCGACAAACATGGCCAGCCCACTGCCACTTCAGCTTTCTTACTCTGCAAGCTATTTCAGTACCTCCGGTTCTTTTCCGGATACTTTCATTCCTGATTTTATTCTTCAAAGAAACTCCGAGCATGTACAGTAGCACAGTACTGTTTGGTGGGGCTAAAAGCCCAAGTTTATTTTAACTTCCTCTATAATAATATAAATAAATCTAAACATTTCATGGCGCTAATATAAAAGCCAACACGACGTCACGTAGTTCGCGGAACTTTTGTGACGTTTCCCCCCTTTATTAAATTCTGTCCACGTACTAAAATACCGAAGGTTTCATAAAAAATAAAAGTAATGGTATGATAGTAAAATATTGTATGGAATGGTCGGACCGTTTTGTGCGTTTTTAATGGCGATTATATTTGCGTTGCGTAACAACATTTGATTCCATCGTAAAGCTCTATTTACATAGTTCAGGGTCAGGGTCTTTTAGATTCTCAGACATACAGGTACGTCATAGCAGCATCCATAGACTCTGAGGGCCCTTACGGCCCGAAATAGAATACATGAGAACAAGTTAATGTAAAATGTATGGAAGAAATCTTTTGCTCGTCCCTGATAAAAAGACCAGAGGGACCGCAGCCTGTAAGGTCCTGACTCTAAAGTGTAGACAGACACTTAGTCACATGCTTCTAAGTGTTTTAAAAACAATGTTTCCTTACACTTTTACCTTAATTATACAGTTTGAGACTCACTTATACAAATTGTACTGTTATTTTTGCCGTTTTTTTTACAATAATATTATAACGGCGAAAGTATGTGAGTATGAGTTTTTCACGCTCAAACGGCTGGACCAATTTTGATAAAATTTGTTATGGACGTAACTGACACCCTTATTTTTTATTTATTTTTTGGATGGGAAATTATCAAATAACTTCTTCCGCTCTGGGTGGAGCGGGAGGGCGTGTCAGACTTTTACTGACTAAAACCCACACGTGTTCCGTCAGTTGCCTGTGTGCCAGGGCCACGGTATCCCTTTCGGGCAAACTCGCAACCCTGGCAGGCACCGGTCCTAGCGGACCCCGTAAGTGCGTGCTGACAATCATCTATTTGAGGCGCGCGTGGAACACAACGCGACCCCCTGCGACACCCTGGATTTACACATAGGCTACTTTTTATCCCGAAAGAATGTAGTGTTCGCGGGTAACACCGCGGGGCGCAGCTAGTACTCCATAAAAGTAAACCCTATTTATCCCATAAATGACTGCTCATTTTACTTTTAAAACTCGACACACAGAATCAAGAAAAGTGCTTATCAGAACGCCAACAAAACTGACAGTGTCATTATTAAGTCCTATGTGAAGCGGGCTTAAAATTTAAATGAAAACTTTCCGCGGATCGCCGGAGGCTGAAGTCATTGTCTTCTTCAACGATTATAATAGATCTAATTTTCGAAGAGCACTCCACAAATTAAGACGCAAATATGGAACGAGCCGTCGACCTGATGCTCCGAGCTACTGTTATTATAAAAGATTATGGAGTATTTTGCGTTTGTGTCCGGGAAATTTACTGTAAAAAAATAATAATATATATTTTTACTTTATCTACTAAGTTTGACTGTTTATGTTGGAATGAATGAGCTGGCTTTAACAATATGGGTGACGGTTTTAATGTGATATTTTTATTTTTTGCATACTAACAGTGATTTAATTGATTTAGAAATTTCTTTCTTTTAATTTAGACAAAATATATTAATGACGTTCAGGTCTTATTCTAAAAGCATAATACATTATGATTGGGTTTTTTGTGCAGACTATGGCGTCTATATAAAACATTTACTTATCCATACATTATGTTGTGGCGGTATCGACAACGCCACATGCGAACTATACGCATCAAAGACCTGACGTCACAAATTCTGCATCGCACTATCAGAGTTTACCGCGCGACTAGCATATGTATAACATCCAGATATCAATCGTCGGGCAGTTGCCCACCAGATACAACACCCGTCTGGACGGAGGACACCCTGTTCCTCATACCTCTAAAATGTAATGCATAAAATTTCATAGCTGTTAAGAATCAGAGGTATCAAATTACATAAGTTGAATAGCAACGACCATATAGCCCATAGACGCCTAATTACTGGTGACCGATATCTGTCAACACATCAGACTTATAGATCTGATGTAGGTCGTCACTCAATAATTTCGATTCAGTTTCGACCAACTCTGTGAGCCGTAAACACTTCCGCGTTAGTCAATAAAAATTGGTGAAAATAAATATTATATTATAATAGCCCCTTGCACAATACGTTGGTGTGGTAAAAACAGTCAGACTTCGAGTTTCATTAAAGATGGCATACCAAATTCATCGGTAAGTTAATAGTTACTTAATCATAATTAGATTTATTTTAGGCAGGCAGGCATATTATAAGTTGCGGGATTACATCGCTGATAAAAATGCTTGGCTGAATGCTGGTCCTGCTCCACAACCTCAACTAATTGATTAACATTTGACAATAATGTTGGAGCTGCTGAAGAGTGTAAGACTATCTTTGCATTATATAAACTCAACCTCCATTGTATTATATAATTGCATAGCACAGGTGTGAGTCCTATGTACTATAGAGCTACCATTGACCGGGTAATATGTCTTTCATTGACTTGAATGTGCCCTGGCGGCTGAGAGTATTTCATGCTCACTTAAATGTCTCGCTGATGGTGGCGTGTGTGTTGGATCATTTAGCTCCCTTCAAAATGGTTGAGCTGAATGGTGCTAATCCATGCGTCATGTTCGTGAACGGGCGCCGTCAGTTGGGACTGGTCATCTCTTAGCTGCCACGGGTTATTTTAATTATTTTATTTTGTTTCTATTTGTTGTACCTACTCTGGACGCTTTTAACATGTAAGTTTTATTTTTATTTTACATCGTTCTCACATTTAGTTATAAATTCAACATTACTTACCTATAGATGTAACTAATACTTTTGTAACAATTTAATTTAAAAGAGTGTTCATGGAGTTTCTTGCCCGTTCTTCTCCATAGGTACCTACGCTTTGGAATGGGCATGTAGCTGCATGTAGCTTCATTTTTCTTACTGACCGACTCCTTGACAAATCAAAAGTGCCTGTAAATGGTTTAATTGAAATAAATTATTTGAGTTTGAGTTTGAGTTTTTTCTGATATTATTTATCAGAGTTCATCTTATACTGGTCATACTTGTAGGTGAACTAGATGTGCAAGAACTCTTGTTGATGTCTTTCATGTTTGCGTCCCTTTCTTTTAAAGTAATTTTTTGGCTATCTCTTTTCCTCTATTATTACTATTAGGTAAACATAAATAGTGATGCAGCAAATTCAAATTGACCAAATCTGTTATCGATAAAGCAAAAACCTATACTATAGGTATAAATAAGAAATTTGAAAAAAAAAGTTAAAGCCTATTCAAAGTTAGAGAGAACAGGCTTCTTCTGGGTAATCTCACTCCATCGTCGACTTTGTCTTTGTCACCCAGGCCTAGACTAGAGTCAAGAGCAAACCCATAGTAAAATAAAAATAAATAGGTATGTGTTCATGTAAAAAATAAAACCAACAGTTGATTTTTTATCTACTTCTTTTAATTTCTTTACTTTTATCCTAACGTTTGAATGCATGAATCAGCATCCCGTTTGCCAGCTGATACTGTTATTATTGCACATAAAAGTAAAAACAGAACATAATTACCTACCTGAATTTGCTACATTCCTTTTTAAAAGGTGCAATACCTCCAACATTCACGTCTCGAACAGAAATAAAACTTCCTTACAACGCCCGCAATTATGAAAAAATATCGATACGGAAATAAAAATCGAGAAAAAACTGCAGTCTACGGTATCGAGTATCGTAGAAGATTGCTTTGTAAGTGCAATATGCTGTTCATACCATGTCTTCAGCCTTCATGGTACTACTTAAGTGCATTGGTAAGAGATTTCATTTGTACATAATTATGTTTTTGCATTTGCATCAGGCGAACCATTTGATCCCTAGTAGCATTTTCCGTTGGCATTTAGTTGGGCCAACTTCAGAGGTATGTGGCCCAACCAAACGCCAACATAAATGCGACTAGGGATATTGCATTTAACGTTCAGGAAGTTGCGCATTTGTAAACTTTGGAGAATTATTCCAGAATTCTGGGAGATTATTTCAATGTTATTTCATGTTGCTTCGCCCGCGTCACTTTTTCTAAAATAAAAGTAGCCTTAGTTACTCCTTATAATATCAGCTATCAGCCAGTAAAAAACTGTCAAAATCGGGCCAACATTTTTGAGATTAGCCCGAACAACCAGACAGACTGATTTATTTTATTTTTTTTGTTATTTGATTGTACCGTATATACTTCTATAAGCATTTAGTAAAAAACTGTTATTTAGACATTACAAACAGAAACTCCAATTTTATTTATTTGTATGTACATACATATATGTATTATTTTTGTACTATTATAAGATTTTAAATTATGGTTTCAAATAATTAGCTCAAGGTACTAAGTAAAAAAAAATGTGAGCGCTCGGGGGACCCCCGTCAGAAACGAACTTCCCTTTCACGTATAAGTATAAGTTGTATGTGTAAGTACTTACAAATTTTTAGAAGCTCTCCTTATATATGAACCAGCGTATTAAATTCAAACTTTCTCTCTCTCTATGTCTATTATATAATATAAGAGAGAAATAGAAAGAGACAGAGAGAGAGAGAAAGTTGCATAAAGTGTAATGCACTTTTTTTTTTTTGTGAGGATGGGAAATCATCAACTGACCCCTCCCGCTCTGGGTCGAGCGGAATGGGAGTGTCAGACTCTTACTGACTAAAACCCACTCATGTTCCTTCCTTGGCCATTTATGTTCAATACACTTTTTCCTTAAGTGACGATTTCTACCAGTCATCCTCTACCGCAAGGCGCGTTAAAGAACTTTGTTCCAAAAATGCTAATTAACTTAAACATCTCATAGAATAATAATCACTTTGAATCAATTAATGAATTTGATTATCTTTTTTGCATTTCTGAGTGACATCGCCTTTTTGGACTATAGATTTTCGTATTTCAGTTTATCTGGGCTACAATAACAATACCTATAACTCATACTCGTATCTCGTACCTCTGCAATTTTGTCTGGTTTCCGACGGAAATCCAACGTTCTATAAACTACTGGGGCATAGCAAATGAATAATTTGGGATACAGTCGTTAGATTTGAGTGAAATTCAATCTGCTGGAAGACAGTTATTCCTCGATCGACAGGTTTGATTTTATTTTTTAAAGTCATCAGATTTGACTAGGATCTCGTATCTCCCCTCACAAAGTTTTACAAAGAACAAAAAAAAATACAGGGCTATGAAACATAGTTTCATAATTCATTTTGTTTTATTTGTGTTAATTTCTATGTCAAGCTTGTATCCCTAGTAGCATTTCCCGTTGGCATTTAGTTGGGCCACCTTCAGAGGTATGTGGCCCAACCAAACGCCAACAAAAATGCTACTAGGGATGAGACTGTTATCCATCTCCTTTTAAGTGAATTAAATGACGTTAAACATTTTTCAACTAAATAAAATAATAAATAGCTATAAAACAGCTTGCAGCATTTATAAATTTTATTGCTAGCTCTCGGTAAAATTGTAGCGAATTCGTGACCACAAACACTTAGGAGGAAAATAAAATTTTAACAATAAACATGCGATATCCTCACCCGTAAAGATTTCTTTCCCTAGAATGAAATAAAAGTCTGCTATCTCAACTTTTATGTTCCTTGTATTATAATTTTACTTACGGAAAAATCTCGGTCATACGTGCTTTCTAAGATTTGTTAGCGGTTTTTGTGGAGTTCTCTTTATTTGTTATTGAGATGAAAACGTGAACTGTTAAGATTTTTAAACTATCCTAACTAATATTATAAATGCGAAATTACGTTTTTTTTTATTAAACTTTGTCCCACACTAGGAATTTCTCCTGTATTGTGGGTGCGTTTACAAGCATTTAAACTCACGTACAAAAACAGCCAGACCCGGAACAACTACTTGTAGAATGACATTTGAATATTTGTACACCATATGTTGTGGTAGAATGTATAGAACTTCACAAAATAATTAACACCATACTATGTAAAACTACCTACATTCTTACAAATCAATAAAATTCTAATTCTAATTATAATTCTAGGTCATACAAATATTTGTTCCGAGCGGGAATCGAACCCGCGACACGCAGCGCAGCAGTCAATCGCTTAACCACTGCGCCAACCGTGACGTTTGTTTGTTACCTTTTCACGCCTAAACCACTGAACCGATCATCCTGAAATTTTGAGGATACATTGTCAGGTGTACACCGTTTCTGTACAGAAACGGACATAGGGTACCTTTCATCCCGAAAAAAAGTACTATTTCCGAGGAAAACAACAATAAATTTCTTATGAAAATAGATGGCGCCACGTCTTTCGAATCATGATTAAATTATAAAGGGTGTATCTATTCAAACACGAAATATTTTATTTTATATAATATGTGGTAAAGAAGCCATGGAAATGATATTATTTTAATCTGAGTATTTTATTTAAAAAATTAAATAATTTAAAATTACTTGATATGGTAATCATCAAAATTCACCGTACTCGTGCCGCCACCGTCGCCGCGTCCGGGCGGGTCATTCATAAAATAAGTAAAATTTTGGAAAATGCTACTCCTTTGCAAAATGTCTCAAGCAATTTTAAAATTATAATAATTATGTAAAAATATAAAACATTTAGATTAAAAAAAAAATGCTGCTATGGCTTTCTTACCACATATAGATGGTCCTCTTAAACTATGTCGTGTATGAATAGATACACCTTATATTATTATAGAAACTTCAGTAGTGTGTTTTTGACCCGAATTGATTGTCAAATTCTAAATTAACGCGGGTAAAAGCTAGGAATTCATATTTTCATACCAAACCAAACCGAGTCTTGTTTCTTTTCTTATCGGGTCAATCAATCTGTCTGGGCTTTTCCCAGTCTTGTTGGGGTCGGTTTTTAGTCTAACTGGATGTAGGTGAATACTAGTATTTTAAATGTAGCTATTGCCAATCTGTCCTCCACAACCTAGTTACTGGGTAAGACTTTTGAGCTTCTGGCTACCCGTAACGGGTCACATATTATAAAACCCCGTCGACTACGCATTATTATTACTTGGAAACAAATTTAAACCAAGAATGAGCATATATTACAAAAAGTAGAGAATATTCTAAAATAAATCCCAGAGTACACACGAGTGGAATTATTGCAAGCTATTGCTTCAAATCTTTAATTTGTTAATTATTATTAATTTGTATCCTGTACCTGTTTGTGTGGACCGTGTGTTGCCGGACGTAAAGAATAGCACCACCCCATATCCTCCCGTGGGTGTCGTAAAAGGCGACTAAGGGATTTACTAGAGAATGGGCAGCAGCGTTCTATATGCATTTTTAATATCATACTGCGATCACCAACCCACCTGCCAAGCGTGGAGATTATGGCAACTTTGATGGAGGCCTATGTCCAGCAGTGCACGTCTTTCGGCTGAAATGATGATGATGATGATCCTACAAATAGATAGATATAATACTTTTTATTATGTACACCATAAAAACTGCAGATATAAATGTAGAACTGTTACATAGGGTGTCACAATGGGCGGTCTTATCGCTAAAAGCGATCTTTTACAGACAACCTTTGGATGGATCAAAAGTAGTAGGCGAGACAATACTGCAGGTAGTCAGTGGTGTACCATTTACATATTATACATATACAAACACCTATACTTTTCTTAATGACCTACCTAAATGTGAATAAACTGTAATTCAACTATTTTTTTGTGTTTTCTTAACTGTCTTATTTTGGCTACAAATATTGACCACAGATAAATCAACAATAGGTGAATCGTCCGTTACTTTAGTGAACCTCAGGTTACATAATTGTAGTTGAATAAACCGTAGGTGAATTCTCCCAATATGGATTTCGTTTATTACACGAGTTATTACAAAAATCCGTGAAACGATCTTTAGAGGGGCTTTACAAAAAAACACGGAATACAGTTATGACAAGCTTATACGTCAAAAAATTGTTATACTGAAGTTGGTCCTAGCATAACTTTATTTCGTGTTTATTTGTAAGGCCTTAGGTCTTTTCACAGTATCTATCTCGAAAATGGTTAGAATTCGCTTATATATTATAATATGTATCCCCGTAACAAAGATCTACGAATGACAGCCGGGACCAACGGCTTAGTGTGATTTCCGGGGCACGGAGGGGTCTCGATATCTAATGGATGATCACCCATCCATGAACCGACCATGGCAAGTGTAGCTTATTCTTAGATCGACCCGTGCGGCTGTTATCATTTAGCCACGAGGCCCTCAAAAATCTTATTATAAGAATCCTTTATGCTCTAAATTAAATCTTAACACGAAGTAAAAGGTCACCAAACTCAAAATAAAACTTGCGTTATCTGAAGAAACTGCATCTAAGACTTACAAGTTTATATTGGAAGCATCCCAAGACTTTATTTATTCTGAATATCGCCAGTACAATATACTTGCAAATTTTTCGATATGTGCTGTCATTTGAGAACTATGAATAAAATATCGCAGTTTAAGTCACGCTGTAATTCTTTAATGCATTCATGAGTAGGCATATAAAATATTATTACATTATTTACGTTAATGCTAGACTTAGTCTCGAGGTTTGCTTGCGTTTTTGGAGTCGTAAAGTGTGTTTTATTTGCGAAAATCTACCCAAAGTTTCAAGACATTGCAATTTTGATAAAGTGCCTTGGTATCTCTATTTCCCCTTAAACTTTTATGATTTGAATGGTCACAATTTATCATCTATATCTGCTCCCTAAAAAAACGTAACTCATCATACAGTATTCTATCAAAAGGCTTTAAAACATGCCAGCATGGGCCATTATGTGCAGAAGCCATAAGGTTATAAACCATGGCAGCTTTGCACCCCACGATAAAATGCCAACAGTGAAAAGCGATATGCGTACGGTACATAATTCTCACATAAAACATACCAAATAGAAAACAACACACAATATTCCAACGTAATTCTAAGTTTTAAGACTCACCATGTTCCCCATCTTGCCAACTTTGCCGACAAAATGTAAAGTTAGCATAAACGAGAGTTAAATTTTGCCAAACTGCCACATATAACGTTCAGAGCTCGTAAACAAAAAGATAAAACAGTCGTATTTGGGTTGTGTTTGGTTGGTCGGCGTTTCCTTTTAACTGATATGAAGGGACGTCAGCGTAACGTTTATAAGCGTATGTTAATTTTGTTCACGCATTTTTATTTCTTAACTGAGTTTTTATGGACGTTGCTCTTGCCTATTGGGTTGATAAGACCTTAATGCTTTTAAGCTGGTGTTTTGGAGATGAATGAAAATCTTCTTCGATAGTAATTAGGAGAATATTAATAATTTTAGGTTTCACAAAATGCGCTTATATAATTATGTGCCTGAAAGTCGGGCCCCATTTCCTTCCGTGGGTGTCGTAAAAGGCGACTAAGGGACTAACTAGAGAATGGACAGCAACGTTCTCTATGCATTTTTAACACCATACTGTCATCGGCAACCCGCCTGCCAAGCGTGGCGATTATGGCAAACCCCCCCTATTTGGGGAGGCCTATGTCCAGCAATGGACGTCTTGATGATGATGTCGGGCAATAGATTCATGCGTCGACTACACCGCGAGTGGAGGAATTCCGTACCACAGCCCGCACTTCTCCTCTCCCGTCCAGTATTGGTGGGCTCGCCCATGTGATGATAAATGATAAATGATAAATGATTTTATTTCTGTAAGTAGGTTTTTACAAACACTTTTACACGTCAATCATATTTTAAAACTAGATGAGGTCGGCGTTTCGTATCTGACTACTCTGAGAAGAGAGACCGAAACAAACTCAGAGATCACAGTCTCTTTTAAAGTCCAGACATAATCTTGGTCAAATCATGTGAAGACCATGTAGATTGGTGTCTGAAATGGTCTTTTGAAGAAAGAACCACACAGATTGAGTGGACCTATCCATTCAGTGCACGCATTTGTCAGTAATCGTGCAGCTCAACTCAGAACATAAGGAGCTCAACGATTCGACGAACAATACCAAAGAAAGGACATTTGGGCAGGTCGCATAAATTACTCAAACTGCCATACCATGATCAGAGAAAAAAAAAATACTGAGAAGAAAAAAATAAAAATAAAGACCCACATAGTCTTCACATTCACAATAATTAAAATAATAATATTATACTTCACAAGTAAATATTCATGTCAATGTGTATAAAGCAATCACAATTAAAAAAGTTTCAATATGTAAAATTTGGAGCAGCTCAATCCCAAGCCTTTTTGTCCTCAATATAATCTTTAATGGTATAAAAGGCTTTCTGGCACAACTTACGTTTAATGAATGATTTGAATTTATTAATGCTTAGATCTTGAACGTGGCTTGGAAGTTTATTATAAAAGCGTATACATTGACATCTGAACGAACCACCTATTTTCTTGAGCCGAGTTTTAGGTACAACATACATGTGTTTGTTCCTAGTATTTATATTATGGATATCACTGTATTGTTTAAACAATTTTATGTTTTTATGGGCATATAAAAGATTTTCAAAAATATACTGAGAAGGCACAGTCATAACATTAATTTCCTTAAATTTCTCTCTGAGAGAGTGTCTCGAACTTAATTTATAAATTGATCGAACAGCTCTTTTCTGCAAAACAAAGATAGACTGAATGTCGGCGGCATTTCCCCACAACAGAATACCGTACGACATTACACTATGAAAATAACTAAAGTACACTAAACGGGCTGTCTCTAGGTCAGTTAAATTACGAATTTTTCTAACAGCGTATGCTGCGGAGCTCAGCTTCTTAGACAATTTATCTATATGTGGGCCCCACTGAAGCTTAGCATCCAAAGTTAAGCCCAAGAATACAGTGCTATCTTCAGGATTCAATTCTTCGCCCTTTATCAACACATTATTTTTCACCTGCCTCACGTGAGGCAGCGTAAACTTAATACACTTGGTTTTTTTTTCATTAAGTAGTAAATTATTAACATTGAACCAATGAACTACTTTTGAGATCGCGCTATTTACATCGTCAGTAACCAGCTCCTGACGTTTAAGTTTAAACAAAAGTGAAGTGTCATCCGCAAACAACACTATTTCATGATTATCCTTTATGAGGTAAGGCAAGTCGTTAATATAAATCAGAAACAAGAAAGGACCAAGAATTGAGCCCTGTGGGACTCCCATTGTTACTAAAGATCCGGGAGATCTTTTCCCATTAACGTCAACGCTCTGAAACCGATGATGCGTAGACAGTTGGTAAATTTTCTTGATGTTCATAGAAAAAAAGTGGTTTTGAATATTAGAAAATCAGGTTGATGTACGATGAATATTGGATTACTGATCTGACAAATAAATATTATTATTATTAATATTATTATTAAAGAAAAACCTGAACTCAAGGTAAGAGAAAAAAGATATGCACAAAGTTGTGAATACCCTTTGAAATGTTTGTATGATTTGTCTTCTCTTTTGATTATATGATTTTGCTGAGATTTTATTTCGTGCGTGGGATATTAACTCGATATATAAATGTCGGCCTTAATAGCAAAACTCATTATTATTCTTTCACTTAAAAATAATAAACAATATAAAAAGCGAAAATTGAACTCGACACCAAAGTATCGCCGCTACTTGTTAAAAACTATCCTCAAACGCGCCAACAACGAACGATACTCATTGAATATTTTTTACAAGTTTTCGTTTGAAAATATTAAAAGTTTTAAACTAGCTCAGTTCTATCGAACCGAACTAATAGAGAATTGTTGAATTCGTGTAATAAAGAATAAAACATGCTTGGTGAACTTTCAGAAGGCTGTAATCCAATTATGTAAGGCAATATTACTTATGAAAGAATCACTTTATCGTAGATTATTTATTGATGAAATTTATTGGTGAAGCTCGAAGTTCCGAAATTACATTATTTCTTTTAAGTTGTGCCGTTAAAATGCTGTGTTAGGTCTCAGTTTTTGATTGATGATGGATTAATTAATAACTATATGCCTTCAGAATTACTCTTAACCTATGTTACCTATGTACCACGCTTGTATTCACCGGAGGGATGACAAAATTACTGTGCGACCTGTAGGTAATAATATTATTAATTATTGCGCGACCTGTAATAATATTGTTAATTACTGTGTGACCTGTAATAATATTATTAATTATTTTGTGACGTGTAATAATATTATTAATTATTGTGCAACCCGTAATAATATTATGAATTATATTGTAACCTGTAATAATATTACCATCTATATATGTAGATTTACACATTATCATAAAATAGTAACGAAAAAATTTTGTCCGTTTGTCTGGATGTACATATGTTCCGGATTGGCGCAAAAACCACTGAACGGATTTAGATGAAATTTCGCTCACAGATAGTTTACAATCTAGATTAACACAGGGTACTTTTAATACTGGTAGTACGTTCCCGTGGGATAATTTTCGACATCCACACGGGCGAAGCCGCGGGCAAAAGCCAGTTTATTAGAAAGTTATTATACATGGTCTATCGACAAACTGTCAGTCAACATATTAAAGAAGAATTGCTGTATTTTTCAGACCAAAAAATAAAATAAAAAACCAATTAATTCTCATTTAAAATCAGAATTAACTGACACGGCTGACGCAAATAGTATGAATATCTTCAATATGCTAACACAACCTTTTTCTTGGCAAACCTACCAATGCGCCATCTTAGCCTCAATATCGACATTATTCCTAAAGTGATAAAGTCCGAATCGCTGTACGCATATCTTTCTTGTAAGTACCGATAAATCTTCGAAACTTCAATACAGTGGAATTTCTTATTTTATGTTCTCGTGAATATTCGGAATTTTATTATGAAAGTATATTTATTGGGTTAGAGAATTTGCAGTTTATTGGCTTTTATTAGCCAAAGTTAACATTAACGATGTAATTATTATCCGACTGCCCCAGACGAAGGGTAATGTTTTTATTCGGATATATATGTAGAAGATAGATTTTTTAATAATATTCATTGGGAGAGGATATAGTAGATAGCTGTTTTTAATAATGATCAATGGGAGAGGAGAATAAATGTCGCTGTGCAGAAAGTTTGCGGCTGCTGTGCCCGTCCAATTAGTAAGCTGAGAAAAATGGATTATCCTGCAGTTTGTAGCATCGCAGAGCTTTGCTTGTGCACAATTTTGATTATAAAGCTTCGTATAATTTACGAGCTATGAAATTCAATGAAAAAAGGGTGTTTTTTTATCGATTACAGATTTTCGTGGAAAATTTCATAATAATTTTAGTTTAGTCGATATAAACCCGCTCGGAAAGTTTAATCAGTATTATTATTGTCTTGCAGAGAATTTTCTAATATTCTCTTGGTTTAACCAATAGCGATCATCACCGTAAAATTGTTAGCCTGCACCGTTAGTATAAAATCTGTCTAGCGAGATTCTAAACTACCTCCCCGACCCTTGCTCGTAAGCGAAGCGCCAGCACGCGCTATAGCTGAGCCTGTAGCTTTAAATTCCCCCTTTAATAATCATAACCCTGATTTTATCCAGCCACCGTCGGTCCCTTGCCATCCTCCCTTCGACTCTGCGCTAAGCCGAGGTTCGTACCCCACAGGGGGTGCCCTTAGCGCGCAGTCGTTTAGTTTATAAATTTTTACGCCCTGGCTGGAGGCTTTAAGTTTCTTTAGGAGCTTAAGACAACCACAGGAAAGACCGGTTAAAGAGACTCAGTTAACTCTGAGATGCACTTGATAAAAAAAAATTAAAATAATTATCGATAAATTGTGAACTGTACTATACTATTATAACGTATTAATTTTAGTTAGTTTATGATTTATAAATTTCAAATTGTCAAGTTGTGAACGGAACTGCACTTATCAACAGGATTTCATAATCTGTCCAATTTTATAATCCCTAAAATTTTGAACCGTCCGTCCGTTTTTCCGTCCGTTATTATTAGGTGGTATTTGTTAAAATATCTATTAGTTTATTTTATTGGTATATGTGTATTAGTATCAATAAAACTATATAAATTCTCTTAATCAAGAAGTTAGTATTTTAGTCATTATTTTTGTACCCTACCACTGTTTTTATATTTAACCCAAAGGTTGACTGGCAGAGAATGCCTTGTGGTATTAAGTCCGCCTATGTACCACTATTGTACATGAAGTTTAAATAAATAACTAAATAAATAACCGTCCCTGATTAACAAGCCTTGGTGGTAACCGAATTGGTTGCAGTAACTAAGTCAGGGCACCCCGACCAAAATGGGTTAGGTTAGGTTAGAACTGTGACCAACCGCACGCGAGCCGAGCGAGCGTACGAGCAGTGCCGCGGCAGTGGTCGGCGACCGCTTCTTCCGAGTTGGTCGCAGTTAATTGGCTATTTAGTATTAGCGCAAGGTGCGTTCGCCTCATTTAACTTTGATACCAGTTCACATTAGCAGTTGCCATGGATAGATTATAAACTATAGAAAAATAATGCGTTACATTTTAAATAGTTTGCTGCAGTTCACAATTTTTCGATAAATTATAATGTCGCTAGATAGATTATAAACTATTGATGTTCAAAATCATATACTGACTCGCATACACATAATACACACACACATAACATAAAATCAACCCTGTAATCCCCGAAGGGTTAGGTAGAGGAATGGTATTGTATGTGTATGTGTGTGTCATGTGGGAACTCTTTAAAGTTCAAAGGAAGGAAGTCACCATATAATAATCCAGCAATTACTCCAAACTCTTTACATACACAACCTTTAGATAATAAATCTTTATGTAAAAATACCCTCTTTTACCCATTTTATGTGTCGTTACGATCTTATGTTACAGTTTTCGCCCCTTTTAAGGGTAGGGGTTGAAGATCTAAGGGACGAAGAGGCAAAGTGGTATATATGTCGCAGGATAATGGGAAATATAGATTTTTTGCGAAAATCCTGGGATTTTTGCAAAAGACCCAATTTCTATTTCGAAAAAAATTGCTGATCCATCCATCCTGGGGAGATTTTTACCCAGCAGTGAGATGATACAGGCTAACAGTAACAGTAGCTGATCCATTGCTTCATATGTAAAAAAAATCCTCTCTGTCAACGTAAATGACGCAATGAATGAATGAATGAATGAATGATGTGCCCTGGCGGCTTATAGTATGTCATGCTCACTCTAATGTCTCGCTGTTGGTGGCTTATGTGTTGGATCATTAAGTTCCCTTCAAATTAGTTGAGCTGAATAGTGCCATCCATACGTCATATTCGTGAACGGGCGCTGTCAGTTCGGACTGGTCATCTGTTAGCATTTAAATTTTTGAATAATTTTCTGTTTTTATTACGGACGCTTTTAACGTGCACTTTTTCTACATTGTTCTTACATGTATAATTTCAATATGAATGATGCAACCAATATTTTTCAACAATATTTTATTTTAAAAGAGTGTCCGTGGAGTTTCTTGCCCGTTCTTATCCATAGGAACCTATTATGCTTTGGAATGGGCAACTAGCTTTCTGAGTGACCGACTCCTTGACAATTTAAAAGTGTGTCGAATGTAGCTTTTTATTTTTATTTTATTTAACGAATCAGCGCATCCGTCAGTGCAAAACGTTCTTATCAGCCAATCAGCGTTCAACTTCATCGTCGCAGTTCTCTATTAGCCTAAGATTCTTGTTTTTTGCAAAAATCCTGATATTAGCTCGTATTATTACGATTTTTTTTATTAGTTTCCAATAATCCGGCTTTTTGCAAAAATCCTAGAAATTTTGCAAAGATTCGATTCTTCCAATTACCCTGCGACATTTTATATGAAAAAAGTCGGTCAAGTGAGTTAAATGTGCTCACTGAATAGATTCCGTACTGTTAGTCGCTGGGGCTGCGCGAGGCGCGTAAAACTGAGATGCTTAGAAGCCATGTTTGTATATCATACTTTGTAGGTACTCAGTGGTTTGTGTTGGGTGGCAGTTGTACAGGAATTAAGGCTTTAGGGTTTAATTAGGCCTTTTTGACGTAAGTATTTGGATAACCAAAAATAGCTTTCCAAAGACAATGGCTTATTAACTGTTTAGCAGTGATAGGCTAGTGGTGTGATCGTCGGACTGCCAAGTCATAGGTCTCGAGTTCCAACCAAAGGTACGCACCTCTGACTTTTCGGGTTCATGAGCGTATAATTATCACTTTAAACTGGCATGCCAAAGAGATATTTCTCGACGGCATGTGTAGCCATGTCAGAAGCCCATGGGCGGCATAAAAACTCGAACACCAGGTTAGTCACACGAAAAGAGGAAGAAGATTAACTGCGCCTCTTCTTTATTCCAGGTCAAACCCTAGGAAGTGTAGAAGAGAGTGTATTTATTTACCTGCCTATTTTAACTGCTGATGTTCAAAAGGTAGGTATGTATAGAATAAAGAATTTCAGTCTTATTTGAAGAAATAGGTCTTGAATTTATATGTAATATAACAGTCCACCACTTCATTCAATCTTTAGTGGTTTCTCTTCCTGAGTGTAGGTACAATGTTTTTATTCTTTTAGCCCTAATAATAGTTGCTGTGTTTTATCCCAACGCAATGGTGGGCTTATTTTTCAGTTTTATTTTAAAATATAAACCCAACTACAAAACCGAACAAAAACTCAAAAAAACAACATTGTTAGCTGTCACACACAAAATTATTACAATACATTCAAATGACAACATATCAAACGGCTATTTGAAAAACAACGGCCATATATCACAAATATAGTGGATATTACAACGTAAACTTTAGGGCTCCTTTAGACAGACGCGACGCGACTCCACTAAGTACAATTTCTATGTAAAATTCACGGAAATAGTTCAGCTAGAGTCGCATCGCGCTGTTGCGTTGCGTCTGTCTGCGGGAGCCTTTATTGGATTTCCTGCTACAGTGGTTTTATATAGGCTGTTACATACACTCGGCTTTCTAGCTTAGGACCTTTATGGGTAGCTCATAAAAATGATAGATCACTATGTGGTTGCTCTTTACATAGTAAGGTACGCATTCCTCTTTTATCGTATTTCGCTCAGTACTATATTGGATGTTCGAATTCAGAAGGTATGGCTTTAATGTTGCATGACAGTATTTTGATGGTGAATTGCTGTCGAAGAAAGATTAACGTGCAGCATCTGGATAGTAAAAATACATGTTGTATTCCACTATAGATCACTATAGATCGCGCCACCCTGGCACAAACGAAAGTAACTGTAACATAAATACATGCGTTTTGCGTTAAACTCCACGCAAAAAATTAGTTCTTAAAAAATTAACAAATTGAGTTTTATGCTAAATGCATTGACTCGTAATTTTGAGTGGCACAGAGTATTAAATAATTATGACACATTGATAAGTGCACGGTATAAAAACGTATTAAGCGGAATTAAGTGTAGGACAGTTATGTTTGAAAAGAGTATATTTGGGATAGGAGTAATAATTTATAACAAACTTCCAAACTATGTAAAAAGCAGTGTAACCTTACATAGTTTTAAAAACAAATTAAAGGAATTCTTGATAAGTAAAGCCCACTATTCAATTAATGACAAAACTACTGGTGACTACACGCTATGCTAGTGTCTCAATGAGTAATTTAATTTGTATGACATCAATAAGTAATTTAATTTAAATTTTAATGAAATCAATGAATAATTTAATCAGTATGAAATCAATGTATCTATTACTTAATTTTTAAATCTGTCTTTATGAATGAACAACTATATTAATGCCTGATTAATGATGGACGTTGACTTAGGACGAATAATGATTTTAAGGTTAAATGAATATTGAACCAACGTTAAATATTGTACACCATAAAGGTATGTTACAGAGATCCTTTATAATAACCATAAGAACTGATATTTCACAAACAATAAATGAATTTGAATTTGAATTATTTTAGTTGTCTTCAAAGTAAAATCAGTGAAATTATTTTTTTATCGAATTGACTACCAACTTAAATTGTCCGTATATAATTATACAAATTACAACTAGGTATCATTTATTGACAGTTTTGTGATCCGGCTATAATACGGCAAATTGACGTGGGGTGTTGATAAACAATTTCCCTGACTGAACTTGTTCTTTTTTCTGAATGTTTTTCTGATCGAACTCAATAAATTGAAATGCATTACCGTTCAATTTTCGAGACTTGTTGTCTGTCCATCTGTCTGTCGAATTAAGATAATTTTTTACCCGAATGCACCAGAAGGAGGGTAATTGTTTGTCAAAAGTATGTATGAATATTTGTCTATTTTTTGGCACGCTCTGTAGCCTAAACGGCTTGATGGATTTTAACATATGACATGTCGTTAGATTCGTCATAATTGTGGGAGTGACATAGGCTATATAATATTTATACATTGCATCTGCAAATACAAAAAAAGGGAGGAGAACGTATTTTTCAAAATAAATTACAACTTTACTGGTATCAAATAAAAGCTAGTAATGAGACAATTCCAAATATAAGTATATAACGGGTGTAAAAAGACCCTTTACGAAGCCGAGAGTCCCTTATTCTTCCCATCATTGTGATATTTTTTTTGTACTGGACCATGCCTGGGAACCTTCTGGTTACGGAGATATTGAAGGTCAAATTTCCAACTTTTTTTGACGGTTTTTTACAAAAACAAGTTTTATATGTTATAACTAAACTTTAAATACACCCATGACTCCTTTACCGTTATTTGCACTCATAAGCACAAAGTTTTGCGTGCGTTACATTGCACACTAACGTAAACAGCGAATTTTCATACCAAAAATAAAAGTCGTTTTCCAATAATAATTTTTGCACAAAGTTACTTAGTTTGATGTACAGATTGCGTAGATGACGGTTTTTTACAGCGGATGGGTCTTTTTACACCCTGTATATATAAGGAATAAAAATAATAACCCGACTGAAAAAGCACATAACTGAAAAGAGGAAAACAAGCATTATAATCTATATATTTTTGAAGACGGGTTTTTAGTTAGTAAAAAAATACGAAACCTTTTTAATCGTTTCCCATACGCGTCGAGTATAATATTATAATTATCATAGCATATTCAGCCTATAACGTTCCCACTGCTGGGACACAGAACTCTTTCGGTGAGAGGGAGTGGGCCAAATTCTACCACGCAGGCCCAGTGCGGGTTGGTAGATACGCATCGAGCGCCTAAGTACTTATTATCTAGAGCCGTTATACTCCTAACTGCACTTGATGTGTTTTTATTTTTATTTCACATCAAATAGAGAATCTAGCTTTAACAGTTAACAAAGAGTTGGGACCCGTGTAAACAAAAGTGAAAAATTACTGATGTGGTAACGAAACCGTTGGCTCTGTTTACTTTTAATTAACAAACAGTTTGCCGCGAAACAAGGTACGAACTATTTTCGTTTTTTGGTTAAATTTACCTGTGCCAAGCTTTTGAGCACAGGCCGTCGAGGGTTATTAAAATAAAATAATTAATATGTAGCTAGGTAAAAATAGGTATAGGTATACATTTCGGGAGTGGCTATATGCAATGTAAATAAAAGTTGTATTTTTGTGAGCATGTTTCTTTTAGATTTAAAACTACTATGCCTACTCGTATTACTTATTCCGTGAAGAAAACTGACAGGTGCAACCTGTCCTCCTTTCTTTATCGGACGTCCGTTGACGTCACTGGCATCTCCTATCGTGGAAAAAATTGTCGATCAATCGATATCAGCATTTAGAAAGACTGAGGCAACATTTTTGGAAGAGATGTTCGCAAAAATTGTTCTTTTTTTCGTAGCGAGTCAAATGGCGTCGATCCAGTGGCCACCCTATCAAAGTTGGAGATGTAGTCGTAATCAAAGATGATCATCTGCCGCCGATGAAATGGATTTTGGGAAGAGTGGAGGAGCGCGCCGCGTTGTCGTCATCGCCAGTAGTCGTCCCGCCATAGCATTGCGGACGTCGGTCATCTCTAAGGCATTAGATAATCAGATCGGACTCAAACTTGTTTAATTAATGAATGGATATATCATACACCAGCACCTATAGTCCATTATTTATTTACATCGAAGCCTCACAGCGGCGACAGCCGATACACAATCAGTTTGTAAAAATATATTTTTGAACTCCCTAAGATGGTGACATTTTGTATTTAGATAACTTAGTAGTTTACGCAGAAGGAGTCGCTGGCAATGTTCTAGTAAAAAAAAACTACAAAAAAAGACTGCTATGAATGTTATGGTCGCCTTTTAGTAGCTTATGAAGGGTGTATAGAATTAGCATCTCACGAAGCGAAGCGACGCGCGCTTTACTTGTGGTTACCAAGTGTACAAACACGCTGTGAATGTGTGTGTAAGCGCATGAGGTCTAGGTACCATCCGAGACAATGGCGAAGTCGGAATTGTGTGCGTGTGTGTATTATGTGTTAACGCTACTCGTCTTTACGCATACATTCACAGCGTTTTTAACCATTCTCCAAAAAAGGAGGAGGTTCTCAATTCGGTTGCATATTTTTTTTATGTTTGTTACCTCAAAACTCTGTCGTTTATAAACCGATTTGAAAAATCTTTTTTATTTGAAAGGATATACTTCCAGATTGGTCCCATTTTTGTCAAAATCAAGTTCTGATGATGGAATCTATAAGGAATTAAGGGAACTCCTCAAATATTATAGGCAACCGTATAGCAATATAAAAAAAATATAATCAATATCTCAAGCATTTGCATTCAGAATGTATCATTTGGTGAAGTGGAACTGATGAAGAAAACCACAGATGGTCACCGGAACTCCTCAAAAATAAATATTTCACGAGTGGCGATAAGATATCTCGATTAAGATAGCTAAGAGACCATGAAGCTTTAAATTAATAATTCTGATGAAAATGGTACCATCAAACTGATCTGAAGATGAAGCCGGAAGGTATACACCGGAACTCCGTAAAGAAACAATGTATCCTAGCCGTGTTTGGGCTTATTGGAATTGCCATGAGATGTACTCGGGCTATATGTTTTTTAACCAATTTTTCAATTGTTGTGGGGTATCATTGCGGTAGTCGGTGTCGTTGGTTCTGTATTTTCGTTTTTTGCCACCGACTTCCGAAATGAAAGTTATTTTTATTTTTTTAATGTTTTTTTTTTTTGGAGGTCGGTAGTTTTTTTGTTATTGTTAACTTGGTTACCACAAGTAAATCGCGCGTCACTTGATTAGATAAAAATACTATACAGTATAAATAATTAACACTTACGCACGATTCAAAAGCGGTTTTCCTTAAAATATTTGTTACAAATTGTATGTTGTTAGGAACATAATATTTTCGAAACTATACTACTGTGAAATAGCGATTACAACTGTGATAAAAGTATCACAGTTGTAATCGTTATTTCATGAGTCTAAAGTACTTACGCTCGTGACTGTACAATGACGTAGAACGCGCTGGAGATTGGCTTCTGAGGAATGTGGAGCATGCACTAGGCTCCATCCGGGTTCAATCCGTAGCAGCAAAATTCACAATTATTCGACCGTTGCGCGTATGTACGGTAGGCTTTCGTGCGCTCCCAATGTGCTCTGTCTTGTCCGAATTTATACCGACCTAAATAGTCCTTTAGCTGAACATTTTCGCAGTGTTGTTTCTAATAATATTACTGGTTTATTTTTAATTTTGGGTTTCTTTACCATACATAACTCGATTTTCTTCGGTATTTGTATTGTTGGAACCATGTATTTTATTAAAAGAATGTGTTTCTTAACTCATGATTAATTGAAGCAACCACACCACCAGCGGCCGTTGACTCCATGATCAGCTGCAGTTACTTGAAATTGTAATATACAGCGTGGCAGGGACATGATTTCGGATGGAGTGTTTAAAAAAAAATTGCTGATCCATACATTTTGACCGCGTAGGTATTGCAATTTTGTATGAAACAGCAGATTTTTTTTTTGATAACCGACGAAAAATGTCTACGCTAGGAGGTCTAGAATAATGTACTGAATTCATGGTTATAGTTTGCGCGTCGATGTCCCTGCCACCCTGTATTTAAAATATATTTTTTATTAGGTACCCTTCGATAGTGATACCTAACACGCCTGTGAAGTTTGGACACAT
This sequence comes from Dryobota labecula, assembly GCA_947523025.1. Lineage (NCBI taxonomy): Eukaryota > Metazoa > Arthropoda > Insecta > Lepidoptera > Noctuidae > Dryobota > Dryobota labecula. Next base: position 25,869,318 of record OX383287.1, on the reverse strand, counting down.
AATTTAATTTTACCTTTTGAAATCTAGTTAAAGCTAGTTGACACTTTCCGTGACCCAAGTGCTGGCTTTTACTTTGGCCAGAGGCTAAGTATTGCCATACAACGTGGCAATGCCGCCAGTCTCTTGGGTACATTACCAGTTGAAAGCGATGCGGAGGAATTTTTCGACGCCATATTCTAGTTTGTTAACAAATTGTTATCAAATTCTTTATTTCAGACATGAGTGTTAGTATCACAAAATAACTTAATAACTAGTGTTTTAGTTAGGTTAGTTTATTATATTTTTATTTCAAAGCCTTTGTGAAAATAAACGAGTATCTCCCTTATTTCTTGTATCATTCAAACTATCACAATAAACAGCAACTCGTTTATATAGGATAAATAAAATAAGCCTTTATTGCTGGTTCTACAATGTTTTTTAAAATAATTTTTAAATATTTATTTATTTATTCATTTTTTAGGAAAACTTACAGCTAAACAGGTACAGTAAGTAATAGTTTATGCAAAATAAGGCCAATCACAAGTTTCCACATATAGTTTATAAATAAAATAATAATAATATTGTTATAACCACAATTTTGTTTTTATTTCAACTTTCGGTGCACTTTTTTGAACTGCTCGTCCATCGATAAGCCTACTCTAAAGATGGAAATCTTATTCTCTCTGTCTCTCGCCCTATATTAAGCGCGCGTTAATTATGCTATAATTATCCAATTACCATAATTACGCTTGATTTGCTAATCGAATATTACCATTAATTGCAGTATCAATCATTAACCAGCGTGACTAATCTACCCCTAATTTTAAAACGACAACTTTGCAACTTAAAGACAGAAAAAATAATTTCTTAGCTAATTGACAAAAAAATTCCCCGTTTATTGAAATCACCACTGTGACTGTCATTCTTCTTTTTTTAAGGTAATAATGCGGCAAATTGATGTAGTCTTTCAATTTGATAAACAATTAATTTCCTTGGCTTTTCCTTGGCTGTACTATAAAGTAAAAAAAAAAAATGCAGAGATAGCCTGTGACTTACCGATGATTTAAAAGTAGGTAAGTGGATTAGGAGAATTTGAATGTTATTCGGCTTTAACGATACCTAGCCTAAAAGTACTGATGTTAAAACCTGTTCTATCTTTATCTCAGCTTTATAATTTCCATTTTACTACATAATCGTCATCATTTCAGCCGAAAGACGTCCACTGCTGGACATAGGCCTTCCCCAAGCACCGCCACTTCGACCGGTTCTATGCTTCCCGCATTCAGCGGATTCCTTGTTATTTTTATTCCTTACTAGCTAATGCGTTACAATGCCTTTTAAAAATAAAAGGCATTAGAAACCTTCTTTGGCGCGCACACAACAACTTACTTACCAAAGTTATATCCCAATCCGTCGAACCATTTTCGAATTTTTCGAGACTAACGCACGGCAATTGATTTTTATATTATATGTACAGACTAGCTGTCCGGACAGACGTTATCCTGTTTACTAGAATACGATCGCAGCACCCATATAAACCATCCAGGGACTCAAATATACACACAAAATTTCATCAACATTGGTCCAGCCGTTTAGGAGGAGTTCTATGTGATTGATCTCGATATTGAAACGGCTGGACCAATTTTCACACGCACAGAAGAATGATGTATATAAAGATAAAGATATTTTATTACGTAGGTACATTTATATTGGTTTTTGTATGTCTAAGTATAAAAACACAGAAATAACAATAAATTATTATTAAAGAAGTCGTCTAACCGCAATATATACTCGTAAGATATATTTAGTACTTACACCAAATACCTCGCATGGCATAATGTGAAAACTTTTGCTATAGTACCGCCATCACGGAGGAAAGCAATAGAATATCAGGGAAGTTTACTAATTTAATGTTAAACAACTATGTTCTGGTCATGTTAGTTATGTGTCTTATGTAATTATTTAGAGGGTTGATGTCATATTATGTGCTTATAATTATGATTATTACAGAGATAATGAAATTGCACAGGACTTTTTCAGGCCTCCTAATTGCGTAACATATTATTAATCTCAATCTGAATGATTTTGAAGGATATTGCTAACCTATTGCTGATACTGTATAATATATATATATGTCGGAGACGAGTTGTATCCGGTATGCCAGCGCCATCTAGTCGCGTTCGATGGAGTTATTGGAGTTCGCGCCAATGATTCTTGACTAATCGGGACTCCAGTGCTGTTTAGCGGCGCATGACGGAGTACAACATACGAGTAACGTTCGACCGGCGACAAGTGATCGCCGCCCATTCGACAAGCTACGGTGCAACGGTGCGGTGCGGTGCGGTGGTGCGATGCAGAGCATCGGTGGCGATCAAGCAGTGAAGACGTCTAGAAACTGTTGCGCGTTCGATATAGTTGTGTCGTGTTCCAACATTAATTACTTTGCATACCCATTACTGTATAAAATCAAGTTCTTCTAACTGAACAGACAGATGTGCTGCTTAGGAGTTTGTTTCGCTACTTCTTCTTCCCCGCTAAAGCACTAGGAAGTGGTGAAGGGATGGGCGTTTTGGGGGACTGTCTTATGTAAACTTAAGGGTACTTAGGTAATTCTCAGGTTAAGTAAATGACTTTTGAGTTTAATTCGGTTTTTCTATTGCGCAATAACCGACACTACCCACAGTTCACCCACAGTAGTTAAAATATGGCTGATGCCAACAAGAGAAACCTTCCGTTCTCCGACATTTGCATACAAAAACATATTGGCTGACACCCCACCAAGCCGATCACGTCGGTGTCACCGGTGTATGCGGAACAGGGTGTAAAGTTTACTCATACCCTATGGAAAAGGGAGGATCCTCCGATCAGACGTGTGTTGTGTATGATGGGCAACAGCCCGACGGTTGATGTCGGGATGTTGTATTATATATGCTAATCGCGCGGTAAACTCTGATTACGCGGATTTTTGACGTCAGGTCTCTGGACGCTTTTAACGTGTACGTTTTTTTTTATTTTTACATCGTTTTACATAACTATGTAATTATAAATTCAACATTAAAGATGTAACTAATATTTTTGTATCAATTTAATTTAAAACTGTCCATGGAGTTTCTTGCCCGTTCTTCTCCATAGGTACCTACTACGCTTTGCAATGGGCAACTAGCTTCGACAATTCAAAAGTTCCTGTAGGTAAATAGTAGATTGGCTGACATTTTATATTGTCCATCAGACAGTATTTTATAAAAAATATTATCAACACACGTCTCATTATTGATCCTAGAAATATTCTTTGCAAAAGCAGTGAAAAGTAAATAAAGTGGATAAAAAAGGATCTCTTTTTCATACATGATAATAAACGGGATGACTAAAATCCACAATTCGTTCTAGAAAACAAAGGAAAACTCAGTATAAAAGTTTTAATAAAACAGTACAGGGTACTTTGGAGATCTCCCAAGGAGACCATGAAACGTTATAAGTTGAAAGCATCGCAGTGTTTTAGCGTTCTTACGTTGAAAGTACACTGGCTACATTTTTTTATAGCAAACTTGCGACTTTTACATTTGAATTGCAACTGCGTGGCAACTCTTATAATATTTTAACACAACACTTAAGGTAATGGCATACTATATCGACACCGCAATGGCACCGCTTGAACTCAGCAATTAATTTGTCATTCAAATTAGGGCATTAAATCGTGTGTCGTATAATAATTTCAGAATGTCAATATGAAAAAGCCATCGGCGGGCAGTCAGCGCGCTTGCCGCTACCTTACAACTCCACTCGCAATCTACGTGCTTACAGCGCGCCGACCGCGTGCTTATTGCGCGCCGACTCCGAGTCGCAACGTAAACAATTCAATGTAAGAGACACTATGAAAATGTGCAAGTCCTAGGCGTGTTCAATTATAAATGCCATATAACAATTGTGTTCGTGGTGACAGTAAGCTTGCACTTCGCGGCCAACGCGCGGACTGCAAACTTGCACCTCGCGGATGACGCGTAGTTAGCGCGCTGGCGGCTAGCCGTAGCCTAAATTCGAGGCGACGCCGTGCTACAGCTGTGCAGTTGCGGTGTCGGTATAATGTGCCATGACCTTAAGCCTGTTTCCCCGAATGGTTAGGCAGATGTATACCACACACACACTATTATAGTACACCCAAATTTCGCCTGCGAGGCGAGCCTATCGGGGCCTGCTATCAACCGGGCACAAATCCAGACTCCAGACTCCAGGCTGCTACTGACAAATTCCAGAAAGGAAACCCCAATAACAGTTTTCCTGACCTGGGAATCGAGCCCAGGTCACACATTCCAGGTCAGGTCAGGTCAGGACTGAGCATGCTCAGTAGTACTGCTAGTGACTAATAGATAAACAAGGTGGTTATGTAAATTTATTTCAATTTTACATCATTAGAACTAGAACGTGTCAATGGTTCTAAACAAATATTCTCGTAACTGACTTCCATTCCATTTAGGAAACACACCATTCGATTTTCCAGACGGTGAAAAAATCCTTCAATGTAAACGAACATCGAGAAAACATGATAACATATTCTTACTCGTACCTCTATAGCTTGAATGCCTACTATTTATGTGTATAAGTAGATACAAGCTAAATAAGAAAAGTTTTAGTTCTAGCGAAGAGATTATCTTGTCAGCAAGGTTGATGGAAGGGCTAGGCTGGTAGAGATATAGTGTTTTTTTAGGCGCCACATCTTGGAATTCAAAGTCTTCCAGTCTAATTACTTCTGTTTCCAATCAGTCCGTCTAGCACACACTGTACTCAAAGTATCGTGTCTGCGACGTTTATGTACCTACGCTGCTTTTATAGTGGCGAGCTGGCAAACTGGATAAGAGAGTTTCTACCTGCATTATACTTTGTTAAGTGGAGTTGAATAGTTTATGTGGTAGGATCTATGTAGTAACGATGTTTGAGGACTGGATGCTGCTGGGATAACTTTTGCATTGCTTTGAAGTTTTTCTACTAGTTTTTTGTTCAATCTTTAAGTAGCGTTTTTCTTGAAGCAAAACATCGTTAGGTAACATTTATAGCCTTTAAGGAATATAAGTCTAAAACCGCCAACACGGAAAGCAAGCAATGGTGCTAATCAATGCTCTTAATTTCTCTGTATTTAAAATATATGATATTTGCTATGCTTTGCGTTGCAATGAAAAATAGACTCAAATTTTAATGCTGAATTTCTCTTTCAATTTGGAACATGACTTGAAATAAGGGAGCCTTTTCCTGCTTACAAATCAACCACCTGTAGACCCAACAATAGACACCACCATAACCAAATTATTTAACAGGAATACAAAAACCTCTACAACTACGAAGAGTCACTTATTGTTCCAACACATAATTCAAAAGATCGTTCACAACAGATGAGCCAGCAAAAACGTGATACAATGTAATTACACTAGCACAAGTATTCGGTACATACGTGACTTGCAAGTCAAGAAGATAGCACTCCAAGTCACGCAGTCTCCGTCAACTGTTGCCATGGTAACAGTACGGGGAAGGTAATTGTGTGATAGTTGAAGGCTCTCGATATGATATTATAAGGTTTATTCGGTGAAAATAATGGTAGATATTAGAATTGCTAAACTTAAGTGGCAGTGGGCATGCAGAACAGATGGCCGATGGGGGTCGAATGATTCTGGAGGGCCGACCGCGTAAAAGAAGGCGCAGCGTTGGAAATACCCTCACAAGGTGGACCGATGACGCTTGGGGGAGGCCTATGTCCAGCATTGGACCTCTTTTGAATGATGATGATGATGATTGGAAGAGCTACATACATTAAAAAACACCAAAAAAATTAAGCAGGTATTCACCCTTTTCGGATACTGTTATTTCGGTCCAACTTTTATGTCTTCTCCGCTCTTCATGGAAGCAGCCACACATTTTAGACAAAATCGATCATATTATTCGAAGTATTTTAAATGGAGCATTGGACGGCGTGACCAGAGCGCTGGCCTATTTTTTGCCCAAACAATCAGAATTGTCATCCAACGCGGCAATGCTGCCAGCCTTCCCTTTTTTTCATTATATACTTGTACATAATATACATATTTTAGTGTTAGTTTGTATATTGTTATAAAAATTTGTCAAAATTAAGTACGTAAGTATCTCTTATAAAGTTAAGTTTATGGTATTTTCTTACGATCTCTCTATTCTGCATTTCCTTAAAGTTTTTTTACTACGAATATAATACTTCCTGTGATACGTTTTACAATTTTACAGTTCATTTACAAGTTTGGTGTTTCCAGAACCGTGTTTTAGTTTTGTACGATTATTGAAAACCCCATTTAAAAAAAAAAAACGGGCCAAGTGCGTGTCGAACCACGGACAATGAAAGATTCCATAGTTGGGATGAATTTCCCAAGAACAAAATTAACATTGTAGTTGAAAAACATGTTGTCCCATACAGAATGCATGAGAGAGCATGTTTTTAACTGCAAATGTAAGTTGGTCGACTGTACTTAGTTGTGACAGTTTTCTTTTTAACTTCGTTATCACTACTGCTGTGAATTTTTTCATATATCCAAATACAACCATTTAGCTGTCAGGGGGGGAGACACTAGACTCTAACAAAAATTTGCATTTTAAAGATTAATATGACGCGAAAGGGTGGATTTCACAAACCCGCAATATTTTTGAACAGCCTATCCAACGATACGAAAGACGGACAGACAGATAGATGATCATGGCGAAACTATAAGGGTTCCTTGTTGACTACGGAACACAAAAAAATGGTAATACTTCTTTTTTTAAATCTTCTATTGCTGACTTGCTCCACGTTGACAAGTCGCGAGCTCTAGCGACCATAACAAATTCTAAGTAAGTAAAATATCCAACCGTACATTTTCAAACATTGTATTCGGCATTCTTTATATACGCTTAACTGAACATTTGGCTGAATCGGATCGTGTGAATCTTCGATACACTCTGGGTCAAGACTGGCACGAAATCGTCAGTGTAAATATTAAAAGGAAGATTTTGTGCCTTGCTTATTATAACAGCTTGCACGTGGCTTACTTTATGTTCAGTCTTAAAGTTATGAGGGCTACGTTTCAAGTTTTATTTTACTTCAGGCACTTTTTGAAAAAACTTAGCCAGGAGTATTATACGCCTCAAACTTTAACGGTCCCCGAAATGATCAATTGTAATTGTCAATTTTTACATGATTGATATACATTGATGAGCAAATTGATCGTCTATCAAATGCAATTGAAGTGATTGACAATATTACTACAATTACAATTGATCATTTCGGTCGATCATATCCTTTACGCACATGATTATCTGCTACGACAACGTTGATGTGACGTCATCTTCTCTGCTACGCCATAGGTTGACGAAACTCCTTCATTAGAGGTCAAGCGCACTATCATTAGTGCTTACTGCACGTCTTTTTACTCTTGCAGTTTGTAGGCTCATTATACTCAGAAATCATACAGGCGACCTTCACGTTCAGTACAATAACACATTCAGGGTGCTGTTGGGGTTGCCCCGATACTGCAGCGCATCTGGGATGTTTGCGGAAGCTCGCGTTGACTGCTTCTACACTGTGATGCGGAAGCGGTGCGCATCCCTGGTTAGTAGGGTGTGGGGCAGTACCAACAGCATCCTGTCTATAGTAGCAAGTAGGCTGGATTATGCGTTTGTGAACCACTGCTGCAGGGTATCAGCTGGGCCTGTTACCTTGCAGCAGTGATGTCACAAATTGTGTCTGTTAATGTTTTACTAACGTAGTTTGTAAGTATATTGTTACTAACACTTTGAATCTTGTTGCTTGATTAAATGATGATTATTATTATTATTATTTGTTTCTCTGCACATCGGTTCAAGAATATCCACGATAAAACATGTTTCTTGATCTAACAAGTTGTTCCGAATTTCAGGTTAGTGAAGCCAGGTGACCCTATTTTTGCCTGAAAATTCTAAGTACTATTTTACAATATGGAATTTTTACATAATCTTGGGCATGTTTTTTTTCGTAGCTATTTAATTTTAGTCAGTCTTGCGCATTCATTGCTGTCAATGTAAAAATAAGCTGTAGCCCTGGTTTCAGTTAATTTTTGGGGCAAATCACAATGGAACTTATGACTTAGCAGTGGCCTTAGCATTATGGGCTCATGTTTAACATAGATTCAATTAGGAATTGTGCACGTTTTCTGAAAAATATTATCACTTATTAAATACCATCAAGTTTCCGCAACATCATACAAACAAGTACCTTAAAAAGTGTATTTGTATAGAGTTCTTTATTTACACACCACTAAGCATTTAGCTCAACCATCGTATCGTGTGAATCTCTTACACCGAGCATAGAATAAAAAAAAAAAACGGGGCAGTCTTTGGGACTGACGATAGAAATGAAAACTAAGTACATATAAACACAGTATACAAAAGCGTTCGGTGACGATGACGCGAGTTCCATGATTTTTGTTCACATAAAAAGTAAACATACATACACAGTATACGTATAGCTCATGGAAAGCGTTTGGTGACGATGACGCGAGTTCCATGATTTTTGTGCTCCCAAAAAGTGCTCAACGCGCCTAAAGAAGTTTTCACTTCAATAAAACTAAAGAAGGGAATTTTCCCATTTCCTCCCGTGGGTGTCGTAAAAGGCTACTAAGGGACTTACTAGAAAATGGGCAGCAGCGTTCTCTATGCATTTTTAACCCTATACTGCGATCGCCAACCCGCCTGCCAAGCATGGCGATAATGGCAACCCCCCTCCCCTTTGGGGGAGGCCTATATCCAGCAGTGGACGTCTTTCGGCTGAAATCATGATGATGATGAGAAGGGAAATCCATTTAGGTAGTACTTCTCTTTTGTGCGTGCAGTAATGCCGCCAAAATAATCACTTACCGATTGCCAGTCTGCTGAAGATTAGTGCTCGCCTAAGCCAAAACACGATAGTATCAAGTAGCCGTGAGCCGAAAAGGACCTAACAACTTGAAACCACCGTGACTCAGTCTGATTGTCTACGGCCGCAAAACTGAAGACTTTTGTTATTTTTAGGGTACCGTACGTCCGAATGAAAAAACGGAACCCTTAACAGATCAATCGTGTAGGTCTGTCTATCCGTCTGTCACAACCATTAACTCCGAATCTAATGGACCGATTAAGTTGAAATTTGGTATACATATGAATTTCTGTAATGTAAATAAATGAATTTTGAATATTCAAGATTCATGTTTTTGAGTTCAATTAAATTAAGTCACAAGTCAGGTAAGAAAGACACTGAATCCTGTAATTACATAGTTGAAGTACCTGCAGTCATACGCAAAGCCCTGATATCACAAGACCGAGTTTTTGTAAATTGGTCATCATGCCCTGTGAGAGACTTTACTTTGGTCACTCGATGTTATAAGTGTCAGCAGTATGGACATGCGGCCAAGTCATGTCGACAGACATCGTACACCTGCGGCCACTGTGGTGATCAAGGTCACTCAGTAAAAGAATGTCCAAAAAAGGCTGACGAACCAATATGCGCTACTTGCTTGCATTTTAAAAAGCCAGACAAGCATAACACTGGCGCTGCTGAATGCCCCGCGAAAATAATGGCTGAAAAAAGGTACATCAACTCTGTAGATTATGTAGGCGCCTAAGAGCGCCGTTAATAAGTTATTTTTCTGACCTTTTTTTATTTTTATTTTTTTATTCTTAACTACCATTATGATAAATAGTTTGATTAATGATTTAGATAATTTCACTGTATCCGAATGCAAAGTTTGTGAAACTGAAAACTGCAAACAATATCTATCCGACTACAAAACTCCGCTTACCATATTAACGCAAAATATTCGCAGTGTTTTTAAGAATTTTGATAGCTTTAGTACATTTCAACAACGGCTAAACATAAACTGTGACGTTATTGTTTTAACCGAATGCTGGCTTGCTAAACAGTATAGCATCCCACTAATCCCGGGGTATAATATGTATAGAAGTACTATAAATTACAACCAAAACGATGGGGTGATAGTTTATGCAAGAGATCATCTCAATGTCTCTGTTCAGGAACCTGACATGCACGACTGTAACAGATTGTTAGTTAAAATTGGATTAGAATTTGCGATATTAGCATTGTATCGACCTCCGTCTTTTAAAAATACTAGCATTTTTACTGAATCTCTGAATGAAACCTTGCAAACACTGTCATCCATCAAAAACACGGTTGTAATAGGAGATATTAATATCAATATTCTACCAGGAAGTGCTGATGCGCCTGCTCAGGACTACCTCAACATATGCGCCTTTCATGGCCTACTCCCAGCACACAGCTTTCCTACACATCACAGTGGCTCCTGTTTGGATCATATTATGCTAAAATCGAATTTCCCTTCACTTGCACTTGTTGTTAACTCAACAATAACCGATCACAATGCTGTCCTACTAACCCTAAATTGTAAATTACCTAAACAAGACACTCGCAAAATTTCAAAACTGAATATAAATAAACTTGAAGAAGATTTACGCGTCATCAATTTTGATCCAGTCTATAATTCCGCTGACCCGCAGTTTTGCATGTTGTATGTAATTGAAAACTTACAAAATGCAATTCAGAAAAACACAGTCGTAACGCAGTTGAGCAACAAAAACTACAACCTTAAACCATGGATCACATCAGGTCTTATTCGCTGTATGAAAAATAGGGATAAACTGCATATGAAAGCTAAATCTAATCCAGACAATGCAGTATTGCAACTTTCGTACAAAAGATATCGAAATTTTTGTAATGATCTCCTTAAAAAAATTAAAAGGAACTACGACAAAGTGGCATTGGAAAAGGCTGGAACAAATAGTAAAAAGATCTGGAAATATATTAAAGACGCAACGTATACCACGAAAAAATATGAGTCATCTTCAGGTTTATTACAAGCACACTTGTCAACGCTGGAATCCGCTAACATAGCAAATGATTTCTTTATTAATGTTGGAAAGTGTCTAGCAGAAAAAAATCTGAGTCAATCCCAAAACCCAACGAGCACTCCTTTAACATGCAACACTGCTTTAACATCCTTTGTGCTGCTAGATACTGACGAGACTGAGGTAGAAAATATAATTATGTCCTTGAAAGAAGACTGTGCAGTTGGCTGGGATAACATATCGAATAAAATTATTAAAAAATTCAAGGACATTTTGGTACGACCACTGACCTATATTTTCCGTATTTGTTTATCTTCAGGTCATTTTCCTGAGTGTCTCAAAAAAGCTGTTATTGTCCCTGTATATAAATCAGGCAGCAAAAAGCAAGTGACAAATTATAGACCTATTTCTCTATTACCTTCTATGTCAAAAATATTGGAAAAAATTATAAACAAACGGTTGTTGAAATATGTGGAAGATAGATCAATTCTGTCTGAACGGCAGTTTGGATTTAGGCCAAAGGTTTCAACTTCAGATGCGGTACACCATCTGACTGATTATCTAGTGCAAGAACTTGACAAGGGTAACCACACAGTAGGAATTTTCCTTGACCTTGCCAAAGCGTTTGACACAGTTTCCATTCCAATTCTGTTGCGCAAGCTTGAGATCATGGGTGTAAGAGGCACCCAGCTGAAAATTTTCAAAAGTTATTTAGAAGATCGCACCCAGTGCGTAAAGGTTGGCAATGTTCTCAGTGCTGTTCAAAAAAACACATATTTTGGTGTTCCCCAAGGAAGTATTTTAGGGCCCACTCTGTTTTTGATTTACATAAATGACCTTTGCAATCTAAAGCTAGACCATGGCACTATTATAACTTACGCTGACGACACTGCTCTACTTTTTTCGGCTGACTCAGAAAATGAAGTCTACAATCTTGCGCAACACGGATTCAATATTGTAAATAAATGGCTTCAAAATAACTCACTAACTCTAAATGCAGAAAAGACACATTACATTAAGTTTTCGATGCGCAAGCAAATATCGCATATCCCCTCAACGTTGCATGCTCATTGTTGCCCAGTTCCTGCAGATAGCCAGTGTAAGTGTCCCAATATTAAAAAGACAGATAAACTAAAATACCTAGGTATAATATTAGATGAAACCCTTTCCTTCAAACAATATATGGAAGCTCTAAATAATAGAATTCGTAAGCTGATATATATATTTAAAAAGCTACGATTTATTGCAAATCCAAAAATAATTAGGCAAGTATACTTTGCTCTTTGTCAGTCAATTTTGACTTACTGTATTACTTCATGGGGTGGGGCGAATAAAACTTTGTTATTGACCATTGAAAGAGCTCAAAGAGCTATTCTCAAAATCGCTACTTGCCGCCCTTTCCTTTTCCCCACTAACCTCCTGTATAAATCTTGTGAAGTACTAACAGTTCGACAGTTATTTATAATGAGCACTGTACTAAAACAACATGCAACACTTCCATACAGCACTGCATTTACTAAAAAGAGACGGAAAGATATAGTTTGCCCTCAAAAAAGTACAAAACATGCTTTCACAGCCAAATTTTATATGTACCTCGGACCGCTACTCTATAACAGGCTAAATGAAAAGGGAAACATCTACTCCTTAAATCATAGTAATTGCAAGAAAATCCTTAAGGAAACTCTTCAAACTATGTCCTATGAAGATACAGAGAAATTATTACTAGTGCTAAAGTAAATATTGTTTGTATTATTGTTATTTTGTTTTTTAATTAGTTAGCTAAGTTAAGATTCTATAATTTTATACACCTTTTTACATATGTACCAATGATATTAATATGATGTGATTATTTAATCAATTAATGTTACCTCCAATCGCCTGAAACACAGGATTACCTAGTTCAGGCACAAATAATGAGTGAACTTGAGATAGATATAAGAAAAACTGTATTTAACTTTATACCTTATATTTTTGAATAAATTTTATTATTATTATTATTATTATTATTTATTTTCTTTGGAAGACAAATTAGCAAAATTTTTAAAATAAGTATTACAAATTGTACCGTGTGACACATTAAATGAAAGGGTGTCAATATTTTTATAATTTTAAAATTATTAGGTTTAAATTTATTAAAGAAAATAGGTGAAATTGACCATTCAACCTTATCCCCGAAACTACTGAGCCTACCTTTTTGAAAATACCGAAAATATAATAGTTCTATAGGTACTTATAGATTACAAAAACGCCTATAAGAAGTCTATGATCTTAAAATACCATGATAAATCTCTCAATATTCTGCGAACAAAATTATATTATCAGTTGGAATGTATGGGAGAACATGTTTTTCAACTACAATGTTAAGTTTGTTCTTTTGGATAAATTCTTCCCAACTACGGAATCCTTCATTGTGCGTGGCCCGACATGCACTTGGCCAGCTTTTTTTATCGGGTAGTCTGGCAAAATCTGGCAAAACCACACCTATCGTAGAGACGAAGCTGAATGTCTCTTAAGCCTGTGTTTACACCAGCACGGGCGATACCAAACCGTAACAAACCAACGCTGATTGGCGGCAGCCAATAACGGCATGGAGATTTATTCTGTCGGTACCTATTAGTTGACTCGATAGACGTGTCCTTTATAATCAATATGCCAATGCTGCACCGGTTGACGTCATCAAGTCAACGCCGGCTATGACTGAAAACCAGCGCTGGGGCTCTGTCTCGCATAGGGTCGCAGCATTATGCTGAGCGATGGCCGTTTTGCGTGGATGTGGCGCATATTTTCCCCCAACTTGTTCTTTTCGTGTTTGTGTTTTGTTTTTGCGTTATATTTACCGCAAGTAAAATTATTTTCTTTATTTCTATGTTTTTCTTTATTCGGCTTCCAGTCTAACCGGATGCAACTAATACCAGTATTTTACATGGAGCGACTGCCTATCTGACCTCCACAACCCAGTAAAAAAGTAAAAAAAAAGTAAGACTGCTTGTCAGTGTTTCGGGTTTCCGACGACCCGTAACGGCTGTCAAAGATCCACAAATGACAGCCGGGACCAACAGCTTGGAAAAAGCTTCATGACGTCACGTCCGCCACCTGACGGCGGACCGATCAGCAAACGAGCGTTTAGTAAAAGGCGTTTCACGAGTTGATCGAGCCCCAGTCAGCATGCAGTTCTCAACGAGTCAACAAGTATTCACTTACAGTTTGTGAAAAAGGTAACAAGTATCAACGTGTATATACGAGTAAAGACTTAATTATTTTATTATTCCTAAATTCGGTTGATTGTGGCAGCTAATTATGTAAATTAAAGGAAAATTATTAAATGTGCTGAATTTTGAAATGCGATTCTTTATGTATTTTGTTATCAAGTATATGCTTATATTAAATGAATATTATACTGATCTGTGTTATTTTTCACAATTCCTTCTTCATCATCTTCGGACGATAGATAGATAGATAGAATACTCTTTATTGCATAACATAAAGTTTTATATGTAGAAATTTTACAAGAGTTGACACAATGGGCGGTTTTATCGCTAAAAGCGATCTTTTAAAGACAACCTTTGGATGGATTGACGATTGACAAAATGAGAACGCTTTAATCATGTTTAACGTGGTGTGAGCAGAAGTATCGCTTCTATCCGATCCTTATTCTATGCAGCACGCCAGTGACGTCACTGCTGACGTACCCCTCACATCCCACGCTTGTTTATCACGATTATCCGAAACATTACGCGCCACGATCTCTTGTTCGTAAAAAGGAACGAGGCGATATCTCTTTCCTTAACGTTACGTCGTCTTACGGTTGTTCTAAGAAGGCACTCTGACATTTTTTATGGAGTTTTCTTCATTGAGTTTTGTCGCGTGTGTACCTATTGAATTTTCTGGAGGGATGTTGTACGTTGGTAGGTGTTTGAGCGGTTTTGTGAAACCGCGATAAGTAGTCATGTTAATTTAATTAAAAGTTCTTATTTTTTTTTTTATAAGCACACATGTTTGTTTACAATGCAGAAACATATTATGTGAAGAACTGCAACCTAATTAAACGGTATCACATTTATGATGCAAAAATACTTTCTATCTAGTAGCTATTATAAGCTTCTAGACTGAAAGTATTTTTGAAAATATGATTATGTTGTAGCGTTTGGGCCAACGTCAATGGCTGCCATTGTGAACTCATATATGGATTATAAATCAAGCTGAATCTAAAGATCAAATACCATTTCGACGGCCTGGTTGACGCGGTGGTTAAGTGATTGACGTTGCGTGTCACGGGTTCGATTCCCGCACGGAAAAAATATTTGTATGACTTACTGATATAGTACATTCAATTACACAATCAAAGCCATGCCATACAATGCTATAATGTAACTCGTCACCTCAGCAGCCAAGTGCAAAAATTTGATATTAATTAGGTAGCATATTTATAAGACTAACTTAAAATATCCGAACTTCCGAAATCATTCATTCATAAACAACTCAACATCATTTCCTTTTTCTTTCTGGCAACATAACATATTCATACTGCAGCCAATCAATCAAACATTCAAAAGAAATTCGTATGAAGGTCGAAGAAATCAAATTTCCGTCGACGTCGGGACGGCCAACTTATTGGTCAAGCGAATATTCATACCGAAGTTATACGGAAAGCTATTTTTCTGAATATACAAAGCGATATTTTTGATCAACAATATGTATCAGAGGGATGGAAAAACGGAATATATAGCCGTCGATATATTTAAAAGTAGTCGAGATTGTGTGACGGTCGGTGAGTTTATTGCATTCGGTATGTTGTTACTTGTTTCGATGTTCCTGATTGATGTTCCATGGGTTTTGTTGTTTGATCAATTATGCTGTTTCCGAACTATTTTGTTGGAAACGGAGAGGACATTTTTAGGATATTTATTTTTTATAAAAACGTTGCCTAGGAATTTCTCCTGTATCGTGGGTGAGTTTACAAAAATTTAATCTCACATACACAAACAGCCTAAGCAATGTAGACTTGACAGGCGCCGTAAATGTGGTTCAACCAAAACGGAAACATTGTAAGTTAGTAATCCATGAATTTATGTGACAATATTTTTGACTAGCACTTTGCCCGCGATTTCGTCCGCGTGGATTTCGTTTTTTCTCCTACAAAATGTAACAGCTCGTCCACCCTTTTTAACTGTTAGTTTTGGAAAATTAATGATTAAGATCCTTTTTAACCCCCGACGCAAAAAGAGGGGTGTTATAAGTTTGTCCGCTATGTGTGTCTGTCTGTGGCATCGTAGCTCTTAAACGGGTTGACCGATTTGGATGCGGTTTTTTAAATTGAAAGGTAATTTAATGTTGAGTATTCTTAGGTATGTTTTATCAAAATCAGTTCAGCTGTTCGCAGATCATCAGCTCTTTTCTCGTTGATGAAGGGATGTGGGCAACTTCCACGGGTCTGATCGTTACGAAATTTGGTATGCTATTACTTCAGTCGTATTGCAAAAATATGGTAACCTTAACCTGATGCTGCACCATGACCTGAGATCTGCAGAAACCGAACTCCTCGCTTAGTAACAGCAGAGGTATCATGTTTGGGCATATAGGAATGGTTTTAGTGATCATGTTATAGGAAGATTAGTAACCTTGAACTGATGCTGCCTCATGACCTACAATGTGCTGGATAACCTACTCCTCACTTGCTTTAGCAGACGTTGAGATAAAGCTTTTATCTGTAACGAATTAGAAATCAAAACAACACTAAATATAATTGAGACAACGCTTTTATTCTCAACAATAATATTTAGTCTTCGTTTAGATTTCTAATTCTTTTGTTCTGTATCGTTAAGGGTACGGAACCCTTTTTGTGGGAGTCTAACTCACACTTGTCAGGTTTTTATAACTAAGTTTAAAAAATTAAAATAAAAATTAAATTAAAAATTAAAAAAACCCCCAACACAAAAAAGAAAAGCGAACATTAAAAAAATGTTAATAATAAAAATTAAAAAAATTGAATTTTTTTAATAAACCTACTCCGCTTGAAAGAAGTGTAGGTTATACGAAAAGGAAAAAATAAAATCTTAAAATCCACCAACTTAAAAAAGGTATGTAGGTAAGCAAAAACAAAAACCGTCGGGGCTGGCATTCCTTGTCCTGAAATGAAATAAATGATTGCAATTCTACTGATTATGTGACAAACCATTGTATTTTGTAATTGCATGTTTCATTGTATGTTTCAATTTTTTCTTTTTTTTATTATTAACATTTTTGCACTCAAAAATCAAAATATTTTATTTCATATAAACTTACATGGGCACTTATGAAACGTCAGAAGATCATTATGGACATATTGTTATTGTTATATATTGTTATGGAATATTTTCCAAACGATAGAAATTCCTCCTTTTCACCCCCTTAAAGGTCGAATTTCCAAAAACCCCTTCTTAGTGCTCCCCTACATTATAAAAGGTTGCCGTGTGCAAAATTTCACGTTCACCTAGTCCCAATAGTTTCGGCTGTGCGTTGATATGTCACCCAGCCAGTTTCTCCTTTTGTATATATAAAAGGAGATATCATCATATATCTCTACACTTTTTGAAATCTATAATATACAGGCTGGAAAAAAAGACCGTGGTTGGAGGAAAAGTACCCTTAATATTGATGATGATGAAAGAAAGACGATAAAAAACTCGATACAAAAGGCGGTACGTAGCGAATTCAGTCGAAGAATACGTCTGTGCATACGTGAAAGTGGTTCTCATTCTGAGCAATTTATAAGTTAAGTGAACTATTTTCTTTAGATAGTAAGTAAGTTTTACAACAAAAAAATATTTTTCTTGGTCTTTCTTTAATTTAAGATACTATGTTATTTTAAAGGAATTGATCCTTATGAATGAATCTTTCGGTTGGTATCATAAAATACAGGGTGTTTTTTTTTTCACATTTCACCGGTTCTATTCCTGGTTCAAGCTGGTGATTTTTCAAAAATCTTTAAATGCAGTTTTAATTATTTTTGAAAATAAAGGAATGTTTCCTTTCACAAAAATTTGCCATCATCAATATTAAGGGTACTTTTCCTCCAAACATGGTCTTTTTTTTCCATCCTGTATACTATAGATTTTAAAAAGTGTAGAGATTCTTGCCGTTCATCTTCAGAACTGACCAACTCCTTGACAATCCAAAAGTTTGAAATAATATGCTCGAAAGGGTGATAAATATTAATAATAATAGGACCGATCATAGAGATCATTTTGTAAAAAAGAAAATATTTGATGATGACAACGTGAGTACATTGTGGAATTAACTTTATGATAGGTACTATGGTAATTGCCAGGATGCACGTGTTAGCTAATGCAGATGGAATAAAAGAACAGTTTTTTTAAGGTCCCTCACAAATCTCCAATATAAACAAAAGAATATGTGACCATAATGAAGTCGCCAGCATTTAAGTTGACGTTAACCCCCACGTCAGCTTACGCTGAACAAATTCTTTGAGCACACTAGTCGAGACAACCGTCATATTTTAGCTGGTACGTAAGAAATACGGTGGTAGCCTTGCAGTGTGGGCCACGAAATATCTGTTGGACAAGTAGGTTTTAACGTTCAAAAGTGCCTTTTATGTGCCTATTTGAAATAAATGATTTAACTTTGACTTTGCAAAAAGGAGGGTAATGTTTTTGACCGGTATGTATGTTTAAGGATATGTATGTATGTTCATCTGTTCCCTAGTAACTTCTAAACTACGTAGCATAATTTTAAAAACGAGGTATTGTTGGAAGCGTCTTGCATTTGCTGGTTATAGGCTATGTGACGTCACATTAAATTAAATATGGCGCTCTCCAGTGGACATAAAGTCAAGAACAAAAAAAAACCTACAATATATAACTCTAACAAAACAATACATGAATAATGAAATTCTAACAGTAGTTAGCGATGAAGCTTTAGGGCAAAGTGGTATATGACCACTATCCTCTGAATATTACTATGAATATTGATATTAATATAAAGTAAGTAATATTCGTTTTAAGTTGTATATTAATTAATCGACGATCAATATTGAATAGTTCGTAAATAACAATTTCAGATGAGAATATTTTGTTGTTTCATACTTTTTAGAGCGTGATTTTCGATAGTTGGGTTTTAGTTTTTGAACTATTCAAATGTTCGATAAATTTATATTTTATTATTTAAACACATTTAAATTAATTAAAAAACTATTAAAATAAAAAAAATATAATAATAGTTGCGAACTTCTTTAAGATTTAAGCTGCTTTCAGACTACGCTATAATATCATAGCATACCTATAGTTTATAGCTCATAGCACAACAATATCGCGCACCATACATTGTTATGAACACGTTCACACTGTACTGTACTATATATTATTGGAATGTATGGTGCGCGATATTGTTGTGCACTATATGCTTATATATTATAGCGTAGTCTGAAAGCAGCTTCATGTTAGATGGCAAGAAAAAATTGCTAAAGATGTTAAAGGTTATTTTTTTGTAGCTATTCTATCTAATTCTGACGCTGATTTGAATCGATGTCATTAAATCACTAGCATAATGATGAATGACTGCTGTGCGCCACTTCTTCTTCCCAGCTAAAGCACTAGGAAGTAGTGAAGGGCGGGCATTTTGGGGGACTGTCTTATGTAATTTTGACGTTAGAAAAGTGCTGATTCTCAATCTAATTTGAATAAATGATTTTTGATAATAGATGATACCTGAATAAGTTTTAAGTAGGGTTGTACAAACACTTTTACACGTCAATCATATTTTAAAAACTAGATGTGGCCGGCGTTTCCTATCTGACTACTCTGAGAAGAAAGGCCGAAATAAACTCCGAAGTCACAGTCTCTTTTAAAGTGCAGAAAATCTTTTTCAAATCATGTGAAGACCATGTAGATTGGTGTCTGAAATGGTTTTTTGAAGAAAGAACCACACAGATTGAGTGGACTTGTCCAGTCAGTGCAAGGATTTTTCAGTAATTTTGCAGCTCAAATAAGAACTTAAGGAGCGCAACGATTCGACGAACAATACCAAAGAAAGGACATTTGGGTCATCATCATCATCACTTCAGCCGAAAGACGTCCACTGCTGGACATAGGCCTCCCCCAAGCACCGCCACCTCGACCGGTTTTGTGCTTCCCGCATCCAGCGGATTCCTGCGGCTTCCTACATTTGGGTAGGCCGCATAAATTACTCAAACTCTCAGACCATGATTAGAACAAACTGAGAAAAAAAAGGACCCACTTGGTCTTCACATTCACAATAACTAAAATAATAGAATACTTTTCAAATTAAATATTCACATCATTGTTTATAAATAGTTTCACATATAATGCAACTGGCGAAAAGTGGATGTAATTATGTATTGTGGAGTTTTACAGTTTGTGCCAATATAGCTGCTGCTTACCATTTATGGCAGAAACTATAAAATGTCACTTTTCCACGACGATACATGTTTATTACATAATTAGCGAATGTAAGTTATTACTAAAGTAAGTAATAATGGTATTCCATTATTTGGTATTCATTTCATTTATTGAATGGAAGGCTTATTTGCTAGTAATTTGACACCACCACATAGATTTGATTTGTTACACGATACAGGAGAAATTCCTAGTGTGGGGCAACGTTTCTAAAAAAAAAAAAGGATGATGCCACGAAATGTATGGAAGCTGGTACCCGCCCCAATAGGAATACACGATGTATCATTAGAAAGGTATTAAGATGTAGTACAATAATTTCAATGGTCTTGATTCCTTCCGATCAGGCAGTAAGGGAAGCTACCTTAACAGTTGTAGCTATATAAAAACGTTCTAACGAGACTGTCATTAAAATATTGAGTAATTGATAACTGTATTCACAGATTTTGGAACAATGATACAGTCAGCTAGAAAACCGTTAATTCTTAAATTTTATTTTATGATGCCAATTGATGCAGTTTTGTATAAGGATTCAAAGAATCTTCAGACGAACTGAAGTTAGAGTAGGTAATAGAAGTCACAAAAGGCAAAACACTTTTCCCATACCTACTTTTCGTAAGTGATCGATCATCTTATCCAGGATCTTTTATGACATTTACTACTAATTATTAAAAGAAAGTACTGAATTATTACGAAATATAACAAAAAAACCTCATTTTGGTATTGCTAAAACTGATATCTCTGAACGGACAAGGATTTGGAATTAGGCGCCATAGTAACTTCCATTACACAGATATTTAATTATATATGTCTATTGGAGAAGGGTACCAAAATAGGCATCATCCTTTACTTTGCCTTGCATGAAGCAGATGATTTCAAATATTATAAAAATAATAAATGTTAGGACCTGTAGGACAGTTTTTGTTATGGTAAGGATTTTAGATTTTTTTTTTATAATAAATAATTTTATAGTTATTTAAGAATATTGATGAAAATTTAAAATCCCCCCCTTATCTCCGAAACCACTGATCCTAAAATGCTGAAAAAATTACAGAAAACGTATAAAAAGGTAGACCTATTATAGGTCTTTATATAACATGGTAAATCTCTCAATATTGTGCATTGGAATGTATGGGAGAACTTGTTTTTCTACAATTTAAGTTTTTTATTGGTCTAAATTCACTCCAACTACGGAAACCTTTATTTTGTGTAGTCTGATATGCACTTGGTCGGTTTTTTTGTATGAATACGGAATATTAGCGTCTCATCATTATCTTTGAGGACTACAGACATGATGTTATGATGATGTGAACATTAGCATGTTGCCAGCAATACTAAAACGCGTTGATAAAATACTTGCAGAAAAAATAAAACAACATAACATTGTTTCTCAACAAACAGGGCTTTCGGTACAGCTATAAATATTTAAATCATCCCAACCGCTATACCGTATCGCATTCAAACGCTACCTTCATAGCCCTACCCAAAATCACAGCCCCGCAACAGAGGCGGCTCGGGTAAACCTTTGACAAGTAAGATCCAAGACAACATAATCGCATTATATACCAGCGGCTGCAAAATGTTGTGGACCGTTGCGACCGGAACTGGCGTAATGAATACTATTAACATACGGGAGATCGTTTGCTTCCTGTGTGTGTACTACCCATACTAATACAGAAAATGTCTGTTAACTTTCAGGCCTTATCGGCTGAACAGATTTCATCAGTCACTGGGTAGTGTCGTTTTTCTAAAGTCCGAACCGTTTCGACCCGTTCTGGTGATTGGATCCGACATCCAACGTGCAGTTCGAGATACAACTCTACAACATTTTAACGTCTACTTTTTTTTATTTATTTATTCGTTTGCTCTTGACTCTAGTCTAGGTCAGAGGTGACAGAGACAAAGTCGACGATGAAGTAAGCTTACCCAGAAGAAGCCTGTACCCTCTAACTTTGAATAGATTAGGGTTGTATGCGTTCGGAAACACAGATGCAGGCAGAGAGTTCCACTCCTTTGCTGTGCGCATTATAAAAACTGGCCAAGTGCGTGTCGGAACACGCACAATGAAGGGTTCCGTACATGGAGAGAATTTATCCTAAGAATAAACTTAACATTGTAGTTGGTAAACATAATCTCCCATACATTCCAACTGCAAATGTAAGTTTGTACGCACAATATCGAGAGATTTACCATGTTATTTTAAGACCATAGACTTCTTATAGATTTTCCTGTAATCTATAAGTATAGAACTATTTCCTGTATTTTTTTCAAAATTTTAGGTTCAGTAGTTTCGGAGATAAGGGCCCCCCCTTATCTCCGAAACTACTGAACCTAAAATTTTGAAAAAAAAAAGGTCAAATTTCGTCTATTTTCAATTATAACTTTAAAACAGTTTATTTTAAAATTACAAAAAATATATATTTGAGACCCTTACAAAAAGCCCTTTCATTTGATATATCACACGGTACAGTATGCAAAACTTTGTTTTTAAATTTTCGTGTTTGGCCCCAATATTCTAAATTCATATATTTACGACTCACGTCCGTATTTGGGTCACTCAAATTGATATGAGTACCAAATTTCAACTTAATCGGTCCATTACATGCGGAGCAAATTGGCTGTGACAGACGGACAGACAGACAGACAGACACACGAGTGATCCTATAAGGGTTCCGTTTTTTCCTTTTGAGGTACGGAACCCTAAAAACGTTTGAAAACGCTTAGTGCGAGTTGGTGGAATATCAACTAGGTAGGGGTGGTAACTTGGAGTGCGTCTAGATGTCCGATGGTGGTACTTTGTACAAGGGGATTCTTATGTGTAAAAAAAGCTCATCCACGAATTGACCGTGACTAGTGGAACTTTAGGGATTAGCGTCGTTGTTCTTTTTTGCCACGAAAAGTCACTATTCCTTAAAGTCTATGAACTTGAACTTGACGAGGAATTGTGACTTGGGAGAAAATGATTGGATGATATTAAAATGTATTATAACGTAACATTATATCACGCCTTGTTCTCCCTAAGAGTTGGGCAGAGGTGTACCTATCTTATTCCCACATTTTGCAAGCTATTATAATAATTATTGTTTTTATTATAGCATTTATTTCAGGCTACGCCCATAGTGTTACTAACAATGGTTTTAAAAACTAGCGTTAGTAGATATACAAGTTTTATTCAGTGTGGAGTAGCATTGGAGACTTCCATCTATCTGCGAATAAACTCAAGATAGTATTGGTACATCCACGAAGACGAGCAAGCAGAGAAGCGCTTCTTTTACGTATGATGGCCGAACTGAACTATCTATATGCCTTTCTGCAAACATCTTTGACGCGCTACATCGCCATGGCAGACTCAACAGTATCCTGAGTGCGTTATTATACTGGACACGTAGATCGCTATATGCACGCAAACTACATATATTATAACTAGTCCACAGGCTGCACGTGTAAAATGACGAGCAATGTTTAAGTCCCATGAAATAATGGACAAGTTTATTGCCATTAACCGGGCAGACTCCAAGCTGCTATTGAGAAATTACAGATGGAAAACCCCAATAACACTTTGCCCAACCAGGGAACCCAACCCAATACCAGGAATAGCGCTAACGGACACTAGACCAACGAGGCAGTCGATTAAAAACTGGTTATTGCCTGCGGCTTTACCCGTGTGTCTTTTTCTTAAATAAAAGTAGCCTTAATTACTCCTTATAACATCAGCTATCTACCAGTGAAAGTCCCATCAAAATCGGGCCAGCCGTTTCGGAGATTAGCTGGAACAAACAGCTGTCTGTTTGTTCCGGCTAATCTCCAAACATACAGAAAGACAACACATTTTAAAATTGTTTCGATGCTATAAGTACCGTATATACTTTCATATGAACTTTGTGAAAACTGTTATTTTGACATCGCAAACAGATACTTCAATTTTATCATGTTGTATAGGTTATTATGAATTCTTGATAAATATTTATTGTTATTTCATATTAATTTAGCCTGAAGGTACTTATCCCAATGCACAAAAAAAAAATCAAAACTCACATACAATTTTGAATATTTTAACTGTAGTTTTCATAAAATAATTCCGCATTACGGAACTGGAAGCTGAAATATAAACACGATTTATTACAGCATTTATGGTGAATAAAAAGTAAATATTCACAAGAACGGGAGCAACATTTGTATGAGACAAACGTGACTGGAATGACGGTAACGAAGCGAAAACACGGTTGCGTACACTCACTAGTTTATTTACAAAAATGTTGGACCTAAAGCTCAGTTCAGATCAGCCTAGTATTTATTTTAAGCAATAAAAAGATCAATAACTAAACAAATATTAAAACCGGCCAAGTGCGTGTCGGACCACGCACAATGATTCCGTAGTTGGAATGAATTTATTCCAAGAACAAAGTTAAAATCGTAGTTGAAAAACATGTTCTTTCATACAAAATGTATGGGAGAACATGATTTTCAACTGCTAATGTAAGTTGGTCCACTATTTATTACTCGTAGCTTATTTAACTGTGATAGTTATCCTTTTAACCTCGTTATATAAACTACCGCTGTGGATTTTATCACGTATCCAAATACAACCATTTTGCTGGCAGGGGACACTTGACTCTAGCAAAAATTTGCACTTTAAAGATTAATACTACGCAAACGGATTCCTGAATAGAAAAATGGTTGTCCTAAACCCTCAATATTTTTAAGCGGCCTATCCAACGATACCCCACACCATGGGATAGCCGAGAAAAAAAAATATCATCCCCACTTTACATGTACGGGTGTTACCCTAAATTTTATATGGCGAAACTGTAAGAGTTCCTTGATTACTATGTAACCCTAAAAAAGGAACGTAGATAATAATAACTCGAATGCCCACAGTTAATCATACGTCAGTGGTACATCTTGAACTACGAAAAAAAAAAACCGGCCAAGTGCGAGTGGTGCAAGTGGTTAATAGTTGGGATGAATTTATTATCCCAAGAACAAAGTTAATATTGTACTGTTGAAAAACATGTTCTCCCATACAGAATATATGGGAGAACATGTTTTATGTAACTAATACTAAATGCAGGGTGCCGATGCCGGTGAAATCAAAGAGACTTTTTAGCTTTGTCTGTGTACGACAGATGGGGTGCCATGTCGCATAGTGTTGTGCATTTACTTGCCAGTGGACGTATTCTATCCTACGAGATTTTTCATATAGTGGTTACCTAAGCGGAGGCCACTATTTATTAATCATTTTCTATCATTTACTTTTTCAACTTAAAGTAGGTAATACCTATCAATAATTTTACTAACAAAAGGCATAAGGCAGATGTGAGTGGAAACGCCCTAGGAGGACATATAGTGACCTAATTGGGGATGTTCTTCAGAAAGGTCAGGTGCGTAGCACTCGCAACCACCGTGCGTGTATGACCAGATTTATGAACGTAAATGAAGCAAAAGCAGTATGTAAGGAGCGTAGCAGGTGGCGTTCTATAGTTTCTGCCTACCCCCATGGGAAGAAGGCGTGAGTTTATGTATGTATGTAATTTTATTATGCGTCTAACATAGTTCCAAACCAAAATATTTTTTTCAATTGACTGTCAGACCTACATATTGATAAAACTTGAAAATACATTATTCCCCCCCGACCCTTGCTCGACGAAGCGCCAGCCCGTGCCGTAGCTGAGCGTGTAGTTAAATTCCCCTATTAATAATAATAACCCTGAACTGATCCAGCCACCACCTGTCCCTTGCTGTCCTCCCTCCGACTCTGCCCTAAGCCGAGGTTCGTACCCCACAGGGGGTGCCCTTAGCACGCAGTAGTTTAGTTTATAAGTTTTATGCCCTGGCTGGAGGCTTTAAGTTTTTAGGAGCTTAAAGCAAACACAGGAAAGTCCGGTTAAGGAGTCACGATCTCTAAAGGTCAACTCTGAGATGCCCTAGTTAAAAAAAAAAACATTATTTTGGATTTTCCCGGAATATACGATTATACGATACTCTTTGTATCAAGATAATACCATCAAAGAACGTCTTAAGACCTTTATACTACTCTCACAAAAAAAAATAGTGATGTCCCATTTATTACAGGGCAACATAGCCACTTCTCTGTCAAGACACACGCTCCGGTTGTTTAGAATGTCCGGAAAAGAAGCCACTTTGTGTGCACACGGCTATCCTTGTGTGTTGAGCCACTCTGTACATTGTCTTTCCCTCAATAGAGCTTGTCTACGCTACGGACAAATATGGTATAATGGCTTTGGAGGATGTGTTGTAGGTAAGGGTTTGACTGAGACTTAAGAAGTAGTTATTTTAGAACTGACACAAAAAAAATTAGGCTATCACGGGATGCCTGGCGGATGTGAAACATCGAAATTGATGGTTATTGAAAGGAAACCAATAAATAAGGAAAACAATTTTTTTGTTGTTGTTGGAATGATATATAGGTACAGAATATAAATTCAAGACAAATCAATATTTTTTAATATAGACTGGGGCATCACGGCATAAGAGAGCGTCATGCCGTTTGCCGTCATACGAGTTGTTTTTACCTAGGCGTTTATAAATACTTTGGTTTTTGATGTGAGATATCTAAATAGCTCACATCAAAAACCAAAGTATTTATTTGCCTCTTCACACGACAATTACGAAGCCCAAAAGGAGGAATGCTTTTATGCTTTTATTTTATTTATCTTTTTTTTTTTGTAAAATAAATCGTATGTGGTGTCCGATACGATTCCATTATAGTCTTAAGTGAAGCCAACCTCTTAATCTGCATTGCAATATTATAAATTTTGAGAGAAAACTATAAACGTATGAAAACTTTAGGCTTCAGTGCGTACCCGCCTTTAAAACATACTCGTAAACTGAATAAAATACTTGACTAGCATAATCTGAACCCACCTTAACAGATGTAAATAGAATAGTTGGATATTTTTTTCGTTCCTTTTTTACATTCTGTTTTTATGATATTAAAAACTTGCTATTGAAAGTAGTTGGAAAATAGAAACTGACTTAATGAAATTCTACAGCTACTATAGGTACGGAAGTAGCTGTGGAAATTCGTTATAAAGCTTTACATTAATTATGACGTTTTGGATTCGTCCGCCATATTGAATTTTCTATGACATCAATGGCGCAAGAGTGCTCGATTCTATCTTTCATTAAACATAAAACAAATTCTTACAAAAGTAGGTAATTACCTTTTTAGGGTTCCGTCTGGTCTGTCCGTCTGTCTGTCTATCTGTCTGTCTATCCACGGCTTAGCTCAGAGACTCTTAGTACTAAGAAGCTGTCATTTTGCATGAATATATATATATTAATCCCGCTGACAAAGTGGTAATTTTTTTTTTGTGGTACCTCCCCTACACGCAAAGTGGGGATGTTATATTTTTTTCTTGTCCGTCCCATGTTGTGGGGTATCGTTGGATAACCGTTCAAAAATATAACGGAATTGTGAAAGCCATTTTTCAATTTAGAATTCCGTTTGCGTAATATTAAGCTTTAGAGTGCTAATTTTTATTAGAGTCAAGTGTCCCCCACCTGCCAGCTAAATGGTTGTATTTGGATTCGTGAAAAAAATCACATCAGTAGTATATATAATGAAGTTAAAAGGAAAATTATCACAGTTAAGTAAGTTTTACAAGTTACCGAGTAATAAATAGTGGACCAACTTACATTTGCAATTGAAAATCATGTTCTCCCATACATTTTGTATGGAAGAACGTGTTTTTCAAATACAATGTTAACTTTGTTCTTGGGATAAATTAATCCCAACTACGGTTTTATCTATCCTTATATATGATAGAAAATGCCTTAGGCATTATGGTGTATCTTTTGCTGTAATGCCAATAAACACATTTTTCCATCTATCTTTCTTTCTTTCTTTCTCATGCAAAAGAGGCGAGAGCTTAACCACTCGACCATCAAGATCACATTCATCGTAACAACATACATTTATTTAGGAAATAAAAATGCTTCTATCATTAACAGATTTTCAGTTCGAACTAATTTTAATGATGTCACATTTTCGCGTTTCTGTTTGACGCAGCTTCTCTTCGCGCATGGAGAGTTTCAGTCAAACGCACACAACTCTAGTTGTTTTATAATTTTTATCGAACGTCAAAAGTAGGAGATTGCAAGCAATATTTTCCAGAATATTCGATATATTCTGTTCATTATTTTCCATTGAAATTGTGCGCTAATGGGCTCTGTACAGATATAATTGTTTTTGCTTTAACGATCATGTTCGACGTTCGGTTAGCAGGAAAGTGTTTTTTGTTCCGGAATCCTTATAGACATTTTAAGTTTATTAATTAAAATTTTAATGGACGGTAACGTGAATATGGATGCTTTTGTCCATTAATTGAAATAAAATGATTGAATAATGGTAGCTGTTTCAAATTAAGAGGCGTTCCTTCATTTCGGAAAATAATAATTTTATTAATGTTAAAATTAATTTTCCTGTATGCCCATGTGGCATGTAATACTAAAGGTATTTTTAGGGTCCCCCTAAAAAGGAAAAACGGAACCCTTTTAAAATCACTCGTATGTCTGGCTGTTTGTCCACCCTCTGTCACAGCTGTTAGCTCCGAATCTACTGGGCCGATTAAGTTGAAATTTGGTACATATATGAACTTTGTGACCCAAACACGGACGTGTAACGTAAATTAATTATTTTTGATAATAAGGGTAACTTTTGGAGGGAAAACTGGAAACCTAAAAAAAAGTTTTGTGAACTGTACCGTGTGACATATCAAATGAAAGGGCTTATTGTAAGAATTTCAGTCATTTTTTTTTATAATTTTTAAAGCAAATACTTTTAAAGTTATTTAAGAAAATTGACCATTCCCCTTATCACCGAAAGTACTGATCCAAAAATTTCGAAATTAATTACTGAAAATAGTTATTTGCTTATAGATTACAGGAAAACATATAAGAAGTCTATGGCCTTAATATAACAAGGTAAATCTCTCAATATTGTGCGTAAAAACTTACATTTGCAGTTGGAATGTATGGGAGAACTTTTTTGTCTATGTAAATATTCGTTATCAATTTTTATCTGACACAAATTTATTTTATTTATTTTATATACACGTTGCTGTATATAATTGCTTTACATGAACTGAACTGGGCCTTTTTGACAGCCATGAGGCACATTTGCCTACTAATTTCTTACATCATACTTAATACTTTTTTATTCGCTGGCAGGGGACACTTGATTAGCATTTTAAAGCTTAATATTACGCAAACGGATCGCTGATTTGAAAAATGGTTATAACAGATCCGCAATATTTTTGAACGTCCTATCCAAGTATATCCCGCATCATGAGATAGACGAGATTTTTTTTTTTTGTTTATCCCACTTTACTAATTACTATTATTTTACTAATTTGTTGGCGTGATTAATAATTATCTATATCCATGCTAAATTATAGCTTTCTGGTACGAAGAGTCTCTAAGCTATGCCGCGGACAGACAGACAGACAGGCAGACAGACAGTTAGACGAACATGGCGAAACTATAAGGATTAAAGAAAAAGGAAAAATAAAGAAGGAAAAAACGTTTATTTGCGGTAAACATGACGCAAAAGAAGAACACAAACACAAAAAAAAAACAAGTTGGGGGGAAATATGCGTCACATCCACGCAAAACGGCCATCGCTCAGCATAATGCTGCGACCCTATGCGAGACAGAGCCCCAGTGCTAGTTTTCAGCGAAAGCCCAGGTGCAGTGTTCCTTGTTGACTACGGAACTCTAAAAAAGGAGGAGACTAGGGTGATCTTACTTACCATATAAAGTTGCCAAGCCTGAATAAAATAATTATAGAAAAAAATCCTATAATTTTCGTTTGTAATAAAAATAATCTTATTTCAAAGTTGTATACTTCCAAATTGGCTACCTTATACATACTTAAGTCAATTTAAAAAAAATTAAAAAAATAAGGTCTGGTAACACTGAGTTAATTCCCGCGCGAGACGCGTGACGTGACGTACCACTTCAATTGTTTTAATGATCGGGAATTCCCGTAGGTTTGAACACCTCCAACAAGTTAGTTTTCAAAATTTACACGAGTGAATTTCATCCCGCACCCCGCGCGGGATTCACTTCAATTTGGCCAGAGTAGTCTTCCGGATTAATAGGTAAGTATCTAGCCCCAAGTTTCATGATAAAAAACGTGTGCGGACGGGGAACCCCCATCAGGAACGAAGTTCCTTCTCACATGTTATGATTTAAAATATAAGCAAAAACTTCAAACTTGAGACTTTGAAACAGATTTTTTTTTTCGAAATTATTTTCTCTCTTTCTAGTCTCGCAAATACTGTTTTATCCACCCGTAGACGCGTTTTTAATACAGAGCCATCAGAGCATAGTATACATTTTTAGAACCTCTCATAAAGTTACCTACCTTAGAAAACCTTTAAAAAAAGTTGTATTAAATTCACAGTTCCTCTCTCTATCTCTCTCCCTTTATGTTACATATAAGAGAAAGAGGGAGAAAGAAACTCGCATGGGGGACAAAACGCTTTTTTCAACTCCTACCGCAAGTCGCGTTAGAGAACTTCGTTCCAAAAATCTTTTTATCACAAAAACGAAAAACCTAGATGGAGCATAACAAATCCTAACTAATATAAACCCGAAAGTCTGTTTATTTGTTTGTTACTCAAACATCCCTCGACGAAGCGATGGATCGTAATGAAATTTTGGGTGCGGGAATGTAAGGCTGGGGGAAAAGGTCTGATATGCCCAAATATTCAACCTGCGTCCCGGCGGGATATTTGTGTCTGACCCGTTTTATATGAGCTTGCTCTTGGAGACAAGGTATTAATACTAGCAAAACTTAGTATTCAAATGGTTAAATTAAAAAACGAGGTAAAAAGAAAGACACTTCAAAGTTAAAAACTACTTTTATTTTAGCAGTCCGTGTCTTTGGATCTGTATTGTTGTTTCTGGCCCTGTAGTGTTTTTTTTTTTTGGAAGTTAGTTGTTTTTTTTTTTGGAGTATTTTTTTTTATTTTTCACTTTTTAGCTATGGTAATTACCCCACACCAATTCATATACCACTACTGGCTATATAATCAACAGTGACAGGAAGTGTTTACCATCATCAAGATACAGAAATTGGGTTTTATACGAATTATCGAAGCTAACTCAAAAACTACTCAAGCAAAGTTGATAAAAAATATACGGGACCACCGCGCTAGTTTGACCTGACAAATGAAAAAGAATTTCCAAAATCGGTCCACTTTTTTCGAAACTATAGATGAAAAATCGAAAAATACATACAGACGAACGTAAATAACCTCCTCCTTTTTTGAAGTCGGTAAACTAGACTTAAGGTACCTACTAAAAGTGTTTTTATGTTTTGGATGGTATATTAGTTTACCTATGTAGAAAAGTTGACTGGTTTATTAGCACCCACAAAAAGTTTTTCGTAATATTTTGTAGGCTCGTGTTTGAGTGATGCTTGTATATTTAACCACCAGCTGACTACGCACACATGCGTAGGTAATTGTAGTTCATGAAAATTCAAATAACAAATATGTTCGAGCCGTTTGGGGTTGAAACACTAGGGTCATGAGGTCCGAGTGCCCACTTGGTTTTTCGAGACATCGCCAAGAGGTTGGTCGACTCTTCACGCGACCCTCTGGTCAAGTGAAGAGTCGTACAACCGGATGGCCTATTTTTTTGGCAAATGAATCAGCATCGCCATACAACGTGGTAATGCTGCCAGCCTTTTGGGCACTCTTCCTGTTGACAGCAATCCGGACGAATATTTTGATGTCCAATGATTTTTTCCCTCTCATCTTATTATTATTAGTCTGTTTACTTATAATTATGTTATGTAAATATTAAATTAAACCATAAAATCATATATTATAACAAATGAAGGATGAAAGAAAAGAAAAGAAAAATTGGTTTATTGTCACATAAACACTTAAAAAGATAAGTTAATTCGAGAAAAATATTTTTGGATCGTACCAATTGTGTAGACAGTGTGGTCCTATATTCGTTGGCTTGGCATGTCAGCAAAACCACAACCAAAATCACAAGATCATCTCCTTTATCTACCGATATCACCCATCAATAATCTGACATCTATAAGTGAATTCACATCGCGCACTCACGTCCCGTCAAATTACGGGCAGTCTCCAAAAAGAGGGTGTTGACAACACTGGGTACGATATTAAAAGCCCCAACTCAAGAGCTGAACCTGTTATTACGCCTGTGGTCGCGTCAGCTGTCTCTCGACCCATGTTAGAAACGAAGGTATGCGTTACCCGCTTATAAAACCGTATCAACAAGTTTGGGGAACGGTGGGCAGTTTTGTTTAATTTATGTTTTGTTCTTTATGTAGTTAGCAGTTGTGCTCTTGGCTCGTGAGAACTTTTCTATGCATTTACCTAGCTTAAGAACATACATACAAAAAATATATATTTATCAACACCCATGCTATAAATCCTCTATATAAGTTTCTGAAATAGTTAGCTTATTGCCAACATTAAAACAACCGGTTTCATAGTAAAAATAATATCATCCAAACGAGTGTTATAATGTTGTACTAAATTTCATTATGCAACTCCTTTTCGTTTTCGATCCCTTCCTTACTCATCAAACAGCCGCATTTAAGAATTAAAAAAAAAGAAAATTGTCATGCACGCGCGTTTTACTACCACAGCGCCGTAATAAAAATAAAAAAACTTATAGGTTATTCGAGTTCACGTCGCATCCCGCCATTTTTTTTCGATATTAGTATTGCAAACTTTTTTAAGTTTATTGTTTACAAAAATGAGTGAATCAAGCTTTGATAATACACCACCAGATATTTCTAATGCAGCAAAGTACATTTCTAACCAATTATTACCAGAAAAGTCGCGAAAACAATATGAAAAGGCGTACCAAGATTTCATGAATTGGAAAATATCAAAGAGTAGATAACATGGGTGTAGATAAAGTCTTGTATGCAACTGTACATAATTAGGTATTAAAACATTCATGTGATACTATTATTACACTCGGCTTCGCCTCGTGTGATAAACCCACATTCGTGTTTTAATACCCCTTATTATATAACAGTTGCATAAATAACTATTTTTAAATCCAGACCGATCCGTGAAGGTGTTGTTAATAGTCCTGTAGTGAGGCCGCACACCGGCGCCACACGCTATACGCACCCTACATTTTCGACGCCACAATTACCGCGCTACAATTTCAGCAAATTGATCGTGTGCACGTACGATGGCCAGCACATCAAGTTACCAAAAACTGTCAAATTTTCTTGTTCGATTTTGAACTTAATCGTCAACATTTTAAAGTTTAAAATCGTTTGGAGAAATTTGACCGTTTCGTGTAGCTTGATGTGCTGGCCACTGTACATCGAACGCACAGTTGTGGGGCAGCTTCCAGAATGCCGACATCATAATCCGACGACACAGATCTTTTGCTGTGACAATGAATGAGAAAAAAAAAATGTTATAGGGTTTACCCGTTTATCCAAGATCGCAAGTGTTACTGTTCGACGAAGAAAAGTTTCATTTATCTCATTGAATGTCTCAAAATACATCCATAACGGCAAACGTCTCGCCACAAACTGCACCCGGTACAAATGTGTCCTTGGTATGCATGCTTGCGCGCAGATATAAGGGAGGGGGCGGTAAATGTGTCGTGTTTCAAATGTAGTGCCAGAATTGTTGTAATGGTGCTCCTTCACCGGAGCATTCGCCTGTAATCCAACAACCCAAAACTAGATTTTGAGCATTACGCTACATTACTGCCTCACTGACTGACGAGCATTCGCCTGTAACGTAACGATCCAATATTCAATTAGATTCATGTTACCAGTTGTATCACGGGTGCGAACTCACTACTGTTAGATTACAAGCGAATGTTACAAATTGTATCATTACAGGTTGCGCACCGTAATGCTAGGTTCTCCTCAATCACTCATGTAATGCTCGAATTATGAACTGTTACATTATAGGCGAATGCTCCCGGTGCACAGTGGAACGAATGTATGGGAGCGGTTGGACGTAGACATGTCCGAAAAAAAAGAGTAAAATTATGCCAAACTAATGATGCCATCTTATTCGATTACTTAATGCCTTCATAACTTGTGGTGATGAATTTCTTCATAACTCCCATATTTCGGGAGTAATTTGAGAAAATGTGAAATTTTACTATGAAAATGAGTGTATCGAGCTCTCTCCCTCCTGATTCCGGGCTTGTTTCAAGTAGCGGTCTCTAATATCATAATGCTAATACTAAGAGCTATATTTAATACTAAGACACATAGTGCGCCAAATGTGCACTTTCTGGGATAAAGAGTGATGTTTATTTTATAACACAATTTTTTTATTTTTTGTTTATTTTGTTGATTAAAACCGTTTTTCTAAAGGTTTACCTTATTACAATAACATTTCTGAGCAGCCAATTAGAGAAGATATAAGCTAATTAGGATATATAATTAGGGACTTAAGGTTTACATATAAAACTGATGCACTAATGATTACTGATAAGAACATTGCTATTATTTAATTACTAAATGGCTCTTAATACACTAATTTAGCATGCATCATTTACTAATTATCACAATAACTAATTACCTTGCAATATTTAACAAAGGATACCTGGGATACCTGGATTTTATATAAATAGGTCACTATTAGTAACTTTAAAATCAGTGTTGATTTACACCTCGTTGTATCCAAGCTAATCTCGCAATGTATTTTCCAAATTTTAATACAAATCTTGATATTCACGTTGCTTTATGCGCACGCGCACATAAAGATTTACGCGACTTTAACTATTTGTTCAGTGTTTTAAAAGATAACAGTTGTGTTCAGTTATGTGAAAGTGCTGAAACAAGTTTAAAAGACTGGTGTCGTCGATTTTGCTACCGCATTTATGCAAAATGGACACAGTCTGGAAGAAGCACAGATAAGTTTCGGAAGAAACATGAGATTTGGCTACAGGCTGCAATTCAATGGCCGGAATTACAGAATGAAAATATGGAACCTTCTACAGAAAATATAAGTGACGTCATCGAGCCCATAATTTCTCCTGCTAAATCTGATGCTTCAACTTGTACACATCCTAGTCCTCGTAAATCTTTTGAGGACCTTAGTAACCGGCAAAAAAGAAGACGCACTGAAGATAGTCTTTCATGCAGCAGTAGCAGCGCTGAAATTATGTTTTCGGCCGAAAGGGCGCTTCAAAAGGCAGGACAAAGCGATACAGCTTATGTTATGAAATACTTGACGGAGAATCCAGAAGAGGCCTCAAAAATCAAAGCCTTCATTGAAGGTAAATCAATTCAGGTACGGGAAATATCCCCTTTGAAGGCATTGGCTCTTTATGTATCGATGAACTTATCGAAATGGCGCTATAACACTCTTCGGGATTTCAACACTCAAGAAGGAGCTCTTCAATACCCGAGTTACTACATGTTGGTTAAAGAAAAAATTAAGTGCTATCCGGCCAAAGAAGATCTCACAGTTACAGAGAGCTCTGCAAAAATCAAATTACAAGCCTTGATGGATTTAACCTCAAGAAGACTTATTAGGTCGTTAGAAACCCCTGTTGATCCCAATCAACAGCTCGTATTGACCAGCAAATGGGGTTTTGACGGATCATCTAGCCAAAGCATTTATCATCAAAGGACGAGTGAAGATGAGCAAATCGATCTTGCTAGTAATTTTATGATTAGTCTTGTACCACTGCGGCTCGTCTCAAAAGGTGTAACAATTTGGGAAAACGAGCGACCATCTTCCACTTCATTTTGCCGGCCAATATTGTTTAAGTTTATAAAGGAAACCAAAGAAAATGTGCAGAGAGAGATGGCTGAAATCGAAGCAGAGATTGAAGCCTTAACTCCATCCACCATCACTGATGGAATTAGTGTCAAACACCAACTGCTGTTGACAATGATTGATGGTAAAATTCATTCCATTATATCCAATACAGCAGCTTCAGTGTGTGACATATGCAAGGCTTGTCCTAAAGAAATGAATAATTTAGAGTTAATCAAAGATAAACACGCAAACGAGGACATGTATAAATATAGCTTAAGCACCCTTCACGCTTGGATTCGCTCAATGGAATGCTTATTACACATTTCCTACAAATTAGACATAAAATCATGGCAAGTAAGGGGTGATATAGCAAAAAGGCAAGTTGATGACAGGAAGAAAAGAGTTCAAGAGGCTGTAAGAAGAGAAACGGGCTTACTTCTCGATGTTGTGAAACAAGGCAGTGGATCCACCAACAATGGCAACTCGGCAAGGAGATTTTTTGAAAACTACACTAAATCTGCTGAACTGACCGGAATAGATGCTATGCTTTTAAGAAAAATCTGTGTGATCTTGCAGTGTATTTCATCAGGAGAGAAGATCAACGTAACTAAATTCCGAGAGTTCTGCTTTGATACTGCTAAGCTTTACGTGGAGTTATACCCATGGTATTATATGCCTTCTTCACTTCATAAAATTTTAATGCATGGGCCAGACATAGTTCAGAACATGTCAATTGTGCCCATTGGTTTTCTATCCGAAGAGGCATCTGAGGCTAGAAATAAAGATTTTAGAAAATATAGAGAGGGGCATTCTCGAAAGCATAGCAGTATCTCATGCAATGAAGATATTATGCACAATCTTTTACTGTCTTCTGATCCACTTGTTACAAGTATCCGTCCAAAAGGAAATAAGTTTGTAAAAAAATCTTCTTTTAAGGAATTTTATGAGCTTACGGATTCTGAGAAAAGTGATATCGAATTTGTTAACATAAATGATTTAGCGGACATCGATTCTGAATTTGAATTAATTGATGATGATGATGATGACGAAGATAATTAAATGATGTTATTGTTTTAAAATGTGTAACTTAGTAAATTAGAGCTTACATCTTAATTATTTATTGTACTTTTAATGAAACTAGGTAATTTATTATCAACTTACTTAAAAGTCATACTCTCATCAGTTCTTGTGAATATTTTTGTTAATATATATTTCTGTATATATATAATATATTTATAGACCTCTTAATAAGTCTGTCTGCGGTTTAAAGTAAATACAAATGGGGAAAAAACGTTTTTTTTTTTAAATTTTCATTTCCTTTTATCCCAGAAAGTGCACATTTGGCGCACTATGTGTCTCAGTATTAAATATAGCTCTTAGTAATAGCATTACGATATTAGAGACCGCTACTTGAAACAAGCCCGGAATCAGGAGGGAGAGAGCTCGATACACTCATTTTCATAGTAAAATTTCACATTTTCTCAAATTACTCCCGAAATATGGGAGTTATGAAGAAATTTATCACCACAATTTATGAAGGCATTAAGTAATCGAATAAGATGGCATCATTAGTTTGTCATAATTTTACTCTTATTTTTCGGACATGTCTACGTCCAACCGCTCCCATACATTCGTTCCACTGTGCGGTGAGGGAGCGCCTTTATACCAGTGTGTGTCTGGTGTCCGGCCTGCCTTAGT
This sequence comes from Dryobota labecula, assembly GCA_947523025.1. Lineage (NCBI taxonomy): Eukaryota > Metazoa > Arthropoda > Insecta > Lepidoptera > Noctuidae > Dryobota > Dryobota labecula. The sequence goes on along the minus strand of OX383287.1, from coordinate 25,831,583 downwards.
CTGGTGGGAAGCTTGCCTAACGAGTGTCATAAACTCATAACTTATGACCTTTGTTGAAATATACTAATTTTTGATAGTGTTATTGGATTCATATATTATGTTGTGTGGTTTATAATATTAAGTAAGTTAAACTCATTTAATTTAAAAAAAATATCACAGATTCAATATAGATGACAGCCAGATGGTATTGTAATTTTTGGCAATACAGTGTTTCTCTATTGTAAGTTTTCTAGTTATTAACGCATAATTTTTGGTTTTTTAATGGCAATATTAAATCATTTATTAGTATTTAACATATTTTACAAGTTAGTGGAAAACAATTTCATTGTGCTGGCAACACCGAAAGATTCGAAATGAAAAATGTCGCGACATCGTGGCCTTCTAGTTCTGGCGTCATGGAGTTAGGACGTACCGAGTGGCTGTGTCAGTTAAAATATAGATTGGGATAGAATTGTTGGAGATCTATTGTAAATTAAGGTAACCTATTAGTTTTTATAATAAATATTAGAATACTAACTAAATAGTGATATTGGGGGTTATTTATAAACGCTGCTTAAAGTTAAGTAATGATTAGCGACTATTTAACCATACATTTTTGACGTTTGAACGTCACTTAACTTTAAGCAACGTTTATGAATAAACCCCTAAATGTGAGAATAGGTAATGTGATGATATGGTGTAGAATATTGAATTTGATGTTGACAAAGAAAAATATAAATGTATGATAAAAATATCTTTGTGTTTCATATTATTTTCCTTATCCCTGAAATATCGGAAATATATAGTTATAGATAGTTTTTAGTTTGTGATATTGGGGTAACGACTTTACGACCCATTTGGGAATTATTATTTCTTTTGAGGTTAAATATATTCCGACTTAAATTACCTATACTCCATTTACATTATTCCATAGCATTAGACAAATACCGGCTAAATAACGACAGTTATTGTGTAATATTGTTGAAATTACTGCACTTTAGCGTTAGTTTTTTAATGTAAATGGTAAATAGATTCCAGTGCTTTGTATTTATCGTAAAATAACGGAGTTTATTAAACGTTTACATCGAAATAACGAAATGGTGAGAATAGTTATTTGTCTAATCCATAGTATACTAATATTATAAACGTGAAAGTAACTTTGTCTGTCTGTCTGTATGTTAAGTTTTCACGCCTAAACCGCTGAACCGATCGTCATGAAATTTGGCAGAGATATAGCCTGGGATACGGAGAAGGAAATAGGCTATTTTTTTACGCGGTATAACCGACATCCACGCGGGCGAAGCCGCGGGCAGAAGCTAGTGTGTAGTATATATGGAGTATAGTTGTTTTAGAGCAATGGTAATTTTATAACACTATATTATTCGAAAACGCTTACAATCCATTTTTAAAGTTTGTTTAATACACGAGTCAAAAAATATTTCCCTCATTAAAACATATTTTGTTAGTTATATTCATCGTACCGGAAGTACGAGTAACCCACGATTTGTTATTTAATTTGCCGTTTGACAAGATCAAATCAATTAAATTTAATCCCATTGATGTAACCATGCTATCGACTAAAGACTTTTGACAGTAAGTCTTCTATTTAATGGCAAAGCCTTAAATTAACCGACTTTACTAATCAAAGAAACCAATGAATCAATGAAAACGTGGCAAATATTGTAGCCGTAGACGATTCTCCTAAAATTTTAACGAATATATCGCTGTGTGAGTTAAAGTTATCACAGAATGTAAAAGCATTCTTATCATGGATATTTAATCATAACATTTTTTTTTTTGTAAAAATTTGTACCAGCACATCAAGTTACCACAAACTGTCAGATTTTCTCATTCGATTTTGAAATTAACCATCAACATTTTAAAGTTCAAAATAGTTTGGAGAAATTTGACAGTTTCTTGTAGCTGACCACCATACAATGATCCCTTGAGTTTTAGGGTAAACAAAATATTTTATGAACACATTAATTTATTTTTACACAAAAATTATTAGTAGTGTAGCGGTATCAACAACGCCACTTGCGAACTACGCATCAAAGACCTGACGTCACAAATCCTGCATCGCGCTATCAGAGTTTACCGCGCGACTAGCATATATACAACATCCCGACATCAACCGTCGGGCAGTTGCCCACCAGACACAATACCCGTCTGGTTGGAAGATCCTCCCTTTACTATAGAGTATGAGTGAACTTTACACCCTGTTCCTTATACCTCTAAAGTAGTTCCACGTGGTAGTGGACGAATTACGTCGAGCCCTGACTTCTTAGAACAGGAAAATATTATATAAATATTTACGAAGATGAAAGATGAATAATTAAGCTAAAGTCTGTAAGTAAATAAAAATGAATAAATATAGAAAATAACATATTATATTGACATAGGATAGGACCATAAGCCGTAACGGGTGATGCCCTATTTCCCCAAGTTCCAAGTTCCCCAAAGCTTTTTTTATAAACTAAAAGTGGTACGACTCTGCCTTGACCGGAATCTTGAATGGTACAGTCGCCGAATCAATGCTGACGTACGTATTGTTACCCCCATTGGTTCTTTCACGTAATAAGTTCATTTCCTCTGTGGTTGAGGATTCTGGGTGAAGCTCGCTTCTACCTTCGGCCTTATCATCACTTACCATTAGGTGAGATGAAGGCCAAGAACTGCTCCGTTGTGGATTAAAAAAAAATACATTAAACAATACGGGTGATGCCCTGAGAAAATATCTTTCATAATAAGATTAATTTTAACTAGTTACAGATTTTATTTCATTCTAACACTTTTGGACACGTCAGGATTGATCAAGTGTGAACTTTACAAATAATTTAATTTTATATTTTGGGGACGTTGGGAATGAATGTATGAAAAATAATTTTGGGGAACTTGGAAATTGGCGAGATAGGGCATCACCCGCCGTAATAAGTTTCCTATCCGAAAAAAAAAAAAAAAACTAAAACATGTAGGTATTAACAGAAAGAAAAGTGACGTACAGTTAATTTATTAATAATATTATATTATACCACGGGCATATAACAAAATATTTTTGACATTCACGTTATTAAGACTCTGGCTTTATGAGTTGAGATTGAGCAATTAGTATAAAAGGTAAAAGTGAAAGTACACTTCATCATCTTTAAAATTATGTTTTACTTGTTTTGTATGTTGGCACCTTGTTTTTAGGGTTACGTACCCAAAGGGTGCGTCTGTTCGTTCGTCCGTCACAGGGCTATATCGTAATAGTAATAGTCCATTTATTTGTCAGAATATTGTTACAGAGATGTTAAATACATTTTTTAAAGTTCATAATATTCTGCCGTTTCCGGCGTACAAATATATTTTCAGGATTTTGGTTAGATTATTAGATATAACATTCAATAAAATAAAATAGGATAAAATTCAAATTGCACATTAGTCAAATATTAGGTATGGAAATGTCAACAATATTAAATTAAGTCAGAGATAATAAGTATTTAAGTTAACTTTTCATTCATAAAATCATCAGTCGAGTAGTAGCATTTAGTTAGGAGATAATTGAATAATTTACATTTAAATGTCCTAAAGTCAAGAGTTTTAAAACAATCTGGTTGTTTGTTATAAACTTTGGTCGCCATACAGAATATATTGTTAGCAAATAGTTGATTATTTCGTCTAGGTACACGAAGCATGTGAACTTTGCGGCTCGGTCTGGATACAAGATCATTATGCAATTGAAATTCATTCTTATTTTGGTATACAAATATACAAATATCAAAAATATATAGAGCTGGGAGTGGTAATATATTTAATTTTTAAATAATGGAACACAGCTATCCAGTGGGTGCACTCCACATATTGAGCGGATGCATTTCGTTTGAGCTCGAACCACTCTGTTAAGTTCTACACAATTACCCCATATTATAATACCATAACGCAAAATTGGTATAAATATGGTCTGCCCATTCTCTAGTAAGAAGGATCACTTAAAACATGTAAATTTAATAAAACCATTGTAACATTGTTTTCTGCAAAAATAAATAATTTGATTTGATTCGTTCTTCTATCTACCTACCTATCTATATGCACAATCAAGGCACCCATAATTATATCCACATGAACGAAGTAAATCTCCTTTAGAAATAAGACGTAAAAATAAGTCAATGGCCAATGGTCAACATTTTATAGAGCTTTACTATACGAATTTCTAGGTACATGCAGTTTCTGTCTTTAAATCCAATATGTTAGTAGGTGTTATAATGTGGTTCCAACACGCCCTCTGAATTAGTACTAGTTCGAGTGGAAACTCATTACGTCTAAGAAAAATAACCGTATGTTCCTACAAGGCTTTTGTGGGTTTTTAAAGTTCCGTTCCAAAAGACAACATTTAGGTACGAGACTCTAAAGAAGTCTTATTTCTATGCCATCTTTGTCCATCTGTCGTGGGACTGCTTAGAAAGCTAACACTGTCTTATAACACCTTAACCTTAGTATACAATTTCTAGATTGATCTTTTTTATTATTCGAATTCTTCATTCGGCCTTAAACTACATAAGTCTTAAAATAATAATTTTAATATTTACAATAGTAAGTAAAAAAACGGGAGTGGAAAGAATCAAAGGGCATTAAAAAATTCCTTCGCATCGCTGTCAACACGAAAAAAAAGAAAAAAAAAAATACTACATACTACTGCAACTGGGCTGCATTGGTAAGTACAGCTGCAACGTTCCGTATAAAATATTGATATTCAACCGCATTTGGTTAAACGAGAAGCCTAGCCGAACATATTGAAGATATCCAACAGAACCGATGGATGTAATTCTCAAGACCCACATCATCCGGTCACTTTAAGGGGCTTTAAGCCTTTAAGCCTCTTTTGATGCGTTCAACAGCATAACACCACTCGAAGAGGAAGAATCTATGAATAATTTCTTGCAACGGTCGTAAACTGCGCAGATTGTAAACACTATAATTTACAACCTTACATTATTCATGACAACTTCAACCTGGCTAATACCTGCACTCTTATTTAAGTCGATGCAGATTTAAATAAACTTCTACCACGAGTATATTGTTGGCGTGAAATTTAAAATCTCACCTTACATTTTACATTAGGGGAATATGCAAAGAGTGTGTATTATAAGAAATTTTAAAAGCTAGCTCGACTGAACCGTTTAGTGCTGAGGATTAAACGACACACGACACTGAAAGCTCTTTGACACTCAACGAACGAGTAATTGAATGTACGCCCAAAGTAAGTCTCGCGTTCTATACACGAGAGGAAATGTCGCGCTGCAGCTGTGGAGGCGGTGAGAATGTTCGATGAAGCGATCGCTTCAAAATTTTAGTTTTTAAAAATTCTGTTTTCGTTGGCTGAAGTTAGATGGTTATTTTAAGAGATGGTTAGTTTGGTGGGGCTAAAAAAAAATAAGTTTTTTTTTTGATCATTTTGGTCCTACCAATACTCTACATGTACGTAAATAAGTAGGTGCAATCGAACTGAAGCAAAGAAAACAGATAATTATAGGTCAATATACATATATTATAATAAAATACCTAAGCACTCAGTATTCTAAAGTCGTAAGTTATTAATATTACTAGCTTCTGCCCGCGACTTCGTCCGCGTGAAATTTCTTGTTCGGCCGACCCATAAACCCGCCCACGATATTATTTTGTTTTCACTAAGCGTTTTTTTTTTTCTTTTTACTCGGCACCTTAGGGGTCACAGCGTGATGTTAAATAGTCTATACCGTTTCTCAAGAATTGGGCTATCAAATTCAAACATAATTTTTGAAATCCGAGTAGTAGTTCCATAGATTACTTACATACAAACTTACAAACAAATTTGACCTCTTTATAATATTAGTAGGAATAGTTTGCTCGAAATTAGAAGCTTTCGAATAATTTCCCCAAACAGACTTACTATTCGCTTGAAAAAGTCGAAATGTTATTTCAAGTCTGGTAAATTCAAATCCAACTATTTAACGTAGTTAACCCGAGTAATCTATTTAGTTTGCTCATGACCAGCAGTGTGAACGAAACGCCGAAAGAGTGAAGATTTAATTAAAACAATTAACTCGACATTACTAATGAACTTAGCTTTATTGTATTGATGTATTTCGTTTTTAATTAAAGGATTTAATCAAGTTAAGCATTTTGACCCTTTGTTCAAGTTGGTAATATTATTATCAAAATAACACTATTTATAAGCATTGGGTCTTGGTGTTTCAAGTTTTAATGTCGATTATTTTCCATGTGTTTTAGCGCTTAATAGTCATGCCGTATTTTTTTGCCAATACTGAATTATTTTTATTAACAAGTGGGATACTCGTAAGTCCTACAAATCAGTTTTTACTTCATTGTTTTTGCTAACCGAGACCATTGGATTTTTTATTGTCTGGATACAAAATCCTTTTCAGTAACAATTTTCAAATTCCAAGCAATTGGCAAAACGTCGTAAATGAACTAACAACAATTCTCACTTCGCCAAACGTATCAAGTAAAATTTTCTAACAATGTTTAAAAAAAATAAAGTGCTATGAGTTCAGCGTCCATACATTCTATAAGGGACTCAACGCATAAACACTGCTAACGGCAGATAAGCGTTATGTTGAAGCTAAAATAAAACTAAGATACTTAAAATAAGACAAACAAGACAAAAAGACTTTTTACGTTCGCCTTTATAAGGTGGATTACAGACGAGCGACAAGTTGCGAAGTTGAGTTGTTTTTCTCCGGTAATACAGTTTTTCTGTGGCTTCTTGGTAAGTCCAACAATAAGTGCCATTGAATGTTATTGGATGTCACACTAAAAAATATTAAAATTTTTGAAGATTGTCTGGCAGTTTGAATACTTTATGCGGCCTACCCAAAATGTCGTTGAGCTCTTTAAGTTCTGAGTTCAGCTACACGTTTCCTGATAAATGCGTGCACTAACTAGACAGATGGCCTGATCAAAATTATGTCTGAACTTTAAAAAGAGACTGATCTCTGAGTTTGTTTCCGTCTTTCTACTCAGAGAAGTCGGTTAGGAAACACTAAAATCATCTAGTTTTAAAACATAATTTAATGTTGACGTGTGAAAGTGTTTTTTGAACCAATGGACAGAAACGAATATAATTTATAATTTATCATGTCAATAGCTCGTCCTGGAGGAAATAAAATAGTCACCAGGCAATTTTTACTTATAATTCGTTTGACTGCTCGAATCTCACAGAATAGTCATACTTTGTCTCACTTAGCATTTTATTTTTTGACGTGATAACGTCTTATATATAGATGAACGCCGGCTGCACGCACGAAAAATTATGACTCATTGTCACGTTCCGCCTGAGCCGAGTGTGCAAACGAGAGCGCGGAATAAGCGATAGAGAGGCACGATCGGCCTAAGTGTTCGGCATGTGACGCAATGTTTTCTTATGACGTTATCACGTAAAAGTATCGTCCGTAAACCGACTTTACAGACCACAATTTTTTTTTCCAGATTATATTCTAAGTTGTATTTTTACTCACCTAAGTTGTCTACGTTTGTTGGTTGTCTGTATCCTACCTTAACCGTACGGAGCGACATAGTAAATACTTTTTGTTAATACCTTTGCCGTGTGTTGTGAATCGCCTCTAAATTCTCTTTTGTCTGACTTAAGTTTTTTTTTTAAATGAGGATGAATTTTGTTTGTTCTGTCATTTTAGTATATTCTTACTCTTTATTTGTGTTTTGCTATTAAAATTATTCTTCTTAAAATCTTATCTTAACGTCACAGACCTGAAATTGTTTATGAATAGTTCAGTTGCTAAAAACGGTCAATGGCAGAAGTTGTTACATCATGGCGTTAACGTATTATCAGCTTTGGACTTTGGTAGCATCAAGCTGTTAATTTTTTCTACTAAGTACATCCGGTTAATGTTACTCTTTTAAATTTCCTGAAACATTTCAGATACTTCGCATTTCCAAAGTTCCGTATGAATCGTCCGAGAATATATGGCTGTTACGTGATCCGAATTATTTCGTAATCGGCGTTTTATTTAAAGTTTCTAGTGCAGCTTTGCATGCACAATATTGTGTATGAATATTTAAGAGAGTTCACTTTTGTATGTCCGATTAAAGTGGATGAGTTATATGAATTAATGATAGTTTTTGAAGAACTTTGGAAATTGGTAATTATAGGAGATGAGCATGTGATGTGGTGGAGGAGGGATGTCGTCATCTTAAGAAATGTTTGAGTAGGTATAAAGTTGGAGGTGGAGGTGGAGGTGGTGAAGGTGGTGGGATAAGAATGGAGAAAAGTAATAAAACGATGAATGGACTGAGTAAAAAGTAAAATATGTTATACAAAATGTATTGAGGAAGAAGAAACCCTGTGCCGATATGAATTAGGATCTTTCATAGAGTAATTAAATACCAATAGATAATAATTATTTATAATTATATATTTATTTATTATAACACCTTAAATCTATCATGACAGGTTACCCTAATGCGATAGTTAAGCCTAAATAATATATACCCTTCATGCGTTCTAATTATTAAATAAATACTGGTCTATTATAAACGAAATTCACAATAAATTAAACAAATATAGCACCTAAATTTAACTTAATTATAACATAACACCCTATAGGTCGCCAAAGTAAATTGTATCCTCTACCCTGTTGAGCGTGCCCAGCGCGCGCGTCAGCGGTGCTCGCTGAAGCATATTGGTGCGCGCGGTCGGCACCACCAGCAGCCGCGGCTGCCGCCGCCTGCTTACATAATCATCTGGTACGCACAGCCGAATTGACTGTAGTAAAGCTATTAATAGTTACCCCTCATTACAAGGAATAAGTATGTGATTAGTACTAGTTCCCGCTTAATCTCTAATTTATACTAACCAAACATTCCCAAATAATATATACATTTATACATACATAAACTCATGCCTTCTCCCCATGGGGGTAGACATAAACTACAGAACGCCACCTGCTACGCTTCTTATATACTCCTTTTACTTCGTTCACCTTCATACATCTGGTCATACACGCAAACCGGTTGCGAGAACTACGTAACTGACCTTTCTGAAGAACATCCTGCTGTTGAACATTTAGGTCACTATATGTCTTCCAAGGGCGTCCCGTCCCGGCGTTTCTACTCACATCTGCATTGTAAATACCTTTTGTTAGTTGACTTTTATTCATCCTCTCAGCATGACCTCTCAAGCTATATTAAATATAATTAAATAAATAATAAACGAATAGATAGACCTGCATAAAAAAATATTAATAGAATAAGTGTGAATGGAAATATTTTAATAGGATATATAATGTATATAATATAAAACTAGGAAATTAATAAAGCGCTCTTCGTCTCTCTACTTGTTAAAAAATTTGTTGTGCCCGACAGGTTCCATAATTCTTTCTGTTATTATTTATTTATTTACCACCTGTAATTGTGCATTATATTGTATTATGGATTGCAATAAACAATTTGAGATGACCAAACCATCTAAGCATGCTCTTTTTAATCATTGTCACTACATCTTCTTTTATACCGCACCGTTGCCTTATCACAACATTTTTCAGCCTATCATTCATAGCTACGCCACACATGCAGCTTCGGAAGGAACGCATTTCCACAGCTTTTATTCTACTTTCATGCTTCTTTTGCCACACCCAACATTCACTTCCATACATAAGCGTAAGCGCTAGCATACCATTAGAACAACCAGTCTAGCCTTTTTGGGCATCGAATGGTTGGCCATAATCGCAAGTATCACTTTTCAGCACCATTCACTTTATTTCCCGCATTTTCTCCCCTTTCCACATCTTCATCAATCTTTCCATCCCTTGTAAACTGACTCCCCAAATATACAAACTCACTCACTTGCTCCACACTCTTATCGTTTCGTTTTTTCACATCACACACCTCTTCTTCTTCAACACCATGACCTTCATCTTATTCACATTAATATTCATCCCTTTCATCTTATATGAAGTTATCGTTAACGAAAGATGTTTATTTTGAAACTGGTCTAATGGATACACGTCGCGCAACGCGCCGCTGGCGCGTTAGTGAAGCGGAACGCATTAGTAGGTACCTATCAGCTAGCTGTGCGCTCGCCTATTGATATTATTACGAATAGATTATATCCATATTATGCTGATTTCAAGTAGCACCAAAAAAAAAAGTATTGAACAAATAATGTAAATGTGTTCTATTACTGATACTGAACCACCAAAAAAAAATCGCGTACTGGTTGTTTTTGCGCACTTATTTTTTTATTTATAAGATATAATATAATATAAACAAAAAAGAAGTTTCAAATTCATGTGCCGGAAAAGGTTCTAAAAAAATAACAATTCACTCGTCTGAATTTCCCATCTACTTTTACGCAGACAACACAGCAGGCGCCGTAGGTAATCGTCAGAACCCCAAAAAAAGTTAGCAAAAACATCTAAAATACAAAACATAAACAAACCATTCGTACTTGGTCCCTATAATAATGAAGGTGTAACTACGGACGACCGTTCCCTTCCCTTTGGGGTCAAAGGTTTGGAAGGCTCTACGGATATTCAATTGGAAACTTCTCAATATCTTTGATGAAGCAAAGCGGATCATTTCGTTGGTCAATTTGTAAACATCCTTGTAAGGTATTTTTCGGGTGTTGCTTTTTTTGCTTCCGGGTCGGGCTTCTATAGTTTTGTCTTTTTAGGGTTCTATGTGTCCGAATGATAAAACAAAACCCAGGATCACCCGTGTGTTATTATTATCACTGTTCGTCTGTCACAGCCAATTTGCTCCGAATCTAATGGACCGATTAAGTTGAAATTTGGTACAAAAACATATCAATTCAAACACACAAACACATCACACCCAAACACATGTTACGTAAATAAATGAATTTTGAATATGGAGGTCACTTTTGGGAGACAAAAAAAGCAAAATTAAAAAAATATATATTGCACACTATACCGTGTGATATATCAAATAGAAGGCTGTTCATTGTGCGTGGTCCGACACGCATTTGGCCGGTTTTTTTTAATGAAATCCGTAAATATGTGACTGTTTCGGTGTACCTATGTGTGAAGTTCTTTTATGAGTAAGCTTTTGGATGATTTATGCAAAAAAAAAAAGATACATAGATTCGAAATCCAGCAGTCCTCACCGGTCACGGTTGTTTCGGGTAGTTCCTGTTTCGGATTAGGCGGGAGGAAACGCACGGGTGTTACCACTGTGTGGATCGCCCGGAAAATACGGTGGAGCATACGGTGGAGGTCTGCCCAGCTTGAGCAGAGCACCGCCGTGTCGTCACGGAGGCGCTCGGCGGCGGCGATCTCTCGCGTCCGACCCTGGTCCAGGCCATGGTCCGGAGCGAGAGTGCATGGGAGGCAGTCACCTCCTCCTGCGAAGAAGATTGCTCGCGAAGGAGGAGGCGGAACGCGTGAGGTAGCGGCAGTCTGTGCGCCCTCACGCCCCTAGTCACCGCAGGAGACGCCCTGGGTGGCGGGAATCGGTAGTCGATTCGCGGCCACCGTAGGCGCGGGCTTACGGACGGCGAGCTACGGGCAGCTCGCCGTCCGGTAAGGAACAGCAGTGCTATTCTATAACCATCTCACCGTGAAAACATAGGTGAAGTGCGCATGCAGTGAGCTGTCAATAGTGTCAATCCCAAGCATCAGGTGGAATTACAGCTCACTTCAAACTCACTTCACCTTAGTTTTCACCGTGAGATTTTGACAGATTATTTGATAATATCCCACCCAAAAAAAAGGAGCATAGGTAATATTTTTTTTTTCAGCAAACAATATTAACCAACGTTGTATTCCGAAACCGCCAACCGTACTGTCAGCGAGCGAGGTGACTTGGTCAGATGCTTATTTTAGTCCCGTGACTAAAAGAGGTATTTGATCAAGTCTTTTATTTTTTTCAAACATTATTACAGTTGCCATAATAAAAGTCACATGTTGGCAACTGACTTAGAATGAATATTTTGAATAAAAGTTTTGCAGCAAAATCAACAAATCGATATTCAATTGACTTTTACAGCCGTGGGAAGTAAAACAGCTGATCATTTTGTTCCTTATCCCGAGATTAGCTACAACTCATTCGTTATTCCTTTCAATAACTGTCACATTGATTTATCGTCGGATATCAATAAAGAAATATTAACGATTTAAATTGGCAATAGGATTCAAATCTATACAAATAAATAAAATTGTAGTGTCTGTTTGTATTGCTAAACTAACAACTTTTTAGTAATTGCAATTATGAAAGTATATAAGGTACTTATAACAAAAAAAACATGTTTTAAATTGTTTATCTACGCCCATGCTATAAATCCTCTATAAAAGTTTCTGAAACAGTTAGCTTATTGCCAACATTAAAACACCCAGTGTCATAGTAACCATAATAGCATCCAAATGGGAGTTATAATGTTGTACTGAATTTCATAATGCAACTCCTTTGCTTTTACGAGGATGATGATCCCTTCCTTACTCATCTATTTGATGAGTAAGGAAGGGATCATCATCCTCCCTTCCATTCTCACCACTCAATTCGTGGTATCTTTATGAATTTTAAAAAAGAACATTGTCACGCACTCGCGTTTCACTATACTATACCATAGCGTCGTATCCCGCCATTTTTTTTCGATATTAGTATGCAAAAACTGTTTCAGAACCTTTTATAGAGGATTCATGTCATGGGTGTAGATAAAGTCTTGTATGCAACTGTAATAATTAGGTATTAAAACACTCATGTGATAAGCCCACATTCGTGTTTTAATACCCCTTATTATAAAACAGTTGCATAAATAACTATTATCTGTCTGTATGTTTGTCCCGGCTAGTCTCAGAAACGGCTGGACCGATTTTGACTGGACTTTCACTGGCAGATGGCTGATGTTATAAGGAATAACTTAGAAAAAGCCACGTGGGCGAAGCCGCGGGCAACATAATTTTATTTGATGGGGCCCATTTATATGCATTAGGAGACATTATTGTGCACTCTTAAACTTATCAGTATAAAAAGGAGGAGGTTCTATGTTTGTAGCGTATGTATTTTTTTTTATGTTTGGCCGCCGATTTCTCCGTCAATTACGTTATTTGAAAGGATATGCTTCCAGATTGGTCCCATTTTTAACAAAATCCAGTTTTGATGATGTATTAGATTTTTGTATTTTCTAACAATGTTTAAAAAAAATAAAGTGCTATGAGTTCAGCGTCCATATATTCTATAAGGGACTCAACGCATAAACACTGCTAACGGCAGATAAGCGTTATGTTGAAGCTAAAATAAAACTAAGATACTTAAAATAAGACAAACAAGACAAAAAGACTTTTTACGTTCGCCTTTATAAGGTGGATTACAGACGAGCGACAAGTTGCGAAGTTGAGTTGTTTTTCTCCGGTAATACAGTTTTTCTGTGGCTTCTTGGTAAGTCCAACAATAAGTGCCATTGAATGTTATTGGATGTCACACTAAAAAATATTAAAATTTTTGAAGATTGTCTGGCAGTTTGAATACTTTATGCGGCCTACCCAAAATGTCGTTGAGCTCTTTAAGTTCTGAGTTCAGCTACACGTTTACTGATAAATGCGTGCACTAACTAGACAGATGGCCTGACCAAAATTATGTCTGAACTTTAAAAAGAGACTGATCTCTGAGTTTGTTTCCGTCTTTCTACTCAGAGAAGTCGGTTAGGAAACACCAAACTCATCTAGTTTTAAAACATAATTTAATGTTGACGTGTGAAAGTGTTTTTTTGAACCAATGGACAGAAATGAATATAATTTATCATTTATCATGTCAATAGCTCGTCCTGGGGGAAATAAAATAGTCACCAGGCAATTTTTACTTATAATTCGTTTGACTGCTCGAATCTCACAGAATAGTCATACTTTGTCTCACTTAGCATTTTATTTTTTGACGTGATAACGTCTTATATATCGATGAACGCCGGCTGCACGCACGAAAAAGTATGACTCATTGTCACGTTCCGCCTGAGCCGAGTGTGCAAACGAGAGCGCGGAACAAGCGATAGAGAGGCACGATCGGCCTAAGTGTTCGGCTTGTGACGCAATGTTTTCTTATGACGTTATCACGTAAAATTATCGTCCGGAAACCGACTTTACAGACCACAATTTTTTTTTCCAGATTATATTCTAAGTTGTATTTTTACTCACCTAAGTTGTCTACGTTTGTTGGTTGTCTGTATCCTACCTTAACCGTACGGAGCGACATAGTAAATACTTTTTGTTAATACCTTTGCCGTGTGTTGTGAATCGCCTCTAAATTCTCTTTTGTCTGACTTAAATTTCTTTTTTTTTAAATGAGGATGAATTTTGTTTGTTCTGTCATTTTAGTATATTCTTACTCTTTATTTGTGTTTTGCTATTAAAATTATTCTTCTTAAAATCTTATCTTAACGTCACAGACCTGAAATTGTTTATGAATAGTTCAGTTGCTAAAAACGGTCAATGGCAGAAGTTGTTACATCATGGCGTTAACGTATTATCAGCTTTGGACTTTGGTAGCATCAAGCTGTTAATTTTTTCTTCTAAGTACATCCGGTTAATGTTACTCTTTTAAATTTCCTGAAATATTTCAGATACTTCGCATTTCCAAAGTTCCGTATGAATCGTCCGAGAATATATGGCTGTTACGTGATCCGAATTATTTGGTAATCGGCGTTTTATTTAAAGTTTCTAGTGCAGCTTTGCATGCACAATATTGTGTATGAATATTTAAGAGAGTTCACTTTTGTATGTCCGATTAAAGTGGATGAGTTATATGAATTACTGATAGTTTTTAAAGAACTTTGGAAATTGGTAACTATGGGAGATGAGCATGTAATGTGGTGGAGGAAGGATGTCGTCATCTTAAGAAATGTTTGAGTAGGTATAAAGTTGGAGGTGGAGGTGGTGAAGATGGTGGGATAAGAATGGAGAAAAGTAATAAAACGATGAATGGACTGAGTAAAAAGTAAAATATGTTATACAAAATGTATTGAGGAAGAAGAAACCCTGTGCCGAAATGAATTAGGATCTTTCATAGAGTAATTAAATACCAATAGATAATTATTATTTATAATTATATATTTATTTATTATAACACCTTAAATCTATCATGAAAGGTTACCCCAATGCGATAGTTAAGCCTAAATAATATATACCCTTCATGCGTTCTAATTATTAAATAAATACTGGTCTATTATAAACGAAATTCACAATAAATTAAACAAATATAGCACCTAAATTTAACTTAATTATAACATAACACCCTATAGGTCGCCAAAGTAAATTGTATCCTCTACCCTGTTGAGCGTGCCCAGCGCGCGCGTCAGCGGTGCTCGCTGAAGCATATTGGTGCGCGCGGTCGGCACCACCAGCAGCCGCGGCTGCCGCCGCCTGCTTACATAATCATCTGGTACGCACAGCCGAATTGACTGTAGTAAAGCTATTAATAGTTACCCCTCATTACAAGGAATAAGTATGTGATTAGTACTAGTTCCCGCTTAATCTCTAATTTATACTAACCAAACATTCCCAAATAATATATACATTTATACATACATAAACTCATGCCTTCTCCCCATGGGGGTAGACATAAACTACAGAACGCCACCTGCTACGCTTCTTATATACTCCTTTTACTTCGTTCACCTTCATATATCTGGTCATACACGCAAACCGGTTGCGAGAACTACGTAACTGACCTTTCTGAAGAACATCCTGCTGTTGAACATTTAGGTCACTATATGTCTTCCAAGGGCGTCCCGTCCCGGCGTTTCTACTCACATCTGCATTGTAAATACCTTTTGTTAGTTGACTTTTATTCATCCTCTCAGCATGACCTCTCAAGCTATATTAAATATAATTAAATAAATAATAAACGAATAGATAGACCTGCATAAAAAATATTAATAGAATAAGTGTGAATGGAAATATTTTAATAGGATATATAATGTATATAATATAAAACTAGGAAATTAATAAAGCGCTCTTCGTCTCTCTACTTGTTAAAAAATTTGTTGTGCCCGACAGGTTCCATAATTCTTTCTGTTATTATTTATTTATTTACCACCTGTAATTGTGCATTATATTGTATTATGGATTGCAATAAACAATTTGAGATGACCAAACCATCTAAGCATGCTCTTTTTAATCATTGTCACTACATCTTCTTTTATACCGCACCGTTGCCTTATCACAACATTTTTCAGCCTATCATTCATAGCTACGCCACACATGCAGCTTCGGAAGGAACGCATTTCCACAGCTTTTATTTTACTTTCATGCTTCTTTTGCCACACCCAACATTCACTTCCATACATAAGCGTAAGCGCTAGCATACCATTAGAACAACCAGTCTAGCCTTTTTGGGCATCGAATGGTTGGCCATAATCGCAAGTATCACTTTTCAGCACCATTCACTTTATTTCCCGCATTTTCTCCCCTTTCCACATCTTCATCAATATTTCCATCCCTTGTAAACTGACTCCCCAAATATACAAACTCACTCACTTGCTCCACACTCTTATCGTTTCGTTTTTTCACATCACACACCTCTTCTTCTTCAACACCATGACCTTCATCTTATTCACATTAATATTCATCCCTTTCATCTTATATGAAGTTATCGTTAACGAAAGATGTTTATTTTGAAACTGGTCTAATGGATACACGTCGCGCAACGCGCCGCTGGCGCGTTAGTGAAGCGGAACGCATTAGTAGGTACCTATCAGCTAGCTGTGCGCTCGCCTATTGATATTATTACGAATAGATTATATCCATATTATGCTGATTTCAAGTAGCACCAAAAAAAAAAAGTATTGAACAAATAATGTAAATGTGTTCTATTACTGATACTGAACCACCAAAAAAAAATCGCGTACTGGTTGTTTTTGCGCACTTATTTTTTTATTTATAAGATATAATATAATATAAACAAAAAAGAAGTTTCAAATTCATGTGCCGGAAAAGGTTCTAAAAAAATAACAATTCACTCGTCTGAATTTCCCATCTACTTTTACGCAGACAACACAGCAGGCGCCGTAGGTAATCGTCAGAACCCCAAAAAAAGTTAGCAAAAACATCTAAAATACAAAACATAAACAAACCATTCGTACTGGGTCCCTATAATAATGAAGGTGTAACTACGGACGACCGTTCCCTTCCCTTTGGGGTCAAAGGTTTGGAAGGCTCTACGGATATTCAATTGGAAACTTCTCAATATCTTTGATGAAGCAAAGCGGATCATTTCGTTGGTCAATTTGTAAACATCCTTGTAAGGTATTTTTCGGGTGTTGCTTTTTTTGCTTCCGGGTCGGGCTTCTATAGTTTTGTCTTTTTAGGGTTCTATGTGTCCGAATGATAAAACAAAACCCAGGATCACCCGTGTGTTATTATTATCACTGTTCGTCTGTCACAGCCAATTTGCTCCGAATCTAATGGACCGATTAAGTTGAAATTTGGTACAAAAACATATCAATTCAAACACACAAACACATCACACCCAAACACGTGTTACGTAAATAAATGAATTTTGAATATGGAGGTCACTTTTGGGAGACAAAAAAAGCAAAATTAAAAAAAAAATTGCACACTATACCGTGTGATATATCAAATAGAAGGCTGTTCATTGTGCGTGGTCCGACACGCATTTGGCCGGTTTTTTTAAATGAAATCCGTAAATATGTGACTGTTTCGGTGTACCTATGTGTGAAGTTCTTTTATGAGTAAGCTTTTGGATGATTTATGCAAAAAAAAAAAGATACATAGATTCGAAATCCAGCAGTCCTCACCGGTCACGGTTGTTTCGGGTAGTTCCTGTTTCGGATTAGGCGGAAGGAAACGCACGGGTGTTACCACTGTGTGGATTGCCCGGAAAATACAGTGGAGCATACGGTGGAGGTCTGCCCAGCTTGAGCAGAGCACCGCCGTGTCGTCACGGAGGCGCTCGGCGGCGGCGATCTCTCGCGTCCGACCCTGGTCCAGGCCATGGTCCGGAGCGAGAGTGCATGGGAGGCAGTCACCTCCTCCTGCGAAGAAGATTGCTCGCGAAGGAGGAGGCGGAACGCGTGAGGTAGCGGCAGTCTGTGCGCCCTCACGCCCCTAGTCACCGCAGGAGACGCCCTGGGTGGCGGGAATCGGTAGTCGATTCGCGGCCACCGTAGGCGCGGGCTTACGGACGGCGAGCTACGGGCAGCTCGCCGTCCGGTAAGGACCAGCAGTGCTATTCTATAACCATCTCACCGTGAAAACATAGGTGAAGTGAGCATGCAGTGAGCTGTCAATAGTGTCAATCCCAAGCATCAGGTGGAATTACAGCTCACTTCAAACTCACTTCACCTTAGTTTTCACCGTGAGATTTTGACAGATTATTTGATAATATCCCACCCAAAAAAAAGGAGCATAGGTAATATTTTTTTTTTCAGCAAACAATTTTGACCAACGTTGTATTCCGAAACCGCCAACCGTACTGTCAGCGAGCGAGGTGACTTGGTCAGATGCTTATTTTAGTCCCGTGACTAAAAGAGGTATTTGATCAAGTCTTTTATTTTTTTCAAACATTATTACAGTTGCCATAATAAAAGTCACATGTTGGCAACTGACTTAGAATGAATATTTTGAATAAAAGTTTTGCAGCAAAATCAACAAATCGATATTCAATTGACTTTTACAGCCGTGGGAAGTAAAACAGCTGATCATTTTGTTCCTTGTCCCGAGATTAGCTACAACTCATTCGTTATTCCTTTCAATAACTGTCACATTGATTTATCGTCGGATATCAATAAAGAAATATTAACGATTTAAATTGGCAATAGGATTCAAATCTATACAAATAAATAAAATTGTAGTGTCTGTTTGTATTGCTAAACTAACAACTTTTTGGTAATTGCAATTATGAAAGTATATAAGGTACTTATAACAAAAAAAACATGTTTTAAATTGTTTATCTACGCCCATGCTATAAATCCTCTATAAAAGTTTCTGAAACAGTTAGCTTATTGCCAACATTAAAACACCCAGTGTCATAGTAACCATAATAGCATCCAAATGGGAGTTATAATGTTGTACTGAATTTCATAATGCAACTCCTTTGCTTTTACGAGGATGATGATCCCTTCCTTACTCAGCTGTTTGATGAGTAAGGAAGGGATCATTATCCTCCCTTCCATTCTCACCACTCAATTCGTGATATCTTTATGAATTTTAAAAAAGAACATTGTCACGCACTCGCGTTTCACTATACTATACCATAGCGTCGTATCCCGCCATTTTTGTTCGATATTAGTATGCAAAAACTGTTTCAGAACCTTTTATAGAGGATTCATGTCATGGGTGTAGATAAAGTCTTGTATGCAACTGTAATAATTAGGTATTAAAACACTCATGTGATAAGCCCACATTCGTGTTTTAATACCCCTTATTATAAAACAGTTGCATAAATAACTATTATCTGTCTGTATGTTTGTCCCGGCTAGTCTCAGAAACGGCTGGACCGATTTTGACTGGACTTTCACTGGCAGATGGCTGATGTTATAAGGAATAACTTAGAAAAAGCCACGTGGGCGAAGCCGCGGGCAACATAATTTTATTTGATGGGGCCCATTTATATGCATTAGGAGATATTATTGTGCACTCTTAAACTAATCAGTATATAAAAGGAGGAGGTTCTATGTTTGTAGCGTATGTATTTTTTTTTATGTTTGGCCGCCGATTTCTCCGTCAATTACGTTATTTGAAAGGATATGCTTCCAGATTGGTCCCATTTTTAACAAAATCCAGTTTTGATGATGTATTAGATTTTTGTATTTTCATCAACAAATCAAGCATTTGCATTCAGAAAGTATTCGGTGAAGTGGAACTGATGAAGAAGACCACAGATGGCCACCGGAACTCCTGAATGATAAGTATTTCACGGGTGGCGATAATATATTATCTCGATTAAGATAGTTAAGCGAAGCAAATTTAAATAAATGGTTCTGATCAAAATTATACTATCAAACTAATCTGATGATGAAGCCGGAAGGTACGCATCGGAACTCCGTAATAAAACGATGTATCCTAGCCGTCTTTGGGCTTATTGGAATTTTCATGAGATGCGCTCGGGCTATAAATGATTTTTAACCAACTTAAAAAAAAGGAGGAGGTTCTCAATTCGTCTATATAGGGTGTATCTATTCAAACACAAAAATTTTAAGAGATACACCTATAGGTGGTAAAGAAGCCATGGAAACGTGTTTTTTTTTATTAATCTGTGTATATTATTAAAAAAAATAAATAATTTAAAATTACTTGATATGATGATTAATTATCAAAATTCACCACGCTCGTGCCGCCACCGTCGCGTTTTTTTTTTTTTTTTTTTTGTCAAAAGTTTTTTATTCATATTTTATCTGAGTGACCTTAAAAAGAGTACGGCTAACTATGCTATTATTATTCATCAACCGAATTATTACGGTAAAATTTGTATGGCTTGAAAAAATACATAGATCTCCAATAACAGACTACATGTACCTACCTAAGCATTAATTAAGAGCTTTCCTTACCCAGTAAACTCAATTCACCGGACCAAAAAACATACGCCGGCAGAAAATATGAGGATCATAACCACAGCCTAACTAAATCAGGCTTCCGTAAGCTCAGTGTTGACCAGAATACTTTGTGAAAATCACGCTAAAGTCCACAGTAACATACCAGAGATCTAATAGAAAAACTAGTGCTTCAGAACTATTTGCTCCCAGTATTTGCAGCCACATTTCGCTCAGATATTTCTAGGCTATGTCTCGTAGCTTTTGTATTTAATATGGCTACTAGACTTCTTACGGATTTTTTTTCGTATTTGGCACTGGGTTTGAGGAAATTAGGTCGTATAGGATTGTATTTATTTGCCAGGATATTAGCTTTTTGGCTAGGATAGTAATATCAATATTATATTTTTAGGAATATTAATAAGTATGTATGTGTATTTGTATGACCGTAGCAGGTGGCGTTCTTTAGTTTCTGCCTACCCCCACGGGAAAAAGGCACCAGTTTATTTATGTAGGCATGTGTATGCATTTTGAGGTTTCATTTATTTGTATATTCGACATTTATGTGACTACGATCTTTCTAATAGGCACACTCAAACTTTTTAATTTTTGAATTGTTTCTATTACGGACGCTTCTAACGTGCACGTCTTTCTACATTGTTCTCACATGTTTAACTTCAACATGAATGATGTAATCCATATTTTGTAACAATATTTTGTTTTAAAAGAGTGTCCATGGAGTTTCTTGTCCGTTCTTCTCCATAGGAACCTACTACGCTTTGGAATGGGCAACTAGCTTCATCTTTCTGACTGACCGACCCCTTGACAATTCAAAAGTGCCTGTAATTGGTTTATTTGAAATAAATGCTTTGAGTTTGAGTTTGAGTTTTGAGTTTGAAACAAACGGTGTCAAAGACTAAATAATCAGCAGTCAAATATTGTCCAAAAGTAATAATAATAAATTCGTTTATTTGCAAACAAGAGTCACTGTTACATAAAAAAGCTCTGCCTCCTGAACTAGGTAGTTAACCTGTATCTCAGGAGACAGAAAAGTAGCCGTAGTCTGCACTATTATTTATCTCTTTTCTCGATCACACATTTTATTACTGAATCGATCAGCTCGTGACACACAGATAGCTCTAGCTAACACATTGCGGGAGATACCGCTCTCCAGCTTAGCGCGCTCGCACACGGCATACTTTTTTTAGGTCCTACAATCGGTCAGAATATTTAGCCAAGTTTTAGCACCGACTTCGTGACCGAATCAAATCGACGCACACGAGCTCAAATACGTAATTATTTTTTGTACGCAACGGACTGTGTATGCGTCCGATATTAGTACAAGTACATTTCAAAACGTTAGATTTTCCTCCAGCAATAATGTCGGCCATAATGTACCTACCGATTTTTTGTATGACCTACGTTTTCTAGGACTCTCGATTCCATTAGTTTCATTTAGCTCCTACAAAAAATCGGTCACCGATTGTATGCCGTCTACGAACGCTCTTAACCTCTCTCATTTCTCGCTCTCCGTTAAACTTTATCAGCTTAGCCGGTAAATGTTCACGGGAGCGATTTATTTCGCAGCAGCCCCCACGGATATCGAGCGTGCGGCCAATTTCGTCACGTACACTGGCGTGCGCTTTGTCAACGCCACGGCCACGAAATAAACGTATTTACCGTGGCTTGAATTAATCATAAACCATTGCTGCCAACCGATGGGTTAGTTTTAAGCGTTGGGAGTGTGAGGTCTAAGCTTTCGTGTAGTTTAGGTGACGGAAAAGAGTTTGTGTGTTTTTGTTTTCCGTGATTAAACTATTTGTATATCTAGAAACGTTTCTTAGTGAAAATAAGAATTCTTCTTTTTCTGTCAATAGACCAACTCAAAATAATCAATGTAAAATTTTTAATGAAATTAAACCTACTTATAATAAGTATTTGCGCCCTCCTCTTCGCCAAAGTAATTAATCCATATAATCCTGAGTAACACGGAACCCATTATTCTACCCACTAATTCATTTCAACACAATTGTCATAGTCTTGATTCCAGATAGATTGAAACTCAGCAACTTGCATTTCTCGATAGCTGAATTGAAACCTGTTCAAACACGGTTTAAGTTTCCAACGACGCAGTGGATTTGTGAAAATTTACACGAGTACTCACTATTCATAAGTGGGTTTAAACTTGCAAAACTGGATTTGAAAACTTTGGTGGTGTCTGCTAGAATTTTTGCGTCAGTTTTTCGACGCGATCATACGTTGGTTGAAGTAAAAATTATTTGATACTTTTTCAGTACGGTTTTCTTTTTGAGGTTCGTTAAATTGGTTTGTAAAGCGTGTTTTAATTCCTTAGTACATCATTGTTCAAGAAAGCCCATAGAAAACTATTATTGGTAGAAAACAAAAGAAAACGCTTACCAATCAATTATAATAGATTAAAAAAAAAACATCCAACGATTATAAAACCGTCAAGTTCCTAAATATAAATCAATCCAATTACATTTACAGATCTCAAAAAAATGTGATTACAATAGTTCTTGGTAATGCCAGGATTACACTACGCACGAATCCGCATCAATTACCGAAGTAGCACGCAAACATGGACTTATCAAACATTTACCATTACGATTATTTAATAGGCCTCTATACCGAATTTCGGCCATAGCGACCAATCTCAGCGGAGACCAGCCTTCGGCGCGGAAGATATTATAGTGCACAAGTATGTGCGCAGCAGGTGCACTCTCTCTTCCCCATAGTCCGATGGGACAGCCGTTTGACACGATCGGAGAGAGATCAGGCGCTTGGCCAACGGCTCAACGTCCTTTCGAGGCACGGGGTATCACACCGCCGGCTTCCAAACTCCGGGCTGTTACTATGAAATTCCTGATGGAAAAACCCAATGACACTGCCCGACCACGTTTACTGAGGAAGACCAGGTCCGCTCATTCTATTTTTTTTCTTCTAAAATTAAGAATTAAGCAAAACTATTACGCGTAATTGTGCGATGGCCCAGTAGTTAAAGCTTCAAAATTAATCAAAATCAAAATATTTTATTTCACATAAACCTACATGGGCAATAATGAAACCTCAGAAGCTAGATGCACGGTTGCGCAAGAGCCGGCAAGAAACTCCACGGTTACTCTTTGAAAAATATTTGGCTTTTACAATATTTTCAAATAATAGTGATAATAGGTATGGTAGGAAAGTGTAGGCCTTTCAACAATTACCAGGTACTTAACAAAATAGAAAAGTGCCAACAAATCTACACTCTACCATAGGCCTACAACGTTCTCACATTCACAAAATAGAAAAGAATCTGTATAAAAGATTTAAAAAAAGATATATATATTATTATATTAAAATGAAAACCTATAAACCAAATGACATGATTGCCATTACAACTACAGTAACAAATCTGAATAAATATCATGTCCACAAAAGCCACTAATAAAGAATTGGAATTCGATTTGTACGCCACTTCGCCACTCAAGCACCAGGTTGTGAGTTCAAATCCGGGCAAGTACCAATATGATTTTTTCGATTCATATGTAATCTCTGAGTTTATCTTGGACTTTACTAACATCTACATATTATATGACTTTATTCAGCATAATGTAAGAGGGCACGCCTTTTATGACAGGACACTTTTATTTAGGGATTAAGTTTTGTTTAAATTTTTAGTTTTTTGCTTGAGTATAGTTTTTATTATATTTGCTGTTATATTGCCGTGTGCTAGCTGACATATGGCAAATAATTTAATTTACTCATCTGTGTCTCGTAATGTTGATTACTTTGCATAGCTACTATTGAATAGAATCAAGTTTGTCTAACTGAACAGATAGCTGTGCTGCTGGGCAGTTTGTTGCGCCACTTCTTCCCAGCTAAAGCATTAGGAAGTAGTAAATGGCGGGCGTTTTGGGGGACTGACTTATATAATTTTGATGTTCGAAAAGTGCTGATGCTCAGCCTAATTTGAATAAATGACTTTTGATTTTGATCGGTGAAGGAAAAACATTGTGAGTCTGAAATCCTTAACCGGTCTTAAGCAAACGTGGTAATCATAGCTCGTGCTCATGCTCGTCTCTATATAAGAAGAGACCTTTGCCCTGTAGTGGGATGATAATTGGCTGGTACTCATAATAAAGCTGAAGAGTTTGTTTGAACGCGATAATCTCTGGAACTATTAGTAGGATTAAAATATATCTTTTTGTATTTGATAGCCCAATTTTTGAGTGAATGCTATAGCCTGTTTAATATCACGCTAACACCTGTAGGAGCCGAGCAAAGAGAGAAAAATTTAGAAGGAACGCTAAGCGAAAATGAAGGAATAGGCGGGCAGGCGATGCGATGCGACGGGATGGGTAGGGGGAACAATAAATTATACGCAGAAGAAGTCGCAGACAGAAGCTATTTATTTCTACGCGTAATTCTTAATACAAGAAATAACGACCAACCAACAGACCCGAAGGTTTATATTGCATACCTTTAAAAAAAATACAAATAAAATAAAACTGTAATAAACAAGATGTTTCTTATTCACAAGCTAAAAACTAAAAACTCTTGATGTTAGCACTATAATAGAACCTCACAATTGTATTAACACAATAATAAAAACCTTTTTAATACTAAAAAAAAATTGTAAAAATTAAAAGTAACTACCAGAAACGAAGAAGTCTTTATAGAACGGCAGGTCGCATACAGTACTAGCAGATAGTACTGGCGAGGGAAAGCGAAAAGCTGTTGTCTTAAATAAATAAAGAAATGGTCCCTTTTACAAAACGTATTATGTTGATATTCTTGCTCAATGAGCTGCTTCAGAAAAGATTAAAAATTCATTTTGTTCAGCATCAAGCTCGTTTTTGTTTGTTAAGTGGGTTGATGATCAAAAGGAGTATTAGGTTTAAATAATAATTGTGGTTTCGGGTTTTGTAATGGAAGATGTGTTAAAGAAACTTAGTACGAGTAGTAACTCAATAATCATAATTATGTGGTGATTTTAATATCAACTTATTAGAAAATAACTCGAATACTGTCAGATTATTAAGTCTTTTTAGGTCATTTGATTTGTCAAATACTACTACTACTCCATCACTGAGTTTACTACTGATAAATAGAGGTATGACGATTCCGACTTGCTAATTAAACACTTATAATTTTATTATTAACATAAACGGGATATTTACCATGTTTATTAATTGTTTTGAGTTCCCGATATTTCGTTTAGTTTATCCGTGATTGTGGTGCTTGCAACAGCTCCGAAATATCGGGAACTCAAAACAATTAATAAACATGGTAAATATCCCGTTTATGTTAATAATAATATTAGTGACCATGACAGTTTAAAAACTTATGATTTTATTTATTACCTGTTTACATAATTATCTGACATGTTTTTAATTGAATGATTTTTTTGTTTTTGTAATCTATTGAGTGACATGTCAATAGATTACAAAAACAAAAAAATCATTCAATTAAAAACATGTCAGATAATTATGTAACGCTTTCATATGTATGTTGCAAAATATTCAAAAACTTTTAAAAATGTGTGCAAAATAGCTAAAGCTCTTTATACTAACAATAAAATAAAATCAGCTGATGATAAAATAAAAACTACTTGCCAACCACTCAAAATACCGTGTAGATCAATTGGGTGCTAGCCGATAGCAAAGAAAGGTGAGTCGTATTCAGCCATCTTTCTGTTGAATTTGGATTGGGTGAAAGGACAGAATTTCGTTCGTACTACCACATTTTTTCATTCTAAAACCAGCGTAAACTTACAGTCCACTCCTCTATTCCACAATACCTTAATATTTTTTTAGCTCTCCTTGTATTTTTTTATAACTTATATTATATAGTTTATTGTATACCAGAAAATACATAGCAAAAAATAAATTGAATGCTACAAAACATACAATGGGCGGCCATATCGCTTTCTTCGATATCTTCCAGGTAACCTTGGAATCGACAGTGATTGCGTGGAAATAAAAATGGGGTTGTCATTGGTGCAAAATAATAAGTATATAGATACAATAATACTGTATTAGATACATTGATATTTATAAGACATGTGTGATTGTGGCGGTACTAAGCATCAAAGACCTGACGTCACAAATCCTGCATCGCGCTACCCAGAGTTTACCGCGCGACTAGCATGTATACAATATCCCGACATCAACTGTTGGGCAGTTGCCCACCAGACACAAAACCCGTCTGGTCGGCGGATCCTCCCTTTACTATAGAGTATGAGTGAACTTTACACCCTGTTCCTCATACTTCTAAATGATGTCTTCGAGTGTTTGGCTCAAAGCTCTCATTATTATACTAAGTCTACATTTTCCCATATTAAATTCTACTATACAAAAGTCAAGATTTACAATAAATACTATATGCTATTCCAAAGCAATCCATTAGTCGAAAATAAATTGTAAAAAAAAAACAAAGGTACTCGCAAGGTAAAAAGGTTAAAAAGGTATTTAAAGCTTACTTCGAACGCCAGATTACGATGTCCCCTAAATTAAGTCGGAGAGTTGCAAGTGATGAATATTTAAAACTAAGGAAAGAAATGGGGTCCGCTTCGATCCTACCTTTAGGGGTTTGTCCCGCTAAACGTAACAAATAATTTTAATAATTTGATGGAACTTACAATCGCTTATGAGCGTTTTAATTATTAAACTGTCATGGTCACTAATACCTCTAATATAATATATAATAATATATAATATTCTTTTTTTTTTTTTAAATAAACGGGATATTTACCATGTTTATTAATTGTTTTGAGTTCCCGATATTTCGGCGCTGTTGCAAGCACCATGGTCACGGATAAACTGAAGTCACTGCGGGTGGGTGTTTATGAGCAGACAAAACGGTCTACCCTCTTTCTTGTTCGTTTTTTGCACTCAGTACCGCTACCACTGTCACTCGCAACTCGATTCTGTTCCCGACACACAAAACTCACTGTGTCCGCTCGCGAACTTTTTTCGGCACTTCTTCGGTTTTTACACAGCTGAACCACTGGATTCCAAGTTAATAAACATGGTAAATATCCCGTTTATTTTAATAATAATAGTTTTAATTATTGTTCTGATGGAATAAGATTTTATTTCCTGATACCTATAGGTGTAATACATCTTAAAAGACTCGTGGATAAATAATAATAGCCAGTCGATTGAAGGTTAAGCTACGCTTGGCGAGGTCGGTCCATGGATGGGTGACCATCTATTATACATCGAGACCCACCCCGGAAAGCACATTAAACCTTCGGTACCGGTTGGTGAATTGCAGATCTTTGACAGTCCTTACGGGTAGGTCCATTAACTACTTCTGTATGTTGTAAATGTATTGTCGGTCACAACGATGTCACTTTTTTGAAATTAAAGAATTATTATTATTATTTCCTTTATTTCATTTATAAACATATAATTTACATTTTTAAATATTTTAATAAAAACATACAAAAATAAAAACATTAAAATATAAAAAAAATATTATTATTATATATCGAGACCTCTCCGTGTCTCGGAAAGTACATTAAACTGTCGTCGGTACCGTTGGTGATTTGCAGATCTTTGACAGTCCTTACGGATAGTTAGAAACCTGAAAGTCTGACAACCAGTCTTACCAAGGGGTATCGTATTACCCAGTGACTGAGTTGTGGAGGTCAGATAGGCAGTTGGTCCACGTAAAATACGTATATAGCAGCATCCGGTTAGACTGGAAGCCGACCCCAACAAATGTAGTTGTTGTTTATTTAAAAATCAGAGAGTTGGCTTTCTAATAATGAGCGATCACTTAAGAGGGTACCGAGCGCTCAGTGGCACCCTCATCGTTTGTTTGGTGATTTCTTTTATTTTAGAATGAAAATGCAGAAAATAAGCATGTTACGTTGTGCTCCACAAGACTATACATTATTATTATCACAAACAGTAGTTTTACGATGTTTTGTTTTATTGTAATCCTTAAAACGGAGTTTAATGGCCACTATTTTCCAAGTGTTCGAACTGAGTGCACGCTTGACTCGAGCGTCCGGCGGGGCGGCGCGTGCGGCGTTCGTATTAAAAACATGCAATCCCTCACCAGTGTCCTGAGTGGCGGCCGAGCGGCGCGGCACGGGGAGCGAGCTTGTTTGCGGTGAGCGGGGCGTCGAGCGTGGCGTCGCGTGCAGTTCAAACCAGTTTGTGTTTGCGTAGAAAACTCCCCACACAGCCTTCTTTGTTTAAATATCGAGTCATAAAAATATATAAGCACTCATTTTCTTCTATCTTCTACATAAATACATATCATTAATATTGTACGACCCCGATGCCATGATGAAAAATAATTCTCACATGAACGCTAAGCGTGCACTAAGGTCACTCGACGAACGCTCTTTCGCCGCTTGCACGCAACGCAGAACGCCCCGCCTAAGATTGTTCGGCGCGCCGCTCGCCGCCACTCAGGATACTCGCGAGGGATTGTATGTATTTAACATGAACGCCGCACGCGCCGTCCCGCCGGACGCTCGAGTTGAGCGTGCACTCGGTTCGTACCCTTAGGATTACAATAAAACTTAACCATGTAAAACTATTGTTTGTAATAATAATAACGTATAGTCTTGTGGACCGCAACGTAATATGTATTTTCTGCATTTTCATTATAAAATAAAATAAATCACCAAAAAAACGATGAAGGCGCCACTGCGCGCTCGGTATCCTCTTAAGTGAGGTTCGATGTGAACTTAGACTAACATAGGTGACGTTGATGCATCTCAAAAGCTAGCTGCTGTTTGTATTTACATTTGGGTAGCTTGAAAGCTCGACCCAATCTTCTCGGAAAAAATGTTAGCAGGTGATCAATATTAACACTGGAACCGTAGCTCTTTGTTCATTAGCAAAACTGGCTTTGATGAAAAATCGGGAGGTCTTACTATCACGCTTGTTATGCTAATTTTTTAGGGTTTCGTACCCAAAGGGTGCCAACTCTACTGTATTACTAAGGCTCCACTGTCCGTCCGTCTATCATAGGGCTGTGTCTTTTGAACCGTAATAGATAGATACTTGAAAATTTTAAAGAAAGTGTACTACCAAAGCCTGTATAACAACAATTTTTTATTTTTATTTTTAAGTTAAAAATAAATGGGCGTCCCCATACAAGGAACGTGTTTTTTTCGGCGTGTTCTGGTTGTGTTTTTTTAATAAAGATTTTTTTTTAATATGTATTGTTAAATATTGTACAGTGGTACGGAGCCCTTCGTATGTGATTCCAACTCGCAATTTGCCGTTCTTTTCAACATGATGATTTTATTGCCCTTTTGTGCTAACATAGGCTAAATAGTAGTCAAAAACCGAACAAGAATAAAATTCCAGGTAGTGACAATATGTACTAAAGACACCTCTAATAACGAACTTTTCGTATTTGTGAAATATGTGTCAGGCAACCCAAAATAAGGAGATAATACACTACAAATAGAATAATAAAAAAAATTGGAATCTACCTACATGTTTAATTTTAACCCCGGTAATAACCAGACCATCGAAACGCACTCTAATAAAAAACATATTTTAAATTCCTAAGCACGTTATAGAAGCAGGTTGGCTTGTTAAATGTGTAGATTAAGTGGCTCTGGATAGCTGTGCCCAATGATATCTGCTACATAATGAATCAAACGCTTAAGAGGATGACGGGATAAGCAGGAATGACGTTGTTTCCTAATTCGGAAAAGATAATGAAATTATAAATGTGCAAATTCGTTCGAAACAAATGAACGTAGCGTTTTTTTTTTTATTCGAAGTTGAAATTAAATAGAAATGGTCGTATAGAACATAGAACAAAACTGCTTTATTTTGTTTACTAGCTTTTGCCCGCGATTTCGTCCGCGTGAAATTTATTGTTCTCCCGTTCTCCAATTCATCATCGGTGTAGGGTATCCAAGGTCGCTGGATGGCGTAGAACATCCAGCGACCAATATAATAATGTTTTTAGTATGCTACTGCGACTGCCTCCTTTTTGTAGTGCCTCAGAAATGTTCGCGGTACCCCATACCGATGGATTTCATGACATCATCCACAAAAAAATACGGCCTCTCTCCTAAGCAGAATAAGAGGCAGTCATAATAGTATCCTGAAGGCTGTAGCAGCAGATACTTCCTCTGCCATAATAAGGCAGTTTGTGCGAAGACTCATACCATCGTTTCTGGATGTCTAGTTGTTGGGCGATTTTCGCATTCCTGTTACTAACAATTTATGGATGTTTTAGTTGTCCGAAATAAAATTATTTTATTTATTTATTTATTCTCGAAATACCAAAAATCCGTTCCATGTATGAGAATATTAATTATCTTCAGATTTTTTTTTATTCGTGAATTTTCGCTTGTTTTAATAGTTATTCGGGGCGAAGATAAATCCAGAAAATCAAAGATTATAAAATCGGTCCTGGTTCTTAAGTTAAAATGGTGTAACTAACCCGACTATGTTTTATAAATATTAGGTGTATCTATTCATACACGCGCTCGCGCCGCGCGCCGTTCGTCGCCGCGTCCGGGCGGGTCATTCATATACTTACTGACTGACTGAGGTTGGAGGTTTTTTGAAAAATGTCTCAAGCAATTTTAACATTATAATAATTATTACGTAAAAATAAAAACACATTTTTTAATTTCGTTGCTACGGCTTTTTTACCACCGTGATATATGTATGATGTTTATCTTAAAATATTTCGTGTATCAATAGATACACCTTACATATTATATAGGGTATTTAGATTTCAAACACATCCACAAACGGTAAAGCCTTGGTTTCCTGAGAACACGGTGAATGGTCACATAATAACGGTGGTCCATCAGGCATGGACAATGCAGTTTTACAACGTACTATATAATAAGCGATAAATTTACAGTATAAGCTGACCTCTTATTGTACGGAAATCTTATACAATGCAAGATCAGCTTAAACTGGAAATTATGGTTTGACATGTAGCTGTATGTACAGTCAGTTACCACAATTAGCTGAGTCCCCTTTGCTTAAATGGTTGAGGTTGTTTTACTAACAAATCGTACGATTTTCATTTTTTTTTTCTAGTTTTGGGTAGATTTTGTATGGGTATTTAAATTAAATTAAGAATTATAAAATTCTATCGGTCCGTATTCTAAAAAATCTCAACCATTTATGCAAGGGGGGAACAGCTAACTGTGACAACTGACTGTACCACATTTGCTCATAATTTTCTGTCATGTTTCTCAAGATTTAGTGCGCCAATACCACAAAGTGTTATTGTCAAAAAATGTTAACGCTAAAGCAACCAAGATG
Organism: Dryobota labecula; assembly: GCA_947523025.1. Classification (NCBI taxonomy): domain Eukaryota; kingdom Metazoa; phylum Arthropoda; class Insecta; order Lepidoptera; family Noctuidae; genus Dryobota; species Dryobota labecula. The sequence continues at coordinate 25,799,831 of OX383287.1, read as the reverse complement.
GGTACTCATAAACATTACTTACTCTATATAACCCGAAATAATTTAGGGTCATATTTTCATATAAATAGGTATAGTTGAGCAATTAAGTCGTCGCTTAATTAACAAAGTTTTAGCTCTTACCCTAGATTCAACCGTCCAGAGTGTAGGTCAAGCGGTTTTATATGTTATGTAATTTGTAAATAAACTACACCCAAGTTAAATTAGAACCTAGTTTTTGGGCTAATAAGGCAAATGTGCAGTTGGATTGTGATAACGAATTAATGTTTCGAATTCATTATGTAAATGTGTGTGAATGTTCTTGTCCGTTTGGTAATGGCTGGTTTTATTGGAGCCAGCTGCCAACTTATGCAGGATATATTAGAATAATATCCTTCTGTAAATTGACCTGGTGCAGGACAAACAAAAAAAAACCGACCGAGTGCGTGTCAGGCCACGCACAATGAAGGGTTCCGTAGTTGGGCTGGAAAATTTCAACCCCACTTTATGTGCAAGAAACAAAAAAAACTCTTGTTTTGCTTAAGTTTTTTATCAAGGTTTTATTTTACCACTTTGTCAGCGTGATTAATATGTATACCCATACCAAATTACAGCTTTCTAGTACTAAGACAGACAGACGAACATGATGAAACTATAAGGGTTCCTTGTTGACTACGGAACCCTAAAAATAAAATTATCTCAATCAGATCTTTTCGCTTTTCTTTTTTGTTTTCACAGGTAAGAGATGACGTATGGCATAAAGAGGAGAAGGCCCTTACACAGCAGCAGGTGTAAAGGCTCCTACAAACAGGCGCGGCACGCAACGCGACATAATGAGACCGCTCGTCTTGCGGAATGCGGTGTCTTTGTGACGCGTCGCGTATCACGCCTGTATATAGGAGCCTTAACAAGGATGAAAAGGATGATGACAAAGATCTGACCACATCCCGAGACGAACGAGTATTTATTTGTTATGGGCTCTAAAAATAACTGAATTACTAATAATTGACTGCCTCGTTGTTCTGGTGGTTGCAAGCGCTACTACTGTGCGTGAGGTCCTGGGTTCGATTCCCAGGTCGGAGTAGCTGGATTGTGCCCGGTTGGCGGCAATAGGCTTGCCCCCTATTACATGGGACTTAAACATAATTGGCGAAATGTGGGTCTACCCCCTATAGGTACATCTCTGCCTAACCCTTCGGCGAAACAAGGCGTCATGTTATGTTACTAATAATTAATACCCCTTCATCACTGACGCAACTTCCTGGCCGCATCTCCAACTTGACCACTGCCACTTTTTTATGCACTTTTCCTCAGAGAAAATAGTTTTATGGCGCGTTTACATTAGGTCGGTTAGGCCGTTTTCGCGTGCAACCGTATTGGGTCAACGATTAGTGTAACCAGGTATTCGGTTGGCCGTATTTGGTCGCGGCCCGTATTTGGATGGTGAGACGCCCGCCGCTCATTTGCTTGGTCAGAATGCGGTCGTTGGATTCGGTGAACCAACGTAATGTAAACAACCCAATTCGGTTAACCGATCAGGTTTAACCGAAAGCGGTCGCCGAATACGATGGCCGACCTAATGTAAACGCGCCATTTTTTTCTCTCTCAAAATGGTACAATTTTGATTCATAGTGTGGCGGTATCAACAACGCCACATGCGAACTACGCATCAAAGACCTGACGTCACAAATCCTGCATCGCGCTATCAGAGTTTACCGCGCGACTAGCATATGTACAATATCCCGACATCAACCGTTGGGCAGTTACCCGCCAGACACAATACCCGTCTGGTCAGTGGATCCTCCCTTTTCCATAGAGTATGAGTGAACTTTACACCCTGTTCCTCATACCTCTAAATTGGTGACCCCGACGTCATCAAGTTACATTTTCTAGTTATAGTTTATAGACGCAGTCGCTCAGAAATGTTCTGGCTAGCGGCTTGCGCTTTGCGGTCTAAATTGATAGTGAGTGTGGTTTGCGTAGTTTCCCGAAAATTGATGTAAGATTTATCATAACATTACAATTCTTAGGTTTCCACGTGGAAGATATCATACTCAAAGCAATAATTCGCTATTTCAACCGCGATAAATGTGTGTAATTTACCTTGAGTAAATATGCATGTTTCCATATATTCTGGTACATACATTACTTATCATTACGCGTAGGAATGAGCAAGTATACTGTAACAATATTTCTGTATTATTATTTGCTTTCGTTCCATTCACATTCTTGTGTATTTAATAAACACAGTATCATGTTGTGGTTGGTTGCTTTAATACGTTACGTGTTTTGTTTTCATCGCATACAAAGTTTTGTTGCTTAGGAGAACTCTGGTTCGTACACGAGACGATGATATTTTGTTTTGATTAAAATGAACACTGGAAACTATACATCGTATAACATAACCACGTCTGAAAGAAGAGGTTACTGTTTTAGTGGTATGATGAACAGGGTGTAAAGTTCACTCATACTCTATAGCAAAGGGAGGATCCTCCGACCAGACGGGTGTAATTATGTCTGGTGGGCAACTGCCTGACGCTTGATGTCGGGATGTTGTATATATAATGCTAGTCGAGCGGAAAACTTTAAACCCTTTAAAAGCTGCATTAAGCCCAAACTTTGTAAAAAAGGGTACCATAAAATTTCTGATTATTTAGATTCTAAATAAACATAAATTTTATGGTAGGTAGCCTTTTTTCTAATTTTTAGAAGACACAAAGATTGGGATTGAGCTGCTCGCTCTGCTAAGCCTTGTGATAAAACCATAAAACTTGACATTTTAGTTATTATTTTAATCATTAAACACCACTATAAACAAATATTAACTTTGCTAATTATTATAAACAATATTACATGAATATTTACTTTGAAAAGTATTATAATTAATTTAATTAGTGTGAATGTGAGCACTATGTGGGTCATTTGTTTATGCACAAGAAAAGAGTGGCCTATGTAGTAATCATAGGCCACTGTTTTCTTGTGCCATTCCCCAAGTTCCTGCCTCATCTAGTAAAGTTACCTTTTGTAAATAAATAAATCCAGATTCTGCTGCTATCTACCAATAACCAATTAATTAATAATCAAACACTTCCATTGACAATTGAAAGATTGACATTTTGAAAATAATTGACAAAGAGGATGAATGAAAGGCGACTAATAATAGTAGATAGACAGCTAGCGCATAAAAGAAGACATTTAACCCCGAGACGTATGTATATATCTACCCGAGACGCAGACGAGGGTGGATAGTTAAGTCGAGGGGTAAAATGGCTCGTTTATGCCCGAGTTATAAAGTCTGCATTTCACTTCGATTGCGAGAAAATAAAAACAGGCACAAAGTATATAACAGTATTTTTCAATTTTCAACATGTGTCATTCCTCTTGGGTATTTCATACTGCCAAGTCATAATTCTTTGAGTTTTTTAAATAATAAAGGCAAATATTTTATCTGGTTTTATAAAAAATTAACGATAGAAAACACTGAAGTGATATATGAAAAATTAAAGCAAATGAAATATAATAATGACTTTTATCTGCGACGTTTTATTGTGCGTGTGTTGGGCCTGATTATCTTATTCTTAGAAATAAATACTATATGCACTAGAGCGACTTTATGTCGCCTACGCACTACATGGAGACGAACTTTTAGAGCATGAGAAGTGAAAAAGGTATATGTGAGTGGAAACGCCCTAGGACGACATATAGTGACCTAATTGGTGATGTTCTTCAGAAAGATGAAGTGCGTAGTACTCGCAACTGGCAGGCGTGTAATTACAAGATGTATGAATGTAAACGAAGCAAAAGAAGTATGTAAGGAGCGTAGCAGGTGGCGTTCTATAGTTTCTGCCTATCCCCATGGAAAGAAGGCGTTTATGTATGTATGTAATTGATACCAACCCTAAAGTTTTAAACACAGAACTAAAACAAACTTGCACACTTTATACTCACAAAAAGAGCCTCTCCTCCCTGTCTACAAAGAATCTGGAAAGCTGGCTGCAACATTCCACTTTGTATCAACAAAAAAAGTTTTGTCTGCAAAAGTGCTTCTAACTGTTCGTTTCTTGCGGTGTACTGCGATTGTGTGGAATTTTATTTTTTGGTGTGTATTTACACCGTGGTACAGAAATATGCAGACCTGATACGTATTTATTTGTGTTAGGAGAAATTATAATAGTATCCAGGGAATTACTAGCGCCCTATATTATTCTTTAGCCGTCAGGCATCGTTGCTGTAGCCTTTTAAAGTGTATGGATGCCTGTGTTAATATTTACAGGTACATTGTATTTTCACAGGATATCAACGCACCTGCGATACCTCTGGTGGGACCGTCACCTTATTTGCACTGCAACAAAATGTAAAAAGGTTAAACGCTCGTTTTTCCTGACATAAAAATATCTTCAGTGCATTAGTAAAGAAAAGATTTATAAAGAACAGAATAGTCACTTCATAAAAGAGAAATTCACAATTTTCCATGAAAAAATTGCCGAAGAGATTATTCAGAAAGTTATGGAAACTAAAATAAGTTACAGTCGACGCCTTTCCTATCATTTATCACTGGTATTATAAAACTTACGGAATGATCGATGGTATCTCACTTCTCAACTTTTTGGTTCGGGACTTTTAAATTTAGAATATCAACGGTGATAAATTGTTTTGTTTATTTCACATTCCATTTTAGAAACATTTGGCTATTTTATCCATTTTATTCATATGGCAAGCAATGCTGATGGTGACAATGCTGCCAAAGTATACAAAAAACCTACATTTTTATTTTAATATTGTTGCCATATATCCATGAAATCCTTTTATTAGAATTTTCAATTATAAAATGGAACTGTTCGTGTTCGAAAATTTTTTTTACCAACAATTTTTTTTCCATAAGCCAATATTTTTTATTGCATGCCCTCGGAACAGAATTCATTTCGATGAGAAAATATTCTGGAAATGTTAGTGTAAATTAATTTGATGCTAAAAATAAGCTGGTTATTATATTTTATTTTTATTGGTGCAATTCGAGGGGCTCATGGCTAAGTATGACAGCTGCACGGGTCGATCGATCAGGTTAAGCTACGCTTGCTGCGGTTGATCCGTGGATGGGTGACCTTTACATACCGAGAACCCTCCGTGCCTCGGAAAGCACGTTAAGCCGATGGTTTGGGCTGTCATTCGTGGATCTTTGATAATCTTTACGGGTCGTCAGAAGTCCAAAAGTCTGACAAGTAGTCTTACCAAGGGGTATCGTATTACCCAGTAACTTGGTTGTGGAGGTCAGATAGGCAGTCATCCATGTAAAATACAGGTATTTTTTAAAGGGCTAGGCAGATGATAAAATTGATGCAATTTGATGAATGACTTACTGAAATTAACTTTTTGATGGATAAACACAATTAAGTGGGTACTTACCTCAATGATAACATGAATCAAATTTATTGATAATGTTCATATTTCAGTGCACGTTATATTGATTGATTCATTATGTCACTAAAATTACTTTATTAATCGGTCAATTAGCAATGTAAATTAATACATGGTAACATGTTGAAAAATATTCACCAAATTACTATTTATTACTTTTTGGTATTTATGACTGAACTAAAAAACATATTACAGTGTTAGTAACACTGACTAAACTCTGGTCGATGAGAGAATACATTCCTGACACCTGTTAGCTGAGTACAAAAGAAAACAGAACTTTATAAGTTCCTAATCGTGTCCAACTGACAGATGTCAGGAACCCATTCTCTCGGTGGCCAAAACGTAATTTTGTATGTTGGTGTGACTGATTCTATATTACCCCAGGCTGATAAAATTGTATTGTTCGTAATTATGATAATATTGGTATTTAGGTCGGTTTTCCCTTACACCCCGTGCGGCCCTGTAGAGCTCGTCTCCAGACTTCGTATAGGGTATAAGAACGGAAATTCAAAAAACATAAACGCTTCGAATACATTATTTTGTGCATGCCCCCTAAACATAAGCGCACTATGCATGCTAGCGACTTTTAAGAATTGGTTTTAAAATACAGGAAAAGTTTTTAATCAGTGCGCAAATTTTGACAAATTAAACTTAAACGTGTTTTATTATACACCTATTTCTTATTTTGATATGTCTTAGTACAAAAAAAAAAATGAATTTATCGACAGCGAAATTTTTTATTTTGAAACTGGTATAATGGATACCCGTCGCGAAACGCGCCGGCGCGCGGCGCGGTCAGTAAAGTGGAACGCAATAGTAGGTACCTATCAGCTGTACGCTCGCCCATTGATATTATAACGCATATATTGTATCCATATTTTGCTGATTTCAAATAGAACAAAAAAAAGGGATGAACAAATAATGGAAATGTGTTCTATTACTGATACCTATCCACCAAAAATTATTTGTGCACTGGTTAAAAACTTATTCTGTATACTTAGATAATTTGTAGTAAGATAATATAATTGTATTCTAAAAAAAAAACTTTTTACAAAAAAAAAAACACCCGACTTCAAAAAAAAACACAAAAAAATTTGAAAAATAACTTAAATTTTGGAAGTCGGTGTCTTTGGTTCCGGTTTTTCGTTTTTTGCCACCGACTTCCAAATTTTAAGTAATTTTTCAATTTTTTTGTGTTTTTTTTTGAAGTCGGGTGTTTTTTTTTTTTTTTTTTGTAAAAAGTTTTTTATTTTTCCCTTTTTAGTTGTGGTACCTACCCCACACCAATTCGTATACCACAATAGTGACAGGAAATCTTATAACATCATGAACATATACCGAGTGCATTAAATACCAACTAAATTAAATTAATTAATAAAAAAGCTGTTCCATAGTAATGTTTACCTAGTGTTCTAAACTGTATGGTACAGCTGTTTATTTTTTCGCGATTTCAAACTGGTCCCATAGTAAAAGTTATTCAGTTCGATGGTGTAAAGCACCTCTGAGGAGCTCGTGGCTAAGTAATAACAGCCGCACGGGTCGATCCGTCAGGTTAAGCTACGCTTGCCGGGGTTGGTCCGTGGATGGGTAACCATCTTTACATACCGAGACTCCTCCGTGCCTCGGAAAGCACGTTAAGCCGTTGGTCTCAGCTGTTATTCGTGGATCTTTGACAGTCGTTACGGGTCGTCAGAAGCCCAAAAGTCTGACAGCCAGTCTCACCCAGGGGCTCATTGCCCAGGGGTATCGTGTTACCCAGTTACTGGGTTGTGGAGGTCAGATAGGCAGTCGCTCCATGTAAAATACTGGTATTCAGCTGCATCCGGTTAGACTTGAAGCCGACCCCAACATAGTTGGGAAAAGGCTAGGCAGATTGATTGGTCTAAAGCACCTCTTAAAGTTTTTAGAGTAAATTTTTTAAAACCTTATACATATACACGAATTGAGAACCTCCTCTTTTTTTTAAGTCGGTTAACATCATTTATAGCCAGAGTGCATCTCATGACAAATCCAATAAGCCCAAACACGGCTAGGATACATTGTTTTATTACGGAGTTCCATTGCCTACCTTCCGGCTTCATCATCAGATCAGTTTGATGGTACCATTTTGATCAGCATTTATTTAAATTTGCTTCATCATAGTCGCTTAACTATCTTAATCGAGATATCTTGTCGCTACCTGTGAAATACGTATCATTGACGAGTTCCGGTGGCCATCTGTGGTCTTCTTCATCAGTTCCGGTTCACCAAATGATACTTTCTGAATGCAAATGCTTGATTTGTTGATGAAAATATAAAAATCACTATATAAATGCCTATAAAATTTGAGGAGTTCCCTCAATTCCTCATGGATCCCATCATCAGAACTGGATTTTGAAAATGGGACCAATCTGGAAGTATATCCTTTCAAACAAAAAAATAATTTTCCAAATTGGTTCATAAACGACGGAGTTATGCCCGAACATACATTAAAAAAAAAATATAAACTTCCGAATTGATAACCTCCTCCTTTTTGAAGTCGGTTAATAAGCTTCTTTAGGATGCTGCTAAGTGCCGCAAAATATTACTGCTGTTATTCTTCTTCGTCATGTCGCTGGCATAACATGTGTTCAAATTTGGTGGTCCTAAAACTTCGTCACGTCCACGACGTTATCGGTTGAAGCGCAGAGGTCACTTTGACTGCATGTTTTGGGGCACAGGGGGCAGGATAGGAGGTGAAGCATAGTTTGTGACACAGCTCCACATCCACACCCTGCTGCCGTTCCGTTGAGGTAACCCCACTTTACGAGGTACGATTTACACCATCCCCCTTGAGCTCGGAGATGGTTCAATGACTTCCAAGTGGACCACGGAAGGTTGTAGCATCTTCCTGAAGGGTGTCCCTGCAGGAAGATGCTCGTTTGGTAGGGAGTGGGTGGGGAAAGGTATCTTGCCACAGTTTGCATCTGGCGAAGACCGGGTAGAGACGCTGTCGATTAAAAAAAAACTGTGCCTTCTGTTTAGCCGTTACGTTGGTAGTTGAATGCCAATTAGTGAGCGTCTAGTATCAGACTCCTGTTTGTGTTTCTCCACTGCATTTCCAACTTCTCTTCGGACTTGTGAAGGTGTTATGCCAGCTGTAGGATACAGTGTACAGAACGGGGTCGGTTTGAGGCAGCCTGTGATTGTTCGTTATGTTTTGTTCTCAGCAACATCTACTTCCTTGGCGTGGGCAGAACGGTGGCATCGTTTCGTCTAGGCACTCATACAGAGAAGCAGAGTGCAAGCCCAGTAGTCCGAAGTACCTGTGGTGAAGTACCTCAAATGGTTGAGGTTAGGTGTCTGAGCAAGTTGATACGGGAACCGACTTTTTTCTTGGTTTTCTGACAATGGTTCTTAAATGTCAGCGCTCTGTCAAGGGTGACTCCTAAGTTGGTAGGGTTACTGCAATGTTCAATGGTGATACCTTGCCAGTTGATGTTCCGAGTGCGATTTGCCGAATTGTTGCGGAGATGGAAAGGACATGCCTGTGTTTTTGGGGGGTTCGGTTTGAGCGCGTTTTCAGTGTAGTATGTACTTACCGTAAACTGTTAGGCCTGCCTCAAAAAGCTGCCTCTTTTCAGCGTCTTTAAATTTATTTTGTTTGGGTTGCCAAGGCGAGTCATCAGCATTCATAAGAAACTTTAGGTATGTAATGTAAAGTGTGGGGGCGTAGAATAATAGAAATGATAAACTTGAATGTCATATATTTTGTTTATCAAATTAACTCAAACGAACGTGCATAGCATTCCTACGCATCTATCTTTTCACTGTCATTTTTTTAAACAAAAACATAAGTATTTTAATTTTAAATATAATTCTAAATTTGCTTGAATGTTCGAATGAAACCATAATTATTTTCATAACAGCCTGTACGACATAAGATCGCCTTCATGTAACCTTTACAGTACCTACTATAAAATGTTAGTCTTATATTTGGGGGTGACATTAAGCATTACTATAAACATGGTCAAATTAATTAGTTAGCGAAACTCCACAGACATAATGGGTAGGTACCGATATCTAAAAAAGATAATGATTAAAAAAAAAGTTGATTTATTTTTCTTTGGTTTTGGTATAAATGCAGTAAATACTACAAACCACGTCGCTATCGTATTGTCCTATTTAAGTGTGTACCTATTTAGTAAGTTTTCGTTATTAACACATGCAAGTAGTCACGAGAATAAATATATTATTACTATGGACAAAAACTTGGCAATAATATTTGATTCCATGACTCATCCATTAATATCTGTCGTCAAAATGACGGCAAATATTATGATCATTTATGAAAGGCATATAAAAGTGGCATCACAAATATGTGACATCGAAAGAATACCAAAACTATCTGACGACCAAAGCGGCGTCAAAATATAGGATGCTGCATCGGGTTCAAAAAGATGTACCTATCACTTCATATTGCTCTTATCACTGAGCCGATGTCGACTATTCTGTCAGTACCAATAACTTATCTTAAACAAGGTGAGGATTCAATTCATACTTGGTACTGGCAGAATAGTCGACATGGGCTCAGTAAAAAAAAAAAAAAAAAACGATTATTATTGACATTTCTATATCTCATATTTTTCTTTTTTTATGTGACATTTTACTTTCACATTGACATTTACTATAAAAATAAATAATGGAATAAAATCGAGACCTACTTCGATTAAATAAGTATTGTGCACCACTTTGCACAATTCTCTACAAAAATACTATGCCATAGGCGGCTCCGTAGAGCCGTAAGCCCCCTTTTTGGGTTTGGCTCGCTTGTATTGTGTTCGTGAATTCGTACAAGTTTGCGCTCCGACTATATCAGATTTGGTAACGAAACCATAGCGCGATTCGGAAACAGCGCGGTCGCCTAACAACGCCATCTATCGAGCTTTTAGTTAAACTTTTCACCATTGAGTTTATTTTTTGTCAGAATAAAATTTACTTTCTGGACACGTCGCTCTACAAAGCTGAATAGCTTTTGTCAGCCATGATAATATAAAGGATGATGCCAGTAAACGTATAGAATCTATAGTACCCGCTCCAATAGAAATAAATGATATATCATTAGAAAGGTAATAACATATTTTTATTTTATAGTTTTATATAACGAGCTCGGTGAAGACCAAGGCGCTCCTAAGGCGTTCTTATAATATAATACACATCATTTTATAAACATAATGCAGTTTATATATGAGTACTATCTTCTAGGAATACCAATCCGCACAATATAATAGCCTCGCTGTTTCTGACAAGGGGTATGCTAGAATATGATTGCATATTCCCACCTCTTTATTTCAAAATAAATAAATATTCACCTCGCAGAGAGGAAGACATGTGTCCCAACAATAAGAACATTAACGGCTGATTATACTTATGCTTATTTAAAAATAAATACATTAAGTCCTAAGACTCCCTGTTCTTGAATAAATGTATGTACAGTAGTATATCTTGTGTATTAATCTCGTACATACATAGGGAATATGTTATTTTATTTACGTTACACCAGGCCATAATGTGAGTTTTACCGCACGCTACGAATAAAGTAAAACTCGCATTATGGCCAGGTGAAGACGTAAAATTGTGTACTCACCACGGGCAGTAAAAAAAGGCCCTCTATCGCTTATTTACAACCCTCGACTGCGGCTCGGGTCACAAATACCTGCGATTTCGGGCTTTCTTTCTTTTACAGCCCTTGGTTAGTAATGTACTATTTCCTAGTCTATAATTACGTACTTGCAAAAATGCTCATATGATTATCTATCAATGTCAGTAGTCTCTCGACCACAACCGCGGCGTGATTAAATAACTCATTAGATTGTTGCACATTGTGTAAATTATTCAATTTAAGTGCAGGTATTTTAATAATTAAGCCCGCATGTTTTCAAGAATACTTTGAGCTACATGGGACAATTTGTCTTTTATTCGTTTACATTACCTGTAGTAGATAGGTAGATAGATAGATAGAATACTCTTTATTATGTACAGATATAAATGTAGAAACGTAACATAGGACGACAATAGGGTATTAGTTTCGTTAGTAACAACTGATTTTGTCAGTTAACTATTTATTTCATTCCAAAATATTTTTGCTAACACTAACGACAAACTAGTCAAGCTATTTGTCCACTAATGTAGTAACCCATTGGAACTATTTTAGCTTTGTTAGCACAAGCCGACTTTGTCAGTTTGCTATTTATCCACAATGTGACTAGTGACTTATTGGAACTATTCAAGCATTGTAAGAACCTAGTAATAAAAATGCCCACTTAAAATTAAAAACGATGACCTCTTATTGTAACGTGAAACACGTTGTTACAACCTTTTATTATTCAATTTTGAGAGCAGGTGAAAAGAAACTCAAAATATCTTACAACTCCAGTGTAAATACGCAACAATACCGACAATGCCAAAGCTGGAATGCACAATAACATATACATTCAAATCACCAAGATAAACAAGTAATAATGCGGAACATTGAACCTCAAATAAGAGCCTGAAGAGCTTCTAATAGGCGCAGGAATGGTTAAAACCCTTGCAATATCAAAGACAACACAATCGCATTAAAATATTGCTGCTACCATTTGTTTTCGCTTTGTAGAATAAAATGACTAGTCGAAAATGTGAAACTGTTTTTGGTTAGTAATGAAAAGCGGCCAAGTGCGAGCCGAGCTGACCTCGCACAAGTTGAATTCCGTACCACTGTACAATATTTAACAATAGGACTGTTCACCAAGGAACCTTTATTGTTTCGCCTGTCTGTCTATCTGTCTGTTCCCGGCTTAGCTCAGAGACTCTTAGTATTAAAAAGCTGTAATTTGGTATGATACATATTAATCACGCCCACTATTTTTTTGGGTTTACTTTTAGGTGAGGTCCCATGGTATGGGCTATCGTTGGATAGGCCGTTCAAAAATATTGGGGGTTTGTGAAAACCATTTTTTGATTCAGGGATCGAGAGGGCTTTAAAGTCCTAAGTTTTGTTGGAGTCAAGTATCCTTGCCAGTTAAATGGTTGTATTTGAATAAATGTGAAAAAAATCACAGCAGTAGTAGGTATAAAGGGTTTAAGGGACAGCCCTCCGCAGACTGATGGGGTGAATTCAGTATATCAAACTAAGATGACCGGTACATGAAATTATTTCAGGAACGTTATAAGAATCCTGTAAACACGCAATATATCGTTACCGTGGCAAAACGCACGTAGCGAACGGCAGCGCATCGAGCCTTCAGCCGCCACGGGGTGCGGGGAGTTTAATGAACTATGTAGCTAGGTAGAAAGTGAACAGTTGATTTCACGCGACGAAAATGCGTGAAATCAACTGTTAAAATGTACCTGTTCCTGACCTTAATGTTGAAATCAACATCAAGGTCAAGAACGGGCACATTTTACTGTTTCCTCTTAAGGCTTCGTGCACGAAAAAACCTCTCTTTTGTCAAATTCTTGTCTGATTGTGAGAAAACTTGAAATAAACGAAACATTAAGTCTGTGTAACTATAAAAAAACCGGCCAAGTGCGTGTCGGACTACGCACAATGAAGGGTTCCGTACTTGGAAAGAATTTATCCTAAGAACAAACTTAACATTGTAGTTGGTAAACATAATCTCCCATAAATTTCAACTGCAAATGTAAGTTTGTACGCAAAACATCGAGAGATTTGCCATGTAATTTTAACCATAATTTTGACCATAATTTTGACCATAATTTTGACCATAGACTTCTTATAGATTTTCCTGTAATCTATAAGTATAGAACGATTTTTTGTATTTAAAAAAAAAAATAGTGTCAGTTGTTTCGGAGATAAGGGGGGGAATGGTAAATTTTCGCCTATATTCACTTATAATTTAAAAATATATATTTAAAAATTATAAAAAAAACATATATTTGAGACCCTCATAGTAAGCCCTTTCATTTGATATGTCACACGGTACAGTTTGCAATTTTTTTTTTTTAATTTTCTTGTTTCCCCCCCAAAACTTACCTCAATATTCTTAATTTATTTATTTACGATTCACGTCCGTATTTGGGTCACTCAAATTGATATGTATACAAAATTTCAACTTATTCGGTCCATTACATAGATAAGGGGGGGGAATGGTAAATTTTCGTCTATTTTCACTTATAACTTTAAAAAAAAATATTTTAAAATTATATAAAAAAAAATTTGAGACCCTCACAGTAAACCCTTTTATTTGATATGTCACATGTACAGTTTGCTAAACAACTTTTTTAAATTTTCTTGTTTGCCCCCCAAAACTGACCCTAATATTCTAAATTCATTTATTTACGGTTCATATCCGTGTTTGGGTCACTCAAATTGATATGTATACAAAATTTCAACTTAATCGGTCTATTACATTCGGAGCAAATTGGCTGTGATAGAGGGACAGACAGACAGACAGACAGACACACGAGTGATCCTATAAGGGTCCCGTTTTTTCCTTTGAGGTACGGAACCCTAAAAATACAGTTTTCATGGTGCTAAACCATTCGTGTCAGTCACAGCAGCTGTTAATAGTTTCATCATTTTTGTGCTCTCCAAAATATAGTTTATTTCGCCGTTGATAAACTTAATGAAGATATTGTATAATCATTAAATAAAATTTTGATTATATTTCAGGGATAGCTGAAGACAAATTTGTGATTTTTAAATTTCTTGATATGATTTGATAAATAATAGGGAAAAATATATTACTGACGGGGTTTAAAACAAAAAAAAAAGGTTTTTGCAATATTATTTTTCTGCTATATTTTGTATGGAAGTTGAAAAAAGTGGTTCAGCTACATGCAAGTAGACCATAAAATGGTGTTGATGATATTTTTTAATGTTCAAAATCAAAAGTAGTTTCTTGTAGAGTGATGATCAAATGTCAGTCTCGCGTAATTTTTCGGAAAACTTGTTGCGAATATTAGTGATTTACCGTGAATACTTAATTTATTTGAAAAATCCCTTTCAACTACATGCTAAACAAAGAACACGACTTTTCAAATTATAAATAATTTTTCCCTTTCTCACAAACAATGAACAAAATGGATCAAAATCAGGCGATTTCGTGCAAGGCCCCTTAATCGTTTTATAAACTCATAGTAAGGGATGCAAAGGAAGTTTGGCAATCGTTTAGGATATGTTGAAACGCGACATGAGAATACTCTTTGATTTTATGGAGTGTAAGGGAAGAGATTGGAATTCGTCGTCTCGAGCCGACTTACTGGCATTCGATGTGACGTCACATGTGAGTATTTTGTGGATGTTCGGTTTATTAAAATATACACAACTTTGCGGGATTGTTAAGAAGACGTGAAAGCGATTCTTGGCTAAGGGATTCTTGAGTAGATTGCGGGTCTGAAACTGGAAAGAACAAAGTATTTTGTAATAAGTTGAACTGGGATAGATATCATACCACTGGATTAGGATGACGAAAAAGGCGATGCGGATAAATTTATCGATGCCGTATTTTAGTTTTAGATAAGTTATGATATTATATTAATATTTTTAATTATTAATTAGCTATAAGTGGTTCAGTGCGTGTTGCCAGTGATGACCTATGGCGCTGAAATGTGGTCGGTCACAAAGGGCCTTATTAGAAGGCTATAAGTCACTCAAAGGGCAATGGAGAGGGCTATGCTTAGAGTTTTCCTACTTGATCGAATCAGAAATTAAGAGATCCAAGCAGGAGAACCAAGGTAATCGACATAGCCCGATGAGTTGCCAAACTTAAGTGGCAGTGGGCAGGGCACATTACACGCTGAACAGATGACCGATGGGGCCGAAATGTTCTGGAGTAGCAACCGCGTACTGGAAGACGTAGCATTGAAAAGCCTCCCACAAGGTGGACCGATGACCTTGTGGAAGCCGCAGGAATCCGCTGGATGCGGGAAGCACAGAACCGGTCAATGTGGCGGTGCTTGGGGGAGGCCTATGTCCAGCAGTGGACGTCTTTCGGTTGTAATGATAAAGTGGTTATTTCTGTACATTCCACTTCAATTCGGAATAAAAATAAAAGCTTCGGTTCAAAAAGAAATAAAAAAATATTGGGTAAAATTAATGTATAATGTACATTGTGCCGTATGTTTTAAAACCATTGTTCGCGATTACCCCTTTAAAGCATTGTATGTTGTTGAACTTTTAAAATGCAAACAGTTGAAAAATTTTCTTTCGGCGCCATTTAGGGTGCTGGACTTGGAACATGAGAAGGAACTCGTTACAGAAATACGTGCACATAAAATATAAGTTAAGTGTAACAAAAAAACAAAGATCTATAATCAGTATCACACAGCAGAAATAATCGGCAGCTGCACGTCATGCCTGTGGCAAGAAGGCTTCCACTCAGCAAGCATTGTGTTCAATAATCGTTCGTCGTATTTTGTAGGAGAAAATTAAATACATTAAGTACTTCTAGAGTGCCGCAATAACGGGCCAGTAAACAATCTTAATGAATACATTCTCCAATACTAGAGTCGCACCACAGTACAATACAGTGCAGTGCAATTCGATACAATATTCTCCTCTTTATCACCGTGGATCACTTTGGCGACTACATTCACGTGCAACACAGTGCAGCTATCTCAAAGAGATATCGACGATCAAATCTCCAGCAATAGCGTATTGTATTAAATGCTCGTGCACGTCACTGATGATTATCAATTTCCTGTAGGTAATACGTAGACTAGCGACCCACCGTTGCTTTGTACGGTTGCAATCTACAGATTACTGTGTCATGTTGGCAAAACATAAAGATGGCTATGCTATATCTAAGTTAAATACACTCCCGGACTTCTAAATCAAGCCACCGTGCATGTTTATGTTTTTAGGCAAAAATAATAATAATAATGATGTCTGAGAAAAAGTTTTTATGCAGTTTTGAAGCTGACGTACCTACTGGCCATCATTTCAGTATCAGCATTGTTCTAAATTTGATAAATTTTAAGTTTGGGCGCTCCTCAAAAAAGCAACCAGCTTTGTTTAGAGCATCTTTAAGTCAATATTTCTAGTCTCTAAATTAATAACAAGTAGTTATTTGTTTTGTTTTGCATAAAAGGAGTATCGAAATTGTTTTTCCTTATTTTTTCATCCATTCTGACGTTCAAATTATGAATACTGCACCTGAAGTAGCCACACAAGCGACTTCTTCAGTCTGGGCTTAGTCAGCAAAACGTAAGTGTACAACTTCATGTAAGTCGTTCTGCCGATCAAAGAATTTACCATCGATACCTGAAGACTAGCGGCTTCAAGCGCCGTCCAGGAGGACCACGAAACCGGGTCACTACAGCACGACAGGATCGGGTTATCTTCACCACCAGCCTGCATAATCGTCACCTGACATCAGTACAGGCCCAACAACAGCTTTGAGACTTTCAAAGACTGACTGTTTTTAGGAACACCGAGAATGCATAACTAGTCGGGTGTATTGTATGTAGAGGTAAATAAGTTGCCATCAGATCACAGTGGACCAACAATAACATTTTGCTTCGCCCTGCCTTTACAAAAATTTAAATAAGATTTAGGCCAATTACATGTAAAAATTTAGAGAAATTAAATAATTCTTTGGCCAGTAAATCATGTGTTCAGAGTTTTAATAATATATGTGACCAAAATAAGTTCTACGATGAGTTTTTTTCAATATTAATCCCGCTATTTAATGACACTTTTCCAATAAAGACTAAAAGCATTTGCACTACATTCTTATTTCGTGATTGGGCGACTCCAGTAAAAACTATTTTAAATTTATGGCTTAAAGCAACTTATGAATAATACCAACTATCATAAATATTTTGCAAAATATTCAAAAACTTTAAAAAATGTGAGTAACATAGCTAAAGCTCTTTATATTAGCAATCAAATAAAATCAGCTGATGCTAAAATAAAAACTACTTGGCAAATAATAAATAATGAAACAGCTAGGAAAAAACAGCGAAATACTGAATTTTATTTAGAGACTGCACATGGCCCCATCAACTCAGATGTATAGCTATGTATAGCTCAGGAATTTGAAAACTTTTTTGGTAATATTCCCCTTAAAACTACGGAAACTTAAAATTCCTCACACCTGCCTTACTTAGAAATAATGTAAAGGCAAGCGCTTTGGAGTTTAGGTTTCAGCATACAAATCCCCAGGCTGTTATACGAGATTTTAAAGATCTTAAAATAAAATCCACAGAAGAGTTTTTCGAAATGTCTGTAAAAGTCTGTAGGTCTATCATCGAAACCATTGCGCCCTATTTAGCTTTCATATTTACCATAAGTGTAGACCAAGGAGTCTTTCCGGATCTTATGAAACACAGTGAAGTAGTCCCTTTGTTCAAATCCGGTGATAGTTAAGAACCTAACAATTATAGACCTGTGTCAATTTTCTCAGTTCTCAGTACGGTGTTAGAAAAGTTGATGCTCAATCAAACGTTACGTCACTTTAATGAAAATTCCATCTTTCATGAGATTATTTAATGTATACAAAATATTGTTAACCTTTTAAAAGAGGAGTTTCTTGCCCATTCTTCTCCATACTCGTACGTAACTATCTTTTGGAAGGGGCAACTAGAATCAGTTAATTATTTTTGTAATTTTTGACTTTCAAAAGTGCCTTTTATGTGCCAATTTGAAATAAATTATTTGACTTTGACTTCGCAAAAGTAACATGAATCCCCACGAGAACGAGTCTGCAATTATTAATACGTGTTATACACAGGTAAGTATAAAAGACTCTTGATTGCTAACAAAGTTGCAAACCTTTTTCCTGTTTACCCGTTTTTCCTCAAAAAGATACCGTTCACCGGGAAATTGACAAATAAAATGCGCCTAAAACCTAGCAGATGACAAGCAAGAAATGGTATTCGATATTAAGTTACGGAATCATGTTGACTTACTTGAGATTCTTTTTCTGCCTTGTTGGATAGGTGAGCGTTAACTTAGTAAGTAAAAAAAGGTTCTGGGTTTGATATTTAATTTCTAAACCACTCTAACCGCACTGTTTGTTATCTCTAACTGTCAGTAGGTACAATTTGTGAATTTCAGTGATTGATATTTAAATTCGTAGGTAGGTACCGCGAAACGAGATATTTTCCGCGTCGCATGTATATGGAAAATGTGTGCTTTTGGGGATCCGTAGTAAACAAGGAACCTTTATACTTTCGCCATGTCAGTTTGTTTTTGTTAGCGGCTTAGCTCAGAGACTTACTGCTGAATACTCAAACGCAATTCAATTTTAAGTCTACATTAAGTCTAATGCTGTCTCTGTCATTTTAAACTGTTTTGTAGCGATAGAAACACTTATAAGAACGCCTTAACGTTAAGTAACGTTTGAGTATTTGGGCATCAGTGCTAGAAAGCTGTAATTTGATATGAATAAACGTATTAATCACGCCGACAAAATGATTAAATAAAATCTTGAAATATATATTTTTTGGGGTACCTCTCGCCTACACGGAAATTGGGGATGATACTTTTTTTTCTCGTATATCCCATGGTGTGGGGTATGGTTGGATAGGCCGTTCAAAGCTATTTCAGGTTTGTGAAAGCCATTTTTCGATTCAGGAATCCCCCGGTCAAGTGGCCTCCTGCCAGCTAAATGGTTGTATTTGGATGTGTGAGAAAATTTACAGCAGTAGTATATATCACGAAGTTAAATGGAGAACTATCACAGTAAAGTAGGCTTTACAAGTTACCGGGTAATAGTCAACCAACTTAAATTTTCTCAATTACATTATAATGTTATGTTTGTTGTTGGGATTAATTCTTCCTATCTACTGAACCCTTCATTGTGCGTGGTCCAAGACGCATTTGGCAGATTGTTTTATAACTAAATAATATAATGCAAACATTCTTATAAAAGTTATACCTCCAAAATCTCAATTCTAAGTTTTAAATAAATTCACCCTCAAAGAACATATAGTGAGTGACATGGATTAAAAAAAAGAACATCGGAAGGTATAGCAACGGACGTCCGAAATCGAGCACTATTTTCTATATTCGAGCGATTTTTCTATTCGCTCGTTCCTGCCATGTATTTCAACCGCGCGGCTCGATCCTGTCTAAAGTGCTTCACAGTAAATCTAACGGTACAAAAAATCCCGAAATCTCGCCTTTTTGGACGAGTACTGACGGTTCTTTGGGAAATGTTACTGGTTGGCTACCGATAGGATTATCATAGTGTTTTTCAACCGCCTTTAAATGTGTGGGTTCATCATCGTCATCATTTGCAGCCTTGTTCCACTCACTTCTTTGCTTCTCTGGTATATGCTGCGTTTCTCTCATCCCATCTCCACGAGAATATTTTATGACAAATTCACACACATACACGTTTACTGCTTAGGCACATAAAAATCCTTAGGTACAGACGGATGAAAGAGAAAGCAATTAGTATTTAATATTATCACAAAAAAGGTGACAAAAACTAGAATGTTAATCCAATATCATCAAAAAAATAATGAGAATTCCCCAAAAAGTGATTGTCAATTTGTATTATAAAGAACAAACTATTATCCGTCGTTTAGCTCCCCCGTATCGTCGTCCATATTTTACGAAGTGTGCACACAAACATGTAAACACTCTAATACCTATTCATTTCCTTCGCCTAACAGCCACCATTCTTGTCTTAAGGGGCACGAGAGCGTAAACAATTTGAGATTGTGCCTTCTACCTAAACGGAAGCTTCTACTGAGTGGACTTTTCAATTTTGCCGAGTGCTAAGAATTTATGCTGGGAAACATCGTAGTGTTTTCTTTTCATTCCGAAAAGAGCATTCGTATTCGTACTCCTGTAGACTGCTATTGAAGGAGTCTTTTGATACCGTTAGACTTGTGATGTCGGTTAAATGATTGGAACTGTTCTGATTTAAATTATACGCAAATGTGGAGTTTCTGAACGGAGTCTTAATATTTTGTTAGGTTGCATTTTATTTATTTTATTTAATATCGGGCGTTATTTTGTTTATGGTCGTGATGTAATGAGGGATGTTCAACGTCTCAATGCTTAAAAAAGTATGATAAACACAGTTTCTTTTGTTTTTTTTTTGACATGACAACGTCTAGTAAATCGATGAACCCGGCTGCATGCGCGAAAAAGGATGACTTATTGTCCCGTTACGCTCATTGTCCCGTTACGCTCATTGTACGCTTGCGCCGCATCATGTTTTGTTATGACGTTGTCACGTTAAACTATCATCCGTAAACCAACTTTACAAACAACCAATTTTTTTTGTTTTAATAAGTTGACAAGATTATCTGAGCGTAATAAAGATTGATCCCAGCGCTGATTTGCTGGATTTTTTTACTCTTCTACATATCGTTATTTCTCCTGACAAAGTTTATTCCGTTTATATGTATCTATATTCTATGTATTCATTTTTATTTCTTTTTCGAGTTACCAATCCCTTATGTTGCACCTGCCATGTTGTGTGTCTGCATCACCCTAAGGTTGACTGGTAGAAAATGCCTCAGGCATTCTGCTGGGGAGTTTGTTGTAAGTGTGTCTAGAATTTTCTCATACCTTTTATAACGTTTCATATTGAGACATGGCTCGAATAATTTCCAAACTTAAGTGGCAATGGGCGGGACCTTTCAGCCCCGATGGCCATCTGTACTGCGCGCAATGGCGCGCAGAACAGATGGCCATTGGGGCCGAAAGGTTCTGGAGTGGCGACCGCGTACCGGAAGACGTAGCGTTGGAAGGCCTCCCACAAGGTGGATTGATGACCTTATGAAAGCCGCAGGAATCCGCTGGATGCGAGAAGCACAAAACCGGTCGAAGTGGCGGTGCTTGGGGGAGCAGTGGACGTCTTTCGGCTGAAATGATGATGAAGACGATGATGATATTGAGACACAAAGCAGCAAAATTCGATCTAAAGAAAAGCGGCCACATTCCTCTAGATCGTATTTTGTTGCTTTGTGTCTCAATATAAAACTTTATAAAAGGTATGAGAAAATTCTAGACACACTTACCGAGGTTCCTTATCGAGCCGTTTTTCACTATCCATTCTCAGTACAACGGATTTTTCAATTTCTCTCTTCTAGAGAGAAATAAAAAAATCCCAACTCTCGGGTCGTAACCTAAAAAAAAATTGATTTAATTTAACCACTTTGCCCGCGTGATTAATATGTATACCCATGCCAAATTACAGCTTTCTAGTACTAAAAGTCTTTGAGCTAAGCCGCGGAAAGACAGACAGACAGACCTGGCAAAAGTATAAGGGTTCCTTGTTGACTGCGGAATTCTAAAAACGATGAAAGTATAAAACACTGCTTTCGAAGACTAGCGACAGTCGCAGGCGACTAACGCGTGCGGCCGACTTGTCGCTCCAGGTCCAGGACTAAGAAATATGAATACAGCCGGCTTGCAGTTATAAAGCAACTAACGGTCAAAATGCTATCTATGTATGTATGAACACCACCCACGTTGAATCTAATTAAATTCCCTGAATGACGCTATAATTTACCACAGAACATTTCGACGTAAATACCATTATTTGACAATAAACAATGAGTAACACTCATTTACATAATTCAACTATTAGGTGATAGTTTCCTCGTATAAACTTTACTAATGTTTAACAGATTTTGGTCAAATACACATTTGATTCAAACATTCTTATATAATTAGATTTGCTCAAACAATATTATTGAAATCAATTTGATAATAAATACACAATATTATTCAACTAAACAATGTATTTACGGTAATAGTGATTAAGTTAAAATACGCTTCGAGAAATAGACATAGAAATTAATGTTATATATCATTAATTCATCAAATTATTTTATTTCACATAAACCTTCATGGGCACTTATGAAACGTCAGAAGCTGGGAGCACGGTTCCAGTTGGTCGTTTCCTTTGGAGAATAGCCGGCAAGGAACTCCTGTTTTAAAAATAATTGGCTTTTACAATATCTTCAAATAATAGTGTTAATAGGTATGGGAGGAAGGTGTAGAAGTTTCAACAAGCACTAGGGTACTTAACAAAATAGAAAATGGTCAACAAATCTGCTGTCTACTACGCCTGCAACGTTCTCACGTTCACAAAGTAGAAAAGAATCGACATAAAAATAAAAACCTATTTAAACCAAATGACATGGTTGCCATAGAACTACAGTGATAACTCTGAATAAATATCCTGTCTACAAAAGCTACTAATAAAGAGTTCAAAATTAGAATTGTAGGTAGGTACATATATAATGTCAAATAATGAGATGATTATTTGATTTGGTCAAAGAAGCATGTAAAAAATAAAAATACTTAGGCCAAATTATTTATCAGTAGGTACTAATACTTATAATATTAGGCCAAATTATTTAACAGTAGGTACTAATACTTATAATTAAAACTTTTATCAAAAGATATTATCCACTTTGATAGACATTTAAACAGTAAGTCATCCATCATTTGCCCAAAGGTGCAATGTTAACCAAAAACCAAAAGTACCTATTATTACCGTATTATTTTACCTAATAACCTTTTAATAAACTTCCGTGTAGTTTACTTCACAAACATCCTCAAAAGATGTACACAGATATTGCTCCAAGCGCGCTAAATGTTTGCAAGCATCGGGAAAGCTGTGCGTTTTCTCGTACGCCACATGCAGCAAGATTGCCCGCGATTATGCGAACGATGCAAGAAAGGCCACATCTAAGTGGAGTGTACAATTTGAATGAGTGCGTCTTGGAATGTTTGAACAACGACGCAATGCACTATGCACACTCTATTTCGAGTTGATATGAAACGGTTCCTAGCTCATGAAAAGCCTTTTCGAAAGATCTTCAGCCTCTTTTTTTAGTGAAAGCAACGGTATTGAATAACAAAGAGTGCCTTTGATTGGCCTCACAGAGCCTCATTTATGCTTTTTTCCGTGAAACGTATGTTTATCCGAGGCAAATGGTGCCCGTTCTTGGAATTTAAAATACGCCTTTTCATTTCAATTGATTACATATGAAGTGGTATGTGGATAACGTGGATACTTTATTAAATTAAAAGCCTTTTGAATTTGGGAACGCGTTTAAAATGAGTTCGGAAAGTGATGAAAGAAACCAGGGCGGACAAAATACAGATACTTAAATATGGCGCAATTTATATAGTAAGAATATTTCACATTTATAATAATTATTAAGTTACAAATTTTATTTACTGATAGTTGTTTTATAATTATACTTTAGGTAGGTGTAGAACAATTCTGCTTGGAAATTTTATTTTTATTGTGTTTTTATTTAAGTAGATTTTGTGTTCAAGTAATCATAATTCCTACATTTATACCAAAGGCGAGAAGTAGAAAAAAAAAATATTGTCTTGACATCTCAACAAGCCAATTACACAAATTAATTACTACAAATTAATGTATGTATTTATTCTGTTTTTTATACAAAACGCTTTCCCTCGCATTATTTTGTTAAATACTTTCCTGAATTCTCGACCACTATGAAAATGTTTCTCCAAAGAAACATTTTTAATCGTTTGAAGTCACAATAGAAGTTTTATTCATAGTTCGCCTATATGAGCGTTTAGTGTCCCTCAAAGTGTTCCTTTTGTACAAGTAAATAACTACAAATGTAGGCATTTAGTCGGTTTTTTTGTAGAAAACGATTCCTCTCTCAGTTGCTTCACAGTATAAACTTTTACGACAAGTGTACAGTAGACTTTTCACGCAATTTGAACACGATGCTGGGAATTTAAAAGTTTTTTCAGTGACGCTTTAGAATACTGATTTCAACAAGTTTGTAGCTTTTTAGAGTTGCGTCCGTGATGTGAAAGAAATGAAAATTATATAGTGCCGCCAACGTAGTGTTCCCCATTTCAACATGATCTGACAAAGATAATGTTTAGACTTTAAAAGAGACTGTGACCTCTGAGTTTGTTTCGGCCTTTCTTCTCAGAGTAGTCAAATAGGAAACGCCGACCTCATCTAGTTTTGAAAATATAATAATAATAATACCAGCCTATAACTGTCCCACTGCTGGGCAAAGGCCTCTTCTCATACAGAGAAGGCACGAGCATTGATCACCACGCTTGCTCAAGACGGGTTGGCGATTTCAGACTTATATTTAAGTCCAGGTTTCCTCACGATGTTTTTCCTTCACCGATGTCAGTAATGTCCAACATAAACTCAGAAAGTACATATGAACTGAAAAAGTCACATTGGTACTTGGCCAGATTTGAACCCACAACCTCATGCATGAGAGGCGAGGCCTTAACCAACGGGCCATCATGACATGATTGAAAATATGATTGACGCATAAAAGTGTTTGTACAAACCTACTTACAGAAACAAAAACATATATATATATATATATAACATTCATCAAACAAAAAACCGAACTTTTAGGATTGCTTTAATTTCTGCCTGCCGTTCAGACAATTTTTTTTATTGATTAAAGAAACACTTGATTAGACATTTTATAACACAAAAGTAAACACATGTCATTGAATTTTTTTTTGTAAACATTAAAATCCTAATACCACATTGCTTGTTAAGGTGCTATAGTTTTTTCTGTTTTTTTCATACTGAGTATATTTCTAGCGACTACAATCCTAGAAACAGACCAAAAACCAATTATCACATTGCAAAGCTCAACCTAAAAACCAGTTACATGCAATGCAAACATTACTTTTATCCGCCCCATTTGCAATCCACCCCTATTTTCAATCTGCGCGGTATCCGAACAACGTGTGAGTATAATAAAATACAATTGAATCTGTTAACGAGACACGACACCGTAGATCCGCAAAGCATACACTCCACTCATTTTCAGAGGATCGAATAAACATTGTTGACATTGGGAGTCGCACACGCTGGGATCAGGCCTCGAAAATGGGCTAAGCTTGTGTCTATATCCATACTAATAGATATTATAAATGGAAAGTTACTCTGTTTGTCTTTCTGTTAACTGTTCACTCCTTAAGGCCCAGATATTATGCCAGTAACCTTGAGTGGTAAGCTTGCGTGTTCTGTACTGAGCACACGCAACGCGTCGTACGTCTAACCAGTACCTAATAGGACTCGCTCATCCAGGGGGCCAAGTCTACTAATGTACAAACGTTGCAATGGTTTCTTCATTGTGAGTTTTTGACAGATTTGCCATACAAACACTGTCAAATACTCACAATGGCGAGACCATTCTGACACTATTGTAATAGCAGACTGGAGGCCCTGGAGCGCTGTCCCAAATGAGACGCATTATTAATTTATTATTATTATAATAATACATATTTTAAAAAGTTACAAATTAATTAATTAATTTTATTATATATGTACACACAGTTAAATACATAGATATACGACATAATTATAATTTCAGTACAAAGGTACTGCTTCTTTCTTAAGAATTTTCTTCCAGCAAACCTGCGAAAGGACAAATGAAAAAGAAATGCTTTTATGTGCCTATTTGAAATAAATGATTTAACTTTGACTTTGACATAAAAGGTTTTGTAGTTCACTGAGACTTTTTCTTAATCTGAGTCTGTTTATCTTACGATTTAAGTTTTTATAAGAACCAATTCGTGGGGAATAGTTTGTACTTATAATTATAATATATTACTAGCTTCTGCCCGCGACTTCGTCCGCGTGAAATTTCTTTTTCCCCCGTTACCTAATCCGTCCTCGAGATATCATCAAAGAAGCCGTTCTATAATTTTTTTAAATAAAATTTTCGCATGTTTGAATAGTTATTTTGCTATTCGGGGTGCAGACAAATCCAACGAAGCAATTTAAAGATCATAAAATTCGGTCCATCCGTTCTTGAGTTATAAATGGTGTAACTAACCCGACTTTTTTTATATTTTTAGAGATGTAGAATAATTTATACCTAGTATCTGTTCAAAATCCTTTCTACATCAATGATCGGTATCATCCTCGATTTCTTGGTTTAACCGACAACACTCTCATATCACACCAATATCAAAGCGTTGTATTTTTAACAAAGACGAAGAAGAGTTAGCAAAGAAACCCTTTTATTCTTTAGAAAATGTTTACAGGTAAAATAGCCTTAAGGGCCAATTCAAAGGACCAGTTAGGTATTACAGGATTAGAAAGAAAAACTTTTTGGTAAAAAAAATATCAAGGCATAATAATGTATTTTTCATCGTCTAGAATTTTAGGCTAGCCAAAACAGACGGAGAAAACTTAGTTTTTTATCTCATGTTTTTATAGTTTTTTTTTTTTTTTACGAGCTGTTAGGACTGGCTATACTGCTGGAACTGATAAGTAAAAGGTAACGACTGACGTTTCATATGTGCCCATGTCGTCTTATATGAAATAAAATATATTGATTTTGGTTTTATATAGCTGTAGGTACCTACCGAAAACGATGATAATAGATTTGATCTGGAATTTGGTACCTATCTCCTACTGCTACCTCTTGTAAGACTTGTAAAAATAAAATATGTGGGTAAATACTAGGTAGGTACTTGAACAAAATGTAATGTGTATGTAGTGTCTGTTTCAGTCTTCAAATATGTCGGCAGTCTGTTAGAAATCAATCAGATGCAATAAAAAATTACGCAGTTTGATTATGTTTTGTATAGGTACGTTTGCTCTAAAACAATTAATTTAATCTATATAAATAAATAAGTTGAAGTATGTGTTTGCAATGTCAAAATAACATTTTTTGACTAAATGCATATTTATTTATTTTGACGGAACTTAAACAGGCAAATAGCTGATATTATAAGTAGTAACTTATGCTAGTTCCGAATATATTTAACCTCAAAGTAGATACTGGGTTACCCGACCTGCCAGGGTTGCGGGTTTATCTGAAAGGTACACCGTCGCGCTGGCATACAGGCAACTGAAGGAATACGGGCAGGTTTTAGTCAGTAAAAGTCTGATACGCCCTCCCGCTCCACCCAGAGCGGGAGAAGTTATATGATAATTTCCCACCCAAAAAAAAGGGGCTACCCGAAAAACACAAACTAAATATAAACTGACTACTATAACTATTTACGATTTATTTATTTATTTGAGGGATACGGGAAGTAATATGAAACACTAAGATATTTCATCATTCGTTTATATTTATTTTGTCAACATCAAATTCAATGTTCTCCACTTACATCTCATTTATTCTCCACATAATATCATTATTTATGAAGTATTCGAATCAATCAATCTGCCTAGCCTTTTTCCAACTATGTTGGGGTCGGCTTCCAGTCTAACCGGATGCAGCTGAATACCAGTATTTTACACGGAGCGACTGCCTATCTGAGCTCCACAGCCCAGTAACTGGGTAACACGATACCCCTTGGTAAGACTGGCTGTCAGACTTTTGGGCTTCTGACGACCCGTAACAACTGTCAAAGATCCACGAATGACAGCATAGACCAACGACTTAACGTGCTTTCCGAGGCACGGAGGTGTCTCTTTAAGTAAAGATGGTCACCAATCCACGGACCAACCCCGGCAAGCGTAGCTTAACCTGACGGATCGACCCGTGCGGCTGTTATTACTTAGCCACTAGCTCCTCTTTATGAAGTATTCGAATATTGACAATAAAAACTAATAGGTTAGCTTGGTTTACAGTAGATCTCCAACAATTATATGCCAATATATTAGATACATTTTAACTGACACATCCACTCGTAAGGTCCTAGGGTCCTAGGTTCTCATGAACGCCGGAACAAGTAGGGCACGTTGTCGCGTAATTTTACATTTTTTTGGAATTTTTCGGTGTTGCCAGTACAATGAGAGTGTTTTCCACTAAGTTACAAAATATTTTAAATACAAATAACTGCTTTAATGTTGGCAGTAAAAACTCCAACAATTATGCATTAATAGATCTTTAAGTAGTACAATTTATGTATTTTTAAGTCGTCCGAAATAAAATGTATTTTTATTTATTTATTCATAAATTGAAACCTAGCACACGACCATCCTGGGGCCTAAGTCTACTAATTTAAAAACGTTGCAATGGTCTCGCAATTGTGAGTATTTGTCAAAAACTCACAATGAAGAGACCATTGCAACGTTTGTACATTAGTAGACTTAGGCCCCAGATGTCGTGCATGGCCTCATGTATGCAAGCAAATTAGCATCTACAACCTAACCTATGTGATTACAATGATCAGACTTTGAATGAATAAGTAAACTTATTCGGAGGTAGAAACCTGGGCCATAAAACTACTATTAAACATTAAAAATAACGAAGTAGAAAATGGGTGCCACTCATACATACATATTGCCGACGGAAAACAAGCGGAAAGAGTGCGGTAATATTTAATTGGTGCCAATTAGCGTGTTAATTGAAATATTGAATATCTGTTGCGGTTTAACGAAACGTTTGTTGCTTTATTAAAATCTTTACATTTTTTTTTATAATAGATTACTGGAAAAATGTGTTGGAAAATGAACTAAGAGTTCATAAGTTATGAGAATATAGACACTTCTTTTTAACAGATTTTTATATTAAAGTTACAGACTTACAAAATTCACTTGCGGCGAGTTATTTGCGCAATATTGTATTTTTTTTTTTTTGTATAAAAAATATCAGTAATGAAATAACTTTAAACATAGAAATATTACTATTGTATATAAATAAAAATAATATTATTAATAGTCAGTTTTTTTTAAAGTTCATCTATGTGGATTGTGTTAGTTAAAACAATCGTTAAATACAGCTCTTTCTGCCCAACAACATTTCGAGTTATGTTTGTGCTTACTTTATGGTATTCAAGTATTAATTTACAAAATCTGTTCAGCGCATAATTAGCTGAACATTCTAGTCTTCAAAATGCACTGATTAGTTTCTTCTAATTGTCTTTCATTTTCTTAATTCGGAAGTCACAATGTCATCAAAATCCTCTGTTTTTATCTCATAATAAACGGTCTGTTTCATAATAAAATCTTCTAGTTCACATTACAAGGATCGCGTGCGGCGTGTCCACGCACCGAGCGTCTTTTCAGGTATTTTGATAAGATGTTCCACTGTTTCCTTATATCTCCTAAACTACTAATAATTATTACTTTTAATTAAATCTTTTTTTCGCTGTTATATCATGTCAGTCATGCTTGAGTTATTACAAAAATTATTGGTTTATCTTTTTTTTTCATACAGCAAGATTATTCAAAACTTTTTAAATATGCGAACATGCATATTATGTTAGGAAGGGCTATTTTCCACGACTTCATACTTACGTATGTTACACAAATAGCTTCACCGATTAAATTTATGGAACTCTTTACGAGTTTCATTACTGTCTAAATCATGGTTGGCGCTAATTAGAAGCTTACTTCGTAAATTACTCTATGCACGGTATTACCTTCAGTCGAGATTGAGGTTCTGATTAACTATCGCTCGTTTATTATCCTATGTTATGTACTGTGTTTGTTTTGGTGGACCAGTATAGGGAATAAGATAGTTAAATATTTCACTGTTTTGATTAATATATCGGTGTTACTAACTGTTATTGTTGCAATTTATAATCAATATTTTAGTGCATTTCATATTTCATAATTTTAATAGTATTTTTTTTTATTCATTCATATAACAATTCGCATTGTGTCTGAAATATTTTGTACATTAATTTAACATAATAGATGTAGCTAACAAATTATGAATTTCAAACAGTACTTTCACCAAAACAGAAAAAAAAACAATCACATGAGATAAATATTAAGTATTGACAAAGTAAATAAAACAGCGAAATATTTGACAGCTTTGAGCGACTTTTCTAACTTCTGAATGCACTCTCTTAAATAAACTACTGGACAACTTATATAAAAGACATTGTGTTTATTTTATAGTGTCTAAAGAAAGTGGCTAGTGGATATAGGTGTTAGATTTTAGGAGAAAATTAACAACCATTTTTTTTTTAATTATACATAGAGTGACAATCATTCTTTCCTATTAATCATAACCAAATGAGAAAATCCTTAGAAGTATTAAGTTAATAAATGTTTTAGGGAAATGCACGCGTCACAAAAATATATTAAACACTTAAATATTGAAAATAAAACAAGTTTCCCCTAAAATTTATCATAACATAAGTGCGCTGAAGCAGCTGTTATTAACTTAACCTACTCATATAATTTCGCCCGAATCCCCGTTGATAACTCCTTAAGATTCCGCCTCGCTGGCGTCATATAATGATATTCAGCTGACATCGAACAATTCACACGTTATATCACGGTATTCACGGTGGGTAATACAAAATTTACTGAACACATCCCATCTTAACACTCGAGCAAAGACGTTATAATAAATATTTCACACTTTATTGCTACGCTTATTTGACGACGGGGAGGCCTAATGACCAATTTAACGCTTATGAAGTGCAAATTCTCTGTCATACTGTGAAACGAGACATTATAATACCCAATTTCAGCTTCAGAAAGAATATAAATGGGTAACGCACCTGTGAGACGTTTTTGCCTTCGCTCTCATTTTTTTCTACCCGATATTTTTTAATTTTATCTCCCCGATTGCTGTAGCAAAGTTGGAGAAGTGGGGTTTATTAAATTTAATAAAAACTTGACAATGAGTTCGGTTTTCAATTTTATTATTAAAAGTATTTTTCAATGGTAATTTTACGAATTTATCCTCGACGAGAAAGAATATTGACTAAGTTGGTTTTCGAATATACCTACATTTTTACGGAATAGGACTCTAAGGTTATAGAATCAATCAAATTGTCTCGTTTATTCCCCAAAGTAATCACTGTAGATTGGCCCTCAATAATTTACTTTCCAAATACTCAGTAAGTGCTGTTTTCATGAATTTTTAAATGTTTCGATTGTAGGCATTTTATTGGAAAAGGAAATTGCGAAGGGCTATTCGTCCGGATGCCTCGACTCTGAGCCAAATGTAAAAAAAAAATATTTTGTTCGATTGTTCTCACCTGGTTTCTCTTGACTGGGATCATGTCATCATAGTAAGGGTGTTGGGGTTGAAGTGAGGGTGTTAAAGTATCGCTTTTCAAAGCATACTGTCAAACCTTCTACACATGCAGCTTGTGGTTGAAATATACGCAAAGAGCCTACAACGTCCTGCGAGTTTAGTATGGTTTTAGGGTGTTGATGGGGCTTCCGCGCTTCTGCAGCGCTTCGCAGATGTTCGCAGAAGCCCGTGTCGACGATTTTCATGCCATTCTGAGGAAGAGAACAGCGTCAATAATGGGTAGGTCGCGCGGAAGCTCCAACAGCATCCTAAAAACATTATTAGATAAGGTGGACAGTCCCTTCATAAGGTACTGGTACGGAGGCACATTTCAACGTGTGTTGGGTGGGCCACATTATTTTTAGTTGTTTGTAAGAGTTTACTAATATACTTTTAAGTCATTGTTACTAATATTATATGGATTGTGTGTACTTGTATGTGTATATAGTCCGAAATAAATAAATAATAACAATAATTATAGTCCACGGATGGGATCCAAAAGAGATTTAAAAATGACCACTTCAAAGAAAATATACCTAGTCGTTGAGGTTAAAATAGACCTCGCATTTAGTCGCAATAGAAGAATTGGTTCTTGCTAGTATGCTATCATGAGGCAGGGAGACGCTGTTGTCCGCCTTTTGTTTTGTTTGTTCAAGCTCTCATCATCATCTAACTAGTCTTTTCTAAACCACGGTGGGGTCAACTTCCCGTCTTACTTAAAGTGATTCAATGTAGTCCACGACATTCAAAATTCAAAAATGAATGAATTAATTAACTTTAGAAATTTTTATTTCGCAGGCTGCATTGATAGATCTCTCTTAATACCGGTATTTTGCATGGAGCGACTGTCTAACTGACCTCCACAACCCAAATATTGGGTAACACGATGAGAATTGTTGAGAATTAAATTAGAAAAAGCCATGAATTATGTTTGCTAAGCCTATCTTCAGATTCTCGTTTTAGTGGATACTGACGTAGGCATGATATGATAAATGACCCTCAAATACTATGTCAGCTAACCTACAAGGGTCACACTAGTTTGCTTCACAAGGCAAAGCAATTATTCTTTTGATCGTTATCGTAAGCCGAGAGTAAAGGCCCTTTGTTAGTTTAGGCTTCGTTATTTCAGATTTGTGATTTTTGCCTCCAAATTTCATTGTTTGGAAAAGGTTGGAATCTTTTTAGTAAGGTAATAGATATGTTATTTTTCTTTTGTTGTTCAGGGTTCGTGGAACATTATGCTATTTGAAAAGTTTGTTATAATCGAGTCTTTAATATTTAATTTTAATTAATTGTATAATTTATTAACTTTATGATATTAATTTTACATTCTGTGATAAGTTTAACTCGCACACTGACTTATTATTTGTAAACTTTTATCGTCTACATTACGAAACGATTTAGTTATAAGTATAGGAAGGACATGACAGTTATAGGTAAGATACAGGACAGTTTTAAGACTTCTATCTCTATACTCGTAGATAATAATAAGGAATAGGTACTTATAATCCTCTTTGTGTTTAATCGTTAGTGCAAAACTTAGTGAGATCGTTTAGGCGCCTAATTTCTGTTAATTTCTGTCACCCTGGTACTTTTCAAAACAAGAAATGATTAAATTTCAAAACCTATATTTTTATCATTACTGAGCTAATTAGTAAGTCGCTTTCCTGGTAGTTTTAATAAATAAACAATTAGGACAGTTGAATTTTAAAACGTCTATCGATATCTTTATATCAAATCGTTGGTGTGTTTCGAGGAATAAAATTATAATATTTTCAATTTGATGTTGTTAGCGCACCTGAATGGTGCGTTTCGAGGAGTACCCCATTTTTGACGTTCAAAAGTGCCATTTATTTATTTAGTGCTATTTGAAATAAATGCTTTAACTTTAACTTCACCTTAATATCCATACTAATATTATATTTGTGAAAGTAACTCTGTCTGTCTGTATGTTACGTTTTTACGCCTAAACCGCTGAACCGATCGTCATGAAATTTACCAGAGATATAAGCCTAGGATATGGAGAAGGACGTAGGCTACTTTTTTACGCGGTAACCGTCATCCACGCGGGCGTAGCCGCGGGCAAAAGCTAGTTAGTCATATATTTTTTGAGAGCTTTTATAGTGAGACCAGCTAAATGAAATGCCTTTCACAACATTCACAGTCACCATTAAATAATGAGTGCTGGTATTGCTTCCTACAGCGTTATTACAGTTCTCTTAAAAACCACCAAGACCATCAGAATCATCAGGACTGACCACCATCTACAATCTAAACCAAAATAACGGATCTACCGCCCAATTCTAACCCAGCAAAAAAAAAATTTCATAACTTCATCTGGCAAAACTTTTTATTTTTATAATTCCAGCTGGTTAAATAAATTATAAATTCAAGAGAATAAACTGGGAACGTAACGTCATTTCCTCCGCCGGATCCGACACGAGTCCACGCCGACGGAAATGAGATCCCTCCACCCTTTTATCAGGGACTAATCGCGATAGAACATGGTCGCGTACTTGGAATAAGATTTCCTACTGAGCCGCAAAACGTTTGTACTTCAATCTGGCTGGATTTTTTTTGCTACTTTTTATTATGTAAGAAAACGAATGGCACAGCTGTGCAAGAAGGATTTAATTGAATGTTGTTATGTTTTTCTGCGGGTTCTAGAGTTTTTTAACGTTTTTTGTGAGAAAATAATTGCACTGTGCTCTTTGCGTCGGGAAATTAAACTTAGTAGGCATCTATTATGACTATGGCATGAAATAGTTGCAATTTTCTTTGTATGGACAGTTTCTCTGAATCATCAACCCAATCAAACACATCATAAACGTTGTTTATCTTTAGTCATTTCTCATGGTCGAATCGACTTGTTATTTTACTACATCTAGAACTCTGATAAATAAGCTCTTACACCCAATTTCCACTCAATCATCAGCCTATAGCGTTTTCCAAATCATTTTGGGGTCAGCTTCCAGTCTAACCGGATGTAGCTGAATATCAGTATTTTAATTGGAGCGACTGGCTTTCTGACCTCCACAACCCAGTTACTGGATTATACGATACCGCTTGGTAAGACTGGTTGTCAGACTTCCAGGCTTTTGACGACCCGTATCGAATGACAGTCAGAACCAACGGCTTAACGTACTTTCCGAGGCACGGAGAGGTCTTGGTATGTAAAGATGGTTACCCATCCACGGACTAACCGCGGAAAGCGCAGCTTAACCTGGTTGATCGACCCGTGCGACCCGTGCGTTATTACTTACCCACAAGTCCCTCTAAACCCTATTTCTTCTCAAAAAGCAAAACGACAACTTCACCATAACATTCATATACCCGACAACATTACCTACATTAGCCAATTTATAAATATTACTACTAGTTTTCTAACCCTATCCGAAGTTGGCGACACCGTAAACCCGCACTATTTTTAGGTATTAGTACGAACTGGGATCGTAAAAGTCGGTGTTTGGCGTATAAGCCGATTACCGCATGTAATCTGGCTTAAGAGTGACACATGACCCCTCTCGGTACCTTCAATTAGGTTTTCTGTGTCACTACACTACCTTAGCTATGTTGTACTGGTTTATGTTGGAGCTTGATGTACCTAATGGACTAGTTGGTATTCTAAAACAGGGTTAAAGCTCCAAACACTATTAAAAAAATAAAAAGTACCACAAATCATAACAAAAGCTATAAACTGACTTAAAAAACGGAGGAGTTTAATATCTGCTGTGCACGTTTATATTAAATTTTGGTATTTAATTTCGCTTTAAGGCGCTATGCTCAAGCCGACTGAAGTACGCTCGCAGCATCGCGAGTGGTTGCCTCGCGTATTTGATAGGTATTTAAAAATAATAATTACTTTAATCATCTTATCAAGACAAACTCAGCGAATTGTGCTCAAAAATCTTACTACCTTTTCATAAAAAATAATAAGAAAGTAACGTCTGTTTTCTAGATATGAGATTGATTAAAAATTACGAAAAGGGATAACTTTGGACAGCAAAGTTAATCAACATATATTCGATTCTTAAAATAAGATATATATTTTTTTCAGAATATTATAACACTGTTTTTTAGGTTTCCAATAAACAAACAAATTCAAAAAAATAATAAACGCGGTCTCTGTCGTGTCATACCGCATTCCTTACATCGCTTACCTTGTTGAATTATCCCACATACTTAGTTAATTTATGAGATAAAAAGAACTTGTCTTCTACAACTGACAAACAACGTGGTGGCGCGTGGTTTAAACATAAATAAAAAATTTATCTGGAAGATTTCTTTTACAGTGGGGGGTGCACGAAGAAAGGATTTTCAGACGAAAATCAAAGACGGTTTTAAGTGGTTTTGCGAGCTAAGTCGTAAATCAACACCTAGTTTATCATAGAACAAGCGTTCTGACATTAATATGATACACAAAACAAATAGAGGATGATTAGGTGCGTAGGTGCAGTCAATTTATCAATATTGAGTCGCCGCTTTTACCACGCTGATATGGTGAAGGTATCTTTAAGTTATCTGTAAATTGAGGTTTGTATGGAATCCATGCATTCATTTTTTTCGTTTTACTAATTTTTCTGTTTTTTGGCCAAATTTCGTTTTTTTTTATAACGAGACTCATGATCATGGTTGCGGCATAGTCTTAAGTAAAATGATAAAGCTGAAATCGCTAAGGTCAGTTGTTGGATGGGTGACCGAACAACTGAACTTAGCGATTTCAGCTTAACATTACATAATATCGAGTTCATTTTAGCGAGGTAAGCCGCGAGTAATTACCTACCTATGGTGCATTATTAACTTTCCTGTAACTACATATTTTCGAAGTATTAGCTAAGAGTGTGCTCAACTTTTGTTCTGCGCTCCACTACGTAGGATTAAAACAGTTACTCGTTATCTTCCCATTGGTATTCCATTCACGCAGTTAATTAGTTCTGTTCTCACTTTAGAGTTAGCTTATAGCTAGCTTATAGTTAGCTATAAGTCTTATATTATAGGTACCTACTATAAAGCTGCCATTTACTAGGTACCTACGTCTTTTATTGACTTGAATATGCCCTGGTAGCTGAGAGTATGTCATGCTCACTCTAATGTCTCGCTGATGGTGGCGCGTGTATTGGATCATTTAGCTGTCTTCGAATTGGTTGAGCTGAATGGTGCTAATCCATGCGTCATATTCGTGAACGGCCGCTGTTAGTGGAGACTGGTCATCTCTTAACTGCTATGGCTTACTTTTATTTTTTTATTTATTACGGACGCTTTTAATCTATGCATTGTTCTCATATTATGAGAAAGATGCATAGACTTTAAGTGGTTAAATTATTTAAGTTGAAATTATACATATTATGTATCAACAAGAATGATGCAACCATATATTTTGTAACCATACTTTGATTTATAAGAGAGTCTGTGGAGTTTCTTGCCCGTTCTCCATAGATAGCTACTACGTTTTGGAATGTGGTTTATTTGAAATTAATGCTTTGAGTTTGAGTATTTTAAGTTACTTGGTTTGGTATTCAGTTGTGGGTACTTAGAATTTCCAGTTTTTTCAATTTAAAAAAAAGCATTTCCATGTAATATAAAGTTCCTACGAATGCTCGACACAGTGTTCCAAGTAATCCTCACGGGCGACGATTGAGCATTTACCTGTAATATTCCTTTTCCGTGGATATGTAAGACTGGTTGTCGAGGAGCTCGTGGCTTAGTAATAACAGCCGCACGGGTCGATCCGTCAGGTTAAGCTACGCTTGCCGGGGTTGGTCCGTGGATGGGTGACCATCTTTACATACCGAGACTCCTCCGTGGCTCGGAAAGCACGTTAAGCCGTTGGTCCCGGCTGTCATTCGTGGATCTTTGACAGTCGTTACGGGTCGTCAGAAGCCCAAAAGTCTGACAGCCAGTCTTACCAAGGGGTATCGTGTTACCCAGTTACTGGGTTGTGGAGCTCAGATAGGCAGTCGCTCCATGTAAAATAGAGGTATTCAGCTGCATCCGGTTAGACTGGAAGCCGACCCCAACATAGTTGGGAAAAGGCTAGGCAGATTGATATATATGTAAGACTGGTTGTCAGACTTTCAGGCTTCTGACGACGCGTAACGACTGTCAAAGCTCCACTAATCACAGCCGGGATCGACGGCTTAACGTGATTTCCGAACTATACTAAATACAATGGCATGAATTAATTCTCTAATTAGTCCTGCTGGCATTAGAGACGAAAATTAGATGGCGACAACGACTGCAAAATGGCTATTGTAGATATATCGATTTTATTGAACACTGATACACACTAGACTTGCCATTCTACACAATTACTTCCTAGGTAGACAGATAGCACCTACACCGAATTTAATAGGCAATGTTACCAGTTAGCTTGCAGCTTGCTAAAGCAATTACATTGCAATGTATAGGTATGCTGGGGTGAGCAGCATTCCATGAGTTTCTGAGGCGAATGCAGTTTCAACCGCATAGGTATAGCAATATTGGTGGGACTAAATACGGAGTGATATTTCACGAATTATTGTACTGACAAACCAGTTTATTGTTGATTGAGAGGTTGGGATGGGATAATGGAGCCGAAAGGTTAGGAAGTGGCGACCGCGTACCGGAAGACGTAGCGTTGGAAGGCATCCTTCAAGTAGGACCGATGACGACCTTGTGAAGGCCGTAGGAATCCGCTGGATGCGGGAAACAGAACCGATCGTAGTGGCGATACTTGGGGGGCGGCCTATGTCCAGCAGTGGACGTCTTTCGGCTGAAATGATGATGATGATGAGAGGTTGGGATTTATATTTTGTAAATCAAATCAAATCAAATCAAAAATGTTTATTTGTTAGGTTATGGTACAATAGATGTTATAAATATTGGTTCCAGCATACCCTGCCATAGTATGGCGTACAAATATTTCCAAAAACAAAACCTTTTATTACTAATCTACTAATAATTATGAATAATAATGAATTAGAGAATAAAATATGAATGCATAATAGTTAATTAATTGTATTGTATTGATTGTATTATAGTAATAATATTAATTAATAATGAAATTATGTCGTTTTTGCATATAGCGGAATTGAAGGTTATTTTTACTTTATTATATTATTAATGTAGGTGTGCTATGGTGGTTTCGGTTGGGTGAACATAAAGGTAGAAAGTTACAAGGAGTTTTTTATGACACAAAATGTTGTAGCTGTTTAACAGTCAAATTGCACGTGTGACGTGGATGCGTTTCCAAAAACGACTTTAAAGAACAAATACCCAAAACACACAACGACTATTTGTGGACATTACTAATACGTTTAGCTAGAACAGATGATTATAAATGACAAATCTGTCCAGATCGTTTTATACTGTCGTTTATTGAGTTGGTTTATTGTGTTGGATTCTATTACATCAAAAGAAGGAAAAACATAAAACACCCTTGGCTGGACGTTCAAGAAAAGACACACGAAGAATAAGTTTTATGATAGATTTAGCAATGAAAATCCAAAAATCGACAATAAGTTGGTATGCAAATAAACCAATCCTTCATTCGTCGTTAACCTTTAGTCACGAAACGAAACACAAAAACAAACATTGACGGATTCCAAAACAGTTTTTACGTTTCGCTAACCCTAAAATGGGGGCTAGAAAAACGTTGTTTTATTCAAATGTGCGATACACCTGTGCGGATTTAGATTACAAGCAAACAATCCGTTTGTTGCCTATAGAACATTTGGCACGTTCCATGTGATCCCTGTCGGCTCTTTTTACGGTTACAATGTTTACGAGTGTGGGAATTGGCGTTTGTTTCAACTATTGTTTCGTGTTTATTAATGTTTACTATTTTATGTAGGTTTTTATTTGGGATTGGCTCACTATTTTCGATTTCGAAACAGTCCTTATTCTTAAGGTCAACAAGCAGCGAAGTAAGTTGTACAAGAATCAGGTATAA
Source organism: Dryobota labecula (assembly GCA_947523025.1). NCBI lineage: Eukaryota > Metazoa > Arthropoda > Insecta > Lepidoptera > Noctuidae > Dryobota > Dryobota labecula. Next base: position 25,760,653 of record OX383287.1, on the reverse strand, counting down.
TCAGTGTAATCAGGTAGTAGAATAGAGAGTAGTTGGTTCCCTTAGATTATATGTGTCTGGACCGCCTAACAAGTGAATTCAAAGTTAAACCATTTATTTCAAATGGGCATGCATACTTTTGAACGTAAACATTTACAGAAAAACAGAACTGATTCTAGTTGCTCGTTCCAAAAGGTAGTTTCGTATGGACAAGAATGGGCAAGAAATTCCACTGTTACTCTTTTAGTATGTTATAAAATATTTTTTATATTTGCGCAACGCCATCTATGGGTAAACGAAACGTCCACACAGGCATTTTGCGTTTCAGTAATTTTATGTTATCTCCAAAACTATATAACCAATTGACATACTGTTAAGAGCAAATCATAATATCTCTATGATGTCTGTGCGGTCATCAAATAATTATTTTTGATAAGGATTAATAATTTCTTGTTAAATTATCATACGAATGTATCTGCTAAAATATAAAATATAGATATATGGTGTCGCTGGCTTTTTTGTAGGATTACTTATGGCAGACTACATTGCAATACATTGTTTTCAGTTATACTCGTATGCAACTGTTTAGGCAGCTAGAGGTATTATTTTCCGACTTGCTTGACCAAAATTGTGATAGCTTATAGCCTATAGTAATCAGGGATAAAGCAGCTACGTACTTGTGAAAGAATTTTCAGAATCTGTTCAGTACTTTCAGAGATTATCTCCTACATACAAACAAATTTTACCTCTTTATAATATTAGTATATACTAGTATAGATACACGCTTTGAGTTTGAGTATTGAAAGTTACTTGGTTTGGTATTCAGTTGTTCCAATACATACCTAGACATCTATGAGAATGATTGTATCTACGTATTTATAGTACAACAGTTCAATAGCATGCAATTTTAGTGTATGTTCATCATCCAGTGGCATTGTTAAGGTGATTATACTCTAGAGCGTTTTCTGGAGCATTTCCGTGTAATGTAACGTTCTTACGCATGGTACCTACAATACAAGCAAAAGCTCAATTTAAAAAAGTTTTTCAAGTACGATGAAAAATTTCGCGATTACGATGTTAGTTCCATGAAGAAAGTTTTTCAGTTTGATGGTCTGTATATAAAAAAATTATATATAATAATTAAAATAATTAATTTACATAATTCCATCCTTAAATTTGACCACACCTTCCTGATACATGCTGTATATCTACAAGCCATTTAAAAAAAAAAAGTTATGTCTTCATATAATTTGCTTGATTTGATTTGATTTGCTTTGATTCATTAGTCAGCACGACTTATTAGAGAATTAGTTCATGCCATTGTAAAATAGAACTTGGTTCGTCCAGTACTGTACTTTCTGTGTAAAATAGAACTTGGTTCGTCCAGTTTTGTTCAATTAATTGGTAATTTTTTCGTCATTCGAAACTTCGCCAAAATAACAACATTGGTGCCGATTCTCTTGTCACAAAATTCTTTAAACTAGACTAAAAATCACCAAAATTTTGTTTATTCCTGTCAAACGACGATTTCCTATTCTTAAATTGACTAAAGTGACACAACTTAACTATATTTTAGTTTGACAGCACTAAGATTGTACTGAGTTTTAAAATGGCTATTTTGCTATTCTGAATTTGACGTTTTTAAACTAAAATTTAGATTTTCTAACTAAATCTGACTATTTTTAATCGCGATTATAAAGGTGTGGAATAAAATTAGTCGTGATGAACTTAAATTCACACGAACACCTCGACTTCTGGTGCAAAAACAGTACTTTATATTTTTTATCTTTTCTTTTGCTTATATCTCGAAAATGGTGCGTCCTATCGCAAAAATAATGAAAATTTCGACCACCTTCGCAACTCGCAAACCCCTAAATCTCATCATGTAGGGAATATTTTTTTTTAATTTTCCATACAAAAAGAAAAAAATCCATATAAAACACGTTGAGGCTGCCCCGGCCCTAAAAAAATCATGCGCTCATCCGGCTCTAAAAAAAATCATGGGGTACGGCAAACCAGTACATAGACCGTTGCGAAGCCAAAAGAAAAAAAAAATACCATGTGGAGTCGTAATTGTTAAATTCGATATACTCGTAGTTGTGTCAAAGTTATTTTTTAATTTAGAGAATTTTGTTTGCAGAATAGCTTTAAGATTCTCATAGCCAAAAGTAAGGAATTTTAGTGATAGTTTAGTTCGTTTAGTTCGATGTACAAGAGAATCGGCACCATTGTCTAGGCAGCGGATATGATAGGTGTTATTTAGTCTTAATAAGCAGATCCGTGAACCATATTTGTAATTCTACTTAGAATTAATTAAAATTAAACCCAATATGGTCGCACTACATCCCGCGCCTATAGACCATATTCAGGTGTAGTTCCAAACCGACCGTCTCTCATTCTTTATTCATCACCGGAACCTGTTCAATTAATGTTACATCCCTTAACAGTACCTACTAGTACTACCCTTGTCAATCAACGTCTATTTTGTGTCCTCACATCCCATTTTAAATCTATCCTTTTGTTTTTGTCTTATGTAATTCTTTTCTAAGCGTGTACAGGTCCCCTGTGGAGTCTTTCAATCAGTTAGGAATTGGACCTACATCAATTTTGTGTTGCTGGTTTTTCAAAGTCGGTTACTCGAATTGATAGATTTCAGTTTCAGGTGTTAATTTTTTGGTACTTATTGATTGGCTGTGGAAGTGCTTGCTATTGCATTCTATTTTGTTTTTCTATTTAACATTGAATGTCCCGGTGAACTACAAACCACATCATCATTCATCATTCTTCTGCCCTTATCACTATTTATTTGGGGTCGGCGCAACATGTCGTGGGTTCGATTCCCGCACGGAACAAATATTTGTATGACCTACAAGTAGTTGTTCCGGGTCTGGCTGTTTGTGTATGTGAGTTTAAATGTTTGTAAACGCTCCCACAATACAGGAGAAATTCCTAGTGTGGGGCAACGTTTTTTAAGAAAAAAAAAAAAACTTTTTCTACCATACTTATCGTCGTCATCTTGGTAGTCAGTCCCTTTCTAGCCAATTCATCATCCACACAGTCCATCCATCGTTTCTTTGAACGTGAGACAAAATTTAGATTTGCGTTTTTTCGACAGTTGCTATGGGTTTATCCTCATTTTGTTTTATTCTGAACCACCCCCGTATTGAGGCGTCTAAACAAAAAAAAAAGAATTTTGCGAGACTAACGCACGGCAATTGATTTTTATATAAACAGGGTGTAAGGGACAGCCCTCCGTAGACTGATGGGGTGGATTCAGTATATCATACTAAGATGAACGGTACATGTATGTATCAATGTATCGTTACCGTGGCAAAACGCACATAGCGAACGGCAGCGCAGCGAGCCTTCAGCCGTCCTCCCCGCCATGAGGCGCGACGAGTTTGATGAGCTCTGTAGCTAGGCAGAAAGTGAACAACTGATTTCACGCGTCGTTCGTTAGATTATTTTAACATTCATATCTGTTTATTTTTTATTTTTGCTGTTTTATACGCGTACATGGAGTGCTGCATACAAAGAATGTAATTTTACATTTAAATAAAGGAATAGTAACAATTTTTTTTTTAATGAAAATTTTCGTGAGCTTTCCGGTGGAATATGATTCAAAATAAAAAGCTGAATGCACCCTGCTAGTTTGTGGAGCGCTGTCCCTTACACCTTGTATAGATCTCCACTTGAATACTGGGGTAGTAATTAATTATGTATAATAGATCTCCATTTGAATACTGGTGTAGTTATTAATTACAGATGATCGTAGGACTTTTATACAAAGAGTGACACTGAAGAGGTATTTGACCAGAGTACAGTCCCCAATAATATCAGACAATATTTAAATAAATGATAATGTATCCTGCCCGCGTAAAGCCAATCCCTGTGTATGTTCCAGCACCTGATGGTGCTAAATAGTACATAGACATTGTCCTGCACAATTTTGAAAACAATTATATAAATTTCTTTCGAACCAGCATCTTAATTGATTGGTTTTTACCGCACAAAGTTGGCCCTCCTATATTTGCAACAGATAAAAGGACAATGATGTTCGATCTCAACACTTTTATAAAGATAAATTGAAACATAGATTGTCCCTTAAATAAAGTAAGCCGTCTAGGAATAAATCTGTGCCGAATATGGAGTGAGTTAGAGCGAGCCAAGTGTATTGCATCATTGTTTACATTCGAAAAAGTAAAAGTCCAGCCGACTGCCATTTCAAGGCGGAAGAATCCAGGTAGGTATATCCAAGGGTAATAATCATATCCAGAGTAGATGCACTGCTAACGCTGGAAAAAATTATGGACATTCTAATAATAAACGAGGCCATAAACAATGACCTCGTTTGAAAGTATTAATTTAAATAAACCCAATGCAAAAAAGCACTGAACATTTTATTACTGTTTACTAAATACTTTGTTTCCTTGGTAGTTTTTTAAAATAAATGTCATTATTCTAGCTTTTATTGTGTCTTTTAAATATAGGTATATAAGAAAGAAATAGCAACTATACACGCGCCGAAACTCTTTAAACAATAGTTACTTATCATCAGTAACCATGAGTTAATTCGTAACAGCTTTGTGCATTAGAAAACTCATAACATCCGTAGCAACGGAGACGAATAATATTGCGACTCAACGCCAAGAGCGTAAGTTTATACACAGATATTGGCTTTACGCATCCTGCCCACTCCCTCCCAGGCCTCTGTCCCAGTAGTGGGAACATTATAGGCTTATTATAAAGACAGTAAAGAAAACGATAAAAATCCAGTCCAATATTATTTAAGTTATAATACATGAATGCAAATGTAGAAATCAAAAGCTTTTTTCAAAGGGGATTTCTTTGAAAAAAGCTTTCTACATATTATAGTAGCGACAAGTAAACAGAAGGGTAAATAAGAGGATGGCTCTAAGGGGATGAATCTTCTCATACAATGCCGGAGGTCAGTTAGGGTCACATTTAATATACTCCCCAAAATGTTGTATTACCCTCTAAGGGATGCTACTTGGGTAGCGTCGCAGGTAACTACTCTAGGTATATACTTTTGTGTAGTGTAAGCCAAAATTATGGACATAGCAGAAATATTATTTGTTTTGTTTCTCAAAATAACTTATGCGCAAAATGTCATATAATTATTATACATACAATTCCAATCATATTTCAAGCAACGTGTTATAAAATAAGACATACACGTGTACGATAGATTAACTTGATTCCATGAAAAGAAAATCTGGATTTGAAAAGAAAATCCAGATTTTCTTTTCACGGAATCAAGTTAGTTCCGCATTATTTTTCACTTGACACGTGTGAACTCAATTTATCATGTCATATTTTCAGATAGTGATACAATTCTTATTCAAGACCAGTTGGTATTATTGTTCACATGATTGCGATACGAACTGTGCTATTGCATTAAATTCTTGTGTCGGTTTCCGCTTGGAATTCTAATTAGCGGTGTGCGCATACATAATAATCTGTTCTCATGATACGAATTTCAATGCTAAGCGTTTGAATTACGACCTGCGAAATTCTGCAAAATATTGTCACCTGCAGCGAATACTGCTTTATTGGATGATTATGTACGAAAATGATAATTTTGAGTTTGTAGATATATTATAGTTCACCCATATTTCGCCAGTAATGTTAACTCCCACGAAATGTGCTCAAATCCACACTCCTGGCTGCTACTGAGTTTGTGACAAAAAAATCCAATAACACTTTGCCCAACCAGCGAATCGAACCCAAGACCACATGCTCAGCAGTAGTGCTTGCGACCACTAGACCAACGAGGCAGCTTCTCTAGCATTGTATTTAATTAAAATCGTTACTAAAATTTGACCAGGCTAAGTATTTGACCTGTAATGAAGAAAAAATCTATCTCTGAGTTCTCTGAGGGATCGTATCCGGAACGAGGGGATCCGGCAGAGAACCAAAGTTGTCGACATAGCTCACAGAATAAGCAAGCTGAAGTGGCAATGGGCCGGCCATATTAGCCGTAGAACCGATGACCATTGGGGTAGATGTGTTCTTGAGTGCAGACTGCGAATCAGCAAATGTAAGGTAGGACGCCCTCAGGCTAGGTGGAGCGACAATCTTCGCAGGGTGGCTGGTAGCGGCTGGATGAAAGTTGCCGAGAATCGAGCTGAATGGCGTACAATTGAAGAGGCCTATGTCTAGCAGTGGACTGCTATAGGCTGATGATGATGATAATAAAGAAAAAATAATATAACTTTCAAATCAAACAATGAATTCTTAAACTATTTAACACCACCATTCTAAACTCATTCAACAAACAGAACATTTCAACACATTAAAACAGTTCTCTGCGAAAAATGTCCATAACATTATTTTATGTGGCCTCAAGTGTAAAGAGATGGTGAAATGAATGTCGCCTGTGGGACCATAAATCCTTAAATATTAAAACTGGCGTGGCAGTGACCATAGCTACGACGTGGAATAATGAAGACATTCAACATGTTTGTCCTGTGAAAAGGGGTGCACTTTGTTTCTGATTTTTTCATGAAAGTAAAACGTTATTTTGTGTTTTTATTTATTTATCGTTCTGGGTTTTATTTTGCTTCGTGTCCTTGAGTTGATCCGATGAATTTATGAATATTTGTTGGAACCTGCTTATGATTGTGTTTGTTTCTTACTTATATGACTGAGTTAGGATTGCTGATAAAACATAGTGCTATAATGAGCGAAAATGCAATAAATTTATTATCAAGAAGCAAATTGCAAATCATTTTTTTTTTTTTTTTTTTTTTTTTTTTTTTTTTTTTTTTTTTTTTTATATTTTCGAACCGTTTGGGGTTGAAACTCAGGCCATGGGGTCGCAGTGCTCATGGTTTGTTCAATGAAATCTCTAAAAGGCTGGTTGACACTTTCAGTGACCCAAGGGCTGGCTTTAAACCTTGGCCAGAGGCTAAGCCAATACCTCCAGTAGCCAATAGCCTCTGGCCAAGGTTGACAAAACAAACAAACAAGACTGGCAGCATTGCCACATTGTATGGCAATCCATACAATGTGGCAATGCTGCCAGTCTCTTGGGTACATTACCAGTCGACAGCAATGCGGAGTATTTTCGACGCCTAATTTTAGTTTATTTTGTTAATATTTTTAGTTAGGTTAGGTTATTATATTTTTATTTTAATAGTAGTTATTTTTAATTTTTTTACAAGACAGTTATAAATACAACATAACAAAATATCACGACTGTAATTCCCCGAAGGGTTAGGCAGAGGTGTACTTTAGTATGTATGTATGTATGTTTATGTATTTCTCCGGCACAAGTACTATTGTAACTTACTGGGGCTGCCTCAATTTATGTATGCCATAATGTTTAAGTTGATTTTCTTTATTTTTTTTATTGTATGTATGTGTGATGTGTGTGTAAAGTTATTAAAATCAAGACAAAACAGAAAGGTTGTATGTATATTAGTTATAACAAAACTTAGATATTTTTTTAATATCTTGTTGCAATCTTTTAAAAATATTAACTTTGGACGATTTCAACTACCGAAATGTAACGCGTTTTGAGGAAAAATATTTTTTATTTTTATTTTATGTACAACGAGAATTAATTTAATTTAAAACGATATTCAACTGAGATCCTCTTACCAATAAGTAGTTGAATAAACTCGAGTCTTAAATGATAAGTAAATTGAGCGAAACGTTCGAAGTTTTCCTTTGCATTGTAAATTATAATCAAAATGATTTAATAAAAATTAAATGTCAAGATTTCTAAGAAGAAATAAGATAATAATTTAATTCCCCAAGTGATCTTATCATTTATATTAGAAAGCAACATTGCAACACTTCAAAAAATTTGTTTTCTCTCTTCTAATTTTCTTTTTTGCCTGATAACATTACTCGCCACAGTACCCGCAAAGTAAGGTTGCCAACTTAATGTATCAAAGAAACTCTTAATATATTTTTAAACTAGCTGCTTCCTGCGGCTTCGCTTGCGTGGCTTTTTTGTAGCCAAAATTACTCCTTGTAATATCAGCTATCTGCCAAGGTAAGTCCCGTCAAAATCGGTCCGGTCGTTTCGTTTTTTTGATGTATCTACCATTTATACTTTAATATGCATTTAATAAAAAAACCGTCATTTTGACATTACAGATAGATACTTCAATTTTATTTGTTGGTAATGATTAAGCGACAATAATATTCTTCTTAAACAAACGTAAATTACTTCCAAGATTTGGTCCGCTCTCGAAAAATAATTTTGCCAGTAGGTACCTACGGAAGTTGAGAATCAAAGAGGCTCTTAGTGAATTAATTTTATTGCCTTAAAAACTCATCGCAAATTACTTTTTTAAGAATAAAAAAGATATAAGATTTCTCCTTTTTTCCTGGCAAATCCATCACGAAGGATGAAATTAGAAACGAAATGAAACTAGAAGATATTTTTTTATACCAAGATTTTTCTAGAGGGTTGAGCTTTGTTAAAAATTGTCTAGCGTAATGAAGGCTTGATGCTACTAGTATTGCCATGAAATATAAGTGAATAGTGCTTGTCGCGGTTGAGGTGATTTCGTTTCTCAGTTTTTCAGACTGCAAACGACGTGTATCAATTTCATAGATTGTTTTGCTGTCTTCTAATTTTATTTCATACTAGCTGCTCCCCGCAGTTTCACTTATTATTTTATTTTAATATAACATGGTAAGTACCTAACTTACAAACTTAGCCCCACAAAACCATTGCAATAGTATGACTGTGGGGTCAGTGAGTCTCTAGACAATAATACTTAAACATACTTACATATCCAAATATTGGCATATTGCGCATAGAACAGATGGCCGTTGGGGCCGAAAGGTTCTGGAGTGGCGACCGCGTACCGGAAGACGTAGCGTTGGAAGGTCTCCCACAAGGTGGTCTGATGACCTTGTGAAAGCCGCAGGAATCCGCTGGATGCAGGAAGCACGGAACCGGTCGAGGTGGCGGTGCTTGGGGAAGACCTATGTCCAGTAGTGGACGTCTTTCGGCTGAAATAATGATGATGATGATGACATATCCAAATATATTTTTTTTTTAATTTACTTCTATATTTGTTTCACTCCTTATGTCTGCCAGCAGACATAAGGAAAATTTAAAAAATCTTCATCCGCGTAAGTTTCGATTTCGTAAGTAAGACAAAATTTTGCTACTTTGGGTTACATTATTGCAATTTTCTTAAGGATCTCAAATATATATTTTTTTTAATTTTGCATATGTTTATACCTGATAATTTAGCTTTCTACTGGTGAAACAAATGTTAAAATAGGTCTAGTAGTTTCGGAGCTTATTCGATACAAACAAATAAACAGGATCGAAGCAACAAAACACGATCTAGAGGAATGTGGCCGCTTTTATTTAGATGGAATTTTGTTGCTTCGTGTCACAATATGAAACTTTATAAAATGTATTTGAAAGTTCTAGATACATACACTTACCGAGGTTGCTGTTGAGCCGTTTTTCATAATTCCTTCTCCGTCACGAGACAATATTTTTTTAAAGGAGTGGCGCTTCCCTAGTAGCATTTTTGTTGGCGTTTGGTTGAGCCACATACCTCTGAAGTTGGCCCAACTAAATGCCAACGGAAAATGCTACTAGGGTTGTTGACCATCGTATGTGTCAAAATAACAACTGTTTACTAAATGCATATAAAAGTACATATACGGAACTTATAACAAAACCCCTGACTAAACACGAAGTTAAAATCGAACTCACAAATTGGTTGCAGCAGTGACGAAACTAAGAATCTTATTACTATTGTCTCTTAATAGAACTAATACTGTTTTTAAATTAAGTTTGTATAATTTACACACTATTTGTATAATTTATTCAAACTCAAACTCAAACTCAAATCATTTATTTCAATTAAACCATTTACAGGCACTTTTGAATTGTCAAGCAGTCGGTCAGTAAGAAAAATTAAGCTACATTCCCATTCCAAAGCGTAGGTACTTATGGAGAAGAACGGGCAAGAAACTCCATGGACACTATTTTCACTCTATTTGGTTGTTTCTTATAATTACTTACATGAAACTCAATACTTGTTTCTATTATATCTGGAGGAACATTGGCTCCTAAAACCACAAACAACAAACCTTTGGCCTAGTTCAGGAGGCATCAGTTCGCCATTGAATATGACTCTATCTCTAATTTATTTAATCCTTGTGTACTTGTGCATTTTTAAGGTTCCGTACCTCAAAAGGAAAAAACGGAACCCTTATAGGATCACTCGTGTGTCTGTCTGTCTGTCTGTCTGTCCGTCTGTCACAGCCAATTTGCTCCGAATGTAATGGATCGATTAAGTTGAAATTTGGTACACATATCAATTTGAGTGACCCAAACACGGACGTGAGTAAATATATGAATTTAGAATATTGGGGTCAGTTTTGGGGGGCAAACACGAAAATTAAAAAAAAAAAATTGTATACTGTAACCGTGTGACATATATGAAAGGGCTTTTTGTAAGGGTCTCAAATATATATTTTTTGTAATTTTATAATAAACTGTTTTAAAGTTATAATTGAAAATAGACGAAATTTGACCATTCCCCCCCTTATCTCCGAAACTACTGGACCTAAAATTTTTAAAAAAATACAGGAAATAGTTCTATACTTATAGATTACAGGAAAATCTATAAGAAGGTTATGGTCTTAAAATAACATGGTAAATCTCTCGATATTGTGCGTACAAACTTACATTTGCAGTTGGAATGTATGGGAGATTATGTTTACCAACTACAATGTTAAGTTTGTTCTTAGGATAAATTCTTTCCAAGTACGGAACCCTTCATTGTGCGTGTTCCGTCACGCACTTGGCCAGTTTTTCTTAAGTGTACTAATAAACATTTTATGATATTACTAGCTTTTGCCCGCGGCTCCGCCCGGGTGGATGCCGGTTATCGCGTAAAAAAAAATAGCCTATGTCCTTCTTCATATCCCAGGCTATATCTCTGCCAAATTTCATGACGATCGGTTCAGCGGTTTAGGCGTGAAAACGTAACATACAGACAGACAGACAGACAAACAGACAGACAGACATACAGAGTTACTTTCACATTTATAATATTAGTATGGATATGAATATATTAAAATAACATTTTTATTTTTTATTTTTGTCGGACTGTCTGTCTGTTTTTTTCCAGCTAATCTCCGTAACGGCTGAACCGATTTTGACGGGACTTTCACTGGCACATAGCTGATATTGTAAGGAGTAACTATATTTAAAAGATACACCATTACACATATAGGCGAAAAAGATGCTAAAGAAACGATTTTTTTTTTTTAATCTAAGTATATTATTAAAAAAATAACAACACAACATAATCTAGCTACTACTTACTAATCATTGTGTGCTTTAAAAGAGCTAAGTGGACAAACAGACGGATACGAAAAGTGACTTTGTTTCATAGGTACAGACCTACTATTTATAGATTTTCTAAGAAAGGCTCCTCGGCTGACTTCAAAGTATAAAATAATGGTATTAAGTGACTGGCAAAATATTTGCTCAAACGATTACCTACGTTGTTCAGTCACCAAATTGCGTGGGAAGATCTGTAAGTAGTCAGCTTTCTTTTAATCCCGAACTTTTTCAACAAAACCATTTTCACTCCAAATTACCGTTTTAATATTACCTGAATTTTAAACCCAAAAATATCCTTGAAAGCCGCATCAATCAAATTAAATGTCTACCTTAAAATGAGCAGGTAAAAGGTAAAACTCATTCTAAGTATACAATATTTTTACGTCAAGAGTTACTCGTTTTGGTTAACAGGAAAGCAATAAAGGTATATTAAAGCTACGCATAATAGGGTACGTGTGGCATCAGTCATTCTGTCGCGCAGAACGTCGGATATTTTCAATCTGCTGAGTTCGTTTGAACGTGCGTCGCGTCATCATTACGCTTTATTTAAGCGTTACAAGCGCTGACTTCCAACGAGATGTGAACATACCGCACTGTCAGATGTTATGGATTGGTTGGTTTCAACATTTTTGCATGGCACTCAAAATATATTTTTCGACATTATTGGAAGCTTGGCTGTTTGGTTTGATTTAGAGGCTTCGAGGACTATGATTCTTGTCAATAGGTCTTCATTACTATCATTGGATGATGCACGACTTCGGTCACTGCTGGTCCTAGTACAGAGGTGTGAGGAACAGGGTGTAAAGTTCACTCATACTCTATAGAAAAGGGAGGATCCTCCGATAGAATAGAATAGAATAATTTATTTTTGCAAATATGGGTAGATGATACATCGATGGGTACAGTTCAGTACAGTATAAAGATTAGCCATATTTTGCCATTCAGCATGCAAATGTTTTCGTTAAATTAATATTATTATTGTTAGAATCATTTACATCAAATTATTATCATATATTATTAACATCAAATTATTATCTATCATTAGAACAATTATTATTAAATTATATACCATTAAATTAATCATTATTCAATTAAAATTTCAGTTTTCACGGATACTGGAAATGGCAACTAATCTTTTTCTCAGATAGGAACTCAGTCACACTGTAGTACGTTTTATCTATCAAAAATTTACGTAGTCTATTCTTAAACAGCAAAGCATTTAAATCTTTCCAATCTCTTGGTAATGTATTATTAATAACTGGGCCCATGCAATAAACACTCTTGCGCATCAAAGCGGTTCGGCACCTCAAATGACATAACCCACTGTTATCACGCCTATTTATTGGAGCTACATCAGCCATACGTTCGAAACGACTTGGATTGTGCTTTACGAACATAGCTACTTCCAATAGCTAATATAAATACAAGGGAGTGTTAGGATATTGTACTGCTTAAAATATGGCTCGCAGCTGTCGGTGGTTTTAAGCTTAAACATTGCTCTTAGACATCTTTTTTGAGCTTTAAATGCTGTGTCTTTGTCAGTTGAGTTCGCCCAAAAATTACACCGTAGCGCAAGTGAGACTCAACTATACCGTGATATGCCGTAAGGAGTGTGCATGTGTCTATTATCGATGATAATTTGTACAAAACATAGGAAGATGAACGTAATTTTTTACACAGTAAATATAAATGAGCTTTCCAATTTAAACTCCCGATCATACGGGAATTTCCGATCAGACGGGTGTTGTTTCTGGTGGGCAACTGCCCAACGGTTGATGTCGGGATGTTGTATATATGCTAGTCACGCGGTAAACTCTGATTGCGCGATGCAGGATTTGTGACGTCAGTTCTTTGATGCGTAGTTCGCATGTGGCGTTGTAGATGCGCCACAGGCCCCTCTTACTCTGTACCAGTCTCGACGCAGTCTTACCGTCGTATAGGTAGGTACTTCATGACTAGACATTGCCGTCATCGCGTCAAACAGCTTCAACCTTAGATTCCTTCTTCTTTTGATGTTTCCACACAATAAAACGATTCAAATCCTCAAATAAAATATTATTGCTATAACTAATTTATAAGTTATTTGAAGGTTATTTGAAGGTTTTTTTTTCTCTCACAATGGTTTTGTATCACATAAATTCCCTGGTGTCTGATGTATATAGGTTTAGAAAAAAACCTGTGTTTGACAGGTTTTAGGTTATGAAACGAAAAAAATATTGCAATAAAATTACAATGCAAGTTTAGTATTCAATACATTGACAATTTTATCACCAAAGCCTGGCAACAGAATAAATACTTCAAAAAGTAAATATAGCAACTTGGTACCAAGGGAACCCCTGTATGAAGCATTTATTTATTTATGTTGTATCACAAGTTTAAGGCTAAGTACTCAATCAATCATTCTAACAGGTCCCACAGGTTTTCTTCAAGTTTTCCGTAAATTACTTCAATATTTGTTTTTCCTGAAATTGAGAAGAGAATATGCCTTATGTAGAAAAACATTATTAAGTATATTTTTATTCTAAATATCCATGTAAACGTACCTATATATTTAACGTTTACATAACTAGTCGCGTTCATGCGGTACCCAAAATAGTTATAAATATCAGACATGTTTAATTATATAAACTTTTTATTTTCAAAGATTATTAATTAAGTCGTTACAAAGCGTCGATATCTTGGTAGCTCTGGCTTTTAGCTAAGTAATAACAGTCGCAAGAGTCGATCGGTAAGGTTAAGTTTCACTTGCCGCGTTTAGTCCATGGATGGGTCTTTACATAACAAGACTCCTCTTTACCTCAGAAAGCACGTTGAGCCGTTGGTCCCGGCTGTCACTCGTGGATCTTTGATGGTCGGACCAGTCTTACCAAGGGGTATCATATTACCCAGTAACTGAGTTATGGAGGTCAGATAGGCAGTCGCTGCATGTAAAATACTGGTATTTATCAGCCTCTGGTTAAATTGGAAGCCAACACCAACTTATGTTAAAAATAATACAATAATAACTTATGTTAATTTATATGGGAAAAGGCTAGACACTAGGCAAGCAGGTATCTCTTTTTAGTTGTACTAAAAAAAAATATACATCGATTGCTTGTAGAGAAGTAGGTACGGAAGAAGAAGACCTTAAGATATTCATGTTGACGAATCATTCTCCTTGCGTTCATGCAGTATTTGGTTAGCGACGAAATTCAATAATAAACTTTTCGTTAGCATAAGCACCGGGAACTCTGCAGTTAAATCCATTTATTTCTTTAACTTGAAACGGTTAAGTAACACAAATACTAGTCGCTTGGTTAAGTAAAAGACAAACTTTCTTCGGGTCGAGTGCAAAATACTTGGGCCAATCTAGAGGCTTGTTAGTAAGCCGACTTTTTGGGGATATCATTTGCATATTTAGTGTTACTTAGAGTGTACATAAACGGACAGCATCCAGTGCAAGCCAAATGGAAAATAACATTACCAGTGCAGTATGCAATAGAACTGAATTTCAACTATAGCTAGTGACAATTCTTATACTAATAATATAACGTGGCTTCAACTTATTCACATATTCCTGATTATTGTGCTGGCTAACCTATTCCTTTGCAGGGTAAAAGTAAAAATCGACCACCCAAGTTTCTTTTTCTGATTTAATTTAACCAGACTGTATTCGTGTATACGACTTGTGGTCTTCAACGCCACATGCGAACTACGCATCAAAGACCTGACGTCACAAATCCTGCATCGCGAAATCAGAGTTTACCACGCCACTAGCTTAGATACAAGATCCCGACATTAACCGTTGAGCAGATGTCCACCAGACACAACACCCGTCTGGACGGAGGATCCTCCCGTTCTATAAAGGATGAGTGAACTTTACACCCAGTTCCTCATACCTCTATACTATAGAGGCTAAATATAGGTATTACAGTAGAGAACATAATTTTACCTTGGTAGCAAAACTCAACAAGTCTGTTATAACTGTCATAAGTTCCTATATTACTCATATTTGTCCTCTGAGATTTACCGGCGTCCTCAGATAATAATAATAATAATAATAAGTTTTATTCCTCAAATAGGTAAGCCTTGTAAGTATGTCACGATACGTGAAGGAACCGCGTACCGCCGTAACGAAATTATAAGGGTTCTAGTACTTTCGGAGTTCTAGGAATGCTAAATAAGTTATGTTGCTAGGCCTGACATTGGCAGTAAAACTAGGACCTTTTTAGGACTAAAAGTTGGAGAAGAAAAAGTTTTAGAGTTATTATTTTTAGGAAAGTTAGAATTAAAGTGAGTAAAATGGTTTGTTTGCATACCAAAGTCGATTTTTAGGGTTCCGTAGTCAACCAGGAACCCTTATAGTTTCGTCATGTCCATCTGTCAACTTATATATAATAATCATCATCCCATCCTTCCCGTCTCTTGCTATCCTCCCCCAGCGACGCCCTAAGTCGAGGTGCGTACCCCCGCAGAGGGTGCCCTTAGCGTTTAGTCGCTTAGTTTTAAGTTTTATGCCCTGGCTGGAGGCCTTAATTTATTGAAGCACCCACAGGAAAGTCCGGCTAAGCAGACGAAAACCCCCATGGTTGAGCTGCGAGATGCAATTTTATTTATTTATTTATTTAAACTTTATGTACAATAGTGGTACATAGGCTCACTTAATGCCACAAGGCATTCTCTACCAGTCAACCTTTGGGTTAACTATTACAGCTAAGTAACAGGTTAACGAGTAATATTCGACCAACTTACAGTTGCAGTTGGAATGTATGGGAGAACATGTTTTTAACTACAATGTTAAGTTTTTTCCTGGGATAAATTCGTCCCAATTACGGAACCCTTCATTGTGAAAATGCTTTAGTAATTTTTTATTTTCTAAATATTTTTACCAAAAGTGAGATAGATCATGTTCAAATGCCTGTGGCCCAGCAGTGGGAACATTATACTAAGCTATACAGGGTGTAAGGGACAGCCCTCCACAAACTAACAGGGTGCATCCAACTCCTTATTTTGAATCTTATTCCACCGGAAATTTGCTGAGGAAAATATTCATTCTTTTTATCCGTTTTTTCCGTTACTATTCCTTTATTTCAATGTAAAATTACATTCTCTATACGCAGCACTCCATTTATATAAATAAAACAGCTAAAATCAGAAAACCAGCAATGGATGTTGAAATACTCTAACGAACGACGCGCGAAATCAGCTGTTCACTTTCTGCCTAGCTACAGAGTTCATCGAACTCACTCGCTGTGCTGCCGTTCGCTACTTGCGTTTTGCCACAGTAACGATACATCGTGTGTGAGTTAATAAAATAAATCGGGTTTATTGGATTCCCATAACGTTCCTGAAATAATTTCATGTACCGGTCATCTTAGTATGATATACTGAATTCACCTCATCAGTCTGTGGAGGGCTGTCTCTGACACCCTGTATAATTTAAAGATCCTAAATAACTATTTTCAACAGCCCCATACAAAAAAATGTTAATAAAACATACATAAACAAATATGTGAATGCAAACAACCTACCCACTCATACTATTGCTATTAAAAGAAAAATGCAACAAAACCATTGCATTCCCTACATTCAAACATGCTTCTGGATATTATAAAAGAACATAATATTTCGACGTGCGATATTAATATTTGCTAAGGTTTCATTTACTACTTAATAGTTTGCTAGAGTTTTAATTAAGTTCAGTATTGATCTGAATGAAACTGGAGCTTGTCAACTCGAGCGAAATGAATGAAGTGCTTATGAGACCGTTGCAGTATGCTTGTATATATGACGTTAGTACCCACTTATATCTTTATTAATGTACTATCTGTCTGTTTTATGAAAAGGGTATTTATTGCTGTACTCGTAGAGAAATAGCTATACAGTCAGAGCTTACCAAAGCCAAGGTACGACTTAGTACGTACGTCATATTTTTAACAATATTTTGATTTAATTATAGGAGTATCCATGGAGATTCTTGCCTGTCATTTCGATTGGAACCTTTGAATGGGCAACTAGCTTCATCTTTCTGACTGACTAAATAATTTAATTGAAATAGATGCTTTGAGTTTGAGTTTCAAATAAATAGTCAAAATGCATACTCAATCGAGTATCGGGTTTTGGTTTTGTATAACACCAGAACGATGAGTTTGGCTAAATAAATTGGAGAGTAAGCTGTCTGTCTACATTTAGAAATCCCCAGTTTGTTTGGAAACAAAAAACGGTATCCGAAGTTACAATGAATTTATCTCAAGAACAAACTTAACATTGTAGTTGAAAAACAAGTTCCATTTCAACTGCAAATGTAAGTTTGTATGCAAAATATTGAGTGATTTACCATGTTATTTTAAGACCATAGTTTAGGTTTTATAAGTACAGAACTATTTTCTATATTTTTTTCAAGATTTTAGGCTCAGCAGTTTCGAAGGTAAGGGAGCTTAGTGGTCAATGTTTTCCATTTTAAGGATTACAATAAAACTTAACAATGTAAAACTACTGCTTGTAATAATAATAACGTGTAGTCGTATGGAGCACAACTTAACATGCTTATTTTCTGCATTTTCATTCTAAAATAAAAGAAATCACCAAACAAACCATGATAATTAAGGAAATTAACCTTAAATTATAGCAAAGTAAGCAGTAACTTGCGTAGGAGGTGGATACAATTTATTTACATAAAATACTTACAAGGCTTTTATTGATTTATCGTCTACTTCAATTATTAAGTATTTACGTAGGTGTTTCATCATCATTATCATCATTTCAGCCGAAAGACGTCCACTGCTGGACATAGGCTTTCCCAAGCACCGCCACCTTGACCGGTTTTGTGCTTCCCGCATCCAGCGGATTCCTGCGGCTTTCATAAGGTCATCGGTCCACCTTGGAGGCCTTCCAACACTACGTCTTCCGGTACGCAGTCACCACACCAGAACCTTTCGGCCCCAACGGCCATCTGTTCTGCGCTGTAATTATTACGTAGGTGTTTATATTTGATCGAGAGCATCTATAAAGTCAGTTTTTATGTTCTGGTGTTATGATGAATTTAGTCCTTCAATTTATATTTATTATGAATATATTTCCTTACATATGTAATTTAAAATAAAACTTCAACGTGTTTGATGCCAACATGCGAATGAACGAATTTATTGGATCAATTTGCAGTTTTTATCATAGATGGCAGCACACACATATAATTCCAACAGTAATTAAAAGGTATAATTATTATGTTTTTGTACAGAACTACCTTTGAATTGATAGTGTCGATTGGTTTTAGATCGCTCGAATGTTTCTTGAAAGGGGTTATAGATAAGGAATAAAAAAAAACAACTAATGTGAACAATTTTTTTTTTAACATATCCACGCTTTGTGCCTGTTGAGACTGGTCATCTCTTAGCTGCCACGGGTTATTTTAATTATTTTATTTTGTTTCTATTTGTTGTACCTACTCTGGACGCTTTTAACATGTAAGTTTATTTTTACATCGTTCTCACATTTAGTTATAAATTCAACATTACCTATAGATGTAACTAATACTTTTGTAACAATTTAATTTAAAAGAGTGTCCATGGAGTTTTTTGCCCGTTCTTCTCCGTAGGTACCTACGCTTTGGAATGGGAATGTAGCTTCATTTTTCTTACTGACCGACTCCTTGACAATTCAAAAGTGCCTGTAAATGGTTTAATTGAAATATATGATTTGAGTTATAATTATAATTATTAGATACATTAAAAAAGAAAAAAAAATAGATAGATAAAGATTTTTTTTTTTAAACGATAAAATATTAACTGGCTTTTATAGACATTAACCAAGTAAGGTCGGACTTATTACTAA
This sequence comes from Dryobota labecula, assembly GCA_947523025.1. NCBI lineage: Eukaryota > Metazoa > Arthropoda > Insecta > Lepidoptera > Noctuidae > Dryobota > Dryobota labecula. The sequence continues at coordinate 25,741,500 of OX383287.1, read as the reverse complement.
AAATGCAAAAAATAGGAAGAAATAATAAAATATAAATATAAAACAAAATTATTTTTCTAATGAAATTTATTATTTAAATTCGATCCACAATGAATTGTTTTAATAATTAGTAAAACCTGCAACAGCAGCTATGACGGCTCGTAGTCTAACTCGCATAGATGCGACAAGGCGTAAATCAGTCCCTCTAATATCATCCCATACCCATGCACAATCTAATTTAAGAGGTTCAGGGCTTCTTTCATTATGACAATCCCAGCGTTGAACCAAGAAGTCCCACAGATTTTCAACAGGGGTCATATCTGCTCACCGAGCAGGCCATTGAATGAGACGAATGTCACGGTTCAAGTTGAACGACGCCACAGTAGACCGGACCGTGTGTATCGGTGTATTATCCTGAACGTAATCAATTTGTGAGAATACAGAGAGTGTTTCAGGATACACAACGCGCACATTAGGCAGTACCTTTTCTAAAAGCGACACATAATTATTCGCAGTAGCCCTACTTTCTAATGACGTCAGTTCTCCAACTTCGTCGTGGCTAATCCATCCACATAAGTTGACTGTTACGCGACCAGATTCATTTTGAGGCACGTTATGAGCTTCATTATTCCGAGTGCGATTATAACGCAGTTAATCTTCGGGTTTGACTCGTTTTAAAGGTTTTTTTGTTGGTCCCATTCGGTGACTAGCACCCAGCATATGGGTCGAAAATTAATTCGTTCGTGTGCCCACAACCCGCTTCCGAGTCATCTCCATACGTAGCTATAGATGACTTCTGTTCATGCCCGGCTAGTGATACCAAATCTAAATTTTGCCAAACAATTTATGACTTACAAAGTAAAAATATATTTTTGAACTGGGCAGCAAATGACAATCGACCAATCAAAATCAAGATATTGTCGCGCAAAATTAAGTCGGGCAGTTTTCGTGATGAGATTTGAGTTCCGTTATAAAATAGCATGATGTCTACGGTGTAGCCCTGGTTGGTGCAAAGCTTGTCGAACCGTCCGAGGACTCACATCATACAAAGCAGCATGCAAAGCAGCCGTGTGAAGCTGTGCTCTTCATTATGTCGAACCATATCAGTTATTTGCGCGGCGGTTAGTATCGGACGTCGTCCTGAAGTGCTTAATTACGAGGGCGGCACTGAAAATTTCGGGAATCAAGGAAGAGACACAACATTACTATTTAAAAATGTATTTATTGCTTTTCGAAGTATTCTCCGCGAAATTTGACACATTTTTCCATACAATGGAACCAATCATTGAAGCAACCATTCCATTCGGAAGTTGGGGTCTCCAAAATGGCCGTTTTGTAGGCGTCCACAGCTTCTTCAGGTGATGAAAATCTCTGTCCACGCAATTTATTCTTTATTTTAGGGAAAGTATAGAAATCATTAGGGCTTAGGTCGGGGCTGTACGGCGGATGGTTTAATAATTCTATGTTTTCTTGCTCTAAAAACTCTTTTGTTCTGTGCGCGGTGTGAGAACTCGCATTGTCGTGATGGAGGATGATGCAGTTGCAGTTCTCTTTACGGAGTTCAGAAACGACCTGTGCCAAACAAATGCTAGCATACCATTCTGCATTAACCGTTCTTTGTCCCTCAAGAGGAATAGTCGTAACATGGCCGGTTTTGGAGACAAACGTGGCCACCATTTTTTTTGCAACACTCCGTGAACGAACAATTTTTGTTGGCTTTAACTCATTTTCGAACACCCAAACTCGTGACTGGTTTTTTGTTTCGGGTCCGTACGCATATATCCAGGATTCGTCACCTGATACGATGTTGTATACAGCATTTGAGGATCCTGCGTGGAATCTTTCGAGAGTTCTGACGCACCAAGTAACGCGAGCCGCTTTTTGCTCTTCACAGAGCGAATGCGGTATCCATCGGGAAAACCACTTTTTTACACCTAATTGTTCATGCAAGATTATTTGTATTTGACTCATGCCAATGTCTAAAGTTGCTTGAATTTCGCGGTATGTCACATGTCGATCTTCCTCAATCAGCTTACGCACAGCAACAACGTTTTCTTGGGTGTCTGCAGTTTTTGGACGACCTTGACGGGGATCATCACTGAGCTTGACACGTCCACGTTGAAATTCAGCAAACCAGTGATAAATTGTGGTTTTGGATGGGGCTTCATAACCAAATGCAGAAATCATCCGGTCAACACACTGTTTTTGTGTTAAACCACTTCGAAAGTCATAATAAATCATCGCTCTTGAATTTTCTCGAGTCAATTCCATTTTCTCAACGACTAAACAAGTTTGACAAAACCTTGTGACAAGACCGAGAATCTTTTTTTTTAAATAAATAAATGGTATTCGATTTTTAAAACCAAGGAGTTTTCAATTAAAAAGATTTTAATATGACAGGAACAGTGGAAATATTCCATTCCCGATACTTTTAGTGCAGCCCTCGTACATAATCAGTTATTTGCCCTTCTTCGCCATGACGCCGACTAAAAAATCTCACGGTGAACCGAGATACCTATATTGAGTTATCGCTCTTTGTTGCAGGGTTAAACTTGCCATTTTATTTCGATCAATCAATTTTTATTATATTTGACACCTAATATTTTTGATAAATGTCATTGTAATGAATGCAATTATGTCTAAGTGTCAATCAAAAAGTCATTAATACTCTTTTTGTTAGTATAGATGTTTCACAACTATTAAAATGTAATAAGTACCTATGTACCTATAGCATTTTAGACTTTACTGCACACAGTGTGATAAAAAATCTAATTTGAAAACTGATAAACATTTTTAGACCGTAACTATACGCTATTAATAAAAACTCAGGTGTTTCAAAAGTTTTAATATTCGAAATATACAAGCGCATTCCACCATCCATCACGTGCCGATATCGGAACGGTCAAATGCACTCACTACAAAACTGATTGATTATTTTCTAGTATAAATCGTATAAAGAGAAATAGGGAAGTGGAACTTGAAAACTCTTGACAATGACGGGTTATTTTCTTTGATTTATTTCTTATTCAAGTACTTACTAGTAATGACTTGATTACTAAAAGAAGAAAACAAACGGTCGGGGACCCTCGTCAGAAATGAAGTTCCATGTCACGTGTGATCTAAAACAAAAACGTTTAACACTTGTAACCTTGAAATTAAAATACTTTTTCGAAGTAACTTTTAGCTTGCATATCCTGTTTTGCCCACTCATAGACGCTTTTAACATCTGTGTTAAAAGAATAACATCCATAGAATAAGTTTTTAGAAGCTCTCATAAAGTAACCCTTGTGTGTAGCACATTTTCCCTCTCTGTCTGTCTCTTTCTATTAAGTTAGATAACGCTTTTTCCTTACGTGATGATTTCTACCAGTCAACTCCTGCCGCAAACCACGCGGTCTTCGTTCAAAAAAGGTTTATTATAAGACTAAGTTTTATCGGAATTATGTTAGTTATTGATTTATGTCAAATCTTTCCAAAAAGAACTGTCTATTTATTTATTTAAACTTCTCGCATAACACAAGGTATAAAGGCGCACTTAATAAATTAGGCATTCTCTACCAGTCAACTAAGGGTGGTGAAGAGATAAGTTGGCAGGTGCTCTGTCTCATCATTTCAGCCGAAAAACGTCCTCTGCTGGACATAGGCCAGAAAAAAAGAAAGGACTGAATATAAAAGGAAGAATGAACAAAGTCAGAAGTATTAGAATGACAGAGTAAGAGAAGATTGTTGGAAGAACGCAGACTCTTAGCGTGTGAAGAACATAGATACTGAAAGTAATAATAGTTTACTTTTCTCTCTTCACAAAGGTTCACATAGTCATAAACATAGGGACAAGAATTATAACGTTTTGACGAAAATCCATAAAATATTTATTTATTTATTTACTATTACCACTTACATCTGTTTTTACAGGTAGGAACCCAATACAACAATGTAATCATAATTTCGACGGGGACTTGATATGATCCTTTGTGAGAGACTGGCGTCCATACTAGGATACCCTGTGTGACGGATCACCTGGCTCTTACCCCGAATTAAATTTAATTAAAATAAAAATGGTAAATTTTAAACTCTAGACAAATTATTAGAATTAAGATAAGAAGGACTGTTTCTTTTTAAACTTTTCTAAAAGTTCATCTAGGCTCCAATCAAAGTAGGCTTCAAATCGGGAACCTTAGCGCAAGACGCCCCCGAGCTAGATCAACTGACGACCTGAAAAGGGTTGCCAGGACAGACTTAACCGGGTTTTGTGGTGCAACTTGGGAGTAATTTGTAATCAACTGCGATAGACTGAATTCATTTGATTGATTTGAGACCCAAATCATTTCGTTACACAAAGACGTCAAACAAGCGAATATATGAGCTTCTGCTAAATATAATTTCTGAATTCTTAAGTATACACTACGCTTGCTGCGGTTGGTCTGTTGATGGGTTACCATCTTTATATACCAAGACCCCGTGCCTCGGAAAGCATGTTTAACCGCTGATCCCGGTTGTCATTCATGGATGTTAGACAGTCGTTAGGGGTCGCCTAAATCCAGATGGTGTGACAACCAGTCTTACCAAGCGGTATCCTATTACCCAGTAACTGGGTTGTGGAGGTCAGATAGGTAGTCGCTCCATGTAAAATACTGGTAATCAGCTGCATCCGGTTAGATTGGAAGCCAACCCCAACATAGTTGGCAAAAAACTTGGCAGATGATGAATTCTAAAATAAATAAAAAAGCAAATCACTTTCAAAGCATTCATTATTTAGAAGTAGGTAAAATTGCTTGTAGGTGTCATGTCGGTAAGATTTTCAATATACTGAAACATAAGTAAAAGTTGAAGTACTAAGTTTCATTCACAAACTCACTAATTCCCAACTTTTGAAAGATGGATATTTCAGCGAATATTCGAGTCACTCAAGAACACATTTACAAAATGGACTCATCTGTAGTTACTGTGACTGTACCACAATTACCCCAGGCTGATAAAATTTTCGTTTTTCCTAATTATGCTAATATTGGTATTAAGGTCGGTTTCCCCCTTTGGGGAAAAGGCTGCACTCCACCCCGTGCAGCCTTGTAGAGCTCGTCTCCGGACTGGTCACTCTCCCACCGATAGAGAATAAATGAATTCCAAATATGAAGAAGTCCAATGCCTTGTCTCATCAATAGAGTAAGTAAAGGATTGAAAGAAATAATAAATAAAACTTAGGAATTCATAGTTATGAAATTGGATGTGGTTTTAGAAAGCTAATAAATAATAAAGGGATGCAAAGTATATTATTATATAAACTTGTGAGTAACCCATACGCTAGCGTAACGGATATTTGGTCAGTCATTACTCACACGATACTTTACATCTGCACTCGAAGTACTCAGGGCAACGCTTCCATAAAGTGACGCAAGCGGCTCTTCAGCGGCTTTGCGTCGGCATCATGCTCCTCTGGAGACATTGTCCCTAGCAGTTCTTACGAACTGATAAACGTGACGCAAGCACTTTCCCTGCGGCAACCGTGCGACCGTCCTTGTCTAGCAACGGGGCGGCTAGTTCCAGCGGCAGTACGTCGACATCATGCTCTTAAGGAGACATGGTCCCTATCAGTCCTTGGACTGGATATGAGATAGATGTGGTCACCCAAACCCCTGGAAGTTCACCCTTTGCACAACAAGCATATCTGCAAGACACGTGTTCATATCAGTCTGACCGAATTATAAGGTCTGAGATAAAGAATACAATATTCACGAATTATTAGATAATAGAGTTGAGAATCGAAACTCAAGAATTATTGTTTAATAGAGTTTTTGGATAATCTCTTTTGAAGCCCTATTATAGCCCTATGTAATAGGCCGGAGGCATATAATACAAAATTCAAGAATCAGGTACTAGATAATAGAGTAGAGCATTAAAATGCAAGAATAATTAATTAATAGAGTTGTGGATCAACTCTCTTAATGGTCTATAGACAGCCCCAAAGCGCCCACCATTTCATCACTTCCTAGTGTTTGGGCTGGGGAGAAGAAGTGACGCAACAAACTCCCCAGCAACACGTATCTGTCTGTTTAGTTAGAAGAACTTTGATAACACTATCAGCCTAGGATAATTATTATAATTAGACTCACCCAGTCCCTCCAACACACACACACACACATTTTACATTAAGTACTAAATTAGTCTAATCTGGGCTTTAACCCAACTATATTTAACTTAATAACTAATACTCGCTGTCTTGCGACAACCCACTCGGACATAGCCTCTCGGTATCAATACAAAGTCCCTAACTTAACTAGATTAGACTCGAACGTCTATGTCCTATCGCGGTTCAAGACCGACTGCCCCTGACTTAAAACTTCCAAATTCCCTAAAAACACGACACGAGCGCGGGCCTTTCACGCGTTCCCATGCTTTCGGATATTTATTGCCGTTTTTGTAAAAGATCTCAATTGTTTCAAGGGTCTATTTGAGCCGCCTCGGCCCAACATACTCTAACCAGATGTGGCCATTATTCTAATGGTTCTTAGAATTCGCGGAAGACTCTTATTGTTTTACAATTTTAAGGAATAGGATATTTTGTTAGTTTCTTTCGAATTTATTGAGTTATTGTATTCGAACTGTCTGCTTTGTCCTAAGGAGTTTATTTTCACATTCAATAGTGAATTGATGTGCTCTTAAGTGGCCCGAACCACGTGCAGGTTTTAAAATAAATATAATATTTTGTTATTATATTGGAGTACGTGACAGACAGTCACATTACCTTGGTCGTTAAATATCTTATCATGGAATTGCGTCTTTAAGCATTATTATGTTTAAAGTAATAACATTAATTTGAAGCTAAGTATTTATTTACCTACTTAGAAATGAAATAATTGTTTTACTGTTTAAGTAAGAGGCTTTTCTATTATTCATTTAATCTACCTATACTAAAGTATCTTCATTCTGAATAAAATTTAAACTTAACATTTAGAAATATGTAGCTGTTGCACAATCCAAAGTGCAGTACCTACCTATGGAGAAGAACGTGCAAGAAACTGCATGGACACTCTTTCAAATTATATTTTTACAATATATTAGTTACATCATTAATTTTGTGTGCGGCGTTTCTAGACCTTTCCAAGGCATTCGACCTAGTTAGGTTCATACCTAACTAGGTCGAATGCCTTGGAAAGGTCTATATGTCAATATGTCATCATATTGTGGTGTAAGATGCGCGAAGCGGGAGTACCTGACGCCATAACAAATGAGTTTCGGTATTAGTATGGCCACCAATCAAATCATGTTAGATGGGCCAACGAGTTATCTGAGGAGTACAGGTTGGAATTCGGGGTGAGACAGGGTGGATTAACCTCGCCAGCGCTTTTCAACCTGTATGTAAACCAGCTGATTGTCGAGCTCAGTAGTACACATGTTGGCTGTTCTATTGACGGTCTGTGTATTAATAATATTAGTTATGCGGACGACATGGTGCTACTGAGTCCGTCAATTAGCGCATTCAGGAAGTTGTTGGCGGTTTGCGAGACTTATACAGAAGCGCATGGACTTGTGTATAACATACAGAAAAGCAAATTACTTGTGTTTAGGGTAAAGAGTAAAAAACCAGCTCATATCCCACCGGTTATGTTAAAAGGTGTGGCCCTTGAGAGGGTTCTGGATTATAAGTACTTAGGGCACATAGTTACTGAGGACTTTAAAGACGATGCTGATATGGAAAGAGAACGGAGGGCGTTGGCTGTCCGATGCAATATATTGGCCCGCAGGTTTTCTCGTTGTACACCAGAAGTTAAAGTGACTCTTTTTAAGGCTTTTTGCCAATCTCTATACAAGTGCACTCTATGGGTTCGATATACGCAAAGGGCATACAACGCCCTCAGAGTTCAATATAATAATGCCTTCAGAAAGTTGTTAGGGCTTCCACGTTACTGCAGTGCATCAGGAATGTTTGCTGAAGGACATACTGATGGGTTCAAACCATCCTGCGAAATGGGTGTCGTCCATGATGCGCAGGGTGCGTGAGAGCCTCAACGGCATTCTGAAGGTCATCAGTGAGAAGCCATGTTGCGCCATTATGGCATTTTGTGCATGTACATGTGCACGTATCCAGTGCATCAGGTGAGCGCAACAAATATATGAATTTAAAAAAATTATAATAGTTATTACCAACATTGTTACGAGTACTTACTAACATAGATTATAAGTGTGTATGTATTACTAGCATCATATGGATCAAGGTCTGAATTAAAGTTATTTTATTTTATTTATTTTTTATTTATTAATGTTGAATTTATAATATTTTTTTATTTTTTTTATTTAAAAAGGTAAAAGGTATAAACGTTAAAAGCGTCGAGAGTACAGCAAATATAAACTGAAAAACCAGCCACCGGCATTGACGGGTTCCGTAGTTGGGGTGAATTTATCCCAAGAAGAAACTTTACATTGTAGTTGATTTTTTTTCTCCCATACATCTATATACGTCACGGTCAATTAACCAACTGCAAATGTTAGTTTGATAAAGCAAAAAAAAAAATGCGAGGAAACTACAATTAAAGATTCGATTTCCTTGCTTCTTGTCAAATTTCATGATTCTAGGTCAACGGGAAGTATCCTATGGGTTTTGATTTGTTTGCGAGTAAAAAAAATCACATAAATGGCCGTATTTTTCTATTGCGTTGACTAAGACGCTTAATTTTTAGACCTTCAAGGGACCGTAGACCTGCGTATTTGATATTAATTTCAACTTGATACCTCCACGCGTTCTTGAGACAGAGAAGAAGTCAAAGGAGAGAAGGGTCTTGACAGACTGACAGACAGACAGATGGACAACGAAGTGATCCTATGAGGGTTTCGTTTTTACTTTTGAGGTACGGAACACTAAAAAAACAATTATAAAATATAATAATTAAAATAATCCGTGGCAGCTAAGAGCCAGCAGAGAGACCAGTTTCAACTGACGGCGCTCGTTCACGAACATGGCGCATGGATCAGCACCATTCAGCTCAACCATTTTGAAGAGAGCTACATGATCTAACACACGCGCCACCATCAGAGAGACATTTGAGTGAGCGTGACATACTCTCATCCGCAAGGGCACATTCAAGTTAATGAAAGACAATCATTACCTACCAAATTATTATTGGTCAAATTGCTCTAAAGTACATAATGTGGTGTGCTATGCAATTATAGACTACAAAATTTAATAAGCTTATACAATGCAAATATCTTACAATCTTCAGGAGGTCCACAACAGTATTTTTAAATGTTAATCAATTAGTTGTGGTTGTGGAGCAGGATCAGCATTGAGCCAAGCATTTTTATCAGCGACTAGATGGTGAACGGTGAACTTCATACGTGAATAATTCGATGCGGTAATTCAAATACAAAAAACATTAAAAAAATCGTTCGAGCTATTTTCGAGTTTTTGTGAGACTAACGGCACGGCAATTGGTTTTATATATACATCAAAAGTGTCTAGGGATCAAAAAACAAAAATGCTGTATTGAAATTAAATTAAGATGTCTATTTAGATTGTTTTTTTTTTTCTTCTTATGTCTAGATTGATTAAGTACTTCCTGTTTTTGCATTACTTTTCGCAATTTTTGATTATACTGGTTTCTTCACCTTAGTTAATCCCGATATTAAAGTGTGTTAAAAAGATACAAATAAAAGTTTTTAAGGAAGAAAGAAAGAAAGAAAGAAAATACGTTTATTTGCGGCAAACATGACGCAGAGAAAGAACACAAACACGAAAATAACAAGTTGTGGGAAAATATGCACCACATCCACGCAAAACGGCCATCGCTCAGCAAAATGCTGCGACCCTATGCGAGACAGAGCCCCAGTGCTGGTTTTCAGCGACAGCCGGCGCTGACGTGATGACGTCACCCGGCGCAACATAAATAATAAGGTTTTTATTGCGTAAAATAAATAATTAGTAATCTATGTTTCCGCCGTTAACGCGTATAACACAATCGCAGCGATTCGGCATACTCAATATGAGTTCATCCAAATCACGTTGCAGGATTTTATAGGAATACGACTTGAAAGAAGATTTTCATCTACTGACCGAAATTCAAAAACCCTTCAAATGACGAAATTACCAAAAAACCGGCCAAATGCGTGTCGGACCACTCACAATGAAGGGTTCCGTAGTTGGTATGAATTAAGCTTAACATTGTATTTTTTTCAACGGTACATGAAAGTTGGTCGACTATTACTCGGTAACTTGTAAAGTCTACTTAGCTGTGATAGTTTTCCTTTTACCTTCGTTATAATATTATACTACTGCTGTGAATTTTTTCACATATCCTAGTACAATCATTTAGCTGGCGGGGGGACTTGACTACAAAAATTAGCCCTTTAAAGCTTAATATTACGCAAACGGATCCCTGATCGAAAAATGGTTTTAACAAACCCGCAATATTTTTGAACGGTCCACACCATGGGATAAACCAGAAAAAAAAATCATCCCCACTTTACGTGTAGGGGAGGTAGGTACCCTAAAACAAGATTTTATTTTACCACTTTGTCGGCGTGATTAATATGTATACCCACGTCAAATTACAGCTTCCGAGTACTAAAGGTCTCTGAGCTAAGCCGCGTACAGACAGATAGACGGACATGATGAAACTATATGGGTTCCTTGTTGACTACGGAACCCTAAAAATATCCACAGGAGTTATAAAATATATAATAAAAAACCAGATTTTTTGTAACTAACAAAAACGTGCTTGATCCTTGAACACTTTAGATGTGTGTATCTACAGGGTGAAATTGAATTCATGGGCATTATCTTAAGGGGTCATTACACTCATCATTATGAACAACTTTCACTATGGGACCAAACCTGAAATCTCGAAAAAATTATCAGCTGGTCCCTACATTTTGACGAGCTATGTGAACATAAATGTAGGAAACAGCTGATTCTTTTTTCGCGATTTCAGGTTTGGTCCCATAGTGAAAGTTGTTCATAATGATGAGTGTAATGACCCCTTAAGATAATGCCCATGAATTCAATTTCACCCTGTAGATAGATAAATATTATAGAAGATAGAAAATGTAATCCCCCAACTTATAATAATGCCTGCGTAGTATGTGATTCAGTCGAAGTATGTAGTATAAATATTATTTTTTCTTAAAACTAAAGTCAAAAAACAAAATAAGGATCTATTTCTGTTAACTTAAACTTACGACATTTCTAAAATTTCTCGCTTAAAGAGAGTTACAGTCTGTGGCACTTATTTTGTCATGCAAACAAAACAACCCACGTAAGCTTGAATAAATTTGTTTAAGATATTTTGGAGGGGGTTGCGTTTGCGCTAAGCGGCTGAAAAATGGCTTCCGAACAAAGTAATAAAGCCCCGACCAATCGATGAAAATAAAATACGAGTTTCCGTCGAATCTACGCGAAAATGCGAAAGGATTCTACGGAAATCTTTCAAGGAGACGAACTTGGTAACTTGTGAATGAGACTGATTGAAAAAACAAATAGGAAAAGTGTATTTTTTAATACTGCTTTCGCTTTGCTTTTGTTTTGTTTGTTTGTTCTCCAGTTTTGTTTATATTGTTTATTATTGCTGATTATGAACTGCGATTGCGGGGCAGCAATCACAGTGGACAGATATGTGTAGAAAAGGAAAAGGGTACTCTTTACTCAGTAGTGGGATATGATGGGCTAAATAGATAGATAGAATAGCTCATGATGGGGTAAAATTTTATTCAGTCAGCAGAATGATACCGTTGCCCAAGGTGTGTCAGATGTCTACTGAAGAATCTCGCCACTCGTAGAAGTAAATCCTAGAAGGCTTTAAATAACTGTTCTTATTTTAGGCTCTTTCGATGATGATTAAAACATAATGATGGGGTTAACAGTGTTGAGCGTTTCCCTGAAAGCATACAATACAATTTTTACTAGAGTACTCCAAGATTGAATCTACTAACTCGTGTTTCATTCTTGGTTACTACACAACAACAAACACATACTATGTAAGAATACATTATCAAAAATAAATAAATTCTGATTCTGATTCTGACATTACAATATTTCCATCCCAAAATTCAAGGAATAGTAACGTTAGCCAAATTGCTATTTAACTTAAGTACAGAGAATAAGAAATAATTGAAATATAGTTGTTTAGTTTATCAGGATTAACCTTAAAATTACTACAACTAAATGATTTCTGCTATCAAGATATTTAGGTATTATTTAAATATTAAATTACTCAGCCGTTATTTGTTCTGAAATTTCGTGTTTCAGTAATTAAATCTCCACGTATTTTTGTTTCGTAAAATCTAGATTAAATTTTACTATTCGCTCAGTTGTTTTAGCTTAGTAAAACTACTGACGCGATAATTTTGAGATAACAATTTAATTTTTGGAACTCCTATACTTTAGAGGGGTGAAGCGCTATCTCCCCAAGAGCTTTATTGAAGAGCCAATTAACATTGTTTTGACGTCTTTACAGACTTTAAATACCTTTATTGTCAAAATACGAGTCTTGGATTGCGAGTTCTATATAATTTTGATATTAATCTAAAATGCAGCATTCTGTAAAAATACAGAACAGAGAATGAAATAGTTTTTAAGAGTTTCTCAACTTTTATAAAGAGGAATACGGTAGTCTTAACCTCAGAAACGATATCGTAGAACTATTGAATACAAACAGATGTTTAACGGAGATTAAACCATATCAGACACAAACAGTTAAAGGCATTTTGACGACAGCTCACCGTTTTGGAATGCCAAAGATGCTCGCGACAAATGAGGTGAAGAAAAACATTAACAATTTTGATAATATTATCACAAGCATCAATCAATTACAGTCCTGCCATACCTCCAAATTCAGCCATGACTAAATTAAATTAGCATGCCATGAATTTTTGACTCCATTAAATGGCTACAAAAAAACGTTTCACAAAAGTGATTACATCGTTAATGGACGCAAAGCGAACGGTCTTCACTTAAGAGATTATGGACTCTTTGTGTCCAACAATGGTGAAGAAATTAGGCCATAGTGATGTCAGGGCAATAATGGTGTTTTTGTATATTGGCTGTTAGGTTAAACGAGGGTCATACTTTCTACCTTGCATACTTCATAATTAAATTGGTTATGTGTGTGTATTACATGTCTTTGTGGTAGACAGAGTAATATAGACAAAAGAGCAGAAAGATGGAGAATGGCTGTCAAAAAAAAGCTTCCTATTCTTACAGAAAATGTTACAATGATGAGAAATTCTTTGGTAACTCTTGTTTAACGGGTAACGGATAGCAGAAAGAATAACATAACAACATCAAACAGGTTAATATAGGTGTCCCTTTAGGATCCATCTTTGAAACTTCTGTTTATATTGTACAGGCGTCCGCCCACGGCTTCACCCATCTGGTATGTCAATAAAAAGTAATTTATCTTCTTTAGTTCAAAGTATCCTCAAATTTCATCAAAATTGGTTGAGCCGTGAAAGCGTAACAATTGTAACAAATAAACATACAAAGAACAAATCTTTTCTCTTTATTTATTTATAATATTAGTTTGGACTAGCTTCCTAAGCGTGAAATTTCTTTTTTTTAACCTATACATTCGTCAATACTGTCGCTTCCCAGTTTTGAAATAACTTTTCGGAATCGGAATCGGTTCTAATGAACCGATTCCGATTCCGATTGATTTTTGATTGATTTTGATTTTGATTCCGATTGTGTTTGGTGAGTGATTCTTCGGAACTAATGTTCCGAAGAATACCCCCACCAAACACACTTTATAATATTAGTATGGAACACGTGCATTATGAAATGAACGAGTGTGAATTTTATTCTGAAATAAAGAGTTTATCATTATTATTATTTTTATGTCTTTACATATCTCGGGACCCTGGGGTCCCGGACCTTTGGAAGGCCAGTTAGACGCTTTTAAATTAAATGAGGCACTAACCGACGATTATCCCTGTACGGACTATGCAAGTGCACCCAAGGACAACCCCCGGTTGGTGTAGGACTATTGCAGAATATGGAAATAAAGGACTATGGGTTTTTGTGGTTATAATGGACTGGTTACCTAAAACTATGGAAGGACTATGGCCCCTGCCTGATCAATGTTTTATTATACACGGATAAAATGGCAGGGGGTGACTTGCACACTCAATAATGGGCCCCCGAAAACGGTCGCTAGCACATAGTGACGTAGCGACAAGGGGGAAACATGTCCTGAGGTGCTCGAGGAGTGGAGAAGTGAGTGAGTGTGAGAGAGTGGTTCCACGGCTCTCAGAACAATCCCAGAGCCCGGAAGATGGTCAAGATCCCTGCAGGCACTTACTGGAATACTTCCTTCCTCCGAGCACGTTTGCTCTTGCGAATCTCCACTCAAGCCGGCCAATAAAGGCAAGAATGAGGTGAGAGCTCAGTTCCTCGTCAGTGTTCACTCCAGCCGGCCAATGAAGGCAAGCCAGAGATGAGGAACATGACTTCTCCCGGGAGATAGGGTCCGTGGGGTCGCAACTGCCTAACAGTTCGCCACATGCTGCCCTGCGGGTTTCTGTATCTCTCTTGGTCTAGCTCCTCACCCTAGACATGTTCCGGGGAAGTAAACTCTACCGGCACAGACCTAGAGTTCGGAGCGCGCAAGCCCCACCACGACGTCAACGAAGAGATACGGCGGAGGGGTTATTATTATTATTATTATTATTCTGTCGACTTCTAGTCTCTTCCATCTGTATAATAGGCTAGAACCTACCAAAAAAAAAAACTCAAGATACCAAGTCAGTGAGATGCAGAAGAGACAAGAAGAAAACCTTTGATTTAAATCCTGATATCACATTTTTGTATTTTTTCGTACTAAACATCGAAGAATCTAACATCTACGTTTCCTTAGAGTGTTATTTCCCTTTAAATTATTATCGTGTTCAAATCGGAACTAAGAAAACTTTCAGGTTCACAAATAAATAAAAATAACATCAGCAGCTAAAAGCTAAGCTTCTTCTATTTGCATAAAAATTTCAGTGACCCATTTTCTATCTTCCTGTGGGAATCTGGATAAATCCCGTCTCGATAGTGTTACCTTTCAATATTATAAAAGAAGTGGATTTATACAGTTCTCGGTTTTCTACAAGGTGGGAGTGTCTTTTATAAATAGACATCGGATTATATGCATTTCCATGTTTGTCTATGCAAATGCATAAAACATTGTTTTTATTGCGTTACTGCATATTTTAGTACTTTTTCATTTATAGTGCTTATTTCAGTAGTAAAATGTGTAAGGCATGTTGTAATAACCCGTAAGAAAATTAACGCATTCCTGCAAAAATTCTGTCAGGTTGACGTAGATAGGTCATTTTCAGCCTACCAATTCATAATTATTATGTGACAGATGACACAAGATTGCTTCGGGATAACTCAGTGTTCTAAAGTAGGTGACTGATTTTTATATTAAGTTCAATTAACACGGTTAAAAGCTAATTACAACAATTTTATTAAAGACAGAGATACATACTCATAAAAATAGTATCCATACTAATATTATAAATGTGAAAGTAACTCTGTCTGTCTGTCTGTATGTTACGTTTTCACGCCTAAACCGCTAAACCGATCGTCATGAAATTTGGCAGAGATATAGCCTGGGATATGGAGAAGGACATGAGCTACTTTTTTACGCGATAACCGACATCTACGCGGGCGGAGCCGCGTGCAAACGCTAGTAACATTATAAAATTCAGGTTAAAACGTAAAAAAATTAAAAAAGAACAATGCTTTCATTCACAGTACCTGCTTCTGACGCCAATAAAATGTTCGTCCATTCATTTGAGGAATCACTGTAGGGTTTTGTAATGTAACTTTTAGCATAAACTAGTGAGTTTATGCTAAAAGTTAAAAAACAAAGAAAGTTAAATCATCATCATCATTATCAGCCTATAGCAGTCCACTGCTGGATATAAGCCTCTTCAATTGCACGCCATTCAGTCCGATTCTCGGCAACTCTCATCCAGCTGCTACCAGCCACCCTGCGAAGATCGTCGCTCCTCCTAGCCTGAGGGCGTCCTACCTTACGTTTGCTGATTCGCAATCTCCACTCAAGACCACCTCTACCCCAACGGTCATCGGTTCTACGGCTACTATGGCCGGCTCATTGCCACTTCAGCTTGCTTATTCTGTGAGCTATGTCGACAACTTTGGTTCTCTGCCGAATCAAAGTTGTTGTTGTTGTTGTTGTAGTTGTTGTTGTGTTAATTTGTAAAGAGAGGAGGGGGGAGGGTGCTGGGTTCTCCTCTCTTTAAGAGAGACTGATCCACCACGTCGGCCCAGTGCGGTTTGGTGGTTTATCCGGCGTGTCTTAGAACCATAAATTGGAAGAGATGTGACCGCTTCCAACGTATGGTTCTAAGACACGCCGGTTTCCTCACGATGTTTTCCTTCACCGTTTTGAGAGCTGTAGTGATGATATTTTCACCACGTAAAGTTCATGCCTGCCTGGGTTCGAACCCACGACTTACAACTCATAATTTAAGTCACAGACTTTACCACTGGCGGTATACTACACAACTGACGTTCTTCGTTAGTTTACTATTAAGTCACTTGTAAGTTCTACATAATACTTCGTTTTCCTCAGACAAAAACAAGTTCCGAAATATCATTACATACCTGTACAGTCAATTTATTTGTGGTCGGCGCAACATATATTTTTCTTCCATACTTCTCTATTAGTTGTCATGGCGGTAGACACCCCCTTTCTAGACATATCATCTTTCATTCATCAGCCATTTCACACGGTCCATCCATGTTTTCTTTGGTCTTCCCCTACTCCCTATAGCCATACACATTCATACTCAAAACTTTCCTAACGACATATTCCTCATTTTTTTGCATCACATGCCCATACCATGACAACCGATTCACACACAACTTATCAATCACCGGTGCCACTTTTAACTTCCTCTTACGTTAGTATGTACGACAACCTTATTCCTCTTCCTTGTTCTATCCATTCGCGTAACACCACACGTCCTTCTTAGTATTCTCATCTCAGCTGCATGCAATTGCAAGTTACTTACTTAGACGGCTTGATGTAGTCTTAATTAAAGAGTAGCTCTTTGAAAAAGTTGTTTAATTAATGAAGAAGCCGATAAATGGCATTTTTATAAGATTTCTTTAACGGGGTACAGTATCAATTAAAGTTGAATAGCTGGCATTTCTGAAGAAGATTTGAGTGTTTACAGATAGATACCTATCTACTTGAATATTGCTCGTTGTATTTAATTTATAAAGTAGCTTCACAGCTTACAGTACGAGTAAGTATAACATAATTATTATTCTAAACATTACGCCAATTACGAAGTACACAAAAAAGTAAAAAAAATACAGAGATTGACATAGTTAATAATATTTATAATGCGTGCGGGTGTGTATCTGTGCAGTGTAGTTGCTGTAAATGTGTGTGATGTTGTGTGTATGCCTATGTACGTATGATTAAACTGGCATTACTTAGTAAGTTGAGTATCTGACGTTTGCTGGAGGACTTGGATAATCTCCTAAAATACCTTCTGATATATTACAATTAAATGAAAGAAAATTTAGAACTCATATAAAAAGCACACTTTGTAAACAAGCATATTACAAATTAGAGGATTATATCCAAGATAAGAATGCTTGGAAACATGCTGGTCCTGCTCCACAGGACAATTTAGAGTCTAGACAAAATCAAACTGGTTGCTAATTTAACTGTATAATTTATAATTTTTATGATATTAATTTTTTATTTTCTGTGATTAATATAAATTTAACTCACACACTTATTATATGTTTTTTTTTTTTTTTGGAAAATCATATACAATGTTTGTAAATATGTGAGCATCATGTACCTATCGCATTTATGATTTTTTCTGTCATTACTTCACTTTTCATTCTTTTTACCAATTGTGGTAAGTAATTTTTATTTTTATTCTAGGTACATCGTCTTCACCTTTAATTATTAATTAATGTAAACAAACTATTGTTAACATTTTAAAAGAGTAAGTATGGAGTTTCTTGCCCATTCTTCTCCATACATAACTACCTTTTGGAAGGCGCAACTAGAATCAATTAACTATTTATGTAATTTTTGACGTTCAAAACTGCATCTTCGTGCCTATTTGAAATAAATGATTTGACTTTGACTTTGACTCCTTTTTAATAAAGAGCGTTATACTATGTATCTGTATAATTCACTGTAACAAATATAAAGATAGGGAGAACGATAGCGTATTCTGTATTGTATAAAAGGATAAACAAAAGCAGAAATCGTAGGCAAATAATATCTCATCGCAATAAGCACTTTCAAATGGGTATAATACTGAACATAAAAAAATGTGTTCTATTCATATTAGCTGCATTCCTTTTCTTATATTATTAATTCTCTTCAGTCTCAAAAGCACCCAATATAAACTTGTACATATGAAGCGTCGTGGGGCCCTGGTGACTATTACTACAAGCGTTGCTTGCAATGCCTATTTCAAGCATCAATTTCTCAAAAATTTAAATGTAAACTTATCTTTATGCTAGCTTTAAGCTCTACTACTGTACCTACATTTGCGAAGAGAAAATAAATATACTTATTATTTATTATTACAATACAAAAACAGCAATTCTAAAACAGCCGTGACGCCGTTAACAGCGGTACTAAAATCCAATAATTAAATTTCCCAAAGATAAGCCAAATCTCGGGAATGGCTTTAAACGAGGCATTACTTTAATTTCTTACGTCTAATCTTATTCAAATAACGTATTATAACGTCATTTAGAATTCGCGTGTTAAGAGACGATAAGCCAAAATCAACATTTCCCCCGCATTTTAATGCAAAAGCCAGAACAATTACAAAAGTTGGGATATTGTTGGAGGTGGTATTTTAGCGTTTGCGACTAAACGCAACGATTTCAATATCTTTTAGATAAAGAAAAGCTATATGAACAAAACTTACGTCGCTCAAAATGAGTCGAGATATTTACAGGCAATTTGATTAGCTTATTTCTCGAGAATTTATTTTGCGAGCCGCTATATTCTTTGAAAACAAATACAACGTTATTTTGGAGGCTCGCTTTAAGTGGTATAAATTATGCATTGCGTTCACCACACCCCACCATGAACTGCATAGAAATTCTTCTCTCGGTATCGGCATTGAAAATAAAACTCTCGCCAACTAGTTAGCGAGACTGACTGAGACATCTACCTACGTATATGTATTAATTAATAATTATTTACAACATATTGGGCATATGTTGAGTCCTCACTATGGTATGGACTAATTATGTGGGGAAATAGCACTGACCACATTAGAGCATTTGTCGCCCAAAAGAAATGTTTACGAGCTCTATACGAGATTCCATCTGACGAATCATATCAACCAATATTTAAAGAGCTTGGTTGTAAGCATGCATGTTTCTTCGAAAACACGAAGAATTATTTAAAATAGCAGAGGAAATAAGCTCTTGAAGTCGGCGTGACCAATACAGACTTGTGCTGGATGAGCTGCCTAGATCAGCGAAATATAATAAAAACTCTCTGGCTATTTGTATACGTCTATATAATAAATTACCAAATATGTTTAAAACATTAAATTGTAAAATATTTTAAATCCAATTATATAAATTGCTCAATAGTAATAATTTCTATGGTATTAATAATTTTTTAATATAAATTTAAATGAGATATATTTCAATGTCATAATGTGTTTTTAATAAGTTTGCATGCTTTAGTTTTAAGCAAAACATGTTCGTTTAAAAAAAAATAATAACACCTTGTATACCATGTTTTATGCAAATAAAGTTTCTTATCTTAATATTTTTGTTAAACTATACTGTATATACCTATTTTTGCGTTATGTGTTAGATTCCTTCAGATTCATTTACGTACTGTTTTTACCAAATACCAAATTGGTAAAGAGTTTCAATGTTTTTATAATAGGTAATATTAATTCAATCGTATATTTATGAATTTATAATGTTTGAAAATATTGCATGCCGTAAGATGAAATGTATCGGGAATTTGGGACTATTATATATGTAAATTAAATCTCATCTTTATACCTACATAGATAAATAAGAAATACAACAAACAACACAACATAGACAAGATAAGTTTTCAGAAGTAGTGGACGTGTGATATAGTAAATAACCCCTTAAATCAGCCTACACTCAACCTTTACTAAGATAATACAAAACTAGCACTAGTGAACCGCATCGTAAGTCGTTTGCTAAATTACTTACGATTGCCTTGCTATACGCCGAAGTGGTTATTTCAAATCGTCACTCCTAACCCATTTAGAGTATGATTGCAGTGTAATCGGCAGCCATGCGACCGTCATTGTTTAGAAACGAGACGTTTTTATCTGGGCATGCAAATTACGTCACGATTTTTTTTTTACGAGGCCTACGAGGCCTGGGTGTTATTTATCAAGACACGATTCCTAGCGTTCCTTAGAATGGCTATCAATCCAGTTTGGGGTACTTGGTGAAGCCTACCCCCCGGGAAATTTGCATACACCAAGTGCTATGCAAAGCAAATTGCAGTCAATCGGTCGATAGGAAGTAGGTAATGTTCACTAACGTTTTGTTGTAAACAAAACAAAGTAGAATTGTAGCACAAAATTTAATTGGCCATAACGAATTGTGAGTATTAATTCAGTTCAGCCTTCCATAAGCGGTGTGACTGGCATCAGCCGAGACATCGTTCGAATTAGTTCGTAGGAAAACAGAGAATTTATTTGTTTCTAAGTAGCCCGAACTCTGTGCCGATTTCAAAATAAGTATAATATTGTGTGTGTATGTTATTAAATATTAGTCGTAGAGGTTATTTTAATACAAATAAAATATAATGACCTACATTACTGGAACGCTTCAACAAAGTTCAACCACATCTCTCTGCAGACGGAAGAAAAATAATTATTAAGTGAGAGAGTGTTTGTTTTGTATTTTTTGTTGTCTTTTCTGGTCGCTAAATGCATTGCGGATTATAGTAAGCAAAGGAACTATAAATAAATGCTGTGGACTTAGCCTGCAATTTGTTTTATACAAATCAAGCTTTTATTTCTTTCTGAAAGTAGTCTGTCTGTAATAAAAATAAAAAAAACTGAGGTTTACTTAGTTTGATAGACTTGTCTTTAGTTTTTTTAATAAAACGTGACTGTAGTAATAGTGGTTTTGATATTTAATTGGAAAAGTGTATTTTAAAAGCACTTCGTCTCATTTTTATTGATTAAGAAATGGACCTAAACTGTCATTCATTTGACTTACGCTGTTACGTGTTTAGATTGAAATTATGTTTGTCAAGAAACTACTTAAGGGACAAATAAAAATTTAAGAATATTGAAATTAACTACTAAACGGCAAATTTGGAGCAAAACCGCAATATTGAACATGTAACTAAACAGAATGCAACATAATTTCGGTGACTGACTTTGAGCGGCGAAAATTACGCTTCCTCACGAGCTCTGTGATAAAATAATGCTAGCAGAATAACGGCCACCTATACATACATAGCATACAAACACTCACATCTTCTATCCATGGGGGTAGGCAGGAACCACAGAACGCTACCTGCTATGATCATTAGACACTCCTATCATCATTTGTGTACTGAATGCTTTGATCTCCCGTACGGCAGCCAAATTCCGTAATCAGGTAATTATTTGCGTTCAGTGTCCTAATGAACACTCTCATTTGCGAAAGCAAATATTTGGTTAACTCCTTCATCCATGATACCTACAGGTAGGATTTAGTTAGCCACAGCGTAAACCTAGCTCTTGACGATCGATTTGTTGCGCCACTTTTCTTCCCAGCTGAAGCACTAGGAAGTGGTGGTGGGCGGACGTTTTGGGGGACTGTCTTATGTGATTCTGACGTACAAAGAGTCTTGATTCTCAACCTAATTCAATTTATATGCAATTTTGGTAATTTTTATTTTATTACGTTTTTGAAAAGAAAAACCTCTTAACGCACGTCCTAGTTTCACACAAAAAAAGTTTTGCAATCTGTTCCACCATATATGACGAGTTTTAATATTGCACAATAAAAGACACATATTTGAAGAAGCTGTGGTAATAAAATTTTACAGGGCGCAGTTTTTTCTTCCTGCTGTAAAGTTGCCTTTTTCGCATATGAGGTTTTCACTCTGAGGCGACGAATTTGAATAAATGACTTTTGATTTTGAATTTGGTTTTCACCTTAAAATGCAAACTTAATAATGCAACTTTGATCATCGTCATCATCATTTCAGCCGAAAGACGTCCACCGCTGGACATAGGCCTCTCCCAAAGGGAGGGATTGCCATAATTGCCACGCTTAGCAAGCGGGTTGGCGATCGCAGTATGGTGTTAAAAATGCATAGAAAACGCTGCTGTCCTTTCTCTAGTAAGTCCCTTAGTCGCCTTTTACGACACCCACGGAAGGAAATTGGGCAACTTTGAAAAATCATGCAAATAATAGGTGTCAAGGATGCCGCTACAATAAAGTCAGGCTACACGAACTGACAAGTAACGAGTTTATTGAGACAAAGTTACAAAATGATCAACGTTTTCGTAAGGTAAGTGTATACATTTGTTTGTACCGCAACAGTTAAATAAAAGACGTCCATGGCTGGATATGGGCCTCCCCGAAGCAACGCCACTGCGACCGGTTCTATGCTTCTCGCATCCAGCGTATTCCTGCGGTCTTCACGTCAGGTCCACCTTATGGGAGGCCTTCCAACGCTTCGTCTTCCGGTACACGGTCGCCAGTCCAGAACCTGTTCTGAGAGCCCCTGTTCTGTGGCTGTTCTGTGCTGTGTGTTCTGTATGCCTGTTAAGTGGATGGATGCCTTCAACCAATAACTGTTTTCTTAAAACCCCGCTCCGAGATCTCCGTATAAACAGACTATGAAAAGCAAAATCAGAAAACGGAAATATTTCACACCGAAGTGAAATTAATCTTGTAACGTGCCAATTAATCCATTCACCGCTAAGTTCCAAGTATAATAACTTACACAATATTTAACATTGTACGCATGAATACAAATACACAAAAATGTTTAGTTCGCGTGACATTTTTAATCAGTATCTACATTTAATTACGTACGTCTATTATTGTTGTTGAATGTACTGAGTAATCAATCATACGCTATGGGCGTGCCTTTGCATACAAATTGTTAAAATGCGGCCAAGTGCGAGTCGTTCTCGCAAACGAACCTCTTCTAGTTTAAAAAATATGATTGACGTATAAAAGTGTTTGTACAAACCTACTTACAGAAATAAAATCATTTATCATTTATATATTTTTTTTATTTTAGTGTTAAATACGTTTCTCAATCCCCTTTATTTAATATTAGTTGTTATAGCGGTCTACCTATTACGGTTCAAAAGATAAAGTCCTGTGACAGACGGACGGACGTACGGACTGACAGCGGAGCCTTAGTAATAGAGTCCCGTTAGTACAGACCCCTAAAAATGGATTTATCATAATGTCAAGTCTTTTTTGGAATTACACGGGTTATCGCGTCATGGGGTGAATAGGGAAAAAGGGAAAAGATCCCGCTTGTTAAAAGCGAAAATTAAGATGATTGGCCTGTAATAAGATTAAAAGATGGAGGAAACGACCGATTGATGACTTTTTAGAGTTTTGCTTTTGTAAGTCAATGGTTAAAAATTAACAGTGAAAGCGAAATTCTGTAAAGATATTTAAAAACTGGTAATTTGAATATGGAAGACATAAAACATCTCCTTGCAGATTTGCCTAAGGATTCGCGCTAAAGGTTATACTTTGAATTATTTCAAGGCGGTATGACAAGACAGAGACCGCGTTTACTAGTTTTTTGAATCCATGGTAAACATAAAAAAACCGTGTTATAAAATTCTGAAAATTTAAGAATCTGGCGGACATACGATCGCTTTTAATAACACGGTTAGAATATCTTTGCTGGATAGAAAAAAATCCCAAAGTTAATTAATCAATCTCATGGTTATAATACCGATGTTCTTTTCTTATCTATACTAATCTGCCCTCCTTATAAAGAGTGCAGTAACTTATGTTTCTGTCAAAATAGAGTTACACATACATATTCGGAATCAGCAAGACGAGCTCTACAATTTCGTCTTTGACGTGCAATATAAAAATATGGCAGAAACTTGACTTTTCATTAAAGATAACTGCAGTAACTTACATACAATAAAAAAAAACAAACCTCTTTTTCTCGAAAATTGGTGTGCACGAGTTACTGCACTCTTTATAAGGAGGGCAGTAATATTATAAACAGGTTTTTAAGTTTGATTGTAATCGAGGTAATCTCTGAAACTGCCGAACGGATTCTGAAAATTCTTTTTGTATTTGATAGCCCAATTCCTTGAGAAGGTTATAGGCTATTTAATATCACGCTGCGACCTAAAAGAGCCGGGCAAAAAGAAACAAAGCCAGAAAGAACGCTATGTGAAAATCAAGTAATAACGCGGGTGGGCAACGGGATGTGACGCGGAGGGTCGGAGGCCGAAATTTCACGCGGATGAAGTCCCAAAGCAGAAGCTAGTAATAAATAAATCTCGATTTTTTGTCAAGTCGTAAAAACCGTGCAATGCAGAGGTGGGTCGCTAGTAGTTGTATATTTATAACATACATTGTTACGACGGAAAGCTCTAGAAAACGTCTTTCATGGAGTGATTGATCGTCAATTTTTTGGCTTCAATATGCCTGAATCTTCCTAAGTCTTTAAGGTATCTTGGATCACGACACATTTCCAAAATTTTCGGTAAAATATAAGTGGTTGTTTATTTATTTATTTATATATACTTTATTGTCCATCAGAATATACATTACAGCAAGACAAAAATATACACTATGAAATATACAATAGACCCTTGAACCTTATTATTTTAGGTATCAAAGTTAAAAAATACTTAGACAAATTACGCGCCGTTTTTGCCTCTGTATGAGTCCAGATTTAAGTTATCCTATTGCATCATAGCATGGTCACATGACTTATACAATTTTCAACGAACCTAAAGCCAAACCCATTTGAGAAGCCACTAACTCTATCAACTAAAAACTTTTAGATATTCCAGCAATCTACCTGGTTACTCAATAAATCTTCCTCAACGTAATTTAAATCCACTTATATCAGTAACATTACTTGCAATAACTTCAGGAGTGCACGCCCATTCCGTGTCCACCAACCTGTAACGACTCACAGAAACCTAACGTGACCCAATAAAAGTTCCACCATAAATTGATATTCTACTAACCCACCAACTATCAGCAAATTTAAACTTTATCACCAAGAAATAAGACATAAAGTTTCTTATACGACCCCATAATCACAATCGTCAAATTTTATTATAAGTCTCTAAATTACTTCATTATAATTTTATACCACCGGTATTTAAATGTTGAAACGGAATATTTTATGACTGGATATAAATTTATAATTACTCTTATTTATAAATAAAGATTAATTGCAATGGCTGTTTCCATTTAATTGAAATAAGTAATTATTTTATTTTTATACGCCTATAAACGTCCGTTGGTGAACTAATCCCTAAATACTAATTAATTATTAAGGTGAGAATTTATTATGGTTTTCATTTTTATAGACACGCCAATGTGGTATCTAATTTTATTTTATTAATAAGTTTATATAATTGATAGTCTTATTTTTTTAAATTTGTAACTGTGTATTTTCTCACTGGCAGCCCGGAAGCTGGATTTGTGTCCGGTTGATAGTGTGGCGGCGTCTACTGACATCAACCAGTCAGCAACCAGACAGTTGCCCACCAGATACAACACCCGTCTGGTCGGAGGATCCTCCCTTTTCTATTGAGTATCGGGATGCCGTATAAATGCCAGTCGCGCGGCAAACTCTGATTGCGCGATGCAGAACTTGCGACGTCAGGTCTTTGATCCGTAGTAGATGCCGCCACAGTGGCAATAAGCTTACCCGCTATTACGAAAACGTATATGACCCTTCCACCTTCGCATAACCCTTCTGAGAAACCAGGCGTGATGATAAGTTATGCTATTTAATAATATCAATGACTAGATAAAATTTAAAAAGTTATTTCGCATAGTTTTAAATTCCTATTTACCTTTATACCACTTACAATTCGCGAAAGTCTACCGATAATCATTATTTTCTTAACTATATTGTAACACTTAACGTGACAAGTTCAAGGAACCGAACAACTTCATGTTTTTTTTTTATTCGGCAAAGCAAGGCCTACTAAAAACTCGAAAACTTAAACATCAACTTTTCTCGTTAAAAGTTTCTAAGTGAATAATAAAATAGACCTTTTTATTGGTGACGCGTCAAATTTTCTCTTGATTGAGGAGCAGACACGACTTTTTTTCCATTTGAATTATTTTAGGTCGTTGTGTCCCAATGGCTTTCCGCTGTGGGAATCAATTTGCATAATTATCGAGTTTTAATTAGAGGCAGTGTAAATTTATATGTGATAATAGAGAGTTTATTTAATTCAGTGGAAATCCTAGGTGGTGGAAATGGAAATTCAGTCTGTTTCACTTTATGAGTAAGGTATGAAATCTCGATATATAATACGTTAGGAGAGAATACGCCAAACTATTTACTATATATAATAATATTCATTATTAACCTATTTTGATTGATTTTACGTTTTGAACCTGATTAGATTTTACGTTTTTATTTACATAGGAGAAATATTGCGGAGCTCGCGGCTAAGTACTAACAGCCGCACAAATCGATCCACCAGGTTAAGCTACGCTTGCCGGGGTTGGTCCGTGGATGGGTGATCACCTTTACACACTGAGAATCCTCCTTGCCTCGGAAAGAACGTTAAGCTGTTGGTATCGGCTGTCGTTCGTGGATTTTTGACAGTTGTTACGCATCGTCAGAAGCCCGAATGTCTGACAACCAGTCTTACCAAGGAATATCGTATTACTGAGTTGTTGAGGTCAGATAGGCACTCACTCCATGTAAAATACTGCTATTCAGCTGTACCCGGTTAAACTGGAAGCCAAACCTAACATAGTTGGGAAAAAGCTAGGCAGATCAGGCACGACGAGCCAAGCGAAGTGCAAAGGCACTACCTACCTTTTCTCGAAGCGCTTCGTCGTTTTTTGAACCCTCATAACTTGGGTTCGAATTATACCAAATAAACAAAATTCTTAATATATTATCTCAATAGTAAATTTATTAAACATTATAAAGTTTCAATTGCATAGCTCTTATACTTTAGATTTTGTTCATATCTAAAAAAAAACCGATTTCGTCACTGACTCACTCACTGATCATCATCAAAATTCTTAGGGTACTTCCTGAAGTCCTAGAAAACTTAAATTTTGTATGTAAGCTAGTATTAGTACACAAACAACAACAAAACTCTAAAACTTAGAAGATTTACCCCCCAACCCCTTAAACTAGGAGATGAAATTTGTATGAGACTTAGGGACTAAAATTTATATAGGGACTCCTTGTTATAAATAATAAAATGCATTTTTCAGGATTATTAGTATCCCTTATATCACTCCCCATACTTTAAATGAGAAGTTTGTATGGGAAACGCATACAAACTTAATTTCATGCTAGAGATCTGAATTATACAAGTATACAGACTTTTTATTAAAAAATGAAAAAATATGTGTTTCAAGTTTGTAAAAAATAAATCATTCCTCAACCCCTTAAATTAGGGGACTCTACACGCCCTAACTCTACAAGCCCTAACTTCACAAACTCTATACTTTAGTCAAAATATGTGGCTTGTCCGTGTTGCTAGTACAAGAACAAAAATTATATTATATTATATTATAATAAAATTATATTATACAACAAAAAAGTAATGAACAGTGAAAAATTTTTTCACCTGACGCCCATGTGACGGTAACGAAACGGCCAAGCACATATTTTGACTAAGGTGTTGGGGTTTTTGAAGTTAGGGCTTGTAGAGTTAGGGCGTGTAGAGTAATAAGCTTGGTTCTACATGAGATCTGATAACTTTTTGACAGTGCGAGCCATAATATGGTCTCGTCTTGGCAACATTTTACGTGAAAATGTTTTTGGTGCGATTGATTTTACTCATCTACATTCATAATCACAAAGTAGTCAACTTGGCGAATTTACATATATGTAACTAGCTCCTGCCTGTGTGGCTTTTTGTTAAATAAAAGTAGCCTAAGTTACTCCTTATAACGGGTGCGTCTCATATCATATAAAGTTATTTGGTATTTTCATTTCAATAACGTTCACAAGATGTGATAAACGCGAGATATACCAACTGTTGATATAATTTCTTTACATATAACATTTATATACTCTAAAACTTAATTTGTAACGTTATTAGATATAACGTTTATTTAATTGAAAATCATTAGGTCTGTCGCTTAAAATGGATACTGATACCATCATTATCCGACTAAATCCGACTCGGATAGCTTAGGTTAGAAAGCTAAAGCGGGAACGGCCGCCGAGCGCCAGATCCCCTCTATTTTTGGTGAATCATTTGGTATAGCTTAGGTTGAAACAGTGACCATTAACGCGGAAATTGGAAATTGTAACAATATCAAGTGGATCTATTTAAGACTAGAGAGGAGACGCTACGCTCGAAGTTGTGGACGAGTATGTTTACCTGGGACAAACTGTCCAGTTAGGTAGGTCCAACTTCGAGAAAGAGGTCAATCGTCGAATTCGACTCGGCTGGGCAGCGTTCGGGAAGCTACGCAATATTTTCTCGTCCCACATACCGCAGTGTCTCAAGACGAAAGTCTTTGACCAGTGCGTGTTGCCAGTGATGACATATGGCACTGAAACGTGGTCGCTCACAATGGGCCTTATTAGAAGGCTAAAAGTCACCGAAAGGGCAATGGGGAGGGCTATGCTTGGAGTTTCCCTACGTGATCGAATCAGAAATGAAGAGATCCGCAGGAGAACCAAGGTAACCGACATAGCTCGAAGAATTGCCAAACTTAAGTGGTAATGGGCAGGGCACATTGCGCGCAGAACAGATGGCCATTGGGGCCGAAAGATTCTGAAGTGGCGACCACGTACCGGAAGACGTAGCGTTGGAAGGCCTCCCACAAGGTGGACCGATGACCTTATGAAAGCCGCAGGAATCCGCTGGATGCGGGAAGCACAAAACCGGTCGAGGTGGCGGTGCTTGGGGGAGGCCTATGTCCAGCAGTGGACGTCTTTCGGCTGAAATGATAATGATGATGATTTAAGACTAAACAAAGTATGGACTTAGGATTAAAATAACTTGTGAAATAAATAACGTGAGAAGCACGAACCTACTTGTCTTCTTCTTCTGGGGGGGGGGGGGCAACGCACCTCTCACCTTTGCTATTGCAGATTTCCAAAGTTAGTTAGTTAGTTTTTTTTATATGAGATTTACGACAATGCCGTAAATGGCCGGCTAACAGGGGAATGACGTGTAAAAGTGTTTGTACAAACCTACTTACAGATATAAAATCATTTATCATTTATGAATGCGCGTTACAAAATTGCTTGGCTGTCGAAGTGTTAACAGCCACCTGGTACCCTCATCCAAATTAATTTGGGGTCAGTGAAGCTTGTCTTCTTCTTTCATAGAGAGAGACAAGAAGCCACCTCAGTATTTCATCCCCTTTATAGCCATTATCGTCTTCCACACAATCCACCCGTCGTATATTTTCTCCCTCTTTTCTTAAAGCCAAAGCCAATCAAAACTTTTCTCACGTCAAGTCGCTTATTCTTCTGACTCGCTTGCCCATACCATGACCATTTTTATTCGCGACCAATACCCAGTTATAATAACCAGCGATATCACCTAACTGTAACCTATAAATCACCACAAAATTAGCCACACACCAAGAACAATTATAACGGAGCAATCCATAACTACTATCTACATCACTACTACTAAAGATAAATGTTAATTAAAGTTGACACTTAACATATAACTCCTTAGGGAAAATTAGACTACAAATCATTTACAAAGCCGCTGCATGAATTACCAGTATCGCTCTATGACACGTTCCTTACCGTTCTCCTTCCCGCGTCCAAACTAACTGCCTTCAATACAAAATTAGTCGAACCTAGGCTTTTGTATTGTTTAACGGTCTAATGTATTTAACGCATTATCTAATACTCGCTATTTTGCGTCAGCCCACTTGGACATGGTCTCTTGGTATTCACTAAGTCTCCTAATTACTAGCCTAATCTAGGAAAATCTCCTCTCGTGGTCCAAAACCGACTGTTCTGACTTAAAACTTTGTTCACCTAAAAATTCCTCAACACTGACCGACCCAGATGACCTCTCCTCCAGGAGAGCAGTAGGGAGACCAGTATAGCTCGCAAACAAAACACGACCGTCAATCCGACCACGCCACCGAGGCCCACCCGACCCTTGCTCGACGAAGCGCCAGCCCGCGCCGTAGCTGAGCCTGTAGCTTTAAATTCCCCTGATAATAATCATAACCCTGATTTTACCCAGCCACCACCGTCGGTCACTTGCCGTCCTCCCTCCAACGCTGCCCTAAGCCAAGGTTCATACCCCACAGGGGGTGCCCTTAGCGTGCAGTCGTTTAGTTTTTAAGTTTGTATGCCCTGGCTGGAGGATTAAAGTTTTTAGGAGCTTAAGGCAACCACAGGAAAGTCCGGTTAAAGAGTCACGATCTCTAATGGTCAACTCTGAGATGCCCTAGTTAAAAATAAAAATAAAATAAATCCCTCAAAAACACTACACGAGCGCGGGCCTCTGCTCACATTCCGATCCGGTTTAGAATCCCTTTATGGTTGTTTTATCCCTTTATGGTTGTTTTTCTACAATTTTTCAATTGTCTTAAGGGTTCGCTTGGGTTTTGACTGGGCCCCACTTATGTTGGCCAGATGAGGGACTAGCGTTGTGATTTGAGATTAGAAATCGTATATTTTACTAGTTTCTTTAGAATGTGTTGAATTATATATTAAGTTCGACCTGTCCTTTCGTACTTGTCCTTAGTTTGTTTCTCATAAAATATAGAATAGGGCTTATGCCTGGGTAAAAAAAAAAGAAAAACTGTTTAGTCCGTCAATCAGATAAAAAAAAATATTAGACACATATTTTTTGCTTTATCATATTAATAAAAAATGACAGATAAAACACATTAAACTTGGGGAGTGGGGCTCATTACGTCACAGCTCAGTATAAAATCTAATCAGAAGTGACGTCATGCCACATTTGAACTCAATCTATCGCCGTAATGTTTTGATTACGTAAAAAAAGAAAAAAATACGTGTCCAATATTTTTTAATAATCTACATGACGGACAAAAAATATTTTTTTAGTCATCATCCCTATTTATGTGTTTCTAAGTAGCCGTAACCAAGTACCAGTTTTATATTTGTTATTGAATTGGAGTTCGTGATGACTGACGTCATGTACTCCAATTTCAAGTCCCGTACTCTAAGTCGCATAATTATGGATGAAAAAGAAATCGCCAACCCGCATAGAGCAAGCGTGGTATCTTCTCTGAATGACAAGAGGTCTTTGCCCTGCAGTAATAGGCTGCCTAGGCTGGTATTATTATTTTAGTTTAT
Organism: Dryobota labecula; assembly: GCA_947523025.1. Taxonomy (NCBI): domain Eukaryota; kingdom Metazoa; phylum Arthropoda; class Insecta; order Lepidoptera; family Noctuidae; genus Dryobota; species Dryobota labecula. Next base: position 25,710,046 of record OX383287.1, on the reverse strand, counting down.
AATGAAAAAGAATGTGACGATTCCTGCTAAAAGGGTATAATGCACGACCCGGAAGTTTTAGGGGAATCGCGTGACGCAAGTTCATTGACCGATTAGATGAATCGTGTACTGTCATAGTTTGTGTAATGGTCTTAGTTTGTAGGCCTCGTATAGTGTTGGGGTAGAAAGGATTGTTGGGTTCGTGATGCAGAATAACAACACCTTTTATTTCTTGGTATTTTTCATCGTTATTGCCTTCCATCCAAGTCAAAGTTAAAACGTGATGTGTTTTAATTGTGAAATTATTTTGCTCTACAAAATAATTTCACAATTGGTATTTTTGGTTTCCGAAATGGTATTTGAATGTTCAATAATAGAAATTAATCATTCTGTAATGTAGTTTTTAGGGTTCCTTAGTCATCAAGGAACCATTATGAGGAGCTCGTGGCTAAGTAATAACAGCCGCATGGGTCGATCCGTCAGGTTAAGCTACGCTTGCCGGAGTTGGTCCGTGGATGGGTGACCATCTTTACATACCGAGACTCCTCCGTGCCTCGGAAAGCACGTTAAGCCGTTGGTTCCGGCTGTCATTCGTGGATCTTTGACAGTCGTTACGGGTCGTCAGAAGCCCAAAAAGTCTGACAACCAGTCTTACCAAGGGTATCGTGTTACCCAGTTACTGGGTTGTGGAGGTCAGATAGGCAGTCGGTCCATGTAAAATACTGGTATTCAGCTGCATCCATTTAGACTGGAAGCCGACCCCAACAAAGTCGGGAAAAGGCTAGGCAGATTTTGAGTCAACAAGGAACCATTATAGTTTCGCTATGTCCGTTTGTCTGTCTGCCTGTCCGCGGCTTAGCTCAGAGACTCTTAGTATTAGAAAGCTGTAATTTAGTATGGGTACACATACATATTAATTACGCCGACAAATTGGTAAAATAAAAGTTTGAATACGTATTTTTTTTTGAGAGTGGAGGTCTACAGGTAAAGTGGGGATGGGGTGGGAATTTTCTCATCTGTCCCATGGTGTGGGATATCGTTGGATAGGCCGCTCAAAAATATTGCGGGTTTATGGAACCCATTTTTCGATTCAGGGATCCGTTTGTGAAATATAAAGCTTTAAACTAAAATAAAATAAAATAAAGTGGTAATTTTGTTAGAATCAAGTGTCCCCCTTCTGCCAGCTGAATAGTTGTATTTGGAGGTACACTAAATAAATACGAAAAACCTTATTCTGTCAGTCACAAATACGAATTACAAAATACCGATTTTCATCATTCCGAATGGTTCAAAATTCCTAAAATTCCAAAATAACAACTCCGATTAATCATTCATACTATTTTTATAATTCCAAAGTTTCAATATTCCTAACGTTTATAATTAATATTCTCAAAATGCCGAGTTTCAATATACCGAATAACAAAAATTTCGACTTAACGATAATTCGAAACCTCAAAAATACGAATTCCGATTATTAAAGCACTGATTAATTAGAATTCCGAAATAGAAACGATACGTTGTTTCATAGCTTTATAGAATTTCGTTTCACATAATTTTTTTCTCATATTTTCGTTTCATATCAATACGCAGAATACTTACTTAAAAGATTTTTAAATCTTTGAATTTTGTTTCCCATAAAGTTTAATGTTAGAATAGTCATATCATAGAATAACAAATCAAATATTATTTATCCTTATATTGTTTATTTAATATAAAACTTATTACCAAGAATAACATTTTATGCATTTTAAATTTTTCAACTGCATTTTTTATTGCATATTGCAGCATGCAAGAAAGCATGCAACATGCAGCGTGAAAGCAAGCATGCAGCATGCAAGCAAGCATAAATTTAAACGTATAACTTATGAATATGTTTGTAATCCCCCTTTTAATTTCCTTTATGTTCATATCCTGCTCGATAGGTTTGGTTATTTAAAAAAAAAATTAGATATTTTTATTTTGCGCCAAAAATCCGCCCTTTTGTTATTTATTTTTCAAACACCCATCTAGAGGTACTTGGATTTTTAAGACGAATATGACGATATCTTAATTGTCAAAATCTCTCCAGCCGTTTGGAAGATATGATACCTCGTATCCTCCAAACGGCTGGATAGATTTTATTACCATAAAGAATTTACAAACAAACATACATACAAGATACGGGCGAAAAGCACACCCCTTGGCAGTCGGGTAAAAACCGTTTAACAATATATCCTGTTGTCTTTAATTAGATTTTATATAATGAAAACAAGATTACTCTTAAGTAAAAACTATTCACTAAAATTATTAACTGCACAACGTACATATAATATTATAAGGACTTATAGGATTAACAAATTCCGTTTTTTCTCGAAAAATAACATAAATTAAGAGCTACATCGCATTTCAATATTATTTCGTCTTTTTTCTCCCTTGGGTGTCGTGAGCGAATTAATTATCTGACATGGTAACATGATATTAATTTATATTCTTTGTTATACCTACTGTAATAATCCGAAGGTAGAATATTATTACGAGGAACCAAATACAATCTATATATGTAAATTAGGAAAATTTAAGTGTTTGTTTGTAATGTCAATTTTTTTTTTTTTACTTTCTGGAAAATATGTATATGTATCTATTCAAACACGAAATGTTTTAAGAGATACACCTATAGGAGGTAAAGAAGCCATGAAAACTATTTTTTTTGATGATTAATAATCAAAAGGCACCGCGCTCGTGCCGACACCGTCGCCGCGTCCGGGCAGGTCATTCATAGAATAAAAGAAAAGGTAAGTATAGATTTTTTTTGTAAAATGTCTCAAGCAATTTCAAAAATTATAATAATTATGTAAAAAAATAAAACAAATAGATAAAAAAAAGGTGCTGCTAAGGCTTTTTAACACCTATAGATGTCTCTTAAAATATTTCGTGTATGAATAGATACACCTTATATACGGTACTAATTACAAAGAAAACAATTGGTAAATGTATATTCTGTCTGTTTGTCTGTCTGTCTATTCGTTCCGGCTAATATCCGAAACGGCTGGCCCGATTTTGACGGGATTGGCAGAAAGCTGTTGATAAAAGGAGTAACTATACTTCATTTATTATAAAATTAGACAAATAACTGTTCTCACCCTTTCGTTATTTCGATGTAAACGTTTTATAAACTCCGTTATTTCACGATAAATACAAAGCACTGTAATCTATTTACCATTTACATTAAAAAAATAACTCTAAAGTCCAGTAATTTCAGCAATATTACACGTATGTTATTTAGCCGTTATTTTTCTAATGCAAGTAAATGGAGTATAGGTTACTTTTTTTTTTTAGAAAAAGCCGCGGGGGTGATGCCGCGGGCGGCACCTAGTGTAGAATAAAAATGCAACTAGATTTCGGCAGACCCAGTAGAAGATGGCGGGACGTGCTGGACAAAACAAATGACAGTGGTCCACGTTAGCCCTGGATCGCAAGCATTAGAAGTCATTGGGAGTGGCCTTTGCCCAGCAGCGGAATGAAACACGCTAACAGTATGGCCTATGCCGTTTGTACGTTTGTGTTTTCCACCTCTGTACATTTGTGTGCTCAATTAAAGTATTATACAATATGTCTGATTTCATACTGTACAAACTTAAAGGGGTGGTAGTTTGCTCTATTTTATCAATAAAATTATTCTACATGTGGGGTCGGAACCCAACTCTCCCTGAATGGCAGCCATTTTTGCTTTTTGATCGACTTTTATGAAGCGTGCATACTACTCATCATCATCATCATCATCATTTCAGCCGAAAGACGTCCACTGCTGGACATAAGCCTTCCCCAATTGGGGGGTTTGCCATAATCACCACGCTTGGCAGGCGGGTTGGCGATCGCAGTATGGTGTTAAAAAATGCATAGAGAACGCTGCTGCCCATTCTCTAGTAAGTCCCTTAGTCGCCTTTTACGACACCCACGGGAGGAAATGGGATAGTGCTATTCTTTAAGTCCGGCACCACACGGTACCATACTACTGTAACTTTGGAATTTAAAGCCCAATTATATAATAACCCTTTAAGTTTGTACTAAATAAATAAAGAAACAGTAACACAAGACAACAAAAGTCGAGATTCGCAGACTTATGTAGGTTTTCGATATCGGAAAACGAGTTATGGAACTCAAATGCAGTTGGGCAGGATACCTGGCAAAGGCAGAGTCATGACAGGTGGAGTAAGGCAGTGACCGAGTGGCGTCCAAAGACTGGAAGACGAAGTGTCGGTCATCCAACGGCGAGATGGGTGGATGACATTGTTGCCATCGTGGCTAGAACCTGGAAGAGGCTGGCACAAGAAAAGAGGCTTATGCTCAGCAGTGGGTGAAGTCAGGCTATAGGTGATGATGATAATGATGAATACATTACAGTTGATTGATGTCAACCAGTTTATACTGACTGCTTAAAATATAATCGATGTTTAATCAATGAATATAATCCTGCTGCCATGTAACGCACTGAATCTATCTGAATGATCGATGTCAATGATCAACTAGTTGCACCTTAAACAACGTTGTCTACTTACCGCCATGACATATGATACATGTTACCTGGTACAGGCAGTACTTTGGAATACCTGCATTATTTCCAAGATTTATACTTACTGTATTTTATCAATTTTTATTTTTGGATAAATATTTATATATTTTATTATTTATGTACACACAGTTAAATAATATACATAGAGATATGACATAATTATAATTTTAGTACAAAAGTCTGCTTATTTCTTAAGAAATTTCTTCCAGCAGACCTATTATTATTATTATTATTATTTATTTATTTTATTTGTAGCAGGTGGCGTTTTATAGTTTTTGCCTACTATTTCTGCCTTCCATGGAAAGAAGGCGTGAATTTATGTATGTATGTATTTCATTTATTTATTTATTTTTGCATACTGACTTATCTCAGCATCGAAGATCAGGAGAAAAGAAAAACAAAAGTCCCACACATTTTTTCCAGCCACAACAAACTGCTGCTACCGTAATTCAGTAATTCAGTAACGCTTTATGGACGAAACGGGTCTATTACTCGGCTCACCCAATTACGAACATAAAACGGCAATCTCAGATAAAATATCGGGAATTTTGTTGTTTCCCGAAACACACCAACATTAGAATAAAAGTAGACGGTAGCCTAGATCTTGCCGTAGACGATATTATTCGAGCGAAAAATGTCGGAAATCTTGAAAGCTTCCGATCGCTACACGAAAGCCCTGAGAATGCCTCCAATCTGACTGAGTGCTCTAGCGGGTTCATATTGCCTCCCAATGACTGGCTCTTTCTATATATAATTTTGAATGTGAATTTCTCCGTGGATATTCAAGCCAATTTTACAGAGAAATGAAGTACGGAACCTTATTGACTTACGTCGAATAGGACGGATCGGCTTTATGTTTTATAATGCTCATTGGAGTGAAATGTTCCACCTTTAATAGGTTCTAATAATCTTGTTAGACGTAATTATATTTGTCAATTAGGGATTTTAAAAATTAATTAATGTTGGATTATTTGTTCACGTACTTAGGCCTATTAATCAGTTTTACTTTCCAATTACGTTTTTGGATGCGGGGACAGCTTCCACTGTAGGGAAGCACCAACCAAAATCGACGCCCTTGTTGCTAGATCGGCTCTTGTCGGGCCTTTCCTCACAGCTGGCCGGCCGCTCCTACAGTCACACCCCAGTAATACTTCAGAAATCTGTGAGGAGGTAATCCCCTCAGCAACTAGGTGTGCAATAGAGTGCTCCCTGCCTCTCCTACGGGAGAGGGAGGGAATTCAAAGACCGGTCCCTAGTTTTGGGGACCAAAAGAACAATTCTTCAAGCAAGGGGCCATAAAGTCCCAACACCGACTCCTACCTAACAAAAAATTTGATCAATTGAGCAGTGACAGCGTCAAATTTTCTTACGTTTTCAACAATTTTCAGGTCAAGGTTGTATGTTCTACTTTTGTCTGCTCTTTGCATGATAGAATCTGCTTTACCGACTCAGCACAAAAAAAAAACAAAAGCATTATAAATTTCGTCGTAATTTCAATACTGCAGAATGCCATTCAGCGATCTTTTTTAACCGACTTTCCAAAAAGGGGGAGGTTTTCATTTCGGATGTATTTTTTAAAATGTTTATTACGTCAGAACTCCGTCGTTTATAAACCGATAAGATTTATTTTTTTTTGTTGGTAGAGATATACTTCTAGATTGCCCCTAATTTTATTAGAATCAAGTTCTGATGTGGGATCCATGAGGAATTGAGGGAACTCCTCAAATATTATAGGCAGGATTTGCCGGATATTTGTATTTTCATCAACAACTCAATCACTTGCATTCAGAAAATATCATTTGATGAAGTGGAACTGGTGAAGAAGACCACAGATGGCCACCGGATTTCCTCAATGATAAAAGATAGTTAAGCGACTATGAAGCAAATTTAAATAAATAATTCTGATGAAAATGGTACCATCGAACTGATCTGAAGATGAAGCCGGAAGGTATGCTCCGGAACTCCGTAATAAAACAATGTATCCTAGCTGTGTTTGGGCTTATTGGAATTGGCATGCGATACACTCGGGCTATAACCGATTTTCATTAACTTTGCTTGGGTAGTTTTTGAGTTAGCTTCGATAATACGTATTTAATCCACTTCGTATATCTTGTGTCACTGTTGTTTGTGCGGCGTAGCAAGTAATGGTAATCGAATTGTTGTGGAGTGGGTACCGTATCTAAAACCGGTCAAGTGCGTGTCGGACCACGCACAATGAAGGGTTCCGTACTTGGAAAGAAGGAAAGAATTTATCCTAAGAACAAACTTAACATTGTAGTTGGTAAACATAATCTCCCATACATTTCAACTGCAAATGTAAGTTTGTACGCACAATATCGAGAGATTTACCATTTTATTTTAACACCATATACTTCTAATAGATTTTACTGTAATCTATAAGTATAGAACTATTTTCTGTATGTTTTTCAAAATTTTTAGTTCAGTAGTTTCGGAGATAAGGGGGGGAATGGTCAATTTTCGTCTATTTTCACTTATAACTTTAAAACAATTTATTTTAAAATTATAAAAAAAAATTTGAGACTCTCACAGTAAGTTCTTTCATTTGATATATTACACGGTACAGTCTGCAAAACCTTTTTTTTTTAATTTTCTTGTTTGCACCCCAAAACTGACCCCAATATTCTAAATTCATTTATTTACGATTCACGTCCGTGTTTGGGTTACTCAAATTGATATGTGTACCAAATTTTAACTTAATCGGTCCATTATATAGATAAGGGGGGGGGGGGGGGAATGGTAAATTTTCGTGTATTTTCACTTATAACTTTAAAACAATTTATTTAAAAAATATTAAAAATATATATTTGAGGCCCTCATAGTAAGCCCTTGTGTATGATATGTAACACGGTACATTTTGCAAAACTTTTTTTTTTAAATTTTCTTGTTTGCCCCCCAAAACTGACCCCAATATTCTAAATTCATTTATTTTCGGTTCGCATCCGTATTTGGGTCACTCAAATTGATATGTACACCAAATTTCAACTTAATCAGTTCATTACATTCGGAGCAAATAGGCTGTGAATGAGGGACAGACAGACAGACAGACACACGAGTGATCCTATAAGGGTTCTGTTTTTCCTTTTGAGGTACGGAACCCTAAAAAGTGAAAAATAAAAAACTTCATACAAAAAAAAAAAAAACAACCGACTTCCAAAAAAAAAAAAACTTGACATTGGTCAAAAGTTTTGCTATTGATCTTTGATAACAAGTAATTAAATATGCTTGTATATGCAATAGTCTGCTCAATGCTATTATCTTCAAGAGTTATTACTTGTGTCCTGACTTGAAAAAGGAAAGTATTTGAAAATTGGTGTAGATACTCGTATAAAAGACTTGAGTATACATTTAGAAGAGCAACCATTTAGTGAACAATATGCTGTAATAAGTCAAGATATTATATCCAATAATAAACTGCCCTTTCTCCTCACTCAATAAACAGACAGAATACCAATTCTTACAAGGAAATTCTATTTCCGTTACAGTCTCCTTTGATCGCAGCCATTGTAATCTTTCCTCATATCTCTTGGAATTTGTTCAAACACGTATGTGTTATTGTAAGCAGGAAAATAGAGAAGATGAAGAGAAATATCGTAACAAGAAGCTTCCGGTCTCTTGAAATAAAGTTGGTCCCCGACCATAAGAGACTGATGACTGACTCAAGAAAATTTACATAGGAAAAAAGATATGTTTATTATTATTTATGTTTAGTTTGTACAGGTAAATGTCCAATTTCGCATCGAACGCATCGAAAGGATGGTTTAAAATAGGTTTAAGTATCCTTTGTGTGTATAGTCGCCAGTACATCAGGTTGTACGAAACTGTTAAATTTCTCGAAACGATTTTAAACCTTTAAATGTTTTTGGTAACTTGATGTACTGGCAACTGTATAAAGAATACTAAAACTTTATTAAAATCTTGTACGGTGGCCAGCATATCAAGTTACCAGAAACTGATAAATTTTCTCGTTCGATTTTGAACTTAATCACCTACATTTTAAAGTTTAAAATCGTTTGGAGAAATTTGATAGTTTCGTGTGGCTTGATGTGCTGGGTGCTGGCCACTGTACATGATATAGAACCATCTTATCAAATAGTAAAATCTTCTATCTTCCTTTAATCTTTACATTGTTTGTTTTGGTTGGGAGGATTGAGGAATAAAAAAAAAAATTGATTGAATCGTTTTATTTAATATTGGTAACCAGTTGTGCAAATCAAAGAGAATATAATATTTTTATTTATTTATTTACATCAGACACAGCGATCCATATTTTTGTTAGTACCTATACTTAAGAATTATGTTAGTAACCAAAGATTCAAATACACAATACAATCATACTATTATAACAAAAATTTAAATAACGCACCCACATAAATAAAATCACAAATATCTTTAAATTCATTGAAAAGTTTAAAATCATCAATATTTAAAATCAAGAAATCCATTAAAATCTCTAAATTCATAAACGATAAAAAAAAAACAATATATTTCAATCAGTTGTTGCTCTTTTTGACATGCGACTGTACAAAATGCCACAATATTGGGCATTCAATTTTGCCAGCCACAATGCTAAGAATGCTGTTGCCACTGCCGCATATATGTATATATACCTATAATTATTTCACTAGATTAATCGATAGTTTTATTATTAGATGGTGCTCGTATCATAGTTACATTCCTAGACAGACAGTTATGAACCACTTTTTTAAAACTATATTACGGTATATAGCTATATCTCTAGGAATATAACTATATCACGGCTGCAACCATCTAACTGCGGCATATATAAAACATCCCGACATCAACCGTCGGGCAGTTGCCTACCAGACACGACACCCGTCTATGGTCGGAGGATTGTCCCTTTCATATAGAGAATGAGTGAACTTTACACCCTGTTCCTCATACCTTTATACAATAAATATTCCCAAAGATAGTTGGACAATAGTCATATTTTGGGATTCAAATTAAATGCCCTCCAATATATCATGCCCTTCGGGTGGGATTTACGATTTCATTTCGTCGGCTTATTGACTGCGTCGGGTTATTAAATAAGGTCACTGGGCCTTAATCCGACTCTGAACTACTGTACGGGATATTTGCTAATAGAGACAGTGATGCCAGACTTTTGTGCGGAGTTCCCGGGATACTTTCGTTTCGATGTGTCGGTGAAATGAAGCGCTCATTTGAAAGGGTGGTACGGTCTTTGATTGAACTCTGTAAATTGAAAAAGTATGATTCCTACTTTAATACACATTATACATAAACAGGATTATTGGTAAAATAGTAAAAACTTTCTAGGACACTTTTACTAACATTTACTAACAACATATTTTGTTATATTAAGAGTGTATTCTGCTTGGCCCCAAAATTATACAACAAGGTACTAAAGCCATACAAAGATTTCAATATTAATAGTTTTAATAAAAGCATGAAGACACCTTTATTAAATAAATGCTACTATAATGTTGACGACTATTTAAATGATGTACTTTAGACATTTTTAGGGTTCCGTAGCCAACAAGGAACCATTATAGTTTCGCCATGTCCCTCCGTCTGTCCGTCTGTCCGTCCCTAGCTTAGCTCTGAGACTCTTAGTACTAGAAAGCTATAATTTGGCATGGATATACATATTAATCACGCCGACCAAGTGGTAAAGTTAAATCATAAAAAAGTTGTTATTTTATACAGGTACCTTCTGTACATGTAAAGTGGAGATGTTTTTTAAGCACTTGGTCGGTTTTGTTATTATTTTTGTTAATTTAACATAACTTTATGATTTTTGTACATTGAATTATATTATTATTGATTAATATGAATGGCATGCTTTGCCTTTGTAGGCAAAACATGTTGAAACTTTTTTTTTTTGTAATCTTTCCCACTAATTGTAAACCTACACGTGTTTTTGACAGATAAATATATCTTATCTTATAATAACTACCTCAGGGTTGGCAGACAGTATTACACTAACTTATTTCTTAGAACTCAGTACCATAAATTTAGAATTTAGGGAGAACTCTCGTGTAGAACACGAGAGTTCTCCTCGGACCATATAACCACCCCATGCAAGTCCTCGTTTATTTTCTGCCAAAGATGTTTCATCCCATTTGAAGGATATGTACAACTGAATATCATCAGCATACATGTGATGTTTGCAATTTATAAAATATTTTATTATATCCGCACTGTACAGAATGTACAATAAAAGCCCTAGAATCGATCCCTGAGGGACACCCCTTGACACTTGGAGGGGGAAAGATGACACTGTTGACCCGTCGTCTCTATGCAGCTCCACATATTGAGACCTGTTAGTAAGGTGGCTATTAAACCAACCACATCACTGTCGAAGCCATAGAAAACTAACTTTTACAGCAGTAGAGTAGTATTAATTGCGTCAAAAGCCCGGGAAAAGTTAAGCTGAGCCAAAACTGTTCCTTCCCCTCAGTCACGTGATTCAAGGATGCTACGGCATATGTCGCTAAAAGCATCAATTACCAAATTAAGGACCCGAAACTTTTGTTGAGTAATTTAAAATCGGATGTGCTTCCGGACCACAAACAAAGATTGCTGCCAAGTCACTTCAACAACCCCGATGACATCAATGCGGCGTTTCTGGACGTCCCAGGTTATTGTCGTCACAACACCGCACAATTTAATATTTATTTGTTCTACTTTGAGTCTCAGATTTATAGCCCTGCCTCATACACACTCACAACAACCAACCCTGAAGATAATCAAGAGTCTAGGGTCTAATCCTGAGGATGTCGATGGTATACGTCGCGTTATGATGTCTCTAACATTGCCAACTACCTTGTAGGCCATTACAGATATCATTAACCGGTTCTTATTAGTCCACATGTACGTTCATCGAACTCTGGTGATGTGCTGTTGTACGCCCTATCCCTAAAAACACTAACCCGGTTAACATGAAGGACTTGAAACCAATTAGTATTTTACCTTGCCTGTCTAAGATCCTGGAACGTGTATAATACTTGCTGGTTATTCAATACCTACCTCGAAAGTAATAATATTTTTCCTGACCTTCAGTCGGCTTTTAGAAAGGGGAGAGGTACTGTAACGGCTTTGGCTGATAATCATCTCTCATCTCTGTGTGTATAAAGAGCCTTACTGCGATGAGTAATCCGTCTGCTAATTAGGATTATGTTCGAAAACATGTATTATATATTGGCTGATTAATTGTGTAGCCTGTTAGCTAATTTCAAAGAGCTAAGGGAATTCTAATAATGATAGGTAATTATATTATCACCGCGGCTCTCAAAACTTAAAACGGTAAAACTAAATACGTCGTGAGGAAACTGTCATGTCCAAGAACCAAAAATTCGAAGACATAAAACATCTACCAACCCGTACTGGGTCCGTGTACTACATTACGGCTGAGCCCGATGCACAGCCTGTGACCTGGACCTGTATCCCAGCAGTGGGAACGTTGTGGGCTGACTATGATGCTAAAAAAATCTGCAATATTCACTAAAAGAACAGATAATTATATTAATTTTCAACCAAAAGGTATCAAATAAATACGTACTTAACGTTTATTCCCTCGACGCCATTACGAGTCTAGTAGCAAACTATAAAAAAATAAGTTGTTACTAAAAGCGATGCTTTCGGCGGCATCTTATTGAGAATATCGTCAGTTTCGTCACGAACCCATTACCGATTCCGTTGAGGTCTCGACTTAAGTACCTCTGAGAAAGACTTCACTACTTGATCCCGAGTTTAAGTTTCAGCATCCCGTGTTTTCTACTACCCTTTTATATTAACGTTTCATACATTTTGAGACATCAAACAACCTGTGTTTTGATACGTGCTTTGAATTGGCAAACCAGATTATGTTATTGTAAGTAGATAATGTAGAAACCTACTTAAAAAAAACAAAGTCTATACTATTGTGTAACTAATCCTAACCACGTAAACATAATATAACCTAAATGCCCTTTCAATCATTGTTATTAAAAAGGCATTTAGGTTATAGTTATCAAAATTTATATACATTGATTTCTATTTTATTAACAAAACCCAAGTCCTTCTAATATTACAAAAAACCGGCCAAGTGCTTGTCGGACCACGCACAATCAAGGGTTCCGTAGTTGGGATGAATTTATCCCAAGAACAAACTTAACATTGTAGCTGAAAAACATGTTCTCCCGCACATTACGAGTATAAGTATAACAATTATTTGAAATCCTTACAGTAAGTTTCACTTAATGTGTCACACAGTACAGTTTGTAAAATTTTATTTTATTTTTCTAATTGGTCCCCCATAAGCGACCTCCATATTCAAAAATTCATTTATTTATGTTACACGTCCGTATTTGGGTCACAGAAATTTATATATATATCAAACTAGCTGACCCGGCAAACTTCGTTCTGTCAAAAGCTATTTGACTGTGGCAGTTTGTCTACGCGCTATGGAAATATAGTATAAACTCCTACCCTACCCTACCCTATCCTACCTACCTACCCTACCCTACCTACCCTACCTACCTACCTTACCCTACCCTACCCTACACTACCAAAAAGCTTATATATATTTTTTTTTTGATAAAAACCTATTCTCTAACCTACCAAATGATGACTGACACGTTATGTCAAACGCCATAAAGTTACATTAGAAGACAGTTACATAAGATTAGGTTAGAAAAGTTATTATGGTAGTTTTCTTAAATTTTCATTTTATTTGAACCTTCTTAATTTTTTCTTACTTATGAACCTTCTCCTGACTATAACAAACACAACATAAAGATAATTAGCGAAATCGGTCCAGCCGTTTACGCGTGATGCCGTGACCATGGGAAATAGGGATTCATTTTTATATATATAGATTTCAACTTAATCGAACCATTAGATTCGGAGCAAATTTGCTGTGACAGACGGACAGACGGACAGACAGACAGACAGACGGAAAGACAGACAGACAGGCGCACGAGTGATCCTATAAGGGTTCCGTTTTTTCATTCGGACTTACAGAACCCTAGAAACCAACCCTATCAATAATTTTCATTTCCATTTCCAAATAATTATGTTTATTTACAATGGAACTATCAACAAAATGCACTTAACCTAAGCTACATTAACTCATTAAAAATTGAGGCACTTTATGAGGCTAGCGATTCACCTTTTAAAGCTTGAGACAGATATTAGTAGTTTTGAATTACTGATTACAACATAAAATTACACAATAAACATGGGTGCATGATGATAATTACACAGAATTATTTCGACAGTTACAACTTGTCTGGTATAACAAAATAATATTTTAATAATTTGCTGGTTTGTTACTGGTGCACGGTGTAAATACTAAATCAAACTCAAAACTCATTTATTCAAATTAGGCTGAGAATCAGCACTTTTCAAACGTCAAAATTACATAAGACAGTCCCCCAAAACGCCCGACTTTCACCACTTCCTAGTGCTTTAGCTGGGAAGAAGAAGTGGCGCAACAAACTCCCCAGCAGCACATCTGTCTGTTCAATTAGATAAACTTGATTCTATACAATAGTAGGTATGCAAATTAATTAAAATTACGAGACACAGAACAGTAAACTAAATTATTTGCCATATGTCAGCTAGCACACGCCAATATACCAGCAAATATAGTGAAAAACTATACTCAAGCTATAAACTAAACTAATTACCTAAATAAAAGTTTCCTGGCATAGACGGCGATTCAATGATCAACTCTATTAAAAAATTCGCTTAATTCGTTTAATTACGCCGTGGCATATTTCAAATCTTCCTCTTAATACCAAACCCGAAATCGCAACATCATACATATTTATAATCATATTTAGTTCAGTAATACCCAAACTTTTTACTAACTTCGCCGTCGACTTAGCCGAAAATTCGCGGAAGTTTGCCGGAGATAAAAAAAAAAAAACTTCTGCCCGTATTAAAATAATAAATACGGGAAGTAACAAAACTCGACAAAAGTTATAAGATTTATTCGCACCATTAATTATTTGTTCGCCTGGAGACAAGCGTAATTATATTGTTGAGGCAAAGTGAAATCCTACGCCCAAGGCAACTAGCGAGCTGTAAAATTTCACGGGCTTTTGTTTCTAAGCGGATCCGTTATGATGGTAATAAAAATCTTTGTGAGCGAATTTTATTGACGGCCTATGCACATTCACCGCTGACATAGCAAAAATTTTATAGAATAGTCTCTAAACAATTTTATCTACACCCTGTTACAAATCCTCTGTAAAAGTTTCTGAAACAGTAAGCTTAATTCCAACATTAAAACAACCGGTGTCATAGTAACCATAATATCATCCAAACGAGTGTTATAATGTTGTACTAAATTTCACTATGCAACTCCTTTGCGTTTTCGATCCCTTCCTTACTCATCAAACAGCCACATTAATGAATTTCGAAAAAGAGTTATTCGAGTTATTCGAGTCCAAGTCGCATCCCGCCATTTTTGTTCGATATTGATATTGCAAAAATTCATAAGTTTGTTGTTTACAAAAATGAGTGATACAAGCTTTGATAACACACCACCAGATATTTCTAATGCAGCAAAGGACATTTCTAACCAATTATTATCAGAAAAGTCGAGAAAACATTATGAAAAGATTTCATGAATTAGAAAATATCAAAGAGTAGAGAACATGGATGTAGATAAAGTCTTGTATACAACTGTACATAAACTCAAACTCAAAGCATTTATTTCAAATAAACCAATTACAGGCACTTTTGAATTGTCAAGGGGTCGGTCAGTCAGAAAGATGAAGCTAGTTGCCCATTCCAAAGCGTAGTAGGTTCCTATGGAGAAGAACGGACAAGAAACTCCAGCGACACTCTTTTAAAACAAAATATTGTTACAAAATATGGGTTACATCATTCATGTTGAAGTTATACATGTGAGAACAATGTAGAAAGACGTGCACGTTAGAAGCGTCCGTAATAGAAACAATTCAAAAATTAAAATAAGCCGTGGCAGCTAAGAGATGACCAGTCCCAAATGACGGCGCCCGTTCACGAACATGACGCATGGATCAGCACCATTTAGCTCAACCATTTTGAAGGGAACTTAATGATCCAACACACACGCCACCACCAGCGAGACATTTGAGTGAGCATGACATACTCTCAGCCGCCAGGGCACATTCAAGTCAATAAAAGACATATTACCCGGTAAATGGTAGCTCTATAGTACATAGTACTCACACCTGTGCTATGCAATTATATAATTCAAGGACATTGAGTTTATACAATGTAAAAATAGTTTACAATCTTCAGCAGCTCCAATAATATTTTCAAATGCTAATCAATTAGTTAATGCGCCCTTATGGAGCAGGACCAGCATTGAGCCAAGCATTTTTGTCAGCGATGTAATCCCCCAATTTATAATATGCTTGGCTGCATAGTGTGCGTTTTATACAAGTTTTAAATTTTGTTTCGTTCAATTGGAGTATGTGGGGAGGTATTTTATTGTAACATTTTAAACAGTACCCCATGAAGGATGAGTCTACTTTAGCCAGTCTGAAACCTGGTTGAACTAATTGGTCCCTATTTCTGGTACTATAATTGTGTCTTTCACCTCTTTTACTGAAAATATTTACATTTTTCCTTACGTACATGATGTTTTCATAGATGTATTGACAAGGTACCGTCATGACGTTAATATCTTTAAACAGTTCCCTTAGAGAATCGCGCCTGCGGAGGCCATATATTGCTCTGATGGCCCTTTTCTGTAGAATAAAAATAGATTCGATATCTGCAGCCCGTCCCCATAGTAAAATACCGTAAGACATGATACTATGAAAGTAACTAAAATAGACTAGCCTAGCGGTATCTACATCAGTAAATTGACGGATTTTTCTCACAGCATATGCTGCTGAACTTAGCCGCCCTGCAAGAGATGTTAAATGAGGACCCCATTGCAGCCTTGAGTCGAGCGTGATCCCTAGAAAAACAATTTTATCGACGAATTCTAGTTTCTCCCTATTCAATACTATGTCACAATCATTACTTTTAACATTCGGTAAAGCAAATCTTATGCATTTAGTTTTTTTCCCATTTAATACTAAATTATTAGCAGTGAACCAATTTTGGACCTGCAATAGGGCGTTATTTACGTCGTCAAGATTTGATGCACGTCTATTTATCTTAAAAATTAAGGAAGTATCGTCAGCAAATAACACCATTTGTGGTTGGTTTTTTTAATAAATGGGCTAGATCATTAATATATACTAAAAAGAGGAAAGGACCCAATATCGAGCCTTGTGGCACACCCATTTTTACTCTTAAGCCGAGTGAATTGACTCCATTTATTTGAACTTGCTGTTGTCTATCATTTAAATAAGATTTTACTAAACTGAGCGCAAGTTTACCTAGTCCGTAATGCTCCAGTTTCAAGAGTAAGGTTTCGTGATTTACGCAGTTAAATGCCTTGGAGAGGTCACAAAAGATTCCTATGGCATCTTGGGCCTCCTCCCATGCTGTAAATATGTGTCTTAATAAGGTGACACCGGCGTCAGTCGTACAACGTCCTTTGGTGAAACCATATTGCTGATCGTGTAAGATATGGTTGGTGTTAAAATGATTAAGCATTTGATTGAGCATCACCTTTTCGAACACCTTGCTGAATACCGGCAACACGGATACTGGTCTATAATTGTTAGTGTTTTTACTGTCCCCTGATTTAAAAAGTGGTATAACCTTACTGTATTTCATTAAATACGGGAAGACTCCTTGATCCATACACAAATTAAATATTAAAGCTAAGTATGGTGCTATAGTCTCGATTATAGATGTACAAACTTTGATAGACATTCCCCATATATCTTCGGTTAATTTGATTTTGATTTGCCGAAAAGCTTTTATAACTATCATAGGGTTTATATGTTTAAATTGAAATTCAACCGGGCAGCCTGGAACGTTCGCTCTTAATAAACCAATTGAGACATCGGGTGAGGAATTTAAAGATTCCGTCGTTCTGGATGGTATATCAGTAAAGAAATGTACAAATTCATGAGCTACTTCCAAATTGGCGCCACGTGAAGTCTCCAATGTGAAATCTGTGTTTCGTATTTTCTTTCTATTAGATTCATTATTTATAACTTTCCAAACTGTTTTTATTTTATTTTCAGCTGATTTGATCTTGTGGCTAATGCATAAGGCTTTAGCTATCTTGCAGGTATTTCTAAAAATTTTGGAATATGTTATTAATTAGGTATCAAAGCGCTCATGTGATACTATTATCAATATAAACCCACATTCGTGTTTTAATACCCCTTATTATACTACAACAGTTGCATAAATAACTACAAAGTTGTAAAGTTCGATTTTTAAAGTAGGTTTATTAGAACGCCGACGCATTATAATGCAAGAAGTCATGCCAAAGTTTTTTTATAGAATTTCCACCTACACCCATCTGAACTCCTTTATCAGCATATTCTATGGTGGAAGTCACCTTGTGACGAAATCAAAACTTACAGATACTTTGTTGTGCACACGGCTACATAGTCAAGCTGTATTATATCCAGCTGATCTTGCATTGTATAGAATTTCCGCACAATGAGAGATCAGCTTAAACTGGAAATGTATAGCTTGACATGTAACCGTGTGTACAGTTTTATGATCGAATGTTTTTTACCTAACGGCGGCAAAGCCAAAAAGGAGGTTCCTATGTTCCCTCGTAACTGCTAAACGGCTGAACCGATTTGATGAATGATATGTCGTTAGATGCGTCTTTATTGTGCGAGCGCCACTGGGTATGGCTTTATACAGGGTGGATTTTTGAGATGGGGCAGTAAGGGCAGGTTCATTAACCGTTGTAGCTACAGAAAAACGGTCTTAGGAGACTGTCCTTATGTTTTAGAGAAATTTTGATCCACAATCACAGATTTTGAAGAAAGAAAAAATACAGTCAGCAAGAAAATGGGCCATTTTTACAAAAACCTAATTTAATGTCAAACTCAACTCAAAATGAAATAATCATTTATTCCAATTAAACCATATACAGGCACTTATGAATTGTCAAGGAGTTGGTCAGTAAGAAATATGAAGCTAGTTGCCCATTCCAAAGCGTAGTAGGTACCTATGGAGAAGAACGGGCTAGACACTCTTTTAAATTAAATTGTTACAAAAACATTAGTTACATGTTTCTTGTTGAATTTATAACTATATGTGAAAACGATGTTAAAATAAAAAAAGAACGTACACGTTAAAACTGTCCAGAGTAGCTACAACAAAGCGTAACAAAAAAAAACAGGCCGTGGCAGCTAAGAGATGACCAGTCCCAACTGAAGGCGCCCCTTCACGAACACGACGCATGGATTAGGACCATTCAACGCAACCATTTTGAAGAGAGCTAAATGATCCAAGACACGCGCCACCATCAGCGAGACATCTGAGTGAGCATGACATACTCTCTCTCAGCCGCCAGGGCACATTCATGTCAATTAAAGACATATTACCCGGTAATGGTAGGTCTATAGTACATAATACTCACACCTGTGTGTACTAGAATCAAGTAGGTACTTCAGAACCATTCAAAGCATGTTCGTATTGAAAGGACCCTCAGCATACTTCATGCATATTCTTGATCATCATCTGCCCTTGTCCCATAAGACGTGTGGTCGGGGTAACACGTTTTCTTTTTACATTCTCCCCTGTCAACCGTCACGCTACCATTCACTCCCTTCTCTTTCATATCATTTCTCTCACAATCCATCTATCTTTTCTTTGGCCTTCCTCTTCCTCTCCATCCATCAACATTTATACTCATCACTCTTTTCGTCACATACGTTTCCTCCCTCCTCATCCCATGCCCATACCAAGCCAAACGATTTCCTGTCAACTTTTCCGTCACTGGTGCCACTTTCCCTTGTATACTCAGTTATTCTTTATCCATTTTCATCACTCCACACATCCATCTCAACATTCATATCTCCGCTGTATGCAATATTTCTTCACGGCCCAGCATTGCGATCCATACTACTGTATTTATTTATTTATTTTAAGGGAAAACAAACAGTGGTATATTAAAAATAAACAGAGATAACTTAACAGTAAACTTAACAAATATACTACCCACTATATTTTCCTCAGATTACAACTTAGATACAAACTGAAGGCAATGGATCTGAGAAGGTATGGATCGGAATGCTGGGCCGTGGGCCAATAGGCTTTATCACGGACTTGTAAATCCGCTTGAACTTGAGGGGCATCCGTGGGTCGCATCCGGTCATCTTGGGTGTTCCGTTCATGCATATTCTTGTAAGCTGAAATTTTGAGACAAATAAATCTACCTGATTTTGTATACGGCAAACAAATTGTTGATAAAAAAAAACACACGTGCAGTTCAAATCAACCAGAGCAACAAAAATTTTAGTTATCATGCATTGTAACATGAAAAAGCTGGACACCGATGAACAGAACACAAAAACAGTACACCACAAACAAGTTAGACAAGCTTATGACCAAAACACTAGAATATGCGGTCCAAGTTTACCAATTTCACACTGACGCAATCCTGCGGGGGTTAACGAACCGTGTCCAGGGGACAAAAACACAATGCAGTTTGTCAAAACAGTATGATATATTGGTTAGTGCACCAACAGATTCGTAGAAACTCAAGCGTGGTATTCGTTTGGGAGAATTTTAAAACACAATTTTACGGTGAGTGATTCTGTTTGAGTCTCGTATCGTACAATGATCTTATGAGTAGGTATGTACTTGTTTGTTACCGCAAGTTAGATCTCTACTTAAATATCTGAACCGTCCAGGTCCAGATATTTAAGTAGTTTTAACTTTTCAATTCGTGGATTTGATGCTCGCGTGGTGCAAAAATATTTTTATGGCTTACTGTGGCTGTGTGTTTATCTTCTCTTGAAGCTGCATGAGCTATTATGGTTAGCTTATTAATGCACCTCGCCAACTTTTATGGCACACGTGGTTTTTTTTTTGACAATAATACAATAGTCGAGTGTCTGATGAAATTCAACCGAGTCTTTTCGTCACACATATATATATTTGTTACATTAAATTTATAATGTTGAACTTTTTATTTATACCTATTCTGTAATAGTACAATAGTTACCGAGGGCTGTAAAAGAAAGAAAGCCCGAAATTGCAGGTATTTGTGACCCGAGCCGCAGGGTAAATATGCGATAGAGGGCTTTCTTTTGTACTGCCCGTGGTGAGTACACAATTTTACGTCTTCACCTGGCCACAATGCGAGTTTTACTGTACGCGTAGCGTGCGGTACATCGAATCTGAAACTTGTAAACAACCTTGCATCGCAATCAATCACCGAAAAAATGTTTGCCAACAATGACAGCTTGTTAACATTCAGTCGCTTCAATGCGATCTTTTTGCCAACCCCAAATCACGGGCCGCGTCCAGGGAGCCGCCATTTTAAGATTTACGACTGGCACAGCGGCATCCATTTTGTTAAAACCTACTCACGTGCAACATGCAAAAGCACTCGACCCGAAAACTCTTGAATGTACCGAAACTACTCAACGCGACACACGAAATGCGGGCCGCTGGGGGCCTCAGTAATTAAACAATTTTCATTATTTCACCACACGTTGCCCACCCCTGTATAATGGCGATGTGTTATAGAAATTTCACGAAATATATTTTAATGGAACCCGGGATAATCCCTCGATTAATTAACCTCATTTGTTTTTAAAGTACGGAGCGTCCAAAGTGTCGGTTTGAATGTTTTATAATGACGTTTTTATTTGAATTTCGGTTCATCTCGAGAGCGAACGACTCGATTTCGAGCATTGAATGTGAATGTAAAGGGAATTTAAAATGATTTTTTAATATTTTTTGAAATTTTAATATCATTTGGGGTAGGTTCATATTGAACCGTATTCACTCGTTGGAATTCGTTGAAACGTTCACCAATGCATTCAATTACTTTTTATGCTGATTGTAATAGATAAGCATAACCAGTCCATAATTTTCCCACTGCTGGGACACAGGCCTCCTCTCTACAAAAGGGAATCTACCACGCGGGCCTAATGCAGGTTGGTAGATGTCACATGTCTTCGAATTTTTACTTCTAGGACATGCCGGATTTTCTCCCGATGTTTTCCTTCACTGTTTTTGAGAGCACTGGATGTAGTATCTACAACGCCACACGCGAGTCACGCATCAAAAATATCAGACGTCACAAATCCTGCATCGCGCAATCAGAATTTACCGCGCAGCTAGCATATATTATACAACATCCCGACATCAACCGTCAGGCAGTTGCCCACCAGATACGTCACCCGTCTGGTCGGAGGATCCTCCCTTTTCCACAGAGGATGTGTGAACTTTACTCCCTGTTCCTCATACCTCTATTATAGTGGTGATTAAATTATTTACGTGATTGGTCTAACCTAGTCTTGATTTTTCAAGGAGATAGTCATGTCTATCCTTGGGTAGGTACCTATGCTTAGGGTGACCAGTGTGATCACCCGTTGTGATCTTGTCTGCAGCCGATGATATTGTAAAAAAAAAAATATAGCATAGTATTACGCCTGTATTCGGCGTACGGTTGGGCAGAGGTGTATACACCCACATTCCGCCATTTACGTCCAATCCATTTGCCATCAACCAGGCACAAATCCAGACCAGGCTGCTAATAAAAATTCCAAATGGAATACCATAATTATACTTTGCTCAACCCGAGAATCAAACCCAGGACCTCGTGCTAAGCAGTAGCGCTTGCGACCACTAGACCAAATAGGCAGTTTCAAATGAATAAGTCAATAAATAATGCAATACTAGCTGCTGCCCGGCTTCGCTTGCATGGCTTTTTCTAAAATAAAACATCAGCTATCTGCCAGTGAAAGTCCTGTCAAAATTGGTCCAGATGTTTCGGAGATAATCCGGAACAAACAAACACACAGACAAAAGTAAAAACATAATTATACACTTTCTTTTCTTTCTTGACATCCACCACCTTCGTTAAACCCCGGGAACATTTACCGCCCGGGCGTGATTTGCAGTGGCCTATATGGAAAGCCCTCAATCGATTGCGTACCCAGGTAGGCCGCTGCAAACACAATCTATCGAAGTGGGGGATTACTGTCCCACCCAACACCCAGTGCGAGTGCGGTGTTTCTGATCAGACCATGTCCCACATGCTGGAGTGTCCTATGTGCCCGTTCACTTGCACTAAAGAAGACCTAATGAACGCCACTGGGCTCAAACAATATAATAACTGGGTATCATCGACACGAAAAGAAGAAGAAGAGATACAATTTCTTTTGCATTTAGTAAAAGCTGTTATTTTGAAATTACAAACAGATACTTCGATTTTATTTTATTGTATGAAGATGCAGATAATGTAAAGGTGCAACAAGAATTTTATTATATCTATCTCCTTTCATTGCAGGACTTTTTTATTGGACATGTCACAGTGATACTTCTAACAACTCAATCCATTCCAATTGGCCTCATTCGTGAGCTTTACGAGTAGGAACAGTTTAAGGTCCCCCGAGACTGCTGCAGTCAATACTTCGAGAGCCACTTTCAGTTTGTAACCAATGTGGTGTATCTTCAATGTTAGAATAGTCACGAGTTCAAACATGAATGGTAGATACCTACGTTTGAAATCTATACAAATAAATAAAATTGAAGTGTCGGTTTGTAATGTCAAAATAAAATATTTTTACTAAATGCATATGAAATACTGTACTAATATATATAAAAAAAAAGAATTTTTGTCTGTTTGTTTCGCCTAATATCTGAAACGGCTGGACCGATTTTAACGGAACTTTCACTAGCAGTAAGTAGACTACTTTTATTTCAGAAAAAGCCACGCGGACGAAGCAGCTAGTCCTAACTATAATATTACAATTGCGAAAGTAAATTTGTCTGTTTGTTTGTTACCTTTTCACGCCTAAACCACTAACCCGATCGTCCTGAAATTTTGCATATATGTTATCAGGTGTACAGAAACGAACACAGGGAACCTTTCGTTCCAAAAAAGTAGTGTCATAAACAACAATAACGTTCTTATGATGATAGATGACGCAACGTGACTTTCGAATGATGATTGAATTATATTATTACTAGCTTTTGCCCGCGGCTCCGCCCGCGTGGATGTCGGTTATCACGTATAAATATACCCTATGTCCTTCTCCATATCCCAGGCTATATCTTTGCCAAATTTCATGACGATCGGTTCAGCGGTTAAGGCGTGAAAACGTAACATACAGACAGACAGAGTTACTTACACATTTATAATATTAGTAAGGAAAGGTTAGAAACTAGTAGTGTGTTAAAAGTTAATTTTTAATCGAAATGAACACGAGCGAAGGCTAGTTATTATTAATAATAATCATAATCTGTTAAAACAGGCATAATAATTACAGTGAAGTAGGAGTTATGAAGTTTGGTATCTGGGTTGACAACGCAGATAAGTTAAATTCCTCTGGTAGGTATTACAAAGATTTCCATAAGTGCAGGTGGCCACTTGCCGGCAAATGGGTTGCCATTTTGTTTGCCACCCAATAACATAGCATAATAATAGTACACTCAGCCTAGAATATTCCCATTGCTGGCACAGGCCTCCTCTCGGTGACAGGGAGTGCGCTGTAAACCAACACACGGGCCCAATGCGCGTTGGCAGATGTCACAATAGCTTCGAATTTTTGGTCCTACGACATGCTTGTTTCCTCCCGATATTTTCCTTCATCGTTTTGAGTATTATTCTCACCATAACTGAGTATCATTTTAGAATACAGACTCTAGACAGCTAATAAATAATTATCATGGTTCCATCGATGAACCAAATAAGAGGTATTCAGGGTGTAAGAGAGAGCCCTCCGCAAACTACCAGGATGCATTCAGCTCCTTATTTTGAATCATATTCCACCGGAAATTTTCTCAGATTTTTTTCCATTTTTTCGTAATCGTTTTTTCAATTATTATTCCTTTAAATATATGTAAAATTAAATTCTCTGTACGCAGCAATTTATTTATGTAAATAAAACAATTAAATTAAAAAAAATACAGGAATGGATGTTGAAATAGTCTAATAATAGTCGACGTGCGAAATCAGCTGTTCACTTTTTGCCTAGTTACAGAGTTCATCGAACTCACTCGCAGCGCTGCCGTTCGCTATCTGCGTTTAGCTACGGTAAAGATACATTGCGTGTGAGGTAATGAAACAAAACAGGTTAATTGGATCCACTTAACGTTCCTGAAATATGGTCATCTTAGTATAATATACTGAATTCACCCTATCAGCCTGCGGAGGGCTGTCCCTTACATCCTGTATATTATTATTATTATTATTATCGCTCAACACAATTTCATCTAAAATAATTTACGCAAAGAAAAGCGCTTGTCTGGGTTCGAACCTACGAGCTACAAATCGTAAGTCGCGGCCGTTGCCACTGGCCCAACACTGCTACCCAATGACATAAAAATACATAATTAATTTATATTCAAGGATACAATGACGCTCTTATCGCTGATAGCAATATCTACCAGACAACCTGGTAATCGTTTTACCAAACACTCTAAAAATTACATTGTAAAAGTGCTGTTACCAAATTATCGAAGATTTTTTATTATCTTAAGGGCAAGGGAGGGCTCCACATCCATTAAGTAAAGTGTCGAGTAGGCTATTTAAAGTAAGTTAAAGTAACCTTACGTCACCCGTAACTTCCCGTACGAATTTCAGGACCGTCGAGTAGCACTTCTCTTATGATTAATTGACTTGTAACGTACTAGCCACGTCGTCCGCCAATTAGCGTGTTAACTTGACGGTTAAATATTTAAAAGTTGTCTGTTTTCATTCTGTGTAAATTTTTACCAACCTTTAAACAAATTTAAAAAATGGAATTATTTGATTTAATTGATCATCAATTGGACGAATTAAAACAGACTACGAAACAACGAATACCGAGGATTCGTGTATTTATTTTTTCTTTCATGGTTACGCATCGCTTTGTTTCTTTTTATTTTTTTTATTTTTCTTGTATTTTTTTATAAGATTTTCCAAAATGTCCCTCTCATGTAAATTAAATTGAATCCAAATAAATAAATCATCAAAATAACATAATTAATACTTTCTCTCCACACTGGTACAGCAACACAATTTAAGAAATAAATTACAATTGCACGCGATTAGGTATTCCAAACAATTCAGCAAGACACAAAAATATATATGACATCATATGACAACTACAATGACGTTTGACAATATTGACGTAATATTGAACGAATATAACGTATGATTCGATACGTCATTACTCGTTTTATTACTCAAAGCTTTATTTTCGCTTATGAAATTGACAGAAGATACTCGTTACTTTTACCTGCTAATTAATGTTAATCGGGAAGTTACTAATCAACGCTTTACTTGGAGATGGTGAACGAGGCCCTAAGATTTATTAAGTTTTTTACTCAGTAACCTACCAAAACAGATACAATCACTCAAAAAAGTTGAATCTCCAATAATTCATTCATGTCAGTATCAATCATTCGTCAGTATAGGGTACATTGACACATGTGCGCATATCAATTCTGGGCCAGTTCGGACATGGCAATTTGTCGTGCATATCGGACCGGATTTTTTTCGGAGACCTTTAAAAATAGTAGACATAGAACGAACTGGAGTCGATAAGTGGTTTTAGCTGCCCAAAAAAAGAGTATTTTTTGAGTAGGTGCTCCTATTACTTTTGCCATAGATAAAGAATAGAAGGTACTTCGCAGGTACAGTAGACGGCACGTCAATCGTAACAAAACCAGTAACAAAACCTGGCATCGCATTCTTTTGAAACTCGTACTACGTTATGCCAGCATAAGGTTAATGTTGCCACCGGGCGTGCGGTCGAGTATAAGCTGACCTCTCATTATACAGAAATCCAATGCGAGATCGCTAGTGCCCGGCGGCCTACCGTCCTTTGGCTACTGTAGCGGTCAAGTCCACGGTGAGGCAAGGGGTGCGAAGAATCCCCGGAAGGGATCCGGCTACCACATTCACCGATGCCGGAAGCACAAAACAGGTCGAGGTGGCGGTGCTTGGGGGAGGCCTATGTCCAGCAGTGGACGTTTTTCGGCTGAAATGATGACTGATGATGTAGCCATGTGTACAAATGCAAAACTTCCACTTGGAACACGTTCAAATTCGCGCTATTAACCTACAGTTTCGTTGTTTTATGATAGGTTGTGAAGATTTTGTTCTTCATCTTGGTGGACGAATTAAGAACCTCCTCCTTTTTTAAGTAGTCGGTTAAAAATAAGATAACGATTGCAATAAGCATCTATCTATAATTTGTCAAGAAAACAGCAAGCGATTATTGATGACATGATGATGATGGATGTCTATACAAACTTTGCCATTAATATTAGGTTGGGGAAAAAGTCTTTTTGCATTATAGTATGTATGAACTTGTAATAAAATCTCTTTGGCTATACTATTTGTATCTGGCTGGTTTTGGTATCATTGAAAGTTTAAATTTTAAAGAACATAATTCCAAATTCAAATTAGGAAAATGTGTGATTTTCATTTGTTTTTCGTACTATCAAGATGAGTGAATCTAATGAAGAAATTCGATACATTTTAAAATTTACTACAAAAAAGGTAAAAATGCAACGCAAGCCGCGAAAAAATTTTGCGATGTTAATGGACCTAGTGCAGTGTCTGTGAGAGTAGCACAAATTTGGTTTAAGCGTTTTCAATCCGGAAATTTTGATGTCAAAGATGCACGTCACTCTGGTCGCCCTAGTTTGGCTGGGAGGTGTTAATGCATCCGCCGTATAGTCCTGACCTTGCACCTTCAGATTTCCACCTGTTTTGGTCTCTTCAGAATTCTTTAGGCAATGTCAGGTTAACATCACGAGAGGACTGCCAAAACCACTTGTCGCGGTATTTTGATCAGAAGTCCCAAAATTTCTATAGCAATGGGATCATGTTCCTACCTACAAGATGGCAAAAAGTTATCGAACAAAATGGTACCTACATACTATAGTTAAATGTAAATAAACTATATTAAAAAATATTTTGAATTTTCTTAAAAAATGTTAAGAAACTTTTTCTCCAACCTATTATAAATTATATGCATGTCAAATACAAGTTTTTTATGGTAAATGATTTTATTTCTTTAATTAGGTAGGTTTGTAAAACACTCTTACACGACAACCATAAATATTTTGAAAACTGGATGAGATCGGCGCTTCCTATCTGACTACTCTGAGAAGAAAGACTGAAACAAACTTAGAGGTCACAGTATCTTTTAAAGTCCAGACATCATCTTGGTCAGATCATGTAAAGACCATGTAGATTGATGTCAGCAATGGTATTTTGAGAAAAGAACCACACAGATTGAGTGGACCTGTCCAGTCTGTGCACGCATTGGTCAGTAATTGTGCAGCTCAACTTATAACTTAAGGAGCTCAACGATTGGACGAACAATACCAAAAAAGATACATTAGGGTAAGCCGCATAAATTATTCAAACTGCCAGACCATGATTAAAACTAAGAAAAAAAAAAACTATGTCCCACGTAAACATCATTTTAGCTTCAACAAAAATAAGATTTACCACCGTCTTAAAAGCACAGACCTAATTCAAAACAAAATAGCCTCTAAACCCAAGAAACAAAAGTAAATCCTTTATAACTATAGTAAAAAATCCTCTAGAGCTCCGACTGACACATTAATTGCCTTCAGACAACGAACGAAAAACGTAAAAACGTTTCGTCTCTTTAAACTTCAGAAAGCTCTTTGATGCGAAACCCTTTGACGTTCGCCTAAACATCACAAAGTTCCCAACTCCGGCGCTAAAAGCAGATTACAATCAATAATTAAAACATGGTTTCGTCATGGCTTTAAGAATTACCGGGATATTTTACCATACTAATATTACGTTAAAAGTATTGGAAACTAGATAAAGAATAATAGTTCATTTTAATGGGTGAGTCTTATCTGACTTTTTGTTAGGAGAAAATTTTCTTAGCGTGGTTTTAATGTCGGGAAAACTGATAGTTGTTCGGGTAAATTTATATTTAGTTGTTTTCTTATATTAACGTTGATGTTTCACATCTGCTGGGCGCCCCGGGAGCACCAACTTTTTTTAAAAATGGAAGCGGTTATGTTAAAGTAAAATCAATAAAGTTCTTTTTTTGTTTTTTAAGTGAAAACTTCTTTAGCCGTGTTGAGCGATTTTTGGTAGGGGGGGAAAGCTTATGGGTTCGCGTCACCAAAATGCGCGACATTCTCGTTACGTGTTGCGCCAGACTGGTGTCTTGTATCGCGTAGCGAAAATGGTACCTACATATTATAGTTAAATGTAAATAAAGTATATTAAAAAATGTTTTGAATTTTCTTAAAAAATGCGAAGAAACTTTTTCATTGAGCGTGGTCCGACACGCACTTGGCCGGTTTTTATTCGAATTTTTAAATCTCAATGAAGGGTTCCGTAGTTGGGATGAATTTATTCCAAAATCAAACTTATCATGTAGTTGAAAAACATGTTTTCCTATACAGAATGTATGGGAGAACATTTTTTTCAACTGTAAATGTAAGTTGGTCGCCAATTACTCGGTAAATTGTAAAGCCTACTTAGCTTTGATAGTTTTTCTTTTAACTTCGTTATATATAGGTATTAATGCCGTGACATTTGAATTTATAACTATAACCGTTTAGTTAGTAGATGAGGGGGGACACTTGACTCTAACGAAAATTGGTACTTTAAAGCTTGATAAGTCACGATCGGTTTACTTAATCAAAAAACAGTTTTCCCAAACCCCTAATATTTTTGAAAACCCTATCCAACGATATCCCACACTATGGGAAGGACGAAAAAAAAGTTATCATCCCCACTTAACATGTAAGGGAGGTACCCTAAGTAATTGTTTTTTTTTTTTTTTCAAAATTTTATTTTACCAATTTTTCGGCGTCATTAACGTGTGTACTCATGCCAAATTACAACTTTCTAGTACCAATAGTTTTTGAGCTAAAGCGCGGACAGACAGACAGACGGACATGGCGAAACTATAAGGGTTCCTTGTTGACTACGGAACCCTAAAAAGAAGACAGTTATTCCAAAGTTTTGTATTTTAACTTCTGTCGGCAGTTTTTATAAATGCCTTTTAATTTTAAGTTGTGAAACCTCTATGCTATTATTAGAATTAATTATGAATAAAAACCTATTACGAAATATCAAGTAAAATGAAGAAACTATAAGTATAGTTTTTTTTCCTGAATTATTAATTTAACTTACTCTGACCAATACCTGCCATGTCTTTTGCCTTCTCTGACCAGTAATGGTCAGAGAAGGCAAAAGACAAAGCGACGCATACCTATGGTCCATAGGCATTCGTCACTCTCTCCATAGGCTGGAGCCCTTTGTCCAACAGTAAGACATTAAATAAACCTATAACGTAGGCGTAGGTAACGTTTAGGTTGATAAAATACATACATAATTATAAACACTGTAATGTCCCTTTGTCTGTCTGCCAGAGTAACAAAAGGGAGGGTTTAAAAAAAACAAGTTCTCCGACTAGTTTCTATTCTAGTGTGCTTATAGATAAATTCTAGACAAGCCATGGGCACAGCTAAATAAAGAACTACCAAAATCTTACGATGTATCTCCAGATTTATCCAGTATTGATTGTTCCGAAACTCACAGTCCACTAAGGTTTACATTCCAAACAAAGTCCGTGTAGGTCTATTTCAATATGGCCGAACCACTTCAAGCGACACTCCTGCAGTTTGTGCAGTATCACGTACTGTATGACTCATGCACGACTCTCGAGTCTAAACAAACGCTGTACATTTTGGAGGGAAAGCGTCTGGTTACGTTTTTAGTGGGCACGATAAAATTCGATATATTTTCGAACTGTATGAACTTTTTGTGTCGAATTTCGCACGTTGGATACTTTTTAGGGTTCTGTAGTCAACAAGGAACACTTATAGTTTCGCCATGTCCGTGTGTCTGTCTGTCCGTCCGTCCGCGACTCTTAGTACTAGAAAGCTGTAATTTGGCATGGTAAAATAAAATAGTTTTGGTGGTAAAATAAAAACTTGAAAAAATAATTTTGTAAGTCCCATCTATCCCATGGTGAGGGGTATCGTTGGATAGGGCGTTCTAAAATATTGCGGTTCTGTGAAAACTATTTTTCGTTTGCGTATTATTAAGCTTCAAAGTGCAAATTTTTGTTAAATGAGTTGAAATCGTTGATTCTGTAAATAGGATATCGGAATCACTTTTACATTATAATTATATATTTTTTTTTAATTAGCTACATGGAGTCAAGTGTGCCTTTGCCAGCTAAATGATTGTTTTGCGATAAGTGAATAAATTCACGGCAGTAGTACCTACATATATACAAAAATCAATCTGCCTAGCCTTTTCCCAACTGTGTTGGGGTCGGCTTCCAGTCTAACCAAATGCAGCTGAATACCAGTATTTTGGTTAGGTTCAGCTTATGGTTGGAAGCTAACGCATCGATGTTGTTAGAATTTCAACCCTTAAGGGAAAAAAGGGGGATGAACAAATTTCATCCCCCTTTTTTCCCTTAATTCAAGTTCTTTATTTTTAAGTAAAAATCACTAATATTTCGGCTTATGGTTGGAAACTAACACAACGTAAATCGTTGTTTTATTGTTTATTTTCAACCCACAAGGTTCTGAAAAGGGGGATGTAGTTTTGTATTGAAGCAGTTCATTCGCTAAATTTTGTATTCAAGTAAAAATAATATAAGTACCTACACGTGTACTGTTTCTGGCTTTACAGTATTTTACATGAAGCGACTGCCTATCTGACCTCCATAACCCAGTAACTGGGTAACACGACACCCCTTGATAAGACTGGCTGTCAAATTTTGGGCTCCTGACGAACCGTAACGACTGTCAAAGATCCATGAATGACAGCCGGGACCAACGGCTTAGCGTGCTTTCCGAGGCACGGAGGAGTCTCGGTATGTAAAGATGGTCACCCATCCACGGACCAACCCCGGCAAGCGTAGCTTAACCTGACGGATCGACCCGTAGTAGTAGTACCTATATACAATGAAGTTAAAAAGAAAACTATTACGGCTAAGTAGGCTTTACAGGTAAACGAGTAATAGTCGACCAATTTACATAATTTTACAGTTGGAATGTATGGAGAACATGTTTTTCAACTACAATGTTAAGTTTGTTCTTGGGATAAACTCATCCCAACTGCTGAACTCTTCATTGTGCGTGGTCCGATACGCACTTGGCCGTTTTATTAGATTTGGTTTCTATATTTACAAGGCAGTGGTGAGTTAAGTCGAGTCCGATGCGTCAATTTTTGTAACATAGCATGTTAGTAAAACATGTTAGTATGAAATATTAGGAAAACAGCCAGTCCGCTGCGACTTTTGAGTAAACAATGTTTTTGTTAGATAATCTCATTTAAAAAATGATTTCCGACGAAGAAGAAGTGTCTGCTGTTCTAGCAATAGTAGATTAAGTATAGAAATAGAAATAGATTACGAAAGTAATAGAAATAGATTTTATAACCAATCGATGTAGCGTCCCATAACACTACCATATTCTAATTGACATAATTATTGTGATACTGGTTTCACTTACTTTTTATTTCCGTTTGATATTATATAGACTTATTTTATTTTTTATTGCTTTGACCACGCTGACATTTTTTATTTATAATTTGTAATTCCAATGACTATTTACTATTTATTTACTTATTTTTGTTTTTTTTTTTATTGTGAATTGTAAACCTTTGCATGCCCATGTGTCGGTAAAATATGAAGAACTTTATTATAAAAACACCTATGTATTATACCCATGTTTGCAAAGAAATAAATAATTTGATTTGATTTGACTGGTCTTTCTCGAATGAATTGTATAAAAATCAAAGTATTTTCTTTATTCCACTCCATAACATAAAACTTGTTTTTTTTTTTACGAAACGTCTACGTCTGGAGAGTACTAAACACGAAATTAATGATTTCACCCCCCCCCCCCCTCCCCTCCCCGGCCCGCGCAGGCGAACGCGGGTGATGCCGAGAGTGGGAGAAATTATTAAATAATTTACTAAATAAAAAAATAAATAAAAAAAGGGTTGTGTTGCCCCGTTTTATTCCTGAATAAATAGAATAAAACCCTAAATGGAACTATTAATTCCTTGTGCACATATCTTACAATTTTCTGGTAAAAAATTTCTTTGTTTATTTGTACCACGAAATAATTTCTGTGGCCTGGTGTGGCCAATATTAATAATCCTTATTTTCATTAACAAGCATTAGAAAAAGAAACCAGCATTGATAGTTATTGTTTACATGACATTTTATATTTTAGAATGAAAAATATCTTTTTCTGTTATTTGATTTGTAGGTTGATTAGAGAATTAAATTTAAATTTAAGAAAATTAGGTATTTTTGAAAATATTTGCTACTTAAACCTTTTTAGCACTAACAAAAATCCTATTTTAGTTCTTCATAATGTATAAAATTAAAAGGGCATTAGATAACTTTGATAGTTTTAGTTATGACTCTATTACTAGCGTAGTGTTTTTTAAAATTCCCTAGTGGCTTAAGTACATTGCAGCCCTTTTAACACAATAATATTTTTTATGTAACAGTATGAAAGCACACACCACATTGGCCTTTTTAACATAGTATCTTTGAGAGATTTCCGTTACACTTACGCCCTTTTAGCAAAAATAAATATATCACTTTTTCAATAATTTGGCAATAAAATCTTATTTCTCACAAGAACGTACTTACCACCAAGCCTCCTTTTGCCACCTCCTTTTTTTTGCCACCTTTTAGCACCAAGCCACAGATTTATTTTACATTGAATTTTGAATTCTATTCATTTCCAACTTTAAAAGAAATTGTGACAAATTGGCTACTTAAACAGAATTATACTGACACAGAACGACTTCTTCTTTCTGGAGAAAAGTCCTACTAAACCATTTTAAAACTAGCAATCTTTCACACACACATCTAAAGATCACGAACACGTTTCACCATCACACTTAACTCAACATCTTCTTGGCTTTTGCTTTCTCATTTTTTTATTTTTTAAATCTTTGTTTTATTTCATTTTTATTTTTTGTAATATTTCAACCCAAAATTTTCTTTTTGTAATGCCTTAGAATAAGCGAACCAAGGGTTGGGACTAGTGCCCTTAATACAAGTTATCCTGGTAACCTAGCAAAGGTGCTAGTTACGACAATAATTTCTAGTATGCTTTTATAAATCTAAGTCTTAAGTATGTAAAGTTAAATAGTCATTTTTGATGCGAATAAATACTTATTATTATTATTATTGTCTATAACCCTTTATTATTATAGGAGGAAATTTCTCAATAAGTAGGTACTTGAAAACTTCTATTATTCGAAGGGTCCAAGTACCTATTTATTCAGAAATTTACAATAACAATGCAATGTTTATTTATAAACATTGCATTATTATTGTTTCCGAGTATCCGGTATGCGGAATGTTCGGATTTCCGGAGGCAAATTCCATTGTCCGACGGTTTATTGAAACGTTTAATTTGGATGTTAACATTCAATACAATAATCAAACATATAATGTAAACATCAAATTAGTGGCTCGAAACATTTTGTACTAAGCCCATAATAATAAAATTATCATCATCATCATTTCAGCTGAAATAAGTCTACTGCTGCACATAGGCCTCCCACAAAAGGGGGGGAATTTGCCATAATCGCCACGCTTGGCAGGCGGGTTGGCGATCGCAGTATGGTGTTAAAAATGCATAGAGAACGCTGCTGCCCATTCTCTAGTAAGTCCCTTAGTCGCCTCTTACGACACCCACGGGAGGAAATGGGGTGGTGCTATTCTTTACGTCCGGCACTACACGGTACAATAACATTATAATACGAGTACTAGCTTATTATTTTCCCACTTCAGGGAAAAGGTCTCATACAGAGAAGGTAGTCAAAAATCAAAAGTCATG
This sequence comes from Dryobota labecula, assembly GCA_947523025.1. NCBI lineage: Eukaryota > Metazoa > Arthropoda > Insecta > Lepidoptera > Noctuidae > Dryobota > Dryobota labecula. The sequence goes on along the minus strand of OX383287.1, from coordinate 25,675,596 downwards.
TATTCAAACTTGCGCTTTTTTAAACGTCAAAATTATTATATGACAGTCCCCCAAAACGCCCGCCCTTCACCACTTCCTAGTGCTTTAGCTGGGGAGAAGTGGCACAACAAACTCCCCAGCAGCACAGCTGTCGTTTCAGACAGAAAATCTTGATTCTACACATTAGTAACTAAGTAAAAAAAAAAACATTACGTACAGTAAAGTTCACTCATACTCTATGGTAAAGGGAGGATCCTCCGACCAGACGGGTATTGTGTCTGGTGGGCAACTGCCCGACGGTTGATGTCGGGATATTGTATACATAATTATATGCTAGTCGCGCGGTAAACTCTGATAGCGCGATGCAGGATTTGTGACGTCAGGTCTTTGATGCGTAGTTCGCATGTGGCGTTGTTGATACCGCCACATCATCACCATCATTTCACCCGAAAGACGTCCACTGCTGGACATAGGCCTCACCCAAATGGGGCAATTTGCTATAATCACAATGGCAGGTGGGTTGGCGATTGCAGTATGGTGTTAAAAATGCATAGAGAACGCTGCTGCCCATTCTCTAGTAAGTCCCTTAGTCGACTTTTACGACACCCACGGGAGGAAATGGGGTGGTGCTATTCTGTACGTCCGGCACCACACGGTACGTTCTTTACGTAACACAAAACATTGAAGTAAATTATTTGCCATGTGTCAGCACACGCCAATATACCAAAATAACATCGAAAACCCTGCAACAATTTAATACCTAAATAAAAGCCTCCAGGCATTAAGGGCGTGCCCATTTACTTAAAGCTATTTATAGATGTAACTCGAAGTCACTAATGATAAACGAGGACCATCAGAGTAAAATAAATAAACAGTTAAGGTGGCTGTTCATTTATTTTATACATACCTAGCTTTGTAAAAAACATGTATAAATTAAATGTATAATTATTGTAAAGTATTAGTATCGTTCTATTTATTCTTTATTGCATATATATTGTCGTCCCGCACTAACTTTCTTTAAAATTATAGTAGTACTGAAAATTAAATACACGGTGTATATACACAGCTCTTCGACATAAACATTCCGCATCAACTTCACGGAGTTAGGACTAATTGAATTAAAACTTTAACGGCCAATTGATATCATACTCCTAGTTCAGAAAGCGCTAAACTTTTACAATCCTGCTGGTCAGCATATCCAACTACGTAATATTTTAAATGCGAAGGTCACGCCGAAACAACTGAACGGATTTCGATGAAATTTGGCATGTTTGTCTATCTCTTTAACGGTTGAACGGATTTGGATGAAATTTAAGACACACGGATAGACCATGACCTGGGTTAGGACAAAAGATATATTTCAGCAACGATAATTTGGCAACGTTTAAAATAGGTAGGTAGATAGGAAAGGTAGGGTGGGTAGGGTAAGGTAGGTAGGTAGATAGGAAGGGTAGGGTGGATAGAGAAAGTAAGAAGGGTACGGCAGGTAGGCTAGGGTTTATTTTTTATTTTATTTTTTCGGAAGCTTTGGTAAGGTAAGTAGGTAGGGTAAGTAGGGTAGAGGGTAGATAGTGCTACCCGTGCGAAGTCGGACCGGGTAAAGCTAGTATAATATAAAAATAAAAATCAATTGCCGTGCGTTAGTCTCGCAAAAACTCGAAAATGGCTCGAACGATTTGAATATACATTTTTTTTTTTGTTTGTCTCAATATTGGGGTGGTCAAGAAAAAAAGAAAATTAGGTTCAGCCGAAAAATTAAAATTTGATACGAGAAATTTGAAACGTGGTACCTTCGCAGTTCACCGGGTCATCCAGTCTTCCAATAATAATAATAATAAATTAATAATATCTTAACATCATTTCAGCCGAAAGACGTCCACTGCTAGACATAGGCCTCCCCCAAGCACCGCCACTTCGACCGGTTCCGTGCTTCCCGTCTTCCAATAAAAATAATATCTTAACTTAACTAAAACTATCAGCAAACTTAAATATGTAGTCAAAAAAATCATTTGCGTCGCTGTCGACTGTTACTGTAGGTACCCAAGGGGCAGAATCTTCCAATTAGAAAAACTTTCTCAGCTACTCTTCTACCTCATCAAATATAAAACCAATATATCTCTATACAGTAATACATTTCCACTACAGACTAACCTAATCATATAATAAGACCGAGTAAAGCCGGAGTCACACTGGCGCACTGAATTATTGAACAGTGTGCCTTAGAGAATACACGGTCTAAATGGCGTCGGATTTTTGTTCCTACAATATTCACTGAAAGAGATTAGCGAGAGCATTGAGACGAACGCCCAGTAGAAAGGTACGTAGGACGGGTAATCTTATGGGATTAAGGAATATGAGAGGAAAGACTCCTTTTCGACCTTCTGTAAGGATACTAAATTAGAAAGTTTTTAGTTGGGCTATTTATTTTTTGGGCTATACAGCTATTTTTAATGAGTGGCTTAATTTTCAGGGTTCCGTAGTCAACAATGAACCTGAATAGTTTCGCCATGTCCGTCTGTCTGTCCGTCCGCAGCTTAGCTCAAAGACCCTTAGTACTAGAAAGCTGTTATTTGGCATGGGTATATACATAAATCTCACCAATTTTTAACACGTAAAGTTAAGATGATATTTTTTTTCCCGTCTATCCCGTGGTGTGGGGTATCGTTGGATAGGCTGATCAAAAATGTTATAGGTTTATGAAAACCATTTTTCGATGTATCCGTTTGCGTAAAATTAAACTTTGAAGTGCTAATTTTTGTTAGAGACAACTGTCGCCGCCCCCTCCCCTCCCTCCAGCCAAATGGTTGTATTTCGATATATGAAAAAAATCCCAGCAGTAGTATGAATACCGAAGATAAATGAAAAACTATCACAGCTAAGTAGGCTTTAGAAGTTACCGAGTAAGGCTAAGTTCCCATAAAACGCGCGCTAACGCGCGTCAACGCACGACCATATTTAAAGAGAGTTCAGATGATCATCATCATCATCAGCCTATAGCAGTCCACTGCTAGACATAGGCCTCTCCAATTGCACGCCATTCAGCTCGATTCTCGGCAACTCTCATCCAGCTGCAACCACACACCCTGTGAAGATCGTCGCTCCACCTAGCCTGAGGGCGTCCCACCTTACGTTTGCCGATTCGCGGTCTCCACTCAAGAACACGTCTACCCCAACGGTCATCGGTTCTATGGCTAAAATGGCCGGCCCATTGCCACTTCAGCTTGCTTATTCTGTAAGCTATATCGACAACTTTGGTTCTCTGCCGAATCACCTCGTTCCGGATTCGATTTCTCAGAGAAACTCCAAGCACAGCCCGTTGCATAGCTCGGGAATACTCGTCACTATATAATTACGAAAATTAACAAAATTTCAAAAGAAGTATGTGCGATCGCGAAAGTGCGCGTTCACTTGAACATCAAACGGAAGTTATGTACCTACATTAATATCAAAGCGCGAGTCAACGTGCGATCGTCTGCGTCTAGAAAATTTTTCTCTGAGCGCTGCGTTGACGCTCGCTGACGCGCGTTAACGCGCGCGCATGTGATCGGTTGTTAAGTAGGATGTCTAAACGCGTGATTTGAAAACGCGCGTCAAAATGTTACCATCTGAACATAGCCTAATAGTCGACTAACTTAAATTTGCAGTTGAAAAACATGTTCTTCCATACATTTTATATGGGAGAACATGTTTTTCAACTACAATGTTAAGTTTGTTCTTGGGATCAATATTCATCCCATCTACGGAACCCTTCATTGTGCGTAGTCCGACACGTACTTGGTTTTTTTGTATTGTAGTTTCGTAACGAAACAAATATTCTATGTTTATTTTCAAGTTTGGTTTAGAGGTATCTCTGACGACCCCGGAGATAAAGACCAATTAATGCTAAAACCTGCTTCTAACTCTGTATAGATGTATGACAGTGGTTACGGGTATTCAGAATTCCGAAAGTCTGATACCCAGTTACTGGGTTGTGGTAGTCAGATAGACAATTGCTCCATGTAAAATACTGGTACTTTATCAGCTGTATACTTGGAAAAAGGCTAGACAGATGATGATGAGTTTAAATAGGCTAATGCTAGGGCTCAATTGAAAAAACGTGGTCACTTACCTGATACTTGGAGGCAAAGTTGAAATGCCTTCACGTCATTGAAGGATTTCGAACTGGTATTCAGATAATTATACTGACCGACGGCAATGGAATTGGAATGTAAAAGTCATAGTTTAAAATAGGTTTTTGTTTTGTTCTGATTCGTTTCAAAAGATTTTTCTATTTACTTATTAACACAGGTCTATCATGCGTTATCTGACACAAATTTATTTTATTTATTTTTTAGACATGTTGCAGTATAAAACTGATTTACATCCGTCACCTCACACTTCAGGTGCAGTTGAAAACCAGCGTCAGGTACTAGTTGTCTGGCATTTTTGCTGAACTGGTCCTTTTAGGCGCAGCCGTGAGGCACACTTCCCTGCTATTTTCTTACACCGTACTTTACACTTTTTTTTTATCTGTTTTATAAATGTATTTTCTTTCTTTCTATTTCTTAAATAGGTACGATTAGCTTTCCTAAAATTGCCACAAGATTTGAGCTCCTGCCAGCACAAAATAAATATAGTTAACAAGAGAATACCATTTTAATACGAGTATAACACTAGTAGTTCTTTCTTTCTACATTTTATACGAGTAGTAGTTGTAATTTCAAGGGAATGTAACATGTGAGTATCGCTGTAGAAAATTACGTTAACTTCAAAGTCCGTATTAGCAATCGTCTTGCACTCTACCAGATTGGTTTACAATCAACTAACAGCTCTAGCAACTAGTTGTATTTACTTTAATCTTTACTGGGTACAAAAGCTCGTTTTTAGAAAGTTTAAGACTCCTACAAACAGGCGTGACACGCGACGCGACACGAAGGACCCGCTTGTCGCGCGCCATCGGGTTGCTGGTTTGTCCGGAAGGGATACCGTGGCCCCGGTACACAGGCAACTGAAAAAACATGGGTGGGTTTTAGTCAGTAAAAGTCTGTCCCACTCCGCCCAGAGCGGGAGAAGTTATTTGATGATTTCCCATCCAAAAAAAAAGTTCAGTTTCAGGTTGTATGCTGATCTAAATATGATTCGCGGTCGTATCAAATATCTATTTATAAAATTATTATCATAAAAATCATCAACACAACTCTTTAAGTTCATATAATCGGTTTATTCCCGAAATCCCCACTAGCTAAATAAACTTAGCCTAGTGGGGATTTTTGGAAAAATAACCACCAGGTGTTGTTTCTAAATTATTATTATTATCCTATTGAATCACTCTTTCATGAAATTTCAAGGAGTTGTATTACTGATTCTAATGATTATAATTCAGTAAATACATATTTGTTACGGTCGCGAATCATATTTTAATCAACAAACACCCAGACAATGAGCTGCAAATTGCAAACATCGTAAGAAAATTTGAATTTTGCGGGCTAACTTAGCGCTTTCCCCCTTAAACAGAAATCAGCCACACAATTTAAGGATGGATAGACATCTGTGAACATCTGAACGTGCAAAAGAGCATTGAAATGGAGAGGCCGATATCCAGAAGAATCCAGTATCAACACATTTATCCTACAGTCATCATTTTGTCATCATTAAATCTAAATAATATATGTTATTATTGCCTTTGCGTCGGTTTTCATTTCTAAATTTCGTGGAAACTTCAGTTTTAGCTACAGTTTAGTATGTAGAAAAAAAGTAATCGCGACTAAGAAAGCGAAATGGATCTAGAATTCCTGAAACCTCTCGCATATCCCATCGCAGCGGGTTCCATCACAACAAAAACTACTAAGATGTGTAAGGACCCGCATTAGGATGTCTTTCCAGCAGATATATGCGAGGTACGATGAAGCTAAGCTACGAAATGACGGCCGAGAAAAACATTGCAGAACCCGTGCTTTGGCTAAGCATAAATACTGTCAGTCAACAGTCGCACAACTGTCAAACTAAAAGTTCAAGATAGAGACGGGAACATCTCTAAAGCAAACCAAGAGACGTTAGTAATCTCAGCATATGGGTATTTTTCCAACAAAGCAGGCTTGTGGACGGCGAGCTATGGGCAGCTCGCCGTCCGGTAAGGACCAGGCTCGGGTCTACGGCGCGTTGTGTTCCACGCGTGCCTCAAAGAGATGTCATCATACGCTGACGGGGTCCGCCAGGACCGATACCTGCCAGGGTACACACCCTGGCCCTGGCACACAGGCAACTGAAGGAACACGGGTGGGTTCTAGTCAGCAAAAGTCTGACACGCCCTGCCCGCTCCGCTTACAGCGGGAGAAGTTATTTGATAATTTCCCACCCAAAAAAAAAGGGTAAGATGTGCTTTGCGTGTAAAAAGTTGGCCGTCACGAGACACCCAGTGGATGAGAAACATCTATATTTTAGAATTCATAATTAACAAAAACCTGTAACGGAATATGGAGTAAAATAAATAAAAACTATGACGCAGCTCACACAGAGAAGCAACAAGGTGTATATATATATATATATATATTGCACCTGATTATTTTTCCAACTACGTCATTGCCAAAATTTTAAATGAAATCACACTTGGAAAGGTTCTATGCGCCCGCCATGTGGGAAACGAAAATTGCATTAAATTTTAGCTCCTTGACCGTACATCGTTTGCTACGTTCATAGCTTAACATTTCTCTGGTGAAAAGGCAGCCTTAGTTTGCCGTAAGATATCAGTTGAAAATACTCGGGAAAAATAGTAAGTAAGTAAGAAGCTTAACGTGAATTTAATCTGAAAGCCCTTTGGACAAGTATTCAAGTCTTTGCATGAGAGCTTATTTTTCTTATCAGAACTTGAAGGGAAACTGTATTTTTACCGAGGGTCCGTATATTTGCGAGGAGTAAATAATACAGCACTTTAGTCGGTGTATATAGCGTATATTATAATACTGCAAGTTACATAGGTAGGCTCACACTTAACAAAAAAAAAAACTATTTAGCTTAGGTAAATTCCGGTAACGAAACCATAGCGAGATCTAACTCGACGCCAACGCCATCTATCGAGCAAAGGGTCAAACCTAAAATCACTTCTTGAGTTATTATTGATCTCGCCATGATTTCGCTGCAAGTCCGAACAGAAACAAAAGAAAACGATTTTTTTTTTAAACAAATTATAAGACACCGCAATAAAAATGCCTGGAAGAGCTAATGGCCCATCGTCATAATCAGCCCTTTTGTAAGTCCACTGTTAGACGTAGGCCTCCCAAAATCGATTTCCACTCAAAACAGTTTTCATCCAAAATGTGGCTTGATAAGCTACTTACAAAATTAATCTATGAATGAGAGTTGTAATATTAGTGTTGTTGAAGATGTAAAAAATTTAAAAATGTTTGGATCTCCTGCATTGTTTCTCAGTATCATAAAATTTGTTAAAGCAGAAAATCTCTTTTTTTTAATAACTTTGTAAACAAAGTTATTAAAAAAGGAGATTTTATAAATTATTTTTATAAATTTTCGGTTTTAAAAAACAGAAAATTTATAAAAATAATTACGGTATGATTTTTTATTAATATTATTTCTTAAAAGCAGAACTTAAACGAAAATGGAACCTTTTTTTCGCCATTTTATGTGAATTGCCATTACGAAGATATTTTTTTTATATGTTATACCCTTTGTTTACATAAATTATCTGAATTTCAGACTTTAGGTATAATGCCTTTAACATTAAACATATTTGAATCATATCTTTGTCTCTATCATCTTCAAAACTAAACACAGAAACAGAAAGTTAGTTCGTTTACTGTTAAACGTATTTAGTGATTTGTTGTGCTGGCGCGCCTAAAGAATAATATTATTATTTTACTTATTTATTTTATTTATTTATTTTTATTTAACAATTTATGTACACACATATAAACAGACAAGAATAAAGGAACAGAAAAATACGTACAAAGGTGATGCTTATTTCTAATGAAATCTCTTTCAGCGTACATACCTGCGATAGGAAAGTAGATATAGAGATGTAGACAACGTGTGTAAGAGTAGAAGAGAAAAATATACATAAAATCAAAATAGCTATACACTCATATAAATACTTAAAAATATACAATAAGAGAATTAATGCCATTGCCAACACTCTCCAGACTACAGCCGACAAGCTCGGTGCGTGGTTTAGAAAGTGGCGGATCGAAGTCAATCCTGACAAAAGCCAAGCGGTTCTCTTTTTAAAACGTAAAAAAATCCCCCCAAAGCCCAAACCTGTCACCATGTTCGGCAAGCCTATCCCCTGGGAGAAGCGAGCCAAATATCTAGGTGTCACCCTCGACCATCACCTCTCCTTTTCTGAGCATGTACGAGTAAGTAAGGTGCGCTCGCGCGCCGCCTTCGCTCTCTATAGGCTTCACTTCCTTGTCAATGAAAAAAGCAAAATGTCACTCAAGTGCAATTTGCGAATTTATACCGCGTGCATCCGCCCCATCATGACTTATGCGAGTCCAGTCTTTGCTCATGCGAGACCATATATCATCCATAAGATGCAAACCATCCAAAATCGTTTCCTCCGTAGATGCACGGGAGCCCCTTGGTTCGTTCGGAACACAAATCTCCATGTAAAGCTTAGAATGCCTACAATAGCCCAATTCCTAAAACGCTCTTCCAAGCGTTTCTTTGACTCTGCCGCCACCCACCGCAATACTCTCGTTGTGCAGGCCGCCAACTACACCCCCTCCCGCATTAGTACGACCCGCCGTCCAAGGCACGCACTGACCGACCCAGACGACCCCACCACTCTCATCCAGGAGAGTCGCAGGGAAACCAGTACAGCTCGTAGAGTATACACGAACACACGATCCAAACTCCGACCTCGCTTTAGAGGTCCCGCGCGAAATCCACCCCGACCTACTATTATTATCGTCAATAATAATAATAGCCCTCCCCGTCCCTTGCCGCCGCTTAACGATGTGCCAGCATGTGGTTTAGCTGAGCCTGTAATCCAAACTCCCCATGACAATAATCAAAACCCTGATGTTATCCAGCCACCGACGGTCCCTTGCCACCCTCCCTCCGACACTGCCCTAAGCCGAGGTTCGAACCCCACCTGGGGTGCCCTTAGCGAGCAGTCGTCTAGTTTAAGTAGCTTTTAGTAAAAACTCCCCTGGCTGGAGGCGTAAACTTCTTTAGGACCTTGCGGCACCACAGGATAGCCCGGTTAAGGAGCAGGAACCCCCAGTGGTTATACCACCGAGATGCCATGCACAAAAAAAATAAAAAAAATAACAGAATATAGTTACATACATACTTCTAAAATAAATATCACTCAAATATACAGGGTGGAAAAAAAGACCGTGGTTGGAGGAAAAGTAATTTTCCATCATCAATATTAAGGGTACATTTCCACCAACCACGGTCTTTTTTTCCATCCTGTATACTTAGAACTACAATGTAGTGGAAAATAATAAATACATAATAATATGCAACTATGACGAAGTGGAAAATTAATGATCTTTTACTCTTCTTTTAAAGGCTGCAACAGTTTGGCAGTCCCTAATGTCAGGTCGCAGTGTGTTCCACAACCGAGCCGCGTGCACAGTGAAGGAGTAGGAGTAGAAGTCGGAAGAGTGGGGAGGGAGTCTAAGGAGATTTCTAAGATGCGACCTGCAAGGTGCATCCGAAGGTCGATCGTAGGAAAAGCGTTTTCGCAGATAGGATGGCATTTTAGGATTGTGAAGGATGTTATATAGCAGACACAATAATCGAGCGTTCCTGCGAAGTCGAATAGGGATCCACTTGAGTATTTTGCGAATGATAGAAACGTGATCATACTTTTTAAGGTTATAAGCAAAACGAATACATATATTTTGCAAACGCTCAAGTTTATTTAAAAGCTCCTCAGTGGCATCCAAACAACAGGCATCAGCGTAGTCTATGATGGGTTGTATGAGAGTTTGAGTGTGGGAGATTTTGGTATTCAAGGGCAAGACGTTTTACATGTTATTTGTGCAGTTATTTTAATTTCATTTAGTACTATGACGTCAAGATAAAAACATTGTTTAATAGGTTTATTCATTCCGTCTTTCTCAAATCGTAAAATTCACGAGTTTACTGTTCTGTTTAACATCTGCGAAATGAAACCTGTTTTATTGATTTATTAGTAAACGTAAAACAGTAATAAAAATTTGACTGTACCAGCGAACAAATGCTTTGCCATTGAAATAAAATAATCTATAAAGGCTGATGATTCTCTTTCAATAAACACGGCTTACGTTTTTGAATAAAACATTCATACTTAATGCGATTCAGTATTAAATAAACATTTTATATTCTATCAATCTAGTCAAGCTGGATTATGATTTATTGATTATAAATTATAAATTTATGATTTTATCGTATGTATTTAATGTACCATGAGCTCAGCTTGTGGCTAAATAATAACAGCCGCAGAGGTCGATCAGGTTAAGCTACGCTTGCCGCGGTTGTTCCGTGGATGGGTGACCATCTTTACATTCTAAGGCCTGAAACTGCGTAAAACGAACGCCTGCGCGGTTCCATACAAAAGTACTCCGTCGCGGTTTCCCGCGCGGACGTACGTCACGGGGGCACGCGCATGGCTCGGTAGTGCCAGCTTACTGGCTATCGTTTCTTTTTTCTTTGCTAAGTTCTCCATCGACACGACTGTACACGCACACCGTTAAAATTAAACTACATATTAAGGCCCAGATATATGCCAGTGACCTTGAGTGGTTAGTTTGCGTGATTTGTGCTAAAATATTCGAATATTAAGTTATTAAGAAAATGCTCTAATTTAATATATATATTTTTATTTTTTTCAAATGAATGATTTGAAAAAATTAAAAGTATATGTACACTATTATACACTACGCGTTTAGACGTGATCTTCAGTATAATATCATTAAAAGTCGGTTATCGTCGACTTAAGCCGTTGGTCCCGGCTGTCATTCGTGGATCATTGACAATCATTACAGGTCGTCAGAAGCCCGAAAGTCTGTCAATCAGTCTTACCAAGGGGTATCGTATTACCCAGTAACTTGGTTTTAGAGATCAGATATGCAATCGCTCCATGTAAAATACCCATATTTAGCTGCATCCAGTTAGACAAGAAGCAGACTCCAACATAGTCGGGGATGATTGAATGTACGGTGGCCAGCACATCAAGTTACCACAAACTGTCAAATTGTCTCGTTCAATTTTGAACTTAATCATAAACATTTTAAAGTTTAAAATCGTTTGGAGAAATTTGACAGTTTCGTGTAGCTTGATGTGCTGGCTACTATACCAACAAGATTCAGCTTCGATTGAATTAAATTTTAAGCTCGCCTCAAGACCTAAACTGAATGGTGGTAAAAAAACATCGAATCCATCTACTTTCAGAGCCAAATACTTCATTATTATTCTAGAAAATAATTTTGTTCTTCTTAGCTAATAATATTCACACGATTTATTCCGTTTTTACTTAAATCTAGCATAATAAGTAATTAATTACAATAGCCAATTTGTTTCTTGCTCCATTGGCTAGTACAATTTCTTGACCTCTAATGACCTTTGGTAGGTACCAAAGGTCATTAGAGGTCAAGAAATTGTTGTAGGTATCTATTAGCACAAAATCAAACGCTGAAAGTATTAAGGCGCGGCCCCGAGCGAAACCTTGCGATAATCCGTTTTTCAGAGGCTATTAACTCATTAATTTAATAAGAGAAATATCGAAAAATAATATTGTCATTAATAATTTTCGATATAATATTATCACATTGCACGTTCCCATTTTTGTTTTTATGTGTTATAAATACCTACATTAAAAATCTCCTTTTAAAAAAATGACTACACTTAAGGCTCGTACAAACTAGTACGATATCGCGGGCACGACGCGACACTAGTAGCACAATTTATTTGCCGCGATATCGCGCGAGTCTGTACGAGCCTTTATTGATCGCATGCATCTTTTGCTCAAGGTGACGTTCTGTTAATTTGAGGATTATACTAATGGATAGATAATTTTAAAATCTAAATAATTCACGATTTATTTAATTAAAAAAATCGCTTTTCTTTTTTTACTGAAAAAATACTAAAATTATGTGAAAGGGGGCGGGACAGAGCCGGACATAGTGGTCCCGCCGCGGCGGCGGGACAGAGAAGGACCGAACGCTCAAGTTTCTTCACTAGGGGAAGCGCCTTAATTAGTAGCCAGTTTGATGGGCGTCTTTTATACTATTACAGGAAAAATAGGTTTACTTCTTCCTTTGAAAGAAAATAATAATGCTTGAATAAAATACAAATGTCAGCTACGAACCATTTTCAGGTCGGCAGGTATCCTTTAAAGATTTTCAAGCATAAATACTTGAAAATCTTTCAAGGATTCAGTTCATACAAACCTATATTTAAATCTAGTTTTTTATCATTTAGGACACTTTCGCTACGGTTTCTCAGAAGTATGGTGGCCGTCAGATTTCCGGATTGAAATCCTAAAAATCCGCTTCAAAGGCATTATGTCAGTATATTAGTGCACTATTAACTTGAGAACCACGTATTAGATTTTTGAGTTTTTTTTTATTCATAAAATAATTATGTACATGTATGTTTTCTGACTGATTCATATAATTATTTATTAACTATGTATGTTTTCTGACTTTAATATAATTATATAAATTCGGATAAATTTTATATTCTTTGCCTAAGTTTATATGTTTTAATTTGCAGGTTTCCTGGCTAAATATTACTCGTTTTTACTCAACGTATGTCCTTGGGATAACAGCAGTTAGTCTTTCATATAATAACAAATCCTAACAAAAATACTAAATCGTCATACATCCAACGTGTAAAAGCGTGTAGTTACAATGTCCAGGTAATCTCGTTAGCGGCGCGACACCAGATACGGATTGAGAGCATCCCACTGAATTATTGATGACCAGCTACTACGCTCTGTGCCTCTGATATAGTAATGACTTCGGAATTTTTATGTGGACGATACAGGTTATTTCATTTCATCTAACTTTGTTTGATTGATGCAATTTGGGATGTGTGTCAAACGGTTTTGGTGGATCGGTTTGAATACTTCAACTGAGTTTCTGACATACGTGTCTGCTTGCGTTCCACGTCCAGGGCCCTAATATAATTGATGTTGTCTGTCAAAAAAATACATAATTGTCACATTTTCACACCAGGTGCTGTTTAATGAAACAAAAACCTGTGAAAAAAAAACCCTACAAAATTGTCGAATTGGTCGCTTGTCACCTGTCGCCTGTCGGTTTTTTAAAAATAGATCCTAGGTGACGATATCTGCAACTCGCCATGCCTTTTTGGCCTAATCTATGCCACTATTCAGTCAATCTATCAGTAATTTAATTGCTCTGATTGAATTGCCCAATAATTACTTTGAACCGTGCAAAGCTTGTGCGCTCTGCCTAGTTACAATAACGGCTTTTAATCCACTAGTATAAACACATTTTTTTTTTTTTGGGTGGGCAATTATCAACTCCCGCTCTGGGCGAGGGCGTGTCAGACTTTTACTAACCAAAACCTACCCGTGTTCCATCAGTTGCCTATGTGCCAAGGCCACGGTATCCCTTTCGGACAAAACCGCAACCCTGGCAAGACTAGTATAAACCCTTAATCCAATTTAACGGTGCATTTTATTGAAACCAATCCTAATACTATCAAATTTCACCTTACAAACCCATCAGCAAAAAAGCTAGGGAAAAATAAACCTAGTAGGTACTTAGTTCTGAAATTCCTTCTCACCTAGTTGGAATAGACAGGTTCCGAACCAGTCAGAACTAAGCATTATCCCATCATGCCCATCAGTTAATATACGTCCACTGCCGACCCACCAGATAGCTAACCAAAAATCAATTCTAATACCCTCGAATCTGAAATTCGATCAGCTTCCAAAATTCAAAACTTTATTTACGACGACTAATTCAGTATTCCATCAGGGATGCGTACATTGAATGTGTTCGCGTATAAATCAGAGATTGGACGAGATCGCGGCCGGCTGTTTGAATTATTGATGCCAAATGTCCGACGAATTGTGACTGGTGCACCTTCATTCATTCGTTTAATTTTATTCATAGGTACTTTTTTGGTGAATTCGTGTAAGTTATTGAGTCAAAATGTGCACTCATAGTAAGCTTATATTTCTTTTTATTACGAGTATTTGACGACATATTCAGGCTCGTACAGACTAGTGCGATATCGCGGGCGCGACGCGACACTAGTAGCACAATTTCTTTGTCGGTGTCTGTCGCGGCCGCGATATCGCGTGAGTCTGTACGAGCCTTTCTAGCTAAAAGGTGTAGATAAAAGTAGCTAAGTGCGAATCGGACTCACACGAAGGGTTTCGCACCACTGTACAAATATTTAAAATTATGTTTTTTTTTAAACACGTTTGTTGTTTTGGGAGCCCTTTAAATGTTTAACTTTATTTTATTTTTTGGTGTAGCAGCCATAGCAGTTCATACTCTGTGAAAATTTCAAGTGTCTACCTATTACGGTTCAAAAGATACAGCCCTGTGACAGACAAATGGGGACCCTTTAGGTACGGAGCCCTAAAGATGTCACCTTTTTACTGTGATGATGATACGCTTCAGTCAATGCATTTCGAAAAGTAACAGATTTTTACAGTTTTGGCTGACCTAAAAATCGAAAATCAGCTATTGAAAACCATAAAGGAAGTAAAAAAACGTGTGCGGTCGGGGGCGTATATACAAAAGCGGGTGCAATTTAGACACCCATAGTCTAAGCTGCATTATCTTGCGAATAACTGCAAACAGTAATAGTCCGTCCGAACCCAGCTGCAACACAGAGGTTTTTAGTGCAGCCGCATTTGTGTGTATAAAGCAATGAAAAGTCATAGTATTATTTGCGTTAGATAATAAACTGACAAAAAATTGCGAAAATTGCAAAACTGGATGAAATGGGTTCGATTAGGTTTGAACTGAGACCAACCACGCGCGAGCCGAGCGAGCGAAGCTGGCTGTCGAAGCACAGCCAGCGAGCGCTACTTCCAAATTGCTCGCAGTTAGGCAGGCTATTTATTTGGTATTAGGGCAAGGTGCGTTACGTCGCAAGCAAGTTTGATACCTGCAGTGTAGACAGTGAGTAGTTATAAGCTGTATTGCAGTCGTTTTTGTTAAAACAATGTCTTTCGTAGCCGATCACATTGCAGACAGTTTTCAAATGTCAGTTATGTCATACTTTATTCATACAGACGCGGCTGCGTTACAGAACAGCTACTGTGTGTGTTGCATCCGCCTTTGTATAGGGACGTTTACTAAAAAAACATATTTTGCCCCGCATGTAGATTATTAAAAAATATTAGACACTTATTTTTTCTTTTTTTATGTTATCAAAAAATTAAGGCAATACAATGAGTTCAAATGTGGCATGACGTTACTCTGTGTTAGATTTTATATAACGTAAGTGTGTTAGAATTGTGACGTAACGAGCCCCTACTCCCCAACTTTAATGTGTTTTATCTAAGTCATTTTTTATTAATATGATAATAACAGACGTGTCAATTTTTTTTTTATTAGCTGGCTAACGGACTAAACAGATTTTTTTTACCCACGGATCATCCCTATTATTGCGGTCGGAGGAATCCCGTCAGGAACTCAAGTTCCTTCTCAAGTATGATTTAAAACAAAAAAAAAAAATACTTGAGACCTCGAATTTTACTTTTTTTTTTCGAAGTTTGTTTTAACTCGTATAGACTATGACGCGTTTTTAATACAGAGCCATCTAGTAATTTTTCCTGTATGGTAATTTTATGAGAGCTTCTAAAAACTTATATTTTATGTCTCCGTATTAAAAACGCGTATTAAATTTACACTTTATTTCTGACTCTCTGTCTCTTTCTATGATATATTATATAGAAAGGGACAGAGATAGAAAGAAAGTCGTATGGAGAGGGTATAACTCTTTTTCCTAACGACTTTCCTACCAGTCAACTCCTACTTTAAGCCGCGTTAAAGAATTTGGTTTCAAAAAAACAAAAACGCAACGCTTCGGCACAGAACCAAACACAAAAACACCAAATCCAACTATTGGATCACGAAAACCCGTCACAACGGATCGGATGTAAAGGAAAATAGAATGTGGATTGTACGATACGAGATACAATAACAATCATGGAAACAGATATATCGAATGGAATGGGGTCGTCCGTACTACATGCAAAGGTATCAACCTTCGGCGAAGCAACCATACTGAATCGTTCAGACATTTGTTTTGTTAACATTCAGCAGAACGTGAAGCGATTTTTAAATAAAGTTGACGAGAGATTGAGGAATTTTAATTTTCTGTGACCAATGGACTCTGGTAAATTGGATTCGAGATTATTTTGTTTAGGTACCCACATAAAATATAAAGATTCATATATTATTTTTAGAACGTTTAATTCTGAATGCTTTAATTATACTGAAGAATGTTAGATACACAACTTACAGGTATTTGTCAATATAATGAATGGGACCAAGACAAAATAAAGATACGTATATAAAATTACACATTCCTGGAAATTACATTCGTCGTCGTTGATGTGGGGGTGTAGATAAATACCCTGTCTATTTAACTACAACCACATCAACGACGAATGTGATTAAGACATTATTTCTAACAAAAATAAAAACCCACAAATAATTCCCTACGAGGTACAAACAGGCAAAGCCCTGTAATTATGTAATTATAGTATGTAGTACATTAAGCAATAGGTAAGCAGTTTATCATTATTTATGTCCTCATTGCGGTGTTCCAGTACATAATTGCTCTACCTATATTACCCTAAGCTACACACTAGTAATTTATTAGGTACACCGGTACACTTATGGTGGAATCACCCACAGGAATTATCGTATTGGAGTCAGGAATTTGAATTGGGGGAGAAATAAAATCGTTCTTAATTACAAAGAGATATAATTTGCGATGTACATAAAAAATATACTGATTTGATATGATCTGATTACTTTACCTAATTTGAACTTACGACCTCTTTATAATGAGATAGGTATTATATAGAGTTTCTAAGTTCAAATTAGGTCAAGTAATCAAATCAAAATATTTTATTTCACATAAAACTACATGGGCACTTATGAAACATCAGAAGCTAGGTGCACGGTTCCAATTGGTCGTTTCCTATGAAGAAGAGCCGACAAGAAACTCAACGGTTATTCTTTTTAAAATAACGAACAGACAGACTGAGTTGCACCATATGGGTTCCTTTTAACCATTTTGGTACGGAACCCTAAAAATATTGTACAAAGGTGGACTTAATGCCTGAGGTATTTTCTACCAGTCAACCTTAGGGTGGTGCAGAACACCATACTTTACGTGTACGGAAGGTAACCTAAAAAAATATATTTCAAGATTTTATTTTACCACTTTGTCGGCGTGATTAATATGTATATCCTTAACAAATTACACTTTTATAGTACTAAGAGTTTCTGAGCTAAGCCGCGGCTAGACAGACAGACAGACGGGCATGGCGAAACTGTAGGGGTTCCTTGTTGACTACGGAACCCTAAAAAAGAGCCCTGGTGTTATTCGCGACTAGTCTGATGTTGTCAATCCATTTTGCTGCAAGACAATAATTTAGCCTACGTTAAAAAAAAAATATTGACCTTTCTATCTCCCCATTACTTCTAACAATTCCGCACAGACTACTAACAAAACGTTAGCCAACACCGAAAATAATCAAGTTGATTAAAAATCAATTAATTTGGACTTTCTTGATCGAACGAAATTAAGAATGAAATGGAACGAGTAACAAATTGAACGCGATCTACGGCAAGTTAGGAAGCAATTAGGTAAACTTTTGCCTAATCGATCCGGAGTACCGAGTCGAGGTTATTAATTAATTATTTTGGGCTCAGCCCCGGCTTCGATGACGTAATATTTTGATGGTTCAGTAATAGAGTAGATGGCATCGTATTACGTTACCAAAATAAAAACAAATAATCTTATAAGATTACCTATTTATTTTTATTTAGGGTGGAGTTCGTTTTATGAGCTTTTTATGAACTAAAAAGTGTTAAATAAAACTTACGTAAACAACATAGAACTTTAATATTTTCTAAAAAGCTTGGAGCGTTAACGTCCTTCATAGACACAGATAAGCCTCAAGCTATTTAGAAATTATTTAAGTTCTATGTTGTTCACGTAAGTTTGAGTTCAATTAAAGCTTGTTTTTGGAAAGATTTATACTTACCTATATTTTATTGGGTTAGCTTCGAAATGTATTATTTTTAAGTCTATGGTTTTCTGACTTCTGCTTATGCAAAGACGTTACTTCTGAGCATTATGGGATAACACAGTATAGATTAATAACAATACCTAAATGAGAAAGTTTTGGGAGCATCACTAATCAAAAAACTATAATTCATTAAGGACCACGCTACCGCATTAGGATTTTTTTCCTGTAATGATAGCAGTGTTTGTGATAAATAAATAATTAAATTCGGAATATAATTGTGTAAAATCTCGCTCAGGCTCGCAACCGAGGCCCAAGTAAACGTTGTTAAAATAGCACAGTGGCATTAAAAAACAATAAGTGACATTAATATTAGAGGTTTCCAAAATCACAAAAGAATGATAACGTATGGAACGCCAACATAAAAAGGCAAAACCACCCGTTTTCGCACGTTTCACCTCGCCTAATTAAGTTCTTTAGCTCATTTGAGACCCCCTCACTTTTAATTGAGAAGCTTAATCAGAGGCTTAAATGATTTATCAGGACTACAGCCTGATTTATTATGCTGTCTTCACGGTATTTTTATGTAATTGGTTTGTAGGGTCGTTGCTACATTGACAATACCTAATGGCTGAACCAAATAAGAAAACCTGATATTTTGATTTCGATGCAAAAGAGATAACGCAAGCAAATTTTCGATGCGTTGCCAGCACTGGAGACAAAATTTAAATATCTCGTATTTAAAGAAAGAAAGACAGAAAAATATTTTATTTGGCATATGCACAGGAAATACAATCAGTAAAAAATAATCATTTAAATATCACAAAAATTATAAACACATCAAAAAAAGTTTGCGATCACTTTGAAAAATCGAAATCTTTTTTGTTAGGTTTATTAGATTATAATTATTATGATTCGGCTCGCCTGACTTAAACCCAATAGAGCACGCGTGGGATGCTCTTAAGCGAGCTGTTTGGAACCGTCAGCCACGTCCCCAGACAGTGCCAGAGCTCAGGGAAGCCGCTATTCGAGAATGGGACAGGTCACCCCAAGAAATGCTGGATAACTTAAAAATTATTTGTTGTGTGTTTTCTTTAAATAGAAATACTTACCCTGTTTGAAGTTAAAAAATAAAACTTTTATTTTTTATAAAATAAAATTGAGTAATTAATCATAATGTAATTGTAACAGAAATTTGATAGAAAGAAAAAGACTGTTTAACCAAACTTAAACAAAAAAATATTAAAAGGTTTATATTCAATATAATATAACTCCTTTCCTGGCTCGAACACATGCGGTGGTCCTACTGGGCATGCTGAGAATCAAGTTATCCAGCATTTCTTGGGGTGACCTGTCCCATTCTCGAATAGCGGCTTCCCTGAGCTCTGGCACTGTCTGGGGACGTGGCTGACGGTTCCAAACCGCTCGCTTAAGAGCATCCCACGCGTACTCTATTAGGTTTAAGTCCGGCGAGCCGCATCATAATATAATCTTCCGTACCTAACAAAAAAGATTTCGATTTTTCAAAGTGATCGCAAACGGTTTATGATGTGTGTATATAAATAAAAATAATAAAAAAGTCCTGTGCGAGGCCAAAAAGGCACCTATCTCAGCATAATGATTCGAAATTTAAAAAAAAATACCGCAGCGCTGGTATTCTGTTTAAGCCTGCAGTAATACCACGGGGATTAAAAAATATAAAACAGTAAAATATAATTGAGAAAACTCACAAATAAAAACCCTAATTAGGTATTTCATATCAAAATACAGTAATATACAGCTTGACTGGAAAAGTGAAAGTAAGGTACCTAACTGATTTTACTTAGATGCCATCTAACTGAACGCCACGTTAATAGCAGCGTCAGTGGCGTTCATTCGATCTTCAAAGGGGCAGGAGTTCACTTGGGACATTCCAGCAAGTTTCCACTAAGACCCAGTCATACGTTGGTATTTTTGTACAACATAGGCGTTCGCGTTAGTCTTCTATAGCCATCAGAAAACATATTACCGAAATACTGACGGATCCATACGTCAGGTTGAAAAATGTAACACCCCGTTTGAGAGACGGAACCCGGGGTCCCTTCAATTAAAGTAAATTCGCTTGCGGTGGGGGGTGGGTTTATTAAATATATCATGCAGTGTAAGTTGTGCACCCACTGCAATATTGAGAGGTACTAGAGCCGAGATCAATAGTAATAGTAATTTATAGTAACAGTAAATTTATTTTCAAACTTCAGTAAATGTTACATCAAAGAGGTCTCAACCACAGAAATTGGACATCTTGTTTGACAGGGGGCGATCGAGTTTTCTGCAGTTACATGGATCAGCATCAGAAGGCTTAGACTATATAAAATTTACACAGATTTTTACAATTATTAAAATGAAATTGAATAAAAGTACAAAAAATAACAAAAACGTAATGAAAAAATAAATAATATTCCAAAATATATTCTGTTTAAAATTAGAATAAGAGCAGCATGTCTGTGGTGAGATGTGTGAATGTGTGTGTTGTCTGAGTCTGTCGACTAGGTTGGATTATTGGTAATGTTTACATTATCATCAAGCCAAAGAAAGATTTCCTTTTTTATACGGACATTCTTCACGTCAAACAAATAGTTTCATCATGTCATGTCGAACCACTTTAATGCGTAAGAGCGTTTCTTGCATGGCCCCAATTATTTACAATAAATTATCGAGTAGTTGGAAAGATTTAAATACAGCACAATTTAGGAGTAGATTACGGAATTTTTTGGTAGATAGAAAGTACTACGAGTGTAACTGAGTTCCTATCGGAGAAAAATATTTGTTAATTAGTAACATCTTGATTTTTGAAATTTTGATGGATGACATTTTTGATTTTTGACATTTTGATGTATGACATTTTTGATTTTTGAGATTTTGATCTTTGACATTTTGATTTCTGACATTTTTAAATGATGTAATGATAATGATTTGATATTTGTAATAGTAATGACATGATAATATAATCTAATGATACTAATTTATATTTTCCTTTTAATACAAACATATATTTTTAATTAAGTTGATGCTTTAAAATTTTATACTAGTAATTTATAAATTGATCTAAATAAGTGTAATAATAGTGATATAAATAATTTCAAATGTTTGCATGCCGATTTGTAAAATGTGGCTGAGCTAAATGTAATCTTAAGAACTATTATGTGCCTACTCCCCATATTTGCAAAATAAAAAATCTATTCTATTCTATTCATCATGACAGTTGTGCACAGATTACATTAAACCAGCGTCGCCCGAGTCGTTGCTAACGGAACGGAATGTTGCCATTTTTTAATATTTATAAACTTTTAGAAACCGAGACCTTGTGAAAGCCGCAGGAATCCGCTGGATGCGGGAAGCACGGAACTGGTCGAAGTGGCGGTGCTTGGGAGAGGCCTATGTCCAGCAGTGGACGTCTTTCAGCTGAAATGATGATGATGATGATTACAAATGGACAACAAAACGATCACTGCTTTTTAGCTGAGATACTGTAGCAACGACTTACAATACAGCAGTCCAGCCTGTCAGCAATAACTCCCAGGATGCTGTTGGATCTAGCTAAATGAATATAATATGTTCACGACTTGAAAAAACTCCCCTGAAAAAATCCCCTGATTTCGATTTTTGTTCCAATACGAGAATCGAATCAGCAAAAAAAGGCATGCTGAAATACCATGCCATTAGGGTCGTCGAATCAATCAATCAATCTCAATCCAACGATTGTTACAAGGTCGGAGGCTGCATTCGACAAATCGTCAATAGATGACCGTTGCCTACAGTTTTGGTTGACAAAAGTTTTAAATTTTTCACCCTATTTCTTTTTCGCGTGGTTGAGAGCGAGAATAAACTATATAGCTTTGTAAACTAGCATATTACAAATTAGAGGAATATCCACGACAATAATGCTTGGAAACATGCTGGTCCTGCTCCATAGGACAATTTATTTAGAGTCTAGACAAAATCAAACTGGTTGCTAATTTAACTGTATAATTTATATTTTTTATGACGTTCATTTTATTTTCTGTGATTAATATACTCACACACAGGTTAGGACATAGGTTATTTAATGTTAAAATTTTAGGGAAATCATCTACTTTTACAATTTTTGTAAATATATGAGCACCATGCATCTAACGCATAATTAATTTGTGTGTCATTGCTTCACTTTTCATTATTTTTACCTATTTTGGTATACAAATTTTATTCTAGGTAAGTGCATTGTCTTCACATATAATTAATAATTACTGTATACAAATATTGTTAACATTTTAAAAGAGTAAGTATGGAGTTTCTTGCCCATTCTTCTCCATTCGTAACTACCTTTTGGAAGGGGCAACTAGAATCAATATTTTTTTTTTTTAATATTCCCGAGAATAATTCCGAAAAAATCTTGAATGATTATCTTAAATTTCGTATGGTATTAATGTCAAATTACGATTTCTGCATTAAAACATACTTTATGAGTAATTATGAGTAACAAATAACCAGCTTCCATAAAATATAAACATTATAGGAAAGGTGTACGGCGTTATTCATTTATATCAATCACAATCTTCTTGAAATCAAATTCATTTGGAAATGCTATTCGTCTTTGATAACAATTGAGCCATGCCATTTAAGTTGATGTGGTCTGTCCGTCTGTCCGTCTGTGTGTATGTCTGTCTGTCTGTCCATCCGCGGCTTAGCTCAGAGACTCTTAGTACTAGAAAGCTGTAATTTGATATGGGTATATCTACATATTGAGCACGCCAACGAAGTGGTAAAATAAAATCTCTGATATTACTTAACTGAAGAAATTTTAGCAATTTCCACTCTGAAACCTCTTAGAGTAACCTTTTTTCGAGTAAAGTATAAAATAATTAAATAACAACAAAAGAAGGTGATTTTAGACCTTGAAGTCAAAATGTATTGGATTCAAATTAAGAAACATTATTCCCAATTTTAAATTCTCGTAAATTCGCCGTGGTAAAGAATATTGCAGAATATTCTCGATCGGAGATCATTCGCCATGAGAGAATATTCTCTCCACCCATCACTATGCACAAGTAACATAATTATTAATGTACAAAATTGGAGCTAAATGCTTACGATCGTTAAAACGTTAATTAAACGTTTAAACGTTTTTTCTTTCTTTCTTTCTTTTCTTTAGGCATTTGCACACCATATTCAGTGACATAGGATTTAGGGCGTTGTAAACCACTCTGGCTATCGTTGAGATAGGTAATCAATCAATAAGACAGTCACCTAACTGTTCTATGTATATATAGCTATGATAGATTAATTCTCTTACCCTATACAAAGTATACACATTTTTTTTTAATATCCTTCAAATCGGTATGACATGCGCCATTAGCCGTTCAAAAAATAGTAATTATGATACGTAGCAAGTCCATTTCATATAATGATTGCTCAAATGCCCATACCATAACGCTTAAAGCGGGAACTCTCTACCTAATGGTTATAGCCATGTATACAGTTCATTTTAATTCTACGGTTTTATTAGTACTTTCTACATTTTGACCTTTTATCTTGATATTAGCTTCTCCCCGCTGGAAGTCGTAAGATGCACAATTTACTATAATAACAGCCACATTTTTTATAAAACTCCCTCGCCCACCCGCGCTATAACTTCATTTTCGCTTAGCGTTCGTGCGGACTTTTTTTCTTTTTGCTCGGCTCTTAAGGGTCGTAGCGTGAAGTTAAATAGCCTTCCTCAAAAATTGGGCTATCAAATGCAAAAACAAAAAATTCAAATACAACTGGTAGTTCGAGAGATTAGCGCGTTCAAACAAACAAACTCTTCAGCTTTATTATTAGGAGGGTAGATGATAGTACTTGTTAAGAATGGAATTATATGGTACTAAGTATTCGAAATAGACTTGAGTTCATTTTGTATCCCCATCATCCACAACGCTTCTCAAAATAACATGAACAAATTCAACACATCAATGAGTACCCAGAATATCACAGTATTATTTCAAATGCGATCCGAACACTTACTAATGCATTATTAACTAGTTTGTGATTGGTCACATCGTATTTTTGTTTAATCGGTGATTTGAGTTTATAACACGTTATTTTTGAAATGAAATGAAATCGTTTATTCTGTAAATACGAGTAGGATATCAGAATCACTTTTACACGTCATGTAAAAAATATAAAAACAAGCTTGGGGAAGTCGACATTTCCTAACTGACTATCCCTGAGAAGAAATGGCGAAACAAACTCAGGGATCAAAGTCTCTTTTAAAGTCCAGACATAATCTTGGTCAGATCATGTGAGGACCATGTAGATCCGTGTCTGAAATGGTCTTTTGAGGAAAGAACAACACAATTTTGAGTGGACCTGTCCAGTCAATGCAAGCATTTGTCAGTAAACATGTAGCTCAACTCAGGATTTAAGGAGCTCAACGACTCGACGAACAATACCAAAGAAAGGATATTTGCGTAGGCCGCATAAAGTACTCTAAAGTTTTGAGTAGCGCCTTGGCCCTAATTTGATCGTAAAAAGACCTAAAACTCTACCTTTTACCTCTTTCACTTATTTGGTTAGCAGAACAAAACTTATAGTGACCTAATTGGAGATGTTATTCAAAAAGGTCAGGTGCGAAGTACTTGCAACCGGGCGCGCAGCGTTCGTGTATGACTAGATGTATGAATGTAAACGAAGTAAAAACATGATCATAAAGTGTGGATGTCGGTTATCGCGTAAGAAAGTAGCCTATGTCCTTCTCCATATCTCAGGCTACATCTCTGCCAAAATTTCATGATGATGGGTTTACCGGTTTAGGCGTGAAAACATTACAGACAGACAGATATACAGTTACTTTCACATTTATAATATTACTAGCTTTTGCCCGCGACTGCGACCCCGTGGTTATCGGCGTAAAAAGGTAGGCTATGTCCTTCGCTATATCTCAGGCCATATATCTGCCAAATTTTATGACAATCGGTTTAGCGGTTTAGGCGTGAAAACGTTACAAATAGACAGAGTTACTTTCACATTTATAATATTAGTATGGATTTACAGATTAGCTCGTTGGTTTAGTGGCCGCAAGCGCCACTACTTAGCATGAGATCCTGGGTTCAATTCCCAGGTCAAGCAAAGTGTTATTTGGGTTTTCTACCTGGAATGTATCAGTAGCAGCCGGGAGTCTGTATTTGTGCCTGCTTGATTGAAATAGGCTCCCCCCTATTACATGGGACTCATAACTGGCGAAATGTGGATATACTATGGCTACACCTCTGACCAACCCTTCGGGTAAATAAGGCATAATGTTTTGTTTTGTAAGTATATACATAAGATACTAAATTAAATGTATAATTCCAACAAATACAAAAGCAAAATACCAGTAAGGCATTTCTGTCACGCGGAAACTTGCCCAGTACAGTGGCAGCAATAATACCATTTATTTCGGGCAACACAGGCCCATATACGTAACTTGTCTGTCACAGCAGTGTCGCACATAAGGACAGTCCAACCTATTTGCTATCATATTCAGAACGATATTGGTGCTGGCCCGCACTCTGCACACAAGAGACGCGCAGCGCTTCCGCATGGTCGCATGAAAACAGTCCGTGCGCGCCCATGCGAACATACCCGAAGCGCTGCAGCAGCGAGGCAGACCCAACATCGCTCTGAAAGCGTTGTTAAACTGAATGCGGAGGGTGCTGTAGCTTTCCTGCGTGTAATTAGCCCACAGACTGCACGTGTACATGGACGTGCAATATGCTCGGAAAAGTGTTACTTTTACGCCATCCGAGCAAAGCGCGAACCTGCGGGCCAGCATGTTTGCTCTTTTAGATAAAGCCCTCCGCTTCCGTTAGTCAGCATGATCCCTGAGGTCAGCCGTGACTATATGTCCTAGGTATTTAAACTGATAAACCCTGTCTAAGGGTACACTATTTAGACGAATAGGTGGTACATAGTCGGGGCATATAACACAGCCGGCCTCAAAGACCATGTACTGACTTTTCTTAATATTATAAACAAGTCCATGTTTAACAGCGTAATCCTCACATGTCGCTATCAACCTCCTCAGGCCACAAATCTTAGCTAGTGCTTAGTACTTAGCACTAGCTGCACTTTGTACTGTCCTGTGGAACTTTTCCGCGGAAGCGACGGAACACCACGTCCTGCGGCCAAAAGTCTTCTACCATGACGATGGGCAGATACAGATTTGGAACACGCACGATGAACGCCTTGAAGCTGAGGTTCCGGTGCGATTCCAGTAACTGCACCCTCGGCGTGTACGTTGTCCTTTGGCGCACGTACTCCACGATGTCTTCCGCCTTAGTGGTTTAGTGCACACGGGAGATGTACACCGGTGTGTTCGGCTTTGCGGCACGTAGACTCACTTCGGGCTCCGGAGGAGCTTTGCCGCAGCGGTTCTTGTTCGTTCACGAACGGCGCTTCCTCCTTTACACCGTCATGAAACCATCATCATTATCAGCCCTATTCAGCGCCTTTTCCGGCATGGGCACTTCACGCCACGTTGAATGGCAAGGCTAATTCTTTGGCCCAAGAACGAGAGTGATGGAAATAAAATCATTTGGTTATTAAAATACAGTAAACGAAGCCTAAAATCTATCTAAAAAATAAAACTGTTGGCCCTAACGACAACCGGCTTAAACATGATATTTTTAATTTAGTAAATTAAATTGAAAAGTTGTATGAGGAGCTTGCGGCAAAGTAAGATCAGCCGCACGGGTCAATCGATCTGGTTAAGCTACGCTTGGCGGGGTTGGTCCGTGGATGGGTAACCATTACATACCAAGAACCCTCCGTGCCTCGTAATGCACGTCAAGCCGTTGGTCCCGGCTGTCATTTGTGGATCTTTGACAGTATTTACGGGTCGTCAGAAGCCTAGCCTGTCAGTAAGTCTGACAAGCAGTCTTACCAAGGGGTATCGTATCACCCAGTTATTGGGTTGTGGAGGTCAGATAGGCAGTCGCCCCATGTAAAATACTGGTATTCAGCTGCATTCGGTTAGACTGGAAGCCGACCCCAACATAGTCCCCAATTTAGGCCCCAACTATGTCGACCGGTAACGACCCTGTCACTCAAAATGTCAAAATTGAACAATTTTATGCGGAGTGTCAGGGTGATGATAGACAGACTAACATCGAACAATTTAGGACGTATGTACACACGACCACAAATCAAGCTATAGATTTCCAGTATAGGCTGATCTCGCATTGTGTAGGATTTCGGTACAATGAGAGGTCTGCTTAAACTGGAATTTATAGCTTTATTTGTAGCCGTGCGTACCAACCTTAATTGTAACTGTGATAAGTACCCACAATTTAATCTGTCAGTAAAGTTTTTAATAGAAAAAAAAAACCGCTCAAGTGCATGTCGGACCACGCACAATGAAGAGTTCCGTAGTTGGGATAAAATCGCATGATCAAACTTGACCATATTATTTTAAGACCATAGGTTCTATAGGTTTTTCTGTAATCTTTATGATATATAGAACTAAATGCTGTATTTTTTTTTTTCAAAATGGAGGCTTAGTAGTTTTGGAGATGGTAAATTTTCATCTATTTTAAAACCATTTATTTTGAAATTAATCGTGAAAACATATGAGACACTAACAGTAAGCCCTTTCTAAAACTTTTATTTTACGTTCTAATTTGTCCCCCAAAAGTGATCCCCATAGTCAAAAAAAAATTTTTTACGTTACACGTCCGTGTTTGGGTCACACAAACTTATGTATAACAAAATTTCAATTTTATCGGTTCATTAGATTCGGAGAAAATTGGCTGTGACAGGCGGAAAGACAGACACGCGAGTGGTCCTATAAGGGTTCCGTTTTTTCATTCGGACGTACAGAAGTCTAAAAACAACTATTAACCCTAACGACAACCGGCTTCAACATCACATTTTTACTTTAGTAAATTGAACTGAACAATTCTATGCGGAGTGACATGGTGATGATAAACATACATCGAGCATGTGTGTACACATGTCCCAAAGGACATCGTCGGAAATGGCCCCAGGACCAACAAACATCTGACCTACATAATAATTATAATTATATTTTATTAGACTAATTGCGAATATCTGTATGAAACGGATATTCTGCGTTCCATAAAAACTTTTTACAAAAAAAAAAAAACAACCGACTTAAAAAAAAAAACAATAAAATTGAAAAATAACTTTAATTTTGTAAGTCGGTGTCTTTGGTTCCGTGTTTTCGTCATTTTTTGCCACCGACTTCCAAAATTAAAGTTATTTTTCAATTTTTTTGTTTTTTTTTTTTGAAGTCGGTTGTTTTTTTTGTAAAAAGTTTTTTATTTTTCACTTTTTAGTTGTGGTACCTACCCCACACCCATTCGTATACCACAATAGTGACAGGAAATCTTATAACATCATGAACATATACCGAGTGCATTAAATACCAGCTAAATTAAATTAATTAATAAAAAACAGCTGTTCCATAGTAATCTTTACCTAGTGTTCTAAACTGTATGGTACAGCTGTTTATTTTTCGCGATTTCAAACTGGTCCCATAGTAAAAGTTATTCAGTTCGATGGTCTAAAGCACCTCTGAGGAGCTCGTGGCTAAGTAATAACAGCCGCACGGGTCGATTCGTCAGGTTAAGCTACGCTTGCCGGGGTTGGTCCGTGGATGGGTGACCATCTTTACCTACCGAGACTCCTTCGTGCCTCGGAAAGCACGTTAAGCCGTTGGTCCCGGCTGTCATTCGTGGATCTTTGACAGTCGTTACGGGTCGCCAGAAGCCCAAAAGTCTGACAGCCAGTCTTACCCAGGGGTATCGTGTTACCCAGTTACTGGGTTGTGGAGTTCAGATAGGCAGTCGCTCCATGTAAAATACTGGTATTCAGCTGCATCCGGTTAGACTGGAAGCCGACCCCAACATAGTTGGGAAAAGGCTAGGCAGATTGATTGGTCGAAAGCACCTCTTAAAGTTTGTAGAGTGAATTTTTTAACACCTTATACATACATATACACGAATTGAGAACATCCTTTTTTTTAAATCGGTTAAGTATCATTTATAGCAAGAGTGCATTTCATGACAAATCCAATAAGCCCAAACACGGCTAGGATACATTGTTTTATTACGGAGTTCCATTGCCTACCTTCCGGCTTCATCATCAGATCAGTTTGATGGTACCATTTTGATCAGCATTTATTTAAATTTGCTTAATCATAGTCGCTTAACTATCTTAATCGAGATATCTTATCGCTACCTGTGAAATACGTATCATTGATGAGTTCCGGTGGCCATCTGTGGTCTTTTTCATCAGTTCCGGTTCACCAAATGATATTTTCTGAATGCAAATGCTTGATTTGTTGATGAAAATATAAAAATCGCTATATGAATGCCTATAAAATTTGAGGAGTTCCCTCAATTCCTCATGGATTCCATCATCAGAACTGGATTTTGAAAAAAATGGGACCAATCTGAAAGTATATCCTTTCAAAAAAAAAAAAGAATTTTCCTAATCGGTTCATAAACGACGGAGTTATGCCCGAACATACATAAAATATATATATATATATATAAACTTCCGAATTGATAACCTCCTCCTTTTTAAAGTCGGTTAAAAAGAGCGACTATCGACATCACATAAAATATGTCGCCATCTTTGACAATTAGATTAGACATGAAAATTAATGATGTCCAATCTTTCAATAACATGACTAACATACATGAGGTAATATGACTTCCTACCTAAGTATAAATAAATAAAATAAAATTCTCTTAATCGTAGCTAAACTAACCACTTACAGGCAATAGAAATAACAGTGACATGCATTTATTAGCATGTATTTTGAAGTATTGAAAGGATTGTTTCTTACTAAATATAACCTCAAAATCTTTGTTTTCTTTTGAAATAAATCCTTTCTGCAACTTGTCCGTCATTAAACTTTGTCTTAATGGGCATATACTTGTAATTTATAACACGCAAAGTAATTTTCCTTTGCTGTTGGTTCTGGGTCGAACGATGTATGGATGCAGAACAATCTCCTTTCCCAACCTTAATTATAACTGTTGTAGGTACAATTTACTTTATCAGTAAAGTTTTGTACATAGAAAAAGAAATAAGTGTGTATGTAAACATGAGGGAATACCGTTAAAAACTTTGTGCTGTTTGTTGTACATATGGGTATATTAAGAAAAGCCTACCAGCTACTTCGTTCGTTGAAACATGGCCTCCACATTAAGAGGGTACCGAGCGCGCAAAAGCGCCCTCGTCATTTAGTTGGTGATTTAAGTTTTTAAACTGTCATGGTCGCTAATATTATTACTAACACAAACGGGATATTTACCATGTTAATTATTTGTTATGAGTTCCCGATATTTCGGCGCTGTTGCAAGCAACATGATCACGGATAAACGGTTTATCTGTGATCATGGTGCTTGCAACAGCGCCGAAATATCGGGAACTCATAACAAATAATTAACATGGTAAATATCCCGTTTGTGTTAATAATAATGTTCGGTGATTTGTTTTATGTTAGAATAAAAATGCAGAAAATAACCACGTTATGTTGTGCTCCACCAGACTATACGTTATTATTATTACAAACTGTAGTTATACATTGAACTAAGCTCCGTTTACCGTTTACTAAACTCATTCTAAACAAAAAAAACACCAAACAAACGATGAGGGCGCCACTGTGCCCTCAGCTCCCTCTTAAGCTGATCGTGTCAACCCCATAAAAATAATAATTATCTCCTCAATCTTCGGTTAGTACAGTAAGTGACAAAACTGATTTACTATAATGTAAATAGGTATTCTACATTAAGAGTTCAAAATTATAGCTTAAATAAAGCTAAATGGTTCAACAAATGGTGGTAACTTTTACATAACCCTTAACTTAATGGTTTCTTCGAATTGAAGCTCCAAAGTCCTAAAATAACATTTTTGCACTCCATTTAACTTCGTATTTCAAGTTATACTATTCCGTTTTAAAC
Organism: Dryobota labecula; assembly: GCA_947523025.1. Taxonomy (NCBI): domain Eukaryota; kingdom Metazoa; phylum Arthropoda; class Insecta; order Lepidoptera; family Noctuidae; genus Dryobota; species Dryobota labecula. The sequence goes on along the minus strand of OX383287.1, from coordinate 25,644,465 downwards.
GATACGTCCAGTTTTTCTGACTTTCAACTGCACAAATATCACGAATGGGTAGTACGTTTCACTGGTTTTCTAAATTCCATTTATAGGGTTCCGTATCCGAAGGGTGCCAACGGAACCCGATTACGAAGTCAAATCAAATCAAAATATTTTATTTCACATAAACCTACATGGGCACTTATGAAACGTCAGAAGCTAGGTGCACGGTTCCAATTAGTCGTTTCCTATGGAGAAGAGCCGGCAAGAAACTCCACGGTTACTCTTTTAAAAATAATTGGCTTTACAATATTATTAAATAACAGTGATAATAGGTATGGGAGGACAGTGTAGGCCTTTCAACAATTACCAGGTACTTAACAAAATAGAAAACCGCACACAAATCTACACTACTAGGCCTACAACGTTCTCACATTCACAAAATATAAAATAATCTAAGTATATAAAATATTAATGACATGATTGCAATTACAACTACAGTAACATATCTGAATAAATATCATGTCCACAAAAGCCACTAATAAAGAATTGGAATTCGATTTGTAGGTAAAAGGTACTAAGGCTCCGCTGTCCGTCCGTCTATCACAGGGCTGTATCTTTTGAATAGTTATTTTTTATTTTTTTTTATTATAATTCACAAAACTGATTTACAATCACAAATGCATTAAAACAGTTCAACACAATATTTCTGGTTGACACCTTCTGAATGTGAACCTAGCATGCATAATTTAAGTAAAAAAATTAGTGTTCAAAAAACAAAAATCAAACAAAACTCACAAAATGTGAACTTTTCTATAGTAATGATAAAATTTTGGGAAAGAACAATTAAATATACAGAATATTAAAATATTAAAAAATCTATACAATTAAGACTAAGTTTATTCCTAACAGGCTACAGAACCAGCAAAGATATCTATTTCACCACGAATGGAGTGACAAGTGTAGTACGTAGACACTTGAAATTTTCACAGAGTGTGTACTATGGCCGCTATAACAAGAATAAATAAAAAACCGGTCAAGTAGATGTGGGACCACGCACAATGAAAGGTTCCTTAGTTGGTATGAATTTATCACAAGGACAAACTTAACATTGTAGTTGAAAAACATGTTCTTAAGTGCAAATTTTTTTCAGCTGCAAATGTATGTTGGTCGACTATTACTTGGTAACTTGTAAAGCCTTCTTAGCTGTGATAGTTTTCCTTTTAATTTCGTAATATAAGCTACTGCTGTGAATTTTTTCACATATCCAAATACAACCATTTAGCTGGCACTTGACACTTGGACACTTGACTTTAACAAAAAATAGCATTTTAAAGCTTAATATTACGGAAACGGATCTCTTAATCGAAAAATGATATTCACAAACCCGTAATATTTTGGAACGGCCTATCCAACGTCCGTACCTCCACCCTAAAAAAAATATGTTAGAAGATTTTATTTTACCACTTTGTCGGCGTGACTAATATATATATTTATACCCATACGAAATTACAGCTTTCTAGTATTAAGAGTCTCTGAGGTAAGCCGCGGACAGACGAACGGACGGACAGACGGACAGACCGACAGACAGACAGAAAGACGGACATAGCAGAACTAGAAGGGTTCCTTGTTGACTATGGTACCCTAAAAATGTAGTGTTCAATATTGTACAGTAGTAAGAAACTCTTTCTGTGCGAGTTGGACTCGCACTTGGCCGGTTTTTCTAAATTGTCTTTTTATATTTTAACCGCCGTGTGTCGTGTCAAAAAACTACACTGGAAAGTCCGGGTCACAAGTTGTTGGCAATATTTTTTGTGGATTTTCTGCCGATTGAAAGGGTGTAGTGACCCGTTTGATCCTGAAATAGTTTATAGATTCTGTCTGTGCTTTACTGTATGTACGCCGTTCGTATGGATATCGCGGTTCAATGGAAATCTATGTGGACCATTGGTACTCATCAAAGGTGACACATTTACCGTGAGCTGGCCTAGCTTTTGTTGTTGCTGTCTTTTTTAGGGTTCCGTGGTCAACAAAGAATCCTTATAGTTTCGCCATGTCCGTCTGTCTGTCCGCGGCTTAGCTCAGAGACTCTTAGTAATAGAAAACCGTCATTTGGCGAAGGTATACATATTAATCATGTCGAATATGTGAAAAAAAATTACGGCAGTAGTATATAAATAATGAAGTTAAAAGGAAAACTATCGCAGGTAAGTAGGCTTTACAAGTTAACGAGTAATCATCCATCAACTTGCTATTCAGAGTTCGTTTATGTATGAAAAAAGTAATTGCTGATATAAAATTAAAGGCATGTCTTCTTAAGCGGTATAAATTGACGGGATCGCGTGTTGATTGCAATGGTTTTTCTACATGCAGGGCACGGATTAAAGAAAGTATTCACCGTGAGTATAAAAATCATCAAGTTCGAGTGCAGAGTAACTTAGCAAAGGATCCTAAGTCATTTAGGATTATAATAGGATTATAATAGGGCAAAAAAGAGATCCACTTATACAGGAAAAGTTTTTAATCAGTGCAAAAATTTTGACAAATTAAACTTAAACGTTATTATATACATAATTCTTATTTTAATATGTCTTACTACAAAACAAAATAAGGTATCGTTAACGAAAGATGTTTATTTTGAAACTGGTATAATGGATAACTGGCGGTGCGGTCAGTGAAGCGGAACGCAGTAGTAGGTACCTATCAGCTCTGCGCTCGCCCATTGATATTATTACGAATAGATTGTGTCCATATTTTACTGATTTCAAGCCCCACGCACAACCGACCAAATGGGAGTCTTAAGTGCGGAAAAGGGAGCCATTATTATGGTGATTTCAAGTAAGACCAAAAAAAAAAGTATTGAACAAATAATGGGAATATGTTCTATTACTGATACTGAACCACCAAAACGAAATTGGGCACTGGTTAAAAACTTTTCCTGTATAGATTGTGAAAGAGAGGTTCGTTTTATGAGACCTAGAATGTGAGAAGGAATTTGCAAAGTATTTCTATTCTGTTTCTATTGAGGAGACGGCTTGGTATAACGGGAACGAAGCGGAGGAGGCGGAGGGCGCAAGCAATGCACGAATGCACATCGCACGACTGTCATTCGACCAAGTTCGAGCTGCGTTTGATCGGCTCAAACCCAAGCACTCAGCAGGCCCGACTGGTATTCCGGCATTTATTATGCGAGATTTCCACTCGGAATTAGCAGAGCCTGTGCATGGTAACCTGTGATGCTGGGGAGTTTGTTGCACCACTTTTTTAGTTGCACTAGGAATTGGTGAAGGGCGGACGTTTTGGGGGACTGTCTTATGTAATTTCGACGTCCAAAAAGTGCTGATTTCAGCCTAGTTTGAATAAATGACTTTTGATGTTGAATAGAATAAGAGGTCAGCTTGTTGCCACTAACGAGCGATCTCTGTGGTCTATTCATCAACAACCCTTTTGCCTCTACATCAATTGCATGCAAATGACTGTACATATTTATCAGTAGTAAACCTAGTATTTGATCATATATAAATACATACAAACTCACACCTTCTTCCCATGGGATTAGGCAGAAACTATAGAACGCCACCTGCTACGCTCCTAACATACTCCTTTTGTTTCGTTTATATTCATACATCTGGTCACACACGCACGCCGATTGCAAGTGTTATGCACCTTACCTTTCTGATGAACATCACCAATTAGGTCATTATTTATGTCCTCCTAGGGCATCTCCTTCCGGCGTTTCCACTTACATCTTCCTTGTAAATACCTTTTGTTAGTCGCCTTTCATTCATCCTTCTTTCAAACTACACCGTTGCCTTGTCACATCATTTTTCAGCCTATCATTCATAGTCACGCCACACATGCTTCGCAAGTAACGCATTTCCACTGCATTTATTCTACTTTCATGCTTCTTTTGCCACACCTAACATTCACTTCCATACATAGGCTTAGGCACCAGCACACCATTGTGAACAGCCAGTCGAGCATTTTTGGGCAACGACTGGTTAGTCATATTCGAATTTATATCACCATTCACTTTATATCCAGCATTTGCTCTCCTTTCCACATCTTCATTAATCTTTCCATCCCTTGTAAACTGAAACTGTTTTTTGTAAATAATACAAACTCATTTACAAAAAAACAATAAAAGTATTAAACTATCGTTGGAATCAGAATCCAAGTCAGCGGTGGTCATTGGGGTTTTAAAGAGAGGAATTTTGAAACATTGTACACCGCGTCCAAGATTACCGCTTTTTGCATAAGGCAGTCCCTCGACCCAGTTGTCATTATAATAAAAGCCTCTTTGGGAGAACCTTAGACCCTTATTACCATGATAAATTAATCGACTAAGGTAAAATACGGTTTATCGAAAAAGAGTGAATATCAACAAAATCTTTTCTAGGTTTGATATTCTAATTGTTTAACAATATTCATCCAACACAAAATCTTGGAAATGGGTTTCTCAAAGGTGCAGAATTGAATGTACGGCTCCAACCAACGTCATACTGAAATTACGCTAAAAGCTAATTAATAATAATCCTCTTACCTATTCAATATCCTTGTATTTCCCTGAGCTGTGGAATCTATGCTCCAAGGAATAGCTTTGTTATTATAGAGGTATGAGGAACAGGGTGTAAAATTCACTTATACTCTATAATAAAGGGAGGATCCTCCGACCAGACGGGTGTTGTGTCTGGTGGGCAACTGCCCGATGGTTGATATCGGGATGTTATACATAATTTCAACTCTCTCCTGGTCGACGCGTAGCATATTATGCTAGTCGCGCGGTAAACTCTGATTGCGCGATGCAGGATTTGTGACGTCAGGTCCACAACCCAGTAACTGGGTAGTACGATACCCCTAAAAAGTATCACGTAAGACTAGTTGTCAGACTTTCGGGCTTCTGACTACCCGTAACGACTGTCAAAGATTCATAAATGACAGCCGGGACCAACGACTTAACGTTCTTTCCGAGGCACGGAATTAATATGTCGCACCACAGAATTATAACCCTTTATTTACAGAGGCAAACCTGACCCACTATGATCATTCTATCATAATTATCGTGGGTTTGTATGAAGCTTTCTCTCTTTACCAAATCCAAGTCACGAGGTGCTAGCCACCTCGTGACCGGGCAAAGTAACGAAGAGTTGTTTGGAATTGCAATGCAATCTTTTATTTTTAACGGTGCCCGATGGGTAATACAAAACAAGAAAGTAATTCCATGGTAGTAACAGTCTCATCAACGCGCGTTCGTATTTATGAAGATAGAAGATGGTTGCCGAAGCGCTTACTTTGTTTGGGAAATCTGTACAAGCCAATATTTCAATGGTTTCTAGGGTTCCGTACCAATATGGTTAAATAGAACCCTTATACTCACGACTCAGTCTGTCGGGCGGTCTGTCACAGCTGTATATCTCAAGAACTGCTATCAACTTGAAATTTGGAACGGTTTTAAATGACGTTTGCCCAACTATTTTGCAAATATGAAATAAATAAAAATTGTTTTTTTTTTTTTGCAACAATGACTGAATTGGTCTTGAAAATTCGAAGTTCATACTAGAGTGTCTGGGTATCATATGAAAGAGCGCTATTTGTTTTCGACTTTTGGCGATAAATTAAAAAAAAAAATACCGTTCCCTAGTTATCTCCGAAGTTTGCATAGAGAAAAATTTGAAATTATTCTGTGTGATAGTAAGTTAATGTAAAGATTACAGGAAAAATAAAACGATCTCTAAATAGCACACTTTTTTTAATATTGCAATTTTAGGTCATTGCCATCTTTTGACCGATAGTGGTAATGATAATGTAATTTTTTTTGATGAATTTTGATCGTATGGAACCCTCGGTGCGTGCCTGTGCGGTATATTGAAATACTCTAACGAACGACGCGCGAAATCAGCTGTTCACTTGCTGCCTAGCCACAAAGTTCATCGAACTCACTAACTCACTCGCTGCGCTGTCGTTCGCCATGTACGTTTTGCCACGGTAATGATACATTGCGTGTGAGGTAATAAAACAAATCTGGTTTATTGGATTCCCATAACGTTCCTGAAATAATTTCATATACCGGTCATCTTAGTATGATATACGGAATTCACCCCATCAGTCTGCGGAGGCTGTCCTTTACACCCTGTATAGATAGATAGGAGCTTACATTTGTATATAGTTCAATAAGAACTTAGCCGCCTGTTTCAGGTCGTGCTTGACGACTTCTGAAATATTTTCAATTTATTAAAGCTATTTCGAGACAGCCAACAATATTTTAAAAATTTGTCTGTCTGTCTGTTTATTCCGGCTAATCTCTGAAACGGCTGGAACAATTTTAACTGGACTTTCACTGGCAGATTATAAGAAGTAACTTAGGCTATTTTAGAAAAGCCACGCAGGCGAAGCCGTGGCCAGCAGCTAGTTTAATATAAAAAATAACTTATATAAACTAAAGGAAGTTAGAACTTAGTGTTCAAATTTAATTAACATTATGCCTCAGACCGCATGCCCTAGATTGAACTAACGACGGCCATAAACGAAAACGGGCTATTCACAGCTCTATTATTGAAAGCCGTATTCATGAACACAATCACTCTTTTGATTGCTAATTGTTTTCATTCCAGTGTTAATGCATTTTATATGTTTATTTGCGGAATTACTTCCTTGCGAGTTTATGAGTCAAGTTTTTAATTGTATGTTTAAATTGCATTTAATATTTTTTTGTATACATAGTGTAGGTATTTCCTGTTTGCCTAATAAAAGCTTGTGCTAGTACTGGGATTATTTTTACGTCTTTCTCGTTTTTTGTAGTTCTTCGGAGGTTTGTGGAAAAACATTTATTTTTTCGTCTCCAACGTTTCGGGTTCAAAACCTAGACCGTACCAAAATATGTCTATTTGTCCTGTTAAAACCATCAATTTATATTTGTGTTACTGTACAGTAGTAGAGTAGCGTCCAGTACGCAACTAAACAAATAATAAACTTCATAAGTCGTATAAGAAGAAGTGTCGCGAGAAATCTAGTTGGAACGAAGTTCCTTTCGCTGTATATTATGTATTAAATAACAGGTACTATGAAATAAATTAACAACGTTTGAGCGTGAATAAAAAATAAAAAAAATACATACCAAAATTTTTTTTTCACGTGTGTCATGACGGTCAAAATGTTACACTTTTTTCGGTCTAGCTCTCATTCACTAAGTAGACAAAATATATCGTGCGGTAAGGAACTTCGTTCCATGAAATATAAAAACCCGGTCAAGTGGTCGACCAGAAAACCTGCTCATTATTTAACAAATTTACATTCTTTTTAACACTTCAGTTAATAAAAATGTAGTGTTAAATATTGTACGGTGGTAAAGAATCCTTCGTGCGCAAGTGCCTTTTAATTTTTAATTTTATTTCATATTTATTATTGGAGCCGCTACAGAAATACACAATCTGTGAAGATTTGAACAGTCTACCTATTACGATTCATGAGATATAGCCCGCTGACAGACAGATGGGCGGACGGCCGGACAGACAGCGGAGGCTTAGTACTAGGGTTCTGTTTGGCACCCTTCGGGTACGGAAGCCTAAAAATAATGTGTTCTTGCCATTTTTACAAATATACAGTCCTCGTGTGACAAGTACCTATCAATAAACGCAGCATTTAGCATCATGTAGAACATGTAGTATAATATAGTTGCAATTATCTAGTCCTCCTTCTAGCCTTCCATGCCAATTATGTTGAGGTCAGCTTCCAACCAAACTGGTAGCGACTGAGTAAGTACTTTACACTATGCGACTACCAATTATTCTGTGAAACCCAATTATTGGAGAATACCAATAGCCTGAGGTCTGGATGCCTTTTATGTAGGAAATACAATCCTGAATTATCGTAATAATTCAGTTTGAACATAACTCCTCAATTTGCAGTGATATCTTTGGTCTAATGATCACAATTTTCTTATTTATGTTTTATTGTTTTATATTTTTTAATACCCTTGTGGGGCTTATAGATGTCCGTAGGTGTATCCGTGGCATAACGTGTCCGGGCCCCAACAGAATGCCAGCGCTGTGGTATTTATTTTTTAAATATCGCAGCATTATGCTGAGATAGGTGCCTTTTTGGCCTCGCACCGGTCTTTTTATTTTATGAAGTTTTTTTTTTTTTGTTTTAAATGTAGATATTGCTAGTTTCAAATGCTCCTTATTTACTGTTTGTATTTCTTGTGCGTCTCCCAAATAAAATATGTTTCTTTCTTTCTTGCTTCTTTCATAAACGTGTCTGGACAGTCTAGGATCTGGGTTCCCCAGATGGAGCGAAGTATTTTTTTTTTTTTTTTTTAAATATTATTATTTCTATAGCAGTGTCCTTCTGAATTAGTGTCCGAGTAATAGCAATAATCTTAACACTGCTACATGGGATGGGACTTTAACCTAACCGTCGAAATCTTAGATGTAGGTACTAATGGGTATACCTCTACCTATATATAACATAATACATATAATAAAACATCACGCCTTTATGTTATGAAAGGTGAGGCATAAGTGTACCCACAGAAATATATCACATATCAACCAGTTACCTGTAAGCCCCATCTAATAGGGGGCGAGCCTATTGCCAACAATTGGGTGCAAATCAGGACTCAGGGCTCCTACTGAGAAATTCCTGATGGAAACCCAATAATATTTCCCCCAATTTCCCTTCGGGAAATACTGTCTTGTATTTCTATTCCTCAATTTCAGAGCCTAAATCCTATGTCACCCACATACAATGAGTAAGATAACCCAAAATTAATGTATTCGCTTTAACTTAACAACGTACAGAGAAAAGCGAAATGGTTCTATATAGGTTTGGTGAAACAGCGTAACGTTTTCATTAATCGTTCGCCCACATTCGGAAGCACTTGCTCCAAGTAACGATTGCTTAAACTCAATGTAAATGAGCCGTAAAGAGGTTTCTATGTTTTGAATACCCACCGTTCTTTAACTCGGGTTGGTAGAAAGTAATGGGGTAATCGATGGTTCTTTATTGTTATTAGTTACTTGATCTTCACTGGTGTTAAAGGAAAATGCCAAATATCGGCTCGAATCAAGTAGCGTCCGACAGACTTTCTATAATAATGATAATTCATAATAAAAAACACTAAGAATTATACAATATAAATAAAATCTGTAGAAGCACACCGTTGAAAAGTAATTTTAAATAGTTAATCAATTTATAAACATATTTCATAGCTCACACAACTGACACAACACACAATTTCAATTATAAATGTTGCCAATACCAAAATAAAATAATATCGATATGAAATTGCACTTGCAAATCGATTAAAATAATATCAATATGCTACGTAAGTGAATTACTTTAGTTAATAATAATTATAAATAATTAATAACTAACTTATGTCGTAATTCGTAATTCATAATATGAATTACGAGTTACGACATATAATATATATTTAAATATATTATATGTCGTTGTGTATATTATATGTTGAATATATATTTTATAGTTATGTAATAATTAAACATAATTTAATTCGATTATCGATACCGTTCAGAATAGATTATTCCTAATAAAGTTATTGTAGTACTGGCAACACTCGATGTAAAACTGCTTGTATTTGTCATTAGCATTGTCAAAAAGTTTGACTTCTCCCGTGTGTTAATTTAGCACGAGCGATTAAGTGTTTCGAAGTGTGTTTTATTTTTTTGAGTTTTGTGTTGTCTAATGCTGTTTTTACTTATTAAAAATGTGCTAAAAGTAATTAATTTAATTAGTCATTTAATAGTTTATTTCATGTTATCGTTAAAATCAAAAGTACTAAGTGGTCAACTTTAAAGAACAACTTTTTTTGGTGTACTTCTCATAGAAAACCAAGTATACTATCAAATTATATATAATTTCCTTTTTTATGAAATATAGTTCATCTTTGTCGGTTCTGGCCGAGTCTTGTAGGAAACCTTGGCATTGTCCTTTATACGTTGAAATACATTAATATCCCACTGCGGGGCAAACACGTCCTCCCTTCTCTCTTTCTACTTGTCTTTAATTAGAAAGAAAGAAAGAAGGAAAAAGTATTTATTGGGAATCATACAGGAAGATCACATTTTAAACTAAACACACTCATAGCAACATTAATAAAAAAAAAGTAAAATGAAAAGAGAAAGTCCTGTACGGGACATAAAGGCTCCTATCTCAACATGATGCTGGGACATTTAAAAATAACTGTCACAGCGCTGGTTTTCTGATATATTTAGGAATACTAGCGACCAGTCTTCATCACAGGAATCCAGCTCATCCCACATTTCACCAGCTCCACCTGGTCTTGCCACGATGACGCTTGCGCTTGCTTAGTTGGATCCCCTTTGGTACGTGAGGTCGGTTCATTTTTAGGGTTCCGTACATCTGAATGAAAAACGAAACCCTTATAGGATTACTCTGTCTGTCTCAGCCAATTTGCTCCGAATCTACTGGATCGATTCAGTTGAAATTTTGTACACATATGAACTTCTGTAACCCATACACGAACGTGTATCGTAAGTAAATGAATTTTGATTATGAGGGTCACTTTTGGGGTGCAAATTAGTAACTTAAATTAATAAAAATGCAAACTGTACCGTGTGATATATCAAATGAAAGTCTTTGTTGTGATGGTCTTATTATATTTTTTTTTTATAATGTTAAAATTAATAGTTTTAAAGCATCTCCGAAATTATTGAGTATAAAATTTTGAAACAAATACATAAATTATTTCTTTAGTAACATTACATAACATCACGCCTGTTTTTCCCCAAAGGGTAAGGCAGAGGTGTACCTATAGTAATAGTAAACCCATATTTCGCCAGTTATGCTATGCCATAATAGTCTCGTCTTGGCAACATTTTACATAAAAATGTTTTTGGTGGGTTCACATTACGGAACCTGCACCACTTGACCAGTTCAACTCACACTTGTCCGGGTTTTCTTTTGAAATGCAGCATAAAATGTGTCCAGCCGCAATAACATTCGTCTCCTTATCCTCTTCAAGATTTCTTGAAATCCAATTTGTAAAGAAAACAAGTTTCTTAATTCTATTATCCTTAACAACATGTGACACCCAACTTTAAAACTAAACCCGAAACTCATACAATCTCGCCCACCGCGAAACTTTGAAGAACTTATTTTCTAAATCACGTCCCACCACATATGAACGAAATTAAGTTTTGTATAGTTTTCATCGTAATGTCAGGTAGGGTGGTATCTCGTGGGAAGGTTCACCGCGGCTATGCGAAGCTATATTAAACGATAAATCGTTCCCTAGACGACGGAAAGTTGAAAATTTTCGCTGGGAAACACGTTGGCGTGTTAATAAATGGTTGTGTATCTAAAATTTATAAGTTGTGATATAGTATTATTATAGAAATATTTTTACGAGAAGTGTCAGGATTCTAAGTGTTTATTTTAAGGTTAAGCTGATCGAAGCTTTCGTATATAGGGCATTTTTATTCTTACACTAGCTTTTGCCCGCGGCTCCGCCCGCGTGGATGTCGGTTATCGCGTAAAAAAGTAGCCTATGTCCTTCTCCATATCCCAGGCTATATCTCTGCCAAATTTCATGACGATCGGTTCAGCGGTTTAGGCGTGAAAACGTAACACAGAAAACAACAGACAGACAGACAGAGTTACTTTCACATTTATAATATTAGTATATTAGTATGGATACTCTAACCGCCTTACTTTAAACGCGGAATAAAGTTATACTAGGTATAAACGTCAAAAATGTATGGTTATACCGAAGTTATTCATAGCATAACTTTATTCCGCGTTTATAAGTAAGGGTGGTAAAACTGTAGACTAAGGATATTATTTCCTTCCAGACGATAACTCAAAAGGTAGTTCAGACATTGTATTAGGACGATCATCATCTGCCTAGCCTTTTCCCAGCTATGTTGGGGTTGGCTTCCAGTCGAACCGTATTTCACATAGAGCGACTGCCTATCTGACCTCCACAGCCCAGTTACTAGGTAACACGATACCCCTTAGTAAGACTGGTTGTCATCAGACTTTCGGGCTTCTGACGACCCGTAACAACTGTCATAGATCTATAAATGACAACCGGGACCAACGGCTTAACGTGCTTTCCGAGGCACAGAGTTCTTGGTATGTAAAGATGGTTACCCATCTACGGACCAACCATAGCATGCGTGGCTTAACCTGGTCGACCCGTGTGACTGTTATTACTTAGCCACAAGCCGGAGGGGCTTATATTAGGACTATAAGAAGCATAATATATTCTATCTGAACGATATAGGCTTCGTACACAATCTTTCACCACGTATATCGTAAAGCTTGAGCTAGCTATAAATTATTTCACCAAAACAAATAAAAGTAAAGAGTGTGTGAACAACTGAAAGGGAGGCCCTACAGTAGAATATTACTGGTTCGATAGATAGATAAAATGTATTATTACGTCATGAAGTTAAAAAAAGAGGTGAAAAATAAACTAGGCCGTACCCTATTTGTTCTAAACTCCCGGTTGAGTCCATACGCGTTGAGTTCGTACACGTTCAATTCAGACTATCCCCACAGACATTACACGTGCAAGCTTACACAACAAATAACTTCATTCATAGAAATCCATTAGCAAATCAGATATGCAAATACCTAGGCAGGTGTAGAACAACACGATTGTTGTATACACACGGTAAACATGTTTGATATGCAGGTGATAATTAAACATTTAAAGCAAAAGGAATATGTAAGGATCGTAACAGGTCCGGGTGGGGAGGAAACGATGGAGTATACGGAGGAGGTCTGCCCGGCTTGGGCAGAGCACCGCCATGTCCTCACGGAGGCGATTGGCGGCGGCGATCTTTCGCGTCCGGCCCTGGTCCAGGCCATGGTCCGGAGCGAAAGTGCATGGGAGGCAATCACCTCCTTCTGTGAAGCAGTAATGCTCGCGAAGGAGGAGGCGGAACGCGTGAGGGAGCGGCTGTCTGTGCACCCTCACGCCCCTAGTCGCTGCAGGAGATGCCCTGGGCGGCGGGAATCGAAGGCCGATTCCCGGCCATCGTAGGCGCGGGCTTGCGGACGGAGAGCTATGGGCAGCTCGTCGTCCGGTAAGGACCAGGCCCAGGTCGACGGCGCGTTGCGTTCCACGCACGCCTCAAAGAGATGTCAGCACGCACTGACGGGGTCCGCCAGGACCGGTGCCTGCCAGGTTTGCGGGTTTGTCCGAAAGGGATATCGTGGCCCTGGCAACTAAAGGAACACGGATGGGTTTTAGTCAGTAAAAGTCTGTCACGCCCTCCTGCTCCGCCCAGACCGGGATAAGTTATTTGATAATAAAATTTACAACCGAAAAAAAAAAGGAAGATCGTAGCAGCTAGGGTTCTGTAGTTTCTGCCTACCCTCATGGGAAAAAGGCTTACACACTTACGTATGTACATATGTACTAGTACTAGTATGCAATGAAAAAATTTGAATTTTGAACTGGCTATAAATCATTTTTTACCTGTAAAAAATCACCTGAATATTGGTACCTGTCATCATCTCGAGACAAATCACAGGACACATCTACAACATGCTGTCACATGCATCTCATAATACATGTTAACTCTGATGTGTTTGCGCTAGCTGAAAACATCCTTTTCCTGTATGTTCCCAAATAAAAGTATTTTTTTTTACTGTCAGGCTTTGAAGGCCTATAGCGTGTTAGTATTAGCAATTACTTCAAATCTATGTTAGTTGAATAACTTGGAATACCAGTATAAAAATAAAAACTTTAGAGAAACAATTCAAAGACAGTTATGCAATACAACACACTTTCCAAGACAGGCACGACCTTCAGAAATGAAGAAAACAAATAAGAGATGCAACACAAATGCCTTGAAAAACGCTTAGCGATCATTGATTTGTGATACAGAAGATATTTTGTACAGCACAAGCCATGCAACATCACTAAGTTGTTGTAGTGGACTTACTAAATCATCATACCTTTAGTTGACTGTAGGTACTAAAGATAAGGGTGTATACTCAACACATTCTCAACTTAGATCACAAAGTTGTTGCAGTTAGCCTGCATACTTGTCTGTTTTGTTGACTGTACACAGTGACAGTTCACAGTACACGTTGTAGAAACTTGCGCAGCGAGTTGTCCGCACGAGTCATTTAATTACGTACTGTGACATACAGTCGACGTTACCGAAGATGTACGGGAAATGGAAGCGTTTTTATTGTATTTTAAGCCTGATAATTAGAAATATAAAAATAAAAAAATATTTGCGACCCGCGACTTAATTCGCCATTATTTCAAACCCCAGTTCGAACTGATTAGGATTTGAAATAATTACGAACTGGATGGGGTTTTAGAAAAATAGTAGGTACACCAAATGTCATGTTTTTATCTTCATTAGTTAAGGCTAAACAAGTGAAAATAAATTGTTTCCGTCAAACAGTTCCGAAGAAGACAGACGGCCAAATGCTAAAACAAAACTCAAGGATGTCTTTTTGCGACCTACTGCCGACATTAAAAGTATTAATCACTTTGTAGTTTTTTTGTTTTTGGAAAATATTTTTTATTTTCCACTTTTTAATGATGGTATAATGTTTAAAAATATAAATCATTAAAAAGTGAAAAATAAAAATCTTTTCTTCTTTAATCTTTTCATTATAGGTACACAACTGACGTTTTTTTAAATTTCTATAAAAATTTAAGATTTCTCTCAATCCTCATGAGATCCCGTCATCAGATTCTGACTTGGTGACAATGGGACCACCTCGAAAGCATACCCTTTCAAACGAAAAAAATAATTTTCACAATTGCCGGAGCAATCGGTGGACATACATTTAAAAAAAACATACATACAGTCGAACATAGAACCTCCTCCTTTTTCGAAGTCGGTTAAAAAGTGTGCTGTGATGTCTCATAGTTCAGAGCGAAATAAAAGAAATTTCATTCTTTCCGTATTTCTGCTACAGCAACTTCTTTTGCTTTTATAAAGAAACCTCTTCCAGCCCCACTTTAATTCTGTTCGCGCAACAGTTAAGGGCCTCACTTCATTGTGGACGCAGTGTCACCGTCAACTTTCGACCTCATTTGCTCACTCATTTTCATAGCAAACTGTAGCACCAGGTGGAATGAATGTAATAAAGCTTTACCAATTTCATTTGAGCTCAAAGTTAGTTTAAAACGTGGAATAAACAAAGATTTCGCAGGATTATATTTTTTATATTTTTGCTTTTTGTCGCCAGTACTTTTGAATTTTGAGTGAGGTTTTTTGGTTGAATCAGGACGTTTCTTTACTAAACGCTCACTGGCTGCTAAGGATGTTTTTAGGTTTAAGTAGTGGCCAAGAGCTCATAAGTATATACACGAAAAGATTTTTATTGCATGTGGAGTGTTTTTGGGTTTTTAATCGGGGTTGATTCATGGCCTACCCTGAACCCGTTGTTGAAATCATTTTTGAATGGGATTAACATTGCGTTTACGTGCTGTTGTATATTAATATTTTCTTACCCTTCATAAAGTTCTCAGATAATATTATATTTGGTTTGTGTTAATTTGCAGTATGGTCGTATACTCAGGAGGCTGACACTGCCAATCCTCTTTACTTAATCTCTCTAAGTCACTAATTCCATATTCTCGACACTGGCGGGACGGGAGAAGACAAGACTAAGCGACATATTTGTGGGTATGTGTAGGTTCCTATTTATCTGTCTTATGACAAAGAACATCTTCTATTAAAAGTTTTATGAAAATGTTTATATTGTCAAACAAAATAACTAGCTATGATTGGTAGTAGGGCTGCCTAGTGTACCAAACGTACCTACTTAGGTGTCTACTTTAAATGCACCATAATCTCAAAAATACTAAAGGTAGAGCAATTAATCGTTAATCAAACTAACTACCAACTTCAATTGTCCGTATATTCAAATCACACATCTTTGACCTTGTATGAAATAGCTATAACACGGAAAGTCAACTTAGGGTGTCAATTTTCCTGACTATACACTATTTCCAACATAAAACGTAGTGGATAATATAACTTAAGAGGGCATATATGGGTCCGCTAGCGAGGAGCTCGTGGCTAAGTAATAACAGCCGAACGGGTCGATCCATCAGGTTAAGCTACACTTGCCGGGGTTGGTCCGTGGATGGGTGACCATCTTTACATACCGAGACTCCTCCGTGCCTCAGAAAGCACGTTAAACTGTTGGTCCCGGCTGTCATTCGTGGATCTTTGACAGTCGTTACGGGTCGTCAGAAGCCCAAAAGTCTGACAGCCAGTCTTACCAAGGGGTATCGTGTTACCCAGTTACTGGGTTGTGGAGCTCAGATAGGCAGTCGCTCCATGTAAAATATTGGTATTCAGCTGCATCCGGTTAGACAGGAAGCCGACCCCAACATAGTTGGGAAAAGGCTAGGCAGATTGATATGGGACCACTAGCGCCACTCCTTTAAAAAAAATATTATCTGGTGACTGAGAAGGAATTATCCGTGAATAGCCGTTTTTCATTATTCCTTCTCAGTCACGAGATAATATTTTCATAAAGGAGTGGCGCTAGTGGACCCATATGCGTCCTCTTAAAGGAGGTTTTACTTAGTAACCACATTAACGACCATATTTGCAACAAAACTGATTTCAAACAAAGAAAACACTCCAATCCCAAAGCTCCTAATGAAAACACTGACACTTACTCCATCTAGTCATTACAAAAAGATAGCATATTACATTACGCCACAATCATAGACGTTTCCGAATAGCATGCCGCTCTTGTATGCACAGTCTATTAGCATTCACCGCGTGAGGCGGCAATGTAATCAAAATCGTCGCGCGTCGCAATGTTGCATTATGGTAATTAGGCCCGCCAGCTAAATAGAGATGTGAAACGTTAGACGTGCTCATTCGAGCCCGAAATTTGGTGAATTTTTGGTTAACAGCTGTTTGTGAGCTCTTGAATTTGTGATGGGAAATCGAAGTTTTGATTTTGGAGATGTCGCGGTGTTTGAAGTTTGATGTAATGATTGGTTGGGATGTGAATGGGAGGGAATATTTTTCTTCTCCCTTCCATCTTTTATCGTGAGATACGAGTAATGCTATTGATTTTTTAGGTTTTATTCAGAGCTGTAAAGTACGTTACTATTATTATCCTACACCTTCCGCCAGCTGGACTTAAGACCGCTCACTAAAAACTACTTAGAGTAAAATGTTATAAATATTTAGTTTTAATTCGGCAATAACTAGATCCATCTTTTATAAAATAAAATATATTGTCAACAGTATTAACGATTACGTGAAAAAAATCGCAACGTTATGTGGAATGGTTTGCTTCGCGCGACGTATATAAATTAGCAACATTTTTGTCCATAGACTCGGTAATGTACGAGCTGGAATCTGGATACTGTTACCATTTTATAAGCTACATATGAGACGAGCGGCAATGACCAAGCTACGAGTGTGAACCGAGAATCGCCTTCCAGACTTTTACTACCTTTACAACATTTTAATTTGGAAAAAATATCGTATCATTGTTTATGACGAAAAACTGGCAGCATGCTGCCTTATGCAACCATAAAGCTACAACTTTTTACTCACAAAAATGGCTCACAAAGAAGAGAAACACGTATTAAATCCAAAGACTGAAGCAGTAACTCATCCACATTAAATTAACATCAAATACACGTGTTACAGAAGGTCAAATCAGGTCGAACTAGACTCGTTAACGTCAGAACGGATAAAACTTTCATGTGAGCCTGTAACTTATGGTATCAGGATATGAATTAATCCCGTAAGAGCCGATATTGCGAAAGTTAGAAGCGGATTATTTACCCCCTCTCTATTGGTTTTTTATATGGCTTCGTATGTATGAGTTTGTCTTGTTTTTGTGTAAGGGTGTTTGTTTTTGATGTATTGTTTTGTTCGGTTTAATTTGTTTTAGGTCTTTTTTGTTTGAAATCAACTGTTTAACATGGAATCTTTTTCTTTTATTTCAAGTGATGACACCGTTCATCATAATAATATGCTTCCTCAACCAGACTTTTTAGCAATGTATTTTTAAATATTGGAAGGACTGCGCAGTGAATAATGGCGAACTTTTGATAAGAAGTAATATTTAAGTATTTATTCGTGACTCGAAGACACCTAGGTCCCTAGGTCGTAGGTTATCGGAAAAACAGTACTTTAGCCTACACTTGTTGATGGCGCTGAACATATTTATGCTTAAACTGAAGCTGGATTTACCACAAGTTCAATAAGTAGCATTCATTTAAACGTACGGACGCAATATCGGTTATGAACTTACGATTTATTCGATCTAATAGGTATAATCGATCTCATAACATTGCTTACCACCATAAAGTTGACTGTCTCTTGCACGTCGTAAAACGGCAAACCTGCACTACACTACTCGTGAAGTTAATCGAAGCTAAGCGAATGCGAGAGTATAGAAGGGCATTTCGGTTCGCTTCCTGCAACCTCGTCGGCTCGCTTCGGGCGACTTTCTTTTTACCCGACTGCCTCACAAGGAGGCTAAAGATTTTCGAGATTATCATCATCATCATTCATCATTTCAGCCGAAAGACGTCCACTGCTGGGAATAGGCCTCCCCCAAAAGGAGGGGATTTGCCATAATCGCCACGCTTGGCAGGTGGGTTGGCGATCGCAGTATGGTGTTAAAAATGCATAGAGAACGCTGCTGCCCATTCCCTAGGAAGTCCTTTAGTCGCCTTTTACGACACCCACGGGAGGAAATGGGGTGGTTTACGTCCGGCACCATACGGAACACACGTAATCGAGAGTATGTATATATGTATTTATGTCTATTTCTTTGGTACGCTCTGTAGCCTAATCGGCTTGAGGGATTTTTAAATATGAGGTGTTATTGGATTCGATTTTATTGTGGGAATGGCATTGGCTATTTAATATTAATATGTTGCATTTGCAAATAAAAAAGGGAGGGGAAAGTTTTCTTAAAAATAAATTACAACAATATTGGTATCAAATAAAAGGTAGTAATGAACAATTCCAAATATTAGTAAAACTAAAAAGCTTGAAAAAAAGTAAATTATTTAAAAAAACAAAGAACCCGTCAGTATAGACATAACTGAAAAGAGAAAAACAAGCATTATAATATATATAATTTTGGTATTGCAGGCGGGAACAAACCAATAACCTGAAATATGGTATAACTTTGGTTTTTCCGCGCTTGCAATACCAAAATTCAAGAAGACAATCAAATCAATCAATCAATTCAAGATTCAAGTTATGTTTTTGCAGTCGGGTTTTGTATTTTTTTTTTTTCTGTCGGTTTTTGCGCCCTAGTATAAGGACTCGAAGCGTCCTGTAGTTGTTTGCACGAGTGTATAGTCTAGCATACTTCGGACTTGGGTCTATTTCGATCAGTAGCTCATCGAAGCATCTACGCGAGTAGTGTAGTGCAGGTTTTAAGGTATATTTGTCTATGTGATAGTTAGATAGCTTCAACCTTAGTGAAATTTCAGTTTACGTACCTATAAAGGGTGTATCTATTCAAACATGAAATATTTTAAGAGATACACCTTTAAGTGGTAAAGAAGCCACGAAAACGATATTTTTTTACAATCTGAGTATATTATTTCACAAAATTAAATAATTTACTTGATTATGATGATTAATTATCAAAAGGCACCGCGCTCGTGCCGCCACCGTCACCACGTCCGGGCGGGACATTCATAGAATAAAAAAAAAATAAGTAAGTAAAGGTTTTTTTGCAAAATATCTCAAGCAATTTTAAAATTATAATAATTATGTAAAAATATAAAACGCTCCTATGGCTTTTTTACCACCAATAGATGTTTCTCTTAAAATATTTCGTGTATGAATAGATACAAGTTATATACGTTATTTTCCTTTAGTTTTTGAATTGTTGTCAAAAGTGATAAAGCCATTACGTAGTTAACTATATTTAATTATGAAGTATGTATTTTTTTGCCAAATTCTATTGCACTGGTAATCCAAATATCTAATTTTAGAACACAATCCAAGATTTTTTTTAAAGAATTCCTTTAGAGCAGACACATGGATGGTTGTAAGACATTAACATAAAATCATCTCAATATAACATTGTAGGTACAATGTAATGCATTAAATTCACTTCTTCAACCTGTATTTCCAAATAACTAAAGTAAAACCAGGTGTGATCCAAAGTTTCGTAAATAAATCTTAGTACAGAAAGATTAGGGACATTGAAGGCCTGATGAAAGGTCCATATCTTTCCCAACTTTCTAGTTTTCGTATCATATAAAATACTTATCGTATCTAATACCTTCTTAAACTTGGAGGATTTGGAAAATTATTATACGAAAAGATAAATTTCGAGGCCTGGCCTAATATTGATTCGGGCTTGGAACTGAGAAAATATTGTTTTATTACTGAAAACGGAGTAACTGAGTAGTACCATGTTTGCAGCATAATCTAAAGTGAATAATGGACCCTGGATATTAATATTATTTTATAGGCACTGGAGAAAAATAAATCCAATCGATATAAAACTTAAAAATAATTCCAATTGATATCGACAATCCTAAACTTACATTCGCATTTGAATATATTTTTTTGTTACGCTTTCACGGCTAAACAGCTGAACCGCTTTCGATGAAATTTGGTATGTGGATACTTTGAACTTGGGGAAGGACATAGGCTTTTTATCGACATCGACAGCGGCTAGTTAACGATAGTATTCTTTTATTTAAGAGCGATGTTTATAGACGAACCATTTTAGTTATTAAAGCAGAAAATCTAAGCGAGCATGTGTTGCATGGATTCAAAATATGACATGATACTTTTGTTTAGGTATGTTATTATTAATGTAAAGTATTGATATCTTTAGAAAATTATATTACTGAACTTTCTCTCAGACATCAAAATGTCACCGTTTTCTCACGCATTATCAAAGCTAACTTTCTCGCAAATTCTTACCGAAGAAAAGCAATATTCAAATCAACATTCATACAGGCACACCATTAAATAATTAATTTTACTGTTAAGTAGATACTCAGCAAAAACCAATTCAGAAACGAAGTTACGCGTTCATTAGTAAATTAACATTTTGAATAATTCTCGTTAGCCAATATCGCGGCAACATGCAACGGTGGCCCGTGAATTACGGAAAATTAACGCCGATATTTTTACGGTATAAAATCTGGATAATTGCACGGAACAATGTACAGAAATGTCCGTACGAGGGACGCTGCGGGTACCGTAATGCAGTATTATGCTAATAGTGCCTGCCTAAATAAACCCGTGCGGGAAATATGAGAGCCGGCTTCCGGACAAATTACACAGAGTCTCGACTAATAAAGATGGTAATACTGGCCCAAACAATTTGTAGTTACTGCCCGTTGTAGCGCTGTATATGCGTTCTGTTCATGCATAGTTATTTCAGAGCTGAGCATTACGGAGCCAGCTAGTCGGAAAGCTTCGTAAGGACCTATCCCACATGACCGTTGAAAGTTTTCTTGCGTTATTGTATGCACCTTTGCATTTGAATGTGAGCGAATGCATACATTTTGTAGTAAATGAGATCAGTATACAACGTGGAATCTTTTTCATTTTCTGCTCTCGGTGTTGTGATATGCATGATATGACTAAGGTCTAGTGAATCACCAGTCAGACCCAGAGCTCCCGGGTTCGGTTCCCAGCGGGGGTAAAATTCTCTGCTCGATTTGGTTGATGGTAGGGCTTGTTTTAAGTCCGCCTGGCTATCTACCACCATCTTATCTAAGTCTGTCGCCATAACAACAATGTTAACAGCATTTGTTGTGTATCGGCAGTTAGAGGTAAGATAGCCAGTTCCTCTGTGGTTGAGGATTCCGGGTGAAGCTCGGTTTCACCTTTGGCCTTATCATCACTTACTTTCAGGTGAGATGAAGACCCAGAGCTTCCAGGTTACACCGTTGTGGAAAAAAAAGTTGTTTTTTTAATTGCAATTTTAGTTCAGAATCCTACTCCGCCCCTGCTTTTACGACTAAATAAATCATCGATATATCTCTATTATAAATGTAATTTTATCATTATTTTTTAATAAACATAATCCTTCCGGAATAAATTCTCTAGATGATGACGAAAACTGCATCAAGATCTATTGTGTGGTTCAGAAGAACAATGCGGTCACAAGTCAGACATGAAAAGCGACTTTAATTTATAATACGTATACGTGTAATAGATATATCCAAACTACATATAATTATTAATATAATAATAGATCTCCGTGCAAAGTTCATGTTCAGCTCGTAATTTTCAAGCTTCGGTATGCTTGCGACAAGTGAATATTTGCATGAACTTTGGAGAACGGCCGCTTTACGTGTCCTACAAGATACGAAGAGGTTTTGATGAGTACACAGTACAGACCTTCCTTAGTAGCCACTGTATACGGACTTATTTAGAGAATTCTTTATTGTTACAAAATTAGGTACAATTTAAAGTTTTGACGTGACAACGTCTAATAAATCAATGAACGCCGGCTGCATGCACGAAAAAGGATGACTCATTGTCCCGTTACGCTCATTGTCCCGTTACGCTCATTGTCCCGTTACGCTCATTGTACGCTTGCGCCGCATCAATGTTTTGTTATGACGTTGTCACGTTAAACTATCGTCCGTAAACCAAATTTACAGACAACCTATTTTTTTTACTTCTGTAATGGTCCCCTTCATGACTTAATGCCATAGGCATTCTCTACCAGTCAACCAAGGGTAGTAAAGAGATAAGATGGCAGGTGCTCTATTTAAGAGGAGTTAATAATAATAATAATAAAAATATTAAAAATATAACAAATAAAATAGATACACAAGTACACAAATATGTTATATACTTATAAGCATACAAATTACTAAACTAAGTTAACCGTAAACAAAAGTTACAGCATTTATATTCATAATCACATACATACATAAACTTACGCTTTCTCCCCATGGGGGTAGACAGAAACTATAGAACTCCACCTGCTACGCTCCTTTTGCTTCATTTACGTTTCATATATCTAGTCATTCACGCACGGTGGTTGCGAGTGTTACGCACCTGACCTTCCTAGGGCTTCCCCTCCCGGCATTTTCACTCACATCTTTTACCTTTTGTTAGTTATAATTTTTATGATATTAATTTTATTTTCTGTGATTAATATAAAGGAGGTGTTTTTTTTTCGGCCCAAACTTGTACCGAGGTACAAATTAAAAGTTAAATTCCTTGGAATAAATTGTGTTATTAGCAGTATTTCAAATCCTCCAATATTCGATAGATTAAGAAATAAACGAATATAAAAAAATCACTACCTCACGTCTTATCTGCGTATAACGAAACGGTAATAACAGCAGTGACAGCGGTCAAACTATTCCATCTGTCAAATTATTACATCGGAATCGGTGATTGTAATCGGCCCGGTTGTTGGACATTTCGGTCAGTTTACGATAAATCGACACGATATTATAACCAGTATTATAAGGTGCTCTGTGATTATAAGACGACAATCAAGTCATGTTTATAGTCAGAATAATAATATTGATGCATACATTATTTTTGTACTTAAACCATTGCTGCAGGCTGTTTTTCATTGTGAAGGCTAATAAGTAGTAAAGACAACGTTACAAGGTATTAATAATTAGAGTGTGTATGCTAATGGGAATTAAGTTGATAATTATTTGAAATAAAACCAATAACATGTTTATTATTTTCTTTTATTCCATTTCCTCATTTTCAATATCTTCTCTAACTAGGATATAGTCTAGGAAGGAGGCAGGTGCTGTAATATCCCGATGATGTCGAGCCCACCCCATATACCAAACAATAGTCATGATGTGAGCACAGCAACCCACAGTACGTTTTCCAATAATACAGTTACAGTAATAACCGTGGATTCTGTGCTCCCAACTGTTTTGTTGCATATTTAATCAAACATATGGTTCTAACAATACTTAATGTCATCGTAATAGATATAACGGATCATAAGAAGTGGAAGGTTGAGGCTGAGAGGTTGAGGGTTGCGGCTGAGAAGTTGAGGGTTGAGGCTGAGAGGTTGAAGGTTGGGACTGTGGGGATGTGGGTTGAGGTTGAGAGGTGGAGGGTTGGGTCTGTGAGGTTGAAGGTATAAGGCGAAGTTGTTGAGTGTTGATGTGCAGGAGGTGCAATTCTGTTCTGATCCTGCTGTTATGCTCGTTGAACATTTCTACGAGCTGCGAGCCAACACTATTTTCAGGTTGTATCTAAAAATGTAAATATGAATGCTTTTAATAATTGAAAAAACGTGGATAAGTTATAACTTATATGACATGACATAGAATAGACTTAGTCAAGTGGTACTAAGTAGATTTTAACATGTTAAATTAATTTAATATTGCAAAAAATGTGAACAAACTATACAATAACACAATCAATGCTAATAAAATACTACGCTGAAGTTATCAAGTAAGTCTGTCATTCAATGCTATACGTCATACCTGCAGAGGCAATATACGGCGATTTATATCATATTATCATCATCTCTCAGGACCATTGGGCAATGAATGAGAGTGGACTTTTGACATGAGACACATGGACCTGCAGAGACTGCTCTTGTTTCGAAGGCAATTGATTTGCGACTGTTGTAAAGCAGTTTCCACACAAATGGCTATTGTAGTCAATCTGAAAAGAAAATATGACATTAAATATAAAACTTCCAATTCTGTAGTAAGGTGTATCATAACTTGTTTTACTTTAATAGACAGAAGTTAAAGCACTGTTTTAACAACTTTGACTGCCAATTTCAGTTATGGTATAATACTGCATCTCATCATTCAACACACTATTACATAGAGAGTACTGCTTTGTTGTATACCTCAGATACACTAAAAACAAAACAAAAAATATAGTTAGCTCAAAGCAACTTTACAAATATTTTTTCAATATCAAAGATTTTATAACCTCTAAAGGGTACCATTAACTTGTTAATGTTTTAGAAAAAAATGTGATAATGTCCATTACTTACACAAAGCCTAAGTGAATAGTCCGATTATTCAGAGGCCAGAGTATAATAGCACAGTTGTCGAGCTCCAACGAAAGAACGATCGCAACCAAATCACAAAGTCAAGTCCAAATGGGTTAGCCAGGTCGTCAGGATAGAAGAAATCAATTGAAAGTCCAGGAAAGAATAGCTAAATCAACAATATAGAAATCACACACACGAAATAGCACTCCAGAGACGGGAAACCAGAAACGGAATGACATTCATGGTAAATAACAACAAATGATACAAAAAATTGATAATTGTCGTCCTTGGAGCACAGTCTTTTGGCATCTCATTAAGCTAACCAAACGCATTAAATAATCTGAAATGTGAATTATATGTATTTTTTTAATAATTGTTCACTAAATGTTTCACAAGAAGAATGTGCTAGCCAAAAAATCGTTTTTAATACAAAAATATAGATAATAATCAGTTTAGTTTAGGTTAATTTCTTTTTGTTATGTTTAATATAATGAAGTTACGAAACGCATCATCGGGAGAAGTATATCAAGAGATTGCCAG
The DNA here is from genome assembly GCA_947523025.1 of Dryobota labecula. Taxonomy (NCBI): domain Eukaryota; kingdom Metazoa; phylum Arthropoda; class Insecta; order Lepidoptera; family Noctuidae; genus Dryobota; species Dryobota labecula. The sequence goes on along the minus strand of OX383287.1, from coordinate 25,618,998 downwards.
ATTAAAATTCTAGGTTGCAAGTTATTAACATCTTTGAACGACAATTTCAGGTGGTACAAATGTATAAAAAAATCCAATATATTTTTTTTCCGATTCTGTCACATTTTTCCTGTATTTTGGTATCTTTGTTCTTAAGGTACATGGTTTGGCCATAGTTGTATGGAAAAAAAAACACTTCCTTTAACTCACACACTGACTTATTATATGTTTTTTTTTTTTTTTTTGAAAATCATATACAATGTTTGTAAATATGTGAGCACCATGTACCTATCGCATTTATTAATTTTTCTGTCATTACTTCACTTTTCATTCTTTTTACCAATTGTGGTAAGTAATTTTTATTTTTATTCTAGGTACATCGTCTTCACCTATAATTATTAATTAATGTATACAAACTATTGTTAACATTTTAAAAGAGTAAGTATGGAGTTTCTTGCCCATTCTTCTCCATACATAACTACCTTTTGGAAGGCGCAACTAGAATCAATTCAAAAGTGCATCTTCGTGCCTATTTAAAATAAATGATTTGACTTTTACTTTGATTTGCCGTTCATTCATCCTCTCAACATGACCAAATCATTTAAGCATACTCTTTTAAATTTTTGTGACATCTTTTAAACCGCACCGTTGCCGTATCATATAATTTTTCAGCCTATCATTCATATTCACGCCACACATGCTTCGCAAGGAACGCATTTCCACAGCATTTATTCAACTTTCATGCTTCTTTTGCTACACCCAACATTCACTTCCATACATAAGTATATGCACTAGCACACCATTGTGAACAGCCAGTCGAGCCTTTTTATTCAAAATAACTGTGATCAAAATACTATATAAATTATATATTACAATAAATCCAAAAATAGACATAATTTTGAACGTGTCTGATAAAATTTACCTAATTACAGCTAAAAAGATTCGGATACTATCCTAAAGAAGACGAGAACACTGACCAATTTTAAAGGGCCTTACTCCCGAAAACGAGTATGATTTTGTTTCCGATTCGAACTCGTTTCTGATCCGAACTCGATTTAAAACATTCCCGAACCAATTCGAATCGTAAACTAAGATCGACATGGTTCGAGTATTATCGGCGTTGTTATGCCGTTACTGCTCGATTTTGGGCCAGGACATTGATGGTGGTAGTGAAAGTTTGCCTCAACAGCATGATACGACAATTACATTGGCGCGAGTGCCACCGGCGCTCTTACCGAGTAGTGAACCAATATGCAAGATAACGAGTGCGAGTGAGTTACCGTGCAGTCTAGTGCAGCGACGTCAGTCAACACAACCAAGCAATATTTTTTTAGACAAATGTAAACAAACTGAGGCTGCGGGGCGTTTATTATCATATTCTGAAATGGCTAGTAATGGCACTGAATGGAAGGTACCTGATGGGGATGGTCAATGGATCTTGGTTCAGAAGACACGATTAAGAAATAGGCTAATTACAAAGAAAGGAAATGCAGTTGTCGAGTCACAGGACAACGTGAAATTTAAGGCGGCAGATACTAAAGTACCGTTGTTTATTTCTAACGTCCATACTGATGTATGTGAACAGGACATTATTGACTATGTTCGCAACAAAACGGGAGAAACGATTACGTTGGTGAAACTAAAAATTAAAAAACAAAAAAGCTATAATGCTTACAAAGCCTATGTTGTGAAGCATAAATTGGATATATTTTTAGATGAGAAGCTGTGGCCATCAAGCATTTCCTTTAGGCGCTTTGTCAACTTTGGGGAAAGGAGGAATGTGAAAACAGATTCAAAAAGTGTGGCTAATATTAATGATGATTTAAATGGATAAAGAAGAAAATAAATGTTCCAGTAAACTTATTAGTTATAATTGTAAGTCTGTCAAGAGATCCTGGGAGGGTGTTCGAGCCCTGTGCCAGACTGCTGATGTGGTGGCACTACAGGAGACATGGCTCCTGCCACACGAGTTACCTGTGCTGAGTACTATCCACGAGGAGTTCAGTGGGACGGGAACCTCTGCCGTGGACACGTCGGCGGGCTTACTCACGGGCCGCCCGTACGGTGGTGTCGCGATATTATGGCGAAAAAGTGTGTTCCGTTCAGTTTCAGTGATTAACTGTGATAACGTTCGTGTGACAGGGATAAAGATAATCGTGAGTAATAGAAACATAGTCATTCTTAGTGTTTATATGCCAGTAAACAGGAGTGATAATTTGCCGGTATTTACAGACTGTCTTAGTACGATACAGTCTGTGATTGAAAGGGAACAAATATGCGGAACGGAGGCATTTTTTGTGTTAGGAGACTTTAATGTGCATCCGAAAGAATTATTCTTTAATGAATTAGTTGCTTTTTGTAACGATAACGCGTGGTGCTGTGCGGATGTACATATGTTTGGGTTGCAGTCGGGTACCTATACGTTTCGTAGTGAAGCTCATGGGTGCGCGAGGTGGTTGGATCATTGCATTACAACACAATCTGCAGTTTCCACCGTTAATAAAGTATGGGTTCAAGAAGATGTGTACTGGTCTGACCACTTCCCACTTATAATAGAATGTTATTTGTATAAAGTTAATATTAAATACGAATATAATTTAAATAAAGACGATCTCAGGCGGCAAGTAATCTGGGGAGAAAGACAGCCTAATCAAATACAAAAATATCACGAATTATGTAATTATAAACTTCGAGCAGTTTTTAATAGACTTCCCATTAGCATTAGGACAATGTTGTGATTCCGTATGCCGTAATTCAGATCATTACGTAATTATTAATGAGTTATATGATGAAATTGTTTCTGTATTGTCGGAGGCTGCAATGAAGACATATCATTGTAAAAAGTTTGGAACCAATTCTTATCATATGATTGGGTGGAATGATTACGTCGCCGATGCGCATCGAGACGCTCGCACAAAATTTAAAATATGGGTGCTAGCCGGTAGGCCCACAAGTGGTATAGTGTGTGACGAAATGACTGACACAAGAAAAATATTTAAGTCCAATTTAAAATCGTGCCAAGATCGACAAGAACAATAAAAAATGAATGTTCTTGCCTCAAACCATACGGAAAAAAAGTTTAAAGATTTTTGGAAAAATGTTAATCGATCAAATGTGAAAACAAGCCTCCCGGTGAACGTTGACGGCGTGAGCGATCACAAAACTATTGCTGACATTTTTAAGGAACAGTTTACAATCCCGTCGTCCCTGGGTCCGTCGTCAGCGAGTAATGTTCACGATGTGAGTGCCGTCATGACTGATCGTAAGACGTTCTTTACTGCAAAATGTATCAGAAATATAATAAACCATATGCAACGTGGAAAATCGCCCGATCATGACGGCCTCAGCATTGAACATTTTAAATATGCTGGTGTTCATTTGCCGAGTGTGTTGTCCATGTTTTTTAATTTTTGTATGTCCCATTCATACCTACCGGAGCCGCTCATGCGTACTATTGTGGTACCTATTTTAAAAAATAGAACGGGTGACTCATCTGACAGGGCTAACTACCGGCCCATTTCACTGGCCACCACTGCAGCCAAGGTGCTTGACAGCATGCTTAATGCGAACCTTACGAAGACAGGCATGATGCCCAGTTTGGGTTCAGAGCAGGGTTGTCTACTGAGAGTGCCATTTTAAGTCTAAAGCATGCTGTCGGGTACTATACAGCGAGAAGGACGCCGGTATACGCGTGCTTCCTAGACTTGTCAAAGGCTTTTGATCGTGTCACATACGACCTTCTCTGGGAGAAGCTAGGCAGCGCGGGTGTGCCAGGGTAGTGTATCTCTCTCCTGAGGTATTGGTATGCAAACCAGAAAAACCATGTGAGATGGGCTGGGGCGCTGTCGGATGAGTACAAATTGGAATGTGGCGTTAGGCAAGGTGGTTTAAGCTCACCTCTATTGTTTAACGTTTATGTTGACCAGCTTGTCAAGAGGCTCTGTAGCACACATGTCGGCTGCCACATTGATGACACGTGTTTTAACAATGTTAGCTATGCAGACGATATGGTGCTGCTGAGCCCCTCCATAAGTGGACTTAGGAAACTTTTGTCTATTTGTGAGAAGTACGCGGAGGCGCATGGGTTATAATATAACTCTAAAAAGAGTGAAATCTTAGTATTTAAATCAGGCAAACAACAGCCTACCCATGTGCCTCCTGTATTTCTCAATGGAATAGCCCTAAAGCAGGTTCAAGCTTTTAAATATCTGGGTCACATTGTGACTAGTGACCTCAGGGACGATGAGGATGTTGAGCGGGAGCGCAGGGCTCTGGCGGTGAGAGCTAATATGCTCACACGCAGGTTCGCACGGTGCACGAGAGAAGTGAAAGTTACGCTATTCAAAGCTTATTGCCAATCCTTCTACTCAAGCGGCCTGTGGGTGAGATATACGCAGCGAGCCTACAGAGCCCTGCGCACGCAGTACAATAATGCGTTCAGAAGGTTGTTAGGTCTACCGTGGCGGTGCAGCGCGTCTGGCATGTTTGCTGAGGCGCGCACAGATGGTTTTCAGGCCATCATGCGCAAAAACGCAGCTTCCCTGCTAGCCCGTATACGGGGTAGCAACAACGGCATTCTGAAAGCATTAGCTGTACGTTTTGAGTGTCCCTTTCAAAACCAGTGGGTCAAGTCTTGTGTAGGTGTGGCGAGTCATGCCAAGTAAACTTAGCTCGGTAAATGTGAATTAGGTTTAGGTTTAGGTTAAGTTTTCTATGGGTCTATGCCACCCGAAATAAAGTTTTTATTATTTTATTATTATTATGCGTATCCGGCGGATTACGACATCTTCAAGTGCTCTATGTCTTTGGTTAGTAATTTTTAGGTAGTTGAATTTTTTCATTTTCCCGTGTAAAAAACGATACCCTAGTGCTTTTTTTCTTTCTTTTTTCTAAAATCTCACTCGATCTGTATAAAGTAGCTTCTTTGATATCGTGTAATTTTGATTCAACAACTCGATATCTATCTGTCAGATGGCGTGTGGAGTACGAACTTTTCGATCCTAACGAATCTTTCGATCGAAGTTAGTTTCGCTTCGAACCACCGCACGATCGTGCGCTAGTGTCGGATTCAAGAGTATGGATCGGCATTTATTTCGACTCCAATTCGATTGATTCAGAACTCGATGCCGTCGGGATTAAGGCCCCTGGTTCATCTGTTTCTAAAACAAACACCTATAGTCAGATCTTGAAAACCGACAAACACATCATCGATAGCATCATATTAGTGCTATAAAAAGGCCTGGAAACTGAATAGGCAAGGTCAGTCAGTCAGCAAGTGACATAATCGTGTGCGTCGATGGATGAAGGCTGCCACAGATGTGCACTGGCGGAGATAATCGCACACATGCGTTTTTCCTGTTACAGCATGTGTAGGTGCGAAAATGTAATCTATATTTTTTGTCTATTTAAACAAAATATTTTGAAGAAAAACTTCTGCTGAACCCTTTGAGAAATGTAGGCGTCATGTTATGTAATTAATATCGTACCATTGACGTTTAGTTTAGGAAAATATTGATAACTAAAATAATATCGTCTAAATAACGAGCCCACAAGTAAAATGGTACAACGGGAAGGCAGATAAAGCAGACTCATAAGCCCCTAAACAATCAGCGATGGATATTACTATATAGAAACCCCACTTCAATAACAATACTAAAACCTCACAGGACTGAATATAAAATAACATGCAAAAAAATAGCATGGCTTCATTCCGGCTCCATGAAATTGTACAATCCGATTGAATTTGATCTTCAATGCACTTCAATGGAATAAGAATATACGTAAAATAAAATAAATAGAGGAGAAAGAGTGAACCGTTTTTATTAGAATCGGTATCTAACGCCATTGGATCCAGATTTAATCCCGATTTTTCCATTTCCAATTAGCACATTCTGTGGACACTACAAGATCATACGAACAAATCCGGACTTAGAGGGACTTGGTACAATTACTCCGTAGAACTCGTGGACTTAGTAATTAGACAGATAATTGTTCCAACAGATGCTATCCGGGTTTGCACATACAACGTTAGGATGCGAGTGTAATTACTGTTTTAGATTAAATTCTGACTTTAAAGGAATGTTTTGGTTTGAAATCTAAAGAATTTGTTCCGTGTCGTGGCGGGAATCGATGCTGGAGCTTTCCGACGGTCTCGTTTGTCGTAATAGAATCATGAACGTGTGTTCGGGAATGCTCATGGATTTTCTTTAGTGCTTGGGGACTTGAGTTTTTAACAAACTGCAACATGGATTCATTTATTTTTGGCTCGCATCTAACCTAATAAACTTAATACTTTAACTTAATTATCAAATACAGTGATCAAAAATCAAACAAAAACTAAACTAATTTCAACCGAAATCACAGTCGATCTGATGAAAACTTTAGGGACTCTACGAACTAAGATAATATCATTACGTTTTATCAACTCCAGAATCACTGGAACGAAATCATTAACTACCAACAAAGTCTTGGGGAAAGTAACACAAATAAAACATACGTTCGAAGGACCGAATTTCATTAAGAAACTTTCTGAAGGAGTCAATTGCGTCGCGATACTTATCTCTCTTTGTAACCGGTCCATTTCATTAACCACAAAATGATCTGTCAAAGGAGGGCCGAAAAACGGCCGCCGAAAGCTATTGTGAACATAAATAAACCTGCTACCCAAAAGTACGAAACGCAAATGTTTTCCAACCGTAAACTATTTGATTATCCTTTGAATTGAACCGAAGGTCTTTTGTCCCATTTCCACGTCAATACACATTGGAAAAAAAAGAAACTCGTATATTTGCGGAGGTCAGATTCTGAGTAAACTAAGAAACTGTGGCGGATGGAGAATTTTATGCAATCCAAATTTTTGGTGCCACAACGATTTTTGATTGTTAATAACCTATTTGAATAAATTGTGTCAAAGATTTATAGTTTTCTTTGAGGTACACGCGGCTACATATCGAGCTATACATTTCCAGTATAATCTGACCTCTCATTGGAAATCCCGTACAATGCAGCTTATACTCAGCTTAAATTGGAAATGTATAGCTTGATATGAAGCCGTGGGTACACACATTGTTTATAAAAATAAAAAAAATAAAAAATTGGTGACTAATGTAAGGCTAAAGATTTTGAGCTTGGGATTAAAATAATAAATAATAATAATTTATTTAATTCAGACATTCACAGTCCATAGACACACACATACATTCAAATTATAAATTATAACTATACTATTTAAAAAAAAAAACAAAATTAAACTGTTATTAATAAAATTTCGATTCTTTGTTCATTAAAAATAATAATTAAAATTACAAAAATTTCAGAATTGTAAAATAAAATGTCAAAATATTATAAAATTAAAAACTTTATAAATTGTAACCAATAATAATAAGATATCAAAAAATTTAAATTAAAAATAATTATTTTAAATTTTTATCTGCCCCAAGCCCGATATAAGCATGCATACTGTTACATAAAAGATTTTATCCCTCTAGAGGTAATGGAACAAAGCCTTCATGCAAGGTGGTTACGTATCGAAATACAAGGAAACAATAAACTGTTTGAAATAACATATATTTAAAAAGAAGCACATAAGCGTGTGCTTGGGTGCATGTAAGGCCTGCCAGTGCTGCATTAAGTAGGACTGTATAAACGGATGGTAGATAAAATGGATTCTATAGAAAAGCTATGGTTACCCTTATAGATACCTTTTAAGCCCTGAAAAATTATAAAACGTACTTTTATGTGAAGCAAGAAAACACTTCTCTCTCTCTTCTTTTATGTGAAGCTTGCCAGGAGGTCCGAACACGGCCGCGTTGTTTTGTAAAATGTGTGGCAAAAATATAAAACTTTAACCCACAATTAAAGAATTTTCAATAACCTGACCCACCCCGATCACATATTTTTTTCACTTTGCTATTAATCTAGTCCTACCTAATCTCAAGCCCACAACCATTAGCTTAGGTAATCTCAAAAGTTTAATAGTGCAGCAAAGCTAGTGAGCTATTATCCGATATTAGTGTCAAAACCTCTTGCTAGATAGAACTTTGCTCCTTCGACAGCTATTAGTTGCAAGTTCCTTGGGGTGATAACTTACGTAGGTTTCATAGAACTTAGTATGTTCTAAGTAGGTATATACCCGAATAGCAATATGTAATCTCAGAGTGTTTACCGCTATAGACGTGGACTTTATGTTTTTCAAGTTTGTGCTGGGGCCCGCGGATAGTATAAATAACGCGAGGCGTACACCTAATCTGTCATCGGCCGAACTATGCTTGTACGTCGTCGGCCAAACTTGGACGATCGAATCAAATATAATAATAATACGAAGGTAAAAGAGTGAGTGCGTACATCTAGTCATCGGACATCATCGGAAATCATGTCACTTACTCTCTTTTACATAATTACGTTCAGTTTGATCGGGCGGGTTCAACCGATGACCTACGAGCATAGTTCGGCCGATAACGGATTAGGTATATGCGAGCCGAGACGTTGATGCGATTGACAAGTACTAGGGAAACATGAAACGCAAAAGACAACACATTATATGAACAGAAAAGCGATTATGCCTATGAAGGAGATGGAGCAAAGTTTAACACTCCTATCACTCATAACTCCTTATATATAATTTCATCTTTTTTAAATGTTTCATGTATAGAATTATAAAACATTTTATATTAAAAATAACTTGAAGATTGAGACACATTTCCGCGCGTCCACGTTTCTTTGTGTCCTGGCAATGCAATGCCGCTACCTAATTCCAGCATCTTTGTATCTCTTTTACATACAAAAAACCCAATAACAAACATCTTAATTCCTTACAAATGTGAAAAGTCAAATTACATTTTTACTCCCATCGATACACAAAACATAAAATCCGAAAAAGAACTTTCATTTCTGGCTCACGTAAAGTTATAATCTCCTCCGACTTTGAGCGAGATTGGTTCCATTAATTCGTGTATGAAGTAAAAGGATAAGCTTTTAATGCCGTAATTCCGGAATATGGCCTGTATGGATGAAATTGTGTTCAGCGATAATGTTAATAATAAAAACCTCTTATTTTGTTAATCGATGAAAACGTGATATAAATTAGCTGTCTAGGGCCTGTATTCTAAAATGATACTCAGTTATGATGATAATGATACTCAAAACGATGATGGAAAACATCGTCAGGAAGAAATGCTTGCGATCGTTTACCAAATTACAATCGATTGATAGTTGTAAACCAGTATTTAAGGAACATAGTCTGCTCACTCTACCGTCTATGTACACATGAAATGGGAGTGTTTGTCCGCTGTAACCTGTATTTATTTGAAAAACTCCGCTCGCGTCGTTATCAGAATACCATTCATGTTACCTCTCATAAAACCGCATTTTTCGGCAAAAGTGTGCTAGGTATGGCCCCAAAAATATATAATAGTATACCAGCAGCTATTAGGAATAAAGAGTGTCTGGGAACTTTTATGAAGTCTTTATTAAATTCCTTTTAGATAGACGTTACTACTCCATCACTGAGTTTCCTACTGATAAACAGAGGTATGACGATTCCGACTTGCTAATTAAATACTTATGATTGAATGATTTTTTGTTTTTGTAATCTATTAACATGTCACCTTAATTGTAATTGCTTGTTTATGTAAATTGGCAAAACATAGTGCACATATTTTAGAGAATATATTATCTGTAACCATACCTATGTTTAACAAAATAAATGATTGATTGATTGAAACCGGTGTTTGGGATTTTGAAGAAAACCACCATATGCACTTGAATGTTTATATTGAGCACTGTTTCACACTATTTAATTACAGACAATATTGTAAAATATCGTTAAAATATTTAAGCGCACTAATAGACGTCTGCACTCTGTCCGTTGTGAAGTTAGAAGGGCCGAGCCAACCATCTGTCAAATTCTATTTATTTTGACAACTATGACATGACGTTGACATTACTAAACATTCTCGGGCCTCCAAAGAAAGGAATGCCACGGTAATTACTTAAACTGAGTTTACACAATAATATATAAAACTATTGAATATATATAAAGAACATTGAGTTTCATTTACATAGTTTAGATAACTAAGTTGTTTAAAAAGTAAATCTAATGAGTTTAGCATACTTGAGAATATAGAAGTTAGTTAAACAAACATTGCTAGGTAAATCTTAATCTAGGTTAAATCTAGGTCTTAGGAATAATTAGATAGGTACACACACTTATGAGTACCTATAGTATAGTAAGTTACAGATAGGTTTAACAATAGTAAAAAATACACAATAATAAGATAATTATTAGTTTCAATCTTTGCTTGGTAGCAATATTACTTTATTTACAGGTCTAGTAAATTCTCCTTTACTAGTTCGAATCTTTACAGATCTACATAGGCCATCAGTCTTGTTTGTGTTTACAGAGGTAATTCGACCTAAAGCCCATGAAGTGGGTGGACAAGCTTCATCTTTAATTAAAACTAAGTCTCCTATACTTAAGTTTTTTTGCACTTGTAGCCACTTATTTCTAGTTTGTAATTCAGATAAATAGCTAAAATAGAATTGTTTCCAAAATCTTTGTTTAAATTGTATTATTTTTTTGTATACATTGAGTCTAGATTCGTTAACATCTAGTACATTAGGTTCAGGTAGGTCAGTTATAGCAGTACCTATAATGAAATGAGCAGGTGTCAGGCAAGTTAAGTCATTAGGTAAATCAGTAATAGGATACAATGGTCTGGAATTAAGTATTCCCTCAATTTGAACCAGAATAGTATACAACAACTCATATGTTAATTTAGTGTTAAATAGGTGTCTCTTGAGGAGAGATTTCACAGCTTTAATCCCTGCTTCATATATCCCCCCCATGTGACTTGCAAGAGGACAGGTAAACTTGTATTCTATGTAATTCGTAGTACATAAGTCAATAATTTCACTGTAGCTAGTATCATTTTTAAACATTTTATAGAGTTCATGTAACTCAGTTTTGGAACCTTTAAAATTAGTTGCATTGTCTGTATATAAGCAAGTAGGTATTCCTCTCCTAGAAATAAATCTTTTAAGAGCACAAATAAAGGCTTGTGCGGATAGGTCAGTTACCAATTCTAAATGAATAGCTCGAGTAGCTAGGCAAACAAATAGGCATATATAACCCTTAGAATATTTACAGTTACGGGTCATTGAACTTCTTATAGCTATAGCGCCACTAAAATCTATCCCTACATGAGTAAAGGCACGGGTTAACGTGACTCTGGGAGCAGGAAGATCTGACATCTGCTGCCCACAGACCTTGCCTCTATACCTAGTGCATCTAACACAGGAATATAAGCATTTCTTTACTTCACCTCTACCATTGATAGGCCAGTATTTCAGTCTTATGTTACAGAGTGTGTTCTGAACACCCAAGTGCAGTAGCTTGAGGTGATAATGCTGTATCAAAATCTGTGTGATGTGGTTTTTGGCAGGAAGTATGATAGGATGTGCTTGATTGTATGGAATGTCTGAGTGCTGTATGCGACCACCAACTCTTAGTATGCCGTCTCCATCTAAGAATGGATTAAGTTTCCTTAGTGGGCTGGATGTGAATATGTAAGACTTTTGTGAATGTGAAGTCTGTGAGTTAGTAATATTTTTTATAGATTGTAGCTCATGCATTTCCTTTGAGAAAGAATGACTTTGTGTTGTGTAAACTATAAAATTGTGAGCACATTTTAGTTCTGTAACTGTCAAATGTGATGTATGTTTGTCATGTTTGTTTTTTTATATTATGTACAAATCTAAGTAGGTATGCGACAATTCTGATAAGCTTAGAGAAACTGGAGTGTTCTGTGAATTTTTCAAAGAAGAATAAATGATTGATGAGTGAGTCTGTGCAGAAATTGACTACTTTAACTTGTGAGGTTTGATTGTGTGATGTATTTATGTCTACATTAGGTGTCTGTGTCATTGAAGATGGCCATTGTGATTGATCTTGAGTCAGCCATGAAGGGCCTTGCCACCATAGTGTACAAGATTGAAGATCTTTAGGCATGACTCCCCGAGTGATCAGATCAGCTGGGTTTTGTTTTGAGTTTATGTAATACCAGTCATCACCACTAGTGGTGTCAATGACCTGCATGAGGCGGTGTGTGACGTATGTGTCGTGTTTGTGCTTGTATGGAGCTTTTATCCAGTGTAGTACAATAGATGAGTCTGTAAATAAATAAGTTTTCTCAATTTTAATTTTGTTATTTTTAGTGTTTAAGAACCTTTTTGTTAATTGGGCTAGCAAGAGCGATCCACACATCTCTAAGCGCGGTATAGATTGCTGTTTTTTGATAGGTGCAACCTTAGATTTAGCTGTAATTAGTGTGCAGGTTGCAGGTTTGTTAGGGTAGGTTGCTCTTAGGTACAGGCAAGCACCATATGCTTTGTGTGAAGCATCACAGAACCCTAATAATATTATTTGTGTAGGTATATCTGTAAAATAATATCTAGGTATGCATATAGCTTTCAAGCAGTGTAGTTGCTGAACATAGTTCTGCCAGATGACTATCGAGTCTTTTGAGATCAAAGAATCCCAGTCAATACTTTGTTTCCATATGTCTTGCATCAATATCTTAGCTAGAATAGTTACAGGTGCTAGGATACCTATAGGATCAAATATCTGAGCTATTTGTGAGAGTATGTTCCTTTTAGTGCAAGGAGCAGCATTGTAGTCAGGTATGCTAACCTGAAGTGTGTCTTGTGTAGGTAGCCATTGTAAGCCAAGCGTTTTGACAGAAGCTGATGTGAAATTGTATGTTTCTTGTGTAGCTGAGTTTACATTGTTATGTGAAGATTGTATATGTTTTGTGTTTTCTGTAGAACTTATGCCTACACATGATAGAATGTCAGTGTGGTTAGATGACCACTTGTGCAGTTGAAAACCTGCTTTGCTCAATAAGTCTATAAGCTCAGAGCATACTTGTTTACATTGTTCTAGAGTTTGAGTTCCATATAAATAGTCATCCATGTACCCAGAGCTTTTAATACAGTCAGCTGCTAGCGGGTGAGTATCTGAGTGTGTGTCAGCTAAATGTATCATTGTGCGACAAGCTAAGTATGGAGCACACTTTGTACCATAGCAGACCCTGTTGATCTCTAAGCACTTGAGTGGTTCAGATCTAGAGTCTCTCCATAGGATCCTTTGTAAAGATGTCTGTTGTAAGTTTATTTTTATAGCTCTAAACATTTTGACTATGCCACAGGAGAAAGCATATTTGTAAAGTCTAAATCTGAGGATAATTTCTAAAAGATCATTGTATATGTTCGGACCTTCATACATTATATCATTGAGTGATATACCAGTGGATGTCTTGGCACTAGCATTGAAGACTGTACGTAATTTTGTTGTGATACTGTCAGGCTTTATGACTGCTAGATGTGGCATGTAGTAAGCATGTGTATCTGTGGGTGAGAAGTCCTCTATGTAGTGAGCATGTCCTAACTGTATGAACTCATGTATGAACGCTTTATACTGTGTGTAGAGATTTGTATCTCTTTGCATTTTAGATTCAAGTTTTAATAAGCATCTATAAGCTGTGTTGAAAGAATTACCTAGATCTTGTATTCTGTCAACCTGTAGTGGTAGGTCCACTGTATATCTGCCTGAGTTGTCCTGTGTTGTTGTAGACATGTATAACTCTTCACAGTGTTTGTCCTCAGGTGAGAGTAGCTTTTTAGGAAGCAGCTCCTCTTGCTCCCAGAAGGATTGTAGTATGTCATCTGTTGATGAAGGTGTAGAAAACATGCTGGCATGCATGATGCGTTTTGGTGTATGTAGGTGAGTATCAGGAAGGTAGGAACCAGAAACAACCCATCCAAATAGTGTTTCAATTAGGAAGGGTAGGTGTGAACCAAGCTCTATTCGCCCAGTTTGCAGTGTAGCATAGAACACTTCAGCATTAAGCAGTAAATCAATAGAACCTGGCATGAAGAATGTGGGGTCAGCGAGTGATTGAGCTTGTTTGTGTGGTATATGCCATGTTTGTGTATGTACATGCGTGTGAGGTAGTGGCATTGAAATACTGTCCATGACTAAGAAAGTTTGATTGCTTTGATAGGTGTTGTACCGAGATGCAACATTCATGTTTACACTTACTTGAGTACGCTCTTGGCTATTGCCTACACCAATTATAAGGCATGATTGCTGATTGACCTGTAGTTCCAATTGAGTTGCAAGTCTGTGGGTCGCAACACTGACTTCACTTCCTGTGTCCAGAAGTGCTCGGGCAGTGATCCACCTGCCTGAAGCATGTTGAACCCGTACCAGAGCTGTGGAAAGCAACATTTGATATCTATTAGTGTTTGTTACTAATACTGTAGAAGGTGTAGTGAATGATGAGTTTGAAGATTGAGTGTGAGTTGGCTGTAAGGAACCTTGTTGTATGTGTGCTTGTGTAGTAGCTGTTGTCAAAGTGTTTGCTGTTGCAAGTGTAGAATCTACCGCCTGTTGGCTTTGTGACGAATTGTATGTCTGTTGACTGTGAGTTGGGATGTTTGCCTGTTGGCTATCAGTAGTTGTTATGTAATTAACCTATGGTTGAGGCCTGTCTTCATGTATGGATGTGTGATGTTTACCTTTGCATTTTAGGCAGTGAAATTTGGAGCACTTATGCTTGAATCTGTAGGGCTGTAAACAGTTATAACACATATATTTAGATTTGATCAGTTCAATGCGTTTCTGAGTAGTAAGCTCAAGATATGTAGGGCATTTATGCAAAGCATGACCGCTATTGCATAGAATACAAATTTCCCTGTTTGTTGTAGATGTTACATGGGAGACTTTAACATTTTGACTTTTATCATTATTAGATTTGGCATCATACATTAACTCGAAGGCTGTTCTGCGTTGGTTTAGGAAATCAAGCAGCTCGCTCAGGGAAGCAATAGAATTTTCTTTGCGATTGATCTCCCAAGCGGCTCGGAGTGAATTGTCTAATTTTTGTGTTATTAGAAAAACCAACAGTGCATCCCAGTGCTCCACAGGGAGCTGGATGGCTCTTAGGGAATCTAAACTTTGTTGTAGCAGAACTAAGTACTCTTTGAGGTTATTTCGATTGATAGTACTAAAGCTAGTGATACTTTTTAAGTGGAAGTTAACAATGATTGTTTGATTTTCATACCTCTTAGCTAGGATTTCGAGCGCTTTGGAATAATTCTCCTCTATGATGAGCAGTGAGGCTATGAGGCCCGCAGCCTCCCCCGTCAGCGCCGACTTCAGGTACTGCAGCTTGTTCACCACGGGCAGGTCGGTGCTTTCCACGGACGCGTAGAAAATGTTCTTAAACGCTGGCCATTGCCGGATGTCCCCATCGAACTTAGGGAGTTCCAGTTGAGGCAGCTTGACACGTGGCTTGGCGTGGTCGTAGTGCGTACAGTTAAATTGATCAGTGTGGCGTGAATGTGATGCTGCCGCCGCGGGTGTTGCAGGTGTTGGCGATCTTGCCGTCAAGGCGTTCATCATACATGCCTTTAGTCCATAGAATCTGTCCTCGAAGGTGCTCCGCTCCTCTTCGTGAATGTCTTGTCTGTCCGCGGCGTCGTCGATTGATTCGATTTGTAGCTGAAGTTCCTCGAACTGCTGAATCAATTGTTCTAAATCGCCTTGTCGGACTGTGATTTCGTTCATGGAGTGTCGATCTGCGTCGAAGTTCTGTAAATATCTTTCCATCCTAGTAAGCTTGCCTTTGATTGCGCTTCTCTTCTGTTTGAGGGTTTGTAGATTGATTTCGGTATTTCCTTCTTCATTTTGAGACATTGTGGTATACTTTCATGCGTTGTTTCGCTGTTGCATGTATTGAGTTGGAACCGTGCGATGCGTCGTAGAGTCGAAGAAAAAAAGATGGAGTCGCGGGCGGAAGTCTCGATTGTTCCCCGCACGAAAAATCTCGAAAATTGTCGTCAATTGACTTGACGGACGTCCTGTAGATGTTTTGCGTGTTCGCCGATTGGCCAATTAGAGATGCCGGATGTATAAAGTATGTGGCTGTTGCCTATGTGCGAATGTAGATGTCGCTGTTCGGTATGGATAACTCGCTGTTGGTACAAAATTTTTGACTTGACTGTCGGTAAAGCAGTGTCTGATTGATTGATTTACTTGAATTGATTTTCGACTGTTGTCGCTGCCCGCTGCTGGTTCGCCGCCCAAATTCCCGCGTTCGTGATGCGTACGAGCGATGTTTGATATTTGCTTCGTTTTCTCCGCCTCCACAAGTCCACAGTTCCACACCAAACGACGCGAAGAAATAAAGATGGCGATCCTTGTATTTTCAGCTCTCGAAGGACCAGAATGTTTGGGATTTTGAAGAAAACCACCATATGCACTTGAATGTTTATATTGAGCACTGTTTCACACTATTTAATTACAGACAATATTGTAAAATGTCGTTAAAATATTTAAGCGCACTAATAGACGTCTGCACTCTGTCCGTTGTGAAGTTAGAAGGGCCGAGCCAACCATCTGTCAAATTCTATTTATTTTGACAACTATGACATGACGTTGACATTACTAAACAACCGGCATGCCCTAGAACCAAAACAATCCAAGACCCGCGTGGTAGATTACAGCCCACTCCCTCTCGAATAGAGGGGGCCCAACAGTGGGAATATTAAAGACTGATCATACTTATACTACTCAGTTATGAATCTTATTTAAATGTAAGTAAGCAATAGATTTGAATCAAGATAAAGTCTACGTTATAAATTCAACTTTAACCCAATGCTTTTAATCAGTCCTATTGAATTCCAAATCCCTGTCTTGTAACTTCTCAGTCGCTTAAATCATAATATTAATTAATAATTCATTATTTGTAATCACACCGCTGTTACTTTCTTCATTGCTTTGGTCCGACGTCTTTTTCATTTTCGTTTGAAAACATTTAAAAGTTTATATAGAAAAGTTCATCGATTTGTACCTTGGTTCAGTTAATACAAAAAAAAGTTGTAAAGGGAAAAACCGTACCTATTTCGGTAGATCCACGTAAAAGTCACTACTTTAAGCTTTTTTTGGGTTCCTCTATTATGGGTTTTCCCTTTCCTTATATCTTTGTATCCGTCCTATTTCCGAGAAATAGGTTTCTAAAAGTGTTGGTAGAAACAAACTATAGGTTTTATCGAAGACAGGTGTCTTGTAGTAATGTGCGTAAATGACTGGAAACCCGAACGGTTCTTTTATATTGATCCTGGAACGCGGTATTTCCCTGTTATTCCAAAGTAATAACGTATAATCGTAATCAACCTGTTATATTCCCACTGCTGGGATACAAACCTCCTCTCTTCGAAAGGGAGTGGGCTGTAATATTCCACACGTGCCCAGTGCGAGTTGGTAAATATCATGTCTTCGAATGTTTGGTTCTAGGACATACCGGTTTGCTCACGAATATCTTCCTTCATCGTTTTGAGAGCAGTGGTGATGAAATTATTCGTACAAAGTAACGTGCCTACCTTGGTTCGAACCCGCGACCTACAGCTTGTAATTCAGAACCGTTACCACCTGGGCCACCACTGCTCACAATTACGTATAACTCCGTCAAATTCAATTGAATAAGAACTTACACGATAGAAGAAATGGTTGAGTCTGTAATATTTTTTAGGGTTCCATAGTCAACAAGAACCTTTATAGTTTCGTTTCTCGTCCATCCCATGCTGTGGGGTATCGTTGGATGGACTGTTCAGACATATTGCGGGTCTGTGAAAACCATTTTTTTAATTCAGGGATCCGTTTGCGTAATATTACGCTTTAAACAAATTCACAAAAAAAAAAAAAAACGGTGTGGCCTGTATACAACAAATTCAAGTCCACTATCGTGGCATTGGACATTTCAGCGTTTTCGTTCAGCGCCAGTAGATTAGATTGGACACGTGAGTGATTAAAAGTTTTTAAAGTTGCAAATTTTTGTTACAGTCAAGTCTTCCGGGCGCCTGCCAGCTAAATGGTTGTTTTAAGTTATCGAAAAAAATCAGCGCAGTAGTATATCTATCGAAGTTAGATAGAAGGAAAACTATAACAGCTAAGTAGGCTTCACAAGGTAACGAGTAACAGCCGGCCAACTTATATTTGTAGTTGAAATGTCATGGTCACCACAATGTTAAGTTTATTCTTGGGATAAATTCATCCCAACTTCGGAACCCTTCATTGTGCGTGGTCCGACATGCACTTGGCTGGTTTTTTATGGTTATTTCAGTTCAACCAGACAATTGGTGTTGCTTCGACAAAGGAGATGACTGGTTATTATTATGCTAAACAATACTGAAATTATGCGCAGTTATATAATTTACAATTTCTTTTGGTTTCAGCTTCAGTTTTGCTTATGGTTTGGTAAAGTTCATACTTTTATCAAGAGTGTTTTGATTCTAAGTCTATTTTATGCATTCAAAATTAAACAAGTGGAAACTAAACATTATTGAAGTAGCTTATTTGTTAGTAAGTGAACTTATAACCTCGTTTATTACCAAGATAAATTATTCAAAATCATAATATTTTAACAAAATGGAGGTTCGGATTACAAATTATCTGTGTACAGGGGTCGCGTAAGTCAGCCTGGGACAAGGTTGAAAACTTTACTTAAGTTTTTGCAGTATTTCATTTCAACGAATTAAGATAAGACATTTGATACAGAATTTTATACAGATTCTCGTGTATAATTAAATTGTCCAGAATAATTACTCTTGTTTATTTAGTTACTATAAATTTTTGCTGTTTTTCTCTGTAAATATCTAATTATGTAATTCAATACATACATACCCACAACACACACATCAGCATCACACATGCACATACACATCACACATCACACACACACACACAACACAGATCACACACATATATATACAGGGTGTTGAAGAAATTGCGTGCCATAGCTTCAAGGTGAGTTCAGTATCGATATAGGAATCAGTAAAAAATAAATACTACCCTTTAAAAAAAGTAAAAAAAAAAAACAAAATTATCATAAGATGAACCTAATGTTGTACCTACTAATTAAAACATTGACTGCCACCGCGGTCACCGGTGACCGCTAACAATAGCTTTTCTATTGTGTCTGTTGTCTGGCAGTCAAAGCCATAGCAATCGTTTCGAATTGATTAAAAAATTGCTTAAAATAAGTTTTTACTTTGTTTAAATGCTAATTAATAATTTCCTAGAGTTACCTACACAAGGACAAAATGACAACGCGTTCGATAGTAGGTAAATAATTAAAGCATTTAAACAAATAAAATAATTTTAATTCTACACGATTGCTATTATAAGTTAGTGGGTACTAAATTAGGTTGATTATGCAATTTTTTTTTTCCCTCGGTTCGTTTATCGATACTAAATATACCTCTAAGCTATAGCACGCAATTTCTTTAACACTCTGTATACATACATACACACACCCTGACACCCCTCACACAGATTAGCAGCTTATTTCAGGTTAAAAACGAGACTTCTTAAGGTTCGTACAGACTAGTGCGATATCGTGGGCGCGACGCGACACTAGTAGCACAATTTCTTTGTCGGTGCCTGTCGCGCCCGCGATATCGCGCGAGTCTGTACGAGCCTTTAATCTATCTATGTATCTATGTTCTATCTACGAGTATCTATACTAATAATAAAGCTAAGGGGTTTGTTTTTTTTTTATTTGTTTGAACGCGTGTTGTTTGAATGCGTTTTGTTTGTTTGAACGCGAAGTAATACCAGTCGTATTTGAAAAAAATATTTTGCATTGATAACCCAATTCTTGAGGCAGGTTATAGGCTATTTAATAATACCGCGGATGGGATGCGACTTGGTGGGTCGGGGGCTGAAATTTCACGTGGATTTAGTCGCGGGCAGAGCTTTTGCTAGGCTAGCTCAAGGTCAGAGTGTTACCACTGACGTGCAGCCTACTCCAGGTACTTATTTGTAAATAATAACTTATGTTTTTAGTAATTAATATAAAATAATAAAAACATTGAAAGCATGAAAATAAAACATGCCCTCGCCGATTTACTTATGCACTTTGATTTTTTAAATTTATGTTCACAAATTTTATTTAAGTACATAGGTAGTTCTTCCCGGGATCTTGAGAATCCTACGTTGACGTTGAGAATCGTACTATAACTATCTTGTTACCAATCAAACCGCAATCATTCCTTCATACTTAGTTCAGTTACATCTGTCTGTTTACACACTGTGTCTTGTCTTTGGATGTTCAATTCAAACAATTAATTCAACTAACGAACACGCTCCGAACAAATATTGTGTTTTAGTGGCTTTTATAAGCAATATTACGTATCAAAACAAATACAAATTGTTTCTAGTTTAATATAAAACAGTGTTTGTTTTAGTGTTTTATTTTAATAGTGTATTTCTATTAAAATTTTAGTTTTAAAATTGTGTCCTCTGATTCAGCGACTAACGAGTGCGTGCCATTGTAATTTAAACTGTGTAAATAAATTTAGATCTTATTTGGTTGTGATTGGTGACAGTTTAGCTTGTTGTGAAGTGTTGTGAGTCATCACTGATGTTAAATTAATGGTGGTCAAAGGATATTCAATGGTGACAGAACTGTAAGTTGTTTGAATTTTATTTACAATTAAATATTTTGTTGCATAAAAATATTTATATTTATTTATCGTTCGTCTTAATATCAACAATAAATCGCTTCATTAATTTTGTTTGTATATTTTCTGTGATTATTTTTTACTTCGTCTTGAGTATATTAATAACAAATTCTGATTATTACAAGGTTATAACACCAATATATATTTTTTTATTGCTGAAAATCGTGTGATACAACAAGAAACAAAAGTTTTGTCTGAAGCATACTTAGCTATTGAAATTATGTAATCATTTATCATAATATATCTGATTGCCAATGTCCAGTTCTGTACATACGAAACCCAATTAATAGTCTCTGGGGAAATAGCCATAATTACTACGCTTTGGCAGACGTGTAGGAGTAGTAGATCAAATAGTACTTATGTAACAACGTTACTGCCCATTTCTTCCCCGTGTTGCGTTTCCAAATTCTTAGATAGATAGATAGCTAGATAGAATACTCTTTATTATGTACACCATGAAAATTACAGATATAAATGTAGAACTGTTACATAGGGTGTCACAATGGGTGGTCTTATCGCTAAAAGCGATCTTTTACAGACAGCCTTTGGATGGATCAAAAAGTAGAAGGAGAGACAATACTGCAGGTAGTCAGTGGTGCATACAGATACTTATCCATATATATACAAACATACAATAATAAACATGATACTAGAGCAAGAGACTTTATGTAATGATGATGTTTAAGGAGAGAGGAAGTGATTTTTAACCAGAATTTTAAATGTGGATAAAGATTGGGCACGCCTTATCGAGACGGGCAAGGCATTCCATAACCGTATTGCTTGAACTGTAAAAGACTTGTCATAAAAGCTAGTGGAATGCATTGGTCTTACATATCAATAATCTTATCAAAGATCTTTAAGAAACATTTATATTACCTAAGTTAGGTTATTATCATAGTATATCTAAGTTAAAAGTTTCCATAAAAAGAACTTTACCACGATACCTTGGCTCAGAAAATGCAACACTAACTACTTAAGTGTTTGCAAAACTACTAACTTTATATTTATACGCAACACCCAACTTTATCCTAGATAAAAAGGTACCTTCTTCCGTAGTTTATCGTAATCCTGAAAGGACTAAGCCCTCATCACGGATTCCCATTAGCTACACAATATCTAATCGTGCGAGACTGTTAACTTCAGGAGGGCAGACAAAAGGGCTTGCTATATGCAACCCTTGAGGGCACTAAATACGAACCAATGACCTCATCGACCCTTCTATTAATCTTTTTAACAGCCTTTTAAGAGATTGCTTCGGGAATGTGTGCCTCTTGTTGGGGCTAATTAAAATCTTCCTATTTTCGGCGACACTTGAATTTGGTGGGTTTTGTATCTTTCTGTAGTCTTGGAATGCTTTTGCCAAAATTCCTTTTAGTTAGGAGCCTGTCAGGTGCTCATTAGGAAACAAGCAAGAATGTGTTTTGTGTTCTCTTCATTAGAATAGTTTTCTATTTCAAGCAACCTGTTTTAGCTAGCAAAAGTTTAAGGCAACATGACCCGACAGAGACCACGCTTATTTAGTTTATAGAATCCATAAAATTCTGAAAAAAAAAAAAAAACTTATTTAAGGATCTAACGGACATGTAATCGCTTTTAATAACACAATCAGGTTAATTTTGCTCAATAGAAAAAATCCCAATTTACGTCTTTTCATAATGTTTAATCAATCTCATAGCTCTGCATAAAGAGCTACACATCTATCCTCTGAAACTCCGTGACTGTAAACTAGCTGTGACTGTTTGGCTTAAGAATAAAACCTACGAAGACATCGAGGCTTTGGTATCATTGCTCCCATAATCTGTC
Organism: Dryobota labecula; assembly: GCA_947523025.1. NCBI lineage: Eukaryota > Metazoa > Arthropoda > Insecta > Lepidoptera > Noctuidae > Dryobota > Dryobota labecula. The sequence goes on along the minus strand of OX383287.1, from coordinate 25,596,633 downwards.
CTGAAATTAATAGGACCGTGGCGTGGTAGCGAAATCGTTAGTGGAGAAAGCTGTGTCTGGCTTCTTCCGATCCCAAGACAGTGTCGCAGGGCTAACCTAAACCTAAACCGAAACCTAAAACAATTAACTCATATACACAATTCCACACTCACACTATTACACACACACACCCACTCAACAACTCACTCGCATACACTACACAAGTACGCTCCTTTTTGTATTTTTGTATTTTCTTTTAATTTTTTGAATTTTTGCATCTCCTTGCTTAAAAGGTGATCTCCAACCCATATGTGTAAAGCATTTATAGATACAAAACTGACGTTCTCTTTTCTTTTTTTATATTAATGTAAAGGTATTAAGAATGTTTAGCACAAATCGCCACTCGTTCCACTAAAATCCCCTAGACCAGTCCCCCAGGGGACTACACAGCACTCAATGTTCCACTACGATACCCTAGGGGATCATATAAAACTCTAATTTCCTTTTGAATCCCCTAATTGTTTGAGAACCTTATTATTGAATTGAAACCTATTTACAATATAGCACTGGCTAATACAAGGATAATAGCATTCCCAACTGAATAAAAAATTTGGCCGTAAACCCACCCTAGTTCATGTTTTGAATGCGTTAAAAAAAGAGCGCCGCCCAGTGGCTAAACAACGAAGACCAGAAGATGTACTCAAAGATCAGTGGATTCAAGAGTCACAACTGAAATTGCTGAATGGGCAAATATCAGTCTGTCATTTTGTGTGTGATGAAGTAAATAATAATGCAGGGATAAACGACTTGCAATTTTTAAGTTAATTAAGTAGAATTACAAACTTTAATTATTTTTTAAGTAATAAAGTTCTTTTTTAAATATATTTTGCGTATATAACGTTAAATATACTTAAACTCTAATACAAATAAACACAGAATAAAGTTATGTTAGGTATAAACGTTAAAAAAATTATGGTTATACCGAAGCTATTGCTAAGATAACTTTATTCCGTGTTATTTGTAAGGCCCAAAGAAGTTACACGTTGAAAAAAATCGAAAGCCTGTGGGGCTCGAGCCCACGTCTTTCACTATCTAGGTGAACGCGATTCCAACTAGCCACCGAGACGCTGCGCTAGTCAACCTGGCCAAATTCTTCAACGTTTTTGGTACTTTTTTTTCAACATCTAACTTATTTTAGAAAAATGTAATATACGTCATTGTTATCCCCTCTGTAGGCAGATTTTTAATTATATGTATAATTATAAATAACAATGAGTATTGTTATTTTGTAAGTGGATTTTTTATTTAGAAGGGACTATTAAGGAATAGCACTTATTAGTACTTAGAGAATCCCCAGCATAGGGCATCGTAGTGGAACATTGAGTGCTGTGTAGTCTCCTGGGGGACTGGTCTAGGGGATCTTATAGTGGAACGAGTCCAAATCGCTGAGTTTGTCTTGATGAAATGATAAAAATAATTACTATGTTTAAATACGTACCAAATGCGTGAGGCAATCACTCGCGATTTCGCTTGCCTACCTCAGTCGGCCCGAGCACCGGATCAAGGTGGTTTTCAGAATAAATAAAACTCTATCTATAAGTACTAATATTATAAAGATATAAATTTTGAGAATTTCTATGTAGGGGATAATCTTCGGAACTCGTGATTCGATTTCAAATATTCTTTACTAATGGTAAGCTACACTATTTAAATGTCGCCAGGAAAGTTTTGGGAATGAATGAATGAATGGCTGTACGAGTAAGGGAAGACCAAAGAAACGACAGATGGACTGTGTGAAAAACGATATGGCTAGAAAGGGAGTGACTACCGGGATACGACTAATAATAGAGAAGTATGGAAGAGAAACACATGTTGCACCGACCACAAATAAATTGGGATAAAGACAGGAGAATCATGAATGATGGTAAGCTACAGTATTGCGGAGTGTCATAGGATATAAATAAATAGATAGATAAAACATTTGTTCAGTGCCCACAAAAGACGTAGCACAATACAAAAGAGAACAAAAATAAGTTCATAAATATTATAAAAAACAAGGTGACAATATACAAAGAGAAAAACATACGTTAAGAAATAGTGTGATACTATGACATAATTCAATCAGATAACAAATATACTAGGTGCGGTGTGCGTCTCAAGGTTGCACCAAATGGGCATGTATCAGGCAAATATACCTAACGCTGATATATATTCTACAGTGACATACGGACGATATATTTTACGTTAAAACAAGAAATTTCACGCAGAATAAGTTGCGGGCAGAAGCTAGTCATTTGGTACAGTCTGTTCAAGTTGGTGATGTGTGAAAAAGATCACGTTATATTGAAGAATTCATTAGCTAGTTTAATCTCCAAGTAACAGAGAATTTTTATTTATATATATGTATATATATATTTTAGACTCATTGACCCCACAGTTAAACCATTGCAATAGTTTTGTGGGGCTAAGTTTATAAGTTAGGTACTTACTAATTAATAAATAATACCTTAAAGTACCTACTAAGAGTATTTTTCGAGGCATGTAAATTTTCGAAATGAAAACGAGTTAAGCAAAAATCCAGCCTAGAAAAACTGAATATTCAGGCAAACATTTCAAAGAAGGATGTAATAAATTGCCCTTTTTAAGCCATTCATGAAACATAGGTATATGTTTTGTTTGTTAAAATTAACATAGTCATCTGTATCGCAAAGTTCTCCACAGTACTGGGAGAATGTTCACGAATATTATGCAAAGCTTTTACGAAATTATTTAATTTAGACTGGCCACCGGACGACGTTCCTAAAGAGGTTATTTTTAGTAGTTGGTAAATAAAAGTGAAGCTAAATAAATAGTATTAAATTAAGTCTGACCATGAGTGAATGTATGCACATTTTAAAATGAATATGAATAATACTCAGAGTTATGACTTAAAAACGTACACAGCTTATTCTAACCATAACTGTATGTTCTAACTAAAACCTTCTACATACGAGTATATTTAACCTACTAAGGGCCGGTTGTTTCACACGGTTTGCTAACGTAACAATCGTACGTCAAATAATAACGATTACAAATGATGTTTAACGTTCGTTAAATACAAAGCGTTGTTTCACTGCATAAAAAACCGATCGTCAAACTTCAAATGTAGAAGAATAAAATGACGTTAACCAGTGTGTTACTGTAATCGTTATTTTATAACGAATGTTACGGGCATAATTTTGTGAAAAAACGCTTTTTTTGGTTTGACGATAGTTAGCGCCATTTATGACGTATACGCGTGCGTCAAGTGGACGTGAAACAACCGGTCCTAATATTATAAACGTCAACGTTTGTGAGGATGGATGGATGTTTGATACTCATTCACGAAAAAAACAGCAAAACGGACTAGGATGAGGCGCACAGATAGTTTATAACTTGGATGAACACATAGGATACTTTTTATCTCGATTACCCACGGAATCAAGACTTATACGGGTGAAACCGCGGGGCGCAGCTAGTGTTATTATAAATGACAAAATGAATTTGTTTGTTTGTTGCGCTTTCACGATAAACAGCTGAACGGATTTAGATGAAATTTGGCACATATATAGTCCATCAGCTAGGTTAGGACATACAATACTTTTTATCCCGATATAATACGGGTTCCGGTTCCGTCTATGTCTATTTGCTGAGAAATATTTTGCAATGCCGTTGTACGCATTTCTTTATTACGATAATTTTGGGATTTAATATCCCACAGACACTAATTTTAGCGATAAAATTTAGCCAAACTTATGTATGTTCTCGTTGTCGTTCAAGTTTGGCGTCATTTTACTTTGAATTTTTGACACAACGCGACGTTACCTTCCTTCTTTTTTAGTGACGCCGTAAGTGCAGTACCCACGATAGCTGGAACGATGTACTTATTCTGAGCGGAACCCGAACTGTTCCGGGCATGGTTTGAGGTGAAGTGCTGGGTGTCGCAGCAGGAGTCGCTCAAACACCTGGGAAATGATTGACAGCAAAGTGATGGGACGGTAGCTTCCAGGCTTCAACACATCTTGTTTCGCCTTGGGCAGCATTATGACGCGCCCTTCCTTCCAGCTGGTCGGAAAGTATCCCCATGTACAGGCGCGTCAGTGCCGCTACCATTCGGTACGGCAAGTGGCGCAGCGCTGTGTTGGTGATACGTCTGCTCCAGGGTCCTTTCTTGGCTTGGTCTTCAGTATGGAGCGTCTGAATGCGCAAAGCGAGAAGAAAATAGGGTCTTCCTCTAGGGCTATCGGCGAGGCTAAGTGTTCCACAAGTTGACTCTCGACTGCTGCGACATGCTCGTTGCCGACGGTTGGGTTCGGCTGGGATTGGCGCTCCAGGTGCTTGGCAAAGATCTCCGCACGGTCTACTGCGATGTATCTGTCACTATGTAGTAGCGGGCGCACTGGAGCTGGGGTATTTGCTAACTGCTGATTTCATCGTTTAGATGAGGTCAGTACTGCTGGCGCGGGTGGCGGGGGAGCGGACTTTAAAATATTCAAGTGGGAATAATTTAAGTTAGCACTAAAAGCACTGTACTGACTTCAAATCAATTTAAATGAAGACCGTAACGGGTCAGCGCTGATATGGTTCAGGTTTGGAGTCAACTATTGACCCTGTGTAAATCTGTCTTAATAGTTTCGTCAATTTGAGGTAAAAGTAATTCGTCAAGTAGGTACATAGAGTTCCTAATAGTGATAAAAAATATGTAATCTACTCCATTACTCTCTCCGGTGTCTGCTATTGTTTACTTGTTATTTTCGTGATTGTGTTCTTTCTCCGCGTCATGTTTGCCGCAAATAAACGTATTTTCTTTCTTTTCTTTACTTATTTACCCATAATACGTAGGTAACATAAAAAGAGACAATTAGGCACATATTTTTCACAAAGGTAACTTACCATTGAAACATCCCAGCCGCAACTGCCAGCCCTATCTTACATACAAAAGGTAATATATATTACCTGGAATGACTTCTTATTTCCTTTGTTATCGCAAAAAATAATGTTAGCAGAATACTTGGAACCCACCAGCACCGAAATTTCTATTAAATGCGCCACTCCACAGCAGGACAAGGCTAACCTAGTGCGCTAAGTCAAAGTTAAAGCATTTATTTCAAACTAGTTGCTGCAAGCGGTTGCAGCTGTGGCTTCGCCCTCGTGGTTTTTTCTAAAAGTAGCCTAAGTTTCTCCTTACTCCTTACAACATCAGATATCTGCTAGTGAAATTCCTGTCAAAATCGATCAAGCCATTTCGGAGATTATCCGGATCAAACAGACAGACAGACAGACAAAAATTAAAAAAAAAAATGGTTTTTTTTTTCGTTGTAAGTTCCTTGTATACTTTATATATAGACATTTCAATTTTATTTATTTGAAATGGCTGTTTAATGTCTGTTTTAAATTTTGACGTTCAAAAGTGCCATTTATGTGCCTATCTGTTTAGATAGGAACATAATATAAATGGCACTTTTGAACATCAAAATTTACAAGGCAATAAAATTAATAATCTCCCTTCCAAAAGATAGTTTAGAAAGGGCAAGAAACTCCACCGTTACTCTTTTAAATTGCTTTACAATACTTTTTATACATCAATTATATCTATATAATGATGTCAAGACGATGTACCTAAAGTCCTAGAGTAAAATTACTATACCATAATTCAATCATTTATAGATAAATATGTGCTGACAAATCTTGATAAAGTAGACAATTTTACTCAAATTTTAACCAATAATAAATCAGTGTGCTAGTTAAACTACTAACTAGAGCAGTAAAGGCCGCGACTTACGAGTTGTAGGTCATAGGTTCGAACCCCGACAGGCGCTTTAGTTTGTGTAAATATTTCATCACCACTACACTCAAAACTGTGAAGAAAAACATAGTAAGGAAACCAGCATGTCCTAGAACCAAAACTTCGAAGACATGTGATATCTACCAACCCGCACTGGGTCCTCGTGGTGGATTATCCCACACTCCTACTCATCGAGAGGAGTCTTGTGTCCTAGCAGTGGGAATATTATAGACTGATTTACTGTGCGAGTTATGTTTATCATAGAATGTAAAATTAATGTCGCGTAGCTTTGCTTGGTATGAAAATGTAGGCGGAATCGTCTACCGCCACGCTATGCACGAATGCGCGACTGCATATACCGCGCATTTAGTTACGTTAGCGTGACAAAACTCCTTGAAAAACCTACAAAATCAATCTCTCTACCATTTTACCAAATATGTTTGGGTCAGCTTTCAGTCTTGCCAGATGCAGCTTTACATGGAGCGCTACCTATCTGACCTACACAAACCACAACATAGTAACTTGGTAACACTACCCCTTGGTAAGACTGGTTGTCAGACTTTGGGGCTTCTGATTACCCGTAACGACTGTCAAAGATCTACGAATGACAGCCAGAACCAACGGCTTAACGTGCTTTCCGAGGCACGTACTCGTAGAAGTCTCAATTGGATGGTCACCCACCCAAGAACCGACCGCGGCAAGCATAGCTTCGATCGACCTGTGTGGCTGTTATTATTCATCCACGAGCCCCTCATGAACAAAAAACATAATTTATTATTTATTCTGAAGTATACAAACATTCTAATCGAATTGTTATTTTATTATCTCGCATAAGGTGTGAAAACTAGAGTATTCTCCACGGGGATACAGGTATATTCTTCTTGGGCGAGCATGAATCTTTCGCAGCACTCCGAATTTTATTCTTAACTCCTGAGCGAACCAAGGCCATAGCAGTCTTTCTTGCAATCGGGATTCAATATAGCGTCCGTGACATAAGACAGTACTTGTTCCACTTCGTGAATAATCTACTATTATGTTCTAGTGACAGCTATATCAATCTGTCAAATCAATCATGCTATCCAGAAATACATGGGAGTAGTAAAAGTTATCAATAAAACCTATTCATCGACAAGTTTTACTATAGTTACCTATTAAGAAAAGCTTAGCTGTGTACGTATAATTGTAGGCTTCCTTTCTCTAATAATAAAAGAAGGTGTAGTAGGATTATTAATATTAAGTACACGCACAAGATATACAAACAGTAAAAAATAAAACATGAGCATTTAAAACTAACATCATTGTAAACCTGTGCAAGGCCAAAAAGGCCACTATCTCAGCATAATGCTGCGTTATTTAAAAAATTAATACAGCAGCGCTGATAAATGATCAAATAATGAATCAATAATAATAATATAATAATAATAATAATGAATAATGATAGCAATGATGAAGAAATGTGGTTGTATGTACTATAGGTATTAACACCTCTGCCTAAACTTTCGAGAAATACAGGTGTGATGTAATGTTAAGAATATCTAAGTTTATTGCACAATTAACTAAAAATAACTACTCATCTATGTTCCTACGTACGTAAAATATTACCTACGTCACAATTTTTACTGTAGCTGTCGAATGTAACGCGAAGATTTTGCTACAAGACGACTTAACGTAAGTGACTTTTTATGTTAAACCGCTCTTAGATGCTTGCTTCGAACAATGTCTTGGGTATCTACTAATACCTAATACGAAACTGTAAGTTTGTCCGTCCTTCAAAAGTGTGTGGGTTTTTTTAATAATAATATAATATCTATCTTTAAATGCCGTTCGTTGGTAAGCGCAACACTTGAGAACGGCTTGACAGAATTGTTTCTTGGTTACATTACCAGTTAACTGCGATGCAGATTTCGACACCATATTTTAGTTTGGGCATAGTTTTAGCTAAGATATCATTTTGTTATTTTTATTAATTAATTAGGTATAAGTTGTTATTTACGTATATAATATATTATTTTAATTGTTTCTTTCTTTAAACCGAATAAGGTTTTTGGGAAAAAAAAATATGGAAAAATTGCTAAGAAAATTGGAAAATTCGGGAAACACCGAAAGTGCTTTTCTTCTTTTTATTGAAATTTGGAGAGGAAAACATTTATGCTTTTTTCTGGGTCAGCCAGTTTTTAATAAAAACGTCCGTGAAGTAAGTCTGATTTGATCATAAGGGTCAATTTACAAATAAATAGGTAATTTAAGTTAATTACAAAATCTCAAACATACCTCTAGAGTTGTGATTACAAAACCTGAGAAGTTACAAAGGTCTATATTTAAATACCATCTAGTCATTATTTTGTACAATAAAGTCCTTTTATAATAGCTACAGTATCCAGGAAAGAAATTCTATACCTTCACTATTTTCAGAAATAGAACGTTTCATATTAAATATTTCGTCAATACATAATGTAGATCGCGCAAACAAGTATTCTTCCCTTTAAACCACACGTGGGTGGCGTCGCGGGCGTAACACTGTATATAATAAATTTCTTTTTCGCAGATGTTCCTGTGGGCCGTTATTGGATCCCTTACAATATAATATGCGGGATTTCATTTTCACATATTGTCTGACTAATATTGGCGTATGGTAATGCTTCTTGGTAATGAGATGAACGTGCTCATAAATTTAATGTTAGTCCATGAAATATTTATAAATCAAAAGTAATCGTTAACAGTAAATTTTCTCTCGATAAATTACCCGGGAATTTCGATCGCTTATTTTCCTTCCCAACTTTGGTGGTTAATATAATAATGATTGAATAAATAGCATCATAATCAAGAAAACTTCTTCTTCATTAAATGATTTTGTAAACGAAGATTGTTGTTGAAACAACAATGAAAAATTCTGTATCTTCGGGCCAAAAATAATAAAATATTTTTGCAACTTTTTGTATAATTTTAACAGGAAAATCTCCACCCCTAATTTTTAAAGGTGTCAGTCAGCTTTGGAGTTCGCATCCCGTCTTACTTATAATTTACATCAATTATCTCCAGGGAATATGTTTTAATCTTTCTATGAAAACCCGTTAACTCAAATTAAAACTAGATACTTCCAGATAAAAGCAATTCCCACATTTGTCATTTTAGTAGCGTTGCGAAACATTTCACCCTTATACAATCACACTACTGCAAACATCAGGGGAATTAAATTTAGAATTCTCGCTTTTCCTTCTAATAGCGCGCTAAACGAAATCCGCGGTGAAAGTTTCCCAGGATAAACACGACTCTTCGCTGGGTATGCGAAGTTAGTAATTTTAATTTAAATGGGTTACAGCCTACTTGTGCTGCCTACCTTGAGTGTTGGAATCACGAATGTGGTGTAAACGAACCTTTTGCGCTTCGAAGTTAAGAGTTCAGGGAGTATAGATAGCTATGGAGCGCTATGGAGCTGTTGGAACGGTGGCGGCATCTACAAGGCCACATGCGAACTACGCATCAAATACGTTGACGTCACACAAATCCTGAATTGCGCAATCAGAGTTTACCGCGCGACTGGTATGGGTACAATATCCCGACTTCAACCGTCGGGCAGTTGCCCTCAGATATGACACCCGTCTGGTCGGAGGATCCTCCCTTTTCTAAAGAGTATGAGTGAACTTTAAACCCCATTCCTCATACCTCTATAGTACCTTATGAAACTGGCGTCTTGTGTTTCCATTGTCATCTTTTATGGAACGAAGTTCTTTAACAAAAAAATTTGGAAAAACGGCTTGCGGTTGGAGTTAACTGGCAGAAATCATCACGTAAGTAAAAAGCGTAATGTGACTTTGTCTCTCTGTCTCTTTCTATTATATACGAGTGTGTGTGTGGCGTGCGACTATCGAAATTCGAGCAGAAGAGCATCGTGCGTGGCCAGTATTATAATGTCAATACTGAACTGAAATTCGTTCCTAACGGGGGTCCCCCGAACGCATATGTTTTTTATTTGTGTCAACGTTGTTTATAACTAAACAAAATGTTGATGCTCAAATTTTGATGATTTTATGATGTTTTAAAAGCTCCCACTTCTCATCTTAATCAAGTTAATTACTTTCTAGAGAAACCATGTTAATTCATCTGAAAATAGTTTGTTAATATTCTGTTTCTAAACCAGCTGAGAGACTTATTAGAGACTTAGTTAAACTACCGGCGCTAAAAGTTTGTCCAAATCAATGCTACCGATGTGTTCCAATAAAATCTCACCGTTAAAACTCAGGTAAAGTGACTTGTTAATAATTTAATCCCTAGCATCAGGGGGAATGACAGCTCACTTTACCGACGTTTTTACGGTGAGATTTTGACAGAATAGACCGGCAGGAGTGGGTCTTTAGTGTGGACATACAGTCACGTTACACACTCAGACATAAATCTAGAACTAACATTCCAACTTCTCGGCTAAAAATACATTCTACAAGTTCCTAAATTAACTGAATTAATAATAAAACCGCCAATTGCGTAGCTAAAGGGTTCCGTGGTTGGGACGAATTTATCCCAAGAACAAACTTAATATTATAATTGAAAAACAAGTTCTCCCATACATTGTGGTTGGTTGAATATTATTTGTTACCTTGTAAACCCTACTTTTCTGTGATAGTTTTCATTTTAACTTCGTTATATATACTACTTCTATGATTTTTTTTACATATCCAATAAAGCTAAATTTACAGAATAAACGATTTCATTTCATTTCATTTCATTTTGAAGTTTCCTCTCTCCTACTATTTTTGCTGTACTCGACAGGGTTCATAATGATCTCATGTAGTTTTAAGTTACCACATAAGTACATATTGTGGAATGCAAATAAATATTGAGTATTACACACAAGGAAGACAGTGCATGCGCTCCATATCTTTTCTTTCCCCTAAGACAAGGCTTAACGATACTTTTGAGGTCGCGTGATGAAGCCGGAGCTACTTGCGATATCCATTTTCCATCCATTAAACACAAACTCGGCTGCGTACAACTATGTCGTTTAATGTAGTATGTTAAACCGTTTCGTTAAATAATTGTTCTTCTAATTTTGCTTTTGTTGCGGGGAATTTTAAAGGGTTAAGTCGTTTAGGTATTAAAATTGTTTCAGAGACTCAGCCACATTTTTTTTATTGTATACTCTTGTACTTAGGTGCCCAAACTATTCGCTTTCAATGAATTATGTTTTATGTTGCTTATGTCAATTACCTAATTTACAAGGCTTGTCTTGAATTATATTTTACCCTTTAATGTTATCACAAACATTTGGAAAAAAAAACACCATGAATTTTAATCTCAAACAACAACAGATATAAAAATACCATAAAGCAAAAATATCAAATAAATATTGTTTACGATTTTTAGAAAACCGTCGAAAATTTTTCTCATCAAAATGCTTCGAAGCGAAAAGTTTTGATTTCCAATAAAATGGGGTCCGCTATATATTATTAGGGTTCGCCTCAGCGTGTTAGATGACAAAATATCGGTCCAGTTCGTTTTCATAACTGCCGGTTCCGTAATCAAAAGTTTTCGTATAAACATTTGTGATGTGATCCCGAACAAGGTACCTGCAATTCTGAATTCTGGAACATTGAGTCGATACTACTGGGATCGAAAGTGAAATGCAATATTCTGCTGTGTGTTTAAGGTTATTAAAAGATAGTGTTTGAGAAGCCTAAATTGAAATAACTTCAGTGTCCACGTTTTGCGGATATTTGCAACGTAATTGCGCAGGGCTTTTGGGACTTTTCCGAACACGTATTTTGACTCCGGGCCTCTGTTCGAAAAATCGATTAATGACGTTTGTGGCGCCCAGGGAATCGATTTAACAATTTTGAGACCAACAGGCGGTGAGCCTGAATATGACGAATTGTCAAACTTATCAGTAACAACGTAACTTGCAAAATATAAGTGTATGTACACTTCTACCAAACCTTTCGGGGAATTACAGGCGTGATGTCATGTGGTGTGTTATACATAAAATCTATTTAGTTTCTTTTGGCATATTTTTACATATTTCATACCTGCTGTGTACAAATATTATTAATGTGGTTCTAAAGCATTAAGACGCAGATATATGCCAGTGACCTTGAGTGGTTAGCTTGCGCGTTCTGTACTGAGCTCAGTCAACGCATCGTACGTCCAGTAATAATTTAATATTTCATATTTCATTTATTTAATGCTTGTCATAGGTGAAAGATAGTTCTTACAGTATGCATTTTTGTATCACTGTAACATACCCATTGGGTGTACAATATTTATAATGTCTGTCAATATTATTGGCAATGTCAAAAATAATTAATAATAATAATACATTTACACTCTTAATAGTCAACCTCATTTTACATTCATTATACTCATAAGACTTGTCCATCCAGGAGCGATGTCCAAATAAGATGCATTATCAATTTATTATATGTATATAAAACAAAAGGTATTTAATAAAACACGTGTACGTGTGTGTGTGATCAATAAATAAATAATCGATAATAAGGTGAAGGTTTCAGAAAAATACGCTTGATAGGTTTTGCGTGTTGTTCAGTTTTTTCCGCGTTAAACATATATTTACAAATTAATTTCACTTTGTAATATAAACATAATCCTAAATATTCATATATTATTTTATTCAGAAAATGCTCTCATTTAATATATATTTTTTCTAAATCGTTAACTCTACTCGTTTAGACGTGATTTTCAGTATAAAATCATTAAAAGTCGGTTATCGTCGCCTTAAAGGTTGCAAGTAAGCTTTTATTCACTTTATAACAATGTCATCTCTTTTGCGTCATTTATTCCATCAGTTATTTTTCTACAGATAATTCACTTTGATCATAAATCTAAAAAAGGCCAGCACGTTAAAGTAAAACGTACCAATACAAACGTAACTTAACAAATATAATCCACTGAACTCACGACGCGATACAGCGTTATGAAGTACAGCAATAAAAAAGCCGTAACGGGCTTTGTAGCCTCTTATTCGGACAAAAAGCAATATAACCCCGAATATCACCAGATGTCCACTGAACGACTTAGTTATTTGCCTTGTTATGTACAGATCGTACCATTGATTACTCGTATTTTTGGCTCCATTTTATTTGTGCTCGTATAGCAGAATCTTGTTTTAGGTAAAGCGATAAACATGTTGTGTCAGTCTGAATTTGAATGACTGCATTGAATCTATTTAAACTAGTGTGAATTTAAGATACAGCAACAGACACTTAATTTATTTTATTTTACATACTATCTTCAAATATGTCAGATTTTATAATATTAAACTGTCAGATTTGAATAGTTAGAGGTCAGTCTCTTTCCAGAGAACGAATTTTAAAGTAATGGTGCAAATGGTTCCGCGTGGTGCCGGACGTAAAGAATAGCACCACCTCCCGTGGGTGTCGTAAAAGGCGACTAAGGGACTTACTAGAGAATGGGCAGCAGCGTTCCCTATGCATTTTAACACCATACTGCGATCGCCAACCTGCCTGCCAAGCGTGGCGATTATGGCAAACCCCCCTAATTGGGGGAGGCCTGTGTCCAGCAGTGGACGTCTTTCGGCTGAAATGATGATGGTACAAATGACATAAACATGGCAAGCCACTATATTGTACTATAATCTTAACCCTAGAAGCCCTATCTACGCTGTTTTGATGTTCATTCAAACTCGTATTCGCGATCTCTTTCTCACGCTTGCTTCGATCGCCGTGATCGTTCGAACCAACTAACTTGCCGCCAAAAGCCAACAGAAGATGGCTTTATTGCCTTGCTATGTAGGTACCACAGTTTTGCAGTAATCGCAATGTTGTACGCTTTTTTACCCAACTACCCCAGAAGGACGGTAATGTTTTTTACGTATGTTTGGGCTTTGCGTAACTTCTGCATTCATCACCGTGCGGTATTTTTCTGATATTTAGGATTTACTGCTGTGTTGTATTTTATTTCTATCTCTTTATGGACATTATTATTTGATTCAAAAACAAAATTATGGCCTCGAGAGACCTGAATGTGGAAGAAATAGCATCAATTTTGGTAAATAATTATGAATGCCCTCCCGAGGTACAGACTCAGAAGAAGAAGATTGTGTGACTCTAGATGAAGTCAGATTTGATGTCGATGACGAGATGTTGGATCACGTTGAATTCACAAACTAGTCAGCTAGCCAGGAGATTTTTTTAAGCCCATGGTCCATCTAATATGGACGAAAAAGAAATGTGGTAAATTTATATTTGAATGTTTTTTTATTATAGCTAAAAGTTTATAAATTTGGTAGTTAATTTAAATAAATATAATAACAAAAATAATAGATGTAACGTAACATACTGAATACTGACGTCAATTTGACGTATGATTGGGCTTTTTAACTAGAAAAATACTAGGATGAAAAATAAAATAAACTGTACTTTATTGGCACCGGTAACTGATAAGTTGTGTGGAAATCAGCTGTCATGGTATAGGCATTTATTTTCAAGTTTATTACACCACGCAATAAAATCATCCCCTCTAAAATTGACTACCCCTTTTCACCCCATTAGGGGTAGATCTTAGAAAACCCTTATAAACGTTTTCTTTTATTTCCAATCTTAAGTACAAATACCAAGTTCCAAGTTAATCGAACCGCGCGTTCAATTTTTTCCATACAAACTTTGACACCCCCCAATTCCCCTGTAGTGGGTAGTTTAACTTGCGAGGGTTGCGGGTTTGTCCGAAAGGGATACCGTGACACTGGCACACAGGCAACTGAAGGAGCACGGGTGGGTTTTAGTCAGTAAAAGTCTGACACGCCCTCCCGCCCCGCCCAGAATGGGAGAAGTTATTAGATAATTTTGCACCCAAAAAAAAATTTTTATGGTATAGGCATGTAATGCGGATTAATGAGGAAAATAATTATGATAAAGAAAGTTTTGAGTATGAATGTGGATAGGTACAAGAGTAGGGAAATACCAAAAGAAACCATGGATGGACTGCGTGAACGATGATACGGCTAGAAAGGGGGTGATTACAGAGATAACGTCGACGAGACTTACTTCTTACTAATAATATTACAAATGTGAAAGTTTGCGAGGATGGATGGATGTTTGTTACTCATCACGACAAAACGGATTTGGATGAAATTTGGAACACAGATAGTTTATAACCTAGATTAATACATCATCATCATCATCATTTCAGCCGAAAGACGTCCACTACTGGACATAAGCCTCCCATATTTGCGGGGGTTTTCCATAATCGCCACGCTTAGCAGGCGGGTTGGCGATCGCAGTATGGTGTTAAAAACGTTTAAAGAACGTTGCTGCCCATTCTCTAGTAAGTCCCTTAGTCACCGTATTAATACATATACTTTGTATTCCGATATTCCCACGAAATCGAGACTTATGCGGGTGGAACCACGGGGCGCAGATATAAGAGAAGTATGGAAGATAAATACATGTTGTGTCGACCCTGAATAAATTGGGACAGGGGAAAGAGTATTATTGCTACGGCATGCTTGTGCTAAACAATTATCTTCAATTTAGTGATAACATTATTGAAGATAAAAATGTGTTATAATATCGCACACATTGAATACCAAATTAAATATTAAAAGTTTATACATATAAACGATTAAACGTAACATTACAAACATTACATATTCACGTTACAAACGTAAAAATATTTCACCCTTAGCTATCTAATTTTAACCCGACCGCTTTATCGCAAAGAGGCAATTTCATAAGTATTTTTGACGTATACCGCTCATACGGTGTTACTTTACTTTAATAGTCACTTGAGAAAATGGCTGCCTACAATATGGGAATATCTGTTTACAATTTTACCTGATAAATTATGCTCGTATAGAATAATAAGTGGTTCAAAAGTCGATGAACCGGGACTTGGAATAAGCATACATTTATTAGCGATTTTTTTTTTTTTTTTTGTTAAAATCCTGTAAATTTAGTTATGGCTAGGATAGTAGTAAACTGTTAAGGATGCGCGAGTCGATATTTTTTTCATACATATTTCGGTAGGGTATTATCGATAGGATATACACTATACATCCAAACTTTAACATGATATCGTTTTATCTCATTATTAATTTTGTATGTACGGAAACAGAATAGTAAAATAAAAAGCCATTAAAAAGTTATGAGCCAACAAATATTCCTTTTTATTGCTAATTTTAACGAAAATTTGGGCATTAATAAGTAATAAAAGAAGTGTAAAATCTAGACTTTATTTGTAATTGATTTATGCAATGGTTTTTTTGTAGGACTTTTCGTATTTTTGCGCTGAGGATATTGTTGGGGCTGCCTCGGTTTTGAAGTGCATCGGGCATGTTTGCGGAAACACGAATAGATGACTTTCGTGCCAACATGTGCAAACGGTGTGCATCGATTTTGCGGCGATTCAGGGGTAGCCCTAACAGTATTTTAGCTACACTGGTGGACAAGGTTGATGGACCATTTATCAGGCTCTGAGCCGGCAGACATATGCGTGCATATTTTCATGTAGTCAATTAATGTATAATTATTGTATTTTTTAATTATTGAGTTTACTAACATAGGTTAAGTTCATAGTAACACTATATGGATCCCTTGATCAGTTTTTTTTACTTTTTTCATTGAATTGACTTGGGTCGTTTTATGTTAACATAAATAAATAAATTCACGCCGAAAAGAAGCGGTTAATGATTCAATCTTCTTTTTGACTTCCAATGATGTGCACCTCATACTAGCGTCTATGTATTTCAAACTCAAAACTCGCCGATGACGTCGTTTTCACAGAATGAGTGAGCGAGCGAGCAATCGTTCGCCGAATCCAACCGATCATCACTGAATAAACATGTTTGCTCTAGTGTTTTCATTTACTTCGCGAACAAACGCTTGTTCACTCTGAACGCTAAGTGAAAACGCATTTAGATGATGGCTAGAGCAGGTAAGACGCTTCACTTTTTGTCATTCGTCATCTTTCAATCGAAGTTAAACATCTAAATACAAAATGAATCAAAGGTGGAAATGAATTCATTAGTGCCGATCCAACGATGTTGTGTTTCAGCATTAGTCTTTCGCTTGCCTCCAGAATGGTCGAATAATGAGAAGAAAGGAGCAGATGAACGTTTATTTATTTATTGAGTTAGGCACACAAACGACATATTTACAAGGATAGTAACAATACGATTAAGTAATCAGAAGTCTTCAGTACTCTGTAAATACATCACTTATAGGCATGCACAACATTCTTATTGATAGGTGAACAACTATCCAATTACAATTTTAAATTCCTAAGTCATTACAATATTAACAATAAAATGTAATATATTATAAAATTATCAAATAAGATTACAATATAAAATTAGATTAAATTAAAAATAATACATTTCGTCACATTGCATGAGATCAATAAAACCATACCAAAATTACAATAAAATATTCGAACATAGGGTAATTTTTTTTTTTTACAAATATAACGTTACATTAATTCCTATATACTTACTTTTGTTGGCGTCGTGTGAACATGGAATGAAACAAAAATGTACTTGAGTGAAGCGTCTGATATCAGTTTTATAGAGGAAAAGACATACGGCGCAGTTACTGCATCATCTGCCTAGCGTTTTTCCAACTAAGTTGAGGTCAGCTTCCAGTCTAAACGCATGCAGCTGAATACCAGTATTTTACATAGATCGACTACCTATCTGACCTCCACAACCCAATTACTGGGTAACATGATACCCCTTGGTAAGACTGGTCTGGTCTGTAAAAGATCGCTTTTAGCGATAAGACCGCCCGTTGTGACACCCTATGTAACAGTTCTACATTTATATCTGTAATTTTTATGGTGTACATAATAAAGAGTATTCTATTTATCTATCTATCTGGTTGTCAGACTTTCCGGCTTCTGACGACCTGTAACGACTGTCAAAGATCCACGAATGACAGCCGGGACCAACGGCTAAACGTTACGGAGTGGTTGCTATGTAAAGATGGCCATCAATCGAATTACAAATCGAATTCCAATTCTTTATTAGTGGCTTTTGTGGACATGATATTTATTCAGATATGTTACTGTAGTTGTAATTGCAATCATGTCATTAATATTTTATATACTTAGATTATTTTATATTTTGTGAATGTGAGAACGTTGTAGGCCTAGTAGAGTGTAGATTTGTTGGCGGTTTTCTATTTTGTTAAGTACCTGGTAATTGATGAAAGGCCTACACTGTCCTCCCATACCTATTACTTATCACTGTTATTTAATAATATTGTAAAGCCAATTATTTTTAAAAGAGTAACCGTGGAGTTTCTTGCCGGCTCTTCTCCATAGGAAACGACTAACTCGAACCGTGCACCTAGCTTCTGACGTTTCATAAGTGCCCATGTAGGTTTATGTGAAATAAAATATTTTGATTTTGATTTTGATTGAATCCACGGACCAACCACGGCAAGCATAGCTTAACCTTATCGATCGACCCATTATTACTTAGCCGCAAGCCCCTCCAGCTCTTCTCCGCTCACGGCGTAGCCCCTAAATATGATGGCTAGACGACGGTGATGATCATGAAAAAAGCCTGAAAATCTGCTTCATATTGTAGTTATTAAACTAGCAACAGAGCAGCATAAAATATGCCATACGTAATATTTTATGTGCAGTGCATATTAACAGACACCTCAATTTTACGCCCAATTTAAAGGGTAATTAAATTGGGTCATGAACTCATGAGTTAGATTCCTCCTTACGATATTATAAATTTGTTCAAGCATAATGCTTCATAACTTACAAAGAGGCCACCTGCTCTCATTTGGTGACTGATTATTATCTAGATTTCATAGAACGTTCGACATAATTGGGTGCCTCTCGCAGATTATTATCTACAAAATAAATATATTGCTCTTTTATTATTTATTTATTTAATTAATCATTTATTCAGACGGTAAAATACATAAAGATAAGAAATAATTGTAATTTGAGTACAAAGATACTGCTTATTTCTTAAGAAACTTCTTCCAGTAGACCTGCGAAAGGAGAAATGAAAGAAATGTGAACAAAAGCTAAAATATATATCTATATAATACATAGATAATATAAAACAAAGTCGTGTTACACCATTTATAACTCAAGAACAGCTGGACACATTTTTATTATTTTTGTGTTTTTGGATTTGTCTTCGTCCGAAATAGAATAATAAGTATTAAAAACATTGGAAAATTGACGAAAAAGATAAAATAAAAGAAAAAACATTTTCCCATACAAAATGTTCACTGGTTTCGTAACTGTCAAACATTTAATGTTCATCCCGTCGATACGGTAAACTCTTCCCTCAAATTAAAGAACGTATTTAAATAAAGGTTTCGAAACGACAAGATATATCCACAATATTCGGATTATGGCGTATTTTAGATTTTTAAAATGTAGAATAATGTCAGTAATGAAAAAGGATTGACATATTATATTGGTTGTCAAATATTTATGCGTGCGTTCAGAAATGTATTTTATGTAAACTAAGGAAAATATATTTTGTATTTTTTTTTTTATACGTTCAGTTCAGCAAGGAGTTGTTAAATTCAAACAGACCATACGTCATAATGTCAATTTTTTATGCGCCAGGGAAGGTTTTAGGTAGGGTAGGGTAGGGTAGGTAGGTAGGGTAGGGTATGGTAGGTAGGGTAAGGTTAGGTTACGTTCATTTATTTTATTTATTTATTTATTCAAAATCTGTATTAAAAATAACAAACATAAAGTCTGCCAAACTGCATAACAGCTGTTCAGCAAGTTAAATTCAAACAGACCATACGTCATAATGTCAATACCCAACCCTATCCTAACCTACCGTACCTACCTAGGTAGGGTAGGGTAGGATAGGGTAGGGTAGGGTAGAGTAGGTAGGGAGGTAGATAAGGTAGGGTAGAGTAGGTAAGTAGGTAGGTAGGGTAAGGTATTTTGGTAGATAGGAAGGGTAAGGTAGATAGAGTAAGTAGGAAGGGTAGGGTAGGTAGGTAAATAGGTAGGGTAAATAGGCTAGAGGGTAGATAGTTAGTGCCACCCCTGCGAAGCTGGGCCGGGTAAAGCTAGTATATACATAAAATACTCACAGTTGAGAGGAAAGGTAATGCTCTTTTACTCGATATTTGAATAGAGACACAGTTTTTAAATCGCGAACGCTAGGCGGAAGCGAGTTCCACAATCTTACAGCATGTACAGAGAAGGAATAAGAATAGTAGCTACTTTTATGAGAATGAGATTTAAGGAGGGATCTAAGGTACTTAACGTAAGGCTACACGGTGCGTCGCTAGGGCAAGGGTAGGAAAAACGCTCACGTAGATAGTTAGTGACAGATAAATCGATATATTAGTTATATAACCGTCATTATCTTATATAAGATACTTAACTTATGGAACAGAATAATCTACTTTAACTATATAGTAAGAAACTTTTCTACATAATCCAATGAATTAATCCGTGATTAATAGTGCGTACCCAGTAGGGCTCAAAGCAATATTAATCGCGTTGTATTGCCATAATACACGTTGAAAGCGAAGCCGAGTGGATTTTCTTTTGTTTTTCATTCGCAGCGAGACGTGCCATTCTGTATTGTACATAATGCATCCGATGCAACGGACTGGGCTTTGTACACTTGCTGTCAGAAATGTTATACCAGTCAATATTGCTCCGCGGAAAATTCCAAGAATACAACAATGGCCACCGTAGAATGACGTATATTGGAATAGATATTGGTTTAGGAATAGGGACCTATAAGTTCAACCAGCTCAATCTCCTTTGTATTATATAATTGCATAGCACAGGTGTGAGTACTATTTACTATAGAGTTACCATTGACCGGGTAATATGGTGTTCATTGATTGAATGTGCCCTGGCGGCTGAGAGTATGTCATGCTCACTTAGATGTCTCGCTGATGGTGGCATGTGTGTGTTGGATCATTTAGCTCCTTTCAAAATGGTTGAGCTGAATGGTGCTAATCCATGCGTCATGTTCGTGAACGGGCGCCGTCAGTTGGGACTGGTCATCTCTTAGCTGCCACGGGTTATTTTAATTATTTTATTTTGTTTCTATTTGTTGTACCTACTCTGGACGCTTTTAACGTGTATGTTTTTATATTTTTTATTTTTACATCGTTCTCACATTTAGTTATAAATTCAACACTATAGATGTAACTAATATTTTTGTAACAATTTAATTTAAAATAGTGTCCACGGAGTTTCTTACCCGTTCTTCCCCATAGGACCGACTCCTTGACAATTCAAAAGTGCCTGTAAATGGTTTAATTGAAATAAATGATTTGAGTTTGAGGTTTGAGTTTGAGTTTACGCATTATCGGAGTTGTAGTAGGTAGGTACTACACATACCGTCTAAAGCTTTTGCATAATTTTGAATATGATATTAACATTCTATTTTCTGCAACTGGATATACGCGTGCTGTTGAAAATGTATTTGTTCAGGACTTGAACACATTATTTATTTTCCGCGGTCCTTTTATGCAGATCAAATAAATTGCGTATGGCGGAAATATGTCACAATAACGTGTTTAAAACATTCATGTGGAGGCTGACAGATTAGCTAAAGAAGCAGTTCTTTTAGGTATACAAATACGTGGTGTATTACCAAGTTATTCGGAAATATTGAGCAAATTTAGAAAAAGAAACAATTTATCTTGGAAGGAACATTTTAACGAAAGATCAAAAGTGAAAGGAATATGGTATAAGAGTATACAGTGTGAGCCTCCTCATATACCCTGGTTCTCCGGGTCGAAAATGAGTCGCTGTCAAATTGTTGCTGCACATCGTTTGAGGTCAGGACATATTCCACTAAACAACTTTGCTTATCTCATGCAAAAATCGGACTCTCCTAACTGTGATGTGTGTGGTAAAATTGAGGATGCCCAGCATGTGTTGGTGGAATGTGTCAGATATACAAACAAAAGAAACGCACTTATCAACTCAATGAAATTGTCGGTAATGAATGTTGGAATGTTCCATGGTATTTTAGTCAAGCCTACTTCTGAAGCAGCAAAAATATTATATACTTTTTTAAATAAGAAATTAGATTAAGTTTTGTGTGACTTCGATTTGTTAATTAAGTTTAGAAGTAAGTTAGTATTTGTAAAAGCACGATGGGATTGACATCGTCGCATATGTGTGCAAAAATCCCTTAAATAAATAAAGATAAAAAAAAATAAAAATAAAACATTCATGTGTATGAGGTAGGTAAACCCGTTATCGAAAGATTAGATTATGTTTTACAGAACCTTGATAAACTTGCAATATATATATCTCACTTTCCTAAATTAATATTCAACTAACAAGAAACGCTGTGCATATTAATTTGGCAGCATGTGCACTACACGGCCTACTTGCCAGAAGTGTCAGCTGAAACTGGACTAAGGCTCACTTTTTGTATTGTTTAAGTTTTGATTAAAAACCGCTGTGCTTACTGTCCATTTTTGCTTTTTGATATCTCAGCTGTCGTTTTATATTGATTTCGAAGATTGTTGCATATGGATAATATTGGATTTTTTTTTTCTTTATCTTGACACTATACAACCTGCTACAGAGTTGAAGTTTTAAACTCTGTTGAGGATTTCAGGATCTCGTTGTTAACTTGTATTTAAATACATATTATTGCAGTGTTTTATGACTTTTCTATTAATCATTGATGTAGGTCCTTTATTATTTTTTAATGTGGCTTCGCCCGCGTGGCTTTTACCAAAATAAAAGTCGTTCCAGCCGTTTCGGAGTTAGCCGGAACAGAGAGAAAAACAAAAATTTTAAAAATTGTATTTTTGTTTTAGTACCGTTCATACTTTCGTAAGCATTGAGTAAAAAGCTGTTATTTTGACATCTAAAATAGACACTTCAATTTAATTTATTTGTATAGCTATATCGCGTGTTGGGACATAAAATCGTACACCTCTTGGGCATTTTATACTAATACGAAGTTGGTGTCTAAAGTGCTAATTTAAAAATTCCCTTGGTATTTTATTTTATAAAAAAAAAGAAAACAAACCTTCAAATGTCATTACCACAGAGCATAATTTATGCAAACCACAAAAAGTATTGTCACCGTATTTAATAATTGGTAATTACCAGTATGATGAGGGTATTAATACTGTCCCAATTATTTTGGCCGATAGCAACTTTAGTGACGTAATAAACAAGTAATTAATTAAATCATTATAATTTTTCGATGCTCCTGATTTTATCATAGTGAATGGATTCAAATGGTTGATGCACTGTGTGTTGGTTTTTATAATAAATTAATAAAGTTAGATAAACATATACGGGAAAGATATATAATTGAATGACTTTCTTTCCCTGCATTTTAAATTGGTGATTATTACATTTGATGTTATTTAGAGGGGCTCGTGGCTAAATAATAATGACTAAAGTTAAGCTACGCTTGCCCTGGTTAAATAACGGGATGCCTCCGTGCCTCGGAAAGCACGCTAAGCCGTTCATGCTGGCTGTCATTCGTAGATCTTTGGCAGTCGTTTCGGGTAAAATTCCAAGTCTGACAACCAGTCTTACCAAGGGGTATCATGTTAATCGGGTACCTAGTAACTGGGTTATGGAGGTCAGATTGGCGGTCTCTTCATTTGTTTCGTTATACTCAAAAGGATACTTACCTTATTGTAAAGAGTGATTTATATTTCCATAGAGTTAAATAACTGCGTAAGTTATATTCGTAGAATATACGTATTGATACAAAATAAGTCGGAATACGATTGCAAAATAGTTTTGCTGATAGTTATTTTGATCAACAGAAGGGCGTTTGTTATGTGTCGTATATTCATTATTAACCACTACAAATATACATGTCCCAGTAATGTAACAACAGAGAATAAAAAATTAAAATATTATATTTTTTGCCTTTTGTGATTTTAGATTGATACAAAACGTATTCTATTGATAACGTATAAGTTTTTATTTTTTATTTTTACATCGTTCTTACATTTAGTTATAAATTCGACAATATAGATGTAACTAATATTTTTGCAAAAAAAATATTTAAGTGTCCACGGAGTTTCTTGCCCGTTCTTCTCAATAGGTAGGTACCTACTACGCTATGGAATGGGCATGTAAATTCATTTTTCTTACTAACCAACTCCTTAACAATTCAAAAGTACCTATAAATGTTTTAATTGAAATAAATGGTTTGAGTTTGAACCTGAGCAGGTATATCTACCAATTACAATTACAGGGAAAAAAAAATGTACAAGAATCCTGTACGGTACCTACCACAAAATTACATAACAATATTGTATAATATATCGAAATCGATAAGGAGGACTATATATTGTATAATATTTCAGATATTCATCATCATCATCATCATTTCAGCCGAAAGACGTCTACTGCTGGTCTTATGCCTCCCCCAATTGGGGAGGATTGCCATAATCGCCACGCTTGGCAGGCGGGTTGGCGATCGCAGTATGGTGTTAAAAATGCATAGTGAACGCTGTTGCCCATTCTTTTAGCCGCCTTTTACGACACCCACGGAAGGAAATGGGCTGGTGCTATTCTTTACGTCCAGCACCACACGATACAAAACCAGTCGCACTTATTCACACATTATCTGGTTTTAATATAGAAAAATTGTGTCATTGCTTTGCTCTTGTTACATTTTATTTGAACAGATGTTCCAATATATTCTACTTCATATCCTATGTGCAAAAATGTTTTTGTTTATTTTATTTTTTTAATGGATAACATTATTTGGACATTGTGAATTCATTATTCTGCTATCTATGTTTGTCTAAATTTATACATAGGTATTAGAAAAAAACAAAGTCACTTATCGTGTCAGTCGGTGTGATTGCTTAGCTGTTCTAAACTACATAATGGATTTAGAGAATTTATTCCCAAAGGTTTATTATATGTATACACAAATATTTAACTTAGATATAGCACAGAAGTCTCGATGTTTCCACAGATCGCCACCATCAGTACATTGCACCCGTCGCACGGGTGCAGGGACGGGTCACTATTATCACCTTGATAGCCAAGCTATTTAGTAACGTGCATTCCCATGCCATTACGCATGCCATTTATTTTTGGCATTGTTGTAAATTCTAAATAGAAAACACTAATGCATTTGCTGCTTTTGCTAGAATAAGTTTTATAATAGAAAAAAAAACAATGTTTTTTTTTCTGCTCGGTTTGGTTGGCGGTAGGGCTTGTTCTAAATCCACCTGGCTAGCTACCACCATATTATCTAAGTCTGTCGCCATAACAACAGTGTTAACACATTTTGTTTTGTTTCGGCAGTTAGAGGTAAGATAACCAGTTCCTCTGTAGTTGCGGATTCCGGGTGAAGTTCGCTTCCACCTTCGGCTTTAGGTATCATCAATCACCATCAGGTGAGATGAAGACCAAATCTTTCCCGTTGTGGATTAAAAAAAAAAAAAGTTTTTTTAGAGCTCTTATTTTGGATTTGTGGAAAAAATATCACAAATCCCATAATTCTAACAACTTATTATACAGGATAAATTTTTAACTAGTACGTAAATATTTTTTTGGTGGATCAGTATCAGTAATAGAACACATTTCCATTATTTGTTCAATACTTTTTTTTTGGTCCAATTGAAATCAGCAATATATGGATACAATCTATTCGTAATAATATCAATGGGCGAGCACACAGTTGATAGGTACCTACTACTGCGTTCCGCTTCACTCACCGCGCCACACGGCGGCGGCGCGTTGCGCGACGAGTATCCATTATACCAGTTTCGAAATAAACATCTTTCGTTAACGATAACTTAATTTTTTTGTACTAAAACATATCAAAATAAGAAATAGGTATATAATAAAACACGTTTAAGTTTAATATGTATAAGAATCACGAAGTCTCTTTCTTATGGAGGTAAGGACGCATTGATTATATTTATTATCGAACAAATTAAAGTAATGGCTAAATTAATAATAAGTGTAAAATATTTTAGCCAAAATTATAAAATCACAGTCGAAACTTACTACAAAAATTAATGTATTAGGGATAAACTTTTAATTACTTCGTTATTTTAGAACTTTTGTTTACCTACGATAGTTGAGTATTTACCTAAGTCTCTCGGCGCCGTAAGATTTATAGGTAACTCGCGAATAAAGATGCTTAACAAATCAAACTTGAACTTTTCTTTATTTAATATTTATTTAATACTTTAAGCACACAAATGTACAGTATCGGTCAGAAGTCCAGTAGCAATCTCACAAATTATAGAGTATCAAAACCAGTCGCACTTATGACCTTCTTCTATAAAGACATTTCAAACACATTCACACACGCCCGTGTATCGTACTCTTTCATCATTAGTCAATCAGAAAGAGTGCGCTATAATAACCCTTCGATCAATGATTGATCGAAGATATAAACGTTTGTTTTAGTTGGTTGGCGTGTCATGCCGCGCAAAAATGAATTTTACAAAATAAAACTTAAAAAAAAAGATGAGAATAGGTTTGAAACAAAATGAATATGCTGGATTTAGTAAAATAGTATGACGTTGTTGGTTGGTGAACTTAATTACGAGTGTTCATGTTATTGCTATTAGTGGTGTTTTGTTTGAATATCTTTATTTAAAATGCAAGAAAATATAAGTTTTGAAGCCAGGGCAAATATTGGCGTCTTGCATAGAAATAGATTTAATATATCTCCAATTTCCAATGAGACCGGCTTAAGTGTAAGTTATTTTTTATATATGTATTATGTGCTGATAGTTGTGAACGGTGTATGATTTTCTTGTTAATAAATTGCTAGTTTCAAGTGTGTAACAAAGTGTTATTTTTGTTTTAGAGAAATACTGGAAGTCGTTGTGTGAAGAGATTTGAGGAAACGATAGTTTGAAGAGTCGTGTAAGAAGTGAAGGCTGCCACTTATTAACCACTCTCAGCGACGTTATAGGATGAAAGAATATGAAACGAATGGCTTCATACCAACTAGTAGATTTGCAGAACAATTTGATACGTCATTGCGCCATCAATTGAAAATATATGGGGTTTAATGGTGCAAAGGTGGTGATCAGCTTAAGTCCCATTGCATGCAGTTGTGGGATATTTTACATTTATGTGCAAATATTGTGAGCTCCATGCTTCAACGTCTTCTAAGCTGCATTGATAATAATGGAGGTCACACTAAAAACTAATAAAATAATGTAGATTATTTTTACGGGGAATATGCTGGCTGTAATAGTAGGTAATAAGTTAGTTTGTGATTCTAAGATTGAGGTTAAGTTTCAATATTCTTTTCGTGAAGAAAACGACCACATAAGCTATAATCTCAAAACATACAGAGGTTTATTCATTTTGTTTATAATATAAGCGTTGTAAATAAATACAGTTGTTTTAGTATCACACTTTTTTTTTATTCTCAACAAGTCTTATGATGATGATGATAGGGCTCCCTTCTCCGCACTTAGACTCTCATTTGGTCCGTTGTGCGTGGGGTAAACAAGTCTTAATTGCTATAATAATTTTTAATAAGAAAACAGTAAAATAATCGGGTGATTATTTCACTGTTCTTTTAATTGCTATTATTTATTTGATTCCTATTTTCAACAACATTTGATAAAGGTATATAAATAATAACTATAGCTGCAAATAAAAAAATTATAAAAATAATAACGAACTCCTCTTGAGGATCAAACCCACGGCCTGTGTTTATAAGTCCGATACCTGAGTTTATGTACCTACTGATGATGCTTATTAAAATAGTGCGAATTTCAGCAATATACTGAACCGGCCAAAATCATGTGTTTACTGCCTCTCAAAATCAAAAACGACGAGACGACGACGACGGACGGTGTATATGTGTGTGAGGTGAGGTCTCATTAGTCATTAGGTTGACTGCGTTAAGACATCACTCACACAAACAGAAGTTCGCGTTGCTACGTCCATATAAATATGATCGTTAACGTGCTACTGCACTTATGACCGCTGACTGACATTTTCAACCAGTCAAATCCCCATTGATAGGTAATGTGAGTGGGCATTAGTGGAATAAACGATAATTATCTGCCACAGCTGGACATAGGCCTCCCCCAAGCAACGCCACATTGACTGGTCATGTGCTTCGCGCATCCAGCATATACCGGACTGCAGAGAACGAAAATTCGCGTAAATTAACACAGTAATTTAAATACTCCAAACTCACCTCTTCGTGTATCTGTCAATGCCATTTCCATCCGGTAAATCTTCGCCTAAGTTCCATACGACTCCATAAACAAATACCTATGCATACTTGTAGGTATTATAATTCTCGTATACGCAGCGAGTACAACAGCATGATATGAATAATATGAATATTCAGGAGTATATACTGTGACGTGGCATAAATTTAGCTGAGTATAAAATCCGCGGACTAAGCGGGATATTGTTGTACAGAAATGTCACAACACGTTTGAAATTATAAAAATTATGCTCCTAAATTGTTTGCTGCGGTGAAAGAAAAATATGGTTTAGTGTGGCTGGATGTTATGTAAATGTTTTGAAGTAAGAGATTCTTGTTAAAGTTCTGGTCTAACTGAAGCGAATCCAACATCCCACGTCAACTAAATTGTATAGATGTATTAAAACTGGCGCGAATAGTCGCATGCCTTCTTAATCATTAAAACGATCCCCGAGCGCACTCACGTCTCGCGTGAGATTCGTCTTAGTATGAAAACTACAAATATTTTCATCTTGGATCCTGGGCCTCAAGTCTGCTATTACAATAGTGTCAGAATGGTCATCATTGATTTCATAATTGTTGATTTTGACAAGTTTGGTAATCTACTAATATAATGGCGTCATTATGACTTTCCAATGGTCAGCCATTGACACTCCATTGAAAGATTTGGTAATCTCGTACATAATGACAAATTAAACTTCCTACTAAAATTCCAACTTCCTACTAATTCAGATTGCTTATAACACTAATAAATAATATGTAAAAATATATGTAAATGAAATCTGGCATGAATAAATGTTCAAAATGCCATTGTAATACGAATTCTATTACGAGACCATTGACCGACCAGTGATCGACCATTATGAATTTAGCAGATTACGAACTTTTTGCTAAATGACAATGGGATCGTGTTGGAGTGACGAATTTATAAAAATAGCAGACTTGGGCCCCTGGTCATATTATCTAAGTATTTCTACGCCGCGTCAGGTCAGAAAATATAGGCTAACTCTATTAGAACAAACCCATTTGCGATCTAATTACGAAATGTTCACCTGCTAGGTTAGAAAATTGACCTAAATCGAGTAAGATGACGCTTTCGGCAATACATTCACGAAAGTGGGTAGAAATGGATAAATATCATAAACAATTTTATTTGTACCGCAGATAAAATGTAACTTAACCTCGACGTAAAATGGAAGTTTAATGAAGTTGATTAATTACTTGACGTTATCGGTACGGGGGGTCGGGGGAGGTCTCTTGAGGTCTAATTCATCATAATTACGAGATGCGATCGTGTTTCACTGTTACTTTATGGCGAACTATTAAACAAATTATAAACACTCTTTTTCGAACCGAAGTGGAGCTAATTGAAGTTTATTTTCATTATGTTTGATGTGGCTTTTTGTATTAGTGGATTTGGTGGCCGTCTTTATTTGATTTAGCTGTTACAACTTTGTGGCTTTTCAAGTGAATTTTGTTTTTCTTGGTTCGCGCATTGACGTGGTTTTCATCTTGTGAAATTCAATTGTTTTTCTATATCATTATCATCATCATTTCAGGCGAAAGACGTCCACTGCTGGACATAGGCCTCCCCCAAGCACCGCCACCTCGACCGGTTCCGTGCTTCCCGCATTCAGCGGATTCCTGCGGCTTTCACAAGGTCATCAGTCCACCTTATGGGAGTGTGTGCACATGATTGGCTTATTCGTGTTTCAACAGACCAAAAGGATAAGAACCGGGTTAGTGACAGATTGTTCGATCTTGTACTATTGAAACCTACTATGTACGATTTCGATAGTAAATACTAGTTTGTAGCAACATTGCTAATATTTATTCGTATAGAAAAATTACGTAGATCAAATCCAACTGAAGCTCAAAGCATTTATTTCAAACAAGATTTTGCCCGCGGCTCCGCCCGCGTGGATGTTGGTTATTGCGTAAAAAAGTAGTCTATATCCTTCTTTATATCCGATGCTATATCTCTGCCAAATTTAATGACGATCGGTCCAGAGTTTTAGGCGTGAAAACGTAACAGACAGACAGACAGATAGATAGACAGAGTTACATTAACATTTAAATATTAGTATGGAAATAAGGATGGATAAACCAACTACCTACAAGTAGCTACTTTGAATTTGTCAAGGAGTCGGTTAGTCAGAAAGATGAAGGTAATTGCCCAATCCAAAGCGTAGTAGGTTTCTATGGAGAAGAACGGGCAAGAAACACTATTGACACTCTTTTAAATCAAAGATCTGTATCAAATTAATCTCGACAGATGATATACATAAACTGACACCCAAGCTTTCCATTTGCATCAGATCCTAAAACATTCTAGCATTAAATAAAAACAAAAAGCTCAAACTAACTTTCAATGACTTCAAGTTGGTCACTGCACTTCAATATGCGTAAAACTTGTTTACTTATCCCTATACAGATGATGTAAGCTTCCACTTTTATGTATTCATCATACAGTCTGCTCTCGTCCGTGAACACAGGTTTGCTTCGCTGCTCGCCATTTCTATATACACAAGTTTGTTCAGCAAAAAAGGTAGGTTTCAAGTAATATACATTTCTGTGGAGTTAAAATAATAAGACAGTTAGATCATAATGAATATGCAGACATTTGTCTATACTAATATTATAAAGAGAGAGAGCGAATTTTGTGATTTTGTGTTTATGTAGAGGGTAATCTCCGGAACCACAGCTGCTATTAGAAAAATTATTTTACCATTTAAAAGGTACATTATTTCAGATGGAAATGGGCTATACATTAAGGAAATATACAGGGTGGATTTTTGAGATGGGGCAGTAAGGGCAGGTAATCTACCCGGTGTAGCTACAGAAAATAGTTTTAGTCCTTAACTTCTTGAAAAAAATTAATTTGCCTTTACAGATTTTGAAAAACAGCACTAGCATTTCATTAGTATTATTAGTTTTATTGTCGTATACAGGCTGGATTTTTGAAACGGGGTAGCAACCGTTGTAGTTACAGGAGGACGGTCTTAGGATAGTGTCCATAACTTTTTAAGAAATTTTGAACTGCATCATTGAATTTGAAAAAAAAAAATCCCCTTTTTTTGCTAACTGGCGAAAAAAAAGGGGAATTTTCAAAAAACCTTTTTTTCATGCCAATCGATTCAGTTTCTTAAAAGGATCAAAAAACTTGACTGAACTAATTGTGGTTTAAATACTTGAAAAGTCAGAAATCACAAATAAACTTGTCGCATACGATTCGTAGGGAATGCGTCTCCAACTAACTTTCTTATCATGGATAAACTGGCTGCTGGAACGAAGACTGACAGATTATAAACAAAAAAAAAAAAGAAACTTCGAATTTTAACTAATACGAGAGTCATAATTTTATTTGTTTTGAAAACATAATCTAAAAAGTCTGTAGCTTTTGATTTCTAACATTCGGTGGCAAAAATTACCTCAAATAACTTAGAGCTTTTATACTTGATACCCTAGTAGCATTTTTGTTAGCGTTTGGTTGGGCCACATACCTCTGAAGTTGGCCCAACTAAATGCCAACGGAAAATGCTACTAGGGTAAAAACTTATTTTTTAAATATTGTATTTTGTGTTTTAAATATTATGAATGCAATTTTATCACTTGCAGAAGCGTATTGTCCATCATATTTATTATAGCCATCATAGCATATTTTGATCCATCCAAAGCTTGTCTGTAAAAGATCGTTAATAGCGACAAGACCGCCCATTGTGATATTCTATGTAACAGTTCTACATTTATATCTGTAATTTTTATGGTGCACATACTAAAGAGTATTCTATCTATCTATCTGTTGTCACTTGTAGAACGAACCACCTTCTGCGAAATTCTTTACAAGATTTGTTATAATCTTTCTGGTTGGCACTCAAACTATCTAGATTTTAGAGTTCGGAATTCTTAGTTATTTTATATTTTTTGTTTCTTTTCGGCCAATTTTCATTGTAGCAGTCAGTGTATCCATAACAAACAAAAAAAAAGTAAGTTGGAGTCTATTTTTCTACGAAATGTGTGAAAAGTTCTTTACGATTTCTTACTTTGCTTGTTACCCTTGTAACTCTAACCTCAGTTAGTCCTATGGAGATTTCTGATCCTTATAAGAAACTGGATCGATTGATAACAATTTTTTTTTTTGGTGAAAGTTGCCCATTTTCTTGCCGACTATGTTTTTTTCTTTCGAAATCGGTGATGAAGATTAAAATTTCTTAAAAAGTTATGGACACTCTCCTAAGACCGTCCTCCTGTAACTACAACGGTTGCTATCTCGTTTCAATAATCCACCCTGTATATACCAAAAAAACTAATAATACTAATGAAATGCTATTTTGAATTCATGCAAGCCTAGTACTTTTTGTTAGGCTACTGCTCAGAATTTGTGCACTTTGGATGTTTGTTACCGAATCACTCAAGGACGGCTACACGGATTTGGATGAAACATAGATAGTTTATAACCACAGAAAACACACAGTTTATAATCTGGATTAACACATAGGATTCCTTTTATCCCGGTAGTACGTTCCCGTCGGATATTTTTTTACATCCACGCGAGGAAAGCCGCGGGCAAAAGATAGTTAATTATAATTATATGTGAAGACGATGTACTTAGAATAAAATTACGATACTCAATAGGTATTTGATAAGAAACCCACGTACAAGTGTATTTATCTAAATTTCTCCCTACATTCCAAGACCAAAGAGGTCACTTTGTAAAGATACCATCGTATACACAGTGGCACACTATCTTTACCATCAAACATGGAATTGTGATTCTTTATGCACATGTTCCAAAGACACATAAATCATGTGGGAACACATCCGTTTCGTATCAATCATCCCCTAGCCTTTACACTTAATACCGTTCGGGGAACGAAAAACTCAACATTTCCATAGAAGAAAGCCGACTGGTCCCCTATTATGGAAATTCGATCACGTCGGAACCTTTAAGATATGGTATCCCGGCAGAGATTTCAACTCCTTGATCCTAAGTTACGTTGTTGTAAACACCGCTTATGGAAATCAACCGATACGGAACCCTTGCTCCTCCTTACGTATCATTTTATGCCATCTTTTCAGGCCAAATCTGTCGAGGGCATGTAAATGTTTGTATTTAAATTCTGTTGTTGCTTTATTCGCATTTCCCTCAGGCGCAATATTTGGACGTCAGATCTAAGATTGTTTAGAGTGGATTTTCGTTTTGCTGCTTTTTGTTTTAAGTTTGTACACACAATATTGAGAGATTTACCATGTTATATTAAGAACATAGACTTCTTTTCCTGTAATCTATAAGTAAAGAACTATTTTCGATAATAAAAAAATAAAAAAATGATCAGTAGTTTCGGAGATAAGGGGGAATGGACAATTATCATCAATATCCTTAAATAACTTTAAAACTATTTGTTTTAAAATTATAAAAATAAAAACTGAAATCCTTACAAAAAGCCCTTTCATTTGATATGTCCCACGGTACAGTTCGCAAAACTTTATTTTTAATTTTTATTATTTGCCCTCCAAAAGTGACTCCCATATTCAAAATTCATTTATTTACGTTAAACGTCCATGTTTAGGTTACAGAAGTTCATATGTGTACAAAATTTCAACTCAATCGATCCAGTAGATTCGGAGCAAATCGGCTATAACCAACAGACAGACACACGAGTGATCCTATAGGGATTCAATTTTTTTGCTTTTTGAGGTACGGAACCCTAAAAATGAATGTTGGCAATTTGTTTTATTTTGCTTAATTATTAAATCAATAAATATTATATTATATCAAACACACCTACCGCTAGAACGTGTTGTTAAAGTTTTCGGCAACTACCTGTAGAGTGTATTTCTACCATATACTGACTGTGGACTGGAGCATTGCCAAATTGTTTCAGTCATATCTTAAAAAACTGTATAAGTTTTGGAAAATGTAACACACAATACATTCTAAACTAAATGTACAATTTGTTCATATTTTTATTAAAAAATAAAGTAGAAAAAGTATAGTGTTTGCCGAGAACTCAAGATTGGAAAACCATAGCGAGTGCTGATTCGCTTAGTGGAAGAATAAAAGCAAGCGAAATAACCGGTCAAGTGCGAGCTACTTAGGGTTCTGCACTTCACTAAATATCGTACGGTTGAGTTTTTAAATATGTAGGTAGTTTTTAGGGTTCCGTAGTCAACAGGGAACCCTTATAGTTTCACCAGGTCCGTCTGTCTGTCCGTGGCTTAGCAAAGAGACTTAGTGCTAGAAAGCAATTTGGTATGAGTACTTATACATACACACGCCAACAAAGTTTTTTTTTTTAAGTTTCTAACCCTTTACGTAAAGTGGGGATGATATTTTTTCGCGTCTATCCATGGTGGAGTATCGTTGGGTAGGCCGTTTAAAAATATTGCGGGTTTTGAAAACTATTTTTCGTTTCAATTAATCGTTTGTTTAATTTTAGCATTAAAGTGCCAATTTTTTTTAGAGTCAAGTGTCCCTTCCTCCCCTGCCAGCTAAATGGTTGTATTTGGATATGTCAAAAATTCACAGCAGCCAGATATAAAACAAAGATACTAGAAAAAAAAATCACAGCTAAGTAGGCTACATTCGCATTTTTAGTCGGCATCTGCACGTCATGACTGGAACAAGAAGGCTTCCACTCAGCATGATTCTGTGCTATGGGGTACCCACAGCACAGCGCTGATTTTCAGTGGACACCCGAAAAAGACGTACGGAAACCAAGTCAGGGCCTCAAGTCTGCTATTACAATAGTGTCAGAATGGTCTCTTCATTGTGAGTTTTTGACAGATTTGCCATACAAACACTGTCAAATACTCACAATGAAGAGACCATTCTGACACTATTGTAATAGCAGACTTGAGGCCCAGGTTTAATGATAAATGAAATCAATATCTGAAGACGAACTAGATAAAAGCTTGCATTTTGGCTATCAGCGTCAATCTGCTCAAATACGAGTAATAAACAATTAAAAATAATCAACAAACAGAAATGTTTATTTATTATTTATTTATTTATGTACACACAAAATAACAAACACATAACATAACAACATAAAACAAACACAACAACAAACAACAACAACAACAACATATGTTTAAGGTTTTTTTTTTTAGTTTAAGTCCATTATTATTGTTATTAGGAAAATATCCTATCTATTGATTTTTCTTAGATATTTTTAATTGAATTGCTCTTTTTTCTTTCTTCAATTGACTATTTTATAGGGAGTTGTGGCACCCTTTGCGGAACCCTAAAAAGCGAACAAGTCACTGAACTTTCAGTAATGCTACCACAAAATTTATTTAAGCGCACTAAGGAGTAAATCGTAGGTATTCTACAAAATACGAGTACTGAGAGTTACCTTAATAGATTCAGTCTGTTAATAACAAGGAAATTAATTACTTGAAAAATTGTTGTTTAAAAACATTATTTTATGCAAATCATTTTATGAGATTCTTTCGTTAGTTAAGAAGTAAATTTAACTAATTTGTTGAAGAGACGAGATTTTCTCGGCGTTAAACACGGCTTTTAGATTAAACTCTGACTGTTTTAATTTCACGTCAATTAACTTCTTCCCATTTTATTTTCCATTAACAAACGGACGAAACGCTCCGTAACCTTTATGAATTGGAATTTTGTTTATAAGCATAACATTCATTATTTTTTTCTGGGAATTAAAGGATCAGAAAAGATCCTAATTGACTGCAAGACAATTAAATTATATTTTGGGTTTCTAAAGCTATAATTATAATGTTTACTATGCAGCAAATACACGACAGCTGCAAGGCAGTAGGTACTTTTTTAAATTAGCATCATTGAGATCACATTTGCTAAACATGTAGACAAATTGCATCTTTACTAAAGTTTTTTGTCGTCTTGAAGAAAAGAGTATGATGATGTAGATATGTATGAAGACGTGACACTATGTATTATGAATTAGGTTAATCTATACTATTATACTATTATGGCGGCGTCTACGACGCCACATGCGAATTACGCATCAAAGACCTGACGTCACAAATCCTGCATCGCGCAATCAGAGTTTACCGCGCGACTAGCATGTATTATATACAACATCCCGACATCAACCGTCGGGCAGTTGCCCACCAGACACAACACCCGTTTGTCCCCGTCTGGTCGGAAGATCCTCCCTTTACTATAGAGTATGAGTGAATTTTACACCCTGTTCCTCATACCTCTATACTATTATAAAGACGTAAAATTTGTAAGTTTGTATGTTATATTCTGTAGAATCTTCGGAACTTCTGAAAATTCTTTGAATAATAGGAAACTACAGTATTGTCGAGTATCATAGGATTTATTGTAACAAAAAATCCGATTTTTTGTAGGCCGCTGGAATTCGTGAAGAGATGCGGGAAGCACAGAACTCGTCGAAGTGGCGGTGCTTAGGTGAATCGTATGTCCATCAGTGGACGTTTTTCGGCTGAAATGATGATGATAATAAAAAAAAATCATGCGGACGAAGTCGCGGGCAGAAGCTAGGTACAAACAAAACGAAACAGCTAAACAAATTCTAAAGCTAGCGGCACACGAGATAAACCCAAATCTCAAAGAACCAAACGCTTTAAAGCTCAAAAGACGAGAAAAAATGAACCAAACGTTATGTCGCACGGCAATTAACGGGTCGCTGTGTGTTTTTCAATCCGATTCAATTTCCGTCGACATAAAGTCCGTCTGAAAACGTCATGTGTATAGCTAAGCGCGCTTTTAATCGTCGCTCGAGCGTTCCGCTCAAACGTCACATTCAGGGCGGTTCTGTAGCGAGCTGCATTCGAAAAGAGTTAGAAACGGGATGTGCTGGCTGTTACCTAGATGTGGAACTAATAGATGGGAATGTTGAAGGAATAATGGAGAGAAATTCTGTTTAGAAAGGTGCTGTGTGTAATAGGTTATAATGAAAACGAGGTTTGTTTTAGTGTGAGTAACAGTTGTTATAATTTGGATGTTATGACGAAAGGTAAATAATTAACTTTTCAACACATTTGCTCAAAAAATGCATTAATGAGGCCTGTATACATTGTTCGAAAGTTAAAAATTACGCACCATACATCGGATCGTGGTACTCTTACCTAAGTACCTATTTTACCGCATACCCCGTTGTATAGCACTGTGCGTATTCTTTACGGTTTTTTTTTTAATTTCCATAATAGTACATTATGATACAAGTATGCTGTGTTGGTCATTGCACTCGAGGCGGTATTATTCGCGCGAGTCTCAGACGAGCGCAATAAGGAAGCCGAGTGTGTAATGATCGATGCACACGCGTTCCATACGACGTTTTTCAACACACTTGCGAGGAAAAAAAACAGACTTGTTGTAAAAACTTATGCTACAATAACGTAATTATAGAGATGATAATACATTTAGATTTATAAAGTTCAAATGACCTTTGTTGCCAGGTACTGACTATCCGGACGTTTTTTTTAACAACTGTTCAACGTCGGTTGGTGACAATACTTTAGATTTCGTATTTTTGATAGTAACTTATAACAACACAACGAAAACGTTAACAAAACAAATATTTATGGAAAATGGCGCGCTGGTTTTGTATTTTTTTTCCGCGCGCCCCGCTTGCTTTGCGCGCGCAGGTGTAAATAGAAGCACTGGAAAACCGCTAAACAACCTTTATAAAAAAAAAAATGTTGTGTCTGATCGTAGTTTAGTTAGTATGGAATTAGAAAGTACTATTGGCATAATGAAATATACAATAGTTCAGTGAGAATCCGCAATAATAGAACGTCAGTCAGGATCTTTTCCGTTTGGTTCCGGGAGGGACCACGGACAATTTAAGGTAGGAGTGAGGCGTATATATCGTAACAGCTAAATACAACAGGTATCACAAGATACCAGACTGTAACTGTGAAAAATAAACTGAAAAAAAAAAGCTTCTGTTCCACGACGAGATAACAGGCGGTCACAAGCTTTTGTCTATTCATGCTTAAGACAGTTGCCTTAGTT
This sequence comes from Dryobota labecula, assembly GCA_947523025.1. Taxonomy (NCBI): domain Eukaryota; kingdom Metazoa; phylum Arthropoda; class Insecta; order Lepidoptera; family Noctuidae; genus Dryobota; species Dryobota labecula. The sequence goes on along the minus strand of OX383287.1, from coordinate 25,558,740 downwards.
AGAATATAGATAATAAATGTTACTGTTACACTGTGACACCCTGTTACGTCGTCCGTCACAAGCTCTTTCCTTTTCTCGCATAGGTGTAACACCATAGTTAGAAAGAGAAGTACCTCCGTGTATTATAACTGTGCAGCTGTGGTAACAGAGAACACATAATAGTTTGTTCCCACATAGTATGAAATAACCGCCTGCTATTTTGTAACATGTTTTTGGAACTGTTAATTACTTGGAACAGAAACAGGCGGAACAGATATGGGATTTTACCTGTTACAACCCACTCCTGATTTAAGATAAATAAATTTTAGTTAATTTTGGGACCAAAGACAATTCGGACCATTTAAAAAAAAAAAGTGAACGCGCGGATTCCTTTTGGCATGAAGTTTCTTTGACGAGATTAAAAAAAAAAGCGCAAGTTTTCGACTAGTAAACAGTTATCTGTGGCGTTACAGCACTCGTATAGTAACGTAAAGTAAAAAGCACGCGTTTTTAATACACTGCATTATGGACATAAAAGCGGTTCAATAAGAGGCACTTTACGAGCAAGTGTGTTGAAAAAAATATAAGAATTCCACCAAGGAGTTTCACATTACGAGAATAAATAATTGACTAATCGAACCTCCTTGGAAGCGCTTTTGCTCAATACGTTTGTCTCACTTTAAAACTAAAGAGTAAATTAGGCGAAAGATGTAGTTCTAATTTTCACCACGCGCATGTGGCGCTATTTACAAATTCGCGCCATTTTCATATTAGAAACGTCAAAAATTGTTGCGACTTTCCGACTGATATTTATTAACAATAATAATATGAGTTCAAGCGAGGAATCTGATATTAATATGGAATCTACTCCACCTGATATTTTGAATGAGTCTATTGACTTAAAAAAAACATAAATGTTTATCACAATGTTATAATTTATTAACATAACTTTTTTGACTATCATTTTGTTTCATTACATATTATACTGTTTTCTCGCAAATGTGTTGAAAAAAATTGTAAGACACGTGCAGAAATTGGTATTTACAATCTCGTGACTATGGTAAGCATGTGAAAACCAACTTATCGCACTAGTATCATAAATAACTATTAAACGTTAAGAAGGCAAATCACTAGAATACCGTCTGTAGCTGCAGGGAGCGGTGTTATACATAGTACTTATATTATATAAAGGCGGTATTCTAGTGATTTGCGTTTATTGTGCTCTACAGAACAATACAGCTTGTTAATAAGAAACTTCTAAGCCTTGGTAGGGAAGTTTATTTTTTCCCAGTTATCTTTACATTTCTTGTTCTCTTCTTCTATATTTATTTATAGCATAATATTGACAGGTCCTGAAGGCATGCATTTTATAATGCTCATCCTTTCACCCTTCCATTTTCCTACCCAATTTTATCTCGTATATCTTACAGCACTCACTTCCGACATTGTTTTGACAAATCGAACCAGTATAGGTACGTTCAAGGAAAATACGGGAATTCGTTTCTTTTTCAATAAACGGGATAAGGAATAACATTACAGTAAGTTTTTTCTATATATATATGTCGGCATTGATCGATTGTGTTTAGAGTTTGGTGTCAATGCGATCGATCATCCGGCCAAATAGTGGATGCAGTGGTGGGAAGATACACTACATAGATAGTTTCTTCAGAGGCTTTGTAAAATAAGATGATAACCGCTCGCCCCGACTTCGTATGAAATTTGACACACATTTTGAAATTAATGTGCAAACACTTAATTATGATAAGTAAACTATAAAATAATACACCTGCAGTCGAGATCAAAAATCTCACATTTTACAGAAAGATAATTCCGCTGTCGTGATTTGTTACAAACATAGCTGTGGACACAATGAGAGATAATGTTTATGTAGATTTTTTTTTAAGTAGATCCTTAGACTTGACATTCGATATCAGTTTTGGGGGTAGCTCATTCACTAATGTTGGTACTACGTACCTTCTAGTGCGCTTACCAAAGTAGTTTGTCGTTGGAAACAAAAAAAAAAAAATATGTCTGCATAACAATGTTATGAAGAAAATTATCAACCAATTCAAACTATAGTCTTTATTATAAAACGTTAGTCATAAAATCTGAGATTTGCACCCTTATAATAAAATTAAACTAGCCTTAATTGTTTTGACAAACTCTTGGCTCAATCCTGCTGAGCATGAACCCCACTCAAACCTTCATAAAAACGATTTTGGGTTCGAATTGGCATAATCACTATAACTTTATGGGTATTCTTATCTCTATAGATGACTTTGATAGTTCTGTTGCTAAAGATTTCTGCTACTGTGACATACACAGATTTGGTATAGAAATTATAAAAAAGTGAAGTTATTTGAGTACATACTGCACCTAGCAGTGATCACGTCAACTCTGTGCGAGAGACGGAATGGTTGTGAGCCTACGAAGAGCGGGGAGTCACCCCCACCAATTATACTATATATATATTTATTGCGAGTCAATAAAATAACCATTAATATTATTCAATTCACTGACAATATTACGAAAATACAATAAGTGGGGATCATTACTAAATGTTACAGCTAGAAACAAGATTATTTTTTCAGTTTCGAAATACGGACTCACGCCAAAAGGGCACGTACGGCTTCGAGTGGGCGTTCCACATGTGTGTATACAGTTTATATTAAGTTAACTTACAAACACGTTTTTGGAGAATTGGTTACTAAGAAGGCAACATAAAACCAAACGCCTGACAGGTAGACAGGTAGGCAGAGCAGTAAAACGCTTGAGCAGTTCTGTTCTACTTAAGTTTGAAGTGAAAATAAACGCGAGCATTCTATTTTGAACCTTATTTTAGGAAACATTTAGTTACTTACCTCACCCGTAATACTTATTAATATCACTACATAAATACATATTTGTCCAGCCGCAGCTGCTTGTTTGTCTGAGCGCAATAAACTCAATACTACTGAACGGATTTTCATACGGTATACACCAGTGTTTTTCAACGTGTGGGTCGCGACCCCCTAGGGGGTCGCCAAGCCTCTTTAAGGGGGTCGCCGTTACTTTAAAATTTAAAGCTTATACATAAAATCATAGTAGTTCAAAATGTTATTTTTGTTAACAAAAAAATTAATAATTGAAGGCTTAGGTTAACACAAATCAACAAATACCTGGCACATGAATTATTAATGTGAAGTTGAACATATACACCCATTCACATTATTGTGATGATTGCGCCTGTTTCTCGTTAGCCAATTTTTTTTACACATACGATTAACTTGTTCTCTAAATTTCGGCGATTTCTCTTTTTGCCTTTTAACTGCACCAACAATAAAAACGTTATCTCGCACAAGTAGGAGGTTCCAAATGGAATCAATTACTTCGAAGCTTCTGTGGTTAATTGTGAGTGTTCTTTTTTTCTGCTTAACCAAAAAACAAAGTGACAGACTTAAATTCCAAGTTAGAAACCGCGGAGGGTAGGGGGTCGCGAAATATGTTTCCATACTAAGGGGGCCACACTATAAAAAAGGTTGAAAAACACTGGTTTACACCAATGGACGGAGTGATTCATGAAGAAGGTTTAAGTGTACATATCATTAAGGTTTTATGTAAATTGGCTGAAATATGACGTTGAAAAAGATGTGTGTCTAAGTATAATGAACATCAGTTTTTAATCTAAGCCACATGCTCGATGCACTGGGCTGATACGACACTAACACAGAAAAAAAAATTGGCATATAATGCTCTGCTATCCGTGCGAAGCCGGGGCGGATTGCTAGTCCATAATTTATTACTTACTATAATAATATTATAAATGTGAAAGTAACTCTTCTGTCTGTCTGTCTGTTACATTTTACGCGATAATCAACATCCACGCAGGCAGAGTCGCAGGCAAAACCATAGCTGATAGGTAAGACAGCCCTATACTGGGACATTGGATACGCCTATTGCCACTGTGGTTGTAGGAATTAGTAGTTTGTGTTGTTTTTCTGGTAGATGTAAATATACTAACACTAGTTTCTAAGTTGTGTGTATAATAACCAAGTGTACTACACTTATGGGTCCGAAATAAAAGATTTTGGGTAAGTAATATATGGTATAATTACAAAATCTCTAATATTTATAAAATATAACAACTGAATCTATAATTTTATTTCATATAATGATCAGATAGTATATAATAAACGATTGATATAAATTTATAATAACTAATTTTTATAAGCATAACGCACATTTAATATAAAATCGTTTGATATATCACTCAAAAGACCTATTAAGTCTAATGATAAAAACTCCTAGTTAAAATGGTCACTGTTCTAACCTAACATAACCCGAATGATTTACCAACAATGGAGGTGATCAGGCGCTCGGCGGCCGCTCCCGCCTTAGCCTTCTAACCTAACCTCTGAGTCGGATTGCTCTGAATCGGGGTGTTAACCATAATAAAAGGTATCAATATATATTTTAAACGATAGATTCGATTAAATAAACGTTATATCCAATAACTTTATACGAAATAAGTTTTAGAGATATAAATGTTATAGGTATGTAAAGAACTCACACCAACAGTTGATATATCTCACTTTTATTACATCTTGTGAACGTTATTGAAATGAAAATATACCAAATCACTTTATATGATATGAGACGAACCCAAAGATTTTATTTATTTATAAAAGCTAATAAAATTAAGTTTAACAAAATATCAACCTGCTTCTGGTTACTCAATGCTAGTATGTCACTTTTGCTTGAAGATAAATTCAAACTTACACGGCCACACGATAAAACCTCATCTAGCACATTTATACCTCTGTCTGTACATATTGCAACTGTGGCAGAGAAATGCAAAATGAGTTGCAAGTGACATGCGCTTTAGTTACGCTCTATGAGTGCTCCTGAAGAGAATTTTTAGAATTGTTGGGTACTGATGGAAACTAAGTAAGTACGTTAAAGTAGGGCAAGTATTATGAGTAATGCTTGAAATGTGAAAAGTATCCGGAGTAAAAGGTTTCTGAATGTAATGCTAACTATATCAAATTACCTCTTAAGCTTCGTATTCACGGTTCACAAAAGTTGTGCAACATTAGTGTAGTTGTAGTAACGTGTTTTTGTGATATTGGCTACACTGCAGTACTACGAGTATTATATCTGTGAAGGATATTACTGCAAGCAATGTTGTGCAATTTTATTAATTGATCATTAATAATTATGATCTTAGCTTGGGTGCCGAAGTAATAATCAGTGATTTATGCAATTTGAAAAAAAACAATTTTGTCATAGTATTAATGTATAATCTACCGCCATTGTGTAAATGGTAAATTTGGAAATAAAGATTATTCTATTCTACCCAACGGTGTAAAAAGACGTTTAATGAAATCGAATTGACTTTTCACTTCTCATGCTCTAAAAGTTCGTCTTTATGTTGTGCGTAGGCGACATAAAATAACTTTTTATGCTCTAGTGCTTATAGTTTTTTTTTATTTTAAGACTAATATAATCGGGCCCAATAGCCACACGCACAATAAAACGTCGCAAATTAAAAAGTCATTATTTTATTTCATTTGCTTTAATTTATATCACTTCCGTCTTTTCTATCCTTAATTTAATAAAACCAGATAAAATAGTTGTCTTTAGTATTTAAAAACGCAAAGAAAGGTTTTTATTACTTGGCAGTATGAAGTACCCAAGTCGAATGACAAATGGTTAAAATTAAAAATTAAAATCTTCGTGGCGGGAATTAGCTATTCTCTTCTGCAATTTTGCAACATTTTTGAACATTGAAAAGTGATTAAACTAAAACAATGGAATATTCAAGTGACGAAGAAATTACACTCTCGTCTAACACGTTAATAGAGCAGAATGCGAAAAACGTGGCTAAAGAAATTTTACCGCCGAATTCCAAGCAACATAACTTATCTCCACGCGTACGACAATTTCATACGTTGGAGATCAGACAAACAAGTAAACACTTTATGCCTGTTTCATTTTCTCGCAATCGAAGTGAAAAGCAGAGTGTATAACTTGGCCATAAACGAGCTATTTTACCCCTTGACTTAACTCCACGTTCGGCTACGGCTCGGGTAGATATGTGCACTAGCTGTACAATCTACTATTTTCTTCCCGTCATTATTATAATTTTGTTTTGTTCTGGACAATACCTTGGAACCTTCTGGTTACGGAGATATTGAAGGTTAAAATTACAACTATTATTGATGTACAATGTTACTTAGTTTGATATACCTACAGATTGCGACGTATATTTTACACACTAGATGAAAAATAAATGTGATTGTCATCACATTTACACGAAAATTAGCCACACTAAGTTAATGGTTCCAAAAGTAAGTGTCAAATAAATTAACATCAGCCCACATCCTCGAGGCTCTAAAACATGTATCTTGTACCAATGTAATCACATTTCCCACCACGCGTAGCAAACACTGTTTCTTTTACATTACAAAGAAAAATACCTCTATTTCAGTAACACGGTACAACAGAAATCCCTTTTGTTTCGTTCCACCGCGGATGTGGACGGAAAACAATTTAAAATTGTCTTATTTTAAAACTTTACAAATGTTATCTATGGAATGAGGCGTGAATTTACTGTAGGGCCTTTATGACGATTTGAGGCAGGTGTAACGGAAAATGAAAAAAAAAAATATATCAACAACATCACTTAGTTGTCATTATGATTATAGGTGGACTAGCTTTTGCCTGCGGCTTCGCTCGCGTGGAGATCGAAAATTATCCCACGGAAACGTACTACCGAAACGCGCATCCCAGTAAAGCTCCCAGTCGGCATGATTTTTTCCGACATCTTCAATAATCATCGTCATATTTATTTCAGCCAATTTACACAAAACCTTAATAAATCATAAATCATTTATTTGCCAATAATGTAGTAAATTCAATTGCAAATGTCAATAAATTCAATAACAAATGTTAATAAATTCAATTACGAATGTCAATAAATTAAGGCAAAAATGGCAAAATAAAATAAAATTTGAATTGCAATGAAACTAAAGATAGAAATGTCAGTAAATTAAATCACAAAGAAGCAGCAGTTTTGTCATTAACAAAATCTTTAATTGCGTAGTAACACTAATTGTCCAGTAGCAAGTTTGTTAACTTTTTTCTAAAAACTTTGATGGGTAATTCTTTAAAATGTAACGGTAGTTTATTATATATAAGAAAACCCATGAATTCCTTTCTCATGAATCACTCCATCCAATGGTTGGAACGGATTGTCATAATTATGGTTTTATTTATTATTATGTATACATACTTTATTGTACACAACAAAAATACATAACAAAAAATAAACCAAACAATACCAAATATACAATAGGCGGCCTTATCACTTTCTATGATCTCTTCCAGGCAACCATAGAATGGAAAGTGATTTGCCTGAACATAAAATGTTGTTTTCACGTATGAAAATCCGTTCGGTAGTTTTTGAGTTTATCGCGTTCAGACAGACAGACGCGGCGGGGAGACTTTGTTTTATATTATGTAGATGTACTGTCTTTACATGACTTAGACATAAGAACATCACAAAACGCAGAAAAACCGCACCATGAGTTGGGTCCATAACTCAAAATTTTGTCTTATATTAACTTTTTTAATTACCTACTACACCTATATTCAAAAATAAAGAAAATAAAATCAGTGAACCATGCGATTTTTTCCATCAAAACAATAACCTTAATACAAATAAACGGGGAATAAAGTTATACTAGGTATAAACGTCAAAAAATGTATGGTTATACCGAAGTTATTTCTAGGATAACTTTATTCCGTGTTTATTTGTAAGACTGTAAGTTATTACAGAACACGTCTATATCTCATCTCAGCTAGAAAAAGTAGCGTGAAACAAATTGTACTAAGTGTCACCCTTCCGCAATATCTGTCGCATTCTATATAAGACTTCACAGTATGTGAGAAGAAGAACAAAACAAATGAATAAACAGGCTAGTCATTCAATCAAGGAAGTGTTTTGTCTTTATTTTTTCCTATCAAAAGTCGTTTTATTAAAATTAGGCTGAGGATCAGCACTTTTCGAACGTCATAATTACATAAGACATAACAAAACTCCCACCCTTCACCACTTCCTAGTGCTTTAGCTGGGAAAAAGAAATGGCGTAATAAACTCCCCAGCAGCAAGTGCCTGCCAAAGGCTTCCCCCAAGTCTTTCCAGGAATTATTTTCCCGCGCCACCTCGAACCAGCCCTCGCGGTACGCGTCCTGGTCATCAAGCCACCTTATTCTGGGCCAGCCTCGATAGCGCAAAATATATTGTTGGGTTCCGTACTATTATCTACAAAAACTACAAAAAATCATGTCCCATAGGAGCCCTGTTAAATATTTATTTTACTCTGTTTTTTTAGTATTTGTTGTTATAGCGGCAACAAAAATACATCATCTGTGAAAATGTCTACTATCACGGTTCATGAGATACAGCCTGGTGACAGACGGACGGACAGCGGAGCCTTAGTAATAGGGTCCCGTTCTACCCTTTGGGTACGGATCCCTAAAAAAGGCAAACAAGCATATGCTCGCGACTTCGAGCGCGTGAAATTTCTTGTTTTAAAATAAAATACATATCTAAGACACTCGGTAATACTTTAGCTTTCCATTCGTGAAAGAATTTTCAGAATCATAATCATTTATTTCCAATAAGTATTGGTACAGTGTTGGTCTTAAAGTCAGTAATTAAGTTCCTAATACATAGTCAGACTTTTGACATGCAAAACATTACGTATTATATTTATGTCCAATGGCATGCTTTGAATGCTAGTTTCTATTATTCATTCGTTTTACAATTCAGTCAATATTAATCATCATCACATTAAAACAGATTATTTAACATTGTGTTGGCATATTATTATAACGCCACATGCGAACTACGTAACAAAGACCTGATGTCACAAATCCTGCATCGCACAATCAGAGTTTACTGCGCGACTATAATATATAAAACATCCCGAAATCAACCGTTGGGCAGTTGCCCATCAGATACAATACCCGTCTGGTCGGAGGATCTTCCTTTTTAGGGTTCCGTAGTCAACAAGGAACCCTTATAGTTTCGCCATGTCCGTCCGTCTGTCTGTCTGTCCGCGGTTTAGCTCAAAAACTATTGATATTAGAAAGTTCTAATTTGGCATGAGTATACGACGCCGAAAAAGTGGTAAAATAAAAATTGAAAAAAAAAAAAAAAACAATATTATTTAGTGTACCTCCCCTACATGTAAAGTGGGGATGATATTTTTTTTTCGTCCTTCCCATAGTGTGGGATATCGTTGGATAGGTCTTTCAAAAATATTAGGGGTTTGGGAAGACCGTTTTTTGATTAAGTAAACCGTTCGTGACTTATCAAGCTTTAAAGTACCAATTTTCGTTAGAGTCAAGTGTCCCTCCCCTCTACCAACTAAACGGTTGTAGTTAGAAATGCAAATGTCACGGCAGTAGTACTTATATATAACGAAGTTAAAAGGAAAACTATCACAGCTAAGTAGGCTATATAATTTACCGAGTAATTGGCGACCAACTTACATTTACAGTTGAAAAAAATGTTCTCCCATACATTCCGTATAGGAAAACATGTTTTTCAACTACATGATAAGTTTTTTCTTGGGGTAAATTCATTCCAACTACGGAACCCTTCATTGTGCGTGGTCCGACACGCACTTGTCCGGTTTTTTATAGAGGATGAGTGAACTTTACACACTGTTTCTCATACCTCTATATTGGTGACCCCGATGTGATATCTGCTGTCGGTACTGCTTCTGGCCAGCGAGTAAATCAACATACATATTATTTTCATAAATTAATTTATCAAATAAAATTTCTTAGTATTTTATTATAGATAAATCCAATCGGATCAGTAGTTCCGAAGATTGCCCTCTAAATAAAAATAAAATAAAAATACCTGTTTATAATATTAATTTAGATTACAACATTATAAAAAACGTTAAACCAAAACCAAAAGGAAACAGTTAATAAAGGAAAAGCGAAAAACGCCAGATTCATTTCATTCCCGTTTCAAACATTATTAGAAATGTTTTCATAAGCAGGCAATGCGAGATTTCCGTAGAAAAAAGGGGTTTTATTTCAGACAGCTATCCGCTGGGGAGCTCTTCGTCACGTAAGGGTGTCGTACGATACGAGTACGTGCCAAGAACGTGGCTGCCCCTAATGCGTCTACTCAACCGAACATCCTAGTTAGGGAATTTGACTGATAACGCATCACGTCTGGGGGAATAAGAGAATGATGTGTTGTGTAGCACTGGCTTTTGTTTTGAACTCGGTACTCGTGATTGAGGGCTTATGAGTACCTTAAAGGAACGGTTGGAAGAGTGATTCTTTTTTTAAAGGATTAGATGACTACTTGAATACATCAAAGTCGAAAGTGACTTTAAAATCGCAGTTTTGTTCCCAATTTTGTTATATTATTACTATTTATTTATAACAGACATTAAAAAGCTTATATGCAATATATAACACAACTAACTATTTACACTAAATACTGAATTCAAAGACTAAATACAAAAACAAAAGGAAATTTGGCGTCGAAGTACTCATCCACATCGCTGTCATCCATAAACGTGCCCAGAAGACTGGGCAGCATTCCTTGTTGAATGGTAAAGCTAATTCTTTATTATTATTTATTATTACTGTTCATTAACGATATCCTTGTGACGTTGATGATGTATCCTATTTTTCTGACATTTCAATTTTATTTATGTTAGGTTTCATTCCTCTATGTCAAAATATAGGTCGGTCTTATTATGACTACTAGCTTGCTATCCAAAAAAAATCTTACCATATCGTGCAAGTTAAAACTACGGATATAAAGTGAGAATCGTATGTGGTATTCGTTGGCAATGGTTGCCAATAATTCACCCGCTGCCATTAAACGCGATATCTTATTGCAATAGGTGGATTCTGGCGATATCGAAACCGCTCGCCGTGGTAGTGTTTTAAATTCTGTTTATTGGAAAGTATTGGGAAATACTGGGTATCAATTACTTACTCCTGCATGCATTTGGAGAAAAACGACTTGATAAATGATAAATGGATATTGACATTGATAAATGTTACTACTTTAAGGCCCAATTGACCACGAATTACATTCATAGAACATTTATAAACTAGCTCAAGCATATATTAATTAAAAAAAAGCATACTACACAATAAACGAATGCATACATGCCAAAAAAAAAAGCCCACACCATACACAGTTAGTCATATAGACACATTCGTAAGTACATATATAAATATAATAATATGATATATGTTTAATTGACTAGACCAAATAATTATTATGTAGTACTAGAACCTTTAGTTGATTTCAACAAAATAAAATGTATATTTACTTAATATTAATGTTAATAAAATATTTAAAATAAAAAAAAAATATTGATTGCAATTGTTTTTCCTAGTTTTATTTTTGTTTTAAGAATTATTAAAAAAAATTGCTGTGCCCGAGGGGTTAGGGTCCGTAATTGTCCGTTATCCTTTGCTTTAAGCTTTAAAACATTTTGGAATGCAAATAAAGATATTGAATATGAGTTACTAAATCCAATTATACTCTATTTGAAACACCATTAGACATTTAAGTAAATCTTTTTTACAGTCCGTTCTACCGATTTTAACTTCTATTGCGTTGGTGGCATGACAAATGGCAGCTGCAGGAACCTTTTTTTTTGTTTTTAATGCCATCCTTATGCCTACGGAATTGAAGTTAAAATCGGTTAAACGAACTGTAAAAAGGTTTCTATTAATGTCTAATCTTATTTCAAATATAGTGTTAAACAAATTTAAAACATCGTTCTATTTCTATCAATCGTTTGAAGATGACAGAAAAGGAATTATGTTTAAAATACGTTTAGTGTTAAAAACATTTAGCGTTTTGTGCAAGTGGGCCTTAGTCTTTTTAGAAGAACCTTCATGAATGACAAATAAATAAATGCAGTAGCTCCAATTTGTTCTAAGGAACATGACGTCATCGGACAAAATGAGACAATTTTTTGGGGTTCCGTAGGCAATAAGGAACCCTTATAGTTTCGCCATGTCCGTCCGTCCGTCCATCTGGCCGTGCCCAGCTTGGCTCAGAGAATCTTAGTACTAGAAAAATATAATTTGGCATGGATATATGTATATATTAATCACGCCGACAAAGTGGTAAAATAAAATCATGAAAGAAATAGTTATTTAGGGTACCTCCTGTACATGTAAAGTGGGGATGTTTTTTTTTTTTTCGCCTACCCTATGGTGTGGGGTATTGTTGGATGGATCTGTCAAAAATATTGTGGGTTTGTGAAAACTCTTTTTCGATTAAGGGATCCGTTTCTGAAATATTAGGCTTTAAAATGCTAATTTTTGTTAAAGTCAAATGTGCCACCTAAACGGTTAGTTTTGCATAGGTGAAAAAAATCACGATAGTAGTATATATAACGAAGTTAAAAGGAAAACTACCACAGCTAAGTAGGCTTTTCAAGTTTACGAGTAATAGTCGACCAACTTAAATTTGCAGTTGAAAAACATGTTCCCCCATACAATCTGTATAGGAGAGCATGTTTCTCTTAATTTTTTTGGATAGCAAGCTAGTAGTCATAATAAGACCGACCTATATTTTGACATAGAGGAATGAAACCTAACATAAACAAAATTGAAATGTCAGAAAAATAGGATACATCATCAACGTCACAAGGATATCGTTAATGAACAGTAATAATAAATAATAATAAAGAATTAGCTTTACCATTCAACAAGTAATGCTGCCCAGTCTACTGGGCACGTTTATGGATGACAGCGATGTGGATGAGTACTTCGACGCCAAATTTCCTTTTGTTTTTGTATTTAGTCTTTGAATTCAGTATCTAGTGTAAATAGTTAGATGAGAGCATGTTTCTCAACTACAATGTCTATGGAACAAGGAAAATAAGACTCTTTTACAATTATAAAACTGACCACTAGTAAATACTTATTTATAGTGTCACTTGTCTTGTCGTCATGACCTGATTGTAGGTATCTTAATTGAACTGTTGATTTAAGCAACATAGATGTCACTCACAATGACAGATCTCTGTGTCACCACTTGGAACAATTAGGGAAAAATTAAATTCCGATTTTGTACCATATGATGTCACTAAGAATACTATCATCATCATTTCAGCCGAAAGACGTCCACTGCTGGACATAAGCCTCCCCCAAGCACCGCCACCTCAACCAAAGAAGAATACTATGGTACAAATAAATAAAAAATTGTCTCATTTTGTCTGATGACGTCATGTTCCAAAGAACAAATGGGAACTACCGAATAAATGACCCTGTACAGTAAGTTTCGCTATTAATCTGTTGACTAGCTCATATTTATCTCAGCAAGAACATTACCTATTGTGTAACAAGAATATAAAATTAATTAATGTCTTTCTAATTTCTATTCCTTGTCTTCACGAGAAATAAAAGCTTCATTTACTTTCTTTGAAAGTTAGTGTTACTGCAGTCCCAGTTGACACATTAGAACTTTTATTGCAAAAGTTTTAAAGCAAAATGTTTTGTCATTTGTTACTATAGAGATTTATTTTATAAACTACTAGCTGCTGCTTGCGGCTTATAACATCATCTATCTATCTATCTGCCTGTGAAAATCTTGTCAGAACCGGTACAGTTTCGGGGATTAGCTGGAACAAACATACAACCAAAAATTTAAAAAAATGTTTTTTCATTATAAGTACTGTATTGGACAAGACAAAGGTCATGTCAAATGCCCATGTAACTGCCACTCTCGTGAATATCGGAGAAACTACACTCGAAGTTGTGGACGAGTATGTTTACCTGGACAAACTGTCCAGTTAGGTAGGTCCAACTTCGAGAAAGAGGTCAATCGTCGAATCCGACTCGGCTGGGCAGCGTTCGGGAAGCTACGCAATATCTTCTCGTCCCACATACCGCAGTGTCTCAAGACGAAAGTCTTTGACCAGTGCGTGTTGCCAGTGATGACATATGGCACTAAAACGTGGTCGCTCACAATGGGCCTTATTAGAAGGCTAAAAGTTTGGGTGGTTTTTCTTTTCATTTCTGATTCAGATCAAGAATCAGAAATGAAGAGATCCGCAGGAGAACCAAGGTAACCGACATAGCTCGAAGAATTGCCAAACTTAAGTGGCAATGGGCAGGGCACATTGCGCGCAGAAGTGATGGCCGTTGGGGCCGAAAGGTTCTGGAGTGGCGACCGCGTACCGGAAGATGTAGCGTTGGAAGGCCTCCCACAAGGTGGACCGATGACCTTATGAAAGCCGCAGGAATCCGCTGGATGCGGGAAGCACAAAACCGGTCGAGGTGACGGTGCTTGGGGCAGGCCTATGTCCAGCAGTATACGTCTTTCGGCTGAAATGATGAAGTACTGTATATACATTTAGTAACTAATCTGTTATTTTGACACTACAAACAGACACTAAAATTTTATTTATTTGTGTAGAATTCTTAGCAACGAATGCCCTATTAAGACAAATAACACATAATATAACATCACGCCTTGTTTCCCCGAAGGGTTAGGCAGAGGTGTGTCTATAGTAGGTACACCCACATTTCGCCAATTATGTTTAAGTTCCATGTATTAGGGGGCGAGCCTATTACCATCAATCAGGCACAAATCCAGACTCCGGGCTGCTTCTGAGAAATTACTGATAGGAAAACCCGATAACACTTTGCTCGACCTGGGAATCGAACTCAGGACCTCATGCTCAGCAGTAGCGCTTGCGACCATTAGACCAACGAAGCAGTCATACAAAAAACAAATAAAGAAAAATAAATATATAAATGTCTTATAAAAATATGCATAAACCCATTTTCCGCTAGAATATACAAAACATATTTTACCTGCCGGTCTATTCTATAAAAATCTCACAGTGAAAACTTAGATGAAGTGAACTTGAAGTGAGTGCTGTCATTCCACCTGATGCTAGGTGTTGATACTACTGACAGCTCCCAAGATACAAGCCCTGCTTAGTTTGGGGGTCAGCGGCCAAACCAAAATATTGTGATGTACAAATTTTTTAATTGTGTTTTGTTAGATCATTGTCTTCATCACCTTTTCTTTTTGCCAATACAAGTTTTTGTATTTTTTTTTCTGGTTACTTCACGGTAAGATTTATACGAGGTGTTTTTTTATATCCCATAACTCTAGGGTAGGTTTGAATGAGTCTATATTAAAGAATCAACTGGCATATGAATAATTATTTAACTATTTTTTTTATTTACAATTTTTCTTTTATTCCGACAAAGTCACGATTTTTAATGTAAAACACCCTTACGTGAAATATGACAACGTCACATTTGCTTAGCTTTAAATATTAATGATTGGTTTTGAATGAAAATGAATTACACGTATTTATCAATGAAACTTAGATACATCGAGCGTCACAGTTTCATCAGTTTGGCAACGTCGCAAAAGTAACAATTTGTCATACACGTGACAATTAGTGACCTAAATTTTTTATTTATTTATTTTGCTCTCATGCACATCACACATTTTACAAAAGATTATTGTCGGTTTAATATGATTGATGATAATTATCTTCGAAACTATGCATTTTTGGACCACATAATCTAGGACTTTTGTATTATTTTTACTCATAGAACATAACCTTAGAGTTATGGGATATGAAAAAAAAACACGTTGTATATGTTACATCGGCTGTTCCAAAATTTTAATTTCGAAAATTTCAACTGTTAAAAGATATCACCATCACAACTTTCCACAAGTTGTTAGAAGCAACTAAAGTAAATGGGTGACTATTGTAAATTTACATAAAGGTCCACTTCCTCCGTGCCTGCAATGTTGCAATCTTTAAACTCGGAATTTATGTTTTCTTTATATCGCTTCGCCTTAAGCTGCACTCGTGTGCATATTTGGCGAAGAGGCCACGACGGAATGTACTCTCACGGAATAATTTAACGGAATGCTTATTTAGTGTAGTGTAGTGTAACATCTCGCGTTTATTAAGAAGAGGGAAGGCAGGGGTTTATTTTTTTAGGGTTCAGTAGTAAACAAGGAACCTTTATAGTTTCGCCATGTCCGTCTGTCTCTCTGTCTGTCTGTCCGCGGCTTAGCTCAGAGACTCTTCGTACTAGAAAGCTATAATTTGGTATGGATATACATATTAATCACGCCTACAAAGTGGTAAAATAAAATCTCTACATTTTTTAGGGTACCTCAAGTACAATTAAAATGGGGATGATATTTTTTTTCTCGTCTATCCCATGGTGTGGGGTATCGATGGAAAGGCCGTTCAAAAATATTGCGGGTTTCTGTAAACCATTTTTCGATTCAGGGATCCGTTTGCGCAATATTAAGCTTTAAAGTGCAAATTTTGTTAGAGTCAATATAGGTTTAGGTATGTGTATTTCACGTAAACCTACATGGGCACTTATGAAACGTCAGAAGCTAGGTGCACGATTCCAATTGGTTGTTTCCTATGGAGAAGAACCGATAAGAAACTACACGGTTACTCTTTTATAAATAATTGGATGTCAAGTGTTAAATGGTTGTATTTGCATACGTAAAAAAAATCGCAACAGTAGTACCTATATATAACGAAGTTAAAAGGAAAACTATCACAGCTAAGTAGGCTTTACAAGTTACCGAGTAATAGTCAACCAACTTACATTTACAGTTGAAAAACATGCTCTTTAACATGTTTTTCATGTTTTTTAACTACAATGTTAAGTTTTTTCTTGGGATAAATTCGTCCCACCTACGGAACCCTTCATTACGCGTGGCCCGACACGCACTTGGCCGGTTTTTTAGGTTCTTTTTACTGATGACTGTTAGTTACACTGTCACATATTTTTTTTTGCTCTCAACCCCTTTCTAAATACAACTTAAAATATTAGCATAAAATTACATATTTTTATATTCATTTAAATTAATTAGACATTTAAATGATATGACCCAGTTCTGTTATACTATGTGCTATAGGGTTAAAGAGTCGTAAGCCCGTACGATAAGGTTGGAAATGCAATTGAAAGAATACAATGAGGGTTTTCATGAAAACTCACGCCACCAGTTGGGGCCACTTTGACAAGCGGTCTTCCAATTCGACAATGAATATAAAATATAAATTTGACGTTCATTATTCTTTTCATTCATTCGTTCATCTTTCAGTCACGACTAAAGAAAACATACGCGTTTTGACACTTTTGACAGGTGCCCGAACCTGACGTCTCAGTGCTGCCACCTAGTAAACGTCATTTCAGAAAACTCTAATTAAAACATGAAAATTTATTATGATCTTTCGGTTCAAACCTACAAACGTAACTAAAAAAAAACTCGCCAAGTGCGAGTTGGACTCGCGCACGAAGGGTTCTGTACCATTAACTAAAACATTAAAAAGACATTATTTGATTGAATGAAAGGTAAATTGCGGTTTACGATTTATGACGTATAAAAAAAAAACTACTTACTACATCTCGTTCAAACTAATTTTTCGTGGAAGTTTACATGGTCATGTACATCATTATATTTTTTTTAGTTTTATCAGTCTTTTATTTTAGAAGTTACAGGGGGACACACACATTATACCATTTTGGAAGTGTCTCTCGCGCAAACTATTCAGTTTAGAAAAAAATTATACTCCTATTAGACACCTCAATATCATTTTTGAAGACCTATCCATAGATACCCCAAACGTATGGGATAGATGAAAAAAAAAATTGAGTTTCAGTTCTAAGTATGGGGAACCCCCAAAATTTATTGGTTTTTTTTTCTATTTTTGTGTAAAAATCTTAATGCAGTTCACAGAATACATCTACTTACCAAGTTGCAACACTATAGTTCTTATAGTTTCAAAAAAAAGTGGCTATGACGTACGAACGGACAGACAGACATGACGAATCCATAAGGGTTCCGTTTTTTGCCTTTGGCTACGGAACCCTAAAAATGACAGTCATTTATTCAAATAGACAAGACAACGTGTTTTTTTAACACCAATACACAAAGGACATCGCCCTAATGTTTTGTCACTATCAAAATTATCTTTCTACTTACGTCACGTAATTGTTTTTGGGTCATGACATGAGTCCACCTGCGTTGGTCACAAAGAAAAACGAATTCAGAAGGTAAATTTTAGACTTCGCACTGTTAAGTAACTGCTCAAAGATTTGTAACGAACTGGCCTGTTCAATAAAAACCGACAGGCGACAGATGACAAGCGACAATCCGACAATTTTACAAGTTTGTGGAACAAAGTTCTTTGACGCAGATTACGGTAGGACTCGTCTGGTAGAAATTGTCACGTAAAAAAAAGGCGTTATGCCTGCAAAAAATCAGTTTCAATTGTCAAAAATATTTGTTTTTGTTTTTAATCATACTTGAGAAGGAACTTTGTTCCTGACGGGGGTCCCCGGATACTCGTGACACACATTTTTATCATACATTTTCTGCTTTATTAAACAGCCTAGCAAGAAAACGTCTCAATTTTATAATTTCTTAAAAAATTGGGCCCTGATTAGCTCGTGCTGTTTTCTGATTATAAGGATTTGGGATTCTTTAGCTTTCTAATTTAGTAACTACGATTGTAAATATATGTATTTTTAATTAAAACCATTCAATTTAACACCATCTATTTCCAGAACTCTTTGAAAAACTGCAATGGATATTAAATAAAAAATAATTAATAATAATAATTTAATATTATTTATGAAGGAGGAATTTTGGCCGACGGGTTTCGTGTATCGTTCTGCGTTTTCGCGGAAGGCTGCGCTGAGTCATGGGACTCAGCGCAATACGTCGCCGATCCAACGTAGCAACTAGTTATAATAGTGATGTTTTAATAAGTATTAGTTTATTATTTTGATATATTACCTTATGTATTTTGCTTGAAAATAAAGCAATTATTATTATTATTATATTAACAAAGCGTTGTGTTATAATTTGCGTAAAAAGTCATCGTTGTAATTTGCAGGTGTCCTGGTAGGTACTTCTGCTTTCATTTCTGCCATGCATTGGTGACAAACTGGCAGTTCCAGTGACTAGCCTCTGGGGACACATGGCGTGGTGGTGTCACGTGACGATCGTACACGACAATTTACGAACCACACATTCGGATCGCGTAGCTTTTTTGATAACTTTTCGCTGTCCCCGTTTTATTTCAGAACAAAAAAGTTTTTTTTTGTTATTTTGGTTACAATCGCAACGACTGACATTTCGGATACAGTTCCGTAAAGGCCTATTTTTAAACTTTATTAAAGACATTATATTTTCTTAATTTCGTGCATATCTACGCTGTTTTCTCAGTAACTTTGACACTTATTCAAAAACATTCCATATTGCTGAAAGAGTCGTAGGAGTCGTGGTAGTTGTTTACACCAAAAGACGCGCTTTTCGCGTTCCCATTCTAAGCCTGTTTATGAGCATTATGAGTAATGCAGTTACTTTCCAAGCGGCTTTTTATACGGAAATGGAGATATTTTGTCGACTTTGTTCTATTTCTGTTTGATGTTACTGGTACTACTACTTGCATACAAATTTACTCCAATTCTGAATCTTTCATCTACGTTTTTCTTGCATATTACATTGATCATACCTAAATAAAATTGCTTTTAGTTTTCTTCCTTAATTCTGAGTGCTAAGTAATATTCCTTTATTCTAAAAATATATCCTTTAACTAAACATCAATGTAAAATAGTGGTCACCAAATGGCTCTTAAGCCTTGATTATATCAATACGGAAAAAACACTAGATATTTTAAAATAGAATTAGCATACCAAAAACACACATACACATTCGTGTACACATTCCCACCGTACACCTACACGCATTCACACCACACTACACACTACACATACGTACCACAAACATTCACACCCTACATCCACACTACACAAACATGCACGCACTTTCTCACCCTACATCCACACTACACACACCACACACATTCACCTACATCACTCACCCGTCAAGTACCTCCTTCCATAGTCTAAGTCTTTTAACTTTGGAATTTCATGTATGTGATTTGTAAGTTTTTACATCTATTAATATATCACGGAAGAGCACTGATTTCCAAGATACAGGTTTTTACCTAGTTTGGAAGTCAGGAGTTCACTTAGTTTTAGCCGTCTACTCACTTACATTATTTGTATCCTAGTTCTTAGGAATATAACTGTATTAAGCTATATTTTATTGAGTCCAAATAAACGTTATTATTATTATTATTATATTATTATTATTATTCTGTGTATGGGGATTATTTGTGGTAAAAAATTGTCAGTCATAAAGACTGCCGACAAAAATGAAAACTCAAAACTTTGGAATAACATACAGTCCTGCGCAAATACGTCATGAACCGGTGATGCGAACCCATAAGTTTTCCCCTACCAAAAAACGCTCAACGCGGCTAAAGAAGTTTCTACTTCAAAAATAGCTATTTAGGAAGGTTGGTGGTGGCGATGACTGCTTAGTATTTAATTTTACGAAGAGGTACAAACCGTTTTTAGGGTCCCGTACCTCAAAAGGAAATAAACGGAACCCTTATAGGATCGCTGGTGTGTCTGTCTGTCTGTCCGTCTGTCACAGCCAATTTGCTCCCATCTAATGGACTGATTAAATTGAAATTGGGTACACATATCAATTTCTGTGACCAAAACACGGACGTGTAACGTAAATAAATAAATTTTGAATATAAGGGTTACTTTTGAGGGGCAAATTCGAAAATAACAATAAAAGTTTTATTGTACGCACAAATTCACATTTGCTGTTGTAATGTATGGGAGAACATGTTTTTCAACAAATTGTTAAGTTTGGTCTTGAGATAAATTCATCCCACCTACGTAACCCTTCATTGCGCGTGGTCCAACATGCACTTGGCCAGTTTTTTTTTTCCTTCATATTAGATAATTTCACATTACAAAACAAAAACCACAACAATGTGCAGTACATCACCACGTATCGATAAAAAGAAACAAACAAAAATCCTCATAAAATAAAACGCAATAAATGCCATATCGATACAAAACGAACAAGTTCGCGACCTTACGATCGGTAACAGTTGCATTTTACAAGGAAAGTATTCCTTTGACCTCTTGCGTGGAGGAAACTCGATTCAAACTTCACCCAGAGATATCTGATGAAGCAAAGCGCTGGATTTTCTTTCGCATCTATTGCAATATTGCGGGGACCTTTTGCTGTTTGTATTTTTTTTTTTTTGTGTGCTGGGTGTTTTTGTCTCTAAAGGTTTTTTGAAGGTAATTTGAATAGGAGTGTAAAATCCTTACTAATATTATAAATACGAAAGAAACTAGTTGGTCTGTGACTTTTTCACGCCTTTTACGGCTGAATGCATAAAACTGGCCTCCCTGTGAAATGGAGTGAGCCATAATTCACCACGCGGGCCTAGTGGGGATTGGTAGATTTTTTTCTAGTCGTTTCCTTCACCGTTTTGAGAGGAGTGGCACTTTACTCCCCCTACGAGACGGGACCCGCAGCGCGCAGGCCATCACCAGTCCGGGACAGCAGAAGACGCATCCGCCCCCGCAGGCCCCTGATGAAAGTGTGCGAGGGAACACTGGGGTAGTTTTAATCAGTAGGAGTCTGACAGTCTCCTCTGCCTCTCCACGGCGGAGGACATCTACGAGGATTTCCAACTAGACAAAAAAAAGAAAAAGTATGTAATAAACTCACTTAAATCTCATTGAATGGAAAAAAATTAAAAATCGAATCAGCTAGAGTATTGTCGCCTCTTTCAACAGATTTTTCATTCATAGTAGTCAAGAATTTGTGTTTAATTTCCGATAACAAATCAACGAGGTATGGCGTCGCCGCTGTGTAAAGACGCGGCTTGTTGATAATGTGTGAGGCATCAAAAATATTTACCTTGTTTTTCCACTAAATATGTATTTCCCCGCCGAACATTTCATTTTCCCTTGAAAATATTTATACATTTAAAACATTTCTTTGAAAAACTTTAATAATTCCAAGACAAGTCTACATAGTTTTCTCAAAACAAATACTTTTATATTACATCTAATAGCTGCTATGTAGTCATGAGGGACTCTATAAATTAGAATTTATGGTAATGGACGGACAAGGCCGTAAACTCTTAACCAGTATAAACAAGAGAATAGGTGAGTGCAACGAGATAAGCTATTTTTGTTCCAAGTTTAGAGTAGTTACTTATGTTCTAGCCTTTTGGGAGTCCAAAATAAATCACCAAGTTACTTAGCAAAGGACTGTGTACAAGAGGATTTAAATGAGCTATGTTTCAGGGTTGTTTGTAGGGTTGAAATTTTACTTCTCTACACTTGCATCAACGGGAGTAATATTAACACAATGTTGGATACCGCTTTTAAGTATGTTGATATCCATTCTATTTATAACTGTGGTTTCAAAAAGAATATTTTTACCATTTTTTTACCATCTTCCTATGAATTGAATCCTACAACTAAAATCAATTTTATTTCCGTATAAATTTTGCCGTTCAAAAGTGCCATTTATGTGCCTATTTGAAATTAATGGTTTGACTTTGAATTTGAATTCTATACACACCAACTAGCAGTTTATTTATTTATTTAAATGTACAGAAGCGGACTTCATTATTATTAATTAATTTTTTCAGACAACATGATCCATTTTGTTAGTAAAATAGTGCTTAAATCTATGTTAGTTCATACATAAACGCATATAATGTTTAAAGAATGCACAGTCATACCTTTCTGCCATCAATTTCAGAATGCTGTTGCTACTCACACGCTCTCTGCAGCAGTGACGCCACTTTTTTTTTAAATACGTTTTTTGCATAAATATTACTTTCTTATATATTATAGTTGCCGCGAAACCATCTGTACGTGCCTCCATGGACAATATGAACATGGCGATCGCCAAACGGTCGGTAAACGGTAAAAATTATTAAATTGGTATTGACCAATCTGGAAGAATTTTCCTTCTACGCTTATTTTCTTCACTTTAGTATTACATAATGAAGTCTGTTTTTAGTTGTAAATAAATAGCTGGCAAACTTGATCGCAACTACTTTCACACAGTTAGTAAGTACCTTCTTACTTATCAATTGTAAATCTAAATGAGCAAAGGAAGTTTCATACAGAGAAAACCAAGTATTGAACACCATTGTTGCTAACTGGGGTTTCACGATTAATTCCGATCTAGTGAGATTGTTTTCTCCAAGAAGATTATTGTAAGTTTTCATATAAGTGGGCAGTAAAAACTCTCGTACTTATGACAAGAAGTGCACCGGTGCATTTTACGATGATAATAAAAGTAAACTGAAGGAGATTTCTAATAGACTTTTGCGGTGACTACAGTGGACTGACTTTTAGACATTCCTATGATTAATTTTGAATGAAAAAAAATAAAATATATTTGACACATTTCATAAGTCCACACGATAAAAAAAAGAAACTTAATTCCAAATAAAAAATATGTTATGTGCCTGACGTCTGCGCCAAGCATTTGTTGACCGACTACAAAAACTAATGGGACCCGCAACCCCAAACCGCAGAAGTTAATCAAACCTTCTACTAAACGGTTCAAAATGCTGCCACAAGTTGCCGTATTATAGCCATTATTAATAATTTTCCAAGCCCCACATTACACATCTAGTACTCCAACAAAAATTAATGAAAGCACACTTTAGAATATTAAACAAATTATTCTCAAACATTTGAACAGCGAGGTCAGACTGACGTACAATACACTGAAACTCTTGATCGTAAACGTTGTAAGTCGAAACCATTAAAATATTTACTTGTATTGCATAAAATATGAACGGCTCATCAAATTTTATACGCCACAATTTCGCGAACGAGCAGATATTTAATGAAGTAAAGTTGCGAGAACAATATCCCAACTACGTACATTGAGCTCATACGAAATTAATAACGATACTTTCAGAGTAATGAACTGAGTGACCCAACCACTACTATTATGTGAAACATCGCCTAAAGGACAAGGGGTGAGCTAGAGAAGGGCGTAACTCAGCGACATTTGCGTCACTCAAAATGCGTCGCCGAAAGTCTGTTTAATTTGGTTACATACTAGATTGTGTGTTTTTCGTCACAATCGACGCAAAGCGAGTGAAATTGAAATGACTGAAATTGAGTAATAAGGTTCAGCGTAAATTCCTCAACTCATTTTGAGTTCCCCAAATGAATATCATTTGGGGATAAAGAAAAGAAAGAAAGAAAGAAAAAACGTTTATTTGCGCATGACGCAAAAAAAGATCACAAAACAAAAAAAAAAACAAAAAAAAACAAGTTGGGGATATTTAAAGCTGGTTACGTCGATTACGATTATCTAGCCGAACAGCGTGACCCCGCTCCAATAATCGGCTTGTAATACATGCTGCACAGCGCGGTAATCCAGGGGCATATTGGAACCATTATTTTTATTTTATAACACATTTGCTCGTAAAGGGTCTCTTATTTCACCAATTTCAATATCGTAATGTATGTCATTACGTACTTGTGCGTTATTGTAATGTGAAACGCACGAGTTTCTCTAGAATAAGGTAAAACGTACGGTTGATCAAGATGCTCCGTCTAAAACGAACGGTACTTTTTTAAATCTTAGCAAATAGTTTTTATGACAAAAAAGTGGTCAACATTTTATGAATAAAATTAACTTTCTTAGATAAAATATAAAAAATAAACATTTAATTCTTTAATTTAATTAATTTTGACAATAAATTACAACCATTTACCATCTATAACAAAAACAAAAAAAAAAAAATAATTTACTTTATTAGTAATACTGGCTGTTTTAGAGCCTTTTCCTTAAAAAAAAAAAACGCTGATGCGCGCGCATCGCTAATTTGTGAACAAGTACAAATTATTCCGCGCGCTTTTTCTTTTCGCTGTATTGTTTTTATTTGAAAATTTCGTCAAGTAATGATGAATTTATTAATTCGAAACCGCCACAAGTCTCAGAGGCAGCGCCACTGACTGCAGAACTCTGTGGTCTCGTTTCTCCTACTTTCACTCAAGAGAGTGAGAGAGAGACTGGTGAAATTGTAACTATAATAATAATAATAAAGTTTATTCATCAAAAGTAAAATTACAAAGAGATATATTCGGTGAGCCACAAACTAAGCGTTGCTTGTATCTTGTGGCTCTGAACTAATAATAATAACTTGACAACATTAAAAATGCCAACTGGCAACGTAATAATCAATTTTACAATTTTTTCTAACTGCTTTAAAAAGTGATTAAAGATTTATTCGTTTAAGAAAGTCCGAGTTTTATTTATTTCCTCGCAAATATGTTATAAAGCGTCGTATGACATACGTGCGCTTTGATAATTACAGCCTCTGCTTTCTTGTAGCCCTCACCTACGGCTCGGGCTAGCAATATCGCCTCGGCTATAATTTTCAACTTACCGCACTTATATCATAATGTACTATTACATGGTTTCAGAATCCATTTTGGTTCTAACTTCGTTGCGTACCTAGTAGCTGAATAAATAAAGAGTCAGTCACACTACAGTTAATTTTTTTAATAAAATCGGCTACCAAATTCGCCTTTATATTAAACTGGCTAACTTTTTGTACGTATGTGGCCGAAGCTTAAACCTAATACACATATAAAAGTTTTAACCCAAAATATTTTTAATTATAGTCTAGCCATATTGTTTCGGAATCCTCGTAAAGGGTGCTATCAAGTTGAGTGGTTTCGTTCGTTTCGAACATTAAAATGATGTTTCAGTGTTCAAGTTCATTAGTGATAATTGTTATACTTAATCCTTAACTCCAAGGGAATACCTTCTATTGTGGTAACGGTGTTGGACTAGAACTGAAGCGAAATAAAAGAAGAAATGGTTAGGTCGTAGACGTAACTGGATTTTCTTAGTAGAGTACCTACTGCTGAACCATAAATAAAGGTTGTGGAAACATCTTGCATCATTCAATGTTATCAGGACACGTGCGTTATATTTAGATTTACTAATGTACAGATAATTTAATATTTGTCGACAATTTAATAGTTAGGGACATAAACATCAAAACGGTTTGTCTTGTTTTTGTTGACACTGCTGGAAACGTAAAAAATCTAAGAGATAGATTTATCTACAAACATTATTTTGCAATATAACATATCACTGATTTTGAAACTCCACGAGCATCTTTAGCTCCATAGCTTGTGTGAGTTTAAGGAAGGGTTATCAAAAACTGTGACCATAGAGAATATCGATCAATGTTGCCACAACAAAAACGACGATGACCCTATATTTCTTTATTATGACACTGACCCTTGTTCGAAATTTAAATGCCACGTACAATAATGGCTATCCACACTCGAAAGTCAACGTAGGCTGAAAACATATTTTTATGATATATGACCTTAAATTAATATGGCCGAACGTACCTTTGTTCCTTTGATCATATATCTTCGTGAACAAATGTATAGCGTTTAGTACAAGGGAATTAATATCGCTTCGTGTTTTTAACCCGTGTTTTTTTATTGCGTTTTATTTGTTTTATAAGTGCTTTGTTTGACTATGGTTGGATGTAATTGATGAATTGTTGACAGAGTTTAAAAGGGTTCTTTATTTGAAGCATTGAATGTTTTCCGGGTTTTTTTTTTTGGGAAAACGCTAAATAAAGTGTTTCATAAAAAAATACATTGTTTGGCTATTACATTTGTTTAAGTGATTGAAGTTTTAATAATAAAATGAGCTCAAATAACCTCGTGTTACACCGATTTTGATGCAGTTATATCATAAGCGGAATGTTCGGACGCCATAAACACATGATAAGTTGACTTTTGCAAATTTTTAAATTAGTCATCGATCTAGTCATTTAGTAGACAACATCTGCAGAATTTTATAATTACGCTAAGGTTGGATTCCAGACTAACCAGAACCAGTAACCAAATAAAGCATCGTCTAAAATGCCGATTATGTACCTAAATTTTCACGACGTGACTGCCACCTGACTTGAAATCAATTTAGTTGAGGTAGCGTTAACCAGCTAGGATTAGAATATTCCAGACTGCATCATCATCATCATTTCAGCCGAAAGAAGTCTACTACTGGACATAGGCCTACCCCAAGCACCGCCACCTCGACCGGTTCTGTGCTTCCCGTATCCAGCGGATTCCTGCGGCTTTCATAAGGTCATCGGTCCACCTTGTGGGAGGCCTTCCAAACTCAAACTCAAACTCAAATCATTTATTTCAATTAAACCATTTACAGGCACTTTTAAATTGTTAAGGAGTCGGTCAGTAAGAAAAATTAAGCTACATTCCCATTCCAAAGCGTAGGTACCTATGGAGAAGAACGGGCAAGAAACTCCATGGACACTCTTTTAAATTAAATTGTTACAAAAGTATTCGTTACATCTATAATGTTGAATTTATAACTAAAAGTGAGAACGATGTAAAAATAAAAATAATAAAAACTTACACGTTAAAAGCGTCAAGCATAGGTACAACAAATAGAAACAAAATAAAATAACCCGTGGCAGCTAAGAGATGACCAGTCCCAACTGACGGCGCCCGTTCACAAACATGACGCATGGATTAGCACCGTTCAGCTCAACCATTTTGAAGGGAGCTAAATGATCCAACACACACGCCACCATCAGCGAGACATTTAAGTGAGCATGACATACTCTCAACCGCCAGGGCACATTCAAGTCAATGAAAGACATACTACCCGGTCAATGGTAGCTCTATTGTACATAGGAATCACATCTGTGCTATGCATTTATATAATACAAAGGAGATTGAGTTTATACAATGCAAAGATAGTCCTACACACTTCAGCAGCTCCAACATGATTGTTAAATGTTAATCAACTAGCTGAGGTTGTGGAGCAGGACCAGCATTCAGCCAAGCATTTTTATCGGCGATGTAATCCCCCAACTTATAATATGCCTGCATGCATAGTGTTCGTTTTATACAAGATTTAAATTTAGTCTCATTCAGTTGAAGTATGTGGGGAGGAATTTTATTGTAACATTTTAAACAGTACCCCATGAAAGATGAGTCTACTTTAGCCAGACTGAAACCTGGTTGAGCTAGTAGGTCCCTATTTCTAGTACTATAATTATGTCTTTCACCTCTTTTTCTAAAAAGATGTAAATTTTTCAAACTCAAACTCAAACTCAAAGCATTTATTTCAAATAAACCAATTACAGGCACTTTTGAATTGTCAAGGGGTCGGTCAGTCAGAAAGATGAAGCTAGTTGCCCATTCCAAAGCGTAGTAGGTTCCTATGGAGAAGAACGGACCAGAAACTCCATGGACACTCTTTTAAAACAAAATATTGTTACAAAATATGGGTTACATCATTCATGTTGAAGTTATACATGTGAGAACAATGTAGAAAGACGTGCACGTTAGAAGCTTCCGTAATAGAAACAATTCAAAAATTAAAATAAGCCGTGGCAGCTAAGAGATGACCAGTCTCAACTGACGGCGCCCGTTCACGAACATGACGCATGGATCACGTATTTCCTTACGTACATGATGTTTTCGTAGATATATTGACAAGGTACCGTCATGATGTTAACGTGATGCCAACGCTACGTCTTCCGGTACGCGGTCGCCACCCCAGAACTTTACGGCCCAACGGCCATCTGTTCTGCGCACAATGTGCCCTGCCCATTGCCACTAAAGTTTGGCAATTCTTCGAGCTATGTCGGTTACCTTGGTTCTCCTGCGGATCTCTTCATTTCTGATTCGATCACGTAGGGAAACTCCAAGCATAGCCCTCTCCATTGCCCTTTGGGTGACTTTTAGCCTTCTAATAAGGCCCATTGTGAGCGACCACGTTTCAGTGCCATATGTCATCACTGACAACACGCACTGCTCAAAGACTTTCGTCTTGAGTCACTGCGATATGTGGGACGAGAAGATATTGCGTAGCTTCCCGAACGCCATCGTTTCGCTTCGTCACATAATTTTTTTTGGTATAACTTTTGTCTCGGAGAAGCTATGATGTTTGTTTGAGTTTCAATCGTCAGATCTCGTCAAGATCTATTGATTGCGTGTATAAAACATTAGTGTGAAATATTTATAGTACCTAATAAATATAATATACGGAGTTTAAGGAAAAAAAAAAATACAATGTAGGCCTATACTCGTCAAAAGCCAAATCAAAATAATAGAGATCGTAAACGGTTGGAAAAGGCTTCTCAAGAGCAATCCAGTGATACTCATAAAACACCAGATGACAGATTGAAGCGGTGCCGGGAACGTATAAAATGAAGGCGCCCGAGAGAACCAACAACGGCGCCAGTACATCTGCAGACGTACACGTATTCACGTAAAACACACGACTGTGTTCACGACACAGCCATACCCCGATTTTATTTGATTACATTTTTTGGTCCCTTGCCTGCTGAGAGCATTCATCTAGTTACATTGAAAAAAAGTTGTTGCCACAATCAAGATTTTGTTTAGATTGACTAAGTAACTTGTTTGCATCTGAGCCTATCAATCACAATGATCACAGCTACTACTTTTATTTGATTGAGATTTGAAACGGGATCTTAATTGGAGTTATCACAAAACCTATTTGCAGTAATCAAGTCAAAACATAGTTGCTCCAACCAAGATTATTAGATTAAAGTTTCTATGATCTTTAATGAAGTAATCAAAATGCATGATTGACACAACAAACTTAGTTTTTTTTTTACTTGTCTCTTTTTTAACTCTTCTACAATGATGTCATGTTAAGGGTAATCGAGAAACTTGTTTGAGCGTTCAATCAAAGTCAAAGTCAAAGTCAAATCATTTATTTCAAATAGGCACGAAGATGCACTTTTGAACGTCAAAAATTACATGAATAGTTAATTGATTCTAGTTGCGCCTTCCAAAAGGTAGTTATGTATGGAGAAGAATGGACAAGAAACTCCATACTTACTCTTTTAAAATGTTAACAATAGTTTGTATACATTAATTAATAATTATAGGTGAAGACGATGTACCTAAAATAAAAATTAAAATTACTTACCAAAATTGGTAAAAAGAATGAAAAGTGAAGTAATGAAAGAAAAATTAATAAATGCGATAGGTACATGGTGCTCACATATTTACAAACATTGTATATGATTTTCCAAAAAAAAAAAAAACGTATAAGTGTGTGAGTTAAATTTATATTAATCACAGAAAATAAAAATTATTATCATAAAAATTATAAATTATACAGTTAAATTAGCAATCAGTTTGATTTTACCTAGACTCTAAATTGTCCTATGGAGCAGGACCAGCATGTTTCCAAGCATTCTTATCTTGGATATAATCCTCTAATTTGTAATATGCTTGTTTACAAAGTGTGCTTTTTATATGAGTTTTAAATTTTCTTTCATTTAATTGTAATATATCAGAAGGTATTTTATTGTAACATTTAACACAGTACCCCATAAAAGATGTATGTACTTTAGATAATCTGAAAAATGGTTGATCTATTTTATCTTTATTTCTAGTATTAAAATTATGCCTATCACTGATTTTATTAAAAAGATGTAGATTTTTTCATACATACATAATATTTTCATAAATGAATTGGCAAGGTACCGTCATAATATTAATCGTTTTAAATAGTTCTATAAGAGATTCATGGCGATGTAGATTATAAATGGCTCTGAAAGCCCTCTTTTAAATAAAAATAAAAAAATAAAAATGGATTCAATGTCGGCAGCCCGACCCCACAGTAAAATGCCATACGACATAATGCTATGGAAGTAGCTAAAATAAACCAAACGCGCGGTTTCTATATCTGTTAACTGTCTTATCTTTCGAACAGCATACGCGGCCGAGCTTAGCCGCCCCGCAAGAGATGTTATATGAGGTCCCCATTGTAATTTCTCATCTAGCGTGATTCCTAGGAAAACCGTTTGATTGATAAATTCCAGTTTTTCTCCATTCAATATGATGTCACATTCGCAACTTCTAACATTAGGTAACTTAAATCGAATGCATTTTTTTTTTTGCAATCATTTGAACTTGTATTGCTTGCAATCTTGTCGTGATTTTACAACTTACAACTTAACTAACATTTTGATTAATCTAACAAGATACATATCGTCAATCAAGCTAAAAAGTCACTTGATTGGAGTGCATTTTTTCCGCATCCGCGTATTTAGGTACATGGAAGATCCATGTACCTAAATACGCGGATGTTGACAATTTGATACCTATATTTACAGTCTAATTAAAAATATATTCACATTTACGACTAATGAAAATATTGCGCTCAAAACATCACCATACTTCAATATTTTATTACCTACTAATAATCCATCACCGAAGCTATGAATACGTTACCCAATTCACGTACGCAACAACAATTAACAGCTTCATCATTTAACATGCCAATTTCGTGTTTATAATGTAAGGAATACGGCGTATAATTGATTGCACACATCACTCTTGTTATCAGGAAAATCATGCGGTATCAAATAATTATGGAGGAAATTGTTCGCTGGATGGTCTTTAATTTAAATTTTGTGAGATGTATGACAGAATTTAGAAGGAAGCTTTTGAAATGAAGTCATCTCGTTCATAATTTTTAGGGTGCCGTAGTCAACAAAGAACCCTTAAAGTTTGGCCATATCCGTTTGTCTGTCTGTCTGTCTGTCCGCGGCTTAGCTCAGAGACTTTTAGTACTAGAAAGCTGTAATTTGGCATAGGTAAACATATTAATCACGCCGACAAAGATGTACAGTTATAATCTTGCAAAAAAAAAGGGTACCGTCCTCTCTTGCACGTAAATTGGCGATGATATTTTTATTTCTCGCCTATCTCATGGTGGATATGTATCTTTGGATAGGCCGTTCAAAAATATTGCGAGTCTATGAAAAGCATTTTTCGATTCAGGGATCCGTTTGCGTAATATTAGCTAATTTATAATGTGCTAATTTTAAGTCAAGTCCCGCCGTTGTTTTTGGCTATGTGAAAAAATTCACGGCAGTAGTATAATTAACGAAGTTAAAAGGAAAACTATCACAGCTAAGTAGGCTTAATAATTTAACGAGTAATAGTCGAGATTATATTGAGGACAAAAAGGCTTGGGATTGAGCTGCTCCAAATTTTATATATTGAAACTTTTTTTTATTGTGATTGCTTTATACACATTGACATGAATATTTACTTGTGAAGTATAATGTTATTATTCTAATTATTGTGAATGTGAAGACTATGTGGGTCTTTGTTTATTTTTTATTTTTTTCCTTCTCAGTATATAAATATTTTTTTTCCTGTTCATGGTATGGCAGTTTGAGTAATTTATGCGGCCTGCCCAAATGTCCTTTCTTTGGTACTGTTCGTCGAATTGTTGAGCTCCTTATGTTCTGAGTTGAGCTGCACGATTACTGACAAATGCGTGCACTGAATGGACAGGTCCACTCAATCTGTGTGGTTCTTTCTTCAAAAGACCATTTCAGACACCAGTCTACATGGTCTTCACATGATTTGACCAAGATTATGTCTGGACTTTAAAAGAGACTGTGACCTCTGAGTTTGTTTCGGTCTTTCTTCTCAGAGTAGTCAGATACGAAATGCCGACCTCATCTAGTTTTAAAATTTGATTGACGTGTAAAAGTGTTTGTAAAAACCTACTTACAGAAATAAAATCATTTATCATTTATCATTATCATTTATCATTTACCAAGTTACATTTGCAGTTGGAATGTATGGGAGAAGATGTTTTTCAACTACAATGTTAAGTTTGTTCTTGGGATTAATTCACCCCAACTACGGATCCCTTTATTGTGCGTGGTCAGACACGAAATTGGACGGTTTTATATCTAGTGGTTGGGCTGCATAAGATACACACCAGAGTCAAAATATTTTTGTTTTATCATGACATCACGCCTGTGTTTCCCCGAACTGTTAAGCAGAGGTGAACTTATAACACACTGACATTTCACCAGTTATGTTTAAGTCCCATGTAATAGGGCCTATTGCCACCAACCAGGCACAAGTCCAGACTCCGGACTGCTACTGAGAAATACCTGATGGAAAAACCTAATAACACTTAGTCTGACCTGAGAATCGTACCCAGGACCTCACGCTCAGCAGTAGTACTAGACCAAGGAAGCAGTTTTTGTTTTAGTGTCAGTAATTTAGTCGATGTTTATCAACTTTGACTATGAGACAATTTGGAACTAGCTTTTGCCCGCGGCGTCGCCCGCGTGGATGTCGGTTATTGCGTAAAAAAGTAGCCCATATCCTTTTCCATATCCCAGGCTATATTTCTGCCAAATTTCATGACGATCGGTTCAGCGGTTAGGCGTGAAAACGTAATAGACATACACATTTATAATATTAATATTAGTTTGGATATTATTATTATTATTTCGCGTGTTTTCGTAGTTCCTTGAAAATCAACTCCAACTCAAATCAAATACATTTTTAATTACTATTACATTCAGTTGAACAAAATATTGTGAAGGACTCACAAAACTTCTAAACTCAATCACAAAATAATTAATTTCAAATCCTTCCACCTGAATGCGTTATTGTTTTCAAGTGTCTGTAAAGGATTTCGTAATAAAATTTGGCTCAAAGGCGTCTTTATTAGAAGTCGAATTTATTTGACGTTCAAAAATATCATGAAATTCTTAGGTAAGAATATTGAAATTTATTACAACTGTTGTGCACAGTTTTCATAGCATCGTCAATTAGCTGCAGAAAAATAATCTTATATATAAAATTGTCGTGTCACAAATTACCATACTCCTCCGAAACGGCTTGACCGATTTTTATGAAATTTTATATGCATATTCAGTAGGTCTGAGAATCGGCTACTATCTATTTTTTTTTAAGTTTTATGTAGGTAGGGTAGGGTAGGGTAGGGTAGGGTAGGTAGGTAGGTAGGTAGGTAGGGTAGGGTAGGGTAGGGTAGGGTAGGGTAGGGTAGGTTAGGTAGGTAGGTAGGTAGGGTAGGTAGGATAGAGTAGTGGAGTTTATACTATAGCTTTTGACAGAACGAAGTCTGTCGGGTCAGCTAGTAATAATATAATATAAAACCTTCAAATGGCAAGTTCATAATCCATCCTGTAAATAAATTCAAGAAAACGCAGTAAATACAAAAAAAAAAACCGGAAAATCGCAAAATACAAAGCACACAACTAAAAAGAAAGAAAGAAAAAGTATTTATTGAGACTCGCACAGGAAGGAACTAGTTTCCATTACGTAAGCACCTGTCAAGAAGGGATTTTTCACGATACCTAATGGGGTAAAAAGGGAAAGAATTTGTTTTCCACGGACATCGCTTCGGGACAAGCTAGTATAGTAATGGTGCTTCGTTGCAATTTGTAAGACCCTTTGAATCATTACATTTTCGAAATGGCTTGCTTGTATAGATAGAAACAGGTAATAAATAAGAACGTATTAGGCGAACTTAGACTTTACCTTGCTATGGTTGTCACGGTACCTAGTGAAAAATATTTAATAAAAATAAAAAAAGTTAAAAAAAAAAAAAATATGTGCGTCGTTGGTATAATGGTCGCATTACACCAACAAGACATATTTTATTTTATTTTTATAAATATGTTTTTTTAAATATTTTTTAAATATTTTTCACTACACTCCATTTATTATAACATTAGACAAATAACTGTTCTCACCCTTTTGTTATTTCGATGTAAACGTTTAATAAAAAAAAAAAAAAAAAAAAATAACTAAAGTGCAGTAATTTCAACAATATTACACAATAAACGTCGTTATTTAGCCGTTATTTGTCTAATGCTATAGTAAATGGAGGGTACCGTGACAACCATAGCAAGGTAAAGCAACTGCGACCAGTTGCTACCGATTAGCATGAGGTCCTGGGTTCGATTCCCAGGCCATGCAAAATGTTATTAGGATTTTCTATCAGGTATTTCTCAGTAGCAGCCCGGAGTCTGGATTTGTGTCCGGTAGATGGCAATAGGGTCACCCTATTAGATGGGACTTAAACATAACTGGCAAAATGTGGGCGAAGTACAGGTACAACTCGGGGTAAACAGGCGTGATGACATGATGTATGTGAGTAAACTTTAATATTATAATGTTCTGAAAATACCAACGCAAAATGATGAGGTCAATGATTTATAGAAGAAAAAACCAAAGGTTTTTTTTTTTAAATAAGGTAGTATTGAAATAAATCTATACAAAAACTGGCCAAGTAAGTGTCGGACCACGCACAATGAAGAGCTCTGTAGTTGGGTTAAACATGTACTTCGAGAACTTGTTTTTCTACTGCAAATGTAAGTTTGTCTATTGTTACTCAGTAACTTGTAAAGCGTACTAAGCTGTGATAGTTTTCCTTTTAACTTCGTTATATATATATACTAGGTACTGCTGTCAATTTTTTCACATATCCAAATACAAACATTTAGGTGGCAGGGGCACACTTGACTCTAACAAAAAATATTTATTTATTAAAACTTTATGCACAAGTAAAATAATACTGTATAAAGGCGGACTTAATAGCTGAGGCAAAATCTACCAATCAATCTTCACAAAATTAGCAGTTTAAAGCTTAATATTTCGCAAACGGAACCTGAGTCGAAATATGTGTTTCACAAACTCGTAATATTTTTGAACCCCCACACCATGTGATAGACGAGAAAAAAATATCATCCCCACTTTACGCGAGTACCTACCTTAAAAAATATATATTTCTAGATTTTATTTTATCACTTTGTTGGAGTGATTAATATGTATACCAAATTACAGCTTGCTAAGTCTCTGAGCTAACCCGCGGACATACAGACGGACAGACGAACGTGGCGAAACTATAAGAGTTCCTTGTTGACTACGGAACCCTAAAAGCAAGTTGGCAGTCTTCTTGTTGGTTCTAACAGTGGTCGTTCGTTCTAAAAAGGACGTATTAATATTTAATTCACTTTTTTTTTGGGTCAACATTAAGACATCGTGAGGAATCCTGGTGATGGGCTGAAATCACCAACGTGAAATGACACAAGCATAGATCATCTATGTTTGTTACATTTAGCTAAAGATAACAAACAATATTTATTTTAATGAATGGGCTCAGAATTCGCAGTAGCCCTACGCACGAATATATTTTCACGTTAGCAGGTAAAACGGATTGGGTAGCAAAATGAAGTGAGGTTTTGTGTTTCTAACATTTTATTACTCGAGTTTAGAGATGGGAACGAATTGCCATGGTAGTTCATTTTAATTTTGTTTTTTTAGTAGCGCCGTAGTAAAGGAATAGTGTTGTGAGTTTAATATTCGCTAGGCAATTTTAATGTTGTAATAAAATGTGGGTCTTATACAGGCTGGCAAGGACATCGACGCTAAGCTTTTTACCATGGATTCAGTCCATGATTCTGGACCCCACTTTTTCTTTTCAAATTTCAAAATTGCTTGTCCTACCCAACACTATACTAGTTGAGTGTTATTGAGGGGCTCGTGGCTAAGTAATAACAGCCGCACGGGTCGATTGATCAGGTTAAGCTACGCTTGCCGCGGTTGGTCCGTAGATGGGTGACCGTCTTTACATACCAAGAACCCTCCGTGCCTCTGAAAGCACATTAAGCCGTTGGTCTCGGTCGTCATTTATAGATCTATGACAGTTATTACGGGTCGTCAGAAGCCCGAAAATCTGACAATCAGTCTTACCAAGGAGTATCGTATTACCCAGTTACTGTGTTGTGGAGGTCAGATAGGCAGTCGCTCCATGTAAAATACTGGTATTCAGCTGCAAACGGTAAGACTGGAAGCTGACCGCAACATAGTTAGGTAAAGACTAGGCGGACGATGAATAGTTCAGTGATATTAAGTCTTTTTATGCTAAAAGTTTAGGCGAAGTGGATTTAATAAACTGCTCCGTATAGTTTTCGGCGAATATTGAGATGAAATGAAATGAAGAAGAAATAAAATGGAAGTGGCCTTTATGATCATACTGACTAGAAATCAAAACGTCTATGCCAAGTATTGCCTAAACCTTATATTGACTAGGAAGCTCAATGCCTACCTTGTAATATGTCTATACAATATTTGAACTAAACCTTATGCTGACTATGAACCAAAATGCCTACCTTGCAATATGTCTATTATTTTAGGAGAAGAAAGGGAGTACCGTTTCTGGTCACAGTTCTAACCTAACCTACAGTTCAGAGGCCCTAGTGTGAGTTTATTTTAACGATCTCGACTACTTAGAACTTATTACATTTTAGGCATTTTGCTTGTTAAACATTTTGATCTTTAGGTGATTTACAGCTTAGGCAATTTACTGTGTAGACATTAATTTTAGGCATTTTTCTTCGTAGACGAATTGAAAGTTAGATACTCTGATCATGTACCAAATTTTATTTGCAAGAATTGTAACACAGTGGCTAGCACATCAAGCTACATGAAACTGTCTTTCTCCAAACGATTTTAAACTTAAAGTTGAAAATAGAACGAGAAAATTTGACAGTTTAACAGTTGGTAACTTGATGTGCTGGCCACGATGTGCTGGTTATGTTACGAAATTCTTGGAAATGTAAGGCATAATTTAATTCCTTAATATTTCTAAACAAGTTTACAAGTGTATGTACAGCGACTGCTATACATAACTAAGCATATTTATTTATATATTTATGTATTTTTGGTCTAAACCTTAATAAAAGCGTTTGCTTCTTGGAAAAACATAAGACATAATGTTCTTAGTATTAGTCAAGGAAACCATCTTTTGATAATAAGTATTGGTTTCAAAGGTATTAATTAACAAAACATGGTTTATTAATTATGTAGGTATGTTAGTAGTTATTAATGTTCATAATAAATTGGTCGTTAATATTTTCAGCAGGATCATTTAGGAAGAAAGAGAAAGAAGCCGTATGTAAGTATGAGATAAAAATAAATAAATAAAATAAAATTAGGCTGTCACGGGACACCCTGCAGATGTGAAACATCTGTGTTCATATTAGGATTCATAAATAATAAAAAACCTGTAACGAAACCTGAAGTAAATTAAAGAAAAAAATTGAGTTTCTTTAATAAAATAAATATGTTTCTTATTACTTACACAAAGAAGCAACAAAGTACGCATGCGCGCACACAAGGGGGTCAAGAGCGCGCGGTGGCGCTGAGGGGGCATCACGGCATGACAGCGTCATGCCGTTTGCCGTAACGTCATACGAGTCGGTTTTACTGCCAAGGCGCGCCAATAGATGATATTAATGAAAAAAAAATCTTACCTAACTTTATATTTGTTAGTATTGTCTGTTAGCACCTATCTTCAATGTTTGTGACTGCTCTATGTAAGGACCGCCTCAGGCTTTAAAAGCCTCCTCTAAATTTTTCCTGTCGTCCCATAGTCTGGCTGTTCTTGCCCAAAATTTGCCAGATATTTTCTCATTTACTTTTAGAAGGTGGGAGGAAATATGAGATGGAGTGTTATATATAATAATACCTTATTTAAAACAAGTGAAAAACCATCAGGTTAGTTTATCTACTTAATTTTTGTAACTAGGTTACGTTTATTTTTACTAGTGTAAAGTTTTAATAAATAATTAGGTTACGAAATCGTTCCAATTACACAAATCTCGCGACCTGCCAACAAAACAAAACAAAAAAAAACACCTGTACAAAGTTTTCAGGGCGCTAACTTATTACGTCACGTCCGTACTTAAAACGGGCCATTACTCCAAGTGAGAAGTCTTTAAAATTTAATTTTCAAAATGTTTACTGTGAAATAATTTTATTACCGCAGACGGCAGCTTTAGGTGATTATAATGACAAATGTTTTACAAAGGCAGCCTGCTTTCTCCAAGTTACAATTTTTGAATGAATAACTCCTGAAACGCTTCGTTTGCACGACAAAATTATTTATGCTTTCTTAACAATAGACGGATTATTTCTTAGGGCTGCTATTGAATTTTGTCCTGATCTGTACAAAGTTCAGTTCTGGATTTAACCAAAAGTAATCGTGTCGTCGTCGCGCTAACACGACCTCGCCAGAATGTGTGCAATACATAGATGATACATTATAAATACGAAATGTCGTAAGTCAAGCGACGCAGTAGTAAACGAACATAATAATTACAGTCTAATAATTGTGGTTTTAAATCAGATAAATAAAATTATTCTCTGCTATTATCCCGACTAAGGGACTTACTAGAGAATGGGCAGCAGCGTTCTCTATGCATTTTTAATACCATACTGCGATCGCCAACCCGCCTACCAGGCGTGGAGATCATGGCAAACCCCCCCAACTGGAGGAGTTCTATGTCCAGCAGTGGACTTCTTTCGGCTGAAATGACGATGATGATGATGATTGTTCCGATTGGCACAGGTAAATTTTTTGATATAACAATCTCTCTTTGCCTAGCCTTTTCCCAACTATGTTGGGGTCGGCTTCCAGTCTAACCGGATGCAGCTGAATACCAGTATTTTACATGGAGCGACTGCCTATCTGACCTCCACAACCCAGTAACTGGGTAACACGATACCCCTTGGTAAGACTGGCTGTCAGACTTTTGGGCTTTTGACGACCCGTAACGACTGTCAAAGATCCATGAATGACAGCCGGGACCAACGGCTTAACGTGCTTTCCGAGGCACGGAGGAGTCTCGGTTTTTTGATATAACAATATGGAATAATTTCTTACAGGGCTGAAAACGGATCTATCACAAAAATTATGTTCTCTGCTTTGGTTCGTTTTCATTTCATTAACATAATAATTTATCCACTATGTATAGCTAAGTTATTGAAAATAAACATTAGCGACTGGATTCAAACAAAATTGTTCAATCAATTATATTAAAATCATGTTCATTAATGGATCCGATGGATGGATCATATATATTATTATGATATGGGAACACTGTAGTTTAAAAGAGAATGTAGTGATAACAATTTGTAAGAGTATGCTTATATGGTTTGGTCATGTTGAGAGGATGAATGAAAGGTGACTAACAAAAAGTATTTCGAAGGCAGATGTAAGTGGCAACGCCCTAAGAGGACATTATAGTGACCTGAATTAGGGAAGTTCTTCAGCTCGCGCTCGCAACCGGCGTGCGTGTACGGCCGATGTATGAATGTAAACGAAACAAAAGAAGTATGTAAGGTG
This sequence comes from Dryobota labecula, assembly GCA_947523025.1. Taxonomy (NCBI): domain Eukaryota; kingdom Metazoa; phylum Arthropoda; class Insecta; order Lepidoptera; family Noctuidae; genus Dryobota; species Dryobota labecula. The sequence continues at coordinate 25,518,749 of OX383287.1, read as the reverse complement.
CGTATCAGGTGGCGGTCTGTAGTTTTTGCTTAGCCCCTTGGGAAGAAGGCGTGAGTTTCTATAACTATGTAATGGTCCCGATACTTAAAGTAAACATTTTTTATCTCCAAACAGCTGCAGAGCATTTTTCTTCTTTTTTTTGTTTCTGCAGGTTTCTTCTTTAGTAGTTCGGCACTTGACTCTAACAAAAATAGCACTTTAAATCTTAATATTACGCAAACGGATCCCTGAATCGAAACATGTTTGTTACAAACCTGCAGTATTTTTGAACGGCATATCCAACTATATCCCACAAGGATATAGATGAGAAAAAAAAATATCATCCCCACTTTAAGTGCTTAGGGAGGTAACCTAAAAAAATATATTTTGGGTTCACTGTGTCGGCGTGATTGATGTGTATGTATACCCATGCCAAATTACAACTTTCTAGTACAAAGAGTCTCTTAGTTAAGCAACGGACAGACAGACAAACGGACATGGCGAAACTATAAGGGTTCCTTGTTGACTACGGAACCTATAAACGCGTTAATCAAGTTTTCATACAAAAAGCTAACCTCAGGATAACCGTTCGAAACTTGCACGTCGTCTAAATAAACCTAGCGAGCGGTGGTATCAACACGGACAAAGCTACACTTCAAGTGTTTCTAACACTAATTGTAAATACTATTACAAAGTTGAAGATCACCACAGAACAACAGGTAGAGTTCTCGCGAAGCAACTTTGTTGTAACTTGTAAGTTAACCGAGCGAACGCCTGTGTAGCAGAAATTTCGAAAATTCGTGGTTAATTTGAATATTGCTAATGCTGGAGAACTGATTTCTGCTGGACATAGCATATGGTGGATTTCTAGGTTATGTCAGTTGGTAGGCAAAAATATTTTTAACTACCAATGATTCAATGGTCCGTTAATTTTCTTATTTAATTGACCACATTATAAGAATTTTTCATTTTCATTTTGACAGTATTTTAGACTATTAAGCACTTGTGCAAAATTTTTGCATGCCTAATTTAAGGTAGAATGTAGGATCTTGGGTTTTTTTAATATTTTTCTTCTGTACTTAATTTCTATGCAAATATAATATAATATTGAATTGTATTGATGAATCACTGATTGATCGACATACCATTATCCCATTTGACATTTATTTTTATTTTTTATTACTGTAAGCTTTTTCACATTTGACATTTTTTATTTTATTTTATTACTGTAACGTTGTTGGCATTTGACATTTTTTATTTTTATGACATTTTTAATGTATTTCAAACTATTTGTATCTTGTATTATGTATTTAATTTCCAAAATTGTTATTTAAAATTATAATATCTTTAATTTTGAGTGGATTGAATAATAATAAGATTTGCATGCCCATGTGACGGTAGAGCATGGAGGACTATTTATGATAAAATATCTATGTACCTACTAATTATCCATGTTTGCAAACCAATAAATGATCTAATTTGATTTGATTTAAATCACAATTGACACTCTTTGACAGTTGTATGAAATGGCTACATCACTGCGAATTGAAATGTGTAAATTTAGTTAATAATTAATTTCCCTAACTGTATCTACCCAAAGAGCTAAACACCTGAGTATATGTTATGTTTTTTTTTAGCTATGGTGTCCCCCTGCCCACTGCGCCGAGGTCATCCGAGATAATGAGAATATTAGTAATAGCAAAATAAATGGTATCTACACGCCCTATGCCGAGGTCCGTAACCTCGCAGGGGGCTGTCCTTAGCATGTAGTCACTTGGTTATAAGTTTTGTGCCCTGGCTGGAGGCCTTAATTTATTTGGACACCCACAGGAAAGTTTAAGCAGACGACAACAGGTTGAACTGCGAAAAGCCATTCCCAAAAAAAAAAAGTAGTATCTACGTTTAAAATTCATACCAAGTACATTGCAACCGCTATTTTTGTCCGAACAAAAACTGATTGCCTCATTTCTCGTAGCAATCTTGACAAATAACATAAGATGTGAGGAGTCAAAGAAAACATTCGCAAGAAAATAAAATTCAAATCAATATAATATAGTCGAAAAGTAACTGAAATTCGTAGCTAAGTGCTTGAAGCTTAAAAGTACCTGTACATTAAATAACAATTTTATTCTTTTATTTTGCTCGTAAAAAAATCATTGGAGTAGTCACATGGGACAGAGCTCAGTAGAAATGTTGGGTGAGGCCTTTATCAAAAGGTACTCTGAGGAAAGGAGAAGAGACATACCTATTTTATTTACAGTTGTTTAAACTTCTTTAGTCTATTATAAAAATCATAGTCATTAAACTTATTCCATTTTGAGACCAAAATGTACACCAAAAAATACCACCATTGAAATAAAATCACCTTGTTTGACTGTGTATTTTTAAAAGCCAGATAATCCAGAAAGTCAAGGCAAACAGTCGAGTCGGAAGAAAAAAGACAGAGCAAGAAAAAGTTTTTAGTTTACTCTATGGCAAAGAGGCGGGTAGAAAGAACTACTAAAGAAATACCCTGCAGAAACAAAAAAGAAGATAAACGCTCTGCAACTGTTTGGAGAAAATAAAATGTTTACTTTTAGTATCGGGTCCATTACATCCATACTAATCTATACTTAATATTATAAATGTGAAAGTAACTCTGTCTGTGTGTCTGTCTCTCTGTCTGTCTGTCTGTCTGTCTGTATGTTACGTTTTCACGCCTAAACCGCTGAACCGATTGTCATGAAATTTGGCAGAGATATAGCCCAGGATATGGAGAAGGACATAGGCTACTTTTTTACGCGATAACCGACATCCACGCGGGCGGAGCCGCGGACATAAGCTAGTACTAATATAAACTCACGCCTTCTTCCCAAGGGGCTAAGCAAAAACTAGGTACAGACCGCCACCTGCTACGTACATACTTCTTTTACTTCGATTACGCTCATCTTTGTACATCTGAGGCGCAATACTCGCAACCGGCGTGCATGTACGAAAAGAGGCCCTAGTGTGAGATTATTTAAACCATCTCGATTTTACGCATCGACCGCGTTCAGCACTCCGATTGGTGAAGAGCCAATTGGAGGCCAATCGGAGTGCGGAACGCGCTCGATGCGTAAAGTCGAGATGGTTAAAATAATCTCACACTAGGGCCTCTTTTCGTACATGCACGCCGGTTGCGAGTATTGCGCCTGACCTAGGTGCGTAGTACTCGCAACCGGCGTGCGTCTGCGTGCGTGAACTGAAGAATATCACCAATTAGGTCTTTGTTCTTCTAGGGCGTTTCCACTCACATGTGCCTTCTAAATACCTTTTGTTAATCGCTTCTCATTCAGCCTCTCAGCATGACCAAACCATCTAAGCATACAATTTTAAATTGTTGTCACTACGTCCTCTTTTAAACCGCAACGTTCCCATATCAATGATCCATCCATCGAGTCCATTAATGAACATGATATTATCCATACTAATATTATACATGTGAAAGTAACTCTGTCTGTCTGTCTGTCTGTATGTTACGTTTTCACGCCTAAACCGCTGAACCGATCGTCATGAAATGTGGCAGATATATAGCCTGGGATATGGAGAAGAACATAGGCTACTTTATTACGCGATAACCAACATCCACGCGGGCGGAGCTAAAGCTAGTATAATATAATTGATTAACTACTTTGTTTTAATCCAGTTGCTAATGTTTATTTTGAATATCTTTGCTATACAATATTAGAGAAATTATTATTTGAATGAAATGAAAACTAACCAAGCCGTTGAATATAGTTTTTGTGATAGCGCTGCTTTCATCCCTAAAAAAAATATTATTCCACCATATTTCAAAAGTTCGCCACAAGACCCTATCCTCCGGGTTCCGTATCCAGTCAGACCCAGCCACCTTCTTGAGGTTATCAGTCCATCTAGCTGGGGGGCGTCCCACACTACACTCGCCGATACGCGAAATTGGAACAATAGAAACTAATTATTTACCTTTGTAGGTATTTTGAAATCAAAATTAGACAGTGATTGTAATGTTCAATTACTACGCAGTCTCTTGACTTACGACATTTCGTATTCATCATGCATCGTTCATCATAATATCATTCTGTGTCGTATTGCACACATTCTGGCGCGGTCGTCTCGATCTGTACAAATTTTGACTTACCTACCTACTTAGGTATGTCAACTTAATATTGATTATATCCCCGTCTCTAACGGAGTTAATTCTACCAAGGATACGTGATTCGATTTCAGCTGTAATTTCAGGAAACTTGAGAATGTAAGAATAACATTGAGTGTGCTAAGAGGTTGGTTGTTAAAACAGTGAGACATCAAGTTGAATATATATTGATACACTGTTCAATTTCTAACACAATTGCTCGCTTTCAGGTAAAATAACGAAGCATAACCAGGCTTAAATTAAATTGGCTGACTGAAATAGACATCACGTCTACCGGGTACCGATACCTAAACACAACAAAGCAAAACTTCTTCGAATTTTTCGAAACTCATTTTTCAAATAACTACGGGATCAACGACTGCACTTAGCATAATATAAGTACGTAACGAGGTTTCTCTTTCGCCGTCGAGGCCCATCGCGAAATCCCCGACTAAATAGTCCTCCCCGCGGGACCTTTGCCCGACGAAGCGCCAGCCCGCGCCGTAGCTGAGCCTGTAGCTTTAAATTCCTCTGATAATAATCATAACCCTGATTTTATCCAGCCACCGTCGGTCCCTTGCCGTCCTCCCTGCGACTCTGCCCTAAGCCGAGGTTCGTACCCCACAGGGGATGCCCTTAGCGCGCAGTCGTTTAGTTTAGAAGTTTACGCCTTGGCTGGAGGCTTTGTTTTTAGGAGCTTAAGGCAACCACAGGAAAGACCGGTTAAAGAGTCACGATTTCTAATGATCAACTCTGAGATGCCCTAGATAAAAATGTTTTATCGCGTTAGGATATTGATAGGTACCCATCACTTCCATGACGTTTCGCTAGCTAATTTAATTTGTGCTTCTTCCAACTATATTGGGGTCGGCTTACAGTCTAACCGGATACCATTATTTTAAATGGAGCAACTACCTATCTGACCTTGACAAACCAATTGTTGGGTAATACAATACTCCTTGGTAAGAATGGTTCTCAGACTTTTGGGCTTCTGACTACCTGAAAAGACTCTCAAAGATCTACAAATGATAGCCGGGATCAACGGTTTAAAGTACTTTCCGAGGCTCCGAGGTCTCGATATGTAACGGATGGTCACTCATCCACTGACCGAGCTCGGAAGCTTAAGAGGAATGTAAGTGCTGGTGACCTTGTGCGACTGGGCGGTGCGTTTCTCTAACTATTAATTTTTACTACAGAAAATATGAATAATTGAAAAAAAAAAAATATTATAGATAACTAGCATTTGCCCGAGGCTCTGCCCGCGTGGATGTCGGTTATCGCGTAAAAAAGTAGCTATCCCAGGCTATATCTCTGCAAAATTTCATAACGATCGATTCAGCAGGTTAGGCGTGAAATGTAACAGACAGACAGACAGAGTTACTTTCAAATTTATAATATTAGTATGAATGAAATAGTACATACAAAAAAAAATCATGTGAGTATTTAAAGTAGTTTGAAAGTAATTTATCGTTTTTTATATTTTGGGTAGAAGTTACTTCCTGATATTATTTCATAAAGTTTTTATTGCATTACTTAAATATTCACATATTGAATTAATGTATACGCGTTCTAGTTTATCATATTTTTTTTGCACAACTTGCATTATTTGAAGGCGTAATAACAGATTTAAAATACACTAAAATGTATCGTCCCGTGTGGCTCTTTTTATTTAGCCACGAGCCCCTTATTAAAAATTACAACGTGGAATACACCACTTTACACTGTACAGTTATTGAATTAACTACCTCAATGATGCAGGTAATCATCAATAATTCGTAAACAGTGTGTTAATAAAACCAAACATGCGCAATATTTCCACCCCATTCCAAACAGCGCTGCAGCATGAAATGGTTTGTGTAAACCTCGCTTTAAAGCACATAAATAGTGCAGCCTCTTAACATTTTCCATTTACTTTATTGCACTAGAACTCTTCCCTGACATCGTTGTGGACATAAAATGGGGTCCAGGGGGTCGGGCGGTCCAAAATAATAAGTTAGGTTTTTTCGTTTCGGGGTTGAGCGTAACTCAGTGAAAATGACACTTTGGCCCATCGTTCACGATGCTACTCAAAAGTAACTTGATATAAACTCAAATCACTCCTTCTGATGCACCTTGCAAGTCGCATCTTAGAAATCTCCTTAAATCCCCTCCCCACTCAACCGACTTCTAGTACTACTTACATTAGTAGTTAAATATCTCTAAATTACAAAAAATCTGTTACAAATAGTTGATTTTTCTGCTTTTGTATCGCTTTAGTATTAAATGGTGGCAACAGATTTTTTGAAATCGAGAGGTATTTAAGTACCTACAGTACACATGGGGACAGTTGCTCATGGAAAGTAAAGATGCCATAGTTAACGGTATTCAAGTATATTCTCATATTGTATGTTTATATTCAAATTAGTAAATAGTTTTTTTGATTTTATGTATTTTTTTATCTCTTCTACTACTAATATGATCACATTTCTGAGTTTCGTACAAAGCTCAAGTGGCTTCCCATACGTCTTCGCCGGAATTCTCATATCTTATTTCAGCTCTACAGTATTCTATTCAATCCTAAAACCCCCTCTTATCTTAAAGAACGTTTCAAGTTCCTTCATGACACACGTAATAGATATCTGAGGTCATCAGAAAACTTGAGACTAGAGATGCCAATGCATTCCACTAGTTTTTATGACAAGTCTTTTACAGTTCAAGCAGTACGGTTATGGAATGGCTTGCCCGTCTCGATAAGGCGTGCTCAATCTTTGTCCACTTTTAAAATTTTGGTTAAAAATCACTTCCTCTCTCCTTAAACATCATCATTACTTAAAGTTCCTTGCTCTTGTATCATGTTTATTATTGTGTATATATATATATATAAATATATATATATATATATATATATTTATATGGATAAGTATCTATATGCTTTGTGTATGTGTATTTATTGTATATATGTAAGTGGTACACCACTAAATACCTGCAGTATTGTCCCTCCTTCTACTTTTTGATCCATCCAAAGGTTGCCTGTAAAAGATCGCTTTTAGCGATAAGACCGCCCATTGTGACACCCTATGTAACAGTTCTACATTTATATCTGTAATTTTTATGGTGTACATAATAAAGAGTATTCTATCTATCTATCTATCTGACACAGGTCCTCACTGGACACGGGTGTTTCGGGAGATTCCTGTTTCGGATTACGCGGGAGGAAACGCCCGGGTGTTACCACTGTGTGGATCGCCCGGAGGACACGGTGGAGCATACGGTGGAGGTCTGCCCGGCTTGGGCAGAGCACCGCCGTGTCCTCACGGAGGCGATTGGCGGCGGCGATCTCTCACGTCCGGCCCTGGTCCAGGCCATGATCCGGAACGAGAGTGCATGGGAAGCAGTCACCTCCTTCTGCGAAGTAGTAATGCTCGCGAAGGAGGAGGCGGAACGCGTGAGGGAGCGGCAGTCTGTGCGCCCTCACGCCCCTAGTCGCCGCAGGAGACGCCCTGGGCGGCGGGAATCGGTAGCCGATTCCCGGCCACCGTAGGCGCGGGCTTGCGGACGGCGAGCTATGGGCAGTTCGCCGTCCGGTAAGGACCAGGCCCGGGTCGATGGCGCGTTGTGTTCCACGCGCGCCTCAAAGAGTTGTCAGCACGCACTGACGGGGTCCGCTAGGGTCCGCGTTCTGATAAGCACTTTTCTTGATTCTGTGTGTCGAGTTTTAAAAGTAAAATGAGCAGTCATTTATGGGATAAATAGGGTTTACTTTTAAGGAGTACTAGCTGCGCCCTGCGGTGTTACCCGCGAACACTACATTCTTTCGGGATAAAAAGTAGCCTATGTGTAAATCCAGGGTGTCGCAGGGGGTCGCGTTGTGTTTCACGCGCGCCTCAAAGAGATGATTGTCAGCACGCACTGACGGGGTCCGCTAGGACCGGTGCCTGCCAGGGTTGCGGGTTTGTCCGAAAGGGATACCGTGGCCCTGGCACACAGGCAACTGAAGGAACACGGGTGGGTATTAGTCAGTAAAAGTCTGACACGCCCTACCGCTCCACCCAGAGCAGGAGAAGTTATTTGATAATTTCCCACCCAAAAAAAAAAAAAAAAGGGTTCCGTAGTCAACAAGGAACCGTTATAGTTTCGCCATGTCCGTTCGTCTGTCCGTCTGTCCATCCCCAGCTTAGCTCAGAGACTCCTTATCAAAGGTACATACATCTTTTATGGAGTACTGTGTTAAATGTTACAACAAAATACCTTCTGATATATTACAATTAAATGAAAGAAAATTTAAAACTCATATAAAAAGTACACTTTGTAAACAAGCATATTACAAATTAGAGGATTATATCCAAGATAAGAATGCTTGGAAACATGCTGGTCCTGCTCCATAGGACAATTTAGAGTCTAGACAAAATCAAACTGGTTGCTAATTTAACTGTATAATTTATAATTTTTATGATATTAATTTTATTTTCTGTGATTAATGTAATTTAACCCACACACTGACTTATTATATGTTTATTTTTTTTGGAAAATCATATACCTACAATGTTTGTAAATATGTGAGCACCATGTACCTATCGCATTTATTAATTTTTCTGTCATTACTTCACTTTTCATTCTTTTTACCAATTGTGGTAAGTAATTTTTAATTTTATTCTAGGTACATCGTCTTCACCTATAATTATTAATTAATGTATACAAACTATTGTTAACATTTAAAAGAGTAAGTATGGAGTTTCTTGCCCGTTCTTCTCCATACATAACTACATTTTGGAAGGCGCAACTAGAATCAATTAACTATTCATGTAATTTTTGACGTTCAAAAGTGCACCTTCGTGCCTATTTGAAATAAATTATTTGACTTTGACTTTCCTAATACTAGAAAGTTATTTGCATGCATATACATAAAAAAAGTATATACATTTGGCATGGATATACATATTAATCAAGCCGACAAAGTGGTAATATAAAATCATGAAAAAAATACATAGTTATTTATGGTAGCTCCAAGTGAGGATTGTGTTAGATGGGCCTTTCAAAAATATTGCGGATTTGTGACAACAATTTTTCGATTAAGGGATCCGTTTCTGAAATATTAGGCTTTAAAGTGCTAATTTTTGTAAGAGTTAGTGTCCCCCCCCTGCCAGATAAATGGTTGTACTTGGATATGTAAAAAAAAAATCGCAGCAGTAGTACGAAGTTAAAAGAAAAACTATCACAGCCAAGTAGGCGTCACAAGTTACTGAGTAATAGTTAACTAACTCACATTTACAGTTGAAAAACATGTTCTCCCATACATTCCGTATGGGAGAACATGTTTTTCAACTACGATGTTAAGTTTGTTCTTGGGATAAATTCTTACCAACTATGGAACCCTTCATTGTGCGTGGTCCGACACGCATTTGGCCGGTTTTTCAGTCACACGCAGTTGGCCAGTTTTTCGGTCTTCTCAGTCACGAGATAATATTTTTTTTAAGGAGTGGCGCTAGTGGACTGTTGTACGCCCTCTTAAACTTCATTTGAAATTTCCACGAGTAGAAAATAAAATATTTGTACTACGAGTAAAACGTTAGGATCATCAAGTTGTTGTGTTTTTGTCGAACTCGATTGGATAAACAATAAATGTTTCCATAAGCTAATGTTTCCAGGGTGTTGGTTTAGACATTATTAAAGACTCAGAGGCCAGTAAACTATATTTAAATATGTATCCACATCATCAGCAGCCTGTAGCAGTTACTGCTGGATGCGTCTCCAATTTCACGCCACTGATTCCGACCATCGGCTATCCATGTCATCCAAGGTCAAAGTCAAATCATTTATTTCAAATAGGCATGTCGGAGAACGGAAGGTTTCTCTCGTAATCATCAGCCATATTTTAACTACTGTGGGCGTACAGTGGGTAGTGTTGGTTATTGTGCAATAGAAAAACCGAATTAAACTCAAATCAAAAGTCATTTACTCAACCTAGGCTGATATTCAGCATTAATTCAAACTTTAAATTTACACAAGACAGCTCCCCCAAAACGCCCATCCCTTCACCACTTCCTAGTGCTTTAGCTGGGTAGAAGAAGTAGTGGAACAAACTCCCCAGCAGCACATCTGTCTGTTCAGTTAGAAGAACTTGATTCTATACAGTAATGGGTATGCAAAGTAATTAATATTGGTACACGACACAACTATACCGAACGCGCAACAATTCCTTGACGTCTTCACTGCTTGACCGCCACCGATGAACTCCACTTGTCAACTGTGCGGCGGACACTTATAGCCGGTCGAACGTTATGTCGTAGACCGTGTCATGCGCTGCTAGGCAGCGCTAGCGTCGCGATTAGTCAAGAACGAATGGCGCGAATCCACCAACTCCGTCGAACGCCAACAGATGGCGCTGGCGTACCGGATACAACTCTTCTCCGACAGGCACATATAATCCACTCTAAACGTCAAAAATTACAAAAATAATTAATTGATTCTAGTTGCCGCTTCCAAAGGGTAGTTACGTATGGAGAAGAATGGGCAAGAACTCCACACTTACTCTTTTAAAATGTTAATAATATCTTGTATACATTAATTAATCATTATAATTATGTGAAGATGATGTACCTAGAATAAAATTACTATACCACAATCGGTAAAAATAATTAAAAATGTAGTAATGAGGGACAAATTAATTATTTTATAGATCATGGTGCTCACATATTTATAAACTTTGTAAAAATACATGATTTACCTAAAATTTTAACAAATAATAAGTCAGTGTGTGAGTTAAGCTATCATCATTCACCGTCATCAAATTACAACTCAAGAGCCAATAAATTTTACGACCGCTCATTAAACTTAATTCCAATTTGGTACTGCAGCTAAAACCGTTTAAAAATTTCCATATAACACTTAGTGGAATTAAATGTGTCTACAAAATTCAATTTGGATGAATTTTACAGTCGTCTTACATTCTGAGGGATGATAAAAGATCCCCTTACAATTATTTTTAAGGAGGCTTTTTGCCGTAATTACGGTCGTTTTCCAACTGTTTTCCGGAGAATATCTTTTTGGTGTTCTTAATCTTTTTTTACCCCGTTTTATCTTTTCAAGTAATCTGTATCATTTATCTTTGTGAAAGAATTAATTGGTTAATATAGTTAATATTACGAGTAATCGGTATAGAAATCTTATATCAAATTATTTTCTTACTTTTTTTTTGGAAATAAAAATATCGTTATCTTCGTTTGGTATGAAAAAGAATGTTTTTAAGAATGGAAATAAAAACATTATTTTCTGCTAGATTCTTTGACCTTTTTTTTTCTTTGCCGTTTACTGGAGTTTTTTTCCTTTAAGAGGAGGGTAAGTTTCTGTATGGATAAGACAATTTCAACATGCATAAAAACTGGAGACAGAAAGCCTTACCAAAACATTTGCACCAAACTAAAAACAAGCCCACAACCCGTATAACACCAGTCAATTACTAAACCGCAACGCCAAGAAAACTTTTACTGAAAATCGTTCAAATATTTTTGGTTCAACCAGCTTTCCCTAACTCGGCTAATCAGACTTAAAAGTTAGAACAAACAAGGATTCATGACATTATTCATCTAACTTGAAGAAGCAATCTTTTGTTGGGACTTAAGCCCGACCGTAATTGCTGTAAGTTGGTTTTAGATTAAAATACGTTAAGAGGATCGTGAAAAGAAAAAAAACATTACACTGTTATATTTGGGAAAATTATGCTAAGGTAAGGTTTTTCGTAGTGTTTCCTTTTCTGACTAATAAAAAAACCGGTCAAGTGCGAGTCGAACCACGCTCAATGAAGGGTTCCATAGTTTGGATGAATTCATCCCAAACTTAAGATTGTAGTTGAAAAAGATGTTCTTCCTTATATTCCAACTGCAACTGCAAAATAGGTTTTCCTGCAATCTATAAAACTATATGCTGTATTTTTTGTAATTTTTTATTTATTTTCTTAAATAAATATGAACTATTTATTTTAAAATTATAAAAAAATATATACTTTAGACCCTCACAGTCCAGCCTTTAATTTGTTTCATTTTATTCCCTTTCATTTGTTATGTCATACGGTACAGAGCGCAAAACTTTTTTTTTTAATTATCTTTTTGCCTTACAAAAGTGACCCCTTTATTTAAAATGAATTTATTCAAGCAACATGTTTGGGTACCAAAAATAATATGTGTACCAAATTTCAACTTAATCGGTCTATTAGATTCGGAGCAAATTGGCTGTGACAGACGGACAAACACACAGACAGACACACGAGTGATCCAATAAGGGATCCGTTTTTCCTTTCATGTTACAGAACCCTAAAAACATCAACAATTTTTCTCAAGGGGGTATCCAAAAAAACAAGTGATTTAATTACGCCAAGTATGGTGATTATAGTTTTTTCGGACTTGACTTCAGAAACTAGCTATGTAGAAGAATCATAGAATATTTTGCCCTTTTCTTAAATCGAGTTAGACAGGTATGTTAATAAGCAACAAAAACACGATATTAATCCCAAATTAACTCTTCACACTCACACTACTAAATTAAACGTAACACAACAACTTAAACTCATTAGAACTAGATCCATATCTAATACTAAAACTTGATATACTATCATACATCAACATCATTATATTATCTATCTACATGAAAAACCTCAGCAATATTATTCTTAGAGCGGAAACTAATAAAATGCTTGCGCGGCAAGCTTCGAATAACTGTCGGGATTATGCAACATGCATTCATTTTGTACGAACGCAAATACATGCATACATAAGTTCTTGACACTACGGTACTAGTGATAGAATATTACTGTACCTGAGTGTTTAGAATACTTGCACTCATCATCATCATCATTTCAGCCGAAAGACGTCCACTGCTGGACCTGAGCCTCCCCCAATTGGGGGGGTTAGCCATAATCGCCACGCTTAGCAGGCGGGTTGGCGATCGCAGTATGGTGTTAACAACGCATAGAGAACGCTGCTGCTAATTCTCTACTAAGTCCCTTAGTCGCCTTTTACGACACCCACGGGAAGAAATAGGATGGTGCTATTCTTTACGTCCGGCACCACACGGTACATACATACTTGCACTGTTTCGTATTAACCCATGCATTACGTATTACATTTTGAATGCATTGAACTGAGTTTCGCGTTATACTGTAAACATACTGTAAATCATTTTGCCAGAACTTAGGTACTGTTAGAGGAAATTTCTCGGTATATGGATAGTTGCAGTATGGTGGTGATGTGTCTGTATTTATCAATAATGATGTGTTTGTCTTATCCTAATACAAATAACCCCGGAAGATATAACGGTCAATTGCGTAATTTCCTTAGATTTTATTAATTTAGGTCGTAGGTTTGAACCCCGACGGGCGTTTTACTTTGCGTAAATTATTTCATTACCACTGCTCTCAAAACGGTGAAGGGAAACATCCACTTGAGGAAACCGGCATGTTCTAGAACCAACCATTCAAAGATCAGACATCTATCAATCCGTAGGCCCGCTTGGTGGATTAAGGCGAGGCCCACTCCTTCTCATGGAAAGGAGGCCTGTGTCCCAGCAGTGGGAACAGCTCTCTGTGGCTCTTATAATTATACTATTCGTTTTGCGTAATTGGTCTACAATGATCAAAATACTTATAGCATGTTTTCAATTTTCAACTGCTATGCTTCAGGCTTGCATTTTAGCTTTAGGCTGCTCGTACACTACACTACATCGTATATTCAGCGATCACATACCACAATATGAACTATTTATCTTAGTTCTCCGAATTTTTTTTTCATGAAAAATTTACAGCTTGCTTTACTAATTTGGTTGTAATTCCTGTACATGACATTATTTTTTTTATTTTTTTGTTTATAATACTTTAATGTATGGCTTCCGAGTATTTAATAGTTGACATTGTGGTATGTGATCGCTGAATATACGATGTATCGACCTCTTACCTACCAGATCCATGGAACTACTGGGAGTAAAAATCCCAGTAGTCCCATAATGGAACTAGAGAATGGAACTACTGGGACACGGCGGTTAGTTATCCAGAAATATTTTTGCTCTGGTTTGTAGTTATTGGGCAGGATTACGTTGTATCTTTTAATGCAAATTTCTTTTCCCATTTTTGTCACTCGCCCGTGGCCTCGGTCTCGAAGTCAGCGATTGCGGGGCAGAGGCAGCGGCGGCACGGGGAGCGGCGCCGCAATGCAGAACCGGTCTCGAAGTCAGTGGGCAGATCGCACGTTGCTAGAGCGGCGTAGTCTTATGTTATGAGTTAAATTAGTGTCTTTGTTCGCAAACGAAATGTCTAAACAGCGACGACAACATTTTTTGATACAAATTTCTTTGTAACGTTAGATGCACAACACTACGTCAATGTAGACGCGCCGGCATCGCTAGACTGATGAGCATCACTCGTACACCGCTCTTGGCCATTTCCATATAAATCTATGCATTGAAACGCACTGCTCCCCAAACTGCCGCCGCCGCCACCCCGCGCCCGCTGACTTCATGTCCATAGCCTAAAAATTTATTTGAAAATCAGCGTCAGACAGCATCTGTCTGGAATTTAACTAAAAATAACCTATTTGACGCGGCCTAGAAAGAAGCACACATAAATATATATTTTTTATTTATTATTCCTTGTGTTGGAAAATGGGCAATAAATCAAAGTAGTTGCGACATTTAAACAGATTTACATTTCACTTAAGACAAAACCGGCATTCATGGAATAACAATAACCACATAACAGTAAACAGATTTACTTTTCTAATACGGAGATTAAATTGGCATTCATTAGAGAACAAACGACCACAGAACATTTCTTATTATTTATGACACTGACAGACATGTATGTCATCGCTGTCACTTATTGAATTCGTTTACAAAGACAAGGAGCAAATAAAACAATACTATTGTATTACATATAACTACTTTTACGTTTACAAGGAATGATATACATAATTCTAACACCTTGGATACAGTACTGTGCCAAATAAACATTTTTCTTTCATTATTATAAACGTAAAACTAGCTTTTACACTAGTGTTGCTATAATATTCCTCATATTATATTTCTCGATCTTTCAAGCACTTTTATGTGCCACGCTAATGGTACCGAGGGGAGCTTTTCTTTTAAGAGGGGAATATTTAAGTATATGGTGTGAATCTCATTTATGTGTAGTGAGGATGTAATATATAGGCCTTACTGCGATCCCCTTCATATTAAAGCAGGGAGAAGTTTTTTATTGCAACATGCATTAGGAGATATTAGTTATTACGTGGGAAGTTTTCTATCAGAGAAATGTCTAACAGATAAGTTACCTAAGTATCTATTTTGTTTTAATCGTACAAAAACACGAATTTTGAGTACATATTTTAATTTTATCGACACTCATGCCATAAATCCTCTATAAAAGTTTCTTAAACAGTTAGCTTCTTGCCATCATTAAAACAACCGGTGTCATAGTAACCATAATATCTTCCAAACGGGAGTTATAATGTTGTACTGAATTTTATAATGCAACTCCTTTGCTTTTACGAGGATCATCCTCCCTTCCATTCTCACTACTCAATTCGTGGTACCTTTATGAATTTCAAAAAAAGAACATTGTCACGCACGCGCGTTTCACTATACTATACCATAGCGTCGTATATCGCCATTTTTGTTCGATATTAGCATTGCAGGAACTGTTTCAGAACCTTTTATAGAGGATTCATGTCATGGGTATAGATAAAGTCTTGTATGCAACTGTAATAATTAGGTATTAAAACACTCATGTGATACTATTATCACACTCTGCTTCGCCTCGTGTGATAAACCCATATTCGTGTTTTAATACCCCTTATTATACAACAGTTGCATAAATAACTATTATAAAACAAACATAACATAAGAACTCAGAAGGGTAAAAAAAGAAAAAAACATATATAATAAAGAATTATCATATTATACATAAATTAACGCTTTCTTTCAATGGGGGTAGGAGGAAACTATATAACTACACCTGCTACGCTCCCTACATACTCATTTTGCTTTGTTTACGATCATACATCTAGACAAACACGCACGCCGGATGCGAGTACTACGCACCTGACCTTTCTGAAGAACATCACCAATCAGGTCACTATAAGTGCTTCTAGAGCGTCCCCTCCCGGCGTTTTCACTCACCTCTGCCTTCTAAATACCTTTTGTTAGTCACCTTTCATTCATCCTCTAAACATGACCAAACCATCTAATCATATTTTTTTCAATTTTTGTCATTACATCTTCTTTTAAACCACATCGTTGCCTTATTACATCATTTTTCTGCCTATCATTCATAGTCACGCCACACAATGCTTCGCCAAGAACGCATTTCCACAGCATTTATTAGAAAAAAAAAAAAACTATGAAAATAAAAATATGTAATGAAAATTCCACATTAGCGGTTAGCAAGCAAATCAGTCAGCATATTGTTAACAAAATAGTAACACTAACTAAACTGTAGGAGCAAACAAACCATAATTCAAAACAAAACTAGATACACGTATCTAATTCCCCCAATAGTACCAAGTAATAGAAATAAATAGAAGAAGTTTCACTAAATCGTCAATAAATAATACACTAAGTCTCCAGAAATTATGATTGCAGTTGGGTCTTGATACCGAAATTGTAACCCATGGACTCGGCATAGATAGAACGGATAGAACAATAGTAGATTGTGATACAAGGGTGGAAAGTTGCAAACGAGCTGTCATTAACAAGCCCGAGCTGGAGGCGAGGGTTTTTAATGACACGAGTTTGCAATGACCTACACACCCGTGTATCACACGACGTTATTCAATACAGTTGTGGGAAATAGTAAAAAACAAATTAGTCGCCATATATCTTTCTCGAGATTTTGGGGACAAAATTTCATCTTGCGCAGTTTTCGCCTCAGATAATATATCGGGTGGATTTAATTCCATTTAATTACTTGTACTTGAAAAATAAAAATAAAAATAATAATCAAGTTATCAAAAAAAAAAAAAAAAAATTCAAAAAATGGCGTTTTTTTGCAACTGGACGTATTCGTTTTTACAATGAAAACAGGCTATACAGCCTATTCCATTTTTGACAAATGTTGATGTGAAAATAATTTAATTAAAACTAGTAATTAAATATATTAAACAACCATTTAAAAGACTTTTGAGAATTCAATGCTAAGACGTACGGACTCATTCATTTTTCCTCGTATAAAATCTATCCCATTTTATTCTATGTATGAAAACTCCTTGCTATTAAACTTTTTAAATTGTCTTATTTTAAAACCCAACCGCAAAACAAAATGATCGAGCTCGTAAACAAAAGTCACGACCGCGTAACAGAAAGATGCCTATGCAAAAGATTCAATTTTCGAATCATAATTATAGCCTCTGAAAGTACGCCATGTTTAACAACCGTTTTGAAAAAGTTGTTGTTTATGATGTTAGTAATACAATCCTGCATTTTGTTAGTGTTTTACCAAAAATTCTGTATATGTGAATATTTAAGTCATCATCATCATCATTTCAGCCGAAAGACGTCCACTGCTGGACATAGGCCTCCCCCAATTGGGGGCGTTTGCCATAATCGCCACGCTTGGCAGGCGGGTTGGCGATCGCAGTATGGTGTTTTTTTTTAATATTTAAGTATTGTAGTAAAATACTTTATGAAATAAATTCAGGAAATAATGTCTACCCAAAACATAAAAACGACTTTCAAACTACTTGATGATATTTTCATGTTTTTTTTTTTTGTATTTTATTATCTATAATTATATCAGTCTGTTTTTTTTTTTAATTATTCATATTTTCGTTAACTACTTAAAATACATATTGGTGGCAATTATAAGTGGCCGCGTGGGGTTACAGAAAATTCTACAGCGACCGCGTTTACTAGTTTTTTGAAGCCATGGCCTGAAACATAATAAAACAATGTTAAACATTCTGGAAAAAAAAAATTAAAAAATAAAGATTTATCTTATTTAAGGCTCTGGCGGATATGGAAGCGGTTTTTAGTAACACAGTTAGATTAACTTTGCTGAAAAAAATCCTTAAGTTCCTATTTTTTTATAAATATAAAGGTAGTAAGATTGTTTAGCACAATTCGCTTTTTTTTTTGTCCATCATGTTATATTATTAAAAAATATTGGACACGCATTTTTATCTTTTTTTACGTAATCAAAACATTATAGCGATACATTAAGTTCAAATGTGGTATGAAGTCACTGCTAGTTAGATTTTATACGTAGCTGTGACGTAACGAGCCCCCACTCCCCAAGTTTAATGTGTTTTATCTAAGTCATTTTTTATTAATATAATAAAGCAAAAAATACGTGTCTAATATTTTTTTATTATCTAATTGACGGACTAAACAGTTTTGCTTTTTTTTTACTCAGGACACATCCCTATTCATCGAGTTGAGAAGTGCGTTTCTTTTGTATGTCACGGACACGTTCCACCAACACATGCTGGGCATTTGGAAGCTTTATAAAATCATTTTCTTGTTAAAAAACCATTTCTTACCAATTTTTTTTTTCTTTCTCATGGAACTTCTGTTTCAATCTTTCAGTGTTAATAGTATCTCTCATATTTGCTCAATGTATTTATAAGCTCGGTTTATTTTGCTGGCACAGTAAACATTAGGTGGTGTTTTCCTTGGTATATTAGAGGGTGCATGTCTTGACGATGGTTCATTGTGTTGTGAGAAATTTACGTGACTATGAATATACAGTCAAAGCACAGACGGTGTACGTAAACATGCCTGTGGTAGAATATTAGCCTAAGGTTTTACTTGCGCGTGTGCGAAATCCTAAGAGAATTACAGGCAAATATTGTGAAGGTACTAGAATTGTTGTAGAACTTGCTAAAATAAACTATAAAATGGTGAAATAGAAGCAAGTTTGTCTAGTTATTATAGAAGAATAAATTGTGAATTTCGGGGAAACTAAATTCTCTGGAAAAAATAGCTGGAAGGCTTTTAGATAGTTGATACGAAAAGTAGTAGAATTTGGAGATGATGGTTCGTATAAATTCAAATGCCATACCTATTTTATATATATAATTAATAAATAACCTAACCTAATTTTTTATTTATAGTTAAGGTATAGGTTTATCCTTATATTTACATAAAATGTATTCCCCAA
Source organism: Dryobota labecula (assembly GCA_947523025.1). NCBI lineage: Eukaryota > Metazoa > Arthropoda > Insecta > Lepidoptera > Noctuidae > Dryobota > Dryobota labecula. Next base: position 25,499,526 of record OX383287.1, on the reverse strand, counting down.
TTTTCGCCACAATTTTTTTATTGCACCTACCACTGTTTGTCTCTGCACCACCCAAAGGTTGACTGGTAGAAAATGCCTATGGCATTAAGTCCGCCTCAGTACATTTATGTGAGAAAGTGTTACATAAATAAATAAATACCTATAAAACTAGACCACCATTCAACACACGGGTGAATACACAATTACACAGGTTGTTGGGAAATGTAATACGTAGAAAAAAAACCGGAACTTTTCTAATAAAACAGACAAATGACACAATTAAAGGTCAAAGTAATCACAATCCAACGAGTTGGCTGTCGCCATTTGCCTGTTTTAGCTAAACAATAAAAAGACTTTATTCGCTTAAAAGCAACATACATGAGAGAAATTACACATAATACAACATTACACCTGTATTCCCCGAAGGGTTGGGCAGAGCTGTACTCATAGAACATCTACACATCGCCAGTTATGTTAAAGTCCCATGTAATAGGGGGCGAGCCTATAGCCATCAACCGGGCACAAATCCAGACCCCCCCAGGCCTTACTTGTCGAGAGACAGAGAGACAGACAAAAAAAAAAAGTAAAAGGTAGCAGGTACATAGGTAGGTAGCTATATCTCTGCCAAATTTCATGACGATCGGTTCAGCGGTTTAGGCGTGAAATTTGGCAGAGATATAGCCTGGGATATGGAGAAGGACATAGGCTACTTCTTTTACGCGATAACCGACATCAACGCGGGCGGAGCCGCGGGCAAAAGCCAGTTTATAATATTTAATTTAAACTTTTACTCGGAATAGTACTGGCTTCATCTTCAACTCCCCACGACCTTAATTCTTTCTGCTGAAGTTCTGAAGTTCTGTGGTATCTGGCTGGCATTAATAAGTGACAGTTATAGTCACCTACCTAATCACTACATACGAGTATTATAAAACAAAGTCCTCCGCCGCGTCTGCTGTCTGTCTGTCTGTCTGTTCGCGATAAACTCAAAAACTACTGCACGGATTCTCATGCTGCTTTCACCAATGAATAGCTTGGTTCTCGAGGAAGGTTTAAGTATATAATTTGTTATGTTTTTGTATGCATTTTTGTATGAATTAATGATATTTGTTGGAGGTGTCGGAAAAAAATAAGCCGTCTGGGAGCTTTCAACGAAAACGCTGTCTAAACCCTTTGAGATATAACAAAATATTGTATGGTGGAATTATGTATCTTATAAAGGTCTTCAAAAAAGTCCGCGATGGCATATGTCTATCTCTTAAGGATAACATACTATATCCATTTTATTGTCTTTTTGTAGGTATTTGTTTGCCGAATTTTACTCTTGGAAATACGATTACGATAACAATACGCTATAATATCAGTAGCTATTAGCCAAATTATGTTTGTAGATAAATAAGCTAGCTACTTATGTGTATTTCAAACAGTGTGCAAGAATATTTATCATAAAAACATTACTAAACACGGCGGCCTTATGATCAAAATTTGTGCATTCCAAAACTTTCGTTACTTTTTCACTGACATATTTATCACTTTTCGATAAACTAACACTCAATACGAAATCTACACTTATTTCTCAGTAATTCTGTATAAGATTCTTTTAAGATTAAACCGTTTTCTCATTGAATCCATTACTTTACGCAAGTATAACCTTGATGAATGTTTACATTAAGCACCGCACCACACCGTGCCACACCGCTACACGACCACAGAGTACAGACGTATTTTTTTTTTCTTTCGTTTAGTGGTTTTCCCGCTAAAATGTCAACCGGTCAAATATTAGTCGATTAATCGAATTCTACAGCCAGATCGTGTTGCAAGTACAAAATAAATGTAAAATATTTCGTCCAATTGCGAACGTGACCCTGAGAAAAGTTATGCACCAATGGTGTTCATTAGATATTTCGAGCGTTTCATCAGCACAAATATTTCGAGCGTTTCATGCGACATTTCGGAGGATTTCGTTTTGTTTTCACATTGTTGGTACTTACGTGAATTATTTTAAAATTATTATTTGTGTTCCACTTTTATTTCGTATTGTAATTTTGTACAATTAATTGCTTTAAGAATTTGAGTGAAATTTCGTATTTTGATTTTGTGTTTGTTATCTTTAGGTAAAGACTCATTCACGTTCAGAACATAAGTACTTTTATTATATTAAATCATTTGTTTCGGTTTCTATTCACATAGTGAATCACATTAAAATTAATATTAAGTTAGAATTTTGAGATATAGCCTGGGATATGGAGAAGAACATAGGGTACTTTTTTATGCGATAACCGACATCCACGCGGGCGAAGCCGCGGGCAAAAGCTAGTATATTATAAACTTCACTACTCTACCCTACCCTACTTACCTACCTACCCTAACCCTACCTACCCTACCTACCTACCCTAACCCTACCTACCCTACCTACCTACCCTACCCTACCCTACCCTAACTACCTACCCTACCCTACCTACCCTACCTACCCTACCTACCTAGCCTACCCTACCCTACCTACCTACCCTACCCTACCCTACTCTACCTACCGTCCAACCTTCTGATAATAACAAACAGAACAAAAAAATAATTAGCGAAATCGGTCCAGCCGTTCACTAATACTTTTTTATTTCCATATTTTCTCACCGTTTAAACCTTCCCTGGACTACGACAAACATTTCAAAACCAAAATCAGCTAAATCGGCCCAGCCGTTCTCGAGTTTTAGCGAGACTAACGAACAGCAATTGATTTTTATACATATAGATTATATTGTAAAGGGTTTGATGTAATAATTTATTATTGCGGTAGACCCCTAAAGGCTGTCGTGTTATGTTGTATGGAGGAGATTTATTTTTATAAATATAGGTTATTTCATACAGTTCATTGTTTCCTTGTATTTTGATACCTAACCACCTTGCATGTGGGCTTTTGTCCCTTTACAACAAGTGGGACAAAATCGCGTGTGTAATGGTGGCCACTTGGCCGTCAACCGTGCACAAATCCAGACACCGGGCTGCTACTGAGAAGTTCCAGATAGAAAAACCCATTAACACTGCCCGAGCCGGGAATCTAACCTAGGACCTCATGCTTAGCAGGAGCGCTTACGACCACTAGACCAACGAGGCAGTCGCTTAAAAACCTCAAAAAATAAACTAATCAGAAAAGATCCATCTTCGTACTGCATTCACAAAACAGAACGAGAATATAATGATAATGAATTATACAAGGAGATGCCAGCACCCCCTAAAATAGCTTCATAAGACAAAACTAAACAACGTGCCGCGTACTACGGAATGAAGATAAATTAATTTAACGTCAGCCCTTATTTACATAACGGCATCAAGTATAAGGGAGCTGGAGTGTAGGACTTGGTTATGTACGAGATGTCTTTATTTTGAGATTCAGTTGGTTTATATGATAGAAGGTAGAGGGATAATAAAAACAAGTCGCTGAATGTTCTTATTATTGTAATATTAATAACAATAATAAACATCATCATCATCATTTCAGCCGAAAGTCGTCCACTGCTGGACATAAGCCTCCCCCAATTGAGGGTTTACCATAATCGCCACGCTTGGCAGGCGGGTTGGCGATCGCAGTATGGTGTTAAAAATGCATAGAGAACGCTGCTGCCCATTGTCTAGTAAGTCCCCTAATCGCTTTTTATGACACCCACGGGAGGAAATGGGGTAGTGCTATTCCTTACGTCCGGCACCACACGGTACTAATAATAATGTATTTATCTATTTTCGCATTACAAATTTTATTTGAACAGGAAGTGCTTAATCTAAAGAGTAGGTTTAATATTTGCGAGAGACTGGTGCCCGAAAAAGGCATAACATACCTGTGTTACAGGTCACCAGGCTCAAGGTGATGTTAATTTTATTTTAAAACTAGCTTTTGCCCGCGGTTCCACCCGCGTGGATGTCAGTTATAGCGTAAAAAGTAGCCTATGTCCTTCTCCATATCCCAGGCTATATCTCGGCCAAATTTGATGACGATCGGTTCAGCGGTTTTGGTTTTTATTAGTGGTTTTGGTTGATATCACACTGTGAGTGACCCGCTACTGAAAAGTGGTTAGCACTAAATTATTCGATACATTGTATTTCAAGCATTTCCATTTAATAGTTAAGCGTCAATATTATTTCCATTTTAGTTTCTGTTCCGATTTCAATAAAATAGCTTTATAATTAATATACATAACATAACGTCACAATTGTATTCCCCGAAGAAGTGTACTATAAGTACACCCACATTTCGCTAGTTATCATCAACCAGGCACAAATCCAGGCACCGTGTTGCTACTGAGGAATTTCTGGTGGAAAAACCCAATAACACTTTGCCCGACGTGAGAATCGAACTCAGGACCTCACGCTCAGCAGTAACGCTTGCAACCACCAAATCAACGAGGTAGTCATAATTAAGATTTCAAATACTGACGTTCAAATTCAATTTCAAATAATTTATTTTTTGATCGCCAATAATGACAAAAAAAAATTGGTTGTCTGTAAAGTCGGTTTACGGCATTGATATATACCTATAAAACCCAAGATACACAGTCTCGAAGAAAAGTAACACTCAAAACTGTCTCCAATTATACATAAGTAGTTATAGTTATGATATAAACATACTTTTTTGCAAATTCAAACCTGACGCGTATGATTTAAAGTTGTTTTTACAATGTACAATAAGCAATAAAATTTTATGACCGTAGTTTGCAGGCAGGACACGGCATGAAGTGGAGTCGAATATTATTTTATAGTTTTTATTATTTGTACATTGACTAAGTATTTTAAGAGTTAGTAAATTTTTTATAAATGTGTAAGCTAATGTTAGAACATGTTGATGTTCTAACATTACCTTACACATTTATAAAAAAAAAAAAACGAAAATACCTTTATCGAGATTAAATAACTACTTAGGTTAAAACATAATGTATAAGTACAATGTATGCAGTTTCTGGTATTACTCGACCTGAGACGCATAAGGTCGAATTTCGAGATCAGAGCAAAATAGCTTTAATAGTCAGCTGAAACCAGTATCTCGCGCTCTTTCTAAGCATAAAACAATCATAATTCTATCTCTTTTTGTTCTAATGTTATACAAATGCATAAGGTCGAATCTGTCGAATTTTTTCATTTATATCGTGGAATAAGGCTTGATAGCAACTACAGTGTTTATGCTTAAAATTTTGGTTTAATTAGAAGGTCGAACATTGACTTCAGCTTTTATGCTTTTAAATTATTTTACGCGTAAGGAAGGGACCATTTTGACATTCGACTTTATCCTACAAGGATTGTTGGTAAAAATAATACGTATTGTCTTATAGACCTTTATGCCTCTTGAAATTAAATAATCAGATGTCGTACCTTGAGATATAGTGTTATGCCTCGAAAATTTTATTTATTTGGTTAAGGTCTACAAACATAATTAGCCCTTATGCCTTTAAAAAGTGCTACTTTATCGTCGTACAGAAATGCCTATGTGATGAAGAAACACTATTCCATTGACTTCGTGACCGCACACCGACGCGATAAAATGACATCGGACATTATCGCCGGACACTCGGCTGTTTTCGGCGCCACGGTGGCTTGTCCTATCAGCGCACAACACCGAGCGCGTTGACGGTTGTACCGAAATATTTTCAACATCAACTTCAATTTAAGCTTCAAACTACCGTCGGTCGACACTTGTGATGATTGCGATGCATTTGAGAGAAACCTAAGCTAAGCTGTGGATGAAGAGCTGAAAAATAATATAGAAAAAGAAAAGGAAATTCATGCTAAGACTGCTGAAGAAAGATATAACTTGAAGAGAAATGACAAAAAAGAAGCAGAATCAAGTTCAGGTGAAAAAAAGTATTGATGTTTTTTTTTGGACGATGGGTTTGCTCTTGATTCTAGTCTAGGTCAGAGGTGACAGAGACAAAGTCGACGATGGAGTGAGCTTACCCAGAAGAAGCCTGTTCACTCTCACTTTGAATAAATTAGGGTTGTATGCGTTCGGAAACAGACGCAGGCAGAGAGTTCCACTCCTTTGCTGTGCGCATTATAAATGAAGTTTGAAAACGCTTGCTGTTGTATTTGATTTGCAGAAGTGTTTGGCTACACCGAATTTAACTAATAGTAAATATTTTTATCTACGAAAGCTTTGGACATAAATTTAACAATATTAATTTGATTCTACAGCTAATAGAGCTGCAAACATGTTATGGTCTGAAAATATAGGTGACAGAGGAGGAAACGAAATAACTTCTTGTCTGATACGATAGGTTGAAGAAAATTTTGAAAATATTACTAACGTGAAGGAATTAACTCTGTGGTCTGATAACTGTGCGGGCCAAAACCGAAATTTGATGGTCGTGATGGCGTACATATAAATATTGCCCAAACATCCCCAGCTGAAAATAATAAACCACAAATTTATGCTGAAGGGTCATCATCATCATCATCATTCCAGCCGAAAGACGTCCTCTGCTGAACATAGGCCTCCCCCAATTGGGGGGGTTGCCATAATCACCATGTTTGGCAGGCGGGTTGGCGATCGCAGTATGGTGTTAAAATGCATAGAGAACGCTGCTGCCCATTATCTAGTAACAACAAGGGTCACACACAAATGGAAGTCGATCAAATACACTTACAAATCGAAAAAAAAAGAAAAACTAACAAACAATGCAGATTGCGATACCCCGAGACTGGTCTTTTAACGTCTATGATTTATGCATCTTCATAATTTTAAAAACTTTCATACGTCTTCATATAAGAAAAATGGTCCTTTTGTTTCCAGAAAGAAGAATAAAGATGGTAAAGATTTTATTATAATATCAGAATGTGTTTGGCTTCAGATTAAACAAGACCAGCCCGGAATATTATTTTATAAAAATACACTTGTAGAAGATTTTACCGATATATCTTTCATCCGAAATGCTTCTAAGCGGATTCAGTTCCCTGATCATTTACCTAGTGTAATTCAAACTGAAAAGCCCATATCAACGGCAAAATACAATGATTTGATGAGTTTTACAATGGATTCCACGGGAATTCCATAGGTACATATTATAAAAAATTAAAACATTCCGAGGGTCAGGCAGATTTTCATGAAGTTGATTAAATTTAATAATAATTAATGTTAATAATCTTTCCATTCTTTTTTAGTTTAAAAAATAAGCTTGGAAGTCATAATGTTTAAGTTTTTATTATTTTTTAAATTTTATTTTATTAATTCCGACCTTATGTACTTAATAATAATTAATTTAAATGCCTCATAAATAGATATATAACAAGATCGGACGTAACTAAATTTCTATTTTTGGTCAAACATAATGTTACATGTTTTAAAAAAGCTTACAATACGCATTGAATTTACCAAAAAATTGCAGGCATAAAGTTGGATCAGTAAATAATAATTAAAAGGATTCGTCGTTTAATAACTCTGTACAAGCATAAGGTTGGATGTCACCAAAAAAGTAGTTTTTAATTAATAAAATATTATTATCTTACTGTGACTAGTTTTATTACTGTACGGATACAAATGTACACGACTTATCTAAAACATTATACTATTTTTGTTAGCCTATTCGATAATGAACAAAAGTTTTGACACGATTTTGTCAATATCTTTCTTTTGGTTCTCCTCTAAACTTGTAAAATTCCATATCAGACCTAATGCGTCTCAGGTCGAGATTTATTTTAGTTATATAAGTATTGGGACTGTGGATTATTGATAATTGTGTAATGGTGGTATTTTTAAACTTATTTTAAGAAATAAAATAAAACTCATAAATGCAAATTTCAATAGGTATTTATTCCAAATAAGACAGTAGGAAACACATTAATTTCGACTTAAATCGGAGACTATATTCTGACAAAGTAAAAAAAAAGAATTACTCAATTAGCCACATAAAAGAAATCGAGAATACAAAAAAAAAATCGTCGAATTGATGACCTCTTCTTCTTTTGGAAGTTGGTTAAAAACTATAAATAATTATATAAATATATATAATATATGGATATTAATTAAAAACTAAATATAGAAAAGTACAAAAATCAATAACATTATTAACTAAGAAAAGTAACAAAAATCGACTCCATTGGTTCAATCCGGTCAGTTTGTATTATTCGACTAAATTCAATGGAGATTGCAATGCATTGTTCTTACACTGAAAAAGCAGCCATTAAAATTTGCCGTATTATACTCGGTCCGTTGAGTGACGTTTTAAGACAAATTAAATCAAAATAAAATATTGCTCCCCATAATTAGTCATATAAACAACAAAAAAAAAATCAATAAACTCTTATTTACCGAAAGTTCGAGATCCCATCCTTTTTTAACATTCTTGACGTAATATTTTTACAATTTTTCAAAGAATACTTCGGCAGTTTTAGCGTGCGTACAGTGACGCGGCGGACGCGATACTATTTGAAATATGCGCACAATTTTAAATGTTGCGCCTTTTTTATGCGGACGCTTTGAGACGCTGATTGTGTATCTTGGGTTTTTTAGTATATCGATGGTTTACGGTCGATAATTTTACGTGATAACGTCATAAGAAAACATTGCGTCACAAACCGAACGCTTAGGCCGATCGTGCCTCTCTATCTCTTGTTCCGCGCTCTCGCTTGCACACTCGACTCAGGCGGAACGGGACAATGAGTCATGCTTTTTCGTGCGTGCAGCCGGCGTTCATCGATATACAGGGTGGAAACTTTCAGCGGGGCAGTAAAGGGAAGTACCTCATCCATTGTAGCTACACAAAAATGGTCTGAGGAGACTATCCATATTTTTTTATGGAATTTTGATCCCCATTCACAGATTTTCAAAAAATGTACAGTTAGCAAGAAAATAGCCATTTTACACAAAAAAAAATTTTTGATACCAATCGATCCTGTTTCTAATACTGATCAAAAACTTCTATGGGGCCAACCATCGTTGGAGTATTCAAAAAGTCACAAATTGCAAAAAACTTTTCCCGTACATTTTGTATGAAAATTTTAGGTAAAAGCTTTTTTAGTGACGGTTGAGATCTTTTTGTTGACTGAATAAAAAGATAAGTTTAAAAACAATTCAAATTTCGAACTCGTTATTATTAAATAAAAAACAATCTTGACAGTTTGTTGCGTCAGAAAAGCTCTGAGTGTGTTGTGAATTTTTCAATAAGTGCATAATTGGACAGCTATTGATAAGAGAAAAATGACCTCCAATTTAGAACGTTTAGACTTGCTAGAAGCGTATTACGTTAAAAAAAACTGAGGTTTACAAAAAGCAATACGATAGTGTTCAAGAACTTAGACTCATAACCACAATTTTGTATGGAATTCATCCAAATAAATTGTCAGCAGCCACTAGGTTGGTACAGAAACGAATCAATTTATGTATTCGTCAAACTGGCGGTCACTTCGAGCACTTGGGGGCAGGGCTCGTAGGGCAAGAAACAGCAAGATTTTAAATAAGAATGACATGATCAAGTTATGTTAGTTCATAATAAAAAAAAATTGGTTGTCTGTAAAGTTGGTTTACGGACGATAGTTTAACGTGACAACGTCATAAAAAACATTGATCATTGAGCGTAATGGGACATTGCACGTAACGGGACAATGAGCGTAACGGGACAATGAGTCATCCTTTTTCGTGCTTACAACCGGCGTTAATCGATTTATTAGACGTTGTCACGTTAAAAGAAAATTAATACGCCTTCTTTTTGATATATGTAAAATTCTACGTGATCATTTGTCTTTTATTTTTTGTATTTCTGTTACACAAATTCATTACAAAATGTAAAGGAAAAGTTTTTTTGCAATTTGTGACTTTTTGAGTACTCCAACGATGATTGGTCCCATAGAAGTTTTTGATCAGTATTAGAAACAGGATCAATTGGCATCAAAAAATGTTTTTGTGTAAAATGGCAATTTTCTTGCTAATTTTTTTTGAAAATTTGTGAATGGGGATCAAAATTCTATAAAAAATTATGGATCGTCTCCTAAGATCATTTTCGTGTAGCTGCAATGGATAAGGCACTTCCCCTTACTGCCCCGCTGAAAGTTTCCTTCCTGTATAAGACGTTATCACGTCAAAAAAATATATGACATGATAAATTATTTAAAACAATCTAAAAACTACGTTACAAAGTATATGAGAGACTGGTGTTTGCTTTAGGAATACCTGTCTCGCAGATTACCAGGTGCTATGATCGACTTTTGTCGCTAACTGTGCCTGCAGACCCGTTTCATGATGAGAAAGAAATACTGGCGATAACATATCCGATATAAGGCCAAGTCTCACCGACTTTTCCATCGACTTAGGTAGTTCCGTGATATCCTAGTATTTTGCAATAATGTTAATAATAATCCATGAGTACCTCAAGCAATCAATCAACTCAGCCTATCGCAGTCCACTGCTGAACATAGGCCTCTACCATGCTGCGCCACAACACTCTGTCCTCCGCCTTCCCCATCCAGTCTATCCCAGCCACCTTTTTGAGGTCGTCGGTCCATCTAGCTGGGGGGCTTCCCACACTACGCTTGCCGATACGCGGTCTCCACTCCAGGACTCGTCTGCTCCATCGGCCATCGGTCCTTCGACAAATATGGCCAGCCCACTGCCAATTCAGCTTGCTTACTCTGCAAGCTATGTCGGTAACTCCGGTTCTCTTCCGGATAATTTCATTTCTGATTTTATCCTTCAAAGAAACTTCGAACATAGCCCGCTCCATAGCGCGCTGAGCGACTTTAAATTTGTGGACCAAATGTGTGAGATGGCACAAATGACCCACGAAAACACAGAAAGTGGCTTGAAATCATACTTAGGATACTGTTGGAGCTGCTCCACACCCTGTGCACCATGTAAGCGCACCTTTTGCGCATGGTTGTGTACAAACAATCTACATGCGCATCAGCGAACATCCCCGACGCACTAAAAAAGCGGGGCAGCCCCACCAGCATCCTAAACGCGTTAAAAAACCCGAAATAAGGATCTTTACAAACAAGTAAAAACAGATTTTAAATTGTTTAAAAGAAAAATGTGTAGTATCCATTTTATTCCGTACAACACACATTAAAAAGATAATTATTAACAAAAACATCTCAGGTGCAGACGACAGGACCAGTTAATTGACATAAAAGTCACCAAAGTTAGAACAAAATCGAATCAGGAGACTTAGGAAATCCATTGTCAACTCAATGGTTGGATGAAGATCCGAATATCCCAAGTTTGCCCACCTCAACGATTAAGTTCAAATTAATTGACTCAAAATTGCTAAATGGCAAATCCGATTGGAAGAAGTGTACTCGTTGGGGTAAACGAATTTAAATAATTAGCAACTCTTCTTGGAAAGCTGGGGTTGTACGGTTGTACCTTTCCAGATTGTCGCTTTTAAAGTGGAGTGAACTTTGAACGCGTGTATATTTACATGTGGTGTGTGGCTGCCATTAAAGACCGATTACTGAAGGCAATTGGAATTTATTTCGAAGAAAATGGAGGTAAACGGGTTTGATGTCGGTACTTAAGTTAAAAAGTGGAATGATTTATGAGCCTTGTTAAAAAAAATACAGTAGTAATTATTATTGTTTTTACTTTTAAACTTCCGGATAAAACTTAAGTCACATCATTTTTCCTCCATGATGTGTAACTGACGTTGAACCTAAAAATCGCGTATGCATTTAAACCAAAAAAAAAAAACTGCTAGAAGTAATAACTATTTTTTTTCTATTCGTCTTTTTGTTTTAATATGTTTTTTCATTTATCGAATAAAAGGCTTTTGGTATGTGTGGTGATGGGTAGTTCATGTTATTTGTGCCGTGCAGAATAAACTCTTGTTCTTTCTTTCTTTTTTCTTTCCATATAATTCGATCTTCCCAGCGAAGCATACTATCCTCTACTTTAGTATTCCTCTATGCTGATGGACGTGACAAGCGTTCTAAGGTGATGTCTTAGCGCACACGTTTTGGTGCCAAGGTTTACTGTAAAACCTGATTGGTGGAGATGAAGTGTAGGTTCCTTGGTTCAATATTAAGAGGCCAGAGCATGGATAAGTTTTACAGTTAAGAATTTCTCAGTAGCAGCATCCATTTATTTTCGTTGGATCCCAGTTTTAGATCCCACTTTTTTGGTATTAGAGATGGGTCCCATTTGCTATTTTCATTGAATCCCATGTTGTAACAACATAATTATGTAGTTTTCAGAAGAAAAGTGATTTACCTTTATCAAATATTTAAAAAGCAGCGTGTGTTCAGCCCACCGACTACTTATTAAATGATTGAATGAATGAAAGATAGAAGAAACATGAATAAATTCATACTTTATTTGCATACAAATAAATTGATCACTCATAGTACTTAGCCTTAACCTGAGGGGACGTCCTCAGGCTAGATACCTTACGTTTGCTGATTCGCGGTATTCACTCAAGAAAACGTCTACTCCAACGGTCATCGGATTTACGCCTAATTTGGCCGGACCATTGCCACTTCAACTTTCTTATTATGTGAGCTGTCGACAACTTTGGGCACAATCTTACGGGAACTTTATATCTCATAATTTTTTCCAACAATTAGATATTGTTTGAATAACTTCATTAAATTTTAATTGAAACATCATTGATGTAAATTGAGGTTATAAAATTAACCTCAGTTGTCAAATGAAAACATCTTTAAGGCGTATTCCAATATTCAAATACAAGCACTCAATTTGATGTGGCAGTAAAAATTGTCAGCCACAGGTAGGTTTTCTGATCCATTTGTTTTCATTTACAACGGAACTTTTGGAACGGACTATATAAAAATACGTCATCCTTCAATGTTATGAAATCGGTAGTACTGTGTAAAACTTGCGCTATCTATTTCATTGTATGATAAAAGTAGCTTGTAGTACTCGCTACCAGCACACACATACCTATATATGATCGGACTTATGAATGTAACGGAAGCATAGGATGCGATGCAGTACGTTAGAATCGAACACCTGTCGCTCTGCCCACGTCCTTGCGAAATAATCTATACGTTTTTCTCTATTTAGAAATTATTTATTCTATTTTACAGTGGTAATTTGATATAATTAACTAATGGGATGTACAGTAACGGGTACAGATATCTGACTACTGTGAAAAAATTCCCGTTCACACGATGACCACATTTGTTTACTGCCCCTTTATGCGTCGACCAAAAACAAAAACAAAAAAAAAACTGTCTTTTTAATAAATTTATCAGGCTCTGTAACAATGATCACAGATATCTGACCACCTCAGTTGGTATTTCTACAGTTTTTTTTTGTAATTTACAATAACAAGGGGCTCAGTATAAATCTGATGCTGAGATGCTATTGGTTGATTGATTGATTTATTTATATATACTTCATTATACACCAAAGTCAAAGTCAAATCATTTATTTCAAATAGGCACGTAAAATGCACTTTTGAACGTCAAAAATTACAAAAATAGTTAATTGATTCTAGTTGTCCCTTCCAAAAGGCAGTAATGTATGGAGAAGAATGGGCAATTAACTCCATAATTACTCTTTTAAAATGTTAACAATAGTTTGTATAGGTACTATAATTAATAATTATAGGATTATACATACACCAGGTTATACATTACAAAAATAAAAACTTATACGCTACAAAATATACAATGGGCGGCCTTATCCCTTACTGATGAGCGTAGTAAGCGTTACTGTAGCGGCCGAGCGCTGAAACCACGAATAGTTCTTACGCTAGTTAGATGTACGTGCCCGTGATAGTACCTACTACCTACTACAAGAAAAAAGGAGGAAAAAGGTTAAAAAACATGGCAGGCAGTTAATCATCGCCCTTAACCCAAACGCACTATAAACCAGCTTACGTATCACCGATGACCTGAATGATAAGAATTGAGTGTTGAAAGCAGTTGTTTGGTAAGATTTAAGAGATTAGCCAAGGAACTCTAAATAGCTATATCGAAATACGTAAAAACTTTGGCGGTTCATTGAAAAAAGTTACGTGACGGCTTTATAGTTTGTGGGAATGAAACATTGTTTTGTGTTGGTTGTTTATTTTCAACAAGAAAAGTTTATGAATACAATTTTATTATTGTGAGTTTTATGATTTCTCTATTAGGCGAAAGCGTCAGGGTAGCCTTTTTGCTCTTTGCAGGTCAATATCAGGTTGTATGTTGATATAAATATTATTCGCGGCCCAACAAATGCGGCTTTACATAATTATAATCATTGATTGATGATGATGATTTGCAGGTCAGTACCTGCAAATCGGAAAAAACTTAATAAAATTGAATTTCGTGAGCTACTTTAGCGCATCCCCTTTAACACTAGATTTTAAAGCATGGACAATAAAACAAGGTGACCTATGCTAGATGTAGGTTTACGAATTAGTGTTTCTGCACTCAAAGTTCGCGAAATCTAGGCACCTAGCTAAATGCCGCAGGCTTTTATTTATCCATATATATGTATAAAGAATTATATAAGAGCCAAAGTCTACATTAAACTTATATGGGGTTAAGAAATTAAAACCAAACATTTTATACGATGAGAATAACACTAAGTAATAACAGCCACACGGGTCGATCCGTCAGGTTAAGCTACGCTTGCCGGGGTTGGTTCGTGGATGGGTGACCATCTTTACATACCGAGACTCCTCCGTGCCTCGGAAAGCACGTTAAGTCGTTGGTCCTGGCTGTCATTCGTGGATTTTTGACAGTCGTTACGGGTCGTCAGAAGCCCGAAAGTCTGACAACCAGTCTTACCAAGGGGTATCCTGTTACCCAGTTACTGGGTTGTGGAGGTCAGATAGGCAGTCGTTCCATGTAAAAAACTGGTATTCAGCTGCATCCGGTTAAGACTGGAAGCCGACCCCAACATAGTTGGGAAAAGGCTAGGCAGATTGATTTTTGATTTTATACCACGAGATTTGAAACTACAAGGTTATTGAAAATATGTCTAAATCTTGGAAACAGGCTTCCAACGAATATATAGGTAAACCTATTCTAGTACAATTTATTTATTTAACCATTTATGTACACACAACAAACAGACGAGAAGAAAGGAACAGAAAGATACGTACAAAGGTGATACTTATTTCTAAAGAAATCTCTTTCAGCATACCTGCGATAGGACAGAGGAGAAAAAGATATGTAGACACCGTGTGTAAAAGTAGAAGAGAAAATAAAATACATTAAAAAAAACTGTTCACTTATTAAACATTATACATACAGGAAAAGTTTTTAACCAGTGCGCAAATTTTGACAAATTAAACTTAAACGAGTTTTATTAACCACCAGTTTCTTATTTTGATACGTCTTAGTACAAAAAAAAAAAGTTATTGTTAACGAAAGATGTTTATTTTGAAACTAGTTTATTGGATACACGCCGCGCGACGGCGCGTGCAGTGAAGCGGAACGCAGTTGTAGGTACTTATCAGTTGTGTACACGCGCAATTCGCCGATGTAAGTATTTAAGCAAGTTTTTAATCGCAATTTTAATAAAAAATATTAAAAGAAGTATAGAACAAATAATGTCAAAGTCAAAGTCAAATTATTTATTTCAAATAGGTACGAAGATGCACTTTTGAACGTCAAAAATTACATGAATAGTTAATTGATTCTAGTTGGGCATTCCAAAAGGTAGTTATGTATGGAGAAGAGTGGGCAAGAAACTCCATACTTACTCTTTTAAAATGTTAACAATAGTTTGTATACATTAATTAATAATTATAGGTGAAGACGATGTACCTACAATAAAAATAAAAATTACTTACCACAATTGGTAAAAAGAATGAAAAGTGAAGTAATGACAGAAAAATGTGTGAGTGCTCACATATTTACAAATATTGTATATGATTTTCCAAAAAAAATTAAACATAAAATAAGTCAGTGTGTGAGTTAAATTTATGTTAATCACAGAAAATAAAATTTATATCATAAAAATTATAAATTATACAGTTAAATTAGCAACCAGTTTGATTTTGTCTTGACTCTAAATTGTCCCATGGAGCAGGACCAGCATGTTTCCAAGCATTCTTATCTTGGATATAATCCTCTAATTTGTAATATGCTTGTTTAGAAAGTGTGCTTTTTATATGAGTTTAAAATTTTCTTTCACTTAATTGTAATATATAATTAATTAATATATATAATTGTAATATAATGCAAATGTATTCTATTACTGATACTGATCCACCAAATAAAATTGCACACTGGTTAAAAACTTATCGTGTATATACATACATACTTCTAAAATAAATATCACGAAAATAATTAACAAATATGACGAAGTGGAAAGATAGTATTCTTTCACCCATCTTTATAGAATTTTTTATTTTCACTTTACTTTTTTATTTACAGGGAAAGCAAACATAATTATAACAGCTGGCGTTTATTTTATGTGATTATTAAATGTGATATAGCCGCGTTTCATCTCTCGGAAAGACTCGCAAATATTGAAGTATAATTTGGTCCACTTATGTACGTGGGAAGATACAATTGAATCAGTCAAATATTGGTTTTTCCTGCTTTGTTCAAGTAATGAGAAAAAAAAATTTGAACCACCCAGGAATCTGTAGAAATGAAAGTATGGGGTAGCTGTATAAAAATTACAAAAATGAAACTTCGTGTCAACCTCTCTTAAGAGGGAGAATTATTAATTATTCTTAATTATTCATTTTTTCCATTTAGATTGCCATTGACATGATAAGAAGAATTTAAAACTCCAATTCCGAATTTGAACTTAAACCTAGCTATTAAGCTCTTATAATTAGAAACATAGCCTTAGTATATCCAGGAAATTTAATAATACGAGTATTTTGTTATAACCAATAAACTAGTTTATAAAAAAAACAACTTTCGTTAACGATAAGTGAATTTTTTTGTACTAAGACATCAAAATAAGAAATAGGTGTTTAATAAAACTCGTTTAAGTTTTATTTTCCAAAATTTGCGCAATGGTTAAAAACTTTCCTGTATATTCGAAAAACCGGAAAGAGCATCTTTAAATTTTCTTCTTCTGTTGTCACACAAGGCTTTACCTATTCTAACGAACATCTCTGTGCATCAAGTCATCTTGATGACCCATTCATTGTCTTATTATCCCTCATTCTGTGGACACAGAACAAACTTGTTATATTATCTCAGCTAAAATATACATATCTACTGCTAGGCTATGCCTTCACAAACATCGCCACAACGACTTAAATGTTCCTACAGTTATCTATCTATTCTATTCGTTTCGCTCACAAATAATTTATTCAGGTTTGACTTATGATTACAATGACTGATCAAGTTAGAGCTTAGTTTCAATAAAGTTAGTTTGTTAATTCAACAGCCAGCGTACCGCAGTTTAACAATTTTGTTCCCGTTTGTGGGTATTTTAGTAACTTTTAACTGTTTCTAAATGAAATGTGTGAAATCGACAGAATTTTGAAATTCAGGAATATGAACATACTAAGCCATTTTAATGATCGGCGAAGTTTCCAATTTTCCATGTCATACAAATTTCTGGAAAATGACATTACCTATACTTCATTTATTATAACATTAGACAAATAACAGTTCTCAACCTTTCGTTATTTCGATGTAAACGTTTAATAAACTCCGTTATTTCACGATAGATACAAAGCACTGTAATCTATTTACCATTTACATTAAAAAAAATTACTCTAAAGTGCAGTAATTTCAACAATATTACTCAATAACTGTCGTTATTTAGCCGTTATTTGTCTAATGCTATAGTAAATGGAGTATAATTGCTAATATAATGATCAAAAAGATTTACCTTCTGGATTACTAAAAGTACCTATTAACTCTTAAAAGTTCTTATTTGTAATTATGATGTGTACAGTCACGAGTATAAGTATATTTATGGATAGCTCGGCAATAATATCTGACTTCATGATCCATCCATTAATATCTGTCATCAAGATGACGGAAAATATAACGCAATCATTTGTGGATGTCAAAAATGGCAGCATGATTATGTGACATCGAAGGAACACCAAAACTATCTGACGAGGCAAGCGACGCCAAAATATAGGAAGCTGCATCAGCTTCAAAAATATGTGTTACCTCTTAGAATGCTGAAAACTGAGCAGATGTCGACTATTCTGCCAGTATCACTTACCCATCCTAAAGCAGATACCTAAGTATCAATTTCATACTTGATACTGGCAGAATAGCCGACATCGGCTCAGTTGCCAGTATTTTTTTTTTTTGTGTATTATTGACATTTCTACTGTCAAACATTACCGTCAGATATTTATGCTGCCGGTGGGACATTTTTTTGGAATATGAGCGGCACTGATTTCAATATAGAATAAAACTTGGAACATTATATTGTCAGGTTTTTTTTTTTAGTTTTTGTATTTTAAAGAATGCTTACAGACTAACAAACCAACTATATACAGAAAGTACTATTAAAAATTGCTAATAACAAGCCTCCACATAAATAGTAAATAATGCTACCTAAGTGATGTTATATCACAATAAGGTATCAGATTCTTCTGAATTAAACTGAGTAGTGAAACATCTTTTTGAAGCCGATGCAGCAAAACTATATTTTTGCACTGTTTGTCTCGTCAAATAATTTTGGTGTTCCTTCGTTGTCACATATTTAAGCTGCGATCCACAAAGGATCACATAATATATGTAATTATTTGCCGTCATCTCGACAAGAGATATTAATACCGTTGGTACCGAGCGTCTGCTAAGACTGCTCGAGCTTGAAGTTCGACCCTCCGCTAGTCCTCGCTGTATCCCCTTTATCGACGATCGTGTCCAAGCGGTAGGGCACGCCTGCGTTTCCGGTAACGATATTATAAGTTAACAAACTAATTGTTAGATGGCGCTGTCCCTTGCACCATGACGCCATCAGTCCACGACATATTTATGCTCATGATTGTACGGTGGCCAGCACATCATGTTACCACAAACTTTCAAATTTTCTCGTTCGATTTTGAACTTAATTATCAAAATTTTAAAGTTTAAAATTGTTTGGAGTTTGACAGTTTCGTGTAGCTTGATGTGCTGGCCACTGTACACTATAGAGTATTCTATCTATATATTTATATGTCAAACGTTTTTAAAAAGCAATCTCACATTAAAGTTTTGCACCAAATAAATTGCGTTTTAAACCCAATAATTGCTTGTAGCCTGTCTACAGCCATCATACAGTTTCTTCTATCATATCGGCACGAACTTACACTATTTAAAAGTACTAGCGGAGCTAGCTATACAGGGTGGTCTACTAACGTGTCGAATTTAAAACCGGCCAAGTGCGTGTCGGACCACGCACAATGAAGGGTTGTGTAGTTGGGATGAATTTATCCTAGGAACAAACTTAAACATAGTAGTTGAAAAACATTATATTCCCCCATATATTCCAAATGGAAATGTTAGTTTGTACACACAATATTGAGTGATTAGACTTCTTATAGGTTTTCCTGCTATCTATCAGTATTGTCTGTATTTTTCTTTTCATAATTTTAGTCTCTGCAAAAAGATGTGTACGTGCGATTGCTGGTATCCGTGTTCCTGATTCATGTGAACCATATTTCAAAGATTTTAAAATATTTACCTTTCCTGCAATTTACATTTATGAAGTAGCTGTATTTGTAAAAACAAATGAAAATCTATTTGATAAACTCAAATCGAAAAGATATATGTTAAAAATTTCTAATGTACCACATAAAACGGCTCTATTTAACAAAAGCTTCTTTGGCATTGCATCAAAAATATACAACAAAATACCTATTGACATTCTGAGCACTAAGGAACTTCCAGTGTTTAAAAATAAATTACGTAACTTTTTAATTGATAAAGCATACTACACGATCCAAGATTTCTTGAATTATTGATTGATTTGTTGACCATGTATTAATTTCACTGTATATACCTAATAATAATTTTACTGTATTTTGATATTTTGACATTTATAATAACTAAATTTGACGTGTAAAATAATTTTAAACTTAATGCCTACACATAATTATTGTATGCCAATTAGGCAGGACATATTGGAACTGAAATTTTTTGTTAAGACCTGTAACAAACATATGCCCACAATAAAGATATTTTGAATTTTGAATTTTGAATTTGCAGTTTCGGAGATAAGGGTGGTCAATTTTCATAAATTTTCTTTAATAACTTTAAAACTAATAATTAAAGAAAAATTGAAATCCTCATAACAAGTCCTTTCATTTGATATGTCATACGGTACAGTGTGTAAAACTTTTTTTTAACTTTTCAAATTTTTCACATATTCAAATTTCATTTATTTAAGTTACACGTTCGTGTATGATAGACGGATAGACAGACAAATACACGAGTGATCCTTTAAGGGTTCCGTTTTTCATTTTGAGATACGTAACACTAAAAACCCACCCGTGGAGGCTATTTTAATGCACTCAAAACTATTTTATTTAAAGTGTGAGTACATAACGCAAACAATGACTGCAACACATTCCAACACGACATACCACGACTATGCGAGCACAGACCCGACGACAACTCTCGCCGCAAACGACTTGTGCCCCGCATTAGATATGTCAGATTCCATAATAGTTCCTTGTGTACTAGCGTTGACCCGCTGATGACCTACCCGTATTTAGTGTAAGTTTAAAACACGATTCAGTCCTCGAGGAACAATGTAAATCGACCCAAAAATTGTGATTTTGTTTGTGTTCTTTACGTATGAGTGCGCACGGACGTATTTTGTCATTGTGTCTTCCTACCCTTCACCATTTCGTAAATCTGGTGTTTTTACTGTGCACATTCATATCCCTTACCAACTGCAAAAAACATACCAGCTTGTACCAGCATATTTTAAAAACATGCAACAAAAACTTCACTACCATAATCGCACTACCCATCAGCAGTCGTGTCAAGCATACATAAACATCACAATGCGTAACAAAAGAGAAGGTAGGAAACAACTAGAGCACTTAATGACCCCACGCCAACTTTAATAGACACTTCGTTACATTTGTCGGCATCACGCGAACCTGCAAAACCCTTTAAAATCGTTTTAATTTCCACTCGACGATAACCAGTATAGTTGTTAGCAACAAGTTGAGAATTCAATTAATAATATTGTTGATGGAGTTAATGAAGTCGTTACGGTTGTTGACTTGATAAGAGTGAGACCACTATCACATAGGGATGCAAGAAGTGCCAAAAAGTATCGATATGTATCGAATCGAATAATAAAAATATTGATATCGATATAACGGTGAAATTTTCTGAAAAATATTCGTACTTTACGAAATCCTATTGCTTGTTTTTTATTCATATAAAAACCAAACTAGGAACATCACTTCTGATGTAAAATCTTAAATTAAGAACACATTATTAAAAAAAAAAACTACTTTTTACGGCCCTGAAATCAGTGGCGACAACGGTGTTGCTATTGAAAATTATCTCTTAATTGATACATTTTCGATACTTGATATTATATGTATATCGATGTATCAAAAAATATCGATGTAACGATTTATCGATATTTTTTCTGCAAGCCTACTACCACTTGCGCGCAAGGCCATGGCTAAGCGATGGGCTTAAAATAATAAAATAGATAAAATAATGTAGTATGTATCTATAAAAATATGTTAGTATATGTACTTAGGTATATCTAAAAGTCACAATAACAATCGTAGCATAGAATCAGGTTTCCTATAACCTAAGATCTACTAAATGTATTAAATCACCTACTAACAGTTTCTCCCAATAACGAAGCTTAAAAATCACGTGTTTATGTAGTATTTATTACTAGGCAACAAATGGGTACAGAAAACATAAAAAAAATACTTGTTCTACTCCTAAAATACAAGCAATTTAAATTAAACATTTGTTTGGTATTTTTAAATCGTAAAGAGCTATATCATATTAATTAATTAAGAGCGTTCATTCCGCGTGCGCTAACACCGTTCCATTTCTAGAGGGTTTTCGTGATTATTTTATTCAATTTAAATCCAAGTAATATTTATTTTTTATCAAGTACCTTCTAGATCGTGGTATTATAATATTTTTTTACATTTACTTTATAGTAAATAAAAATATTTAATCGTAATACTGCTAATATAAAATAATTGACAATAATAATGTAATTTTTACGACTAAATATCTACCTACCAAATAACTGTAAAAAAAATGGCATAAATACTTATATCAACGGTCTAGAACTTAGGGCGATTCCGTGGGAACCAAGTTGACATTAGTGTCGTTAGGAGTTAAGCTGGCAGCAGTTCATTCCGTGCATAACAGCGGGGACAGAGATCGATTAAATAACTATAGACCTATTAAAATTTTGCGAGGCTGAGGCCTTTTTTGAGAGGCTGATGAATAACGGATTGGTATAGTACCTAGAGCAAAATCATCTTCTTTATTCTTCTCAATATGGTTTCCGTTCCGGAATTTTTACAAATAATGCCATGCTAGACCTAACCACTAACATCTTCTCCAACCTAGGTAAAAAGCGGAAGGTAATTGGTATTTTCTTGAATCTGGCGAAAGCTTTCGATACGATATTTGTCCTCTATCTTATTGCTAAACTTTAGAGGATCGGTATTAGAGGTATTCAACTTGCTCTCTTCCATAGTTACCTCACGAGTAGACGACAATGCGTCAGGATCGGTGATTAGACAAGACGAGCTCCCCATATCATACGGGGTCCGCCAGGGCAGTATTATCGACCCGACCCTTTTTCTTATTTATATAAATGAGCTCTGCTGGTTACCACTTCCCAGTGCTTCCATCTTCACCTATGCCGATGATACTGCCATATTATTCCATGGAGATTCCTGGGAGCTGGTGTTCCAGCATGCATAATCCGGACTCAACCTTGTTACCAACTGGTTGGCTCAAAACTTGCTTACTTTAAATGTTGACAAAACCAATTACCTAACCTTTTCATTCTCTGCCGCTGGAAAATCTCCTTCCTCTCCTTATTCTTTGATTGCCCACTCCTGTATTGCACCTCACCCCAAAACTTATAATTGCCCCTGCCTTTCTCGCAACAATTTTGTCAAATATCTTGGTGTACAAATTGATGATTGCCTGTCATTCTCTACACACATAAATACACTCACCTCACGACTGCGCAGATTGATTTTCATTTTTAAGTCCCTTCGTCACGCTGCGAACACTAAGGTGCTAAGACTTGTATATCTCGCCCTCTGGCAATCGCTTATACAATATTTTATAATTACTTGCGGCGGATCAGCAAAAACTCACATGATGAAACTGGAACGTGCTCAAAGGACACTCTTAAAGGTTGGATGGCGGTTACCTTACCCCTTTCCTACCATCGATCTTTACAAAACATGTACGGTTCTCTCTGTTCGCAAACTATTTATCCTTAACCTTGTTTTAACCACACACTCTCAAACCCCCTACGATCTATGCAAGCTTGGCTCCCAACGACGTAAACATACTGTTTGTCCCTACATCCGCACAAATTGTCGTTCAGCCCAACGAAGTTTCCCTTTCCTCAGTTGCTACGTCAATAACAAGGCTAATAAAATTTTAAATATATAAAGAAAGACAGAAATAAATAAATAAAATATGTTTATTTGCGGTAAACAAGAAATGTTATACTCTACGTGCAGATCAAAATGTAAATAGACTATTACAAAATAGCTATAGCAATTAGCAATTAGATTATGCAGAGACTGAAAATATACTAAACATTCTAAAATAATTTTGGTCTATCGAAAATATTCACCTACTCAAACTAATTTTAGATCGCGTTTCACCTTATTAACCACACACAGAAACACATACACTTTCGGGCAAATAGGTGCTATCGCCCAGTGCCCTTCGCGGGCATTGGGTGCGAGGACTTATATTGACTCACGGACACACAACACTCTCCAAAGACACACATAGCACATCTCATTTGTGTTGTATTAATTCTCTTCCTCTCAGTACTTGGAGTTTTTAATGTTGTAGTACGTAAGTGCAATTAAAAATTGTATTTTATGGGTGTGAGCCTGAAGATCTGTCGTACAGGTCCTGAACTCAGTAAAGACTCCAGCTCTCACAAGGGATATACTAGAAAATGTAATTTGATGCTATGAATCAAATTGTACCTTTTTAAGAGAAAATAAATTACTTTATTTTTATTATTAATTTAGTAACAGTTTTGAACAGGCTGTATCTTTAACAAAAAAAAAAAAAAAAATCGGGTGAAAACGCAACTGGGGACTAATGCTACTAACTCCAAGTCAGCACTTCACAGAGCTGAGGCATTTATCCTTTTCTAGGAAAAGTGCAAAAACACGTCAACGTTGGCTTTATAAAGTTGGTTAGAAACAGTTTCTCGTGATTGGCTACTTTGGACCTGCTCTAGAATCTTTCCGATCAAGATACCTTGAAGGAAGAAATACTTGTTTTTCTTGCGTCCATACCACGTAATTCTACAATTGAACGACGTTTGCACCGAGCATTCCTTGACGCAAGTTTGAAGTATTTTGGGAGAAGATATTAGAATAAGCACAGCCGAATAACCAGTAAACAAAAGAACAAAGCAAACGTAAAAAAAAGATATATATATTTAAAAAAATACAGCCAAGTGTGTGTCGGACCACGCACAGTGAAGGGTTCCACAGTTGGTATGAATTTATCCTAAGAATAATCTTAACATTGTAGTTAGTAAACATAACACACACCATGGGATAGACAAGAAAAGAAAATATCATTCCCTATTTACGTATAGGGGAGGTACCCCAAAATAAAAATATTTCAAGATTTACATAGACTAGACTTTGCATATTCATATTTTCCTCTTCTAGTTGTCACACACTATTTGCTACATTTCTTTTTCATTTCTCCTTTCGCAGGTCTGCTGGAAGAAATTTCTTAAGAAATAAGCAGTACCTTTGTACTGAAATTATAATGATATCGTATCTCTATGTATTTAACTGTGTGTACATAAATAATAAAATAAATAAGATTTAATTTTACCACTTTGTCGACTTGTAGTACTATCGCTTTATTCCAGATAGTATTATAATTAACCACTATCTCTCCACCAACCGTATCGATTATGACATTATTATTCACCGGAGACTATTAATAATATTGGTAAAAGATGGAAAAACATTTTTATTAAAACAAGAACCACCATTTACGAAATAATATTATTCCCACATCAGCAAGTGGAAACTCCATTAACATCAATTTTAATGAGACAGAACGTATTTCGCAATGATTTAAGTATTTCATTAATTAAATATGTCCTGCATTTCAGTAAATTTAAAATGGTGAGAAAAGGGAGTTTTATTCGGTTGTAAATTGGACGTCAGTAATGTGTTTTATTATGTAGTAGCTTTTGCCCGCAGCTTCGCTTGCGTGGAGGTCGGAAATTATCCCACGGAAACGTACTACTGTAATGCGCCGGTAAAGCTCTCCGTCGGGATGACTTTTTTCCGACATCTTCAACAATCATCGTCACATTTCAGCCAATTTACAAAAAAACTATGATAAAAGAGATGGTTGATGTGAAAAAGAGATGATTGGTGTTTGCAAGAGAAAAGGGTGTCGGTGTGTGATGTGAAAATAAATAATAAGAGTGTGGAGCAAGTAAATTTGTATATTTGGGGAGTCTACAAGGAGTTTACAAGGGATGGAAAGATTGATGAAGATGTAGAAAGGAGAGTAAATGCGGGGAGTAAAGTGAATGGTGCTTTAAATGCGATTGTGACCAACCAGTCGATGCCCAAAAAGGCTCGACTGGCTATTCACAATGGTGTACTGGGCCTCAAGTCTGCTATTACAATAGTGTCAGAATGGTCTCACCATTGTGAGTATTTGACAGTGTTTGTATGACAAATCTGTCAAAAACTCACAATGAAGAGACCATTCTGACACTATTGTAATAGCAGACTTGAGGCCCTGGTGCCTACGCTTATGTATGGAAGTGAATGTTGGGTGTGGCAAAAGAAGCATGAAAGTAGAATAAATGCTGTGGAAATGCGTTCCTTGCGAAGCATTTGTGGCATGACTGTGAATGATAGGTTGAAAAATGATGTGTTAAGGCAACGGTGTGGTTTAAAAGAACATGTAATGTTCAATGTGTGACAAAAATTGAAAAGAGTATGCTTAGATGGTTTGGTCATGTTGAGAGAATGAATGAAAGGCGACTAACAATAGTATATTATGCAATTAGTGAATAAAGGAAGGATTTAAAGCGAGGGCCACAAATTAATCACGAGCAAGTCAAGGATTCTAACGACTGAATAACGACCGTAGGGAGTGATTCATGATGATTGAATCACGAGTGCAGCGAGTGGTTCAAGTGTTAGAATCCCGAGCGACGCGAGTGCTTCATGGCCCTCGAAATAAATCCGTTTTATTCAAGTGTTGCATACTATAATTTATACCATGACTACGAGGAAAAGAAAGATTTGAGCGAAAATAGACATTTAAAGAAGAAAAAAGGAAGGTTAAATTAATTAAAATGCACATTAAAATTAGAACAGTTTTGGAGTAATTTTCTTATTATTATTATTAGGATGATCAACCTGTAAAGCGATATTTATTTCCTGTCGGTGGTCAGAACTTTCTGCTGCGGGAAACTCTGGGGCATCTTTGGACGTTGAAGGGCGTGGAGTGCAAAAGGAGTTTTTATTTTTTTTTACTTTTGCCCCACACTAGGAATTTCTCCTGTATTTTGGGGTGCGTTTACAAACATTTAAAGTCACATACACAAACAGCCAGACCCGGAACAACTACTTGTAGGTCATACAAATATTGGTTCAGTGCGAGAATCGAACCCGCGACACGCAGCTCAGCAGTCAATCGCTTCAACCGTGCCGTCGAGTATTGTTTGTATCGAGTACCTATTTTTCGCAAGGAGGTTGTATAGCATTGAGATGGAGGTCGAATATATTGGTGTGTTCTAAATTCAAACACCAAAACAGTGATAAAAAGCTTTTTATTCACTGTTTTCAGTGAATAAAATAAGCTTTTTAGAGGGGGAATGGTATAAAAGGTATTTACAAGGCAGATATGAGTGGAAACGCTGGGAGGGACGCCCTAGGAGAACATATAGTGACCTAATTTATGATGTTCTTCCAGGTGCGTAGCACTTGCAACCGGCGTGCATGTGTGACCAGAATGTATGAATGTAAACGAAGCAAAATGAGTATGTAAGGAGCGTAGCAGGTGGCGCTCTATAGTTTCTGCCTACCCCCATGGGAAAATACGTATGTAATATGACGGGAGAAAAGCGATACGTACAGTCAGCAACAAAAGTCGATTAACATTTCTCTTTCCTAAATCTTAATTATTGAACCAAATATTTAATTAAAATCGGAACAGAAGTAAAAGGTAAAGAAAAATTTAAGAAAAAAAAATTTTGGAAAGTGAAATGTTAATCGACTTTTGTTGCTGACTGTACCTACATGAAAAGCGCTTAATTACACTTTTTTGTTCTATTTCTGGAAACAAATTAAAAACATGTCATTGTTTTTGATTTGAACAAATAAAGAATCATACTTCTTTTATATATTTACTAACTTTGCCCGCGGCTCCGCCCGCGTATATGTCGGTTATCGCGTAAAAAAGTAGCATATGTCCGTCTCCATATCCCAGGCTATATCTCTGCCAAATTTCATGACCATCGGTTCAGCGGTTTAGGCGTGAAAAGATAACATACAGACAGACAGACAGACAGAGTTACTTTCACATTTATAATATTAGTATGGATATAGACCAGTTTCAGCTCTTGAACTCATTTCTATACTTTCGACGACCGGTTTCATAGAGGTATTTTTGGTAGACCTACTGCTGCTTATAAACATACCTAATATTATTAAATACATAAACTCACGCCTTCTTCCAATGAGGGTAGACGGAAACTATAGAATACCACCTGCTACGCTCCTTACTCTAGTAGCATTTTCCGTTGGCATTTAGTTGGGCCACCTTCAGAGGTATGTGACCCAACCAAGCGCCAACAAAAATGCTACTAGGATACATACTCCTTTTGCTTCGTTTACATTCATATCTGGTCATACACGCGTGCCGGTTGCGAGTGCTACACACCTGACCTTTTCTGAAGAACATCACCAATTTGGTGACGCCCTAGGAGGACATATTATGTCCTCCTATGGCGTTTCTTCCATGCTTCTTTTGCCATACCTAACATTCACTTCCATACATAAGCTATCATTATCACTATGTTTTTTATATATAACTCAAAGGTTGACTGGTAGAGAATGCCTTGTGGCATTAAGTGATGATACATGAAATTTAAATAAATAAATAATAAGCGAAGGCACTTAATATTATTATCTTTCAAATTATTCGATTTTCCAAAACATGGTTAACATTGTTTTCAGACTCAGTACTGCGAAAAAGCTTAAACTTTTGTCTGGCAGTCAATTTCAGAACTGTTTTATTACAATGTACCTGTAGATAAATACTAAATAATATTTTAATCACAAAATTCCCAAATTTTCTAATACCCTGACCTACTAGCGTCCTTATTCTAAAATGTCTAGACGTCTCACACTGAAAGGTTTTATTATCGGTACAATTGGTCTCTTACTTAAGAAAATCCCAAGGATATGATAGGTGTTAAATTTATTTTTATGCCTTACTAGCTTTTGCCCGCTGCTCCGCCTGCGTGGATGTTGGTTATCATGTAAAAAAGTAGCCTATGTCCTTATCCATATTCCAGACCTTATCTCTGCCAAATTTCATGACGATTGGTTCAGCGGTTTAGGCGTGAAAACGTAACAGACAGACAGACAGACAGAGTTACTTTCACATTTATAATATTACTAGCTTTTGCCCGCAGCTTCGCTCGCGTTAATTTAGAATTTGACAGTCAATTCGGGTTGTACTCTGCTTGTAGCTCTTAACGATGATCGGTTAAGTGGTTTAGGCGTGAAAAGGTAACAAACTTACTTTCGCATTTATAATATTATATTAGTTAGGATTTGTCTAGTCGTCGCAAGCACTACTCTGCGCATGAGGTCCTGGGTGCGATTCGCAGGTCAAAGTTTTTTTTTTTTTTTTACAGGAATTTCTAATTAGCAACCCGGTGTCTGAATTTTTGCCCTGTTGATAGGAATAGGCTTGCCCCCATTATATGGGACTCAAACATAACTGGCGAAATTTGGGTGTACTAAAGGTGCACCTCTGCCTAACCCTTCGAGGAATATTGGCGTGATGTTATGGTCTATGTTTTTGAAGTGAAAACTTCATTAGGCGCGTTGAGCACTTTTTGGGTGAACAAAAATCATGGAACTCGCGTCATCGTCACCGAATGCTTTCCATGAGCTGTATGTTTACAAAAAACTTTGGAATAACTGTTCTTTTATAAGAACAGTTATTCCAAAGTTTTTTGTTTTCACTTCTGTCGGCAGTTCTATGACTGCCTAGTTAAAAAAAAATAACATTTGTTGATTAAACAGCCATATTATTATAGTAACATGTACTTACTCCGTGAATATTTAGCTATTACGGTTTTGACAGACAGATCGACAGCCGGCGTAGGTTGTGAAACATTATTTTCTTTAACGGCAAGCTAATATAATGTTAATAAAATAATAAGAATAATGTATTATATATTTTCAAATGTTTGTTACTTAAGCGTATTTTTATCAACAGAAAATTTAAAAAAAAATGCAAAAAATTTAATAAACTAAATAACAATATTTAGACCCCTGTCCTATGAACTATTGGCTACATGAAATCGTGAGTTGGTATAATAGATCATAATATTTGCTTACCACGCGTAGATCGCAACGCGTGGGTCGTGGATTGATGTCATCACGAAAATATTATACTACCTATGGTCAAACATCCTTAATATCTGTAATTAGATCTGCTATAGTCAGGTGACATTAACAAAGCTCTAGTGTGATGGGCATGATAGTACAGTCAGTTACCATAATTAGCTGATCCCCCTTGCATGAATGGTTGAGATTTTTTAGAATACGGGTTGATAAAATTTTATAATTCTTAATTTAATTTAAATACCTATAAGAAAACTACCCAAAACTCGAAAAAAAATGAAAATCGTACGATTTGTTAGTAAAAAAACCTCAACAATTTGAGCAAAGGGGGATCAGCTAATTGTGGTAACTGCCTGTACATGGGAAGTTTCTTGTGAAAACATTCTTCCTAAGAAAAGCTATCACTAACCTATTTCAGTCGCCTATTAGCTTTCTTCCTTCCACACGGCAATATTTTTGTACCGGTTATTCCGGTTTGGAGTATATGGTCTGGTGAAATTTCAATGCATCGAGCTAGTATGTAATTTGAGTATCGAAAATTAAAATAAGGTATTTCGAATATTAAAGAAAGTAAGTATATTCTTGTTATTTAATTTAGTAAGGTGGCCAATAAATGATAATATGAAGTTGTAACTAATTTGAGTATCGAAAATTAAAATATGATAGGAAGAATAATAAAGAAAGCAGGTAAATTCTTGTTATTCGATTTAATAAGGTGCGTCATAGATTATCCATCTTATTTGAAGTGGTAACCCATATGTGAAATGGTAAAAAATACAGAAAAAAGTTCTATACTTATATTTTTATTCTTCTAAATCTGTCAACATTTCCCAAATTTATAAGAACAGTCTCCTAAGATCGTTTTCCTGTAGCTACAAAGGTACTTGCACTTGCTGCCCTATCTCAAAAATCCACCCTGTATATTATTGTATACCTTTAGCTACAGTAATAAGTAATAATAATAATAATAAAGTAGTTACTGGAATTCATGAAAGCATGTTTTCCGAGCCAAACCCGCGACTCTAGTTATTCGATTTATTTCGTAATAACACGAAAAATAAGTATATTACATGAAAAATTACCGAGAATTTTTACAAGAAAAGAAGGAGAAAAAAAAACTGAGAAGTTAATAAACAGAATATACTTCCAAGAAATCTTATCATATATGATATTTACCTACAAATCCTACCCTCGTTTGACACCGGAGACAGAGTTTATTAGGTGCTTACCTGGAAACGGGTATGTTGCAAGGAATACGATTTTGATCCATTCACAATTAGTGTGAACTCGGCCAGAAAGTGTTTAAGCCTCAAATTTTTCAAGTAGCGGTAGGTTATATTGTTTTTATTATTTTCTGTTAATGCAGTCACATCAATTGCAAACCAAATATTTATATTTATTCTTATTTTAATTTAGGTGAATTGTTTTATGTTTTTGTGCTCACACCATAAATTATTACCTATTCTATGTCTATACGTGAGGATTTGTAAATGGCTCTCTGGTGACTATGGTTTCCTATTTTGTTTGTTTTTATTAGCTGTAAGTCCTCCATGTACTAAATAAATAAATAAATTAATTAAAATGTATTTATAATCGCGATAGCATAAAGCAACTAGCCCCATTAGTCTGCTCACAGTCATAGGAAAAATCTACGAGAGGCTTATTCATAAGCGTCTCAAAGACTACACCGAGACTAAGGGCCTTATCCCCCACAAACAGTTTGGCTTCCGTACCAATCATTCGTCGACCCATCAGGTCCATCGTATAATTGAGGACATCAGCCTCGGTTTCCAACGCGGTCTTATGACAGGAGCCATCTTCTTTGATATAGCGAAAGCGTTCGACAAAGTCTGGCACAACGGCTTGATTTACAAGCTGTACCAACTCGGTGTGCCCGAGCGTCTCGTGCTCATCTTACGAGACTTTTTGTCGAATCGCACCTTTCGCTATCGCATCGAGGGAGCCCTCTCTTCCCCCCATCCCATACGCGCAGGAGTCCCTCAGGGCTCTGTGATATCCCCCTTGGCTTTTACGCTTTACACCAGCGATATCCCGAAGTGTAAAAAGGCTCAGTTGGCTCTGTTCGCAGACGATACGGCCATTTACTACAGAGGGATGTGTCATAATGCCATTGCCAAAACTCTCCAGACTGCAGCCGACAAGCTCGGTGCGTGGTTTAGAAAGTGACGGATCGAAGTCAATCCTAACAAAAGCCAAGCGGTTCTCTTTGTAAAACGTAAAAAAATCCCCCCAAAGCCCAAACCTGTCACCATGTTCGGCAAGCCTATCCCCTGGGAGAAGCCAAATATCTAGGTGTCACCCTCGACCATCACCTCTCCTTTTCTGAGCATGTAAGGACGGTGCGCTCGCGCGCCGCCTTCGCTCTCTAAAGGCACACTCCCTTGTCAATGAAAAAAGCAAAATGTCACTTAAGTGCAAATTGCGAATTTATACCGCGTGCATCCGCCCCATCATGACCTATGCGAGTCCAGTCTTTGCTCATGCGAGACCATATATCATCCATAAGATGCAATCCCTCCAAAATCGTTTCCTCCGTAAATGCACGGGAGCCCCTTGGTTCGTTCGGAACACAAATCTCCATGTAGAGCTTAGAATGCCTACAATAGCCCAATTCCTAAAACGCTCTTCCAAGCGTTTCTTTGACTCTGCCGCCACCCACCGCAACACTCTTGTTGTGCAGGCCGCCAACTACACCCCCTCCCGCATTAGTTCGACCCGCCGTCCAAGGCACGCACTGACCGACCCAGACGACCCCACCACTCTCATCCAGGAGAGTCGTAGGGAAACCAGTACAGCTCGTAGAGTATACACAAACACAAGATCCAAATTCCGACCTCGCTTTAGAGGTCCCGCGCGAAACCCACCCCGACCTACTATTATTATCGTCAATAATAATAATAGCGCTACCCCCTTGCCGCTTAACGATGTGCCAGCATGTGGTTTAGCTGAGCCTGTAATCCAAACTCCCCATGACAACAATCAGAACCCTGATGTTATCCAGCCACCGTCGGTCCCTTGCCACCCTCCCTCCGACACTGCCCTAAGCCGAGGTTCGAACCCCACCTGGGGTGCCCTTAGCGAGCAGTCGTCTAGTTTATAAGCAGCTTTAGTAAAAACTCCCCTGGCTGGAGGCGTAAACTTCTTTTAGGAGCTTGCGGCACCACAGGATAGCCCGGTTAAGGAGTAGGAACTCCCAGTGGTTATAACTCCGAGATGCCAAGCATAAAAAAAAAAAAGCAACGTCCTAAGTATTGTCATTCAAAAAAGTGTTTCTATGGTGACTCAAGCTACGGTATCTTAGAAGAGCGATGGCCGCCACATAACGTCTGCACTTTACCGGCATGATGTCACTGAAACGTTATTTATGAAATTAAATTGGCATGTTTTCTCAGAGAGCGTTTTTAGGGTTCCGTAGTAAACAAGGAATCCTTATAGTTTCACCATGTCCGTCTGTCTGTATGACCGTCTGTTCGAGGCTTAGCTCAGAAAATCTTAGTACTATAAAGTTGTAAATAGTGTAGTAATTTGGAATGGGTATACATATTAATCACGCCGACAAAGTAGTAAACTAGAATCTTGAAATTTTCTTTTAGGTTATCTTCCCTACACGTAAAGTATATCGTCTATCCCATGGTGTGGGGTATCGTTGGATAGACCGTTCAAAAATATTACGTGTTTGTAAAAACCGTTTTTCGATTTAGGGATCCGTTTGCCTAATTTAAGCTTCAAAGTGCAAATTTTTGTAAATGTCAAGTGTCCCCCCCCCCCCTCCCCGTCACACTACACTTGAAAGACAAAGCACAAATCACAGCACACTTGGAAAGTACGCTTGAAGTAAACTGATCAGAGGGATGAAAACAGTACTTTACATCCCTGGGAAACGATTTTCCTACAGTTTTTTTTTTTTAAACTATGCAAGCCATGTCCCAACTTTTTATATACTCACACTGTTAAACCGCGGCGTAAAATTGTAATTACAAATATTAACAAAAAAAAAAAAATAACATGACTTTATACTTACTTATAATTTACTTTTCTCTAAATTATTATTTAATTTACACAAATTTGAGCTAAATATTTACCATCATCAATGATAAAAACACTAGCTGGTAGAATGCCAAAGAAAATGAAATATAATAAACCAACCAGGTGCGTGTCGAACCAC
This sequence comes from Dryobota labecula, assembly GCA_947523025.1. NCBI lineage: Eukaryota > Metazoa > Arthropoda > Insecta > Lepidoptera > Noctuidae > Dryobota > Dryobota labecula. The sequence goes on along the minus strand of OX383287.1, from coordinate 25,465,668 downwards.
GCATAATGAAGGGTTCCTTAGTTGGGATGAATTTATCCCAAGAATAAACTTCACATTGTAGTTGAATAAGATGTTCTCCCATACATTCTTTATGGGAGTACATTTTTTTCAGCTGCAAATGTAAGTTGGTAAATTATTACTCGGTAATTTGTGAAGCCTATTTAGCTGTTATAATTTTCCTTTTAATTTCTTATTATATATACTACAGCAGTGAATTTTCTCACATATCCAAATACAACTATTTTGCTGGCAGGGGGACACGTCACACTGTTATTTGAAAATATTGGAAAACCAATTATTTCTAAAAGAGTAACCGTGTAGTTTCTTGCCGGTTCTTCTCCATAGGAAACTACTAATTGGAACCGCTCACCTAGCTTCTGATGTCTCATAAGTGCCCATGTAGGTTTATGTGAAATAAGATATTTAGATTTTTTATTTTGACTACTCTGAAAAAAAAAAGGCCGAAACAAACTCAGAGGTCACAGTCTCTTTCAAAAGTCTAAACCTAATTTTGGTCAAGCCATATGAGGACCATATCTGATGGTCAGGAAAACTAGCACTTTCCCTTTTGCTATAGCAGTTGCATTTGCAATCAAAACCACTCTTGCTATGTTTTGCACAGTAGTTTCTACAATGTAATTCAAGCACAAACTCAAAGCTAGCTCTCAGTCCAAAATTACTTCGATAACATAATATTACTCGAGGTCCAACGAAACCCATTCAGCAACTATTATCAAATCTACAACAGTTGTTACATTTCACGAACGTACTATCAATCATTGCAATTTATACCTAACTAGCGAGCCGCCCCTGCTCCACACGGATGCAATGGTGACCTGTCAAAACATCGAGATTTTTGTGCTAAAACTAAGTTAAGAGCGCTGTCACCAGTCCACTAGCGCCACTCCATTAAAAACATATTATCTCGTGACTGAGAAAGAATAATGAAAAACGGCTCAATCAGCTACCTCGGTAAGTGTGTCTAGAATTTTCTAATACCTTTTATAAAGTTTAATATTGAGACACGAAGCAACAAAATACGATCTAGAGGAATGTGGCCGTTTTATTTAGATCGATAATGGTGCGGAACCCTTCGGGTGCGAGTCCGACTCGCTCTTGGCCGGTTTTTTTTTTGTTTTTTGAACGCGCTAATCTCTGGAACTGCGAATTCGATTTGAAAAATCTTTTTGCATTTTACAGCCCAATTCTTGAGGAAGAATTATTTCTTTTCTTTTCTTTTTAATTTTTTTTAAACGTTGCGCCACACTAGAAATTTCTCCTGTATCGTGGGTGCGTTTACAAAAATTGAAACTCACATGCACAAACAGCAATTACATTACTATTAACTAGGACACCAAAAAATGTATGAAAGGTTAAGCGTAAGCGAAGTAATAGCACGAGCAGGCAATGTGATGCGACGGGGTGGGTCGGGGGAACAAGAAACTTCACGCGGACGAAGTCGCGGGCATAAGCTAGTTCCTAAACACATAAACCTTCCGGAATCAATAAATTTGCCTAGACTTTTCCCAACTATGTTGGGGTCGGCTTCCAGTCTAACCAGGTGCAGCTGAATACCAGTATTTTACATGGAGCGACTGCCTATCTGAACTCCACAACCCAGTAACTGGGTAATACGATACTCCTTGGTAAGTAAGAGTGGTTTTCAGACTTTCGGGCTTCTGATGACCCGTAACGACTCTCAAGGATGTACAAATGACAGCTGAGACCAACTGCTTAACATGATTGCCGAGGTACGGAGGGGTCTCGATATGTAATGAATGGTCACCCATCCACGAATCGACCGCGGCAAGCCTAGTTTAACATTCGACCGAACCGTGCGGCTGTTATCACTTAGCCACCTTAACCTAGTACATTTTTATTTGCCATGACTCGCCACACCTACACAAGACATGACCCCAAATTCTGAAAGGGACAGTCAAAACGTACCGCCATTGCGTTCAGAGTACCGGGCCAGCAGGGAAGCTGCTTTTTTGCGCATGATGGCCTGAAAACCATCAGTGAGCACTTCAGCAAACATCCCAGACGCGCTGCACCGCCACGACAGACCCAACAATATCCTGAACGCATTATTGTACTGAGTGCGCAGGGCTCTGTAGGCTCGCTGCGTATATCTCACCTACAGGCCGCTTGAGTAGGTCTGGCAATAAGTTTTGAATAGCGTAACCTTCCCTTCTCTCGTGCATCGTGCGAACCTGTGTGTGAGCATATTAGCTCTAACCGCCAGAGCCCTGCGCTCCCGCTCAATATCCTTATCAACCTTATAAACCTTCCGGAATAAATTATTTAAATGATGGTGAAAACCGATTCAAAATTCATTATTCAAAAGATCTATACTCCATTGCTAAATAACGACAGTTATTGTGTAATATTGTTGAAATTAGAGCACTTTAGAGTTATTTTTTTAATGTAAATGGTAAATAGATTACAGTGCTTTGTATTTATTGTAAAATAACGGAGTTTATTAAACGTTTACATCTAAATAACGAAAGGGTGAGAACAGTTATTTGTCTAATGTTATAATGAATGGAGTATAGCAGCATCTAGAAGCAGTCACACGGAGACTCTAAAAACGACTTCATTTTATACATAAGATAATATTGAAATAATATTATTCGGAATTTTAATATAACTTTTTAAGAAGTTTAAAATTTATCTAAAGTTTTAAATGAACTTATTGGAAATGTTACATTGTAATGAATATTTTATCTTCATTATTTTTATTGCTAGGCCAATCAAATTAGATCCATAAAAAGCGTTTTGAGTAATTAATTTCCAGTAAGCTGGAAATCATTTTAATACCTTCATTTGGTCATAAATGCGTGTAATTTGATTGGCCTATGTTGATTTTTTACTATTTTAAATTGTATGTATGAATCGTTAAAATATAATATATTTACTTTAGGACTAACATAGTATTATGTACTACTAACACCTAAAATTACTGTGGACCAAAAAGTTGTCTTTGAATAAATTAAAAATAATAATATAAGATAAGCAGATTAAGTATCTTGACCTGGCTAGCGAGGTTGTCGACATGTGGGATAAGGATACAGCAGTCATTGTGCCGTTAGTCGAGACGATCAATGGCATAGTAGCCAAGAGCCTCGACCAACACCCGAGGAGGCTCCCGTTAGGCAGCTAGATCAAGGGTTTAATCCAGAAAGCGGTACTTCTGGACCACGGCGCGTATGGTAAGGAGGTTCCTCTCTCAGGAGCCCTGACCACCGGTAGCTTGGGCCCTGTTCCAAATACCGGTGGGTAAAAAAAAAATATATGTAAAAAACAATGACAGTTATATGTAAATGAATGAAATAAAGAGAATAATCTAATAAGTCACATGACGCGCGCTCGTGATTAGCGAGTCCTGTAACTGTTTAATTAAATAAGTACTAATTGTACATCTAGAACAAAGCTTTGATACCACTTTTTATCTTCTAATTCATTATCACGCTCAAACGACAAAGATTAACGACATTGCTGTACAATGCAGGGGAAGCGAATTAAACAATTCCAATTTATCTGGCTCGAATACCAGCTAGTTGGGTGAGGTAGCAAAATAGCTAATTGTTCAACTTTCCTAATTAAAATAAAGTTGGAAACTGGATATCTTTAGCGTTCGATATTGTGCATTGGTAATTAAAATCTGTGAAGTAATTGCTGCCTCATTGTTTGCAAAAGTAACTGTTTTTATGTTTTTTTTTTTTTTCAGGTAGATTTGCGATTGTCTAGCATCTGGAAAACTTGAGAGGGCTTTTGTCAGCGGTTTTTTGAAAAAAAAATTGTGCAAAGGTATGTCATCTAAAAATGTTCTTTTTAAAATAAGACGACGGAAAAAGAAGGGTGTTATAAGTTTAGCGTGTGTATCTGTGTGCCTGTCTGTGGCATCGTAGCTCCGAAACGGCTGAGTTTGTTTATTTTTTATTTATTTTTATTTGATAGGTGATTTGATCGAGAGTATTCTTAACTATAATTCAAGAAAAGCAATTCAGACGTTTGAAGATTATCAGCTTATTTCTTATTGATACTTGTATGTGAGCATCTTTCACAGGTCTGATCGAGTCGAAATTTGGTATTCTATGGACTTCAATGATACCAGAACATAATAACCTTGAACAGATGTTGCAGCATCACTTAGAATTTGCAGGATACCCAACTCCCTCATCAACTCACAGCGGGGAGGAGGATTTAGGCTTATTGGAATGGTCTCAATAAATAGATTATAGATAGATCTGGTAATGAAGTAGGGTCTAGGGTTTGATGTTGAAGTAGGAAAGAAATTGAGGATAAATGAGTAACTAGCTTCACTGTGGGAAAAATACGTGCAGATAAGCAGATTTCGGCGTGTCTATCGTAGCGTGTCTACTAGTAATGTATAAAGTTAAAAAATCAGGAAATAAAACTTAAATTTAAAATTTAAAAAACCCGACATATACAAAAACACCTTAAAAGTAAAAAAAAAAATATTTTGACCCCTTTAAATTTATTTTAAATTAAAGGTATATTTTGAACCAAGCAGTGTCGCGTCGGGTGACGGCTAATAAAACTATGAAGTTAACAGCAGCTATCCTTTCTACATCACCATTCATTCATTCATTTTTCAATCAAATTATTTTGGTGTACGCCCGGCTACAAATCAAGTATACATTTCCAGTATAAGCGGACCTCTCGCTCGATTTCCGAACAGGAAATCCTATACAATGCGAGATCAGTTTATACTGGAAAAGTATAGCTTGATTTGTAGCGGTGTATGCAATACCCGCCTGCCAAGCATGGCGATCATGGCAAATTTCCCCCATTTTGGGGGAGGCCCGTGTCCAGCAGTGGACGTCATACGGCTGAAATAATGATGATGATGATGATGCAATAGAGTCTATATCATCAAGCTTTAATTAACCATTGCTAACAATGGTTTGGCAGGCATAATTGAACAAATGTTCGACAAACGTATTGGATTTCAGTGTGCTTCTACTAGGACATAGGAAAGTATCAGTACTATAGAAATCCCTTTGCCGCCATTTACGAGTCACCATCAAGAAGGGATTGATTATTTAAAGGCCACCACAACAACAACTACCCGTTGCAGTCATAACCCTTATTATAACACTCATGGAGAAAAGAGGGGTGTTCTATTTATATCCACATGTCCTAAGGTTTATACCCGGATTCCCCCATAAACGCGAGGCAAACAGTTATTAGAATTAACGTAGGTGCGACGTAATATAAAGGCTGTAACACAATTCCATTATCCGCGAGGGAAAACTGTGTGTTTTAAACAAAGTTGTTAGGCAAACTATTATGGAAGTTTTACAACGGCGCTTATTAATGGAGTTCGAAAGTTCTAAATAACAGGTAAGCAATGATATGATCATTATGTTCGCCTGCTTTGCTGTAATAAAGTATGGGAGTTTCAAGCAAAAATATTAAGAGGGTTTTTTCGTTTGTAAACTGAATAAAATCGAGGAAAAATAATAGAAAGCACCTATAAGTATGGTATGATTACCATAATATAATAATATAACAAGAACCATACTGGTTTCCCTTGGGAACAGGTCTACGATCTTTACGCACTCCATCCAGCTGTTCTTTTTATAGGCTGTAACCCATAAAATCGATGTGTGTCCTATGCGTATCCCCGGTGCTGTCTAGTAAAATCTGCAGTAAAATAATGAAACTTCTTTAGGCACGTAGGGCACTTTTGGGATGGGGAAAAACACTGAACTCGCGTGACCGTCATGCTCAATTACCTACATAATTATATACAGATGTATGTAATAGTACCTACGTGTTTGTGAAGTCACTTCTGACGTGCAGTTCTACCACAGTTTTTTTTTCCCTACTCATTAGGCACACCGACTGCTTGCATTATCTTCTCACTACACATTTACGAGCGTTGATGTGCTCCATCTGCAACTGAGGTCACTCTATAACACAAATTGTCCCATATCCATTGATGTATAAAAACAGGAAGATAAGGCACCGATCTAATGCCATGTAAATATTATTCAACTAGAAACAATTACATGTAAACACACCCACACAACTACATTTCCCGATGTCGTGTGTCATGCATCAACAACCGAAAAAGTGAGAGATATGACGCGGATTGTACCGGGAACGAGATAGCAATAATTGTCACTGTTAAATTCCCATAACAGCTCAGAAACAAATGGTGACCTAGAACGCAATAATATTCAGGAGAATTTTAAAGAAAATAAGTTTTGATGTGCTTACGAGTGGAAAGTAATCCCGTGGAACTTGTTTTTGGTTTGTAAATTATTTGTGCACATTTTGACAACACAAGAAGGCATTGTTGTTGCATATTTAGACTATTACGGTAATTTTACTTGTGCTATACAAACGCCAGTTCGGTTGTGACTAAGGTCAGTTGTGCCGGTCGGCATAGGTTATGCGGTCCACGTCGAGGAGCGCGTACCTAATATTCCTTTTTTTATACATCAATGCCTATATCCCATCAATTCACCAATTTATGCGACTCACACACATACAAACATAATCGCATACCATACTGTACGTATTATTGAAGCGATAACCCAATTGATAAGCCTACAAACCTTTTATAGGTACACATTTTTATGTCAAACGAATCCAATCCGATATTTTATTTATTTTTGTATCCAAATATTTGGAATCCCATTTTCCAGGACCATAAACGTACATACAGCTATTTGGAAGTTTTGAGAAACATTTTAGTAAACTAGTTTGTATGAAAATGTTACTGAAATTGTTTTGAATTTTTAAACGTCATTAAAAAGCGCCGGTGCCTGTATCACAAACATTGAGCGGACTTATTAATAATTGAATATGTGGACTTGGCGAATGTATCGCGTTCACCCCGTTTCATAGGTCCATCGATATTATACACTGATGTATACCTACATTGTTGATTACGAAGCACGTTCGTCTTTATGTAATTACCTACATAATTATTTTGTTCGGCAATAATGGAGAATTTTCTAACAGCAATGCAAATGGTGAGCTTCGGTTTCTATTTAAACAAAATACAAAGAAAATACGGTTATTTGTGATAAAACATGTCACAAAGAAAAAACACAAACACAAAAAAAAAGTACAAGTTGGGGGATTATAATTGGAACGATTGTTATAGTTATTAGGGGGTTAGCATATCAGGCAACAAATCAGTGCTCGGTAAAATGGACAAAATGGCATCTGTCCATAGAAAATGTCAAAGGTTAAACAAATCGTTTTTTTTTGTGACCTTGTAAATCAAAGGGCCATTATTATTTTTCTAAATTAACTGCCAAGTCTGTTCCTAATGTATATTAATATATAGTAAAAAATAATTGCTGTTCGTTAGCTAGAGAGGCTGGACTGATTTTAAATTTTCGTCATAATGCGTATTAGGTTTATGTGTAAAGAAAAATCGGATGCCTCCGGGAAAAAAATCAAATTCCGGTAAAACTTAGAATTATTGAAATTTGGACAGAGCAACGTCATAATGGTGGGTTTTTTTGCAATTTTTTTCCCATTGCCGCGTTCTCCACGTGCGTTTGAAAATAAACATGTCTCCACGTCCTATCACACGATACAAATAACATCACCAGTTTTCAAATAATCAATACATGTTTAGGGGTAGCTGACGTGTGCTGCATACGTAAGCATTAATTTAGCTCAAGATGCTAGAAACAGTCTGTTGACATGTACTCGAACGTGTACAAGCTGTTACGTGGTTTTATGACATCGTAACTCCGGACATTAGTGTCAATTACTTCGGACTAATCCCTTTGGTGAGTAAAACTGTTGTTAAATTGTCAAAGCAACCTTAGAATGGGAGCACTGTAATTAGCGCAATTAGGTTCTGGTTTGAATACAGTTCGTTTCTGAATGCTAGAGTAAGAATAATAGAATAGTGGAATATGGTTAGGTGTCGAATAAAGAAACGTTGAAAATGCGGGAGTGTGGAGAGTCGTCACAGGATATGTCCCATCTTCTTTCCTACCCAGCATGGACTTGCAGCCTTTAGGATTTAAATCAGGCAAAATCCATCATAGGTCAGGAAAAAAAAGTTGTTTCATTGATAACAAAACCCGGCCCAGTGCATGTCGGACCACGCACTATGAAAGGTTCCGCAGTTGAGGCTTTATCCCAAGATCAAACTTAACATTGTAGTTGAGATACATGTTCTCCCATACATTTCAATTTACAAATGTAAGTTGGTTGACTATTACTCGTTATCTAGTAAACCCTACTTGTCTGTGATAGTTTTCCTTTTAAAACTTCGATATATTTACTACAGCCGTGAATTTTTTCACTTATCAAAAAACAACCATTTAGCTGGCAGTGGGGGGGCGGGGCACTTGACTCTAACAAAAATTAGCACTTTAAAGTTTAATATTACGCAAACGGATCCCTGAATCGAGAAAATGCTTTTCACAGACACGCAATATTTTTTTGAACGATACCCGAAACCAAGGGATAGACTTGAAAAAAAATACCAACCCAATTTTTTTTTTATCTTATTGACGTGACTAATATGTATACCCAAATCACAGCTTTCTAGTTCTAAGAGTCTCTGAGCTAAGCCGCGAACAGACAGACAGACGGACATGGCGAAACTATAAGGGTTCCTTGATTTCTATGACTACGAAACCCTAAAAACAGAAGAATAACCTAAAAGCAGTACCCAAAATGCAATATTTTAAACCAAAAGTATATACTCAAAATAATTACTTTCACGAAGGATATCGCTTGTATTCCAGACAAATCATTCATTAAAAGCTTTAGTTTACAGGTGTACAGTTTCTCCCTGACAATCTTCGCATAATCCTCATAACAGGATGTTAACTGAACCTTAATGGCATTAAATATGGAGATCCTTCCACTGCAAGGTGGCTTTAATTACGAAAGATTATCTAACCGTTAGCCTTTTATTGCTTCGACCTATGTCTTTACAAATTAACACCAATTGAAGTGTCAAATGCTTTTAACCGAGCAATTTGTGGAATTGCCACGACGACTGGACCAGACAGGACCGACAGGCTTTAAATACCGATGCGAAGTGTAATGCACTTTTTGCAGGACAGTAATTGTAATGAAAATTAGATCTATTTGAGCTTGTATAGATCTTGTTTGATTTAAAGTTTGACGCAAATTGGAGAAGGTGTAAATAATCTCGGAAGTAGTAAGTTTGATACGCATAATAGATGATGTGGAATCTGGCAAATATAACTTGTTAAGACTGCGCCGAGTGCACAGTGACGCCCTCATCGTTATTTCGGTGATTTCTTTTATTTTAGAATTAAAATGCAGAAAATAAGCTCGTCGAGTTGTGCTTCACAAGACTATACGTTATTATTACTACAAACAGTAGTTTTAAATTGTTATGTTTTATTGTAATAATTGACGAGCTTATTTTCTGCATTTTCATTCTAAAATAAAAGAAATCACCGAAATAACGATGAGGGCGCCACTGTGCCCTCGGCGCAGTCTTAACATCATTTATGAGTAATAAATCTACAGCAAACGCTAGCGTATTTACACCATTGCAGCAAGTCTGCATCAGACTGTATCCGGAATTTAAGCTTATAAAACATCCAAAACTCGATTAGTTCAATAGCTATAGAAATTGGACAAAGTTTCACTCACAAGTTGTAAAGTTAAGTTTGTGAACAAGCTTTGTAACTTAACTTTAAAGTAACTTTTACATCGGAACGAATTGCTGACTTTTAACACACTTTACCCTAAATATGTGGCTTGAAAGAGTTGAACTTTTATGCTTGTACTTCAGGGTGTATAATGTTGATGTAAAACTTTTTGCTAAATTATTGAATCAATCAACTCAGCCTATCGGAGTCACAGGTTTCCTGCAATTGAGGGGGAGGTTGCCATAATCGCCACGCTTGGCAGGCGGGTTGGCAATCGCAATGTAGTGACAAAAATGCATAGAGAATGCTGCTGCCCATTCTCTAGTAAATCCATTAGTCGCCTTTTACGACACCCACGGGAAGAAATAGGATAAGGATAGGAAATAGGATATAAATTATAACACCAGCCTATTATTGTTCCACCGCAGGGCAAAGGCCTCTTCTCGTAGAGGGAGAGTGCAAGCATTGACCACCACAGTTGCATAACAAGGGTTGGCAATTTCTTACTTATATTAACTACTAGCTGCAGCCCGCGCCTTCGCCAGCGTGGCTTTTGCTAAAATAAAAGACAAGCCATACGGGCAAAGTAGCAGGCAGTAACTAGTACATAATATTATACCTGCAAAAGTAACTCTGGCTGTGTCTTACGCTTTAACATCAAAGAGTTTGTTTGTTTGTTTGTTTGAACGCGCTAATAATAAAATTCTATTTTAAGTTGGATAGTCCATTTATCTAGGAATATTATAGGTTATATCACATCACGCTACGTCCAATAGGAGCGGGGCATAAATTAAAAATTTGCAAAAACGGGAAAAAATATTCTTTTTTGAGAGATTCCTTTGCGTGCGCTGCGGAAACGGTTTAAGTTACGCAAATATCATGTATGATGGAATTGTACCTCTTTAAAAGTTCAAAAAAAAAGTCTGCGACAGCATATGTCTATCTTTTAAGATTGACTCACTATAACCTTTTTTTATGGTAATCAAATTTGTTCGAAATTAATGCATTATTTGCGAAGGAGTTTTGTCAACATAATATTAATCATAATCCAAATAAATATGTTATTAATTACATATCATAGTTGCATATTATTATGTATTTATTATTTTCCACTACATTGTAGTTCTAAGTATATATTTGAACGATATTTATTTTAGAAGTAGGTACGTATGTAAGTATATTCTCTTATTGTATGTTTATAAGTATTTATATTAGTGTATAGCTATTTTGATTTTATGTATATTTTTTATTTTATTTTTTTTCTTCTACACTTACACACGTTGTCTACATCTCTATATCTACTTTCCTATCGCAGGTATGCTGGAAGAGATTTCATTAGAAATAAGCATCACCTTTGTACGTATTTTTCTGTTCCTTTCTTCTTGTCTGTTTATATGTGTGTACATAAATTGTTACATAAATAAATAAATAGTTAAATAAGTATTTAAATGTAAACAAAATTGTCCTTGACATCACTTGATTTCAATCAACATCTTAGGAGATATCATAATTTTAAAATAACTTCGCAACAAAAAAGTGTATAGGCTATTTAACATCACGCTACGCCCCTAAGGAGCCAAGCAAAACAACAAAAGTCGGAAAAAACGCTAAGCGAAAACGAAGTAATTGCGCGGACGGGCGATGCGATGCGACGAAATGGGTTGTGGGCGAAATTTTACGCGGACGAAGTCGCGGGCAGAAGCTAGTTAAGTATATAAATAATCGACTGAAATTATGAACCTAAGTAGGTTTCTCCAAAATACCAGTACAGTTTAAATAAAGCCACCACTAAAGTTTCAGGTTCTAATCCCACCTGCTGCTTGAACGTACGCTACAAAGTACGAAAGATTATCTAGTTACGAGTTACAGCAGAACGCACTTCAGGCTTATTACATAGGCTCAGAACCTAGATACACTACATCGCTTTAATAAATTCAATTTCCGTTACACGTAGCCACACAGCTCTATTTCATTGTGGATTACGCTAAACAACTACTGAATGGAGTTGCGACTTAACCCTGAAACCTTTACGTAACATTAGACAGTATTGTCCTGAAAATAAAGTGGATTCTCCTGCGGACTTTTTTGATAGGTTTAACAAGCTGTGTGGTTGACTGTGAAAGTAAATTCCGACAAATTTAGGGAATGCGTGTAATGAATCTGTGAGATCGTCTTGATAACAATATGCATGAATATTTCGCGTTGCGTTGCTGTTTTGTAAGGCAGCGAGTGTATCTGAGAAAATAATACCAACCAAACTTCAGAATTGCTTCAAGTGAATAAAATGTTATTAATTTAATTTACATTTAGTGAGAGCAAAGACCAAGGTCTTTACGTCCGGTTCCACATGGCACAAGTGCCATGTGGAGCCGGACGTAAAGAATAGCACCACCCCATTTCCTCCCGTGGGTGTCGTAAAAGGCGACTAAGGGAGTTACTAGAGAATGGGCAGCAGCGTTCTCTATGCATTTTTAACACCATACTGCGATCGCCAATCCGCCTGCCAAGCGTGGCGATTATGGAAAATCCTCCCAATTGGGAGAGGCCTATGTCCAGCAGTGGACGTCTTTCGGCTGTAATGATGATGATGATGATGAGGGCAAAGAGGTTTCTGCTAACTAAAATGCATTTCTGCTTCGCGGGCAATGCTCTCCTTAAAATTCAAAATGTTTCTAACAGTGTTGATTTTCATCATATTCAAACTTAATCCTTCCAATTTGTTCAGATTGGACGTTTTGTTTGTCTTGAAGGGTGTATCTCTATGCCGTAGATCCTTATCTTGAAAGAAACAAATGAATTTCAAAACTAATATTTTCATATCCATTTCGGATCTATAGGCCATAAATTGTTAGCAGCACGTTAAATACCTGTTTCAAGGCAGACACCACGGGCCGGGTGATGTATGAATTGATCTTGTATAGTGGAGTGAGAGACTATGGTACGTGCTTTGCGGTGGCTAAGTAATTATTAAGTCAAGCAACTAGCAACGTAGCCACAGGGTATGAAAATACAGTGGGTAAATATTGTATTTTATATTATAAACTATCTGTTGCCCGCGGCTTCGCCCGCATGGCATTTTTTTAAATAAAAGTAGCCATAGTTATCTACTCCTTATAATATCAGCTATCTGCTTGTGAAAGTCCCGTCAAAATTGGTCCAGATGTTTCGCAGATTAGCTGGAACAAGCAGACAGACAAACATTAATAAAATGTTTTTAACTGACATCCAAAAAGGAGGAGGTTCTAAGTTCGTAGCGTAAGTATTTTTTTTTGTTATGTATGTCCGCCGATTTCTCCGTCAATTGTGAACCGACTTGGAAAATTATTTTTTATTTGAAAGGATGTTTCCAGATTGGTCGCATTTTTATCAAAATCCAGTTCTGATGTTGGGATCCAAGAGGAATTGAGGGACCTCCTCAAATAAAAAGTAAAATATATTTAAAAAAAAAATACAAAGAAAAAACAACCGACTTCCAAAAAAAAATACAAAAAGTTAAAAATAACTTTAATTTCGGAATTCGGTGCAAAAAAACAGAACAAAAGACACTAACTTTCGAAATTGAAGTTATTTTTCACTTTTTTGTGTTTTTTTTTTTTGGAAGTAGTTTGTTTTTTTTTTTTTTTTTTTGTATAAAAGTTTTCTGACATTACAAACAGGCACTTCAATTTTATTTATTTATATGGATCACAGGTTAAAAAAAAAATGTGCATTAAAGGTGTTCGTGTTTGAATAGATTTCATTATTATTTAAAAAAAAAATACTGCCGATATATTTTATGACAAGAATCATAATATTTTCTTTATAATCCAGGTAGGATGATAAAAATAAATGGTGCTTACTTTCCTGGTACCATCTTTCTCAAGAAACTTCCTGGCACATAAGTACCTACCGTACTAACAACATCTACGTTAACTTAAAAGCTTTTGATATTAAACAGACAATAATAATGCTTTTAGAGTTAATATATGTACATTAAGGCATAACCGGCATTACAAGACACACACGAGAAAGATTGTGCCAAAATCCTACTGCTTATTTTTACTCTGTGTAACCAAGGTTAGAGCACACCAAATAATTTATAACGAAAGTCAATTTATTATTAACGTTGGACAGGTTTATCCGTAAATAACTTTCGATTTAGACTCAAGTTTGAAACTTAGTGTTGTAACAACTCACAATGTTAGAAAATTATCAGCACATTGTAAATTCTCGGAGCTCAAGCGCTTGCACAGGAAATTAATATTGTTAAAATCTTATATTAAGAGAAGGTTTTTTATAATTAGTTGATCAATTAGTGATATAACGAGATAGGTGATTAAATTGCTCGTCGGTATAGATTTTGTAATATAAATGACCTACACTCACGCCGAGACATATTTTAGCAGGAGTTATATATTTACAGGAGTTTATAGGAGTATTACCTATAAAATAATTATATAAATAACAAATGATAGATTAAAAATACGCCTTATCTTATTCACGTTCTAGTACTGATCTTGACAAAAAATCGAATAACTCGTGAAAGAATAGAACTTACACAACAGTCTTAAAAGACACAGGCAAACGAAAAAATATATTAACTAGCAACATTTGTAAAAATACTCACCCAAACAAAGCAAACAATAACAACCAAAAATCCCGAATTCCAAGAACAACAACTCAGAACCCAGTCACGTCACTAATCCAACATAAATGTTATCTTAAAAAAAAAAACAATACACTGGCAGAATCATCTCAAAATCCCGGGCGATGTATGCAAATTAGTTAGGCAACTCCTACGAGCTCCCGTGGGCCTGACCGGTCCACTGAATTCATCCGTGCTTTATTTAAACGTGCCTCGTCAAGGTGAGTTCGAAACGATTGAAGTTTTACCACTCAAGTATGAACTTTATATCGTAAATCTTAAAGTCGATTGTGCAGTATTCGAGTAGTTCACCATATTTATTGTAATAAAACAGGACTCCAGATTTAAAGCTAACCATAGCATGCTTTTATAGTCCGTAGTAGTATTTTACCCTTTTGTTCATCGACTTTAACCTTTAAATTAATCAACTTTCCCTTTCCCAGTTCATTGCTGAATATAAGCCTTTCCCAGTTCAACAACTGGTGCATAATTTTTTTTCGATGTTTATTTTAAAAATCAGATATAACTCTTCAGTAAAAGTTGGAAGTTAAAAGAAAATTACTTCCAGCAGATGATAAATTACTCAATGTAACAAAAATCTGATTGGTAGAAATTGACTTTGGGTCTATTTTTAGTTTCCCACCAAAAATGCGATACAAAAGTATAAAAATACAAAAGAGATAGGTAGTTATGAATAAGTATATAAATCTTTATGCTGACGATTTGCAGCTTTACTGCCGGGCAAGTGTTGACAACATAATTATCCATGTCGAATGTGTATTATATCAATGTCGATGCGATTGAGGAGCTAAACCGAGACTTAAATGTCGTTAAAAATTGGTCTGATCGATTTCGGGTGACGGGTAACCCAACCAAGTGTCAGGCTAACATAGTAGGAAGCCCTTATAGTACGAGGAAGCGAAATATGGCTTAACTGCGCCACCTGTAACCTTCAACAATTCAGTCATCCCGTATAGCTTCGATGTTAAAAATATTGGTCTACATGTCGACTTGTCTTGACTGACGAAAGCGGGTCACGACCGTCAGTCAAAGAGTCACTGCAACGTTGCAGTCACTCTATTGGTTGAAAAACCTACTATCACACATAAAGGCAATGCTTGTACAGTCCCTAATATTTCCCTATTATCACTATGATCTAAATGCAGATATCCTAAACTTAATTGCCTTCTCAATAACTGCAGTCGATTCGTTTTCAATCTTCGTAAGTATGAAAATGTAGCCGTGCACCGACTGCTTTTAAAATGGTTACCCATTCGTCAGCGCAGAGAGTTGAGGGGCTTTGTCTAAGTTGTTCTCTATTCTCGACAAACCCATTTCTCCTTCTTATTTGACTTCCCAAATTCAACACTCATGCTCTGCCCATAGTAAAAATCTTTGTTCCACCAACAGTCGCCTTCTACGATGCCCTTCTCACCGTTTTCGCTTTATTCATTCTTCATTCTTTGTCAAGGCGGTCTTTCTTTAGAAAGCGCTCCCTCTGAACATCAGGACGGCAACCACCCACTTATCTTTTAAGGTGAAGGCTCGGGATGAAGGCACATGAACATATTCACAAGAAGTTAAAAGAATCATCCCAGCCCTGATTTGCTGGATTCGTTTTCTCCCCTACTTATCGTTATTTCTCCTGACAAAGTTTATTCTGTATACAGGGTGTTTGGCAGAACGTTGAACATACAAAAATGGTGGATAGGTGGGGTCATCTGCTACTTACTCAGCCCTAATTTATTTGGCCCGGGCCCCCTGAATATAAAAAAAAAATTTGTTTGCTTTCTTTTAGTTTCACCACTTTCTTAACTTTAAAGTGTATTTTTTTATTAAAAATGGGTAAAACAGGCAATATTTTAGTTTATTTTTTTATCTTTAATATTGGCAGATTCTTATAAAATTATTGCTTTATTCAGATGTTAGCTAGAAAAAAAGTTATGACTCCTCAAACTTACAGAAAGATGTAATAAATAAAAATATTGCCTGTTTTACCCATTTTTAATACAAATTACACTTTAAAGTTAAGAAAGTGGTGAAACTAGAAGAAAGCAAAAAAAATTTTTTTTAATATCCAGGGGGCCAGGGCCAAATAAATTAGGCCTGAGTAAGTAGCAGATCACCCCACCTATCCACCATTTTCGTATGTTCAACGTTCTGCCAAACACCCTGTATATGTAGGTATGTATTTATTAGTATTTATTCATTTTTGAGTTATCTATCCACTATGTTGCACTTGCCATGTTTTGTCTCTGCAAAATCGAAGACAAGTAACACCTAACCCGACCTATTTTTATGGTGTACATAATAAAGAGTATTCTATCTATCTAACCCGGACCCAGCGTGGTGAATAATGCCCCTTTCCTTCTCAGAGAAGTGGCTTGAAAACATGCAATGAATTACCTTGAAAATTAAAAATAACGTATTCCTAATTTTTTCCAGCATAACCTTGTGGTATTTGCTTTACAAAACCACATCATCTTGTCTTTATATGTACACTCGTAGGTACATAGTTTAGGAGGAGCTGACGTTCTTTTATAAATTTAGACCTTTTCATCTAAATCTATGTTTTCATATTTGAAATCGTATCTTACTGACTCAAGTTACATTTTACACTTTTATGAATATTATATTCTTTAATATTCGTACTTTTGATTATTTTGGCTATTTGCATCCAAAACTATATTATTTTTGCTTTGTTGTTTTTCCATTACAATATTTTTATCGTTTGACATATTTACCATGAATTATTATCTGTCAGTTGTCTTTTCTGTATTCTATTGTATAAAATTAGAGTCAATACTTTACTGTAGTTTAAAAAAAAACATATTAAATAAGAGAGATCTAAATTGTAAGCCTCTCTTTTGCTCCTGGCCGGCTAATCAAATTTGACATTTCTTGATTTAAGTTTGAAAGATTAATATTTCTGATTGTCAGTGATGAGCTAAGGTGATGAGATTGAATTTTTGATTGTATTGCTTATTGATTATATTTTTCTCTACTGTTTCTCGTGTTTTTATGCCTCGTCTGAAGGTCGAAAGTGTGACTGTTTACCTGACCACCACAACACGGAAAATGGGTAATATGATAATCTCTTGATGGGCAGACGCTCCTAGTTCTATGACTTGTGCCATTATATGTGGAGCCATGACTCAAATAGCAGCATGAGTAGCTAACGGCCGAGCTCACTCACGGACACAGAATCTGGACGACTTCTGCAGTACACATGCAAAGCTCCGGCCGCTTTGGAAGGTTACCACAACAGACTTAGAGTTGTGTATTCACTGGCCAAAGGTCCTTCTTCAGTATCGAATACAAGATACATTCCACAAGATCCTGACAGAATTCTTGATGTACCTTGATATTTTGGATTACTGCTACCTCAACATAGTCTAATTATTTTTAAATTTACTTTCTTTTATACACCGTGGCATTTTAGTCGTCTTGCAAAGACAGCCCACTTCATATATCCAATGACTACGAGTACTAAACATTCAAGTAATTTTTTTTTTTTTTTTGTACAATTGAATTTTTTATCTACTATATAAAAATAAGTCGGGTTTTCCTTCCTGACGCTATAACTCCAGAACGCACGAACCAATTTCTACGGTTGTGCATTCGTTGGAAAGGTTTATAGCAACGTTTTTTTTTTTTTTTTTATGGTTTTTACGAAAAATTAGGGTAGGGTAGAGTAGGGTAGGGTAGAGTAGGGTAGGGTAGGTAGGTAGGTAGGTAGGGTAGGTAGGTAGGTAGGGTAGGGTAGCGTAGGGTAGGGTAGGTAGGTAGGTAGGTAGGTAGGGTAGGGTAGGGTAGGGTAGGGTAGGTAGTTAGGTAGGTAGGTAGGTAGGTAGGTAGGTAGATAGGTAGGTAGGCTAGGTAGGTAGGTAGGTAAGTAGGTAGGTAGGTAGGTAGGGTAGGTAGGGTAGGTAGGGTAGGGTAGGGTAGAGTAGTGGAGTTTATACTATAGCTTTTGACAGAACGAAGTCTGTCGGGTCAGCTAGTCTTTATTAATTATGACGCACGACATAGTTTAAAACACCCTGTTACGAGTGCAGTCCGAGCCTTGTGTTACAAGGGCGCCGCGGAATGGAGCGGCGATATCTTTATCAGAGTTCATTCAAATAACAATTCAAATGTTAAAAAAAAAAAAAACATGAATGATTAGTAGTCATTGGATACATGAGTGGGCTGTTTTTGTAAGACGACTAAAATGCCACAGTGTATATTTTACTGTCGACTTATAAATAGCCCCTATTGGGCTATTTGTAACGTTACAACCTGCACTTAAAAACGTACAACATATTTACCTATATACGATAACTAAAACCTTGCTACTCCATTAACGAGAAAACCTAAACAGAATATAAAAAGCGAGATTCCGAGAGAAATTTTAGCCCCTTCGCAAACCCGATATGATCTTCTTTATAGCAACATAAGCGTAAATAGAGTCAGCAGAATACATCAAAAGGCACAAAAGCAATTGTTTTTCGAATAAATAGGTTACCTAATTATTGCTTAATGAGAATAGGGCCCAGAACTCAGTCTCAGCCGATAAAGACTGATCGTCAAGCAGATTAGGATTTACTTTTAGATTGTGCCTTAATGAAAGTAATTTTAGATAATGTGTCCCTATTAAGGGTATTTTATTGTGAATAACTTTTGTTTCTGTTGATATAATTCTGGCACTGCTCGGGATTTAATTTCAATTCTCAAAAGATAAGAGAATAACATTTTGACTTCTAAATATTATATCTACGTTTGAATACAAGGTTATTGAAATAACTGAAAACCTTTTAGGAGGTGATTGTACTTAACATTATTTAGAGGAGCTCGTGGCTAATAATAACAGCCGCGGGTCGATCCATCAAGTTTAGCGACGCTCTACGCGGTTGGTCCGTGGATGGGTGACCATCTTTACATACCGAGACTCCTCCATATCTCGGAAAGCACGATGTCAGTCGTGGATCTTTGTCACTTGTTACGGATTGTCAGAAGCCCAAAAGTCTGACAACCAGCCTTACCAAGGGGTATCGTATTTTATGTTTTTGACATATCTCGGAATCCTGAGGGGATTCCGAGATATGTCAAAAACATAAAAATAATAATTATTTATTTCACCAAAAATAATACAACGGATTACATATACTTATAGGCTAGTACATGGGAGTATATAACATGGGAGCATCTGTAGCCGAACTAGGACGAGTCCTGTATCTCGGCATACAGCGCCAGACCCCTCAAAACTGCCAAAAATACATATTAGCCCAAAAAGACATGCAAAAAGATGCATCAATGAATTTAAGATGAAAAACTGAGACAATACAAAAATGTGTGTGTGTGTATATGTGGACGTTATTGTGTGTAAGTGTAGAGTAGCGAAAGGTGTTGGGGTGATGGATAGTGTAAGTACGTCTTACCGAAAAAATTAAAATTAAATTAAATTGTTTATTTGATAAAAGCACTAGCTACCTCTGAATAATGAACAGGCTCTCCGTTTCCTCATAGGAAAGAGCAATTAGGTAGTTATGTACCGTCTTCTTACATAAAGCTTTGTTGAGCGGATATATGTTGAGTTCTTTATTTATTTTATTGTAAAGAAAAGAAGCAACAACAGTGTAAAATCTTCTTATGAAAGATGTTTTGGGTTCATAAGATCGTGTACATACCTCGTGCCTTGCCCGGCGCTTGTTGGTCAGTATTGGGTTATAAACTAGTTCGCTGTGTTTCTTTAAAACAATTCTCTATATGAACAATTGCCTAACAGTAGACACTTGGCAGTACTGATAAAGTGTTCTTGTCGGGAACAATATACATATATAGGTTTAAAATTACTTACTTTCACTATAGCGCGTTGAGCAATTTCTAAGCTCTTGATGGTGGTTTTAGTAGCTCCACCCCAGGATGCTCTATGAATGTATGGAGTTTCTTGCCCATTCTTCTCCATGCGTAACTACCTTTTGGAAGGGGCAACTAGAATCAATTAATTAATTATTTTTGTAAATTTTGACGTTCAAAAGTGCCTTTTATGTGCCTATTTGAAATAAATGATTTGACTTTGACTTTGAACAACTAAATTTTCTCCGTGATTTATTTGTCCACAATGATGAATACAATAACTTGCTTCAGAGGTTTTCATTTATTTCAATTAGACCTTTTATGAACTGGTTGAGCGCTAATCAATCTTGTTTTTCTCAAGTCAACATTACCCATTTCAACAAAGATTTTCTTCCAATAAGCAATCAACGAAAAATTCATTAGATGAAAAAATCATAATAATTTTTCATAAAGACAGACGACGTTCAAAAAGTTCAACCGCCGTTTTACACGCTGCTATATAAAACCAAGTAGAGTATGTTTTTATACGTAAAAGCCGTTTCTCTCATGTGTAGAAAGCTTTGCAAACATCATACATAAACAAAACATTCTGTACATATTGAGAATTCCCAGATGGCGTTAAAGTAGCAAACTGTGACGTATACTTCAATTGCGGAGGATTTATACCCTGTTACTTCCCATAGTGTTGAGAATTAGAAGAAAATTTTATTCCATGGACATTTAACTCGTACAGTAGAATTATCGCAAGCCGGGGTGAAGTCAAAGAGCCTCCATGACGGACACGGTGCGGTCATAAGTGTTCGTCCGGCACAACCTGGGTAGTTAGCTACTAACCAGCTGTCTACAGTACAGCTATTTTCTTAATGTCCCTCAGAAAACTTCGTGTTTCGTCAGTCATCAGATTTCTATCAGTAAATTACATTAAGTTAAAAGAGTATTAACAACTTTATAAACTTCCAATTCGATTGAGAGCGTCCGGTCTGCACGGAGTGCAAAGGGCAACTGATAGAAATCCGTCGACTGACGAAACACGAAGGTTGCCGAGGGACAATAAGAAAATAGTTGTACTTTAGCTAATTCTGCTTACTCTGTCTCTCAAAATAAACCTTAGACGATTGCGCAATAACCAAATATTATTTTATCAATAATTTGTATGTCATACTCCCAAATACCTCTGCATAACCTTTTGGGTAAAACAGACACGATGAGTGATTTTCTTTAGATTAATCCAACAGACGTAATGTAATCCCTGCTGACGTATTAATAGCATTTTTGTTTCATTCATCATTTTCATCATTTCAACCGAAAGACGTCCACTGCTGGACATAGGCCTCACCCGATTGGGGGGGGGGGGGTTTGCCATAATCGTCATGCTTGGGAGGTGGGTTGGCGATCGCAGTATGGTGTTAAAAATGCATAGAGAACGCCGCTGCCCATTCTCTAGTAAGTCCCTTAGTCGCCTTTTACGACACCCACGGGAGGAAATGGGGTGGTGCTATTCTTTTTGTCCGGCACCACACGGCATTTCTGTCTACTATACTTCTTTTATTATCCAATTGTGTTTAACCTCTCTGCGATACTAAAAGCATGGCCATATATAAAAAAGACACACTAAAATACGGTTTCACTTAAAGTGAGTGCCTGAAGAAAATTAAATTACACACAAGAATATTTTGTATGATCCTGTTTCAAGTTTTGTTCTCCAGAACTGAAAGGGATTCGGTATACAATGTGAAATTCTATGTTTGTATACGAACGAACGTGTGAGACCCACATAGCCTAGGTTTCCTTGTTAGAAATTGCATTGTTTGTGACGGGAACTGGCTGCCTTCGTCCTCCTTTATTGGAATATGGAACGAAATAGTACATTTACTATGGTTGTACACATAGTTGGAAAGTATTCTTTATTATCAACTAGCTAACCGCTTTTCGACGGCTTTGGATGGTTTTTACTATTTGAAATACGTCGAGATTTCTTTATTACCTATAAGTATGTTTTATACTTAATACGTATAAAACATACTTATAGGTAATAAAGAAATCTGTACGTATAATATACGTACAGGTTGTAAGAAACAGCTGTCCGCAGACTGATAGGGTGAATTCAGTATATCTTACTAAGAAGACTGGTACATGAAATTATTTCAGGAACATTATGGGAATCCAATAAATCTGATTTGTTTTATTACCTCACACGTATCGTTCTCGTGGCAAAACGCAGGTAGCGAACGGCAGCGCAGCGAGTGAGTTCGATTAACTCTGTAGCTAGGCAGAAAGTGAACAGCTGATTTCGTGCGTCGTTTGTTAGATAATTTCAACATCCGTTGCTAGTTTTTTGATTTTAGCTGTTTTATTTACATAAATGGAGTGCTTCGTACAGAAAATGTAATTATACATTAAAATAAAAGAATCGTAACTGAAAAAACGGTAATGAAAATGAAAATTTTCCTGAGAAAATTTCCAGTGGAATATGATTCAAAATAAGGAGCTGAATGCACCCTGTTAGTTTGCGGAGGGCTGTCCCTTACACCCTGTATATGTAAACCTTCTGTCATAAATTTTCTAAATGACAGTAGAAACCGCATCAAAATCTGTTGCCTAGTTTAAAAGAACTACGCGGTCAGAGACTAGTATAGTTTTTTTGGTAAGTAGAACAGTTTAAATTTTCAGAAGTATTTTGTCAAAAGCTTTTATTTTGATATTACAAACAGACACTTCAATTTTATTTATTTGTATAGATACATATATAGAGTATACCTTAGTCTTGTTTGGTTCGGCTACCTTTAAAATCTTACGTTCTAACTTATGTTTAAGTTTTCACGGCTAAACCATTGTTAATAAAATTTGATATAGTTAAAGGTTAACCTTAAAAAAGATGCAAAGTACCTATAGTAAAAAAAACCGGCCAAGTGCGAGTCGGCTCATACACAATGAAGGGTTCCGTATTTGGGATGAAGACAGAAGAGAAAGAGGACGGAGTGAAGCCACGGGTACCTGCTGCACGTGGGTTCACTCAAGTGATACAGCCAATATGAAACATTTCCAATTCCGAACTGAAGGACAAACTTAACATTGTAGTTGAAAAACATGTTCTATACTTTTTAACTGCAAATAGACTTCTTATAGATGTTCCAGTAATCTATAAGTGTAGAACTATTTTCTTCTTCTTTTTTCAAAATTTTAGCATCAGTAGTTTCGGAAATAAGGGGGAGATGGTCAATTTTCGTAATTTTTTTTAAAATAACTTTAATAAAACTGATTTCGAAATTATAAAAAAGACTATTTGAGACCCTCACAGTTAGCCCTTTAATTTAATATCACAATACAGATCACAAAGCAATTTTATTTTTCTTGTTTACCTCCCAAAAGTGACCCCAATTATTATTCAAAACTCATTTATTTACATTATACGTCCGTTTTGGGTCACAGAAATTAATTTTGAGGTACTGAACCCAAAAAACAAAGGTGTTGGGGAGAAATGGAGCGCTGAAGTTTTTACGGGAAAATTCGAAATAACTCTCCTTACCCTCGACTTACTCCACGTGAAGTAAGTTGAGGGTAAGGGGAGTTAGCATTATCTTGGAATTGGAACAGTGTACCGTTCTTTACTCGTATAACAATAAATAATATATTATTATTAATTAATTCGTCTGATTTATTTCATTTAATTGCCTGTCTGTATCTGCACACCATGTAGTATTTACTTTGGAGATTTTCAGTTTTAGCTAAACAGTTTAATTTACAAAGTAGCTTTTGCCCGCGGCTTCGCCCGTGTGGATGTCGGAAAATATCCAACGGGAACATACTACCGGTATTAAACTTGCCTACCCTATGTTTTAACCCAGGTTATAAACTATCTGTGTGCCAAATTTTATCCAAATCAGTTCAGCCATTTTCGCTCCAATCCGAAACATACATCTATCTATACATATAAACGGACAAAAATTCATAAATGGTTTTCAAAAATTCTTCTCGTTTCTGTAGGATCCGAATTAATATTAAGAGTAAATTATGCATTATTTTTATGATGTTAAACTATTGTGTTCGATGACATTCTAAACACACGTAAGATAATTGAGGACTTTGTCAACGATTAGAAGCATTCTGAATAGAAACCTTTTTGTATTGCTTAATTCAAAACACCAATAATATTTTTAAGTCTTATGCCACTTTTCACGCGAATAAACTCATGGTACCTACTTGACAGTTTCAAGTCGTCCCCGATTTTTAAAAGTCCAAAGAAGATGAATTCACAAAATGGAATACACTTAGAACTTTGGTCCTTACAACAAAGTTTTAGTTAGTATAACAGAATTTGCCGCTGTGAAACGGGTCCTTGGTGCTCGTTTACACAGGCAAGCTTCTCTCATAATTTTGAAATAAACCAATCATCTTGAAAGGACTGATGTCACTTAATTTTGTGGTTTGAAGGTACCGAAAATACAATAGATTTGCATCTGCCTTTTCGTTTTTACTCAAGGATGGGATTTGGTTGTTAAAGATACTTTTTAATCGACAATAAATATGAAGAGGTTCTCAAGTCATTTTATAGTGAATTTTTTCTACGCTTTTGATGAAAAATATCTTTGAAAGTTGTTTATGTCCAGTATATTTTTGCTTTGAAGTTGGAACTGAAAATAGAACCATTCATAAACTAGAGCGGATAAGAATTCTATTGAAATCTCTACCTACTCTGTTTGACTCAATTACACGAGTTGATGACGTTTATAGTCTCTGCATTTTTCTATGATCTTTTTACCCAGTAATTTTTACTTCTTTATCTATAAATTAAAGGACTTTCCCGTGATTACAAGGCTTGACAGAAAATGCACTGCATATATTACTGGAAAAACCAGTGACAAATTATGTTGTTGCGGTGATTTAAAGGTGCATAATTCTAAAAATGGTTTGTCCCTTATAGATTTGCTAAGGTCTATTGAAGTATGTATGGGAAATTAAAGTAAAGAAAGAAAAGCAAGAAAAGCAAGAAAAGAAAAAAAGGAAAGAAAAGGAAAAAAATAAAAAATAAAGGAAATACGTTTATTTGCGGTAAACATGACGCAAAGAAAGAGCATCAAAAAAACAATTTGGGGAAAAAATATGCGTTACATCCACGCAAAATTACCATCGCTTAACATAATGGTGCAACCCTATGCGCGACAGAGCCCCAGCCCTGGTTTTCAGCGACAGCTGGCGTTGAAGTGATGACGTCAACCGGTGCAATGTAATGAGATAAAAATAATTAAATAAAAACCAGCTAAGTGCGTATCAGACCACGCACAATGAAGGGTTCCGTAGTTGAAATGAAATTATCCCAAGAACAAAACTTAACATTGTAGGTAAAAAACATGTTCCCCATACATAATATTGACTGATTTACCATGCTATTTTCAGACCATAGACTTCATAAAGGTTTTCCTGTAATCTATAAGTCTAGAACTATTTGCTGTATATTTTGCATAATTTTAGGCTCTGCAATTTCGGAGAAAAGGTGGGAATGGTAAATTTCGATCTATTTTCTTTAATAACTTTAAAAATCTTTAAATATATTTATTTTAAAATTATGAAGAAAAAAAAAATAACACAACAAGTCCTTTAATTTCATATTATTATGTCACACGGAACAATTTTTAAAACTTAAAAAACTCATTTGCCCCCAAAAGTGATAATCTTGCTCTATTCACCTGCCTGACTGTGAGAGCTATTCACATAGAGATCGTCGAGTCATTATCATCCGATTCCGCCTTGATGGCCCTACGTCGATTTATAGCCCGACGCGGTTGTCCCTCACACAACTACTCTGACAATGGAACGGCATTTGTAGGCGCTTCGAATATATTACCTGACCTCTACGACTTTTCGGTAAATAAAGGCATAGAATGGAAATTTATCTCTCCTTCAGCTCCATTCATGGGCGGCTGCTGGGAGCGCCTATTACGCAGCGTAAAAACAGCTTTAAGAGTAACGCTGAAAGATCGATCACCAAGAGTAGAAGTCTTACATACGCTGCTGATAGGAGTGGAAGGCATTATTAATTCTCGACCGCTAACGCATGTCCCAGTTGATCACAGTAGTGAACAAGCGCTTACACCCTTCAACTTTCTAATCGGAACATTCGCTAATGATCTGTGTCTACGGGAATTCTGCGACACCGACCTCTCTAATGGTCTGCTAGACGTTGGACTTTTGGCGGAAAGTCCAACGTCTAGCAGACCATTTTTGGCAACGCTGGACGAAAGAATACTTGCCGCTTTTGATGCCACGTAGAACGGTTCCACCCCATCAACCATTGAAGACAGGAGACGTGGTTATTCAAAATTGATTTATTTGCTGTGACCCAAACACGGACGTGTAACTTAAACACCGTGTTTGGGTCACAGAAATTCATACGAGTACCAAATTTCAACCTAATCGGTCCAGTAAATTCGGAGATATGGGTTCCGCTTTTTTCCTTTTGAGGTACAGAACCCAAAAATAAAGTAAATATAATACTTAGTTCTAAATGTTTCAGTGCTTAAACTTTACACCCAAAATACACAACCCAAAATGCAAAACCTAGTGCTTTAAACATGCGTCACTTAATTTCCCCGTTCCATTTCTGGAGTTCTTGAAGCGGTATCAACACTAGTTTGTCGGCACCACTCAAAGCAAACGCAAAAGGGTAATGAAAGACGGCAACCGCGTATAAATAATTACGAGTTGCAAGCTTCTCGCCTTCAGATGGCACGATAAACCTCCCTCGGTTGACTTTGGTGACCTCTGGGAGCGCCTAAAAGATATGCTTAATTTCTGGTGTATTTTCCAGCTTATTTGCATTTATGGTTAATTTTTTTCTATTTTAATTCAATTTTGTGGTCGTCCATCTCGTATCAGCTTGAATACCTACTATGAGAGTGACCAAAATACTTTCATATTAGGTAAGAGCCGGAATATTCTGTAAAAATCTGACAGTGAAAACTTCGTTAAAGTGAGCTGTCAATATTGTCATTTCCTTACTTCAGGTGGAATGACAGCTTACTTCACCTTATTTTTCACGGTGAGATTTTTAGAGATCAGCAGGTCAATATTAAAAATAAAGTCCCGGACTTGACCAGCCCTGCACATCACCTGTTTTGTAATGACAATGGTACTGTGATATTTATGATTAGCCAGTAAGTCAGGTTAGATGTAGGGAGCAGGAGTGCCCAGCGTGCGCTGAACGTATGTATTTTTACAATCGTAGAGAATTTTGATGTAAAATATCTATAGGCATTGGGAGTAAAACCTCTCGTATACCGTGATGGGAACCGGCATGACGCTATCTTATGCCGTGATCAATTCAAAAGTGCCTGTAATTGGTTTATTTGAAATAAATGGTTTGAGTTTGATACTTTAAAGTCTATATTATAACTAAAAGAAAAGTTCGTAAACACTATTGAAGTTAGACTGAATAACTCTCAATTAGTAGTCTAGTCATAGTAATTATTATTAGGTGGTATTTGTTAAAATATCTATTAGTTTATTTTATTTGTATATGTGTATTAGTATTAATAAAAGTATATAAATTATCGTAATCAAGAAGTTAGTATTTTAGACATTATTTTTGTACCCTATCACTGTTTTTATATTTAACCCAAAGGTTGACTGCTAGAGAATGCCTTGTGGCCTTAAGTCCGCCTATGTACCACTATTGTAAATGAAGTTTAAATAAATAAATAAATAAATAATTATTTATTTGTCTTGTATTCGTATTCTGTTTATATCATTCTAACAAGAAAAAAGTGGTTTTTTTCCTCTATAATTATTTATTGGTTTTCTTTCATTATACATTATTTGAATAACCCATCAATTTAAATCACCATCTGCCGGGCATCCCGTAACGGTATTTTTTTTTTTAATATTAACACTTTTTAAATATGTTTGCTTGAATTCTTTTGCAGTTAAATGAAATGCCATTAGGCCTTTTAAGATTTTAAAATAGGGTGCAGGCAAAATACCTGAAGGTCCATTTGACGCTAGCGATGTGAGTTTTTGAAATCACCAGCGGTTTCGTTGCGTGTATACCGCAGCATTAGATTTACAAACTGTACTGGCAAATAATATATGCATCCTCCAGTTTTACGTTCCATAACAGTTTCTCTGTCATATCATAGAAGGAGATCGAGTTAACATTTATTTTCATATTATCTGATTTGTACCAGCTATGTTATATCATTTCCTCCGTTCCATCGCAAAGGACCAACACTTTCTAAATACTTAAACAGTCTCAGTTTAGACCACTTATCAATGAAAACACTCCCGCTTCATTACGCAACATTACTCAAGAAATAATCAATTCATAGATCAGTTTAATCCCTTACATTAGCCATAAGGCAGGGCATGCATCATGCGACCGAATTAGATCACCCGGGTTAGCTAAGGTCAATACAATTACATTTAATTTGGTCGGAGGGGCGGGTGTCATTAAGCTCATTCTTAGTCGCCATGTGTCATCATTAAACGTATTGGTGGTCAGTCTTAGTGTGTGAATTTAAAAAGTGACCGTGTGTCCGAGCTTTGGATTTTTTTTCGTGTCGTCTGTTGAGTGAAAGGTAAGGTTATTTAACATTTTTCAATTAGAATATATAATTTCTAAGGGAGATTTTTGTTGAGTTTTTGTGTTGTTGTGTTTTTTATTTCATTGGATGCTGCACCGGTCGACGTCATCACGTCAACGCCAGCTGTCGCTGTAAACCAGCGCTGGGGCTCTCTCGCATAGGGTCGCAGCATTATGCTGAGCGATGGCCGTTTTGCGTGGATTTGACGCATATTTTCCCCCAAATTGTGTTTTTTTTGTTTTTTGTTTTGCGTCATTTTACCGCTAATAAACTTTTTTTTTCTTCTTTCTTTCTATGTGGTTGTGTTTTATGTTTGACGTTAGTGTTTATCATTTCAGTATTATAAATACTTACCTGGTTATATGGCCAGATATTATTTCTATTGCGCGATAGAAGACATATATTTTCAGGTTGTTTATAAATATCGTTATTCAAAAGAATTCGATAACTATTTTTTTTTCTCACGTTCGTATGTGTTACAATGATCGGTAACAATATTGGGCATGAAACTGTCAAAATTAAGTTTAATGTATAAAAATCAAAATATTTCATTTCACATAAACCTACATGGGCACTTATGAAACGTCAGAAGCTAGGTGCACGGTTCCAATTCGTCTTTTCCTATGGAGAAGAGCCAGCAAGAAACTCCACGGTTACTCTTTTAAAAATAATTGGCTTTTACAATATTTTCAAATAACAGTGCTTATAGGTATGGGAGGACAGTGTAGGCCTTTCAACAATTACCTGGTACTTACCAAAACAGAAAAGTGCCAACAAATCTACAGTCTACTAGGCCTACAACGTTCTCACATTCACAAAATGGAATAGAATCTATAAAAAAAAAGATAAAAACCTAAAAAACCTAAAAAATGAAAACCTTTTTAAACCATGATTGCCATTACAACTATAGTAACAAATCTGAATAAATATCATGACCACAAAAGCCTTATAAAGAATTGGAATTCGATTTTTCTTGCAGCTTCAAAAGACGTGTATTTACCTTGGCGTCTGAGAGCAAACGTTAAGTAACGGACATCAAAATATTCACACACGTTGTAATAATTGGTGCCTCTATAAACCAGACATTAGGAAACTGGACACATTTCATCTGCGGTGTCTCAGATCGATCTTGAACATTAAGTGGCAAGACCATGTTCCTGATACGGAGGTCCTGCACCGTTCCGACATGTATGGCATGGAAGCCTTCCTCATGCAGCGTCAACTCAGGTGGTGTGGTCACGTTCTTCGCATGGAAAACCACCGTTTACCCAAAGTGGTATTTTCCTCTGAGATGGCAGAAGGTAAACGGAAGCATGGTGGTCAACATCTCCGCTATAAGGATGTGCTCAAGAGACATCTAAACGCTTGCGCAATTGATCCTAAAGTGTGGGAGAGGCTCGCTTTACACAGGTCGTCATGGCGCTCGACTATACACAAAAACATCAAATCTTTCGAAGAGAAGCGACATGAAGTAATCATCGGGAAGCGTCAAATACGTAAAGAGAGACCTAAGCCCTCCTACACATATACATACAACACTGCAGGCCAACTTTATTGTTCTGGTTGCGACCGGGTGTTCAAAACTAAATTCGGTCTAGCGAGTCATCTAAGGGCACACGCAAGGAATTGATTTCTAGGGGTCGCCGTTATCGAAATCGATAAGGAGGACTATATAAAATAATTGGATGAATTCACAAGCCATTTAAATATCGTATCGAATCGCTATTTCTCCTATAACTTAATAAATGAAAGGACATAAAGTAATATAAAATCAATGCCAAAGCGGTACATTAGGAAAAAAAAGCTTTTAAACGTAAAGATCATGGGAGGGTTCACAAATTAAATTTCGAGAAAGTTCGCTTTCGATAAGTAGGTAACTAAGTAAGGGAAATCCACAAAGGGATAACAAAGTACTGTCGCATCAATCAATGTAAGTAATTGCAAAAATTAAATTCCCCTAAGTAAAGTTCGGCCTATGTATGCGTTTACTTTAGGACTTTTCAATCACAAGATGAAAATGTTTGTTCACCTTTCTTTGCTTCTCGAGACATGGCCACAACTTTGCGTGTTCCGTGAAAATAGAAACTTGAGAATTGCAACTTTTCTAACTAGCAAATTTGTGTTTTTTAACATACTTCCATGAAAACGAAAAAGTAATTTAGTTCTCCTGTAAAATAAAATTTAAGGTTCGGGATATTTTTTTAATTACGAGGAGTAACAAAATAAATTAAATTCTGCTGTGGGCAGGTATTTCATTCATTTTTATTCATTTTATACTTCAATTTATATCTCTCTATACATATAATAAAATAGTAACGAAGTCGAAACTGTGCATTGAATTTTTAGTATTTTTTTTTTTCGTTTGTCTGGATGTATGTTCTGGATTGGCACAAAAACGGCAGAACGGATTTGGTTGAAATTTGGCACACAGATAGTTTATAACCTGGATTAACAAATAGGGTACTTTTAATCCCGGTAGCACATTCCCAATGGATATTTACCGACGTCCACGCGGGCTGAGCCACAGGCAAAAGCTAGTTGACAAAATAAGTTATTTATTAAAGAATTTAATTGCACACCCAAAAGGTTTTATTAAAAAATAGTAGAAAAATAAGGGGTGTTTATTTGCTTTATAATATTTTTATTTCCGTTCATTTCTTGTAAATGGATGGCTTTTGTAAAGTATAGGTAGACAATTAAAGTAACTAAATCATACATTAAATTTTCCTCACTAGGACTTAAAAGATGACTAGATATTTAGCTAATTACCGCAACGGAAATTGGTTCCAAATTAAAAAAAAAAAAATTGGCAGTCATAAGAACTGCAGACAGAAGTGAAAACACAAAATTTTGGAATAACTGTTCTTTTATAAATATAGCTCAGGGAAAGCGTTTGGTGACGATGATGCGAGTTCCATGATTTTTGTTCACCCAAAAAGTACACGTACATTAGGGTGTCCCTTATATGACATTTTTATTTATTTATTTTTTTATCGATACGCATAGCCTCTAATTTTTTTATAAATGCTAAAATATACTCAAATATGAAATTTCAGCTTTCTAGCATGATCGCAACCCATGCCGACTGAGCTTCAAAGTTTATTTAAAATCGTGTTTTGTCCTATTATTCCGATCTGCTATAAAACTAATATAAATGCAACAAATTTGGTGAGTATGAGGTAAAATAAAATAAGGTAAACATTAATCTTTATTTTAAAACATAAAATTGTAACAATCAGCCAGGGTAACTTCTCTTTAGTGTAGTTTTTTAACAGTCCAGATACAAATTTCTATGTTCCTGGGCACAGCGCAAAAAGCATTGTTTTTGCTCTTCTTCTGCCGTGTTAAGTAAGGTTTTGAGTTAGGAATGCATTAGACTGTTTTTAGGACGAATTTATAAACATGATGACGACAACCGAAAACCAAAAATTCTCTCTCTAACGTCTGCTCCAAAACAGCACAAGCTCCATTAAAATGACCAGTATTTTAAGCTTTTGTATCGCAGCACATTATTTGAACTTTATTATTAAGGTTCCAGTCAAAAAGAGAGCAGATGAGACGGCTTTAGCTTGATGTTATCCAGAAGAACTCTCTAGTTTTGGCACTGCAAGAAGCTGTTCTCTATCGTCAAATGAAGCAATAATGGGGCAAACGTTCTTCTTTTGAACTTCGTACATCCAATACGGGTAATAGTTTTCCATCCCAATGGACTGTGACTACGTCAGGTACTTGTTTTGAAAGTCAGTTTTATTGCTTCTGCCCTTGTTATTCTCGTCTGAGTACAAATTCGCTGAATCGAGGATTTGTTAATAGCGAAATCGTCGCTTCTCAGACCAAGCGCTTCTACGAGACCGCATGCAGAAAGTAAATGGAGTCTCTATGCTTAACTGACATCGATCTAAAACTGCGACAAGTTTAGGCGTTATAATAACCTTTCTACCTCTTTTTTAACTTTTTTAGGGCAGGGAACGTCTGGCAAGCTGAGTTCAGTATTCAAAATCTGTTCTTCGTCCGAATCTTCTGGACATTCAAGATATTTGAGCTAGAAGTAGATGCAAAAGCCAAAAACTCTCTTTGTCTCACATTCCTTTCCTCCTCTTCTAATCATCTTTGCATTAGTCTTTCTTCTTTCGCCGCCAATTTTTTGTCCACACCACCTAAGTATTCCGGTCGACCTGGCTCTCTCTGTTTCCTTAAAAATACTTTGTCTTCCTCTATTTTCATTCTTTCAAAAGCATCAGCATGTGCAATATCAAATAAGTTATTAAGGTTAATTTTAAAATTATTTTGTTTATCACTCCGTAATTCCATCGACATCTTTATGCAATTAACAATAGCGCATTAATAGTTAAAAATCACGAATGAAATGACAAATTAAACACGTAGTTACAGTTCGCAGCGCATTACCCGCGCAACTTATATGGAGAAGTTTAAATCGCAAGTCGGCACGGGTTATCGTGTACAAAACGGGCTAATATTTTTTCCTAGACAATATTGGGTTCTTACGAAAGTTTTAAAAAGGTATGCGTAAAAATATATTGAACTTAAAATTTAAGGGACACCCTAACGTACATACATACACAGTAAAAAAAAAAAAGTTTCTCCCTCAAGCACCGCCATTTCGACCGGTTCTGTGCTTCCCGCATCTAGCGGATTCCTGCGGCTTTCACAAGATTATCGGTCCACCTTGTGAGAGGCCTACCAACGCTACGTCTTCTGGTACGCGGTCGCTATTCCAGAACCTTTCGGCCCGATCAACCATCTGCTCTGTTAGCAATGCACGTCACGGTTGGCGCAGTGGTTAAGTGATAGACTGCTGCGCTGCGTGTCGCTGGTTCGATTCCCGCACGGAACAAATATTTGTATGACCTACAAGTAGTTGTTCCGGGTCTGGCTGTTTGTGTATGAGTTTAAATGTTTGTAAACGCACCCACAATACAGGAGTAATGTCTAGAGAGGGGCAACGTTTAAAAAAAAAAAAACCTTGTGCTTGTGTAAGTTTGGCAATTTTTCGGGCTGTGTTAGTTAGGTACCTTGGTTCTCCTGCGGATCTGTTCATTTCTGATTCGATCATGTAGGGAGACACCAAGCATAGCCCTCTCTCTCCATTGCCATTTGGGAGACTTTTAGCCTTCATCAGGCCCATTGTGAGCGACTACATACAAACTGATAAATATGTGTCCTGATTGATCGATATGTATGTTTTACGACTAAACTTCCATATGACCAAATTCACGTAAACTATCAGGGATTACATAATCGCTCGCTATTTGGACAATTCCCCAGACTTAAATATCACTACCGGGAAGTTATGATTGTGTGAATTTACTGATTTTTATTAGATACTAGCTTCTGCCCGCGACTTCGTCGGCCTGAAATTTCTTGTTCCCCCGTTTCCCAATCCGTTCTCGAGATATCATCTAAAAATCCGTTCTGTACAAAATGTATAAGAAAGTGAACTTTCTAAAAATAATATTTTTGTAGCATTTTCGCATGTTTTAATCGTTATTCTGCTATTCGGGGCGGAGACAAATCCAACAAATTTATGATCATAAAAATCGGTCGATCCTTTCTTTAGTAGTAAATGGTGTATTAAGATTTCATAAACATTGGATTTGTTAATATTGAATCACTCATCCACCAGCTTGACTGCACTAAAGTCAAAGTCAAATTTAAAGAATTTATTTCAAATAGGCACCTATATGGCACTCTTGAAGGTCAAAATTTACACGGAAATAAAATTGATTCTAGTTGCCCCTTCCAAAAGATGGTTTTGCATGGAGAAGAATGGGCAAGAAACTCCACCGTTACTCTTTTAAACTGTTCTACAATACTTGGTATACATCAATTATATCATTACATGTGAAGACGTCATATATATGTATACCCAGAATAAATTTACGATACCACAAGAAGTAAAAACCATTAAAAATTAAGAAATGACGGATAAATTAATTGTATTATATACATGGTGCTCACATATTTACAAATATTGTTAGAATAGTTGATTTTACTAAAAATTTTACAAATAAAAAGTATTTAATAATACCTAGCCACAGATTCCTGGAACTCGGATTGGACAGCGTCATGTTCATAACGCACCTTTGAAAACCGATATGAGCTTATCTCCGTTACATCGTCATTGTCTAAGAAGCTGAGCTCCGCAGCATACGCCGTTAGAAAAATTCGTAATTTAACTGACATAGAGACAGCCCGTTTAGTGTACTTTAGTTATTTTCATAGTGTAATGTCGTACGGTATTCTGTTGTGGGGAAATGCCGCCGACATTCAGTCTATCTTTGTTTTGCAGAAAAGAGCTGTTCGATCAATTTATAAATTAAGTTCGAGACACTCTCTCAGAGATAAATTTAAGGAAATTAATGTTATGACTGTGCCTTCTCAGTATATTTTTGAAAATCTTTTATATGCCCATAAAAACATAAAATTGTTTAAAAAATACAGTGATATCCATAATATAAATACTAGGAACAAACACATGTATGTTGTACCTAAAACACGGCTCAAGAAAATAGGTGGTTCGTTCAGATGTCAATGTATACGCTTTTATAATAAACTTCCAAGCCACGTTCAAGATCTAAGCATTAATCAATTCAAATCATTCATTAAACGTAAGTTGTGCCAGAAAGCCTTTTATACCATTCAAGATTATATTGAGGACAAAAAGGCTTGGGATTGAGCTGCTCCAAATTTTATATATTGAAACTTTTTTTTTATTGTGATTGCTTTATACACATTGACATAAATATTTACTTGTGAAGTATAATGTTATTATTTTAATTATTGTGAATGTGAAGACTATGTGGGTCTTTGTTTATTTTTTATTATTTTCCTTCTCAGTATATATATATATTTTTTTCCTGTTCATGGTATGGCAGTTTGAGTAATTTATGCGGCCTGCCCAAATGTCCTTTCTTTGGTATTGTTCGTCGAATCGTTGAGCTCCTTATGTTCTGAGTTGAGCTGCACGATTACTGACAAATGCGTGCACTGAATGGACAGGTCCACTCAATCTGTGTGGTTCTTTCTTCAAAAGACCATTCCAGACACCAGTCTACATGGTCTTCACATGATTTGACCAAGATTATGTCTGGACTTTAAAAGAGACTGTGATCTCTGAGTTTGTTTCGGTCTTTCTTCTCAGAGTAGTCAGATACGAAATGCCGACCTCATCTAGTTTTAAAATATGATTGACGTGTAAAAGTGTTTGTAAAAACCTACTTACAGAAATAAAATCATTTATCATTTATCATTTATCATCGAAGCCCTTTATGTCAAAAGGAATATCAAGTCTCACTCCTAGTATCGGTATGTTGAAATTTAAATTAAAGTACGCGGAAGTGTTATTTCCTAACTTTACAGATAGCATAGGTAATAAATGAGATGACATGAACTTGAAATGAATTTATGTTTTATTGTCTTCGCTTAACACCACTGCTATTCATTTGTAAGAGGATCCATACTTCCATACTATCCATACTTCCATACTATCTATACTTCCATACTAACAATACTTGCATACTATCCATGCTTCCATACCAACCAAACTTCCATACTATCCATGATCCCATACTATCTATACTTGCATACTATCCATACTTCCATACTTCCATACCAACTAAACTTCCATACTATCCATGAATCCATACTATTTATACTTGCATACTATCCATGCTTCCAAACTATCTATACTTGCATACTATCCATGCTTCCATACCTACCAAACTTCCATACTATCCATGATTCCATACTATCTACACTTGCATACTATCCATGCTTCCATACAATCTATACTTGCATACTATCCATGATTCCTTATTATACATACTTGCTTACTATCCATTCTTCCATACCAACCAAACTTCCATACTATCCATGATTCCATACTATCTGTACTTGCATACTATCCATGCTTCCATACCAACCAAACTTCCATACTATCCATGATTCCATACTATCTATACTTGCATACTATCCATGCTTCTATACTATCTATACTTGCATACTATCCATGATTCCATACTATCCATACTTGCATACTATCCATACTTCCATACCAACCAAACTTCCATACTATCCATGAATTCATACTATTTATACTTGCATACTATCCATGCTTCCATACTATCTATACTTGCATACTATCCATGCTTCCATACCAACTAAACTTCCAAATTACCCATGATTCCATACCAACCAAACTTCCATATTACCCATGATTCCACACTATTTATAGTTGCATACTATCCATGCTTCCATAATATCCCTACTTGCATACTATCCATTCTTCCATACTATCCATGATTCCATACTATCTATACTTGCATACTATCCATGCTTCCATACCAACCAAACTTCCATACTATCCATGATTCCATACTATCTATACTTGCATACTATCCATGCTTCTATACTATCTATACTTGCATACTATCCATGATTCCATACAATCCATACTTGCATACTATCCATACTTCCATACCAACCAAACTTCCATACTATCCATGAATTCATACTATTTATACTTGCATACTATCCATGCTTCCATACCAACCAAACTTCCATATTACCCATGACTCCACACTATTTATAGTTGCATACTATCCATGCTTCCATAATATCCCTACTTGCATTCTATCCATTCTTCCATACTATCCATACTTCCATACATCCATACTATCCATACTTCCATAGTATCTATACTTGCATACTTTCTATACTTCCATATTATCCATACTTGCATACTATCCATACTTCCATACTATCCATACTTGCGTACTATCCATACTTCCTTACTATCCACAGACACATAAACTCATTAAAATACATACGGTAACTGTTTTTAGAAAATACTGTTATTACGAGTAGGGTCCCGTACGTCTGAATAAAAAAAACTTACCCTTAAAGGATAAACTTAAATAATAAATAAAAAATAAAAAATTTTTTTTTTTTTTTTTTTTTTTTTTAAATAATAAATTCTTTATTTCACCAAAAAGCCATGACATAACAATATCCAAAGACTTTAGAGCATATAGGGCATAAGCCTTATATGTATGCTCTATTGTCTAAAAGTATTGTTTATAGAGTATTAAAATTATTGTGACCTAGTTATAAAACTAGGTCACAATAATTTTAATACTCTATAAACAATAATTTTTATTACTCCTTCTCTACGAAAAGAACTTACCCTTAAAGGATAAAGTTTAAATATTAAATTGTTTATTTCACCAAAAAGCCAAGACATTACAATAACCAAAGACTTTAGAGCATATAGGGCTTGCATATGCCCTATATGCTCTAAAGTCTTTTAAAGTCTAAAGAGTATTAATTTTTTTTAATACTCTGGACTCCTCTACGGATCACTCGTGTGTCTGTCTGTCCGTCTGTCAGAACCAATTTGCTTCAAATCTACTGGATATACATGAATTTCTGCGACCCAAACACAGATGTGTAAATAAATAAATTTTGAATATACCTTTGAGGGAAAAATGTGAAAATTAAACAAAAATGTTGTACGTACTGTACCGTGTGTCATGTCAAATGAAAGGGCTTGTTGTTAGGGTCTCAAATACACATTTTTTAAATGTCAAAATAAGTAGATTTAAATTTATTTAAGAAAATAGACAAAACTACTAAGCCACCATTTTTGAAAAAAATACAAAAAAGTTCTTTATCATAGATTTCAGAAAAAGCTATAAGAAGTCTATGGTATTCAAATAACATGGTAACTCTCTAAATATAGTGCGTTAAAACTTACATTTGCAGTTGTTGTTGTTGTAGGTATGGGAGAACATGTTTTTCAACTACAAGGTTAAGTTTGTCCTTCAGTCCGGAATTGGAAATGTGCAGCCGGTATCAGTTGAGTGACGCCGCGGGCAGCCAGGCACAGCTTTGAGACGGAACCCTCAGGGCGCGAGTTCTACTCGCATTCGTCCTGTTTTTTTACTGTACATAGGTACATACGCATTAAACAAAGTGATTCGATATAAGTCGAGAATGACATTCAACTTGCTGTAAGGAGACTGAAAGTAACGGGATTATTCCAAATATTTACTTCAATGAACAATACAAAAAACTCAAATAATTTATTTCAATTAAACCATTTACAGGCACGTTTGAATTGTCATGGAGTCGGTTAGTAAGAAAAATGAAGCTACATGCCCATTCCAAAACGTAGTAGGTACCTATGGAGAAGAACGGGCAAGAAACTCCATGGACACTCTTTTAAATTAAATTGTTACAAAAATATTAGTTACATCTATAATGTTGAATTTATAACTAAATGTGAGAACGATGTAAAAATAAAAAATAAAAACTTACACGTTAAAAGCGTCCAGAGTAGGTACAACAAATAGAAACAAAATAATGCAATAAAAGTATTGAGTATTGAGTATTAAAATAATTAATATAACCCGTGGCAGCTAAGAGATGACCAGTCCCAACTGACGGCGAACGCTCACGAACATGACGCATGGATTAGCACCATTCAGCTCAACCATTTTGATAAATACAATACAATTATTTTAATAAATAATTTTAAAGTAAAACTAATGATAAGTTAGCATTTTGAGGTATCAGCTTACTTCGCTTGAAATGTAAGATACACGTAAATAACGGAACAATGCCGTAACAACTATTCAGCGGTATATAGTTAACCGCAAACCTAATGCCTTGAAATTCCAACAAAACTATTATACCGTCTAATTTGGTTTGTGTTCTGACACCAGTAAATACCAAATTTGACAGTTGAAGTTTAATTACTTTTGGTTTTAGACTAAATAAATTTTCAACCTTATCTAGTCTCGACAAAACATTGTTATCATTTTCAAACGAAAATTTCTTTGCTAGAATAGATACAAAAATTCAACTATTAAAAACGCAATGCTCGTAGAACTTCATTGCGAGACTCTAATATTTTAATTTTGTTGGAAAGTTTCTTCAGCTCAGCAATTAGACAATTCGTATTATTAAAATTTCAGTAGCGATTCAAGTCGGCGGCAAGCGGAATACATCTCTGGCTAACTTTCTTAAGGATAGAAGGTAATATATGTAAATTAGTGTAACTTTATTCCCTTAGAGCTATTAGGGTGACTTTGACCGTTTGATAAGTGGGGAGTGAGCGAAACTTTTCATTGGATTAGGTCTTCAAAGAATATGCAGATGCCTTTAATATGATTAGGTTTACGTTTTAAAATTTCGCCTTCGCAAAGGAACTTGGTACAAAGTTCTCGATGAAGGACGGATACAGTTTTGTAATTGAGTTCAGCCTTTGTGGTGAGGAATGAATATTTTGCACTCGATGCGCCATGGTCTGCTAGTAACACGGTACTCGTCTTGGAGATTATATTGACAACGCTGGTATCCTGCATTATGGTACAAGATTTAAAGAAAATAAGCATTTTCTTACATGCTTGGTTTGTTAGCGAGCGAGAGGTCGTTAGCCCTATCTCAATGGCGTGCTGGCAGTTTTGATATGAATCTAGGTTCTAGAGTGACGTTCGAGTGACGCCTGATCAAGTACCTGAGCCTGTTTGAAACCAGAGGAAAGAGTTGGCTGATTTCTTGCAGAAGAGACAGATCGAGCAAAAGCGTCTTCACAAGCCCCTGAAAAACTCTCGCCAGAACTGGTAGCTGTTCGAAAAAGTGGATTGAACTGAAGAAATTGATGAGAATGACGAATACGAAGATGAGGACGAGGAGAGCTACAACTACTACACAGCTTCTGTGCCAAATAACAATAAAACTATTTATTATAAAATTATTTTAAAAAAATGTCATAAATCCTTACATTAATTAAGACCTTTCATTTGATGTATGACACGGTGCAGTTCGCAAAACTTTTTTTAATTTTCTAATTTGCACCCCAAATGTGACCCCATAATTAAAATTCACCCATTTACGTTGAACGTCCGTATTTGGGTCACAGAAGTTCATATTTGTACCAAATTTCAACTTATTTATTTAATAATTTGGCACACAAATGTATAGAGGCGGTCTTATTTTCTACCAGTCAACCTTTGGGTGATGCAGAGACAAACAATGGTAGGTGCAATTACAAAAATAGGGGAATACATTTTATTTAAATATAAGGATATATATATATATATACCTGTAAATAACATATAAAATAAATACACGAAAACACTTAAACAAATAAGACAAACAATGGGATAAAATTACCGTTGTTATGATACTGCCAGCTTCTTACGAATGTGCTTGCGAACTTTAACTTTCAAGGATAATCGGTTGGTTGCCATCCTGATTTCCTGGGGGAGCGCATTCCACAGAGAGATAGACTGAACAAAGAAGCAAGAGTGAATGAAGTCAGTGCGGTGAGTGGGACGTTGAAGAAGACGATTGTGTGATGAACGTAGATTTCTATTGTGATTGGCGCAAATGTACTGAAAGTGGGGGGCTAGATAACTAGGGTAAGAGGGAGTCAAGAAACGAAAACAAGGTGGTCAGCGCTCTTTGCTCTCTGCGCTGGCGAATGGGCAACCACTTTAGAAGCGACCGATGCGCAGAGAAATGATCATATTTACGCAGATTGAAAACTAATCGAATGCAGTAATTGAGAAGACGGTCAAGTTTGTCGAGGAGATCTGCATTCAGGTCATAGTAGCACACATCACCATAATCGATGATAGGGAAAATCAAGGACTTCACAAGCATTGCTTTGGTACTTGATGGTAATATTTTTTTCAGTCGGTGTAGAGCCCGCAGCGTTCCAGTGACTTTCTGGCTGACCCTTGCGACTTGAGTACGCCAGTTCAGGGTACAATAGATGTGCAAGTCCAGGTCCTTCAAGGTCAAAGTCAGTGCTAAATAGTAGGCGTCAATATGTGCTAACCCCTCAAGTTTTAAAATGTTACACTGCTACAATATTGAATTCGTCACGAATAATCTAAAGAATACTTCAAAAAGAGTTTACTATTTCGACTTGGATTCGAACCATCGCATTACCGAATGTCGTCATACTCATACCGGCAGTTTGTCACACTAGCCAGCGAGCCCATGAGAATTGCGATGAAATTGTTATGCACTATCATCCAAGTAGTTTATCTTTAGGTCTCTGTCTAATCGATAGATGTTATCATTTGAGGCTATCCATTAATTTTATTTACTTACGTTTTATTTATAAAATTAATCCATACCTTCAAATTATAACTCCAACGTTGTATAGGGACTTGTTTGTGTCAGTTGGCAAAATATGTAATGACTAATGATAACTATAAATTATCAAATCTTTTCCAATAAAAAAAAACAAACAGAACTTTTACAAAAAGAAAAAAATATATATAAAAGAAAATATAAATAAAAAGATTGTAAAGATAATATAAATTATTATCTTTACAATATATATATTTTAGTAAAATAAGATCAAAATTTTGTTAAATAATAGAAATAATAAATATTATTTATTTTTATTGATTTTTAAATTCTTTCTATATATTACTAAAATAAAATAGAAAAATACTGTTTATAAAAAAATGCATATTGCATGGCAGAACACACATGTTAAGCGTAGGTTTCGAACCTCCAATATTATGCAAGGCAAGCGGTCTTGAAACCTCCGGACTTCTTAAACGTTGTGTATGATTTTATAAATGTTAACCTTATTATTGCTTGTCATTATATGCATTAATAAAAGTATGAACTTTTTATTGAATAAAAACAATATTTAAAACAGAAAATACTTATTTATTCACTAAAACAATACATTAATTATAATAACATTGGTTTTTGTATTTTTGAAAAATACAAAAACCAACTTGGGCCTATCACGGATTTGAACCCACGTCTTTTAGGGGGGTAAGGACTTAATGGAGCTGTGTGTACCCTTAAAGAGAACTGGTGGCAAAGTTGAAGCATCTACCTTACCAATACTACGAGGACTCCCAATGATTATCACCTGACACTTATTAGGGTTTACTGCAACACCAAATCTATCAGACCAGGTTTTAATAGCTGTCAAGTCCTTATTTAACTTGTCAA
This sequence comes from Dryobota labecula, assembly GCA_947523025.1. NCBI lineage: Eukaryota > Metazoa > Arthropoda > Insecta > Lepidoptera > Noctuidae > Dryobota > Dryobota labecula. The sequence goes on along the minus strand of OX383287.1, from coordinate 25,422,973 downwards.
TAGCGTCAGGTATCCTAATCGGCCCCGTAAATTCGTTTCGGACAAAGAGATTTAAGATACAATTGTTATGTATAATTTAATGTCTTTGGTTTCGGAGATTCGGGTCAATTTTCATCTATTTTCTTAAATAACTTTTCTACACACTGTGTCTACATTTCTTATCCAACTTTCCTCTCGCAGGTCTGCTGGAAGAAATTTCATTTGAAATAAGCAGTACCTTTGTGCTCTTTTATGTTAATATATTGTCCTGTCAACTATTTCGTGTGTACATAAATAAATAAATAATAACTTTAAACGTATTTGTTTTAAAATTATAAAAATTAAAAAAAACTGAAATCCTTTCATTTGATATGTCACACGGTACAGTTTACAAAACTTATATATTTTTTTTTACTAATTTGCCCCCAAAAGTGACCCCATATTCAAAATTCATTTATTTACGTTACACTTCCGTGTTACGGTCATAGAATTTCTTATGTGTACCAAATTTCAACTTAATCGGCCCAGTAGATTCGGAGCAAATCGGCTGTGACAGAGGGACGGACAGACAGAGAGACAGACACACGAGTGATCCTATAAGGGTTCCGTTTTTTCCTTAAAACTATTTTTTGTACATTTTTTAGGGTTCCGTACCTAACCCTAAAAAATTAACAAAAAATAAAAATAATTTTAGTTATAGGTAAATAACCCTCACTCACATATGGGCCAGTAGGTTAAATATCATCAAAGCAGTTACTGAAGCGATAATTTGAGATAAACAGTACCTAAAGCTTAGTGTAAGGTTTTGACTGCCAGACTACAGACACAATAGAAAAACTATTATTAGCGGTCACCGGTGACCGCGGTGGCAGTCAATGTGTTAAGAAAAAAATAGGTTTTATAAAAATAGTCAAGATGGACAGTGTTATAGACGATACTAGTGTACAACAAAATAATGATAATTAATTAAAACTATTTATATTATACTAGCTTTTGCCCGCGGCTTCTCCCGCGTGGATGTTGGTTATCGCGTAAAAAAGTAGCCTATGTCCTTCTCCATATTCCAGGCTATATCTCTGCCAAATTTCATGACGATAGGTTCAGCGGTTTAGGCGTGAAAACGTAACATACAGACAGACAGACAGACAGACAGATGGACAGACAGACAGAGTTACTTTCACATTTATAATATTAGTATGGAAGTATGGACATGTATGGTATGCATTTTCATACATAAATTTTTAATGAAAACACATTGTTCTAGTTTTTTTTATAAGGTACTAGCTTGTGGATGTCGGTTATCGCTTAAAAAAAGTAACCTATGTCCTTCTCCATATCCCAGGCTATATCTCTGCCAAATTTCATGACGATGGGTTCAGCGGTTTAAGCGTAAAACCGTAACAGACAGACAGACAGTTACTTACACATTTATAACATCAATAAGTATAGTAAAGTATGGATCAAGGAGCAGACACATCTTTTTTAAATAATCCCTTGTAATAAAATACTATTTTACGTAGGCACAGTAATGTATCAGCAAATATTTATTTATGAGCATAGTAAAATAACAGTCTATTAATAAAATAGACCATTAAAAACATCGAGTGGAATGAGTCATTACTCAGAAAGCCTTTTCCAAAGAATTCACAATAGTTGAGCGAGTAGAATAAAAACGAAATGTAATACTAAATGGATTTTAATTACTGTCGTTGAGTTTATAGTAAAGTACCATTTATCGAAATTGATGTTAAAGTCATTATAATGTAATAATTTATTCAAGTCGGCGAAAACAAACATAACCATCAACTAAAGTAATGATTACTAAACAATCTACTCCCTTTAGTCGGAGTGGTCAGGAGTCAATAGTTAAGGTTGGCCGAGTTTATTAAACCCAGAAAAACATAACGATGACTAATAACACAATAATATTATCTAGCGCGGAGCGGGAGGGCATGTCAGACTTACTGACTAAAACCCACCTGAGTTCCTTCAGTTGCCTGTGTGCCAGAAACCCGCAACCCTGACAGGCACCGGTCCTAGCGGACCCCGTCACTGCGTGCTGACATCTTTATGAGGCGCGCGTGGAACACAATGCGCCGTCGACCCGGGTCTGGTCCTTACCGGACGGCGAGCTGCCCATTGCTCGCCGTCCGCAAGCCCGCGCCTACGATGGCCGGGAATCGGCTATCGATTCCCGTCGCCTAAGGTGTCTCCTGCTTACCCCCTAATAACACGAAATTTCACATTTCAACTCGAAGGCTTTTGAAGGAAATTCGCAATCCATTACTTCATAGTTATTTAAAAAAATCGTCTGCTCGACAACGAAAATAACGTAACGCAACGCCTCTTTATTCCTTATTTTTATTATTTACAAAGTTTAACTAAAAAAAGGAAATTATAAATATAATTCAGGTTATTAATTTAGGACCTCTCCTTGGCTAAAGATCTCCTCCCTTTCTTGCCGCTCTTTTCTGTCCTGTGCTGCTTGCTGCAGGCCAATTCTGGCCCCCTACTTTTTAGATCTAGTCGACCCATCTTTCTCGGGCCCGTCCTTGTTTTCATTTTCTTTTGGGCCTGCCCACATGGTGGTCCTTTCACTCCATTTATAGGGTTCCGTGATAAACAAGGAACCTCTATAGTTTCGCCATGTCTGTCTGTCTGTCTGTCTGTGTGTTTGTCCGCGGCTTAGCTCAGAGACTCTTTATACTAAAAAGCTGTAATTTTGTACGGGTATTCATATTAATTACGCCAACGAAGTGGTTAAAAAAAACTGGTAAAATATAATTTATTTAGGGTACCTCCCGTACACGTAAGGTAGGGATGATATTTTTATCCCATAGTGTGGGGTATCGTTGGATAGGCCGTTTAAAAATATTACGGGTTTGTGAAAACCATGTTTCGCTTCAGGGATCCGTTTGCGTAATATTAAGCTTTAAAGTGCTAATTTTTGTTAGATTCAAGTGCCCAATGCTTTTTTTTGTTAAAGTTCCATGTTTGGCAGGCGTACGTAAGACATGGTAGTATACAGGAGTCCATAACTTTCTTTTTCAGATGTAGTGGCAGTTTTGCTTTTAGGACTTCTTTGTGGCCCCAGAACTTATTCCACGTCATGGACACTGGCCTACTGATTTCGTCTTCGTTTCTTGAGGGTATGATTTTTTTTTTTTTTTAACTAGGGCATTTCAGTGTTGACTTTTAGAGATCGTGACTCCTTAACCGGACTTTCCTGTGGTTGCACCTAAAAACTTAAAGCCTCCAGCCAGGGCATTGAAAAAAGTTAGTTTAACCTCGTCTACATACGTATTCAAAAATGGAATCATTTACTGTTATGGGATACTTAATGCTGTTTGAAGTTATGTAGCAGTGTGTGGCAGAGATGTAGGTTAGGTATATTGTGTAGAAGGTAGGTATTGCACATTTATTACGACTTTTGTCTGAAAGAATAAATTTACATATTTATCCAGTTTCTTTTTACCTTGTTGCACTTTGCAAACAGTTCGATGATCTTTGAGATTACATTACGTATACGAATGCTTTTTTTTTTTTCAATTTATTCTTATTCGGTTCCAGTATTTAAACATGAGCGCAGTGCAAACAAAGATAATCCAATGCTGTGTTAAATTATGAGGTATCGTAAGGTGTTTTAAACGTACCTAACTCTGTGGATACAGAATTGTCAAAATATTGCTAAAAAAATAACGTTCAACGTTGAACTGTCGCCATAGGTATTTGAAAAAGAAGAAGTGTGGCACCTGTCATAATGATAAAGAAAATAAAGAAAAAAGAAATACTTTTATGCAGCAGTAGACACAACTGGGTGGCCCATCACTTCACTAATAAATACAGGGTGTTTCCCTAAACAGGATATTAACAATTTCGAATATTAAAAATAACACACAGGGCTGCCCAACGCCATTTATAACCAAAGTAATACGAGTCATATTAATGTACCTACTAATAATTTATTAGTCATGCGGGTGTGTTCCGTCAAAAGCGTCGATCTCCCTCGGGACTTGTGACTCCTTCGTAATTATTTAGATGTACTGTATAACGCAAGTCTACTTGCATTTTTTGTCTCGATAACACCATATATACAATTTTATCTAACTCTCGAGAGTCGTTCTGTGAATTTTATAGATGTGAGCATATAACAAGAATATGTGTGTAGAAAGATGTAATAGTTATTTTTTATTTTCTTTATTAGATTTTTGTGTGGTGTGGCATAAACTGTAATTCTTTTTTTTTTTTTTTTTGTAATACTAAACTTTCACGTGTGATATTAGCCTAAGATAATTACTAAAATTTTGATGCTATTTATATATATATACAGCGTGTTACGGAAAGAGTGTATCCACACAAACGGGGTGAAGAGTGTATCTGGTTCAGAATCTCTGTACATTTCAGCTCAAAAGCACTAACTAGAAAATGCTTAATATTTTATTTTATTAAATATAAATCATAAAAAACGTGTTACCGCCGTTTCTTTGTGTGTAGTTTATTGACACCGATCAGCTGACTTGGTCTAGTGATGTGTAGAATTAAATTGGAAACATTTGATTTTTAGTTAAATGTTTCTTAACATTTTATTTATGTATTTATATGTATTAAAAAATATTGCCCTGTAGTTTGTTATCACCAAAAGAATCCGTGCCTTTGGTATGTATGTATATACCCTTTCCGTAACACGCTGTATATTATACAAAGTATGTATCTACCTATGTCCTTTATAGACTTTGAAACTACTGAACGGATTCTGAAAATTCTTTTTTCATTTTATAGCTTTATTCACGAGGAAGGTTATAGGCTATTTTACATCACGCTATAACCCTTAGGAGCCGGGAAAAATTACTTATAAACTTATAAAGCCGGGTATCCGCTAATATTAGCTTACAAACGAAATAGGTTTAGCATTTTAATTTCGAAATATTACAGAACTAAATTTAAAATCGTACGAACATAATATTTAATGTAAATATTACTATTTGGCAACACCGTCACAGGGTACTGGCATTGCACTGACGTGTCCAAGCTGTAATAATCCATATCTATTATCTATTCTAAGGGAAACATTATTAATTGAATTAAGCCCTGACTGTGTTGCCGGTTTCAGCACGTAATGAAATTAGCATTTAATATTAATTCGACAAAGGCGTAGACGTATCAAATATTTGATGCTAATATAATTTTGTTGAGCTAGTAAATTATTATCAACGTGTCCGGTTTTTTGCACAGACTTTATTCTTATTTTATATCGGTTCTCGGTGATAGCCATTTAATTTTAGTAATGTTTTGTTTAATGGGGTGAAGTGTCTGTTAATTAGGTGTAGTATTTGGAACCAGTATGGGTTTTTATATGTGTATAATAATACCAGCCTATAACTGTCCCACTGCTGGGCAAAGGCCTCTTCTCATACAGAGAAGGCACGAGCATTGATCACCACGCTTGCTCAAGACGGGTTGGCCATTTCAGACTTATATTAACTATAAGTCCAGGTTTCCTCACGATGTTTTTCCTTCACCGATGTCAGTAATGTCCAGGATAAACTCAGAAAGTACATATGAATTGAAAAAGTCACATTGGTACTTGCCCAGATTTGAACCCACAACCTCATGCATGAGAGGCGAGGCCTTAACCAACGGGCCATCATGACACTATGATGATGATAATATAGTATGATCGTGGTAATATAGGTACACGCGTTTTATAGTTCTTGTCATAGAATAGAACTCTACTCTAGAGAACTAGAAATAAACTCTTTATAACTCTCTATTTCACACACGGCTACATAATTATCAAGCTATACATTTCCAGTATAAGCTAATCTAGCATTGTTTAGTATTTCTGTACAATAAGGGATCAGCTGATACTTGAAATGTATAGCTTGATATGTAGCCGTGTGTATAACATATAAATTACAGATATAAATGTATAAATTTGACATAGGATGACACAATTGGCGGTCCTTTCGCTCAAGGCGATCTTTTACAGAAAAACTTTGGATGGAGTAATGGGAACAAAAAGAGACTATACTGTAGTTAAAACATTTCAATCGCGTCTCTTTCGATTCAGTTTTAATTAAGTTAAAATATTGAATAAGGGCCAATCCAAGTCGGACGACGGACGTTGCGGTGTAAATGCGAGTAACACCGTAATATTTAATAGGCATCACTATGTCTTACGAAAGTAATAATAGAATAGTTAAAACCAGCCATGTGCGCGTCGGACTCGCACACGATGGGTGACTCGCACACGATGGGTTCCATTCCATTGTAAAATATTTAGCAAAACACCCCGAAAAAACACGTTTAGTTGTATACCTCTTTAAACTTTTACTGTATTTTCTTTTTATCATTTGTTGTTTACAGCGGTAATAGAAATAAACAATTTGAGAAAATTTCAACTGTCTACCTATTACGGTTAATGAGATACAGCCTGCTGACAGACAGAAAGTCGGACAAACAGCGGAGGCTTAGTAATAGAGTTCCAATTGGCACCATTTAAGTACTAAAATGGTCTATTGTTTTGCACGCCTCACAACGCTCGAGCGTGTCAGTGTGCTCTACTCTTGATATGCCACCATATGACAATTTTCCAACATATAATGATTCATACAGCCTAAGTAAGACATTAAATCCATACAAAATGAAATGTTTTCACAATAAGAGGTATGAAATTATAATGCGAATGTATTTTTTATTAATTTACTTTAGTATATACAACAAAAATTGTAATTAAAAAAATATATGCACCGCCGTCCGTTGGTATGTCCGTTAATGAATTTTCACGTTTAAGAAAAATATACGCAATGGGTTAAAATAAATCCTTTTGAATAAGTTTCCATTCATCCTTAGGCCCCTCGCCCACGGCGACTTTTTGTAGCGATGCTGTCGCGCGTCCGCATCGATACAGTCGCGAAGCGGTCGCTAGCTGTGTGCCCTCGCCCACGGGCCCAGATTCAGTCGCGATGCAAACGCGATGCTGTCGCGCTTCTGTTGCGATGCAAACGCGATTGAGTAACGGCACAAAAATGCCACAGTTGCAATGATGCTCGGTTCTCCACTCACGCGCTCCGTTCTCTCCCCGATGTGATCCGGCACGGTCGCGCGTTTGCATCGATACAGTCACGATGCTATAGCGCGTTAGTAGCGCGTTGGCATCGCTTCTGTAGCACGTTGCAAATGCGACTAACACGCGTTAGTAGCGATGCTGTTGCGTGTTTACGAAGCGCGCGACAGCATCGCTACAAAAAGTCGCCGTGGGCGAGCGGCCTTAGGATGAACCCTATTACTTGTTACGAGTATTATCGAACTCATAACTGTTTAAAATAATAAAATAAATAGAGCATAACTCACGCTTTCGCTCTTAAGGCATGCGAAAATTTCGTAACAATATTTTTTCTTTTTTTTTTTAAGTGTACTTCCTTTAGTTTTTACATTACATTAAAAGCGTTTGAGGCGTGCACTTTTGAATTTTCCAAATTATATATTAGTTTATTAAGTTAAATTAGTGAAACCGTAAATTACGTTTTATTTCATAGTGTTGTACAAATTTTAGCTACTTTATTATTATCAGCACGTTAATAAAGAAACACTAATCCCGAATGGTATGTAGGTAAGTATTCTAAGTAGATTAAATATTAAATACTTACCTACATACAGGTAAGTATTTAATATTTAATCTACTTAGCTTTCAGACTAAGTGATAATGACCCTCTTACACGACTTTATTGCAGCTAGTATTGACTAAGAGCAATGTAAGCTGTCTTGATCTCTAAAATTATTAGCTTTATGTGTCTTTGCTGTAGCTCCAAGAAAATAATACGTTGTGATTAGGTATGTTGAACCATTATCAGATCAATGGCTCATTTTCATGTGTCGTAAGCTCGGTTGATATACAGCATGCGGGGACACCCCGCAGTCGTGGTAATGACAAATCAAAGTCATCAGTCAGTAAAAAGCGTGCGGAGTGTAGCATTGTGGTTCCTAAAAACGAATTAGTCGAGTGATGTAATAATAACGAATACTTACTAAAGCACACCTCTATAAAAAACACAGTACGACACTAGCTGCGATAAGAGAATCGGCCATTTCTACATCCGCTTGCAAACTAGCTAGTACTGAACTAGTTATTACCTCAGCCTTAACATTCTACGTACCCCAACCTAGGGTAAGTTCATCATTATTTTACCAGATCCTCCTTGATGTAATCTGCTGAGATCCATTGTATTTTTGTGTTATGCTCGCCTGTCACGTACATAACCTATATTTCACCTATCATGGTACCAGGCTGTCATTGTAATCTATCTGCCTGTAAGCCGCATCCACACCCAATGAAGTTAACCAATGAAAACCAACCAAAGCAACTGCCATAATACGGTGCTGGTTCTCCGTATACCGCAGTCGTTCCCTGTCGACTAATGAAAACGGTTTCCCGAATACGGTCCTTATGGCATGCTTTACAGAAATCTCCAGCACCCCGCAAGCGAGGCCTATCTACTAATAAAAATGAGCCTTAACTTAAGCTCAATTTACATGGTGTAAGTTTTTTGCATGTGGCAAATAATACAACTGAAATTACTTGCATCTATAGAGGTATGAGGAACAGGGTGAGGATCCACTGACTAGACGGGTATCGTGTCTGGTGGGCAACTGCCCGATGGTTGATGACGGGATGTTATAAATATGCTAGTCTCGCGGTAAACTCTGATTGCGCGATGCAAGGTTTGTGACGTCAGGTCTTTGATGCGTAGTTCGCATGTGGCGATGTATATTATAATAATATATTAATAATACTACACATCTCCTAGACACTTTTTAGGCAGTGCAACTTTTATTCACAGATAATGAAATCGTAGGCTTTAATGTAGCATCTTTCATTTGAGCTGACGATCGTGTATTCCATAATTATTATAATTTACCGTCCAGATGAAAATAAATCCGGGTATTATAAGATACTTAGATAAAGAAAGGTAGTGGGCACTTAGTTTAAACATAACGTCTTTAGGAATACCTAAAAATAATAGGTTCCTTTATAATGTAGCATCAAAGCTTCTAGAGAAAGTAGTGTAACCTTTGAGATTTTCCTTCACTGTCTGTCTAGCCTTTTACCGACTATGTGGGGTCAGCTTCCAGACTAACCAAATGCAGCTAAATACCAGTATTTATACATTTTTTTGGTGGTTCAGTATCTGTAATAGAACACATTTTCATTATTTGTTCAACACCTTTTTTTATATATTTCTTGAAATCAGCAAAATATGGATACAATCTATTCGTAATAAATATCAATGAGCGAGTTCACAGCTGATAGGTACCTACTACTGCGTTCCGCTTCACTGACCGCGCGTTGCGCGACGAGTATCCATTATACCAGTTTCAAAATAAACATCTTTCGTTAACGATAACTTCATTTTTTGTACTAAGACATATCAAAATTTAGAAATAGGTGTATAATAAAACACGTTTAAGTTTAATTTGTCAAAATTTGCGCATTGATTAAAAACTTTTTCTGTATATAAATATAAATAAATAAATGTCTCATTAGCAGCCCCCTATTACATGGCAGTTAAACTTATCTAGCGAAATGTGAGTGTGCTATAGGTACAACTCTGCCCAACCCTTCGGGGAAACAAGGAGCGATGTTATGTAAATATTAATAAATATTTCACTAGTAAAAGTTGCTATCTTTCAGTTCTTGGGTTGTGGATTAAATACAAAGGATACTTTTTATCCAGGTAGAAGTTAATTTCCGACATCCACGCGGGCGAAGCCACTGGCAAAAGCTAGTACAGGAATAAGTCCAAGTATGTTTTCGGAATAATTCCGAATGTAGTGGCAACGTTTAAAAATATAGTAGTACTCGTAGGTGCTGTCACGTTTGCAATTGACTTGCAAATATATGCAGACTAGGCAAAACAATAAAGCATTCGTTTGTATTGTCTGAAACTGGATGGCCGCTTATCTAGGCGGAAAGGAAAATACAGAACGTATCCGCTGCTCATCATTTAGAACAAATGCATGTAAGCAAAATTCTGAATGGGTTCGTTATAAAGTGGTGGAAGCCTTTTTTTTACCTTTTTGTCAGCACTTTTTTTATGAAATGTCAGGTTTTGGTTAATCGACAATAATGTGGACATATAAAGACCATAATTATTTCTCTTATTTCTCAGGGAACAAGAAATTTCTCGCGACTTCGTCCGCGTGAAATTTCTTCCCCGACCCACTACGTTGCAACGCATCGCCTGCCTGCGCTACTTTTTGCTTGGCTCCTAAGGGTCCTAGCGTGATGTTAAGGTTCCAGAGATTAGCGCGTTCAAACAAACAAAAAAAACAAACTCTTCAGCTTTATTTTTTTGTATATAATATAGATTAAGCTGGGTTTTTCCTTGCAGGACAAAGGCCTGCCTACTATCCTTCCACTCCTCTCTATCTACGAGTATACTCCATTTATTATAACATTAGACAAATAACTGTTCTCACAGTTTCGTTATTTCGATGTAAACGTTTAATAAACTCCGTTATTTCACGATAAATACAAAGCACTGTAATCTATTTACCATTTACATTAAAAAAATAACTCTAAAGTGCAGTAATTTCAACAATATTACACAATAACTGTCGTTATTTAGCCGTTATTTGTCTAATGCTATAAGTAAATGGAGTATAAGGCGATTTGAGTCGAGGATTGTCAAAAATACCATAATTTTCAAACAAAAACAATTTAATAAGACCACATCAACTTTCTTAAAATTCTAAAGTCAGCGGTAAAAGCATACTCCGAATATCTTTGCAAAAAGATGTCTTTTATTATAAAGTACAGAAACTGGAAAAAGGTGTTACATTTTGATGCATCAAAGAGTACGAATGACGATGAAAAAGAAAAAAGGCATGAAAAGAGAAAGAAGTGTCTGTCTACGTAGAAATTTAAAAGAGAAAAGATAGGTCAATGTACATAGGTTTTGACGATGTAGGCGGTTAAAATCAGCGGTGTTAAAGAAAATAACTCAACATTTTCAGTTTTGATAACAAGCTAAAAATAGCTTTTGTTGTTTTTCATTTAAATTCATTTACAAATTGTGTATTTTTAATTTGTTCGTATTTGTTTCTGAAATAACTAATTATTGAAAAATAATAAATAATTATGTGTTTTTTTTTTTACTTACTCAATATACTAGCTCAATATACTGAACAATATTTAGATACAACTAACGATAGAAGGCACTTTATTATAATTATTATTATAAAATATTTTTAATAATTTTAAAGGTCTGTATAAATTCTTGAAATCAGCGTTCTTTATTCAAAGGGCCTTGAAGAATTCCAGCACATGAAGTCACTAGAAGTTTTCCATGAAAATACAAACGTTTTTATCGATTCTGCAAATTGCTTCGTAAACTGTTCGACATTACTCCTTTCGATGTAAGAGGTCAAACCTATAGCTAGAACATGTGTATCGGAAAGGTGTGGTCATATTTGGGGGTATGGTACAGACCATCATACTGAACAACTTTCTCCATGACTCTTTCTTATTTAATAACTACTCTAATTAATGATGTTCCAATAAAATAACAAATATTAATGATATATATATATTTTTTTTATATTCATTTACAAAAAATTCTTTGATTCTCCTTGAAAATACACCATGCTGTTTATATTTAATTCAATTAGTAATTTGCATCGATGGGCTGTCTGACATGCGCCGGCGTCGTTTTTGTACTTTTTTCGTTATTATTTACGATATACCCACGATGTTTTATAAACTATGTTTTAATCGTAAATAATGATATTTCGTTAGTACCTACCTATTAAGATTGCTTAAAAGTGTTTCAACATCCAGATAAACTTATTGAGGTTTTTGTGATGTTTCTGTTTATATTTTGTTTTAATCCTTATTTAATAAACAATAAAAATGAGACCAATATTGTAATCGCGAAAAAAATATAAATTGTCCCATACAAAACTTCAGTACCTTTTGGCTGATAATTTTTTAGATATTAAGATTTTGGTCCCATAGAGAAAGTTATTTTGTTGGCTTGTTTTCACTAGTTCGATTCATTGGGGCACCTTGGATAGGTTAGGTTCGATGGGGATGGCGGGGTCTAGTGAGCGAGCGAACAAAGCCCCGTCATCCTCTTCGTGGTTATTTTTTTTTAAACCATCCAGAAGTAGGACAAGTCCAGAAGTAGGAAAACGACTAGCCTTATTATTGCTTGGAAACAAATTTAAGTACAGTGCTTCGATTCATTAGTTCGACGATCGAACTAATGAATCGAACTAGTGAGAACAAACGGTTCAATTTGATGATCTGTACCGCACCCTTAAATTTGACCACACCTTTCTGATACATTACATGTATGCTGTATAGGTTTGACTTCTTACTTCAAAAGTAACGGAATAACATTATTGTATCGTAGAAACAAGTACCGACATACGCCTTTAACGATTGCACTGAAGCAGATAATGGCGTCTACCATCTATAAAAATAGCCGGTCAATTGACCTTTTGAGTACGACAATTTTCATTCACAGTTCTGTAAAAAGTCCTTAATAGCACTGACCTAATCGAATGTTTGATGTTGAACGTAAGCCTTTCGAAAAATCAATGCTCTTAGTAGTGTAATTACAGTGTTCGTAGAACGATTGATTTGTCGACAGATTGGTAGTAACACAGGTGTTATTACTAGAGCAGTATGTTATATTCTATTCTATTCTATTTTTTATTATGGCAAGCAAAGCCGATGTCGACTATTCTGCCAATGTCTAAAGTGAGTTGGAAATCAAGAGTGCATAAAAAAATAAAGTATGTTATATAAACAATCGTGATGTTATATTATTATTAGGCACAAAACTAGTGCCTATTTATTTTAGGATTTTACTCGTAGTCTAGAGTACTAGTTTTTCCATAAAAAAGTTACATAAACCAAATATTATTCCAAAGTTTGAGCTAGAAAAACGTGTGGCGGGCATAAAAAATCCAGTCGCTAAACGAATTCTACTGAATAGTGCCTTACCCAGGACTGAGTGCTATTACTATTTCGAGTCACGTCCACCACCAGATAGGCATAGAAAATAGCTTCGAAAGTCTAATTTGTTTATATTCATTAATGTAATCGATCATGCTTCTCTGTAATGGATCCTCTTCGACGAAAACTTTATTTAAATAAACGAACAAATTAACAAAATACCTAAGAAACTGTAATTAGCGTGGAAGTCTGAAGTGTCCTGTCAAGACAACGGACACTGCAGATTAATTTATTAGCCCTTTAATTGGTTACTCTGCAGTGCCAGTGCTAATTTTATTTCAAAATTTCAACGGTTAAAGTTCCTCCCAGCAGAGGAAAAAGACACTATGCCAAAATATTTTATTAAAGGTGACAGTTAATGTAGGGGGGACGGAGAAAAGTTGATATATTAATTAACTCGTGAATAAGTCCGTCAGGGAGAAGAGTCACTCTGTTTCACGCAAGCGCAGTGAGGATCCATCAAGTTACGCCCTTACGTAGTGCGAACGCGGCATTCGGAGAGTGCACACGAATATCATCTAAGCCCCGAACAGACGATGTTTCATTAACCTAGAAACGAAATAAAATGTAGCCAATGACGTAAACGTTGATGAGTAAAAAAGTTTTTGTGAACTTGAATTAATGATGAGCGAGGGTTTTCGAGTCGGTAGAAACTTTGTGAGTGTACCGCAAACTATTAGGAAATTTGAAGAGTTTATTCTTTTCCCGGTTGTGTTTATAGTTGTGCTTGTGAGCTATGTGTTCGATTGTAAAAGTGGGATATTTCTTCCGCGTCACGGTGAGTAAAGTTAGTTTAAGCGATACTTGACGATTTTATTTAGGAAAATACTTTGATTTCGTAAAATGCTTAGGTAACAATTTTCTATCGAAGTTTTTATTTTCAGTTTTGTGTTACGTTGGATCGGATTGTGGTATCGAAAAATATATAATTTAAATATTTATCGTAGGGTGTTAGGATGAATATTTTATTACATATTTGAATATTTAATTTAATATTATTTATGGAAATATTTGCCAAATTGTGCCAACAGTTCTTTTTTAAATTTATGTTAGTATGTTCTATGTTACGCCATTAGTTCATTTAGCTGTTATATATTATGCATGACTGAATGTTTAAAATTACTATCGCGTATTTCACCAGACTTTCCCCATAATAATTGAACTTATCAGTAGTGCTTATCTATTTAGACACTGAATCAGACTTGTGATTAATAGATTAAGTTAATTTGTGTAATAGCAGGTCAGTTAACTGGTCCGGGTCTCCACATAACAGCTGCTCTGCAATTTTATTATCTCTATATTATATATACCGGTAGAACGGGGCTATTTGAATTTCCTGGGCTTATTTGGAACAAAGCAGTTGTAAGATTTGAGTTAACATAAATTCTACCACATAGACAGCTTTTATTTTATTTCTTGTCTTGTTTACATTTACAATTTTTGTACGAAGATCACAATTCGAATTTATGTCAACTCAAATCTTACAACTGCTTTGTTCCAAATAAGCCCCGAAAATTCAAATAGCCCCGTTCTACGGTATATTATATATTATATGATATTTAACCTGTTGGAAATCAATAAATAAGGTAGTTTTTTTTTCAGACCAAATCGACATTATTTTTTAATAAATTCCATTACTGACCTTGAGTAGTGTTGAAATATTAATCCTAATTTTGATACCTAATATCTAAAATACAGACATTCCATAAAATATGAAAACTTCATTTAAAATATAGACTAAGCAATAAATTCTTAATTTATTAGTTCATGCTACATTTTACTTGAAATTGAGCCAAAAATGTTAAAATTTTCGGAATAACTCATCCTATATTTTATTAATAAAGACAGGGATTTGTACGGGGATGGACTGACTGACTATTCTTTATCATCTACACGTAATTTTTTTTTTCAATTTCCTGATTAAATTTCAGACAAAAGATTTAATCAAAATCACTGAAAGAATTCCGAGAAAGATTTTTAGTGTGAAATTTGATATCTTATTACTGATTCCTGTGAAGTTCGAAATTCGAAAGATCAACATTGTTTCGATAAATAAACAACGGAGGGAAATAAAATAACGAAGTTTGTCTTAAATGTTTGTTCTGTAATGTTTATTGTTTCTTATTATTGAAAAAGTAACTGTTCTATTGATAAGCATTGTATTGTTTTGGACTTGGAAGTAATGACAATAATATAGGCAGCTTCAACATTTAATTGCCCTAAGTACCTAATTAATGTGACTTGTTTTTCCAATCATAATTTATTAGAATTATTTATTATTTACGCACATGATTTAAGCATGTACTTGGAAGTCCCTACCTATTTTCAAGATGGCTTCCTTTTTTTTATCAATAATTTTTTTTCTTTGATCATTTTCAATGCAGACTGTTCACGAACAACTGAATAACTGCAAATGTATTTTGGAAACTTTTTGCCTTATTTACTTCGCCGTATCCCCGCCGTATGCAGTAAAAACAGGGGAAAGAGCCGCTAACGGATACAATGTCCGCGCTTTTTCAACATCAATGCTTTTTACAAAATAATTTCTGTATTTTTTTTAATTTTTTTTTTTTGTTTTGTTTGAGTTTTAAACATTTTAGATACACTGATGAAGCAAAAAGTATTGTGCTACTTTGAAAGGAATTATATTATCTAGTATTAAAAAAGTTTACAGAGTCTAAAAAAAAAGGTTTAAATATTGTATGGGGTTGATGAGCCTTTAAATGCGTTTTGAATAAAAAAAACATCATTAAACAAGGAATGAATATTTTTTTAATGATATTTAATGAATCAGGCTGTCTTCGAGCTTGCCGTTAATTGAAAGTTCTATAATTGCAGTTATTATAAGGAAGTGAACTAGCAATTGTTTTTACTTCTTGGTAGGTTGTTAATTAAGCTTAGGTACAATGGGGCTTTCATACAATGGATGTACAGTTTTTCTTAGGGCAGACTTTTTTCAGGAAAATACTTATATCCTGGATACAATTCACATGTTTCATAAACGTTATTTTTTTTTGTTTCGCTATCTTCAAAGATGCCAAGTGCTTACTCTTAATATCCATACTAATATTATAGATGTGAAAGTAACTTTGTCTATCTGTCTGTTACGTTTTCACGCCTAAACTGCTAAACTAATCGTCATGAAATTTGGCAGAGATATAGCCTGGGATATGGAGAAGGACATAGACTACTTTTTTACTTTTTATTTTTTACATCCACGAGGGCAAAATTTAGTATAATTATAAAACACGCTATTTTTGCAATGCAAAATAAGATGGAGAAAATTCCTGCCGTCCGATGACTAAAAGGCCGTTAAGTGAATAAATCTGATTTAACGGCCTTAACGGCCCTTTAGTCATCGGACGACAGATTCCTGTTTAGTAAAATATGGGAAGACAACTTCACTTACGATTGCGTAACGCACTCGCAAACAAAATTGCTTTCATTTTGGAAAAGCAGCGATATATGCCTTCTGAATACCATATTAGGAAGGGTTGATTGCCCGGTTGTGAGGTACCGGAATACCGTTCACGAGTCTGGAGGTGCCTTTTATAATGTAAAATAGCGCAATATACCGTACCTACCTACCTACTTGTTCTATAATTTATAATTAATATTTAGTAGCACCGAGTTGCCGTGTCTGACCATACCGCTGTTAAACCCGTGATGGTTTGTGTGGTATTTTAAAAGGTTAAAAAAAAAACGAAAAAAAAAAATATAAATTATAATAATAAATAAATTATATTACTAACATAGTTATACACATGTATCACTAACAATGTTTGGAATGTAAATTAACTCTGAAATAAAATTATTAATAATAATAATATGTACCTACCTAAATTGTATTGATTCGGTTGCTGAGTAGAAAATAAAAATTAAAAACGCAATGGATTTGGTGGTATACCCAAAATGGCACATTTTCCTATGTGAAACACTAGAAATTGGTATTAGGCAGTTTGCCAAACATACTTATTTTAAATCCAGCTTAACTTATATTATTCCTCCTAACACTCTTCTTGGTATCGACCTCGAGTCACGAAAATGTATCTTTAAAATCTCATCTACCTGCATATTATTTCCCTAAGTATGCAAATATTTTATACATGATCGAAATCCCTGATACAGTATTTGCTATTCTGGTCACACGGACTCTGACGTATGAAGTGAGATTTATCGGAATCTCATCTCGCTATTATCAAAGATTCAGGTTTGAGTACGTTACCCCTCCATAGATAATAATATAATGGGTCGGTCTGTTTGCCTTCATTATCTTCTACTCTTATTTCATTGAGCGTTCGTATTAGATCGGAATGTAATTGTTGGTTTATAGCAAATAGAGTCAGAATTATTCTTGTGGTATTCCGTTCAGAAAAACAATCTAAATGTATATATATATTTTTTTGTATTTCTTTATTATGAAGAAATAGGGAGTTGAATGTTTGATCGACTTTTTTGCTACGGATGGTAAAACTTCCCAATATACAGTCGTGTAATTTTCAAATATATACACTACTTTATTTCATAGGTTTTTCTGGGACAGGTTTCTTATTGGGTAGCTACCGATAGCTGATTTATTTTTGAATTTACCTATAGAAACCTATATAATCGCCTTTGTTCGAAGGGGACCGATTATGGTATACTAAATAAAATAAAGGCCCAGGTACCATCCTGATCACATCTTAAAATTGTATGCCATTTTAAAACTTTTAGGTATAACATTCTAACCTGAAAATCCTGCCATAAAATAGATTGCAAAAAGGTTTTACATTTGGCCCCGTTTAACCCGTTCCAAACGAGTTACACGAAGTGTCGGGTACACTAGGCCTGTCAGATAGCCGTTTAGTTCGTCCATTAATAATAATCTCTAACAGTGTCAGCCCCAGGTCTTAAGAAGACTTCAGGCCTTAATCTGTTAATCTTAATCAACTCCTTGTTGACTCCGGACTTTGTTGAAATTATCTTACCATTTCATAAATATTACAGCTATTAATTAAGTTGAATAAATAGAATTTTCATTTCTCCGATGGTACAGTCAGTATACACAATTAGCTGCCCCCCCTTGGATAAATGGTTGAGATTTTTTTACTAACACATCGTACGATTTTAATTTTTTTTTCTAGTTTTGGGTAGATTTCGTATAGGTATTTAAATTAAATTAAGAATTATAAAATTCTATCGATACGTATTCAAAAAAATCTCAACCATTTATGCAAGGGAGGGTCAGCTAATTGTGTATACTGACTGTACTTCTGTCAAGTGTCACAGAATTATTTCAACAAATTCCGGCTGACGTTCTTATCAATATATTTGACAAATGATGGGCGGTAGTGACCGCTTCCTGAGCAAGGTCGCGGGTTCGGTCCCGTGGGGAAAACAATTTGTAAGGACTGGTTTATTTTGAGTGTTGGAATTTCTGCATTATGAATAGACAGTTAGAGGGTTATGGAGACTGAGAATTTAATAATATTTTTTCAGAAAAATAGTTTATTGTTTATATTTATCATATAAGTACCAAAATGAAACGATTACAATATATGTACATTCGAAACTTAACCATTAAACAATTTAAAAGATACTATAAAATTTCTGATTATTTAAAGAAGATGAAAATGATTAGGATTGAGCTACTCGCTCTGCAAAGCCTAGTGATACAACCGTAAAACTAGACATTTTAATTATTATGCAAAATCATCATTATATTCCATTTTATAAACACATTGTCATTGCTGAATATTATGTATAAAACACATGAATATTTACATTGAAAAGTATTTTTTTTTTCTTTAAAACGTTGCCCCACACTAAGAATTACTCCTGTATGTGGGTGCGATTACGAACATTTAAACTCACATACACAAACAACCAGATCCACAATATTACTTCAATTATTATGAATGTGAGCACTACGTGGGTCTTTTTTTTTCTTACTCAGTTTTAATGATGGTCTGGCATTTTGAGTACTATAAGCGGACTACCCAAGTGTCCTTTCTTTGGTATTGTTCGTCGAATCATTGAGCTCGTTAAGTCCTGAGTTGACTATACACCTTTACAAACAAATGCTTGCACTGACTGGACAAGCCCACTCAAATTTGTATGGTTAAAAGACCATTTCAGAAGCGGATCTACATCATGGTCCTCACATGATCTGACCAAGATTATGTCTGGACTTTAAAAGAGACTTTGACCCCTGAGTTGGTTTCGCCATTTCTTCTCAGGTGAAGTCAGTTATGAAATGTCGACTCCATCTAGCTTATTATTATTTTTTTTTTTTTTTTTATAATGACGTGTAAAAGTCATTCCGATATCCTATTTACAGAATAAACGATTTCATTTCATAAGGAACCAATGAAATTGACGACAGCGAACGACTATAAAAATATATAAATTAATGTCACTAGAAGACGCGACGTAGTAATTATGTAGATGCCTAATTACTAATGTGTTACAAAGATAGTCTACGCCCTCACAGCCTTAGTAAAATATTAAATGATTTTAGTGAACTAATATTATTTTACTGACTTTTCTTTTTCTCTAAAGGGAACAGAGACAAAGCTGCAATATTGCATCTAAGTCTGGCTGGCATTGCTGGCAATGTTGCGGGCCACTGTATTGCAGCCACGTATTGCAGTTAAATGTTTCCCGTTTAGGAGCACCTTTAATGAAATAAAATGATATAAATGAGTTATGTATATGAATGAGTTTTGAGTTTTTAATTTAAATAAAAAATCATTACAAAATAGTAGCCCTCTAACAGCCCTATATTGGGAACAGGATCCTGGTTACCATCGTTCAAGACTCCAGACTGTTAAATGAGTTTCCATCTATGATAAAAAATCCTTTTAACACATTTTTTTGATAAATTTCAGCTTTTGTAGGTCAGTTTTCCTTTTAAACCGTGCCTTTGCTCGTGAAAACGACACTCAGGGACAGATACAGGGTGATTTTTAACCGGAGACCAAACGACGTTGTTCCTTTGTCGCTGAAAACATTTTATACTAACGATATATAACAACAGAACTGATAGCCTCATGGTGTGACCGTCGGACTGCCAAGTCATAGGTGTCGAGTTCGAACCCAAGGGACGCACCTCGGACTTTTCGGATTCATGTGCGTATTGTATAATTATCACTTGCTTAAAAAACGGTGAAGGAAATCTTCGTGAGGAAAACGTGCATGCCTGAGAGGTATTTCTCGACGGCATGTGAAGCCAAGTCGGAGGCCCATGGGTGGCATAAAAACTCTGACACCAGGTAAAAGAAAGACTAACGATATTTACTAACACAGCTCAAATAAAACATTATTTCTTAACTATATATGTAGGTATACGACTTATTTCTCACAAAATCCGCCCGATCATGACCTATGCGACACTAGTCTTTGCACATGCAAAACCCTATCTCATCCATAAGATGCAGACCCCCCAAAACCGTTTCCTCTCGCATCAGTAAGACCCGCCGTCCACGGCATGCACTGACTGACCCCGTCGACCCCACAACTCTCCTCCAAGAGAGCAGCAGGGAAAAAAGTACAGCAGCTCGCAAACATAATACACGACCGTCATTCTGACCTCGCCGCCGAGGCCCATCGCGAAATCCCCGACTAAATAGTCCTCCCCGACCCTTGCTCGTAAGCGAAGCGCCAGCCTGCGCCATAGCTGAGCCTGTAACTTTAAATTCCCCTGATAATAATCATAACCCTGTTTTATCCAGCCACCGACGGTCCCTTGCCATCTTCCCTCCGTCTCTGCCCTAAGTCGAGGTTCGTACCCCACAGGGGGTGCCCTTAGCGCGCAGTCGTTTAGTTTATAAGTTTTTGCGCCCTGGCTGGAGGCTTTAAGTTTTTAGGAGCTTAAGGTAACCACAGGAAAGACCGGTTAAAGAGTCACGACCTCTATAGGTCAACTTTGAGATGCCCTAAAAAAAAATCCACAAAAAATACACATACATTATATTTCAATATTTTGACGTAATTACAAGTTATGACTTATTCCAAGGGCATAAGTTGTTGTAGTTACGAGCAATAAATATTTCAACCAAAGTCAATAAATTACCTACTGTAGTACATTATTTGATTCCAGTAATTTAACTAAGGAGGTGCGTTCAAACTCGTCAATTTAATTAATGACGTTAGTAAAAGCGTCGTTTACTTACCAAGTTTCCTTGCTGTCGAATGAATTGAAAATTTGCAAAAATATATTTAAATTTTTAACATAAATTAGATTGAAAAGCCTGGTTAATTAATTAGAAATACTTTGTTTTTTTATATGGAAAAAATTGCTGGTCTTTATAGGTAGGTTTATGAAAAATTCGTTAGGGAAACTAAATCTATTTATATAAATAAATAAAAATCAATGTTTGTATGTTTGTCCTCGAGGTATGCGTTCCTCAACCATTGATCAGATTGTGATGAAACTTTGGTACGGTGTTCTGAGGACGCCCGCGAGTTTCTGGGCCAAAAAAAAAGTTCGCCCCACCCTTTTTTTACTTTACATGGTATTTTTTATTTACGATGGGTTTGCTCTTGACTCTAGTTTAGGTCAGAGGTGACAGAGACAAAGTCGACGATGGAGTGAGCTTACCCAAAAGAAGCCTGTTCACTCTCACTTTGAATAGAATAGGGTTGTATGCGTTCGGAAACACAGACGCAGGCAGAGAGTTCCACTCCTTTGCTGTGCGCATTATAAAAGACTGTTTTCCCCTTAGTATGCATTTATATACGTCCCACGCACCCTGGGCAGTCTGCTTCACTATTACCTTGATGACAGCATGGCTAAATTATATTTTCCTAAAATATTGAAAGATCTCAGATGCCATACCTAGTTAAAAGCGCGTACCTATCATAAGTTTTAACCAACTCTGTGGTCTAGTGGTAAAACCACCTGCCTCAGACCCAGAGGTCCCGGGTTCGATTCCCACCGGGGGAAAAAAAATCTGCCCGGTTTGGTTAGTGGTAGGGCTTGTTCTAAGTCCATCTGGCTAGCTATCACCATCTTTTCTAAGTCTGTTACCATAACAACAATGTTAACAGCATTTTTGTGTTTTAGCAGTTAGAGGTAAGATAGCCAGTTCCTCTGTGGTTGCAGGATTACGGTTGAAACTTGCGTCCAGCTTCGGCCTTATCATCACTTACCATCAGATGAGATGAAGGCCAAGAGCTACGCTGTTGTGGATTAAAAAAATACTTAAGAATATTCCTTATTATATTCCTTTAATTAAAATAACTTATTTTATCAAGACTGGGGCTGTCAGGTATTCGAGCTGTATCCTCTGTTCCCTGTTCTTGATAAGAATTAGTGTTTATTTCACCATAATGCCATCAACTAACTAAACGTTCTTGGAGGTCGGTTGGCAACGCCATGCAGACAAACCAATATCTCTTCTGTAGGCCAAACAGGTATATCCTCATACGTACAGAAAATTACTAGCAATGATCCCGATTTAAAAATATTCATCATCACAATCATCATTTCAGCCGAAAGACGTCCATTGCTGGACATAGGCCTCCCCCAAGCATTGCTACTTTGACCGGCTTTATGCTTCTCACATTCGGAAGATTCCAGCGGTCGTCACAACGCCAGCAGTTCTCCTTGTGCCTTTCTTACATCTTCCGGTACGCGGTCACCACTCCAGAACCTTTACCAGAACCAGAGCCTTATTGGCCATCTGTTCTGCGAGCAATTTGCCCTACCCACTGCCACTTAGGTTTGGCAATTGTTCGGGCTATGTCGGTTACTTTGGTTCAATTGCGTATCTCTTCATTTCTGATTCAATCATTAGTCATTATCAGTCAGTATACACAATTAGCTGACCCCCCCTTGCATAAATGGTTGTGATTTTTTTACCAACAAATCATACGATTATTTTTTTTTTTCTAGTTTTTGGGTACATTTCGTATAGGTATTTAAATTAAATTAAGAGTTATAAAATTCTATCTATCCGTATTTAAAAAAAACTCAACCATTTATGCAAGGGGGGGGTCTGCTAATTGTGTATACTGACTGTACCTAAACAACATCACTTTACTATCATTATAATATTATATTACAGACATCATGGCATTGTGTAATTACTGACTACATAAGGCAGTATTCAGCTTCGTATTTCATTATGACAACGTGAAACAATTAGTAGAACTAGATATGTATGTTATTACCTCTATATATCATATAAAAACGGTTCCATACAAAATGTATGAGTAAATGAATTTTCGTCTATTTTTTTGTTGTGAATTTTTCGCATGCTTTAATAGTTATTCTGCTATTTGGGGCGGAGAGAAATCCCACAAATCAACGATCATACATATCGGTCCAGCCGTTCTTGAGTTAAAAATGGTGTAACTAACCCGACTTTATTTTATATATTTAGATATATTATTACTATTTATATTTTAGGAATTCCCCAAATCATGTACATAATTTTAATCTAAAACAAGAATAAAATTAAAATATAGTCTACTATTATATATACATATAATCTTAAAATACATAAACCACGTTTTCGGTTGGAGAACAACTTAAAGCAACTAGGGGAGCAAATTTGTAGTATTTTATTTTAAATTTACTTAATAAACTGTCTTTAATTATTGTAAATAGGTTTGAACCGTCTTTATGTATAAAAACCGAATAGAAGTTATGAAGTTTATGTTTTAGTCAACTTGCAAAACATTCAGCTCGGAAACTTTTGCTTTTTGTTGTTATTGTCAAGCTACTATGTAATAAAAAAAAGCCTTTAGTTTTGTTTAAAAATAAATATGACGGCGCAGCAAGTGGCGCCACCCCGTTTTGTTACCAAGTTACTGGAATCACCAAAAAAGAGACCCGGAGTGTCACTGGCTGCTCACAGTCACTCTAGTAGAGCGTCGCATGGCATACGTGGCGGCTGTCTTATGACTATAGAAGATGATGTCGGGGATGCCGCCGTCGTACCTTATCCACGACGAACTGCTATATTCCACTTACCAACCGTCGTCGATTAGCAGATTGTAAATTTTTGCTCAAAGTTATATGAAATGAAGTGGACTGTCCACAGCTTCTGCGTAAGCTGTATTTTAATGTTCCCCAGCGATTACTCAGATTTAATCCACCTATTGCTATTCCGTTGTCTTCTTCCAACTACAGGCAAAACTCATATTTAGTGCGAGCGAGTAAAGACTTTAATGACTTATGCAAGCAGTTCTCTTTTGACTTGTTTTCAATTAAAGTTTCTTAAGGCTCAAGCGTTCGCAATAGGCTGAACCTTGAATTCTTCAAAATTAATTCTTAGTATCAATATTGGTACTAGTTCTTGTTTTTTATTAATTTGATTGTAGTTTATTCCTTACGTTTGGCGGATTTAACGATTGGTGTGCTTCTTTTCTTGATAACGGGTCGTGTATCTCTTATTGTATTACACTATGGCTAGCCGTGAAACCATATAATTGGCTTCATGTTTCTTAGTACCTATATTTATTGTATTTATGTAAAGCTGTTGGTTTTACATGTGATAAATAAATAAATAAATAATCCTGATGATATTGAAGCTACTAAACCACTCATATGATTATCACTTCTGGTGAAGGCTATCCGGTGCCGTAAAGTATTTAAAAAAAAATCTTTTCACTAGTGCTGTCTACACAGTTTAAATTTAAATCATAGGTACCTACCACTATATTGGCAGGAGCGTCAAAGCATTCTTGCTAAGTTTACACACGACACATATTTGAACAGGCACGCAACGTGCAACGTAATTGTACACGTGAAGTTTCAATATAAAATCAACTAAAACGCTGGGGACTTTTTTCAGGTCCACTTTTATTATTTAGGCCTAGGAATGAAAATAAAAAGTTCGAGGAATTTTTGTTATCAAATTGCAAAGTTATTTTCTTTTCACGTGCCGAAAATAGTATTCTGACTATACCGAACTTAATACGTAGTAAAATTAAAAAGGATACGAAACTACATTGATAGCTGCCTATATCAATTTTATAAAATCCGTCAATTAAAACATTCTGAATCAACTACAAGTTATTTAGTTAAAAAAAATAAAATTGATGTGAAACTAAATCATCATCATCATCATTTCAGTCGAAAGACGTCCACTGCTGGACACAGGCCTCCCCCAAGCACCGCCACCTCGACCGGTTTTGTGCTTCCCTCATCCAGCGGATTCCTGCGGCTTTCATAAGGTGATCGGTTCACCTTGTGGGAGGCCTTCCAGCGCTACGTCTTCCGGTACGCGGTCGCCACTCCAGAACCTTTCGGCTCCAACGGCCATCTGTTCTGCGCGCAATGTGCTCTGCCCTGTCGGTTACCGTGGGTCTCCTGCGGATCTCTTCATTTCTGATTCGATCACGTAGGGAAACTCAGGCATTTAGTTTATGTTGTGTATTTTGATATTTTGACATTTATAATAACTAAATTTGACATGTAAAATAATTTTAAACTTAATGCCAACACATAATTATTGTATGCCAATTAGGAAGGACATATTGGAACTGAATTTTTTTGTTAAGACCTGTAACAAACATATGCCCACAATAAAGATATTTTGAATTTGAATTTGAATTTTAATAATCGCCTGTGTTACTCGTAACCGGGAATCGAATTCGCTAAATGTGAGAAAAAAAAAAACCTGTAATTTTACTGTACCGATCGAAAGGCTCAATCTTATACATTTTTTTTTCTTCATAACATAGCATCTAAAGTAAAAGGAAGACCATAAAATTTAACTTTTTTTCTACAACAACTAGAACATCTCATAAACCCTTCTCTACGTGTTATAAGTACATCGAAACCAATGTTGATAAATGTAGTTAAAGCTATCGAAACAAACCGCAGTGAGCACCGCAACACTGCAGCTCATGAACATACAAAAATAGCAAATTGATGACTTTAATTACACACATGACTATTATGAACGGGAAATGGGGTATTGCATAATAGACCTACAGTCAATCTACCACGGATAGTGTTGCAAAATACTTTTGTAAATATTTCAGTACACCATAGAACGCCACATTATTCCTTTCTTTTCCAAATGAGTAGGTAGAAGCGTGAAGTCGTTTTCGCCAGTTTCGTTATAATTTCCTTGTCGGACACAAATAAAATGGATAATAATCCAGACTCCAGCCTGCTGCTGAGAATTTCATACATATATACACTCACGCACTCCGTCTTCCCATGGAGGTAGACAAAACTATAGAACGCCACCTGCTACGCTCCTTACATCCGCCTTTTGCTTCGTTTACATTCGTACATCTGGTCATATAGACACGCCGGTTGCAAGTACTACGCACCTGATATTTCTGAAAAACATCACCAATTAGGTCACAACGCCATACATACTTCACAAAAAACGTATTACCACAGCATTTATTCTACTTTCATGCTTCTATTGTCACACCCAACTGTCAGTTCCATAAATAACGTACCTAGGTACCAGCACACCATTTTGAACATCCAGTTGAGCCTTTTTGGGCATCGACTGGCTGGTCATAATAACATATATTATAGCACATTTACTACATCTTATTTTCCAGATTTATTCTCCTTCCACATCTTCATCAATCTTTCCATCCTTTGTAAACTGACTCCCCAAATATACACTGAGAATTTCCTAAAAGGAAAACCCAATAGCACTCTGCTCGACATGACGATAATTCAACTCAGTCCATAACACTACCATCTATAAACGTACAGTCTGGTAAATTCATTGTTTATCAAATTGACACACTACGTCAATTTGCCTGTTCATACAACTATCAAAAAATGACAGTTGTGAATTCAAAATACGGACAATTTATGTTGCTATATAATTTGATGAACAATTGATTTCTCCGACTATACCTAAGTTCATTTACATCATTCATTTTTGCTTGTCAGAAAAAAGTCTTCACGGAAGAGATTTGGTACCAATAAACTCTACCTGTGTCAGATCTATCCTATCAAAATGCGACAAAATATTTTCTCACAGCATTTCCAAAGGCAAAAAAGGGTTCAATCCACATGGAACGTAGATTTTTATGCGGTCGCCGTGACATGTCGCCTAAAAGCGGGACTACGGGACTCATGTCTATTGCCGTGACGGCCGGTCACGTTAAGCAGACCGCTCGACGTGACGTGTTTATATCAAGAGGGGATTATCCGCTGGCAACTTGCACGGACTTAACTCAATCATCAGTAATTGGATGAAGAAAGTATACAGTTCATTTTTTTACAGTGAAAATATAAATATTTGAACAAACAGTTTGCTCTTGAAATGGGAGAAAGAAAAAGGGATCACAATATTCATGGCAAATATCAGAATAGCATTGTTTCATTTGGCGTAGCTGAAAATCTTTTAGACCGTTTTATACATGCAAGCCAGAAGATAGACATCGTTAGGTAGTGGTGCCGATGCCCTTGTTCACAAACTAAACTAAATTTAAGTTCAGTGCATCTTTTTCTTTCTATTTCATTAAGAAAAGGACAGAAGATAAAGTTTAGTTTAGTCCTGTCAAATTAATCAGCGCCTGTCACTACTCCTTACAAGTTTAGACGTGATTAAAAACTTGCCTACTATAATTACGTCAATTTACGTCAAGCGCTGATTAATTTGACAGGACTAAACAAAAATTTATCTTCTGTCCTTTTCTTAATGAAATAGAAATAAAAAGATGCACTGAACTTAAATTTTGTTTAATTTGTGAACAAGGGAATCGGCACCATTAGGTAGGTATTTTTTATTATTTATTATTACTAAGCCTTTATTACTGATAACAAAAATATATATATATATAAAATAAATTAAGTAAAACATGACTATTGCACTTCGGTATCTTCGTCAATCAGTGCGTCCTTTGACGCATAGGCTTCTCCCAGGCTCCTCCATTTGTCTCGGTCTCGTGTGTCTCTAGCCCACAGGGCACCAGCTGTCTCCACTATATCGTCGTCCCAGCGTTTGAGTTGTCTTCCTCTACTTCTTTTCGATCCATCTCTAATTTGCCATTCCATCACAGCTTTAGACCACTTATTGTTCCTATTGCGGAGCATATGATCAGCCCATTTCCATTTCAGTATTTATGTATGGAAGGCTCAGATTTTTAGCTCTGTTTCTGTCTTTTATTTTGAAGTTCAGTAGGCTGCGTTCCATGCCTTTTGTGGTCCTTATGTTCAGGTATTTATTAGGTATTGTATAAACTACAGAGTAGTACAGAGATGCTATCGCGCATCTCCTAGACTCTATAGCAATGGCATCTTCAGTACCTAACGTGTTGACATTGCCGAGTATGCAAGCAAGAGGCAAAAGCCGGCAGGAGGCTTTCATTGAGCAGTTGGGTCAAGGACTTCATGCAAAAAGCAATGCTCTTGGATACATTCCTTATCTGAAATCCTGACCAACAGTTGTGTAGATCATGCTCCTCAAGCTACTATGTATTTTTAGAGTTCCGTAGTCAACAAGGAACCACTATAGTTTCGCCGTGTCCGTCTGTCTGTCCGCGGCATAGCTCAGAGACTCTTAGTACTGAAAAGCTGTAAATTGGTATGGGTATACATATTATTCACGTCGACAAAGTGGTAAAGTAAAATCTCGATTTTTTTTTTAGGGTTCCTCCCTTACACGTAAAGTGGGGATGGTATTTTTTTTTTTTCGACTACTCCTTGGTGTGGGGTATTATTGGACAGGCCGTTCAGAAATATTGTAAAAACAATTTTTCAATTCAGGCATCCGTTTACGTAATATTAAGGTGCTATTTTTTGTTACACTCAAGTTTCCCCACCTGCCTGCTAAATGGTTGTATTTGGATATGTGAAAAAATTCACAGCAGTAGTATATAGAACGAAGTTAAAAGGAAAACTATCACGTTTGTTCTTAGGATCAATTTATCCCATATACGTAGTGCGTGTCATGCACTTGTTTATTAGGTATGGTTGGTTTCAGAAGAAATGGCATGTTGCACCGACCCCAAATAAACTGGGATAAGGGCAACAGAATGGTGATGATGGGTGGGTCAATTTATTGACTTGTAGCTATGCGAATGAATATACGAAATCTATGTTAATTATACTCGTAATTTTCTATAAGTAGGTTTGCACAAACACTTTTACACGTCAATCATATTTTAAAAACTACAGTTGGCGTATCTTATCTGATTGCTCTGAGATGAAAGGCCGAAACAAACTCAGAGGTCACAGTCTCTTTTAAAGTCCAGACAAAATCTTGGTCAGGTTTATGTGAAAACCATGTAGATTAGTGTCTGAAATGGTATTTTGAGGAATGAACCACACAGATTGATGCGTGCACTGACTGGACCTGTCCAGTCAGTGCACGCATTTGTCAGTAATCGTGCAGCTCAACTCATTAGTTAAGGAACTCAACGATTCGATGAACAATACCAAAGAAAGGACATTAGGGTAGGCCGCATTAGTTACTCAAACTGCCAGACCATGATTAAAAATACCTGAGAAAAAAAAAACAAAGACGCACATAGTCAAAATGTAGTTAGTATGATAGAACAAATTACTCCTAAATCGAGATTCAAAGCCTTGTTTTGTCAAGTAAACACTCGTTTCTCTCGCCATCTGGTCCTCTAAGCAGCTATACGTGACATGTTTATACCAAATGGAGATAATCCACTGCCGACTTTGCACGGACTTAACGATGGTCGATCGCTCTAATTATGTCCGGGCCCAATGGTCGGGTAGGTATTTACTTTTTTAATTGCAAAAACGTAATAAAGCGGATTAGAAGGGTTCAATGTGGTTTTATCGCATGAATGATGTTTAGGCGAGTGTGAGTTTTTGGTTGGATAAGGAAAAATACGTTATTTACAATATAGCGAAGTAAAATATTACTTGCATGTCTTTTTAAATAAACTATTCTTTAGAAAGTTTATAAATCAGCTCTTCCTCTTATATAATACTAGCTTTTGCGCGGCTCCCCCCGCGTGGATATCGGTTATAGCTAAAAAGAAGCCAATGTCCTTCTCCATATCCCAAGCTATATCTCTGGCAAATTTCATGACGATCGGTTTAGCGGTTTAGGCGTGAAAACGTAACAAACAGACATACTTTCACATTTATAATATTAGTATGGATATCTGCCCATAGGCTTTTCCGATTTAATTTAAATAATACAGTACGACGTGTCTGGATCTCCGACCACACACGTGTGACCTTTCTCCTTTACCACAGGTAAACGGAAATTATTAATATTAGGGGTTGAAGAATGAAATTGCCGATTTAAACTGCAAAATTAAAACTTGTATTTTTTTTTTTTTTCAATATATAATAGGTATTACAATAGAATGCAATAAACGTTTATTTTCTCCAGTTACCCACTGATAGGTTATAATTATGAGTTAATATAATTGTTTATTTTATTTGATTGTACAGTGGCCAGCACATCAAGCTACACGAAACTGTCAAAAGAGAATGCCACGGGGTCGTACCAACTTGCGGGGGAGTGTGTCACAAGCAAATCTAATTCATAAAATTACTCCCATTTTTTAAATCAGATTTACTTTTTATTATGAAAGAGATTCCCGGATTTCGGACATCAAAAATAATAGTTTTTTTTTTACTTTTGTGCACATCTTCCACATAATTATATGTCACTGCCTTTCACTTCATTTCCGAATGTTGCTATTACATAAAAAATGTTATAGCAATATACATAAACTGCCAACAAACAATTTTATGAAGAAGATAATTATTAAAGTACCGGTTTCCTATTTAGTATAATATATATTAGGTATTTAGGCTATATGTTTGTGACAAAAAAAAAATATTTTTCACTCATGCTCTAAAAGTACGAAGCGGGACTAAAGTGATCACTTTAGTCTCTAGGGAGTGGGAGAATTAGTTTTTTAATTTCCTTCATGTGACATTGATAAACTCTAACAGCCAGTAAATGTAATATGTGGAGTGTGGACCATCTTCATTGCGAAAATGTTGAGAGTTTTAGTTCCATGGTTTTTCCGCAAAGAAGGTAGCGCCACGTGTTTTAAATTGTAAATCTGTGACTGGTGTAGAAGAAGAAACTGACCGCGAAAATTTCAGAATTTTTGTCGAGTGTAAATTTGTTCGGTTCTAAATTACAAATAATTCGAATTGTACATTTAGCATATTTAGTAAAAAAAAATCTTTTGTGATTTTTATTTTATTAAGTATTATTTATTAAATGTTTTAGTACTAAATTGACTAATTTTCCCGCACTCAAAACGAAAAGTACAGTTTGCACCTCGAGACTAAACGCCTACTTAATATACCCTCGGTTTCATTGACTCCCTCGCACGCTCGGGAGTCAAACCTCCTCTGGTATTACTATGTCTTCATTTAGTCCCTCGATATAAAATATACTATAGGTGACGCGTTGCGTCTTAATAATTCAAATTATTATTGGAATACATTTTAAGGATAAAAGAGGACCGCATTTGATCTTTGACTGCATTTTTTGATCTTTGACAATAGGTGCGTCACAATAAACACGAATTTTTTTAAATCAAAATCTTTTATATTTTTACTACTACTGTGCGCTGGGTAGCCTCTTAAGGCTACCGAGCGCACAGTGGCACCCTCATCGTTTAAAACAACATTACAACGGAGCTTAGTGGCCACTATTTTCCGTTTTAATGATTACAATAAAACATAACAATTTAAAACTACTGTTTGTACTAATAATGACGTATAGTCTTGTGAAGCACAACTTGACGAGCTTATTTTCTGCATTTTCATTCTAAAATAAAAGAAATCACCGAAATAAAGATGATGGCGCCACTGTGCACAAAAAAAAATCGCGAGCAAACCTAAAGATAATGCTCTAATTACCAGAATACAGTAAATTTTCCATCACTGTTCTTTATTTCTTTGTTTGTGAAGAACCTTTTATACGTGCAGTGACATAATTATCGGCCGAATTTATAATTAATTTAAACACTCATTGATTCATACTTTAAATATTAAATACTCATTGATTTTTTTATGTTAACATTGCGTCGATTTTCTTTTTCCCAGTAATTCATAATGTACGTAATTAATGCCATTATTTATGACATAAATAATAAGATGACCTGAAATTATTCCACATATTAAACGCTATGAATTGCTGATAGTCATGAAACCTCTCAGATTGTATTCAAGTAGCATTTTTCTTTATCCATACTCCATACTAATATACTACTAATACTAATAAATATTATAATATTATAATTATAAAATATTATAAATGTGAAAGTAACTCTGTCTGTCTGTCTGTCCATCTGTCTGTCTGTCTGTATGTTACGTTTTCATGCTTGAACCGCTGAACCGATCGTCATGAAATTTGGCAGAGATATAGCCTGGGATATGGAGAAGGACATAGTCTACTTTTTTATGCGATAACCGATATCCACACGGGCGGAGCCGCGGGCAAAAGCTAGTAAACTATAAATTATTTTATTTATGTAGGTTTGTACCTATAAAATCACTTTTACACGTCAATCATAATTTAAAAACTAGATGAGTTTGGCGTTTTCTATCTGATTACTCTGAAAAGAAAGGCCGAAACAAACTCAAAGGTTACAGTCTCTTTTAAAGTCCAGACATAATCTTCGTCAGATCATGTGAGGACAATGTAGATTAGTGTCTGAAATGGTCTTTTGATGAAAAAACCACAAGACTTTAGTGAACCTGTCCAGTCAGTGCAAGCATATGTCACTAAGATTTTCAACGATTGAGATTTTGAAACCAATTAATCTATTAAAAAGTCAAAAGAAGCCTTGTACTTACAAAATTAGTATTTTTGAACTCAAGAATTGAATGGAGTTTGCGATGAAAACAATAAGGAAACCTTATCTTCTAATAGTAGTAATTAGAACAAAGTAACGATCAAGTTAATCAGAGTACAATAAAGTTTGATTGTGGATTCACCTGTGGGAATCGTAAAAGTTTTTGGCAATAACGTTAAATAAGGAGCGTGTTCTATAGAACTTAATGTAGACACGCAGACTGCATACTATTTAATTAAGGAAAATCTTCAAAGCTTATCTTTTGTTGAACGTTTTATTAATCCTCTGCTTCGGAACAATTATGTCTTGTCTTTTTTTAATCATTTATACAAAAAAACACAGGATTACATATTAAATAGCAACCAAAAACCACTAAGGTTTAATTTTGTGCTATCATGAGTCTGCTTTATATACGTGTTATTGCCGATACAATTAATAACATCTTTAGTTCCATAAATAGTTACAATCATTCCTACATAATACTTAAATAATATTGCTTAAGTTCACATTTGATATTTGTTTTGTATGCTTTTTTTTATCATCATCATCATCATATAAGCCGGAAGCCACTGCTGGACATAGGCCTCCCCCAATTATATCTATAGGATCACCTAATTATCGCTTTGTTTTGCAGGTGGCTTGGTGATCTCAGTAAATATTTTAATTAGCCTACACAGTGGTGTAGGCACACAGTGGTGTAGGATTTCTAGCAAATAAACCACAAGGATAAGCCACTGCTTATCCTTGTGGTTTATTTGCTAGAAATCACACAAATTATTTATCCAATACTTAGGAGATATTTCAAAAACACAGTCAGAAATATAAGTCACTGAACACATTATTTCCAATACACTGCAATATAATATTTAAATTACTTGCTAAACATAATAAATATCAAAAACATCGAGTCACCAGGTCAATTCGATGGGAGGATGTCTTCAGCTACTTTCAGTGTGTACAATTATTCCCAATTCATTCACGCCAGCAAATTTAAGACAGAAATTGGCCACCAAAAACCTTTACATACCTACGTCAACCGTATTTCGCCTTGTTTCTATTTGAAAAGGGAACAAAATTGTTGAGAGTCATATAGGGTAGATGTGGGTCTCGCAAATCCTGTCATTCGGCCCTTGAAAGTTTGAGGACAGAATCGGAGAAAATAACGTGTCATGACCAAGACTTAGAGACCGGACGATTTGGCTATTCAATTTGTTTTTATTAGAATTCCTGTATTTATGTAGGGGCTTTTGGTAGTAGGGTGTGTTGTAATCTTACGGTGTAGGGGTTTGTAGATTATGATCCGAGATTGGAATAACTATTATAATAGTATTATATAGGTATGAGGAACAGGGTGTAAAGTTCATCCTCCATAGAAAAGGGAGGATCCTCCGTCTTGTCTGGTGGGCTACTGCCTGACTATTGATGTCGGGACGTTGTATATTATGCTAGTCGTTCGGGAAATTCTGCTTGCGCGATGCAGGATTTTGGGTGACGTCGGCGTGATGCGTAGTTCGCTTGTGGCGATGTAGATTCCGCCACAGTATCATTTAATATGAGTTTCTATCTGTCTATTATGTATTGTGTGTAGTTCTTTGAAATTTTATATTAGTTTTGTTTTTTATTTTTGTTTACATGAAAAATTATGAATCGCTACATTAATGTACAGTCAGGAAAATTACAATCATGTTTATAAGATTGACACAGTACGCCAATTTAGCGAGTTATAGCCATTTTACACAACTGTCAAAGAATGACATCCTGTTGTGATTTGAACATAAGGACTATTTTAGTTGGTAGGCAACTTGCTAAACGATCAATTTTCCTGTCTTTACCCATGTGCGAGAATAAAGAAATACTAGGAACCCATGTATGTAAAGCCATGCATATGGTAGAAATAAATCACCTCTTTTTAGTTTTTGTAGGCTGTTTGAGATATCGCGCCGGAACGTATTTATCGTAAGCATTCATCAAAGTCTGCCGCAATGTATTATCCTTCGAAACCGGAGTGTGACTAAGAACCGGGAAACGTGAGAAAATTCATGCGTTCAATACATTTTTGTATAATAATTTGACAGTCTCAATTTTTTATGCTGGATTGATGATGTCATGAAGATATTTAATACAAAGGAAATGGTAACTGTTTGGTGGTCTCTTCATGGTGTTATTCACTATAGCTTTCTCAGTTCTGGTCAAGCAATATCAGCAGATTTTTACCGTGCCAAACTTCGAACAATGATGGTGAAAATGGCAGTGAAACAGCCCCGACTCGTGAATCGATCTTCACCATTATTGCTCCATGATAACGCAAGACCTCACACTGCACGGGACACCGTTGTAACTCTACAGGAGCTGCAGTTAGACACCATACGTTATCCTCCGTACTCACTGACCTTGCTCCATCTGAGTACCATTTTTTTTCGTGAAATGGACAATTTTCTACGTGGTAAAAAAATTTCTTCCCAAGAGGCGGTACAAAATGCTTTCACACAGTTACTCGAATCTAGATCCCCAGAGTTATATCGCAAAGGCATAAATGAATTTCCGATTAGATGGCAGCAATGTATAGATAATGAGGATAAATATTTTGATTTGATAAATATGTTACATCTTGGAAAAAAAAACAAGTTTTAATTTTGCAGTATAAAATCGGCAATTTCATTCTTTAACCCCTAATATTAGAAATTTGGAAGTTTGGATATTTGCTACTCTATCATGATATTTTGGGTTTAATGGAATTGGAACAAGTTACGGACATATAGATAAACAATG
Source organism: Dryobota labecula (assembly GCA_947523025.1). Taxonomy (NCBI): domain Eukaryota; kingdom Metazoa; phylum Arthropoda; class Insecta; order Lepidoptera; family Noctuidae; genus Dryobota; species Dryobota labecula. The sequence continues at coordinate 25,387,476 of OX383287.1, read as the reverse complement.
ACATAAAATACTAGTTATCTGGGTACTAGGTCACAGAAGGTATAGTAGAATTAGGAGACTGGTAGCTTGCACGTCGCGGTCACGTCTGCATAATAAGTATCAACGTCCATAAAAGCGCACATTAACATCATTATATTGTCATTTCCAACTAAATCTTGTGGCTGTCAAAGCAACAATCTCAAGTGTCAAAAAAATACTTCTATTCGTTTTTAAAGCCCTTTAAGCTTGCGTGACTAAGAAAAACCGAACAAAGCCTAATTTGTTGAAATCGTTCGAGTTATTCAGGTTTTAAAAAGCAATTTACAAGGCAGGCGCAAGAAATAGCCCGTTAACGTCACAGGTTGTTTAGATTTCTTAGAAATTGCTCGCTTGAAGAGTTTTTCTCTGTAAATATTTAAGCATTATTAGGTATATTATATACCTCTTAAGAAGATTTGAACAATCTTTTGGTAAGTTTTTATTTAAATGATTAAATAGTATAGTAATGTTTAGAAATGCCTTACTTTTATTAAAAAGTTCCTAAATAGTCGGAAACCTTAAAAAGAGTTTAAGAGCTTAAGGCTGGACTCACACATTCTGAATTCCTTTCTGAATTCAGAGTCGGAATTCATTATTATTAATTAAGAAAGCCCAGAATTACATACAATTTAAGTCGTCAGTGTCATTCTTATAGATCGATCTAAGAAAATCATAATCTGAATAAATCAGAATGTGTGTGGAACATAATTAAATTGTTCCTTGTTTCGCTTCCTAAGAAGCGTACTTATTTACTAACAAAATACTTCAGTTATATTTTTTTTTTATGAATTCCAGACGAAAACAATTTATTTCACTGAGCTCGACGAATCCATCAGTTTTAGCATTTGTTTAACATAATTCTAATACCGAATAATGGCCGATGGACATGGAGAAAGGGTCTGGAGTGGCGACCGGGTACCGGAAGACGTAGCGTTGGAGTCCACAAGATGGATTGATGACCTGGTGAAGGCTATAGAAATCCGATGGATGCGAGAAGCACAGAACCGATCGAACTGGCAATGCTTGGGAGATGCGTATGTCCAGCAGTGTACGTCTTTCGGCCGAAATGATGATAATGATGGTGAATTATAATACTTATTGATGTATTGATAATACTATTATCAAAACATCAATAAGTATTATAATTTGTATAACTACACCTTAGAATATAATGTTTTTATTCGCAAAGAATGTGGACACATGGTGGAAGGGACATTGACGCGAAGCCGAATACGATGGATTAAGTACATGATTCTGGACCACCCTGCGTTGAAATTTTTAGTCAGTTATTTAAATAAAAACAGCTATTTCATACAAGACAAAAATTCACAAAAAAGTGTTTTTTTTTTTTAATCTAGTTTTATATTTATTCATAACTAAGTCATTTATCGGCTTAACAATCTTTTACAGAACAATAACATGTATCTATAAGTAATTTTCTGAAATTATTTTTAAATATTCTAAATGATTGCTCTTTGATATTGTTAGAAATTTTATTATATTCAATAGGTGCCTTACAAACAAAAATTGTTTTCAACAGCGATGTCTTTGCACCTGTATACAAGGAGTTTTAACATTATTAGATATTTTAAATCCCTGTAACGCGGTATGTAAACGTATTTCATCTAGAAGTACTCGATATTACGTAATTTTGCTTCCGGCACGTGTCTACATATCGCCGGTCTCCGGACATTACATACGATGAATTGTGTGGTACATATGTAGCTTCGTTCTCTTTTTCTGCGCATCAAAGCTAAGCAAAGTATGACTGTTTTAGATTTTTGCAAATGACTTTATTCTACATTCTACTAAAGGACATAAACCGAATTCTATTCTGTTGTACCTAACTACGCCTCCCATGCACTAGACGTGGCAGTTTGTTTTGCTACGCGTAGAATTCGTAACATTTAGAGCGTTGAATTTCAATATTTTTATTTTTACATTCCATAGGGAAGAACATGTTTTTCAACTACGATGTTCAGTTTATTCTTGGGATAAATTCATACTAACTACGGAACTCTTTATTGTGCGTGGTCCGACACGCACTTGGCTGGTTTTTTATTTTTTATAAATTGCTTCTCGCAGTTCAACTAAGGAGGTTGTCTACTGCTTAACCGGACTTTAATGTGGGTGCCTCAATAAATTAACGCCTCCAGCCAGGGCATAAAACTTAAAACTAAACGACTACACGCTCCCCTGCGGGGGTACGGACCTCGGCTTAGGGCGTCGCTGGGACCTCCCCCAGCGACGCCCTAAGCCGAGGTCCGAGGTCAGCAAGGGACGAGCTGGATCGGATTATGATTATTTAGGGACGAATTTATAGCTACAGGCTCAGCGGCACGGGCTGGCTCGAGTAAGCGACGGGCCTCAACGGCGAAGACGATAGGATTGATGTCGGGAGATGTGCTTTCTAACTGTGCTAGTGGAGGGGCTACTCTCCTGGAGGAGAGTGATAGCGTCATCGAGAATGGTGAGAGTATGCCTCGGACGGCGAATATTATTAATGCGAGAGAGAGTGTATCGGGCGGCGGCCGCAATCAGGGGATTGCGGTGCGTGGAGAGACGCGTGGAGAGTTCCATGAACTGCTGAATGGTGGGTATTTTGAGATCTATGTGTAGATTCAAATAGCGTAAGTAGAAGGGGACACCTGCTACCATTCTAAGGTATTATTAAAAGTAATAGAAAAAAAGTTATTGTTTATGATGTTAGTAATTATGCAGTCCTGCAAGGTTGTAAGTTTTTACCAATAACCCTAACAAATAAAGAAAATTGGAGTTTCTGTTTGTAATGTCAAAATAACAGCTTTGTACCAAATGCATATGAAAGTATCATCATCATCATTTCAGCCGAAAGACGTCCAGTACGTCCACTGCTGAACATAGGCCTTCCTCAATTGAGTGGGGTGTTACCATAATCGCCACGCCTGGCAGGCGGGTTGGTGATCGCAGTGGTGTTAAAAATGCATAGACAATGCTGCTGCACATTCTCTAGTAAGTCCCTTAGTCGCCTTTTACGACACCCACGGGAGGAAACGGGGTGGTGCTATTCTTTACGTCCTTTTTTGTGCGTTTCTTTGTGAAAGTAGGTATATACGGTACTTATAACAAAAAAACATTATTTTTTTCTCTGTCTGTTTTTTTTGTTGCTACTTATCTTCGAAACGGTTAGACCGATTTTGACGGGACTTTCACTGACAGATAGCTGATTTTATATGGAGTAACTAAATCTTACTTTTATTTTAGAAAAAGCCAAAACTAGACAACTGGCGGAATTAATTAGTAGTGTCTTTCCCAATTCAACTAAAATTTACAGAGTTCATTTAATGTATTTCAACTAGCGAAACGTTGAGTTAGAACGTAACTAAATAAAATTATTATAGTTCTCAAACGAAGAAAACTTTAGCTCTTCTACGCACGATATATGGAGATAAAATTTTAGTATCGAGGCCAAATTGTAGGCCACAATAGCCTAGATAGAACCTAAGTATCTTCCAAAGGAATTGTAAAGCCTAACGATACTTACTTATAATAAAGATAACAAGACATTCAGCGCATAATTTTTTATTTGTAAACAGATATGTGTGACGCAATTTCATTGCGTATAGTTAGTTCTAGAAAATGACACTTTCGTTCTAAAACTATTGGGATTTTGTGGCTCATGAATTTAACTCAATTCTGAGTGAATTCCTGATTTTGTCTGAAACGAAGTTCCAAATAAAAAAATAAACATTTTCTTTTTTTTTTTTCATTTTCATTAAGTTTCTTTTAAATTCGTCTATGTTCGATTATTATAGGTAGGTACTTATAATACCTACGGTATGTCATTGTTGAGACAGTCTTTCCAAGAAGTTTGATGTGACAAAAGGCATTTTATGTTGTTGTTTTGAACTTGACCATAAAAAAACCAGCCACGTGCGTGTCGGACCACGCTGAATGAAGGGTTCCGTAGGTGGGATGAATTTATCCAAATAACAAACTTAACATTGTAGATGAAAAACATGTTCTCCCATACATTTCAACTGCAAATATAAGTTGGTAGACTCGTTAACTTGTAAAGCCTACTTAGCTGTGATAGTTTTCCTTTTAGCTTCGTTATACATATTATATATTGAATTTTTGAGAAACACGTGTTTATTTATTTGTTTTAAAGTGTCATAATATATGCCAAAGTATTTTAAAATTTTATGATCTTGGGCTACAAAGGGTTATAATTATGTCTATCACTGATTTTATTGAAAAAATGTAAAAATGTCATCCGGTATACTACGACCTTGATTTTTTTCACATATTCAAAAACAACTATTTAGAAAGAAAGAAAAATGCGTTTATTGACATTACAGAAAAAAATACACCTTAAAACTATAAAAAACAGAAAAAAATGATTATAATGCCAAAAGGGCCTCAGCTCAGCATAATGTCAGATGACCCACAAGGTGTACCACCTGACGCTGATTTTCAGCTGCAACCCACGAGTGCCATACGCTAGAATAATAAAAACATAGGTAAATGTGTCCGTTTTAATACATAAATTAAGATAAATTGGACTTTTTGATTGATTTAGCTGGCTGGGGTACTTGACTCTAACAAACATTAGAGAAACCCGAGACAGACGGACATAGCGAAATTTTAAGGATTGTGTGTTGACTACGGAACCTTAAGGACCTATTTTTGTACTAAATTACTTTGATTTACAAGTCTTCGCATAGAGGGTGGGCGTTAAAAGTCTAACTTTTAATAGATAAATTAGAAACAGAGTTTTATTTAGACAAGTGGTTTGATTATTCCACGTACTTCACGTATCTACAAGTTAACTAACTCTCAACTAAAACCCATACAGCTTCGATGAATATTGTAAACCAATCCGTATAATAATTATATATTCTAAACACATGTTCCAACGTCGATACGAGACGAGAACTGCGAAGTCGAGTACAATATGGACAAATCGACTACTGAAATATCGAACAGAATTTAAATGCTTTTGATTTATTCAGTTTGAAAGATACCTAGCAGAGTTGTTAAGCAAAGTTTTAGTGAATGGAATATAATTCTATCTTAAATGTTAGTTACTTTTAGTGATTCATGTGAAATAGTTAATCCAGGATAGAACTACCATCGTACACCTTTCATTGTTACATTGTGGTATGACTTTATAACTAAACAAAAGATATTCTTTAAATTTTTAAATTAATATTTTATGCAGACATTGAAAATATGCAACTTCGAGATGTTTGTAAGGTACTGCCACGATGACTGTCCAGAACCTGGATCAGAAAACTAGCCCCGTCTGTCCCGTCCATTTGCTCAGAGGGGTGAGACAGGGGGATGTGATATCCCCGAAACTGCTTACCAATGCTTTGGAGGACGTCTTCAAGACGCTGGACAGGACTGGACAGGGACTCAACGTGAAAGGCGACTACATCTCACACCTTCGCTTTGCCGATGACATCGTCATAATGACAGAGACGCTGAAACGGTAAGACTAATTTGGACAACACAAAAGGCATGTACAATTCGCATGATTTGCCGAGTCCAATCCACATCGAAGGGTCGCTTCTCGAAGTTTTGATAGAGTATGTCTACTTAAGGCAAGTCATCCAGCTCGGTAGACACAACTTTGAGAATGAAGCCGACAGAAGGATCCAGTTGGGTTGGGCAGCGTTTGGAAAACTCCGTCAAGTCTTCTCGTCGCCTATCCCCTATATAAAGCCTATAGCCTAGCCTATGTCCTGCTGGTCATGACTTACAGTAACGAAACGAGGACACTGACAGTTCGGCGGGCCCACAAATTCAAGGTCGCTCAGCGCGTTATGGAGCAGGCTATCTTGGAGTCTCTTTGAAGGATGAAACCAGAAATGAAATTATTTGGAAAAGAACTGGAGTTGCTGACATAGCTTGCAGAGTAATCACGCTGAAGTGGCAGTGGGCTGGCCATGTTTGTCGAAGGACCGACGGCCGGTGGAGCAGACGAGTCCTGGGGTGGAGACTGCGTATCGGCAAGCGTAGTGTGGGACGCCTCCAGCTAGATGGACCAATGACCTTGAGAAGGTGGCTGGAACAGAGTGGATGTGGAAGGTGGAGTACAGAGTGTTGTGGCACAGCCTGGGGGGAGGTCTATATCTAGCAGAGGACTGTGATAGGCTGAATCGATTGAATATTTTATGATATTATGTAAAATAATATAGGTAGTATAATACATTTAATCTTATTTATTATTACGACTACAATAATTCGGTTGTCTGGATGATGAAAACTTGTCTCTTTGCAACCAATTACTTCAAATACAATATTTCAAAACATAACATTTTTTTTTTAAAGAATATTACTTTTCTTATGCCCTACTAAAATATAATTATTCAAAACATAAAGATCAAAATTGGAATGCCGAGAACAGCCCTTATAATATTATTGTTATTCGGCAAAAATACTAAAACTTTAAGCCAATTCAAGTAAACAGTCTGTTATGATTTCCAAATTGAGCTGGCGTTCATAATAATTGTTTCACGAAAGTAATCCCTCGGACGTTTCAAGGCCAAACCCATAATAATAATGTCCTAGTGGACTGAATTATTACAAAATATTAAAAAGTTCGCTGAAAGCTTGCCTCGCGGATGAAATAGGCCGTCCGGCGCGTCCCGGTGACCGCCACGGGATGAAAAAGTTAGGCAATATTACATTTTATCCGACCACGATGAAACCGAAAGAACGGGGTGTATTTTACCAAAAATGAGTTATTTCTGTAGTAAATTTTTCTGATATTGGAACGTTATGTGATTGAATGATGGGCATTGAGTTGGAAAAGATTTAGAAAGTGAAATAAATATTCAGCTATGTACCCTTTGATCTACATAAGAACCCTAAATAACGATTTATTCCTAAATAGTTGTTCTGTTAAATGCATTCAGCCTTGTGATAATTAAGGAATGCATGATCGCATTTTAAGCTAATGAGTCATCTTTATATCAGAATATCTTGCTATCGCAGACAGTTATAATAAATGATATTCTTAATGACAGTCCAGCAATTAATATCAATTCAGAGCAATGCATGTGAAGGATAACTCTTCATATTTTATTTTGGGACTGCAGATAGACGTGCAAAAACACAAACTATTTAATTTATGCGTTCCCCGAGTTTGGTACATGGCATTGTTGTATACATGACAATATTCAACATATTATAATACATTATAGCAGGGACATTGGCAGGCAAACTGTAACCATGAATTTAGCGCGTCATTGTAGATCTAGTATAGAAATTTATTGTCAGTTATAAAAATAAAAAAAATAAAAATATTTAATTTGGAACATACACAAATACAACCAGCAAAAAAGGAGCAAAAAACTAACAAAATTTACATAAAAAACAAAAAGAAAGATCTGTGCGAGGCCAAAAGGCTCCTATCTCAGCATAATGCTGCGAAAAAATCAAAACTGCGGCGCTGGTATTCTGATGGAGCCCGCAGTAATGCCACGAACACACCTACGGGCATCTATAATATATTTCCCACTAGGGGATTAAAAAATAAAACAATAAAATAGAAATAATAATTAAAAAACCTCAATTTTAAACAATACATATTTCGACCGACCCACGCCCGACGTCGAAATCTGCTATTTTATAGAAAAGTGCACTACCTACGCGGTAACCGACAAAAAAATTCGACGCAGGGGGGTTCAGAATCATGTACTGAATCCATAGTTGCCTTGCGCGTCAATTTCCCTTCCACCCTGTATTTCTAATAATTGTGATTTAAATGATTCAAATAATTGTAATTCCCATTTTCTTATAAATTTTAATAATTCAAATAGTTCTAATAATTGTAATTTTATTCAAATAATTGTTGCAAATTAACTATAATTTTGCAAGCCCGTAATGAGGGTGAAATAATGTCCTGTGCTATAATTTAATTAATCTTGTGTAACCATATTTCATGCAAATAAATGATTTATTATTATTATAAATAATTTATTATTATAAAATGCAAATTCATAGATAGACATACTTTTGGCATCTACATGACAATTTTGCTGAAGTAAACTTTTCAGTCCATATTTACCTCTAAATAGATATTTATATACACATAAATAAATTCACACCTTTTTTCCATAGATGTAGACAGAAACTACAGAACGCTACCTGCTACCATCCTTATGTACTCGTTCTGCTTCGTTTACGTTCATAATTATGGTCGTACACGCACGCTGTCTGTGAGATTATTACTTTATCTAGTATATAAGGTGTATCTATTCAAACACAAAATATTTTAAGAGATATATAGGTGGTAAAGAAGCCATGGAAACGGTTTTTTTTTTTAATATGAGTATATTATTAAAAAAATATCGCTGCTATGGTTTTTTTTACCACCTATAGATGTTTCTCTTAAAATATTTCGTGTATGAATAGATACACCTTATATACCTAATAGAGATTTATTTCAAGTTTAAATGAGATGTAACAACAGTCTCATTTTAATGCTTGAACAATATGACCAAAATTTTAGGATTTAAACTCGTGTAACATCTAATGCCAGTTACCACGTTTCCGAGTAACTTCGGTGTTTAGTCCGCAATCGGATTTGTACCACGCATCACACGCTAAGCTTTTCAGCTTAGTTTGGTTGCAACACGTGTTATTACATGATATACTCACTAGTGCTGTCCCAGAAATATCAAGAAGAAATAATTCAGCTGCATTTTAAAAGTGGACATGTATTTAAGTGTTTTTAACCGCCTCTGTGGTACAGTGGTAATACCACCTGTCTCAGACTCAGAGGTCCCGGGTCCGATTCCCAGCGGGGGCAACATTTTCTGCTTTTTGGTTAGTGGTCGAGCTTGTTCTAAGTGCGCCTGGCTAGCTACCACCATTTTAAGTCTGTCGCGGTGAAGCTCGCTTCCACCTTAGGCCTTATCATCACTTACCATTAGGTGACATGAAGACCAAGAGCTTCCCTGTAATGAATAAAAAAACTTGCTACTTAATGTTGTTTTAAAACGTCTATGTAGGCAAAGTCACGGGCAAAGCCAGCTTAAAAGACAATTGGCAAATAGGAGTACTTTCATTCACTGCAAATGACAGACTATAGATACAAAGGTCTTTACGTCACTATGCAGTAAATTGCAGAGAAGCATGGCATAGGGAGACGGCTCATACAAACACAGTGGGCGGAACAAGACTGTCAATGATAAACATGATGACAGTAAACCCTTTGTGTAGGCATAAAGTTATCTGTTTTTAGAAACGAAACACTGTCACAGTGATCAATGCAAATAGATCCAGCTTTAGTAACATCAGCAATAAACTTCCTATCAAAATTTTACCAGCGGAATCCACAAACGAAAATAGTCACAGAACTAAATCCCCAGCATATTGCCTGCGTATTACGGAACTGCTGTTTATTTCATCAAAATGTCAAATCACAATGTAAAATTATTCAAATTTCATACAACATAATCCCGCAATGGAATGGAGACGACGATCTAATTGCCTATTCCCGGGAAATATTCGATTATTGTAGAAGGTAGCGATTCGTAAAATCATTTCGTCGTTAACCCAAATCTATGAGGAGAGGTCGCTTAGTCTTGGTATGTCACAAGTCGTTTTGTCCGTAATCTTTTGGCTCTGGTATTGGTATTAAATGTATCATTCCGTGTAGCATTAAGATAAGAATGATTTATAAAAGGTACCCGGGGGAAGGAAGACAAAAATCTTAAATTCGCTGTTAATTTTATTCGGCGCTGAGATTTTTTATCAAATGTCTTAGGTGTGTCTTACTTTCATAGTATTTTATTACATTAGTTATGCAAGTTATCTCAATATATATTTCAAAGAGTAAGTTTTTTTTCGTCTGCTAAGTTACAACCCTTTCAATCCGATGGAGCCTTCTTACCAAATACATGGTGTCTTCTTCTTATATCATTTCTATAACACGTAATATACGTATTTGTCAGCCCAGAATGTCACCACACTCAACAGACAGGACATAAATCGCTGCCCTTCAATTGCCGTTCAAAGCCAAAGCCGAAAATGTAACTTTGTATAATACGTGTTCTCTTATGTAACAGCTGAAACAGTATAATATATTGGCGCCACTTGAAGCTCAGCTCGCAAGTGTGAGTATACAAGGATAATAATAACCAGCGGCACATTGTCAGCTCGTTTGCAAACACGAAATATTCTTACATTTTTACGACACACGCGAGTATAAACATGCAAGTACTACTATGGTCTGATTCAAAAATATCTGATAAAAGTGTAAACAAAACCAGTTCCGGATAAAAAACCTAAGGATTTAATCCTTACGTAATCAGTTATATCTATACTCCATTTTAAATAAGACTAGACATTAATAAACCTTTATTACCTGTTCAACCGATTTTGACTCCTATTCCGTTGGCATAAGGATGGCATTAAATGCAAAATAGTGGTTACAATACCAACTGTTTACTGCAGCTGCCATTTTTCATGCCACCAAAGCAATAGAAGTCAAAATCGGTTGAACGGACTATAAAAAAAGTATTATATAAGTATCTAATCTTATTTCAAATGGAATTTAGTTTGATTATCATTAAGGTAAATAATACAATTAAAGTGTCTGTTTGTAATGTCAAAATAACAACTTTTTACTAAATGCATAATAATGAAAGTACTTATAAGAAAAAAACGAATTTAAAAATGTTTGTCTGGCTGTCTGTTTGTTCCGGCTAATCTCCGAAATGGCTATACCGAGGTGGAGGATGGAAGCCACTAGATTCTAAAACACTAAATAAAATAAAGACTTTAAACGATAATATCTTATCATTACTATACGTTTTAGTTTTACATAGGTTTTTCCTTACAGGTCAAAATTTAAAAAAAAAATCTTTATATTGACAAAATAAGTAAAAAAAAAAAATACATATGCCAATACTAATATTATAAATTTTTAATAATACTATACTAATATTATAATTTTTTAACGATTTTGACGGAAATTTCATTGGCAGGAAGCTGATTTTGTAAGGAGTAACTTAGGCTACTTTCATTTTAGAAAAAGCCACGCGGACGAAGCCGCAGGCAGCAGCTAGTAAAAGTTGTAATTGGAATATTATTACCAAAGAAAATAGAGGTTACAACATAAACCTCAATTTTTAAATCAAGTACATATTTAAGGTGATATAAACTTAAAATTTCGGGTTTAATTATTCGAATAATAAAACGGAAGTACTCAATTTGGACGTGACACTAAAAATTACCATAGACAAGTGCATTTTCTGATCCATTTGTTTAAAATTTCATCAGATACTTTTGAAACTAACTATACGTATCTTGCCGTAGTCACGCGAAATTCCTTTACAATGTGTTCAAGGAGTGCCATACTCATAGTCGGGACCTCACGGCTTACTTAAGTTACCGACAGGCGCAGCCGTCTCACGAGAAGCAACAAAGGGATTATGTCAAGAGTGTTGCATCCACCTGATAATGTTACAGCTAAAACTTTTATCCTTAATGGTTGTAGAGGTTAAAATCTCTTCGAATAATGGGTTGAGTTACTGACAGTTTATTAACGCTCAATGGAAGTTTAAATTGACCTAGGAAAAACTGCTTTACTCTGAAGATTTGTTAGGATTCACACTCAGACAGATTCCTAGCTTATCACTGAGAAGGACTGCTTCCGTGAGCTGACTAACAACTTCCTTGGCTTGATTAGTGGCTCAAACCTAGTAGTACTATGAATATTTTCATAAACATAACAGCGATGTTGACTGACAAAAAAAAATTGTCCGTCATGTAGATTATTAAAAAATATTGGACACGTATTTTTTATTTGTTTACGTAATTAAAACATTACGGCGATACACTGAGTTCAAATGTGGCATGACGTCACTGCTCGCTAGATTTTATACGTAGCTGTGACGTAACTAGCCCCCACTCCCAAGTTTAATGTGTTTTATCTAAGTAATTTTTTATTAATATGATAAAGCAAAAAATACGTGTCTAATATTTTTTGACGTGACAACGTCTAATAAATAGATGAACGCCGGCTGCATGCACAACAATGTCCCGTTACGCTCATACGCTCTCAAGACGAAAGTCTTTGACCAGTGCGTGTTGCCAGTGATGACCTATGGCACTGGAACGTGGTCGCTCACAATGGGCCTTATTAGAAGGCTGAAAGTCACCCAAAGGGCAATGGAGAGTGCTATGCTTGGAGTTTCCCTACGTGATCGAATCAGAAATGTAGAGATCTGCAGGAGAACCAACGTAACCGACATAGATCGAAGAATTGCCAAACTTAAGTGGCAATGCGCAGAGCACATTGCTCGCAGAACAGATGGCCGTTGGGGCCGAAAGATTCTGGAGTGGCGACCGCGTACTGGAAGACGTAGCTTGAGAAGGCATGCCACAAGGTGGACCGATGACCTTCTGAAAGCCGCAGAAATCTGCTGGATGCAGGAAGCACAGAACCGGTCGAAGTGGCAGCGCTCGGGGGAGACCTATGCCCAGCAGTGGACGTCTTGCGGCTGAAATGACTAATAGAAGGTGAGCCTATTGCCCAGTTAATGACCGGACAAATCCAAACTCTGGGCTTCTTCTGCTTTTCGTGTGGTTACTGGAATAACCTGGTGTCAGAGTTTTTATGCCACTCATGGCCCTCTCACATTGCTACACATGCCGTCGCAAATATCTCTCAGATATTTTTTTCGCCGGTTTCCTCACGATGTTTTCCTTCACCATTTTTTAAGCAAGTGATAATTATACAATACGCAAATAAATCTAAAAAGTCAGAGGTGCGTGCCGTTGGTTCGAAATAGAGACCTATGACTTGGCAGTCACACCGCTAGCCTATCACTGATAACACTCCGGGCTGTTACCAAGAAATTTCATAATTATGAAAAAACTCAATAACACTTTGCTTGATCTTAAAATTGAACCATGGATTCAATGTATGAACCATGTGGTTGCGACCGTAATACCAAAAAAGCAGCCGTGGTAAAAGTGAATAAGTATTGTTGCAGATAAAACTTAACAACGGACCTATTCGAAGGAGGCACTAAAAGCCTTTTTAAAAGTTTAAAATGGGTCTGGAAATATAGTGAGACAGCACTATTTATGACCTTTATCCAATCCTTGTATATAACCGTATAAACGTGACCTCGCGTGACCTCGGGACATCCGAAATGGAGTTGGAAGAAATTCGTAATTATCGTTATGTTCTCGATTTAATCTAAAGAAATGAATTTAACCAGGACGTTCTGGAACGCTCCATAAATAACTTGTGAACTGCCGCTGCTTCGCACGGTTTACAGGGCTTGACATTTAAGTTAAATATTAATGTGTTACACAAATAAACCTGCCGGAATAAATTCAAGTGAAAACTGCATTAAAATCCGTTTTTTTGCTGAGACAAACGATGAGATCACACAGTAGGTATTAAACTAATTGAGTAATTCGACCTTTGTAACATACTCGTAAACATATGTAGCTACTGATATTATAGCGTATTGTTATCGTAATCGTATTTCCAAGAGTAAAATTCGGCAAACAAATACCTACACAAAGACAATAGAATGGTTATAGTATGTTATCCTTAAGAGATAGACATATACTATCCCGGACTTGAAGACCTTTATAAGATACACAATTCCACCATATATTATTTTGTTATATCTCAAAGGGTTTAGACAGCGTTTTCGTTGAAAGCTCCCAGACGGCTTATTTTTTTCCGACACCTCCAACAAATATCGTTAATGTATACAAAAATTCATTTTAAAAAAACTTAGCAAATTATATACTAAAACCTTCCTCGAGAACCACGCTATCCATTGGTGAAAACAATATGAAAATCGGTGCAGTAGTTTTTGAGTTTATCGCGAACAGACAGACAGACAGACATACGCGGCGGAAGACTTTGTTTTATAATATGTAGTGATAATTCCAATAAAATTGATTGCCCCGGCCTAGGAATCGAACCCTACCTCATGGTGAGAAGCCTTGCTTGCGACCATTAAACCGAGACAGCCTGTTTTTGTCCCAAAAGTAATGTTATAATATCTATTCAGAAAGCATACAATCTACTTGTCTTCTCTATTTTTGGTATGGAAACAAGCGAAATCTTCGGTATACCGACTGTAAATGGCTATTTTAGTCCAACTCTCCTCACCAACTTACATAAACGTTTATTTCTGTTATCTCATTCACTGTCATTTTGTTCCCTTAGAAATTTCAGATAAGGTAGCTTGATACTGAGAAAAGTCGTTTTAGATTTAATGTAATTGTAAGGAGCGAACAGTACCTAAAACAATATCTGACGATTGGCGTTAAAAGACTCGACAATATTGTCTCTAAAATCGCAGTATATGAGAATTGTCAAAAGTGCCATAGCATTGTGAGGTATTGTTAATACATGATTTTAAGTGTTTTTAGGCTTATTTAAATGATACACAGTTTATTGGCGACTATTAAGAATTTGTCTATTGTTTCAAAAGTTATTACAGGTATGAGCAGTGTCAAAAAATGGTTGTTTGAATTATGTGTCTCGACAAGTAGTTACCGTATGATGCGGTAAAGCTAAATTATTTAACTAAATGCTCAGTCTGCTTTTTGCGTTCACACTGCGTGTGACGTGTCATTTATATCGAATGAAGCAACAGTGACAACTAATGGTCCAACTTGAATGCTAGTTGAACTGAAAACGAAGTAGTTTCCAAGTTTTTGTCTGTTTGATATTATTCACTAAAGAAGTCATTTCCTCATCCTGCTTCTTCATCATCATCATCATCATCATCATTTCAGCCGAAATACGTCCACTGCTGGACATAAGCCTCCCCCAATTGGGGGGGGTTTGCCATAATCGCCACGCTTGGCAGGCGGGTTGGCGATCGCAGTATGGTGTTAAAAATGCATAGAGAACGCTGCTGCCCATTCTCTAGTAAGTCCCTTAGTCGCCTTTTACGACATCCACGGGAGGAAATGGGATGGTGTTATTCTTTACGTCCGTGCCGTGCTGTGTGGTGCCGGACGTCCTGCTTCTTACGCCGCTTTAAATGAAGTTAGGGATTGCCCTAACTATTGTAGAAAACCTACAACAACTTAATTCTGAGACGAATCTGCCAACTTCTTGTGTATGTGTTCTCGAGCTTTCACTTTAAAAGTGAACTGATTGGTTACCGTCCTGATATTCTGAAGGAGCGCATTCCAAAGGATCTAAGATGACTTGGTTGAAACGATCATCAACCTCCGAATTGCGTGGTGAGCTACGAACACAACGATTACGAACTGCTACGCAGAAATGAACAATGGCAGCTTCACATATTGTTTTTATTTATTTGAAATTCAGTTACTTTGTCTTTAAATTAAAAATATCTTATTCAACTCAGCGTCATTTTCTAAGCTAGTTTGTGTAAGATTTTTTGTTAGAGAAGGCGGAGATTAATACATATTCACGATTGAACTTTTGAACAAGACAGGACAGAGCTCAAGCTACGTCAAGAGCTGTAAACTGTCAACGGTTGTCAATGCCAACACCCAAG
Organism: Dryobota labecula; assembly: GCA_947523025.1. NCBI lineage: Eukaryota > Metazoa > Arthropoda > Insecta > Lepidoptera > Noctuidae > Dryobota > Dryobota labecula. The sequence continues at coordinate 25,371,946 of OX383287.1, read as the reverse complement.
CTATATTTTTTAACACTTTGAATACTAGCCTTTATAGTTCAAAATTGTCATAACATTTGATATTTTTCCATCTTCACTGCAATATTCTTATCTAACGAAGAACACAGAATAAAATTATATTTACAACAAAATAAATGTGTTATTTATTCATTTACTCCATGTAAACATAATAACAAACTAAAAATGATAACAACACCACGACAATATTGATGTACCTACCTACCAAACCAATCCAACTAACAATTTCCTAATATTTTAAAACGATGTAGTCAAATAACGTTACATGAATCAATATTTGTTCTACTCGGCCTTAACAAGATATGTTAGTTTAGTTTAGTTTAGTTTTTTTTTGGTGTACATAATAAAGAGTATTCTATCTATCTATCTATAGTTTAAAAAAAGGTAGATTATTAAGGATGGTATTTAAAAGTACTTCAATTTTATTTAAAAGTACTCCCATTTCATTTACCTAATTTTGCCTGTGTTCCACCAAATATACTGAATGTGCACCAAAATATAACCTAACCTAACCTTTAATATTTGGTGCACGATCAGTATTTTTCGGGGAAGAATAAAATTTTAGAAATGCATACATAGATGTACCTTAAGATTTTTGGTGAACACAAAAATATTATTCGATTATTAATTGAATTTCTTAGGTATATGTAAGTGTCACTTTTAGACACATATTTTACATATACGTCATATTTTAAATAAATATGATTTTGCCATTGTTCTTTATACTGGGGAAGCGGTGAATGCACGATGAAATCTCGCACCCTTAGCATATGAAAAAAACAGGATTTAAGTTATTAAAAGCCCTATCCCTGAAAATTTCCGCTCGTAAAATGAAATAATACATGGCGTAACGGGTCATCTATAACAATTAATTTTAATGAGCGGAAATAATTTACATTTGATGATGATAAATTAAGTTCAGAGACATCAATAACAATAAATTGTCATATTATAGAAGCTTGCCTGAAATAAACTTGTTTGAGCCATTTCCTAGCTAACACGATAAAACAGGTATCTTTATATTTTTGATTGATTTTATGAATGGAACCCCATACGAGTAGTTAATGCTCAGAACCTATTAAAGTTTCTAAACAGTGACCACTCGTGTGGGGTTAAGATTTTTTTTTTTAAGACCTTAAAAAACAGACGTTTTATCTTTATCATCATCAGCCTACAGCAGACCACTAGGTCCATAGACCTCTCCAAATGCATGCCATTCAGCTCAATTCTTGGAAACTCTCATCCAGCTGCTACCAGCCACCGCAAAGATCATCGCTCCACCTAGCCTTAGGGCGTTCTAGCTTACGTTTGCCGATTCATGGACTCCCCTCAAGAACACGTCTACTCCAACGGTCACCAGTTCTATAGCTAGTATGGTTATTGGTTGGACGTTTTATAACGTGACCAATTCTCTTACGGCTCAATATTAACAGAGCCAAACATATTCGACTAGTTTCTCCGAATACTCAGAATCAAATCATCCCCCATTCAACTCTCGTATCAATCTAAACTTATCAAAGTTCTATTTATCTGGAGTTTATTGAACTGATTTAAAGCCTCCACAAAGTAAATAACATTCTAGAAACTTCGAGAAAGTCAAGAAGCATCTGCGTTAACCAAATTCTGTCGAGTTACGGAACTTTAAATTGACATTTTGACTATTAAACATGTATTATTAAGGTTGAAATAGAGCTTCGTTTGGAACTGGCCCTAAGGGCATTCTCACCGGTTTAATGAGTCAATATTCCAACTCAAAACTTTACCACATTAACTATATTGTGTAACTTTATAGTACCTAGGGCAGTGATTTCGATAGTAGAGTATATCGGTAGTTAAATAATTTATGTATCAAGTGTGACTATTAAATTTGATATAGGTATTGGTTACCGAGTTTGATTAATCTACAAAATAATGTGTTCTTCCTTTACTTTACTAAAGTATTATATTATTTTAATAATTGTGAATGTGTTTTTTTTTTCTTAGTTTTAATAATAGTTTGTCAGTTTGGGTAATTTATGCGGCTATCCTAATGTCATTTCTTTGGTATTGTTCGTCGAATCGTTGAGCATCTTATGTTTTGAGTTGAGCTGCACGATTACTGACAAATGCGTGCACTGACTGGACAGGTCCTCTCAATCTGTGTGGTTCTTTCCTCAAAAGACCATATCAGACACCAGTCTATATGGTCTTCACATGATCTGATTAAGGCTATGTCTGAACTTTAATCGAGTTTGAGTTTCTTTGTTTTTTTTCTTTGAGTTTGTTTCGGACTTTCTTCTCAGAGTAGTCAGATAGGTCATTCTTGAACATTCTTGTTGAGTCTTGGTTACTCCAATAAAACAAATTCTATTCTATTCTATTCTATAGGAAACGCCGATCTCATCTAGTTTTTAAAATATGATTGACGTGCAAAAGTGTTTGTACAAACCTACTTACAGAAATAAAATTATTTATCATTTATTCAGTTATACTTTTATAGTTATTTTTTTTTTGGATTATACAGCGAAAATATTTTTTTTTTTCATTCTACCATGCAATTGGTCGAGGTAGGGATAATTGTTTTTTTTTTCGCGACTACGCTATTGGTCCAATGGAAAAAGTTGTGCATTTTCACCCTTAAATTTAATAACACCTGCCTCACGCTGTATGTGATCATAAAAATATTGCATAAAAAAACAGATTCCTGTACTTATTTTTACACAATTTGCAGTAAAAACTTATCCATAGCCTATTATAACCTAAAGTTATGGAACCTTGCTAAAAACTATAGTCGGTACGTTATTTCCTTAATTATTTGCAAACTTCAAGTCACAAAATACCTTTTATCATTGCCTATGTATTTTGTTGTCGATATTTCGTTTTCTGTTATTTATATTTTCAAAATGGCTGCTGCCTGCGGCAACGCCCGCGTTTCTTTTTTTTTTAATAAAAGCAAATAGTAGCCTAAGTTACTCCTTATAATAGGCAGCCAGTGAAATGTCATCAAAATCAGTCCAACCGTTTCGGAGATTAGCCGGAACAAATTAGACAGAAAAAATTATAAAAATTGTTATTTGTGATAAGTAACGTACATCCATACTAATATTATAAATGTGACAGTAACTCTGTCTGTCTGTCTGTCTGTATGTATGTTACGTTTTCAACCTAACAACCTTAACAACTTTCAACCTAAAGCCTGAACCGATCGACATGAAATGTGGCAGATATAGCCTGGGGATATGGAGAAGGACATAGGCTACTTTTTTACGCGATACCCGACATCCACGAGGGCGGAGCCGCGGGCATAAGCTAGTACTTTCATAATTATGCATTTGGTAAATAGCTGTTATTGTGATATTACAAACAGACACTTCAATTTTATATATTTGTACAGATGGTGTACTATGTACTAAGCTGCCAAAGATATTATATTTCATTCTCAATTCTACCAAAGGGACGGTATTTTTTATAAAACCCCTTTCATGTTCGCGCCTTAATCTGAAAGGTCAACGGCCAAGTAAACTGTACCTCCGAATCTTATGAAATAGAATATTTCATGAAATATTATCTCTGTTTACATTAGTACGTCCAAATGTCATAGGTAGCTACTTAATATTTACGCTTACCAAGTAAGATTGTACAATTCTATGATTCATGTAGCCTTTGAGCTAAAGAACAAGTACTCCTAGGGTCACTTTATGAGATTAGTATAACAGATACTAGGAATTCACTGAACAGGTAACTCGCACATAACCTTATTATTAACCATTTTTTTTGTAAAATCGTCTATATATTCTATTATATAACCATATTTGTAAATATGTGAGCATCATGTATCTATCACATAATCAATTTATCCGTCATTGCTTCATTTTTAATTGTTTTACCGGTTGTGGTATAGTGATTTTATTCTAGGTACATTATCTTCATATATAATGCTAAAGTCAGCTAGCCTAGCTGTCTAGCTTTTGCCCGCGGCTCCGCTCGCGTAGATGACGGTTATTGCGTAAAAAAGTAGCCTATGTCCTTCTCTATATCCCAGGCTATATCTCTGGCCAAATTTCATGACGATCGGTTCAGCAGTTTAGGTGTGAAAACGTAATATACTGACAGACAGACAGTCAGAGTTACTTTCACATTTATAATATTAGTATGGATATAATTGATGTATACAAAGTATTGTAAACTAGTTTTAAAATAGTAACGTTGGAGTTTATAGCCCATTTCTCCACACGAAACTACCTTTTTGAAGGGGCAAAACTAGAATCAGTTTTAGATAAATTTTGACGTTGAAAAGTGCCTTTTTGAAATAAATGCTTTGGCTTTTCACTTTGACTTTGACGTTACCTCTAGGTAAGTGTGCACCATTGTTGTACTTTGTACTCATCACAGCTAACCACCAAGTGAAATAGTAGTCAAACGCGAGCTTATCAAGCATGAATAATTCTACGCTAAAAACTATCTTATTCTCTTTTTAACACATTAAAAAACTAAGTATTTATTTTAAAATTATAATAAATATATATATGAAATCCTTTTAATTAGCACATTCATTTGATAAGTACAGTACGCAAAACTTTTTATTAATTTTCTAATTTGCGCCCCAAAAGTGACCCTATATTCAAAATTCATCTATTTATATTACACATCCGTGTTTGGGTCACAGAAGTTCATGTGTGTACCAAACTTCACCTTAATCGACCCAGTAGATTCGGAGCAAATTGGCTATGACAGAGGGACGGACAGATGGACAAACATACGAATTAGCCTCTATGGGTTACGTTTTTAACCCCCGACGCAAAAAGAGGGGTGTTATTTCCTTTTGACGTACGGAACCCCTCAAAACGACAAAATAGTTATTAAACGAATAACCGACTTTGTGCTGTGCCAAAGCTCGAACATTTACCAAGCACAATGTGTTATAATTATAATCATCATTTCAGTCGAAAGACGTCACTGCTGGACATAGGTCTTCTCCAAGCGCTGCCACTTCGACCAGTTCTGTGCTTCCCGCATCCAGCGGATTCCTGCGGCCTTCGCAAGGTCAACCGTCTACCTTTTAGGCCTTCCAACGCTACGTTTTCCGGTACTTGGTCGCCATTCCAGAACCTTTCGAACCCATCGGCCATCTGTTCTGCGAACAATGTGCCCTGCCCACTGCCACTTAAGTTTGGCAATTTTTCGGGCCATGTCGGTTACCTTGGTTCTTCTGCGGATCTCTTCATTTCTGATTCGATGACGTAGAAAAACTGCAAGCACAGCCCTCTATACCCTTCTAATAAGGCTCATTGTGAGCGACCACGTTTCAGTACCATAGGTCATCATCAGCAACACGCACTGGTCAAAAACTTTCGTCTTGAGACGCTGCGATATCTGGGATGAGAAGATATTACGTAGCTTCCCGAACGCTGCCCAGCTGAGTCGGAATCGACCTTTGACCTCTTTCTCGAAGTTGGACCTACCTAACTGGACAGTTTTTCCTAGGTAAACATACTCGTCCACAACTTCGAGTGTAGCGTCTCCGATCTTCATGAGATTGGGTGAAATATAATTAGCTGAATTCAAAAATACAGGTAAACAAACAGGTTTAGATAATTTGGTGTTTTCGTTCCCCGTATTTGTAGTTTTACGTATTACCTAAGCTTATAAACTTGTGGCTACGAATACCCTACACTTCACTAAAATACCTTTGTCGCATCGTATGGAAACATACGCTGAAACTTGGTAAATTATTCCAGGAGTTTCCGCCTTCAGACATTTTAGACATCGCATTACTTCCAGAGTGCAAAGACGTGTATTTAATTTTGTTTAATTACTATCTCGGAAGTTAATTACTCTTAAAATAAAAAGAGTGTAGGTGAATAAATTGTTTAAGAAACTAGAAACTAAAAGCATTATTTCATATTAAAAACTGGCCAAGTGCGTGTCGGACCGCGCAAAATGATGGGTTCCGAACTTGGGATAAATTTATCCCAAGAACAAACTTAACATTGTAGTTGCAAAACATATTCTCCCATTCAGAATGTATGGGACAACACGTTTATCAACTGTAAATGTAAGTTGGTCGAATATTACTTAGTAACTTGTAAAGCTTACTTAGCTGTGATAGTTTTCCTTTTAACTTCGTTATACCGCTGCTGTGAATTTTTTCACGTATTCAAATACAACCATTAAGCTGGCAAGGGGGGGCCGACACTTGTCACTAACAAAAATTAGGACTTTAAAGCTTAATATTACGCAAACGGATCACTGAATCGAAAAATAGTTTTCACAATCCTGCAATATTTTTAAACGGTCAATCCAACGATACCCCATACTATGGGATAGACGAGAAAAAATATCATCCCCATTTTACGCAGGTAAATAAAAAAAAACAAGATTTTATGCCACTTTGTTGGCGTGATTAATATGTATAGCCATACCAAATTACAGCTTTCTAGTACTAAGTAAGAGTTTCTGAGCTAAGCCGCGGACAGACAGACAGACGGACATGGCGAAACTATAAGGGTTCCTTGTTTACAATGGAATCCTAAAAAGATTGTTTAGGAAAATAAAATAATTTCTCGAGCTTTCTGCTGAAATGTTACGTTGAGAAAAATGTTATGATGAAACGAACTGCTGTCTGTTTTGAAGTCGAAAAGTGATTTTTTGCAAAAAAATTCATGAGAATATTTAGATTTAGTCTTTTTAGGGTTCCCTCCATTCGAATGAAAAACGGGAACCCTTATAGGATCACTCGTGTGTCTGTCTGTCTGTCTATCTGCCACAACCAATTTTCTCCGACTCTACTGGACCGATTAAATTGAAATTTAGTACACATATGAACTTTCGTGATCAAAAGACGGATGTGTAACGAAAATAAATGAATTTTGAACATGGGGGTCACTTTTGGGGTATAAACAAGAAAATTAAAAGAAAAAACGTTATGCAAACTGTACCGTGTGACATATCAAATGAAAGGGCTTATTGTACGGGTTCCAGATATTTGTTTTTTATCATTTTAAAATAAATACTTTTAAAGTTATTTAACAAAATAGAAGAAAATGATGATAATGAATGATGATGGTGATGATGGTTATTATGAGGTGGTATTTGTTAAAATATCTATTAGTTTATTTTATTTGTATATGTGTGTATGTGTATCAATAAAATTATATAAATTCTCGTAATCAAGAAGTTAGTATTTTAGACATTATTTTTGTACTTTATCACTATGTTTTTCTATTTAACCCAAAGCTTGACTGGTAGAGAATGCCTTGTGGCATTAAGTCTGCCTATGTACCACTATTGTATATGAAGTTTAAATTTATAAAATTGTCCATTATATATCTCCGAGACTACTGAGCCTAAAATTTTGATACAGAAAATGTTCTGTACTTATAGATAACAGGAAAACCTAGAAGAAGTCTATGGTCTAAGTCTATAACATGATAAATCTCTCAGTATTGTGCGTAAAAACTTACATATTCAGTTGGAATGTATTTCAGGGGAACATGTATTTAAACGACAATGTTATGTTTGTTTTTGGGATAAATTCGTCCCAACTGCGGAACCCTTCATTGTTCGTGGTCCGACACGCACTTGGCCGGTTTTTTAGTCTTATTCTTTGTGTGGGTTAATCCTGAAGAATAATTTATACCGAGATGTAACGTCGTGAAGATTGTACTTTTACTTAAAGGTTGTATCGGATTTTTGATCCCATAGTACGAGTAGTAGTTCGTTCAACTTTCTTAGTTTTTGCGTATTTTCTATTTTCCAAGAAACTCTTTATTTTTTTCTCTTACAATGGCTTTGACGCACTCAACAGTTTTGGACTATATAAATTCACATTGTGCGAACTAGTACATGAAGTAGATTTAGAAAAAATCTGTTTTACAAGGCACATATCCTTCCTATTTTTGTATAAAATCTATATCAAAATTACAAACAGAAGTAAAAGAGAGATTTTTAATGTCACTCGTAACTTCAATCTTATTATAACAAACATATATTTTAAGTTATTTAAACCGAAACTTCCTACAGAACCATTATTAAAATAGCTATGTATTCACATGTATGTTGTTATAGAGCTCCCTAGCTGCCACAAGACGTCTGAAGTCAACACTCCGTATAAAATTAATATTTATTTAGCTACCTGCCTATCTTCATGTATGAGACAGGTGACAGTTTTGTACATTTCTCAACTTTCCGCCGTCACGTTAAAATGAACAGTGCCCTACTTTGCAGAAGTTTGCTCGGTACTGAAATAATAGAGATAGTCCTTTCATATAAGAAGTTTCAAGATAGATAGATATAATACTCTTTATTGCACACCTTAAAAATTACAGATTTACAATTAGAAATCTTAAAAGGGGTGACACAATAGGTGATCCTATCACTAAAAGCGATCTTTAGCGATTAAGGAGAAAGGAGAGACAATACTGCAGGTATTCTGTGGTGTACCATTTACACCTATACAGTAAATACATGTACTGCGTGGTGCCGGACATAAAGAATAGCACTACTCCATTTCCTCCCGTGGGTGTCGTAATAGGCGACTAAGGCGACTAGAGAATGGGCAGCAGCGTTCTCTATGCATTTTTAACACCATACTGCGATCGCCAACCCACCTGCCAAGCGTGGCGATTATGGCAAACCCCCACCAATTCGGGGAGGCTTATGTCCAGCAGTGGACGTCTTTCGGCTAAAATGGTGATGATGATGAGTAAATACATACATTATACAAAACATGTTATATTTATAAATAAATTTATACAATACTCGTAATAATCATGAAAAAAGTGCAAAGAACAAAAAAAAAACTTGTTTAAGGAGATAGTTTTCTTTAATCATAATTTAAAAAAAAAAAAACTGGCGAAATGTGGACCACGCGCAATGAAGGTTTCCGTAGTTGGTATGAATTTATCCCATGAAAAAACTTAACATTGTAGTTGAAAAACATGTTCTTCCATACGGAAAACATGTTTGTTCATGGGATAAATTCAGTGACACACAACAAATCATGTCTTATTGCGCGACCCCTGGGGGTCCAACTCACACCAGTAAAGTTAATATAATATAACCTTTTTAAAAACTGATAAAAGAAAGCTTATCTAATCTTGCTGTTTTTAATCACCATTTATTTGTTTCGTGGCTTATCAGACTTTACATGCTATTGGTACCTATTTAATTGGTTTATTTGTATCTCTCACCATTAAATTTGTTGCTTAAGCTATTATTATGCTAATGGCCTAGATAATTCTGATTTCGGCCGATGTATTAATATTAGATTCTTATTGACGTTTTTCGCTAAACACAGTCATGTTATAAAGGACATTGCTCCACCTCCATACATTATTATCTTAAAAAAAAGAGCCTCCTAAAATTAACTTTTATATTCTATACATATACATACAAATATATAAAACGTGTCTGTTTGCAATGACAAAATAACAACATTTTACTAAATGCTTATGAAAGTATATCGCTCCCACAACCGAAGCCACATGATCGTAGCAGTCCAACTTTACGACTAGACTATATCAAAATTTCAAACAAATCTATCAAACTAAAATAACTCACGTATTAAATGTTAATTTAACTTATAATTCACAAAAAAACATAATACATTACTAAACAAATAATACGCGTAACAAATACTTACCCGTGACAGTACGGGGGTCAAAATATGCCGCCATCACTCACAGAGGATCACAGGACACTGGTCATCCGCACCGGCCCGCGATCTTTCTAGCGTATAGAGTGACTCCCTCACGACCGATCAGTGCAGGTTGCGTACGCAAAAAGTGAACGGTATGGCGCCAGATTTTTTTTAAAGTGAAACTCACGCTCGTTTCAGCTCGGGTGTAAAGGGGATATGTTTAGTGAGAAAAAATGAGGGGTAACGAGTACACATCCGTTATGTTTAGATTTAGTTTTATATAGTTTACTAGCTTTTGCCCGCTGCTCCGCCCGCGTAGATGTCGGTTATCGCGTAAAAAAGTAGCCTATGTCCTTCTCCATATCCCAGGCTATATCTCTGCCAAATTTCATGACGATCGGTTCAGCGGTTTAGGCGTGAAAACGTAACATACAGACAGACAGATAGACAGACAGACAGAGTTACTTTCACATTTATAATATTAGTACGGATTATCATTGTAAATATACGCAGCAGAAGATCCTCAGTATTATCATAACTTAGTGTTTGGAGGTAATCTCTAAATCTGTATATTACTATACTATACTAAAGGTACACCTCTGAATAATCCTACGGTGATTACAGGTACGATGATATGTTATGTAGCATGAAAAACTCAGTTCCGATTTCAATAACCAACCATTTCATCGGATTGTAACGTATAACATCTACCTCCAACAGTCTATTCGACGAAATATCCAATTTCATTTATCTCTAATGTTTTTGATGCGGTCCTAAAAGCTTCGGCAAGTTACTCGAACTAGTTTTATTACTATACGTAACGTTCGAGAAGCACGCGAGAACTATTCAAGGGATTTCAGTAATACGTCTGCTCGATAATTTAGAGCTAGCTTAGAACTTGCAAGTTCTGTAACGAGGCTGCAAGTATGATTGGGTTGTAATAAATCTGGTCGTAAAGCACGCTCTTCCTTGATGAAATTGAATTGATTAACTTGTAGCTGGTTTGAAGTGGGTGGTTATTATAAAATTGGAGTATAGCAGAGCCTTTTTTAATGTCAAATACAAATGAATGAGTCAGTCAGTACTAAAACAGTTCATGTTTGAACATGATAGATTAACAGCTCCATAAGTGGGCACTTAAAATTTTTATTTTGTGCTCTGCCCGCGGCTTCACCCGCGTGGCTTTTTCAAAACTAAAAGGAGCTTCAGTTACTCCTTATAATATCCGCTATCTGTCAGTGAAAGTCTCGTAAAATCGGTCCAGCCGTTTCGGAGTTAAGCCGGAATAAACAGACAGACAAAAATTTAATTTATATCACCTACCGTATATACTTTCATATGCATTTAGTAAAAAACTGTTATTTTGTCACTACAAACAGATATACTTTATTATTGTTATCTCTACGACCTTACTGGCCAATCCTGATATTTTAAGGTAAGCTCAGTTGTCTCACTGTTGGGTTCCCGGCTTCCCTATCAACTGTCGTAAATGAAGCGTCGTAAGTCTTCCACAGCTCCGACATACGACACATTCTTCGTGACAAGACAACCAAGAAAGCGAGTTGTTCGAGACACGGTCCAGGAAACAAAAAAGTATAGATCCAGACACTGACGAATTTAAGAGTGAAAAATCTCAAAGACAGATCAATGTTCTATGAACAAGGCGAAATTGTATGTTGTCGTGCCTCGGAGAGCATGTTAAGGCCCAGATATATGCCAGTGACCTTGAGTAGTTAGCTTGCGTGTTCTGTGATGAGCTCACGCAACGCGTCGTATATCCAGCCAGTAATAGAACTCGCCCATCCAGGAACGCTGCCCCAAATAAAACGAATTATTACTTTATTATAAATAAAACGTAAAGTATTAAAAAAAAAAAGTATCCTAAAAGATCAATAATTAAATTATCTTTAAAAAGGTGAAGGTTTCAGAAAAATACGCTTGACAGATTTTGTGCGGTTCTCAGTTTTTTATCCACGTTAGACATATTTTTACAAATTAATTTCACTGTGTAATATAAACATAATCTAAAATATTCAATATTAAGATAATATGAAAATTCTGTAATTAAACATTTTTTTTTTTTCAAATCATTACACTACTCGTTTAGATGTGATCTTCAGTATAAAATCATTAAAAGTTGGTTATCGTCGCCTTAAGCACTGGTCTCGACTATCCTTTGCAGATCTTTGACAGTCGTTAAGGGTAGTCAGAAGCTTGAAAACCTGACAACCAGTCTTGCCAAGGGGTTTCATGTTTTCCAGTAATTAGGTAGTGGAGGTTTTTAAAAAAAAAATTGGCAGCCGCTTCATGTTAGATACTAGTACCTATTCAGCATTTGGTTAGACTGGAAGCTGACCCCGACATAGTTGGGAAAAGGCTAGGCAGATTATGAAGTAAAAATCTTGTACAGGTTATATTCCTTAAATTAACCCAGCATTTTCGTCAGTGTCTTGATTCCAACCCCAACAAGGCACGACTGAATATCAAATTTCACGCCTCATACAAAATGTAGCGACCAAAAACACACGTACAAATAATTAATCGTATGTCAGGGGGCACGGAGGCACCCAATATGTCTATTCCGAAGGTAGATTACGCCTTAAGTGACAGACACGCCATCTAGCGGTATTCCCTGTACAACAAATACGTTATTAATTATTCGTGATGATATTGTTTTGAACTGATTTCGAATGATTTTTATTAATGAAGAGTGATACGGATTTTATCTGAAGGATTTTTTTAGTCAGTCTTTCTCTAAGTTAATAATTATGATATTTTTTTAAATCTTTATGCCAATTCCAATGTATTTCGTAGTGTCAATATCGTAGAATGCCAGTTAGCTGTCTTCTTTACTTGTCAGAACATACTAAGAATCTGACACTGACGGACGCTGAAAATAAAAAAACCGTCCACGTGACTATCGGACCACGCACAATGAAGAGTTCCTTAGTTGGTATGAATTTATCCCAAGAACAAACTTAACATTGTAACATGTTTTTTCAACTGTAAATGTAAGTTGGTCGACTATTACTCGGTAACTTGTGAAGCCTACTTAGCTGTGATAGTTTTCCTTTTAACTTCGCTATGTTATACTACTGCTGTGAAGTTTTTCACACAAACAAACAAATACAACCATTTAGCTGGCAGAGGACACTCTAACAAAAAATACGCAAACGGATCCCTGAATTGAATAATGGTTTTCACAAACCCACAATATTTTTGGCGTGTTTAATATGTATACTCATACCAAATTACAGCTTTCTAGCATTAAGATTCTTTGAGCTAAGCCGCGGACAGATGGAAAAGCAGACAGACAGACAAACTATAAGGGTTCCTTGTTTACTTCTTCTTCTTCGCTTCGCTCTTGACAGTGTGGTCGTGGTCACAATGAGCTTTGTCCAATCGCAGGTGTTGTCGTAACTCGCCTTACAATCTCCCTCTATCTGGTTCTGTTAGATGACAGTCTGGTGCATTCACTAACAGGGCCTCCAACTGCGGATTTAATTTGATCGGTCCTAATCGGTGACCTCCCGCGTGGCCTATTACCTTCTACTCTGCCCTGCACCACTAGACGCTCTATGGAATTATTATTCCGTTTCGAGACATGCTCAAAGAACTTCAGTATTCGAGACTGTACTAGCCTTGTTTACTACGGAATCCTAAAAAAGAGGATTTATATTTCATAAAATGACAAAAAAAGTTACAGTAAAAATTACAGAAAGTACATTGACCCTTCTCGACTTGAGCGATAAAAATTACAATGTATTTGTGTCACAGTCCCATCTTCTGAAACCGTAAAACTAACCCAATTATCTTTTTGTTACAGATCACGGCGCCGCCGAACGCAACTGAACGAATTGATAGTAATAATAAATTAGCAAAAATCTACCATAGTCCGAATGTAAATTATCATTAATGTTAGTGTCATTATTAGCTAGAAAATATAACAAAATGTACAGTGAAGTGTGCGTACAAAGGACACTGATCGCTTTCTTTCTGCTTGCCGTGACGAATGCGCCGTCGGCGACGCAAAATACTGTTATTTCAGGTAATTATTCAGTACCATTCGTGATTGTCGAAATTGCTTTATTTTTGTGCTGTTTTGTGGTTTTCTCAAGGTTTTGTGACGATTGATGTGGATAAGAGAAAGTAAGTACTTAATTTCTTATATTCTCGTCACCACGAGCTACGCGACTGCTACTAAAACTCGTGCCATGCCCATGATATAATATTACAACTACAGACTATACGTAACACGGAGAGGAGCTTGTGGCTAAGTAATAACAGCCACACAGGTCAGTCGATCAGGTTAAGCTACGCTTGCCGCGGTTGGTCCGTGGATGGGTGAACATCTTTTCATACCAAGAACCCTCCGTGCCTCGAAAAGCACGTTAAGTCGATGGTCCTGGGTCTAATTCGTGGATTTTTAACAATCGTTACGGGTTGTCAGAAGCCCGAAAGTCTGACAACCAGTCTTACCTTATGTATCTTATTACCCAGTAACTGGGCTGTGGAGGTCAGTTTTGCAGTCGCTCCATGTAAAATAATGGTATTCAGCTGCATTCGGTTAGATTGGAAGCTGACCCCAACATAGTTGTGAAAAGGCTAGGCAGATGATGAGACTATGCGTAACTCACTTATAACGGTGCTTTTCATTTTGAAAATTCAACAATATTAATTTTGTTATTTATGCCATCGATTAGATGCAATTATTCAAATACAGGGTGTAAAGGACAGCCCTCCGCAGAATGATAGGGTGAATTCAGTATATCATACTAAGAAGACCGGTACATTATGGGAATCCAATAAACCTGATTTGTTTTATTACCTCACACACAATGTATCGTTACCGTGGCAAAACGCAAGTAGCGAACGGCAGCACAGCGAGTGAGTTCGATGAACTCTGTAGCTAGACAGAAAGTGAGCAGCTGATTTCGCGCGTCGTTTGTTAGAGTATTTCAACATTGCTGGTTTTTTTATTTTAGCTGTATTATTTACATAAATGGAGTGCTTCGTACAGAAAATGTAATTTTACATTAAAATAAAGGAATCGTAATTGAAAAAAACGATAAAGAAAATGAAAAATTTCCTGAGCAAATTTCCAGTGGAATAGGATTCAAAAGGAGCTGAATGCAGCCTGTTAGTTTGCGGAGGGCTGTCCCTTACACCCTGTATACGTAGCAAGGTATTATGAATTTCGTTCAAAATCCTTCGGATTGTAATAAAATTGATTCAAGTGTGATAACGCAATCGGGGTGCGGGTTGGTAGCGGTGTAAATGCTCCACATCATCTTCAGTTTTAACACTCCTCGAATTGATGTATCTACGCAGTATCTACATATAGCTTTTATCAAGCTTCATTCTAAACTTCTAAAAATAATATCATGTTACAAATTCCCATTCATCTATCAAGTTTACGTAACCTTGACATCGCTCGTTATGTATCTAATTGTTTTGTTCCAAATAGGTACGCTCTCATTGTAATTTAAAAATGTTATTATACTATACTATTTTATGTATTATAACAATCCTGCGAATAGCTCATGCCTCGCGCTTTTCGCTTTCTCAAAAAGTGTTTTTAGCTTTTTTTGGAGCGAAATAGATATCTATTCGAATCTATACAAAAAAGTAAAATTTAAGTGTTTTTAATGTCAAAATAACAGCTTTTTACTAAATGTATATGAAAGTACGGATATACGGTTCTTATTAAAAAATACATTTTTAAAGTTTTTGTTCGTCTGTCTGTCTGTTTCGGATAATCTCCGGCTGAAGAGATTTTGACGAAACTTTCACTGGCAGATAGCTTGAAAAGCCACGCGAGCGAAGCCACGGGTAGCAGCTAGTTACAAATACATTCTATCAGCCAGTTATTCTCCTATCTAAATATTATTCAAGTTTAATTAATGCCTTTGCCAATAGTATCTATTTTTTGAACAAAAACCGTTTTTCTCATTCATTATTCCACGTTTTAATAAATAAATCCTATCACAGTTCAACAAAAACAATTCACTGTGTCACTCTATACACATTACTTTTGTCTTTTAATCACTACGCCAAGAAAAAGTCAAACAAAAGATTTCGCCAGACAAAAGAAAGCTTTGAAGATTAGAATGAATTACGTCACTCTCTTGGATCCAGGCTCACAATAGATATAACAATGAGACTCTTATTAAGTGTGATAACCCTTATAGAGGTTTATAAGAGTTAAATAACTATAATCTACAACGCTGTTGTGGACGGATTGAAAAGACTATTAATTTAATAAGGAAATGTTACATTTCTTGCTTGGAAGTAATAATAAATATGTTAAGGTTTTTGTAACGTCCAGGCACTGTAAACTACTAGATAAATCAAAATCAAAATAATATTATTGCACATAAACCTACATGGGCAATTATAAAACGTCACTAGGTGCACTGTTCCAATTGGTCGTTTCCTAAGGAGAAAAACCGACAAAAACTCCACGGTTACTCTTTTAAAAATAATTGGTTTTTACATATGTACATAATAGTGTACAATAGTGTATGGGAGGAAGGTGTAGGACTTTCAACAATTACCAGTTACTTAACTAAATAGAAAATGGTCAACAAATCTACAGTCTACTAGGACTTAAATAAAAATTAAAAATAAACTATCTGCCTGTTAAGTTAACCGAAAGTGATGGAACTGGCCTTAAGTAGGTAATTATGTTTTCAATCGATAGTGTTAACTATCAGTAGCCTAAAATTTGTAACTAATAAGTTACTGGAAGGAGGTCATTTCCCAGTTGACCGAAGTGAAAACCTAAATAATAATAATAGTAGCTTGCTGCTGGTTAAAGAGGCTATTCCTAATAATATTATCCCGCTGCTGGTTAAAGAGGCTATTAATAATAATAATATCCCGCTGCTGGTTAAAGAGGCTATTGATAATAGTATCCCGCTGCTCATTAAAGAGGCTATTAATAATAATAGTATCCCGCTGCTGGTTAAAGAGGCTATTGATAATAGTATCCCGCTGCTCATTAAAGAGCCTATTAATAATAATAGTATCCCGCTGCTGGTTAAAGGGGCTATTAATAATAATAGTATCCCGCTGCTGGTTAAAGAGGCTATTAATCCCCTCCCACAAATCACTACACATATTATATTCACACGTGTCATCAGATGTTTCTCGTTAATAAGGTAAACGCCAAGAACCACGTTTTAGCCAATTAGCCAAAAGATAAACAAAATAAATATCTGAAGATTTCCTTCATTGTGACCGCTAGAAAGGACATGGAACATGTTCCGAATCATAACGAAGTTTATACGGCATGTGTACGCATGTTCGAAATAAAAAAAGAAATGTAGAAGTTTCACTACTTACAATGCGGCACAATGCGGTATAGCATAGCCATATACCGTTATGAGGAATAGGTTGTAAATTTCACTCATCCTCTATAAAAAGGGAAGATCCTCCGACCAGACGGGTGTCATGTTTGGTGGGAACCCGACGATTGATGTTAGGACGTTGTGTATATACTAGTCGTGCGGTAAACTCTGCTTGCACGATACAGGATTTTTCGTGACGTCAGTGTGATGCGTAGTTCATGGAAAGCTAAACTTATGTAATTTGACTCAAGCTCAGTATGAACTTGTGTTTATAATTTTAGGATTATTTGGTCTAACCTAATTATGATCTGAGATTAGCTTAAGAATTGTTTTTGAAAATCTGATGGAAATATTAGTTTCCTTTTTGACGATACATGTTAACTGGGTTTACTGCATTTCTTGTTTTGTAATACAGAAGAACTCGGACTCGCGAAACTTTGGCCGGGCTTGTCAATCTTTTTATGTCACAAAATTTATTCGCTGACCTATTTTTATTACATGTATGTGTACCCTTATATTTTTTTCTCTTCGCCTGTCAGCAATAACATAAGATAAATATTATTCGTCATCTTGTTTAGGGTTCCGTACTTCAAAAGGAAAAAAAAAAAACGGGATATAGGATCCATTGTCCGTCTGTCTGTCTTTCAATATGTGAAGGCCCTTTTTCTCAGGAATGCGTGGATACAACAAGTTGAAATCAATACGAAATACGTAGATCTACGGTTCCTTGGAGCTCTAAAAAAAATGTAGCTTCTATGTTTACGCAATAAAAAAATACGGCCATTTTTGTGCGTCATATTTTGATACTCGCAAATAAATCAAAACCTGTTGGGTAGGTAATTCGTTAATTGTAGTTTTATCACATAAAATATTTTTTTATTGCGATTACAAACATACATTGGTTGTTGGAGAATTGACCGTGACGTACCTACATCGATGTATGGGACAAAAATCTTAAGTTTGCTTTTGGGATAAATGCATCCCAACTAGGTACGGAACTCTTCATTGTGCGTTCGACACGCATTTGTCCGTTTTTTGTAAGTTGGTACTATTTTCGCAACGTAGCGTTAAGGTTGTATCTATAATGAGCTATAAATCGTACTTTGTATCCCCGGTTTTTGAAAGACTGATCCAGTCTGTCACTGATCAATTTATATAACAACCTGAGGTGAACAACCGAACACATTCATGAATGAAAAATTATGTAATAAGGCAACGGTGCGGTTTAAAAGAAGATGGAGTGACAAATACTGAAAAGAGTGTGCTTAGATGGTTTGGTCATGCTAAGAGGATGAATAAAAGGCGACTAACAAAAGGTATTTACAAAGCAGTTGTGAGTGGAAACGTCGGGAGGGGGATGCCCTAGGAGGACATATAGTGACCTATACCCAAAGTCTCTAATTCAGATAACTTTTGTAAACAAAGTAATGTCAAGAAATGTTACTGTCAAAATGACAGGACAGTGGTGCAAAACATTTTATCATATTCTTTTTTTGTAAATAGTCATCGCTAAAATTAAAGTGAATTAATTATAAGAACTATGCAAACAAAATACCGTTGCCAAACAATGTATTGTGTAGTATATCGGAGACATATATATCGACACATATATCATAATACACATATGATCGTCATAATCAGCCCTTTTAAGTCTAGTACTAGACGTAGGCCTCCCAAAATCGATTTCCACTAGAAACAGTTTACTGCCGTTTTCATCCAAAATGTGGCTAGATATGCTACTTACAATATGAATCTATGAATGAGAGTTGTAATATTAGTGTTGTTGAAGATATAAAACATTTGAAAATGTTTGGATCTCCTGCATTGTTACCAGTATCATAAAATATTTTATACCAGAAAATCTCCTTTTTTTAATAACTTTGTCTAAAACCGGAAATTTATAAAAATAATTACGTTAATTTAATTAAAATAATTAATTATTATTTCTTAAAATCAGTACTGAAAAGAAAATGTAACCTCTTTTTTCGCCATTTTATGTGAATTACCATTACGAAGATATTTTTTTGATATGTTATCCCCTTTGTTTACATAAATTATCTGAATTTGAGACTTTGGGTATAATTGGTGATGTTCTTCAGAAAGGTCAGGTGCGTAGTACTAGCAAATGGCGTGCGTGAAGCAAAAGGAGTATGTAAGAAGCGTAGCAGGTGGCGTTCTGTAGTTCCTGTCTACCGTCATGGGAAGAAGGCGTGAATTTTATGTATGTACTTTGAGAAACTAGGATTAACTTACCTACTGGCTAGGTTTCCGATTTTTATGATAGCTGTACAATGAGTTTTCTACAGAGTGCATAAAACCTTTTTCTACACCCATGCTAATATCCTCTATAAAAGTTTCTGAAACAGTTAGCTTATTGCCAACATTAAAACAACCGGTATTATAGTAACCATAATATCATCCAAACGAGTGTTATAATGTTGTACTAAATTTCATTATGCAACTACTTTGCGTTTTCGATCCCTTCCTTACTCAGCAAACAGCCACATTTATGAGTTTCAAATAAAGAACATTGTCGTGCACGCGCATTTTACTACCACAGCGCCGTAATTTAAAAAAAAAAAACTTATAGGTTATTCGAGTTCACGTCGCATCCCGCCATTTTTGTTCGATATTAGTATTGCAAACATTTATAAGATTGTTGTTTAAAAAAATGAGCGATACAAGCTTTGATAAGTCACCACCAGATATTTTTAATGCAGCCAAGGATATTTCTAACCTATTATTACCATAAAAGTCGAGAAAACAATATGAAAAGGCGTACCAAGATTTTATGAATTGGAAAATATCAAAGATAGAACATGGGTGTAGGTAGTCTTGTATGCAACTGTACATAATTAGGTATTAAAACACTCATGTAATACTATTATCACACTCGACTTCGCCTTGTGTGATAAACCCACATTCGTGTTTTAATACCTCTTATTATACAACAGTTGCATAAACAATTATTAAGTTCCGGCATAAAAATCACACTTGTGCTGTGTGATATTTCTTTATCTCAAAAATATAACATTTTGTTTAATTTTTCCCTACATTTTCCTACACCATTTACTGTCCAAAACAAAAACTTAGGTACCCTGATAGGTAACCTGATACTTTCTACTTCCTCATCTAAGCGTTTTCCTAATTGCCAGTGTCCGCTCTGCTTAATAGAAAATGGTTGGCCGCTCATTAGGAGTCGCCCGACGGCGGCCGTGGTTCGTTAATCCATCATATGACTCTGGGTTTACATGAGCTGAAAGATTTTACGCCCTTATTTCAGGAAAATTGAGAGGTTGTCCTGATTTTTACACGAGTTTTTAGTATAAACTTTTGGAGTATCAGTGCATGAAAATAAAGAAATAACTGTAATCATTTGTGTAAAAATCTCACTGTCAAAACTTAGGTGAAGTGGATTGACACTATTGTGTCACTCACTTCAAAATCACGTCAACTAAATATCACATAAGAAAGTCCTTCTTCTTTTTCTGACAGCTTGATTTATTTTTGTTATCAAATCAAGTCAAGTTATGATTGTCTGTTGTCAATTTTTTGTCAACCACATCGCAACAACCGCTGTCGTTAGATTTGACATCGGATTTAGGGACCAGCGACTGGATCTGTGGCCCTAGCACGAGCGGGCGAAGCAATCGTGACGTAAATTCGCACAATTTTTAAATTGAAAGTACTCGTTTCACACACAATATTTATTTATTTACTAGCTTTTGCCCGCGGCTTCGCCCGTTTGGAGGTCGGAAATTATACCACGGAAATGAAACAAAGATAAAAGCAATCTATGTGTTAATCCAGATTATAAACTATCTGTGTGCTAAGTTTCATCCAAATCCGTTCAGCTGCTTTTGCGTGATTGAGTAACAAACATCTAAATGTCCAAATATTCAAACTTTCACGTTTATTATATTAGTTGGATTATTACTGTATTGTCATTTACTTAGATTGAAGCCTTTTTTGTTTTAGGCACCCGTAGTCATTAACTACGGGTGCCTTAAACAAAAAGGCTTGTCGAAAACAACAAACACAAAATGTAGGAATATAGATAAATCCTACAAAACTATCCAGGAATTTCAGTGACGTGCAACTTCTTGAAAGTATTTTTGCAATATTCGCAGAAATCACACTTTCTTTGGAACCACCATTCGTTAGGTGGCTTCTTGGGATTAGATCAATTTACTGATTGGCAAAATAACTACATAGAAAGCAACCTTGCAGATAATGGACTTACGTAGCAATCTTATTTGTTTTGCTGGCTTATTGGAATCGTTCTGTGACAAGGATTTCTATATTTTCATTACATACCTATAGATTTAGAATCTGCCCTGAATATTTTGATTACACACTTTGGTACTTGGCACTTTGGATCGACCAGGTTAAGCTAAGCTTGCCATGTGTGTTCCTTAGATGGGTGACCATCCTTGAAATTAAATGAAATCGTTTATTCTGTAAATAGGATATCGGAATCGCTTTTACACGTCATATTAATATTTTATTTTATATTTTAAATAAGCTAGACGCAGTCGACATTTCCCATCTGACTACCCCTGAGAAGAAATGGCGAAACAAACTCAGGGGTTAAATTCTCTTTTAAAGTCCAGACACAATTTTGGTCAGAACATGTCAGGACCATGTAAATGTCATACTACGTAATATATATATAATATAAAGAAATATAATATGTATTCAGTGGAAGACTGGAAGCCAACCCAAACCTATCTGGGAAAAGGGTAGGCAGATGATGATATGATATTTTGGTATTTCTGTTTCCGAATATTACTACTCAACTTGCGATAATTTTATTGAGGTCAAACAAAAAATACTCGGGACGCATAACATCTGTCTTCTATCCCAGAACTAAAACTCTTTAATGTATAAAAAGAGTTCACGGCTTCCCAAGAGTCTTTGAAATTCGATCAAGACTGTCTAAAATACCGGCCGAAAATATTGAGCAAAAAGTTTAACTCCGATCGTAGGTCCTACATATTAGAGGCGGCGGAAAAAAGCCAGATTACGGCCATAAAATCTTGTCTACCTATGCTAGAAAGAGATAGAAGGATCGGTTCAGTGTCTACTTTCTTCTTTGATATTCGTTTTCTATGTTTTAGGGACTAGGCAATACAGCATGAAATTATTACCCAGATACTGCGATTATCAGAAGAGTAAGAAAGAAAATACGTTTATTTGCGGCAAACATGACGCAGAGAAAGAACACAAAAACTAAAAAATAAAAAGTTGTGGGAAAATATGCGCCACATCCACGCAAAACGGCCATCGCTCAGCATAATGCTGCGACCCTATGCGAGACAGAGCCCCAGCGCTGGATTTCAGTGACAGCCGGCGCTGACGTGATGACGTCACCCGGTGCAGCATACCTAAATAATGAGACAAAAATAACAAAATAAGAAATAAAATAAATACAATACTTCTAAAAGATTAAATAAATATAATATTTAAAATGGCAACATTCCATGCCGTCGGTAACAACTGAACAACTCTTGCACTGACTTAGTTTTTATAACTCAATGAACTCTTGCGACGCTGGCATAATATAATCTGTGCATGCAACTGTCATAATAATTTGTTTGACGTTTTGACGTAATAATTCATCATGCCGCATTACTTATTGGATGGCTATGATGCAATTGTATGAATAACAATAACCAAGAATGCATTGAGTGATTTGGGTGAAACGTATCAAAAGTTTTTATTAACACAAACGGTATTTACCCTGTTTACTATTTGATTTGAGTTCCCGATATTTCGGCGCTGTTGCAAGTACCATGATCACGGATAAACCCCCGAAAATATCCCGTTTGTGTTAATAATAATGTTAGTGACCATGACAATTTAAAAACTTATGTCAAACGTTTGTTAATAATGGTGATTAATCAAATTCGATATTCGTACTACTATGAAGAAACTTGTTGCTAAGTTATAACAGCCACACGGGTCGATTGATCAAATTAAAGTACACTTGCCGCGGTTGGTCCGTAGATGGGTGACCATCTTTATATACCAAGAATCCTCCGTGTCTCAGAAAGCACGTTAAGTAGATGATCCTGGGTCTAATTTGTGGATTTTCAACAATCGTTACGGGTTGTCAGAATCCCGAAAGTCTGACAACCACAGGCAAATCTTACCAAGGGGTATCGTATTACCCATTAACTGGGTTGTGGAGGTCAGATAGGCAGTCGCTCCATGTAGTATACTGGCTGCATTCGGTAAGACTGGAAGCCGACCTCAACTCATAGTTGGGAAAAGGCTAGACAGATGATGATTTTAGAAAACGCCACGCGGGCGAAGCCACGGTCAGAAACTAGTTAGAATATAAATTCTAGCGGCCAGTGATTCTCCCAACTAAATACTATTCGGAAATTACAAATAAACATGGATAAAGTTATGCTAAGAATAACCTCCGTATACCCATGATTTTTTTTGACTTTTATGCTTGTCATAGCTTTATTCCATGTTTATTTCCCTTCAAGTTTAATTTATGAAACCAATGGTATAAATGTCTTTTTTACACAAAATCTGTCTTTTTCATTCATTAACCTACGTTTTAATTAATTAATCTTATCACAGTTGAACAAAAACAATTCAATGTGTCACTCTATACAC
This sequence comes from Dryobota labecula, assembly GCA_947523025.1. Lineage (NCBI taxonomy): Eukaryota > Metazoa > Arthropoda > Insecta > Lepidoptera > Noctuidae > Dryobota > Dryobota labecula. The sequence continues at coordinate 25,348,324 of OX383287.1, read as the reverse complement.
ATTACTTTTGTCTTTTAATCACTACGCCAAGTGTAAGTAGCACCACACACTTAGGGCCTTACAAATAAACACGGAATAAAGTTATGCTGGGAATAACTCCGGTATAACCATATATTTTTTGACGTTTATGCTTGTCATTGCTTTAAGATCTAGAGGAACGTGGCCGCTTTTCTTTAGATCGAATTTTGTTGCCTCGTGTCTCAATATGAAACGTTATAAAAGTATTAGAAAATTCTAGACATACTTACCGAGGTTCCCGTTTGAGTCATTTTTCAAGGAGTAGCTAGTAGATGATTGAGCGCCCTCTAAAGATCTAACGCGGTTGATGTGCTTTTGTTTTATTTGTGCTGCGTTTCATAAATGTATAACCAAACTGAAGGCACGACAAATAAAGGTGCGGTTGCCACACCACACTGGCTTTCGTGTGTAAACCTCCTAATAGGCAGGCCCAAATTCAGTAAGCAATATTTACTAGCTACTATGATGAAACACCGCACGAGTAAATAGCATAAGCTCCTTTAGCTATTACTAACGCATACAATCGGGTTATTGCAATGCCTGGGGCTACGGGCTCCGCACCCGGGGCCCCTGAAAAGCATAGGCCGTCGACGGCCCCAGGTGCGGTCTCTAGCTCGGTAGAGAACAATGGAACATTGACGTTAAAGGTTTCTATGCGGCTTAATTCCGTTTCTTGCCTTCAGCTTAAATACGGCTTTGTATGGACGTATTGTGTTGGTAAATTAAGAAAAGAGAGATTGGTGAATGACTTGAATTGGTGCCTTTAGAAGCGGAACTTTACATATCGAAATATTTGGGACAACACTAATTTTACATAAAGTACCTCTCTCTTCATCTCTATCTATGATCTCTCTCCTCGGCGTTAGTCCTATATGTTTGTGATGATAGCTCTTCTCGTATTCTTTCTCCCATTCACCCAGATTTTTGCAATGGCCATATGTTCTACTAACCTTCTCCTTAATCCCATTCAACTATTTGTTCCCTCATAAATCAGTGTAAAAATAAACAGAAATAAATATCTCCCACAGAATTCCTTTAGCTTCAACGCAAATTATTTTGGACAGAAGACAGCTAAGATTAACTTTTAAAAATCCCGCTTTAACAGTAATTTTCTTTCCTCGCAAAAGGCATGTAAAATTGGAGGGGGTGGTTCCTAAATAAATCTCTAGCAGACAGATAAGGGCCTAACTCGATGTACGACCCTTAATGTCCAATAAAACGAAAGAGATAGAAGTAAAAGGAACAAAGTCGTTTTCATTATCGACTTTTCGATTTTATGTGTTCGCTGTATACAGTCTTCAGTAATTAGGTGTAAGGGGCGTGTTGGTCGGCTCCACCTGGAACTTTTTTTTGTGTTACATGAGCCTAATAACATACTCGAGGCTGTAAGTTTGTCACCCAGCGCGAGCGGTGTACGCATATAATCTTAAAGTTCTAAAAGCCTTGAAAATTGTGTTCAAATTCATCACCAGAGCATAACCTACTGTCAAAAAAACAATCGAATTATCACGATAATATAGTTGTAGAAAGATCTTTTTGTGCATAGCCAAAATGCGAACTATCATAACCATCTTGCTTTTACATTACAATTTCTGTGACAGTTTCACACAATATGTTCACCAACAACAGAAGGCCAATTCTACTAATTAAAAAACGTTCAAATTCAAGTCGCAGTGCCGCAAAAGTTCCAAAATGTCACAAAAGGTATTCTACTAAACCAGAAAAGTAAGTTATACGTGTCGTTTACTGCAATGAGATTGCGACTAGATCGAAGAAAAATAATGTACCAAAACGGTATTCTGCTAAAGTTTCGAATTGACATTGTTAAAAAAATTGGTATTCCACTAAAAATAAGAATGTCAAAACTGACGTAAACATGAGATTATTTGTTGACCGGACTGTGACTAATAATTTTAGCTTCTGCTAGTTAGATATATAATTATAAACAATATATAGCTGAATAGATAGAAGCGTACTGTTTAAACAAATTATTTCACGCCCCTTTTGCATAGTAGGATATATTTTTTGGACAGACGTTTTGTGTATTATTTTGTTTGTGAAGTGTTTGGATATTCTTGGATAGTTGGATACCTATTTATTTTAAAATGAGTGGTTTTGGTTACTTTATTTAACCCTGGCGCAACGTGCAGACAATGCAGCGGCGTCAGAAAGACGGAGAGAACGCCGCCGTTCTGACCGTCGCCGTCGCCTTGCAACGGATGCATTTTCCATGAGCGACCGTGAGTTTGTGAAGACCTACAGGCTCACTAAGTTGCTCGTGGCAAATTTAATAACGGAGCTGACACCGCACATCCCTCGGGAAAGGCGCAGAGATGGACTCGATGCTGCCGCCAAGGTTAGTCTTAGTTACTTTAACACATATTATTTATTGACAAGCAACAAGGCAGCCAGATTCCAAACATTAAATTATCTACTTTTTCTAGGTACTGATAACCCTGGCGTTTTACGCCAGCGGGTCCTATCAGACCTTGGTAGGGCAGCACTGCTCCCATTCGGTTTCCCAGCCGAGCGTTTCTAGGGCGGTCAAACAAGTGACCCTGGCCCTGAACCACCCACATGTATATACAAAGCATGTGACTTTCCCTTTGACAAGGGAGGCCCGAGAAAGGGTTAGAAGTGGGTAAGTCTAAAGACTGGCGCCTATATTATTGCCACATACAACGGAATACAATCAAGTTAGTTATCCGTCGACATCGCTTCCAACAACTTAACAAAACATCAATATTTCTTTACTATATCTACGTAATTTTAATCCATACTATCCATACTAATATTATAAATGTGAAAGTAACTCTGTCTGTCTGTCCATCTGTCTGTCTGTCTGTCTGTATGTTACGTTTTCACGCCTAAACCGCTGAACCGATCGTCATGAAATTTGGCAGAGATATAGCCTGGGATATGGAGACGGACATAGGCTACTTTTTTACGCGATAACCGACATCCACGCGGGCGGAGCCGCGGGCAAAAGCTAGTTTTAAATAAATTATTTAAATGATGGTTGAAACCATATTAAAATCCGTTGCGTAGTTTAAATGAACAACGCGGTCTGTAATGTAATGATTTTGCACGGCAATATTGCCAATACAATATTATACCTAATATCTGCATTTTAGATTCTACGCTAAATTTGGATTTCCGGGGGTGTTGGCTGCATTGATGGTACTCATGTCTGCATCATAAAACCATCAGACCACGAAGAAGCCTATTACTGCCGGAAAGGCTACCACTCGCTGAACGTGATGATAGTAAGTGTTAAGATTGATGTAGCTATTTAGTACCTACTACTCAGCGACTACAATAGCGGGGCCTATTCTGTCAGAGCGCCTATTACCTTGTGAAGTCAAAAATATTTAAAATCACGATCGCAAACGGCATGATTTTTGCACTGTTCCACTCAAATTCCCATATCTAAGTATTTTCTGCGTTTTGTATTGTGTGGACGATTATATTGTTTTTTATGCCGCAAAACTTTATTTCATTTGATTCAACCTACAATAATAATTTTAAGATATGTGATGCAGAGATGAACATACTCCATCTATCTAGCCCCGGGAGTTCACACGACTCGACAATTTGGAGGGATCACCCTCTTAATAATTATCTTGAAGGGCTTAATCAGGCTAGGGAAAGAATTTTCCTCTTAGATATCAAAATACAATTAATATAATTTTCAAGTACTCTCATGAAATTAAAAAAAATCTGTCAGCCTTTATAAAAAAATAACATTCTTACAGGTGATAGTGGGTATCCACTCAGGAGGAACCTAATCACTCCCCTTCTTAACACCGAAGAGGGTAGCCCTGAGCACTGGTTCTACAGCCAACATGTAAGGACGAGAAACGTAGTGGAACGGACAATAGGTGTTCTGAAGGCTAGATTTAGGTTAGTCGGTAAAGAAATGGTTAAATGATAACAATTGTGTACATACAAATATTTATGGATCAATTTTACGCAGGTGTCTCTTGGTTGCGCGGCAACTACACTACCGGCCAAAGATGGCCGCAAAAATTGTTAATGCTTGCTGTGTGCTGCACAACTTGGCCAATAGGTCAAGGCTTCACGCACCGGAGCTGGCGGCACGTGAGCGCGAAGACGAGCAGCGGCTGCAGGAACAGCAACACCACGTGGAGGCAGCGTTGCGGTCCGCTGCGCAAGCCGCAGCCGCTGCTATCTCCGAGCCTGCTCGCCGTCTCAACCAAGCTTTGGTGCAAGGCAGGGCCTTGCAACAGAGCCTGGTCCAATGTTTGTGGGCCAACAGATATTAAAATCCCCTATAAATTAATTTACTTAATGTCCCCCTCATCCCCTTTTTTTAAAGCAAATCTACTGATGGTCGTTTTTTTACTTTACCGATCGATGGACCCGCGCGGCTGTTACTTAGGCTCGAGCCCCTCATAGGGAATGTTTAATAAATAAGATTGTTTTTTTTATGCATATTGTTTATTAATTAACAAAACAAAAGTAAAAATAAAAAAATCGCGTTGGCGCGTCGCTTGCGTGGAGCACGGCGCCGCAGTGTCAACAAAGCCCTGAAAGGAAACACAATTTAGTTTTTCATTTTGTACATATTATTTATTAAATAAGATTTTGTTTTAAACTCGGGGTTTTATTTATAAACCAACAAATGGTAGTGGAAGACCACAGGATTTTCCGGAAAGTATAGGTATTCAGAACGACATATACGTTCTGAATATGCTTGCTGAAAAATCCTAACAAAAGTGTTCGACAGAAATGTCTAATTCTAGTAATACGTTCACAAATTCCATTTACATACCTTGGCCATTATTGGCTACTCGGCAATTCTGATGCTGCTGTCGCTTGAATTCTAAAAACAATCAATTTCTTACAATAAAATCCTATTGCGAGTATGATTGTCTGATTTATTATTATTCGCCTAAATACTTAGGCCTCATTTACGGAGACGCGGGACGTCTCGCGTCGCGTTGGGCGGCGCGGCCCGCACTAAATTCAAACATATAGCGTTGTATGAGAGCGTTTACGGAGAAGCGATTTAACACGCGTTTGCTTGAAATTCTGGCGGAGCCCGCGGATGGCATCGGCCCGTCCCACGCGACTTTTATCGCGGCGGCGCACGCAGTGTTGCGGCCAGGTATTCCTGCAATGCTCCCTTCACGGTAAACCGCCGCAACAGCCACGGCGGGGCCCGCGGCGGACCACGCGCCGCGTCACGCCCCGCATCTTCATAAACAACATCGTACATTGCCATATGTTCATGTTTGCGCGTGTGATGACGCGGGCCGCTGCACGCGCCGCCTGTCTGTAAACTGAAAAAACGTTCGACGAGCCGCGAGACGCAATGCCGCACGCGACGCGCGACGCCACGCGTCTCCGTAAACGAGGCCTTACACTTGCGTTACGTCGTCGCAGCTGAAGAGTTTCCTCATAGAGGCCGACAATATGGTTTGCAGCCCCTGCTATTTCCTCCATAGCAGAGGCATGCCTGTTCATGGCTCGTGCCAACTCTTTGGCTCAGAAAATCAATGTAGTTATAAATAAAATGTAATAAATCTACACAGAATACTTTCGGACAAAAATAAATTATTTAAAATTGAATTAAAGTTTGACATTAGTAAAAAAAATTATGACGTCTCTTTTTGACATATTTAATCATTCGCTTAGCGCTTGCGCGTCGCGATTACCAATACGTTCCATGTTAGCTTTTTAGCCGATTATTTATTTTAATGATTTTGTATTCTCAAAGATATAAAATAACAAACGGGAAACGAAAATACTATGAATATTCATTTAATCAACCAAACTAATAAAGACATTAAAAAAATCTGAAAATAAGGTTACTAAAAATTAAAGTATCACTAAGTATCACAATATCGTCTGCGTACATTCAACCAGCATGAAAATATGTTTAATTTCGTAAACGAGAACAAAGTTGACCGCTATGAGACTAGACTGCAATGATATTGCGACCAGAATGTGAACAAACCGAATTTTGAGATTAGCAGAATACCATTTTTTGGTCTATTCACAATGTCATCGCATTCTGGTCTCATGTTTTTCATATTGCACGTTAATTAGTAGAATTGACCTTCAGGGTGCCTGTCAATGTCATTCAGATGCCAACACATCCTTGTAGCACTTTATTTGATTCATAAGTCATTCATTTTGTTTAACATAAGTACCAAATTAACTTTAAGTTCATCAAACAATCAGTCTTACCGTAGATCCCACTGAAGTTTCACAAATCAAATCACAGCACTGCGTGCTGAGTTTCACATATTTTAGCAGCTCAATGTGCAAAAAAAAAAATTTTTTTGTGAGACACTCTTTTCAAGTTATAATTTCCGACGCCATTACAGTTGAAACTTTTTTGTTATTTTAATTGTGCAATGTTACCAAAAATAATGTTGCCATAAAAAATCGGTTAGTATAATGTTTAATAGAAAAAGATATTAATGTTTTTATAATCTATAAATTATATATATTATCTTCTATACAAATTATTCAATAACATTCCTATCAAATTAATAACAATATACATATATTATAATAACCTAAACTAAATAAAACTAATAACAAAATAAACTAACATATGGCGTCGAAAAATTCCTCCGCATTTAGTTTTTAGATCATTTGATGACTTCTGGGCCACTGTCGACTTCACCTTAGATCTTATTTCCCAAAAGACCTGAACACCTCGCCAAGTGTGATCAACTTACATTTGACCGGTCGAAATAGCGAATGAGTGCTCAACCATAAATCAAAGCAACAGTTTCCGTATAAGCCGAGCCAACAATATTTGAAGCCATCGACCGACAACCTCCGTGAGACCGAATTCTGCTCTATTGAACCACAGGTGAGCTAAATTACGCCAACTGTCGGACGTAGGCGCCAAAAGGTCTTGACACTGTAACCACTACCTACGCTTGAATTCCATTTGTTTATAGATAAGGTTTGACTGACTGAATACTGACTGAAACTTGCGAAACGTTAATGTGAACGTTACCTAGTCATCTGACCCTTGAACTACATACATACTTAAACAGTTCTTGCTTGACAACGAGAGATAAATTTCATGCAGAGAGTTTTTTTGGAACAAAGTTCTTTAACGCAGCTTTTTTATTTCTGGGTAAATTAAGATCTTAATATTAATTAACAGTTTCACATATACAATGTCAAGTTTTATAAATACGATTTATATATTTTTTTAATATATATGTACGAGTGTATATATGTAGGTGTTTGACGTGTTATTGTAACTTTTATTATAATGTAAATAATTTATGATCATTTAGTTGATGCTATATATGTATGAAGTGTATAAATTTACTAATAATATATGCCAAATGCTTAAAAAAATAAAAAGTCAATATCCGTTATTACATTGTCAAAGAAGTGATAAAATGTAATGTAAAAATTTATAATGAAACTGAATGAGACTGAATACAAACAATTAGTGGGCAACACTCTGCGGTGGGAGTTGACTGGTAGAAATTGTTACGTAAGGAGGAAGCGTTATGCCCCCGCCATGCGACTTTCTCTCTTTATCTGTCTCTTTATATTTATACGAGTGTGTGTGTGTGCGTGCAAGTATCGAGATTTGAGCAAACACGCATTGTACGCGGCCGGTTGTATAACCACAATACTGAACTGAACTTCGTTCCTGACGGTCCCCCGACCGCATACGTTTTTATACTGTAGTCTACTTCCCATAGGCGCTTAAGGTGCTATGTTCCGGCCGCTCGAGCCACCTGAAGTAGGCTTGCAAGTTGCGAGTGGTTGCCTCGCGCATTTGTTAGGTATTTAAACATAGTAATTACTTTAATCATTTTATCTAGACAAAGTCGGCGAATTAGGTTAAACAATCATACTACCTTTTCATTTATATAAAAAGCTAGCCTTTGCTCGCGGCTTCGCCTGGATATCGGAAAAAATGTAATGGGAACGTACTACCGGGATTAAAAGTACCCTTTGTGTTAATCCCAAGTTTCGAGTATAAAGATCAAAAGAAATAAGATTATTTTCGTATTAACTTCATCGCCCCAGATCAACCCCAACAAAGGAGTTAATTATTAAAACATCGTTTGTGACGTTTCCATTATTTGACTTATAGGTATTTATACCAATTTTCGAGTTCATCTCACCACGCAATAAAATCATCCCCTCTAAAATTGACTACTCCTTTTCACCCCGTTAGGGGTAAATTTTTGGAAAAACCTGATAAACGTTTTCCTCTATTTCCAATCTTAAGTATAAATACCGAGTTCCAAGTAAATCAAACCGCGGTTTTAAATTTTCCCGTACAAACTTTGACACCCCCCAATTAGACAAACTTTGACACCCCCCAATTAAACAAACTTTGACACCCCACAAATAGAGGGTAGTTTAACATGCCAGGGTTGCGGGTTTGTCCGAAAGGAATACCGTGGTCTTGGCACACAGGCAACTGAAGGAACATGCGTGGGTTTTAGCCAGCAAGTCTGACACGCCCTCCCGCTCTGGCCAGAGCGGGAGAAGTTATTTGATAATTTCAAACCCAAAAAAAGGGGTCATTAACCCCTTAAAGGTAGAATTTTCAAAAATCCTTTCTTAGCTGATGTCTCCTACTCATAATCTACCTCTGTGATAAATTTCTTCTTCGTAGGTCTAGTAGTTTTTGAAATTTCGTGGTTAATCAGTGAGTGAGTGAATGAATGAGTGACCTTTCACCTTTATATATACATATGTATAGATAAAAAAAATACGTCAGATTTTTATCTATGAGATTGGTTTACGTTACGAAAAGGGGTAACTTTGGGATTTTTTTTCAAGTTAATCTAATCGTGTAATTAAACAACGAACGATTAACGATTGCGTGAGCGCCAGGTCCTTAAATAAGATACATATTCTTCTTTTTTTTTTCAGAATGTTATGATTCTGTTTTTTATTTATTTATTTATTTATATATACTTTATTGTACATCAGATTACGCATTACAAAAGAAAAGAAAACTTATACAAAAAATATTAAGCGTGGTCTCTTTCAGATCATACCGCCTTAAACCAAATAGGCCATCACTACTAACAGTCGATTGAAAGCTACATTCAACAATTGACCAGTTTTCTATTTCAAAAACAAAGGAGTTTGCTGCCCCAGTCAGTTAACTTACTATAACTGGGTTATATTTTAGACTGTAAAGAAATTATAAAAAAAAAGTCAATAACATTCAGAAAATACAATAGGTAGGTAGGGCAAAGAGTTTTGTGCCAGCATTTTTAATTAATCTTCGTGATTAAACTTATTCGTGATTTCAACAGAGCTAATTAGCTTGATAACTAATTAATAAAGCTGTTTTGAATTAAAACTTTAAAACTGAGGCGTTAATACTAAATTTTCGGCAAGCCCAACAAAAACTCTAAAACAGAAAAGTCACAAACACACACCAATTATTTTATACCAGATAGCATTTTTTGCTTCACTAGTCTGGGAGCTAAACGACTAAGTTTGGAAGCCTTGCATAGCCCCAAGTAGCCTGTATAAATAGCCCGTTTTGCCAAATCGATGAAGTTAATAGACAAACTTGAAGCGTAGGCAATAGTTAACGCAATGTTTTTATTTTTTTCATTTTTTATGGTTCCGTAGTCAACAAGTAACCCATATAGTTTCGCCATATCCATCTGTCTGTCTGCTTGTCCGCGGCTTAGCTCAGAGACTCTTATTAATAGACAGTTGTAATTTGATATAAGTAAAATAATAAGCTTTATAATGCAAATTTTTGTTAGAGTCAAGTGTCCTGTCAGCTAAATGGTTGTATTTGGATAGGTGAAAAAATTCACAGCAGTTATATATATAACGAAGGTAAAAGGAATACTATCACAGCTAAGTAGGCTTTACAAGTTACCGACTAATAGTCGACCAACTTACATTTGCAGTTGAAAAACATTTTTATTTTTTATTTTACGATGGGTTTGCTATTGACTCTAGTCTAGGTCAGAGGTGACAGAGACAAAGTCGACGAAACATGAACACTTACGTACAGAACAGGTCACAAGGCTGAAGAATACACAGTTATGTTTAAAATTATATTCCACACTGTGATATTATAATAAACCAATTATAAGAAGTATTTTACCTTATTTAAATAAGGTACGAAACAATTATTTAATTTTGTCCGCGAACTAAGTACACAACTGTGACTTTGACGTTAGTTTGACGTTTGTAGGAACGCTCACCATAGACTAAAGTATAGGGTTTTTTTCTAAATACGTTGTAGAACGAGCGATCGACTCAGTCGTGTCAACTTGGCTACTAACTTATCGTTTTCTATAGTCGCTTACGACTAGGCGTCAACGGTTGTAGAAAGACATTCGATACGAAACGTTTGTAACTTTGCTAGGCCGGCAGGTTTTTTAACTACAATATTAAGTATGTTCTTGGAATAAATTTATCCCAACTACGGCTCCTTTCATTATGGTTCTACTACGGACCATTTATTTGACCGGTTTTTAAACCATTCTACGGCTATTTCGGTCTCGTGCTTAAAGTTTAGAGTAATCAAGAACCAAGAATCCGATTCCCGACATCCCCTCTACGACCACACGACTACTCCGGGTAGACTAAAAAGTCGCAGGAGCTTCTTGCGGTCCATGCAGGCGATCAAAGACAGGCCATCCAGGGAGCGAAGTAAACTGTGAGAAGAGAGGTATCCAACACCTCAAGACTTCGTAAAGCCCCAGGAGCATTGGCCTTTTGGTAAGCTCTCAATCGACTGCGAATTCAAGTAGGCCGCTGCAAACATAACCTGGCGAAGTGGGGTATAGTCGATTCACCTAACACTCAATGCAAGTGCGGTGCTCCTGAACAGACTATGTCCCATCTGCTGGAGTGTCCCAATTTTCCTTTTGCCTGCACCCTTGACGATTTGAACAATGCCGTAATAAATGTGGCCACTTACTGGGCCCAAACAGTTTAGATGTACCGTCGAAACGAAAAGAAGAAGAAGAGTACCATAGTTCTTTTCAAGATAGACAGTCACTCCATGTAAAATACTGGTATACAGCTACATTCGGTTAGACTGGAAGCCGACCCCAACATAGTAAAACGCTAGGCAGATTATAAGTTCTTTTCAAGTATCGTATGTTACAACAAGATTTGAGAGACGGGATAAGTTAAATTCCTTCGACAAGGAATGTAGTAGACGAGTTGGACCTTTACCCCGAAAGAGACGGTAAAGGGTCATAATTCCAAGAACTACATAATAATTCCGGTAAAAAACAATATGTACTAAAATATACAAAGAATTCTATTGACCAACCCTTTCTTTATCGTCTACCAACAAAAACCCGTTAACGTAGCTGAATTAATTCGTCGAAAAAAAAGCGATTGTTGACAGCATGACCCTCTCACTTTATTCTTAAATAATAAATCTTTAAACAGATAAGGGCGACCCCGAGACATCATTTACATATTTACAAAGAACAAAAAAAATGAGGGTAATTTAGATTTCTTTTTAGCTTTGCGTATGGCTGAGGCCAAGGTTCGTTAAAAACATTATTTTGTTTGAGGTATTTTGCTTGATTCAAGTAAACATGAGTATGTACACATATTTAAGCGTAGGTATTTAAAACCAAGTTTTATAGAAAATTATGTCTTTTTTTAATGCCTATTATATTGACCAATGCAGGGAAAAGGTTTCTTGTGATCACCACGCTTTTTCAAGACGGCTTGGCGATTTCATGAGTCCAGGTTTTCTCACGATGTCTTTCCTTCATCGATATCGGGGTTTGGGCTCCGCTCGCCCCTTGGTCTTGCCCTATTAGATTGAAATGTTCCACACACCCTTTTTTTATTATTTTAGTGTTGTGATTTTCCCTTTGCGTAGGGGCAAGTGGAAAAAAAGTATGGTTGCACGTGGTTTGGGACATGGTCCTGGAATCCCATTTTGCGCTCCTTAAAATATTATTGAACATTCTAATAATATAATGATTACACCTTTTTTTGTGAACCTCAAATAATTTTTTTATTTTGGGGCCCTAAAAATACTAAATAGCCAAGTAACTGCGACCAATTTGGATGTAGCGCTCGACTGCATCGGCACCACTCGTGCGTGCGGTTAGAAGCGCAAAAAGTTTTAAGAGTTTCATTAATTTAGAAAAAGCATCCATCATTAGAAGGTGAATAAGTTTTTAGAGGATCAGTAAAATAAATTTCTATTTGAATCTAATAGCAGCTCCATACAAACCTCTGTTCCATAATAAAAGCGCCATTTCGCTTCAACTTATTCATTTGTTTTTCTATTCATCATAAAATGACTTTGTTTTAAAAGAATCTAGATAATATTCAAAGGACATAGCCATTTGCTCTTTAATCAAAATTAATATTTGTACATCCAAATCGCTAAGTAAGTAATGACTATGATAACAGTGGCCTAGAAAGTTTTTCGTTGAACTATTCGTGTCTTACGTTATTATTTTGAATGAGTATTAAACGCTCGGGAAACTAAGGGCTATCATGTATCAGGTCATGGAGTATCGTTAGGCAAACAGTTTATTTTCACATTATACCTTTAGTTTTTTAGTTTAATAAATTAAGGACCTTAGAAATCATTTCAATAGGTTCAGATAGGCTTTTTTATTTTTTTGTGAAAGTGAGAACGTTGTAGGTTTAATAGAAGATAGATACGATAGGTTTGTAGATCATTTTCTCTTTTGTTATCCATACTTCCATACTAATATTATAAATGTGAAAGTAACTTTGTCTGTCTGTCTGTATATTACGTTTTCACGCCGAAACCGCTAAACCGATTGTCATGAAATCTGGCAGAGATATAGCCTGGGATATCAAGAAGGACATAGGCTACTTTTTTACGCGATAACCGACATCCTCGCGGGCGGAGCCGCGGGCAAAAGCTAGTAAATGATAAATGATTTTATTTCCGTAAGTAGGTTGCACTAACACTTTTACACGTCAATCATATTTTAAAACTAGATGTGGTCGGCGTTTCCTATCTATCTACTCTGAGAAGAAAGGCCGAAACAAACTCAGAGGTCACAGTATCTTTTGAAGTCCAGACATAATCTTGGTCAGATCATGTGAAGACCATGTAGATTGGTATCTGGAAGGCTTTTGATGAAAGAACCACACAGATTGAGTGGACCTGTCCAGTCAGTGCACGCATAGTTTGTCAGTAATCGTGCAGCTCAACTCAGAACATAAGGAGCTCAACGATTCGGCGAACAATACCAAAGAAAGGACATTTGGGTAGGCCGGATAAATTACTCAAACTGTCAGACTACGATAAAAACTAACTGAGAAAAAACAAAACAAAAAATACAAAAAAACTATAACCCACATAGTCTTCACTAATTGGAACCGTGGACGACTTCTGACGTTTCATAAGTGCCCATGTAGCTTTATGTAAAATAAAATAATTATTTTGATTTTGAAGAAAATGCAAAGGTATTTTGTTTATTCTTACCTATATCTACAGTATTTTCGTTGTAGCTTGGTGCGAGTGACATTAGACGAATCCTTCCTTTTCACTCTTGAACGTCACTGCGATTTATAATCATGACTGAATATTTTAGCTGCCCACTAAATATCATAGTCGTTAAATACGGAATCAGTAATAACTGTAGTAAATTAAAGAAAACCTTGCCAAAATGTTATTGTCTAAAAATAAAATCAAATTGAAAGAAAAATGAAGCAAAGTACTATTCGTGTATCGTAACTCCATAGGCATGTTTAGTGATGGGATGTATTGCTATTGATGGATAGTCGATATTTTTTATAGAAAAAGAAGTTTTAAGTATGGATTTTTTAATTTTAAAAGTAGTCTCGGAGTCCCTTGCCTGACTCCCCAAAACAGATTTTTTTTGTGCGCTTAGGCCTATAATTTTACCACAATCAAGTAAAACAACAAACTTAATAGACAATAACGAATAACAATTTTAGCACAAAAGAAAATAAACAACGCAATGGCAAAAAGTAATACGTGTCGCATACAAAGCGCTAGCACTCGTACTGACGCAAAATGGCCGCCGACGCACAGTGACAAAAATAAATAATATATTGAAATTGCTTAACATTAACAAATTTACTTATTATTTTTCTGAATAACAAGAAAAAAATTATAATTGCAAAATTTTTGTTTGAAAATTACAATTTGGAAAGGTGACATGTGCCCGCTATGACGAGGAATTTCTTTGAAAATTGCTGAATATTTTCGAACAATTTCAAAGAGTTGATCTCTTTGACTATACATATTTGCATTCCACAAAAAGACAAATAATCATGTTAGGTAAACCAAGATTATTTATTCATAGACTGCACCTATAAAATGAAAGTGGAATCTGTATATTATATTTCAATTAATTTGTACAACACACTAGCTTTTGTCCGCGGCTTCGCTCGCGTTAATTTAGAATTTGACAATCAATTCGGGTTGTACTCTGCTTGTAATCTTAACAAACTACTTAAGTTTCTACAATATAATTCAATCATGATTCGAAAGACACGTGGCGCCATCTATTATCTTAAGAACGATATTGTTGATTTCCTCGGCAACAGTACTTTTTTTCGGGATAAAAGGTTACTCTATGTCCGTTTCTGCATACCTGACAACGTAGATACCGGTGTTACGAAGGTAAATATCTGATTCATCTGTGCTTGGTTAAGGTGGCATTCTGATTACAATGCCTACTTTATAAAAAAAAAATTGTTTTAAAACTTCAAACAAATTCTGATTCATCTGGGCACAAAATATTTGAACGTCGGTATCTTGAAAATCGCTTTATAAAAACGAGTCCCTCATTCAAATATATGTTATTTGGAATACCTATTTTCATATATTATAAACATATTGTGTTACAGAGCTGTAAGTGAAATTAAATTTTGGCCATATAAATCAGTCGAAGAATCAAATTTCGAAGAACTACCCTTAAAATTGACTATTAACCAACTAATGAACTTGAATCGGGTTCAAATGTTTATTGCGGCTAGAACCACACACTCAGAACATGTTGTTCAATTCATCAAAGAATATTATAAAAAATATAATTTGTCCCAGTTAGGGATAAAGCTAAAATGTACAAAAAAAAATACATGCCGTTTGGTTACTTGGTTACAGAAATATACCCATAGAAATCGAAAATTTTGTCTCTGAAGAACTACCCTTACATAATTCATTCAAGCTCACTATGTTAGTTTTATTATAATTTATAATATATTCAGGGTTGTTGGTTGAACCAACAATCATGCAGAACTGTATTATTAACATCATAAACAACTACTTTTGTTCTATGACTTTTTACAAAACATAATACATTTACCAAAAACAAACCTTCAAGATTTCGTTGTTCTATCTAACACATTTCAATTCTGTATTTTGTTGTATCTACCTACGCTTCCCGTGCATTGTCGCCCCTACCTTTTGCTCTAGACACGGCAGTTTGTTTTGCTACGCATAGAGTTCGTAACATTTTTGTATGAAAATATGAAAAATTAAAATCTGATGAATTATTAAAAAGCATGGAACAAAAGTTGTTGTTTATGATGTTAATAATGTTGCGCGCCACAATTAATGCCTGGTACAGTACCACTAGCGCCATCTAGTATCGAGTAGCAAAACTAATAGACTCGAGATTCTTCTAGAAAGTTCGATATTAGAACTTTCTTGAATAATCGACATCTGGTCAGTCGGGGCTGGTATGTACTCGAATATTCTAGATGTTTCTACAGTAGGAGGTTCTGGAACTATCTAAGGACTTTATAAGGCCGGTATGGACTGCGACCCGGGACAGTTGAAAAACAAGCGATCAAGCGACAAGTAAACTTCAAACGATACAAGTGATCTTCGTGTGCAACTGTAGAGTGATCAGTGGTGCAGTTGTGTTTTATAATTAGTGTGTTTGTGTTGTTATCAGTGTTGTTTAAGTGTCATTTTTGGTTATTGAATCGGCAGTTTTTATTGTCACGAACCTCAAGCTCGTAACAGTAATATAGGTAGTTCTGAGACGTTAGTGTTTTACCAATGACCCTATCTGTACATATCCTGCGTTCGGAATTCGGTTACAAAACAAATAAACAAATAGGTACATGTTTTTGGAAAAATTACTTTAAAACCAAAACATAAAGTTCAGTTTGCACTTAAACGTTTTTATGACTTTTTCAATACCACTATCGATTCTGAAATTTCAATCAATTTTACGTAAATTTTTAAACATTGTTCAAGAGGAAATAACTTCAATTGGAAATAGGAATTTGAATATGGAATATATCATGCACAAATTAAATCTTGATCAGTAAGAACTTGCAGTCTGTTTTAATATCACAGCCTAGAGTAAACATAAAGTGCTCGCGAAATAGTTATGACATTCTATCTAGGTTGACATTCTATCGATTATTTTTGTTACTATTTCATTGCAAAAAAATAATTGCTAACTTTTGAGATAACTATGCCTCATAAAGTCGCTTTGCCGTCTCACTTCAAATTGGACACTACGTCTTAAATTTTCCCAATATTAGCCAAATAGACCCGACATAGTTTTCCTTACAAATCACTAAATCGTAACATCAAAGACACATATGAAACATCACACAAAATTCATGTATTTCCTATCCATACAACAATGATGTTACAACCACAGGTCGTTGAACTTGTGTACTAACATTTCTTAGTCTGCAGCCTCTATTATCATAGTTCAGAACAAAATAACAAGACATTGCGAAGGAGCTAGTCTCCAAGTTTCATTCGGTTTAAACGGAACACGTAGCTAACTTGTAAAGTATACTTTGTTACCAGTATGTTGTTGGTAAGTTTGTTTGCTTGCATTTGTTCATGCTTTTGAATAAATATGTGTGGTTTTGAGCATTTTGGGATGCCGAAACCTGATAGATTTTCTATTAATATCTGAAATCTTATTATTATCTTTGTTACAGTATAGTTGTATTCATTGTCGTTAGATAGCAAAGCTTTGGTACATTTATGGGTAAACTTATATAAAAGCTGATAAAAGAATATCAATATGGCTCAATAAACCTGTCACCTAAAATACGAATTATTACGGCTTTATTTTAGCAACTTATTTTTTAAATGTCGCAGAATAATGCTGAGATAGGAGCCTTTTGGCCTTGTACAAAACCTTCTGTTTTTTTTATTTTCTTTTTATATACAATTTTATTTTTTATACTAGTATCATTGTGTGTTTAGTTTAGTTTGTGATGTTCCTGTGCGAGTCAAAATAAATACTTTTTCTTTCTTTTAAATACGTCCTCATACTTAAGAAAAAAAAGAAACATAAGTTACTACTACTACGAAAAATTTACGAAATCCCTTTCGTCAATTTTCCGTAGTAGTAACTTATGATTCGTATCCAAGTAGTGTCCTAACATTAATTCTCGGCCCAACTCGGCACGGATCACAGGGGTAGGTAATTTTATGTATGTATGCATGTAACAAACCATTAACCCCATTCCAGTAGATAGACTTGAGGACTAATTTATCCAGAACCGTTATAATTTACTCTTTTATACCCTACTTTCTTTTGTTAAATAGGTTCAATTATAATTAATTGTCGACTTCAGCCTTCAGCTCATCTTTGACAAATTCTACAAGATGTAATTGAAATTACTGAATGTCTCATAAGGGGTCCAACTTCCAACCACCAAAATTTACAATGATACAAAAATACTTAAAATTAACCAATTATACATACTAAAAACATGCACTCTAATACATAAAATCATAAGAAAAGGTACACATTCATAATTTAACTTTAAACAGAAAACTTACACATACAACGCAAGACGACGAGACAAACTAGAATTTAGACCATCCAGAACTAACTATGGAAGTAAAAATATACTGTATGAAGGAGCAAAATTGTATAATAAACTACCTGATGATGTAACCAATAGTGACACCATTTATACATTTAAAAAAGCCCTAGAAGAACACGTTAGAAAATAACACTAACAATACCGAGTGTCACCTTGAACTCTTAATTTTCTTATTTTTAACACAGAGAATCGCACTTACTTTTATTTTTATCCTACTTTTCTCAATATTTTAAGTGAACTGTAACATTATTTTATTTTGAGAAATAAATATCTTTAAACTGCAAGACCTGGGAGCTCCCTTTTCCTTACACTTCTGACCTTTGCTAATATGAGACAGTCATTTTGGTAGGACTCAAATTTCCCCTGCCATCTTCGTCTTGGCCAGCCACAATGCCGTCCAGCTTTCAATGGGACCAGCTCATCTGACATATGGCTGACAAGTCTGGTCAAATATCACAAAAGTTTATTCGTTAGGGAAAATATTTTTAAAGGACCTAACCCCACAATAAACTAAATTTAATGAACTATCCAGAACCGTGTACACAGAATAAATATCATCTAATTAAGGCCATTCCAAATTTTCAAGCAGGATAGTTTTACACAAAGATCAGCTTTTTCTATAACATTTTCAGAGAATACTGGAAGGTTTCAAGTACATTTTTTGTACCTATTTCTTTTGTTCTATAAACTATGCCGTGACAGGACTTAGCGTGTGAACATTGCGTGGCGAGGAATGTACAATTATAATATGATATGCCTCTAGATTCTGATCGTAATTTCGTACACATAGACTTAGTAACTAGGGGAATGTTTAACTGGGCTCGATATTGTTATAAACTCAGTACAATTTTATAAATATTAAGAGATTTAATCAAGCTATATTTTACCTATGTATAAAAGTTTGTAAAGCAATCGAACGAAAAAATTAGCACGGTTGAAGTAATAGTTTCATACAAATTTCGACGACGCTTTGAGGCATGCCAATGTTTGCATGCCAATTCTTACTTAGCCAGCTAGTAAGAGATAATAATAATATTAATAATAAGAAACAACTTTATTAGATCATAATACTGAATACGTGTACATGTAGGTAATTTCTGCAGAATAAACAATTTTTCTTTCTTTTCCCCTAATGTTTTTAGACAAAATGCCAAAACCAGTTAGAAAATAATAATTGATACTGTTATTGTTTGTGAAAATATGACACCAGACCTACTTCAAATAACATTAAGGAGTAGGAGTAGTTTACAAGACATTTTCGTAATTCGCTCCACCCAAAGATTCATCTAGTGTGTGAAACTATTGACAGCTCTTCAACTGAATGTATACTTTTAAACTGTAAAATAGTTCAAATGTCTTCATAGAAATATTAGTAGGTATACCTACCTATACCTACTTTCTGTTGAATACGCTCTAACTCATAAATCCAAAACAATGTTACTCCAAAAATTTTATCAACGCTAGCGGACATAAGCACATCAGACACAGTTTCTCTAAAATACTATGAAATAAATATCTTCAGTGTCTCAACAGATTTACAATGGGGCTTGCCCACGGCTATCCGAGGATAGTATTTTTCTTTTTGTTCCAAATCCTTTGTTGTGGCTTGAAATATCCAGCGCCGTTGCTTGGCGAGAAGAGTTTCTGAATCAAATATTTTGATCGAAATTGTGGTAGTGTTTTTTAAAGTTGGATTTGTTTTGTTTTAGTTTAGTAAAACAATATTATTTATTTAGTGTTTACTAACTTATTTTGAGAAGATTTTCGTCATCTATCTTAAATCAGTAGGCAGTCGGAATTATAAAAAAATATTCTACTGTTTGTTGATGAGGATTAATGCAAAACTAAACTTTTCAAAATCTAGTAATTGAAAGACCAAACGGCGTACCGTAAAATTTAAACTATAGTTTTCTTTTTTTACACCATTTGTAAATTTTTAATGTTCTTTTTTTAATGTTTTCATGATTTGTTAGTTTTAATGTTCCTTTTTATTGTTGTATTTCGTGTGCGTGTCCCAAATAAAATATTTTTCTTTCTTTATTTATTTTTATTTTTCATTATTTATCTCGTATACTCCGTTTGAAATAAGATTAGACATTTAATAGTATATTATGCAATTAGTGAATAAAGGACGGATTTAAAGCGAGGGCCATAGATGAATCACGAGCAAGTGAAGTATTCTAACGACTGAATCACGACCGTAGGGAGTGATTCATGATGATTGAATCACGAGCGCAGCGAGTGGTTTAAGTGTTAGAATCCTTAGCGACGCGAGTGCTTCATGGCCCTCGATATAAATCCGTTTTATTCAAGAGTTGCATACTATACTTTATACCATGACTACGAGAAAAATAAAGATTTAAGCGAAAATAGTCATTTAATGAAGAAAAAAGGAAGGTTAAATTAATTAAAATGCACATTAAAATTGGAATTTTTTTGGAATAATTTTCTTATTATTATTATAAAGATGGTCAACCTGTAAAGCGATATTTATTTCCTGTCGATGGTCAGAACTTTCTGCTGGAGGAAACCCTGGGGCATCTTTGGACGTTGAAGGGCGTAGAGTGCACAAGGAGTTTTTTTTTTATAACCTTGCCCCACACTAGGAATTTTTCCTGTATTGTGGGTGCGTTTAAAAACATTTAAAGTCACATACACAAACAGCCAGACCCAGAACAACTACTTGTAGGTCATATAAATATTGGTTCCGTGCGGGAATCGAACCCGCGGCAGTCAATCGCTTCAACCGTGCCGTCGAGTATTGTTTGTATCGAGTACCTATTTTTCGCAAGGAGGAAGTAAGTAAGTAAGTAATCATTTATTTACCAAAAAACTTAGCCTAGGTAACATCAGTGCTGTTTCAATAAGGGATGGGTATGGCTATTATAGATGAGTAAGACCCTTCAAACTAGGAAAATCCTGTATCTTGAAGGACAGTGAACTTTAGTGAGATTGAAACGTTTTACAAAATTATTCATTGAGGAGGTTGTATAGCATTGAGATGGAAGTCGAATTTGTATATTGGTGTATTCTAAATTCAAACACCAAAATAGTGATTAAAAGTGCTTTTTATTCACTGTTTTCAGTGAATAAAATAAGCTTTTTAGAGGGGGAATGGTATAAATAAACATTTTTTACAGTCCGTTCAACTGATTTTGACTTCTATTGCGTCGGTGGCATGACAAATGGCAGCTACAGTAAACAGTTGGTATTGTAACCAATTTTTTGCTTTTAATGCCGTCCTTATGCCTACGGAATAGAAGACAAAATCGGTTGAACGAACTGTAATTTTTTTTTATTTAAATGTCTAATATTATTTCAAATGGAGTATAAACAGATATCATTACAGGTTAAGTAATACGATTCTGTAACTGTTTACTAGGCCTTTATGGAAAAAGTCTTCATAATAACCCTTTAATACGAACGATACAGTTTTTTTTTTAAATAGGTAAGATAAATAATTAAAACAACAACATTAAGATAGCAAAAATTATAGTTTTTCCAACCAATACCAAAGGCTTTCAGTATGGCTCGTTATATTAACAAACAATTGAATTATTTACTAAGGTGTAGTTAGAGATGAGTGACCTGAGGCTTCACGTGAAAAGCCAGGTGTGTCAATTCAAAGTCAAAGACCTCGGTGACCATGACATGAAGTACCTGTAATAACTAACAATCAAAATCTTATGAATAAGATCGTGTTCAAGACTTGTTGTGTCATTGTTATTTAAGACGGGTTATAAAATATTGGTGCAATAGCTTATAATAAATACTGCCAAAATTACTAAATGCTATTACCTACGTTAAGTTATTGTGCAACATTTTAAAGACGACTAATAAATGGCATGTATTTAATCGAACGTCTTATAAACCCCATTTTGCGCTCCTGACATATTATTGTAATATATAGTGATTGCACCTCTTTTTGTGAACCTCAAATAATTCCTATTTTGGGGTTCTAAAAATATATATGTAAATGGCCAAACGCTACATCCAAGTTGGTCACAGTTACTTTGTGACCAATTTGCATGTAGGTAGCGTTTAGTCACAGTTCTAAGTGTGAGACTAACTAACTAGACTAACTACACTTACCTAACCCCGGTCGTGCTGCCCTAGCTTAGTTACTGGGAGCAACTGTAAGAACGACACGAAAGTAAAAAACAGCCTCAATTATTTAAAAAAACTGTGCATCATTACAAGTGAAAAAGTTTTTAGAAGTTCATTAATTAAAAACACCGACCAAGTGCGAAACTAACTCGCGCACGAAGGGTTCCGTACCATTATATAAAAAACGGCAAAAAAAACATGTTTGTTGTGTGGGAACCCCACTTATATATTTATTTTATTCTGTTTTAGTATTTGTTTTTATAGCGGCAATAGAAATGCATCATCTGTGAAAATTTCAATTGTCTAACTATCACGGTTCATGAGATACAACCTGATGGCAGAAGGACTGACGGACAGCGGAGTCTTAGGGTAATAGTAATAGGGTCCCGTTTTACCCTTTGGGTACGGAACCCTAAAAAGTGTCCATCATTAGAAGGTTAAAAAGTTTTTAGAGAATCAGTTAAATTGATTCCCCTTAATAATTTAATCATTGAAAGTGCCTAAGCCTGCACTTACGAAGTTACACATAATTATCTAATTTGTTAGTTACTAGCAACCCGCCCCTGATTCGCACGAGTTCCATTAAATGGAATGGAGATTGCTTTATTGGAACGAAGTTCCATAGCGCGACTGGCGGTAGGATTTGACTGGTAGAAATCGTCACGTAAGGAAAAGGCGTTATGCCTTCTCCATGCAACTTTCTCTCTCTCTCTCTCTCTCTTTCTCTCTCTGTCTCTTTCTATTATATACGAGTATGGGTATGCGTGCGAGTATCGCGCCAGGAATTTAGTTCCTGACGGGGGTCCCTGACCGTTTTATATAATATTACTAGCTGTTGCCTGCGGATTCACCCGAGTGGCTTTTTCCAAAATAAAAGTAGCCCAAGTTACTCCATATAACATCAGCTACATGCCAGTGAAAGTATCTACCATCAAACTCAGTCCAGCCGTTTCGGAGATTTAAGCAACTTAATCTATCGCAGTCCACTGCTGTACATAGGCCTTTCCGATGCTGCGCCACGACACCTTGTCCTCCGCCTTCTGCATCCAGTCTGTCCCAGCTACGTTTTTGAGGTCATCGGTCCATTTAGCTGGGGGGCGACCCACACTACGCTTGCCGATACGCGGTCTCCACTCCAGGTCTCGTCTGTTCCACCGGCCATTGGTCCTTCGACAAATATGGCCAGCCCACTGCCACTTCAGCTTGCTTACTCTCCAAGCTATGTCGGTAACTCCGGTTCTCTTCCGGATAATTTCATTCCTGGTTTTATCCTTCAAAGAAATTGAAAACGAGGGATTGTGTGTGTTTAACATGAACGCCGCACGCGCTACACCGCCACGCCGGACGCTCGAGTCGAGCGTGCACTCAGTTCGAACACTAATGAAAACAATAATATATTTGGCTTTCATTCGGCCCGTGTTGATCGAAAAACTCCGTTCCCACCACCTACCCTCGTTAAATCATGTTCTGATCAGTAAGGCAGATTTCGAGATCATACGAGCGGCTTGTTACCGAACATAATATACGTACATATTTTGCTGCCCGGCTTTGCCGAAGTGTTCAATAAATTCAACAATTTGTGCAGTCGTATAAACCGTTACCCTTTAACAAATCATTGTAATAATAATGAACAATGCACAATAGACTTTATGACGACAGGGTTGAAGTTAAAATTACTATGCTTTCGTCAAAAATATTTCATTCATACTAAACTCAAGTTTATGCGGGAAGGTCAACTAAATAATATTGAGTTGAACGGTAATAATAAAACATTTTGTAGACTGTGTAATAATGCGTACAAGTGGTTGTAACTAGACGGTTTATTATTCTAATGCTGGTAGCTTTAATAAATAAAATACCGATCCGCTTGTATACGGTACTGTTTCTAATTTGTGGTAATAGTGTACAAGTTAGAGTGTAGGTCGAAATCTTTTTTGTTACGGTAGATTATATTATGATTTCTTCTTCTTTTTAGATTCTTTATTTAAAAATATAGCCTGACTTAAACCCAATAGAGCATGCGTGGGATGCTCTTAATCCAGCTGTTTGGAACCGTCAGCCACGTCTCACGACAGTGCTAGAGCTCAGTGAAGCCGCTATTCAAGAATGGGACAGGCTACCTCAAGAAATGCTGGATAACTTGATCCTCAGCATGCCCAGGAGGATCACCGCATGTGTTCGAGTCAGGGGAGGAGTTATATTATATTAAATATAAATATTTTATTAATAAATTGTTATTTAAGTTTGGTTAAACAGTCTTTTTTTTTCTATCAAATTTTTGTTATGATTAATTACAAAAAAAAAATTTATTTAAAAAATTGTTTTATTTAAAAAATTTAAACAGGGTATTTCTATTATTATTAACATAAGCGGGATATTTACCATGTTTATTCATTGTTCTGAGGGTATTTCTATTTAAAGAAAACACACAACAAATATTTTTTTCTTGATAAAGTTCAATTTAAAAAATTATATCAGCTTATGCTAGTGATCACAAACTTTTTTTGATGTGTGTATGTACCTAATGTAATAAAACATATACGTACAAAAACTCACGCCTTCTTCATCCATATGAGGAAGGCGTGGTGTGAACGCCACCTGCTACGCGCCTTGTTACATACTCCTTTTGCTTCGTTTACATTCATACAGCTGCGTCTGATTAGACTGGAAGCTGACGCCAACATAGTTGAGAAAAGGATAGGCAGATGATGAGATAGGTTACTGAGTTCGAAAATAATGAACTGTTTTGTTTAACATACATTTGTTGAATTACCGCTTTTTGGCTTGCGAGGGCAGAATACCTATCATCCCTAGTAGCATTTTAAAATGCTACTATGGATAAAAGCGGCGGTTCTGTCAAAGGCTTGATACATGGCAGAAAGCGGTAATCCTGGAAACGGCATGTACTGTTTAGAGCCTTAGAGGAGATTTTAGGAAGAATATTAAATTAAGCATTAATAATTATGAAAAAAAAATACGATGTTTACAGGAACACAACGTGCGAAAAATTGTTTTAGGTATTCGACCTAAAATAATGATTTCAATCATACTTTTCTGTTAATTAATATTTTAATGAAATTCAAACAAAAGATTAATTAATGCTAGATCCTTTACTTCATAATATTAAGTTCTCCTAATTCAAAACAGGATAACGAAAAGACTTATGGTATTTCCCAAAATTTAAATTAATGTAACGAAAAAATACCGCAGTTTTTAATTAAAACTGAAGGTTTCAACTCTTCAACGGATCTGCGTTGTAAATTGTTCTTTTTTGTTGATGTTTTTGATATTCACAACGCTGTAGGCAAACTCAAGTATTTCCTCATTATTTCAAAGGTGAGTTTTGCATCTAAAAAGGCAATTGGAATGATAAAAGTTCTCCTTATAATATCGTTTGGAAATCAGATAAGGAATGACGGTCTAGAATCGTTATTTCGCTTGAGATTTCATTTGAGGAGTTGATAAAGTTATTCCGAGCTGTCACGACTTAGTTAAGTGTCATTGGAACTCGGTTCTGACATGAACTAATTGGAAAGATAGCGGAGGTCGGTGATTCGAAGTAGATGTAAAGCGAAGTCTTATGAAATCTCAATAATTACACACTGTAGGTACCTAGTGAAATACGCACTCAAAAAGAAACATAACATAACATCACCCCCGTATTCTCCGAAGGGTCAGGCAGAGCTCTACTTCCTACCTATAGCCACGTTTGTGTAAAACTATAGTTATTAGTTTTCTCCAAAAGCCAACGTACGATGAGACTAAACGACTCTTTGTAAAAAAATCTTGCTAACGCATCTAAAAACTGATTTAAATTACTCCTATTTTAACATTTTCATCTCCGCTACATGCAATATTTTTTTAAATAGTGTAGTATAAAAAAGTACTCGTATCATCATCTTCATCATCTTCCTGCCCTAGTCCCATGTTACTTGGGGTCGGCGCAACACGTTTTCTTTTTTCATTCCTCCCTGTCAACCGTCACTCTATCATTCACTCCCTTCTCTTTCATATCATTCTTCACACAATCCATCCATATTTTTTTGGGCCTTCCTCTACCTCTCCATCCATCCACATTTATCTTCATCACTCTCCTCGTCACATGCGTTACCTCCCTCCTCATCACATGCCCATACCATGCCAAACGACGTCCTTTCAACTTTTCTGTCACTGGCGCCACTTTCAAACTTCCCCTTATATACTCATTTCTGACTATCCATTCTCGTCACTTCACACATCCATCTCAACATTCTTATCTCCGCTACATGCAATCTTTTTTCATCCGTCCAGCCAGCATTCCGATTCATACAATACGACATGCCTTATCACAGACTTGTAGATTTTCCCTTTTAACTTAAGGGGCATCCGTGGGTCGCAAGTTGTTGTAAAAAAGTATGTAGTAGTATAAAGTAGTTGTGTGTTTCGTCCACATATACCCTCTCATACACTCACACCACATAAACCCATTCCTTGCTTTACATAAATTTTAATAAGTGTGAAGTACTTATGTTAAACTAAGTTATATGCTCACCAAAATTCCTATTCCTATTGCAGCATATTGTCAATGAACTGTAGGAGGAAGAGGAAGGCATCAATGTCTATAATACAGTTTATATCTACTACTACTAGCAAAGACACAGACGTTTACTCCGTTTCAAATAATGTATAGCGTTGTACTTCATGTATTGGCGTTTTATTTTTTTTTTTTTTTTTTTTTTTTTTTTTTTTTTTTTTTTTTTTTTTAATAAATAAATTTTTTATTTACTTTACACTAAATAGTTTTAAAATTATTTAAGAAAATAGATACTAATATGTACAAGTATATAAAAAAGGGAGGGAAAAGAATCAAAGGGCATCAAAAAATTCGTCCGCATCGCTGTCAACAGGAAAAGTGCCCAAAAGGCTGGCAGCATTGCCACGTTGTATGGCAATGCTGATTCTTTGGGCAAGAAATAGGCCAGCCTTCTGGTCACGTGAAGAGTCGAACAACCGCTTAGAGATGTCTCGAAATACCATGTGGGCACTCGGACCCCATGGTCCTAGTGTTTCAACCCCAAACGGCTCAAACATATAACTCCCAATAAGGTTGTCATATTTGCGCCGTTTGAGGTTTTCCGCACCCGCAGCAGCCGCCCCGGCACAGCCCGCCGTGCTAGGAAGATGGGATGGCGCAAGGGTATCGACACATGTTGCATCCCACACCAAAGGCCGACCTAACTTCCAAGGCATGATGGTCATTCCGTCTGGTCTCTTCCCATCGTCGCGTGCCAAGCCATTGGGTTCTAAAACAGCTGGCACCCCGGCGGTGACAAGAGCACGACGGATGATGTCATTTATGCTGGCGTGCCGTGCTATCCGGCCTGCACTCCTACTGCAGGATAGGCCATGGTGTCCGAGGCAGTCGACACCTTCACCACATTGGCAGCGATGCGGAGCCACACAAGGAGCGCCCAGACGTTTTATTTGTTTTTTATGTTCGATTGAGATGGACAAATTGTATTTGGCTATTTGAAATAAAGATTATTATTATTATTTTGCCTGTTATGTTAAATCTAATGTAAGTCTAACAACTAGTTTTACCAAGGGTTATCGTATTACCCAGTAACTGGGTTGTGGAGGTCAGATAGGCAGTAGCTCCATCGCTCCGTATTCAGCTGCATCCAGTTAGACTGGAAGCTGACCCCAAAATAGTTCTTTTTTTTTAAACTTTGTTAGTTAGGAAAAGGCCAGGAACTCGAGAACGGCGGGGCCGATTTAGCTGATTTTGGTTTTGAAATATTTGTCGTAGTCCAGGGAAGGTTAAAACGATGAGAAAATATGAAAAAAAAATAATACAATAATTTGTAACGGCTGGACCGATTTCGCAAATTATTTAGTTGTTGTATTTGTTATCGTCAGGAGAAGGTTCCTATGTAAGAAAAAAATAAGAAGGATAAAAAAAATAAAGAAATAAGAAAACGACCATATATTTTACTTTTCTAATGTATGGTAACGTGTCAGTCATCATTTGGTAGGTCTGAGAATAGGTTTTTATCATTTTTTTTAAAGGTTTTATGTAGATATGTAGGGTAAGGTAGGTAAGTAGGGTAGGGTAGGGTAGGTAGGCAGGGTAGAGTAGTGGTAGAGGTAGAGACTTTATACTATATTTCCTTTGCGCGTAGACAAACTGCCACAGTCAAATAGCTTTTGACAGAACGAAGTCTGTCGGGTCAACTAGTTATTTTTTTTTTTAATAATAAATATTTCAGTTCTATGAAAAAACGAAAGATAAATCTATCTTTAAGTATCAAGATTAACGACTATGTATCATCAATTAAAATAATGAGCGCTCCACACTCACTGAAAATAATTATTTACAAATAAAAACTCCGAGTAATATAAAACCTAAGCTTAATTAAAGCAAGATATTAAAGAATTTCCAATATAGGAAAAAATTGCGAAGAATTTTTTGCAAACACGAATTATTTGTTTTGAACTCAGTCATTACGTTCTCAGTTATAGGGTAAAGTTTTTAAATGGTAGTTGAAGATTTCCCCCGAGTCAGATACAATACCTACTAAGAAAAATTTCAGAAGTTTTTAATTTTTTTAAAGTATCTTCACTTTTTTATCGAGAATTCTTCGCGTGCTTGGCTTGAAGTTACCCTTTGATAGAATTTAGGATGTAAGGCGTGTCCAACCTTTGGCAGAACTTAAAAGAAAATTCGAATCCAAGCAAATTTAATGTATTTCTGTTGAAATAAATTAAATTTGCTTGGGTTGAATTTGCTTCCAAAACGGTGAAGGAAATATTGTGAGCAAACCAAAAATCTGAAGACATGTGACAACCACCAATCCACACAGGGTCGACGTGAAGGATTATGGCCCATTCCCTCTCACAGAGAGGAGGCCTGTATTCAAGCAGTGAGAACATTATCATTGGGCTGATTATATTATTTATTTATTAAAACTTTATGCACAAGTAAAAAAATACTGTACAAAGGCGGACTTAATGCCTGCGGCATTTTCTACCAGTCAACCTTAGGGTGATGCAGAGACAAAACATGGCAGGTGCAACCTAAGGGATAGATAACTCGAAAAATAAAAATAAATATATACTAATACATAGATACATACATACATATATATAAGCATTATAAACAGTGTCATGACAAATAACGATTGGTAGGGGAGAAAACGAATCAGCGCTGGGATGATTCAGCAAACTTCTTACGAATATGTTCATATGCAGAGGGAGCGCATTCCAAAGAAAGACCGCTTGGACAAAGAAAGAAGAGTGAATAAAACCAGAGCGGTGAGACGGACATCGTAGAAGACGATTGTTGGTGGAACGAAGATTTTTACTATGGGCAGAGCATAATTATTGAACATGGGAAGTCAGGTAAGAAAGAGAAGTTTGTCGAGTATGGAAAACAACATAGACAGAGCCCTCAACTCTCTGCGCTTTCGAATGGGTAACCATTTTAAAACCAATCAGTGCGCGGACACATGATCATACGAGTACTTACGAAGATTGAAAACGAATCGAATGCAGTTATTTAGATGGCAGTCGGCGGCCGTCGGCTTATGATAACACAAAATTAAGTTGCCCTTGTATTCTTTATTAGGAAAAAGAACATGATGGACGCACGTGAAAAGTGATGCTTTTCATTCGTTCGTTATAAAATATCTATTCCGTATTCAAAGTATGAGAGTAAAGAAATTTTAAATTGCTATTCATACTAGGAGAGCGAGCACATGACTAGTCATTACCGTGCTTGGCAAATGGCGGGTTCTCTCTAACTTTTCATTTATATGTCGCAGTTTTTTTTTCTATATTTGTAATGGTACTATTTTAAGTTGCATTCTGCTATCTTTACTAATGAGTGTTATAATTATGTGTTATGCAAGAGACCCTTTACCATCTTTTATAATTTTTTCTCTTATGCACACTCAGCTGCAGAGAAATCTTACCCCCTAGCAATGAATAAATACATTGCTAGGGGGTGAGATTTCTCTGCAGCTGACCGTACTTAGTCTCAATAATATAACATAACATCACTGCTGTAATCCCCGAAAGGTTAGGCAGAGGTGTAACTATAGAAAACAAAAATTTCGTCAGTTTAGTCCAATGTAATAGGGAGCTATAGACCGGGCACAAATTCAGGGAAAAACCCAATAACAGTTTGCCCGACCTTGTAATCGAACTCAAGACTTCATGCTCAGCAGTAGCGCTTGGGACCAGTAACCCAACGAGGCAGTCTCATTAAATATACGCAAATGATTAGAGGTATGAAGACCAGGGTGTAAAGCTCACACATACTCTATGGAAACGGGAGGATCCTCCGACCAGACGGGTGTCGTATTTGGTGGGCAACTGCTCGACAGCTGATGTTGGGTATATACAGAGTTTTACAAAACATAATCATCATCATAATTTCAGCCGAAAGACGTCCACTGCTGAACATAGGCCTCCCCGAAGGGGGGGATTTGCCATAATCGCCACGCTTGGCAGGCCGGTTGGCGATCGCAGTATGGTGTTAAAAATACATAGAGAACGCTGCTGCCCATTCTCTAGTAAGTCCCTTAGTCGCCTTTTACGACACCCACGGGAGGAAATGGGATGATGCTATTCTTTACGTCCGGCACCACACGGAACCAAAACATAATACATTTACTAAAAACAAACCTTCAAGATTTCGTTGTTCTATCTACCACATTTCAATTCTGTATTTTGTTGTACCTGCCTACGCCGCCCGTGCATTTTCGCCCCTGCCTTTTGCACTAGACACGGCAGTTTTTGCTACGCATAGAGTTCCTAACATTTAGAGCGTTGAATTTAAATATTTTTATTTTTGTATGAAAATATGATAAATTATAATCAAATCAAATCAGTTTATTGCAAACATGTGAATTATTCAAAGTTATAGTACAAAAGTTTTTTTTTATGATGCTAGTAATATAGTCTGACCCCGTTTATGCTAGTCGCGCGGTAAACTTTGATTGCGCGATGCAGGATTTGTGTGACGTCAGATCTTTGATGCGTGGTTTGCATGTGGCGTTGTAGATGCCGCCACAAATACATATATAAACCCTTCCCATAATTATAAACAAAAATATGATTAAATCCTTCTACAACATGTTTATGTTAAGAACTTCGTGGAGTTCATTAAATTCACCGCAAATACAAAATGCCGTTGAATAAAGTCTTCTAAAGACGTCTTAAGATCTTTACGAGACTTTGAATGGACGTACTTCCATTGGGAATTCAAAAGACTTTCTCAAACAGCAGCAGCTTTCTATAGTAGTCTTGTTATAGATATTTTTATTATAAAGCTATCATACTTATAAACATCAAGCTCTATTAGATATTTGCGTACCTTGTACTGATTTTGCTGCTTGAGAATTTCGTATTCCGAAATATCGTCTATGTTTTTTTTCTCGTCTATCCCGTGGTGTGGGGTATCGTTTGATAGTCAGTTCTAAAATATTGCGTGTTTGTGAAAACCATGTTTCTATTCAGGGATAAGTTTGCATGCGTGCTTTGCGCTTTGACAATTGCAAATTTTTGTTAGAGTCAAGTATGCCCTGCCGGATGAATGGTTGTTCTTACATTCAAGAACATACATTTGCAGTTGAAATGTATAGGACAACATGTTTTTCAACCACTACGGAACCCTTCATTGTGCGTGGTCCGACACGCACTTGGCCGGATTTTTTTTGAGATTGGCAATGCTTACCATCAACAGTATAATAATCTTTATCAGGTTACTCTCTTTCATCTATATTTTTTTATCCTTATATATAACAAATTCGGGCAAGGGCGTGTCGGACCACGCATAATGAAGTGTTCCGTAGTTGGGATGAATTTATCCCAAGTAAAAATTTAAGAATTTCGCTGTCCCATGAATTACTTAGGTTTTGTCTCTGCCTCACCTTAAGGTTGACTGGTAGAAAATGCCTCAGGCATTAAGTCCGCCTATGTACAGTATTTTTTTACGTGTGCATAAAGTTTTAATAAATAATCAAATATATTTATTAATATGATTCACGTTGATTATTTAACTATTGTCTACTTTGTGGACAGTGAAAGTGTTAACATTGTAGTTGGCATGTTCTCCGATACATTCCAATCGCAAATGTAAGTAATAATGTACGCAAAATATTGGGTGATTTACCATGTTATTTTAAGATTATAGACTTCTTATAGGTTTTCCTGTTATTTATAAATATATAAATTTTTCTGTATTTTATCAAAATTTTAGGTTCAGCAGTTTCGGAGATAAGGGTCAATTATCATCATTTAAAAAAAAATAAAACTATAACTATTTATTTTAAAATGATTAAAAAAATATACTTGAGACTTAAGCAAGCCCTTTTATTTTATATGTCACACGGTGTGCAATTTTTTTTTTTCAATTTTCTCATTTGTTTCCCAACTGTGACCCCCTTATTCAAAATTCATTTATTTACATAACACGGCCATATTTTGGTCACAGAAATTTATATGTATAATACTGATAATTTCAACTAAATTGGTCCATTAGATTCGGAGCAAATTGGCTGCGACAGACAGACAAACACACGAGTGATCCTATAAGAGTTCCGTCTTTTCATTCAGACATATGGAACCCTAAATAGAATATCGTTTATGTTAACTAGCTACTGTTCGCGTTTTGGTTCGTCATACAAATTATAATGACTTTTGACCCAGGTGTTGTTACCGAAAACCTTTCTTAATGAATGCCTACATTTTAACCTACCTGACCTTAGTTTGTCAAGTTTATATTCGGTGGTATTTTGTTTTTAGAAAGAAAGAAAATGTATTTATTGCGACTCGTACATGAAGGTCACATTTTAAACTAAACACACTCATAGTAACATTAATAAATAAAATAAAATAAAAAATAAAGTAAAATGAAAACAAAAAGGATTTTTTTTTCAATTTACTTTTGTTTTTTACGAGACTAGAGTTTAGTACGAAAGGCCAAAAGGCTCCTATCATAGCATGATGCTGCGACATTTAAAAATAAGTGTCACAGTGCTGGTATTCTGATAGGGCCCGCTGTGATGTCACGGACAGATACAGAAATAAAAATTAAAATAAAATAAATATTTTTATTTTATTAAACTTTTTTTTTATTCGACATCTAAAACATTTCACTATCATAGTATAGAGATACTATGATAGTTAAATGTTTTAGATGTCGAATAATTCACAATTATTTAGTGTCAATTATGTAGCGTAGATTACTAAAAATCAAAACATGCCATGATAGGTTTGACTATTTGTCTGTATTTTTAATTTTGTCTACATGAATCTCGACTTTCGACCGTGTGATGCCGGACGTAAAGAATGGCGACTAAGGGACTTACTAGAGAATGAGCAGCAACGTTCTCTTTGCATTTTTAACACAATACTGCGATCGCTAACCCGCCTGCCAAGTGTGGCGATTGTGGCAAATCCCCCCAATTGAGGGAGGCTTATGTCCAGCAGTGGACGTCTTTCGGCTGAAATGATGATGATGACGATGATGATGAATCTCGACTCTTGTAATAAATAAACTGAGAAACTTCTGCGATGAAGACGCAGTTATCTCTAACAGCAGTAAAATTTACCACTACACTTCTAATCTACTTCCCTGATTCATGCTCTAACTTTTTATAAGTCCGCGTTCTGCCATATCTTTTTAGTAGCGTTATTAATATTCAATTACGGGGAGACGCAGCTACGTTTTAGCTTGTATGCCAACGCGATGTACTTAAATGAAACGCTTCTTCTCGTCTTCAGAATATGCAAGAGCATATTTTGCTTCGTTGCCTTTAATTAAGTTAATCTTATATAAGACTATTTTGTTGCGAATATTTGGCGTCTTGATTAAGGTAGCTGTCATATTATGAACGACGCTATATATTACGAAGTTAAAATCTGTACCCTTTGGTGTGATATTGTATCGTTAAAGTGTCTCAACTAGCATTTAATTAGTTGCTCAGATGATTGCAGCGTTTCCAACTAAAGCCTTTTGCAGGTCTTGGGCGAAAATAGTTAGTAGATATTTTAATAGCATCTTATTGAAACTAGCTGTCTATGTGATGCGATCACCCAAAGGTTGACTGGTGCTATAATACTGATTGTGACTTTCAGTATCCGTCATATTTTTAATGTATTTTTTAGTGACAAATAAATGTTTTAATTTTTAATGACGAACTCAAATTAATTTATATTAGGTAATAAAAATTAATTTGAGTTTGTCATATGAAATTTCAGTATTTTTATTCTATAAACATTCTATTCAGTATACCATTGAGCTGTCTCAAATTAAAGTACAAACAGGAAGTGCCTGAATGAATACCATGCGTGAATCGATAGACATCTCATATGCATCCCTGTTTTATTCATTCTCTTCACCACTAGACGTATTTCATGCAAATCGTGGCGTGTGCAGAAGCGTTGACGAACTGCCTAGTTCGAACCCAGCCTTATTTTCTATATACTGATGTAAATTACCTATTCGTGGTTTTTTTTCCTTTTGTGATTCAAATAATTGAGGACAATGAATGAAATGTTAAAGCTCGAGGAAAATAAAATGTGAATTTGGGGTAATTGTATAAATCGGATCGTGACCCCAGTATTCTTTATTTTTTGTTCAAGCATTTTGTGTGAAGAGGTTAATGTTTCAGTTACGGTGTGACATTAATGTATACAGGATAATAGAAGGTATGCTTATTAACGGACAGAATAACTTAGGATGAAGTTAACAAGGTTGTTCTTTGTTCCGTAATTTTATCTTGTTTTCTGAAAATAACGGAATAATATTTTCTGAGAATAATGGGGTCTGAGTTAGGCTGTCCTGTATAAATCTCTTCAAAAACGAGTATAAGCTATGTTTTTGATTTAAATAAATAACAAATGATGCCATCATTATTACGAAACATATATGTTTTTTGTGCTATGTTATAAGATAGCACAAAAATTAACAAAACAAAAACATTCAAAAAGCCCATAACATTACATAAACAACCAACTCTGATTGGATAAAGCAAAATATTATTATTTCATCAAAGCAAAGAAAACGTGAATATACTGCGCTGTCCTCGGACAATTTTTTTCACTAAGAGCCAAAGAAAAGAAAAACCACGTTATTTTCCGTACCCAGTAAATTTGTGTTTTTATAAAAGCGTCGAGAGCGCTAAGAAAAAATATACCGAACGTATTGTCTAGCCGACATTATGGGAATATAAATCTTTGGCCCACGTCAGATACGGCGGACAGTGGGCCGTACCGGTTTGCCGCTGGAAATAACTACTTATTTGAAAATACTCGAGCCCGGATAAAATCTTTTGGCAACAACCAGATTTCGATTTTGAATAATACGAATAAGAAGATTGTGTACGTTAGGTTTTCTTTGTGATTCAGAGAGTGAAGAGTGCTCATATTTTTATTGAGTCTTTCTGTTAGTTTGATTGATTTTCTTTCCGGTTTTGATAAGGTTTTGCAACGTTTGTTTAGAATGTTACTTTCTTTACCTAAGATAATACACTTAATATGTTACGTAATCTTACGTAGAATTCAGGCTTCAATACTGTAAAATAATATTCAAATAATATGGTTTTATTTTTAATAGCCATTAAATTATAAACTCAGTTCCGATGAGAACCACGCAAAGCTAGGCCAAACTAATTACGTGCTGGCTAGAAAAGGTTTCGTTATAAAATTTAATTAGGTTGATAATGCCTTCAGTGCAAAGACCCTCACAAATAATAATATTATTATAACAAGCTCTTAATATTTACATTTAAATTAATATCGTATCTAAAGTAAATAAGGGTAAAACGTCGGAACCCGATATCCTGTTAAATAATCAGTGGCACGCAGTCCACGTGACTGGCCCTTTATCTTTCCAGTGAAAGATTTATAACTGAGGCGTTACCACGTTTATCTTAATCTTAGCTGGGCCTTTATATCTCTATCAACGGAACTGGTATCTTGCAGAAAACCCGGGTCAGCTACCATTCGTACAGAATTAGTGACGAGAAATTTTGACCAGATTTTTTTTCCACCAACACCATTGTGCACGTGATTATATTTGGAATA
Organism: Dryobota labecula; assembly: GCA_947523025.1. Taxonomy (NCBI): domain Eukaryota; kingdom Metazoa; phylum Arthropoda; class Insecta; order Lepidoptera; family Noctuidae; genus Dryobota; species Dryobota labecula. The sequence continues at coordinate 25,312,312 of OX383287.1, read as the reverse complement.
TTTTCGGGAGTGCGAAGCATAACCGTCCAATTTTGATAAATAAGCTTGTTAGTAGTTTCATCGTTATAGTCCAACCGAGACCCTTAACTTTTACAGTCATATTAAAGTAAAGTGATATGCGTAAAAAAATAAAAGCAAAATGTTTGCGAAAAACTGTTGCGGAATTTTTACATTTTATGCTAGTAAGATAATTTTAGAGAGTGAAATTTTAATTTATTTTGGAAAATATTTGTGCATCTGAGATCGAGATTGGGTAGAATATATCAGCATGAAATTAAAACAAATTTAAAAGTTATACAGAGTGTTCAACCATCCACGAAAATCAATAGGCAACGTAAAAAAAGCACTGAAAAGAAACACATTAGGTGTCCTTTTCACGGACTTCTAACCAATAATTTCTGGTTCAACTGGCCAGATAAATCTGTTGTAGAGTGAAAACAATGGACGGGCGGCGACTCGAAACCTCCGCTGATTTATTTCTTTAATATAGCCTGTATTAAATTTATAGCAGCCGGTTTATCTATATTTTAAAATCTAATTAGGAATTCAAATTTCCGTTGGATTGCTTGATTGACGACGTAAATTGTGTGCTTGTGATTTAATTGTCCACAATTTTACGTTTTAATTTTGATACCAAACTGGCTATTAAATTGGATTTAGCGATGGAAGAGCCCTTGCTGTCGGTTTGTCAGCATGTTTAGTTTCGGAAATATATTCGTTGATCAAGACGTCAATTAGTCTATTCTATCAAATTTGACCATGAAAACTTAGGCAAAGTGAGCTGTCATTTCACCTGATGCTAGGATTGACACTATTGACAATATAATATTATTATATTATAATAATAATAAATCTACAAGTATTTTTTTATATTTTTTAACTGCAAATGTAAGTTGGTCGATTTTTACTCTGTAACTTGTAATGCCTATTTAGCTGCGGTGATAGTTTTCTTTTTAACTTCATTATACATACTACTGCTGTGAATTTTTCCACATACCCAAATAGAACTATTGAGCTGACTGGGTGCGATTTGACTCTAACAAAAATTTGCACTTTAAAGCTTAATATTACGCAAACAAATTCCTTAATCGAAAATGGTTTTGACAAACCCGCAAAATATTTGAACGGTCTATCCAACAATTCCTCACATCGTGAAATAGACGAGAAAAAAAAATATTATCCCCAGTTTACATGTAGGGGAGGTACCCTAAAAAAAATATTTCATAATTTTATTTTACCACTTTGTCGGCGTAATTAATATACATACACACACCAAATTACAGCTACATAGTCTAAGTTAAGCCGCTGAAAGACAGATAGACAAATATACAAAAATAAAAACATTTAAAAATATAAAAATAGTAGCCCACCGGTATCGGGAACAGGGTCCAAGTTACTCCAGAGAGAGGAACCTCTTGCCTTATATTATATTATTATTATTCTTTATTATTCTGTTTTTATATTAATCAAGAATGTTAGGCTGAAAATTGATGTGATAAGGCAACGGTGTGGTTTAAAAGAAAATGAAGTGACATTTAAAAGAGTATGCTTAAATGGTTAAAATGATTTCCCATATTAACAATTTTGTAATATTTCAGCATGGTATTTTGATTGTAATTTATTTGTAAATTTTGCATGTCTAAGTGACGGCAGAGCATGGAGAACATTATCAAAATATCTTACATAACATCTTTACCCCTACCCATGTTGGCAAAAAATAAATGATTTGATTTGATTTGATGGTTTGGTCGTGTTGAGAAAATGAATGAAAGGCGACTTACAAAAGGACAAGGCAGATGTGAGTGGAAACGCCAAGAGGGGACGGCCTAGGAGAACATATAGTGACCTAATTGGTGATGTTCTTCAGAAAGGTCAGGTGCGTAGTACTCGCAACCGGCGTGCGTGTATGACCAGATGTATGAATGTAAACGAAGCATAAGGAGTATGTAAGGAGCGTAGCAGGTGGCGTTCTGTAGTTTCTGCCTACCCCCATTGGAAGAAGGCGTGAGTATATGTTTTATTACATTAGGTACTTAGACTTTTATCTTAATAGACCTACTCCCTAACTTGTACACTATTACAACAAATTGGAAACAGTACCGTATACAGGCGGCGAAGTATTAAGATTCAGAGTTTTTATTTTGATATATATTCTATTATATATTCTTATTTTGATTATTATTTTAAGATTATTATTATTATTATTATAAGAAGGTTTTAAATTATGTTATTAAATATATCATCAATCATTATTTCAGCCGAAAGACGTCTACTACTGGACATAGGTCGAGGTGGCGGTGCCTGGGGGAGGCCAGGCACCGCCACCTCGACCGGTTCCGTGCTTCCCGCATCCAGCGGATTCCTGTGGCTTTCACAAGGTCATTAGTTCACCTTGCGGGACGCCTTCCTGCGCTACGTCTTCCGGTACGCGGTCGCCACTCCAGAACCTTTCGGCCCCAACAGCCATCTGTTCTGCGAGCAATGTGCCCTGCCCATTGCCACTTAAGTTTGGCAATTCTTCGAGCTGTGTCGGTTACCTTGGTTCTTTCCTTTGTATTTCTGATTCGATCATGTAGGGAAACTCCAAGCATAGCCCTCTCTATTGCCCTTTGGGTGACTTTTAGCCTTCTAATAAGGCCCATTGTGAGCGACCACGTTTCAGTGCCATATATCATCACTGGTAACACGCACTGGTCAAAGACTTTCATCTTGAGACACTGCGGTATGTGGGACGAGAAGATGTTGCGTATAAATATATTATAATATACAATATAATACACTTCAAGCTCATTTCACATATGTTTTCACTGTGAGATTTTTTCAGAATAGATCGGGTGTACAGTTGTCAATCGTACATATGTGCTCTTGCACCTGTCCGTCACTTTAGCGACTGTCCGAACTATTCGACAAAATCCAATGGAACGCATTGCCTTTACTGTGTTGTGGTGAACCAAATCCTGATGGCTACGAATAACTTATCTTGTCACGGATGCACTTAGGCTATTTGGCTCACTTCCAACTATGTAAAAGAGACTCTAATTGTAAACTACCTACGTTTACATACTCGATTAGTTTCTGGGTAAGAATTAACTATCCAACTACTCCCTAAATGCTAGCTGTAAAATAGCTCACGTAGTTAGTTTGAATGTTTAAATAAATATTTATGAAGTTGGAAGTTACTCCAATAGCTTCATAACTTGTTAAGTAAAGTAGTAACCAACTTTAATTCTACGAGAATAGATGAACGTTTGGAACATCCATCAGAATTGTGACCAACTCCTAGTCCGAGATCTTTAGATGTTACTTAGCATGAAATTTGGCTTAGACATGTTCTCGTTTCTATTTTGCACTTGTAGTTTGACAGATTTGCGACAGAGACAGGAATAACGTTCAGCCAAAATTCGTGCTAAGAAACATTTGTAACTCAAGCCTTTTTCCCATGGGGGTAGACATAAACTACAGAATGCCACCTACTACGATCCCTACACCTTTTGCTTCGTCTAAGTTCATACACGCACGCTGGTTGCAAGTACTACGTACCTGACCTTTCAGAAGTACATCTCCAATAAGGTCACTATCCTTCTAGGGCATCCCTTCCCGGCGTTTCCACTCACATCTGCCTAGTAAATACTTTTTTCTCAAACATGCATGGAAATATGGTCATTATTTTCGAAAAAAGAACACGCGAAGTATGGAATTTACCGACAAAGAAAATCAAATCCATTGCAGGAGCGTTTTTTGAATTTGGAACATTAAAACACTCCAGCAATGTTGTATGTAACGGCGTGCTGGGGTTATTAAATACTCTTTGATTGGATCTCTTTTATCATTCTTGGCATACCAAAGTAAGTCTCTTTGCTTAGTACAAATTTCGTTCACGTGGCTGTATAGCCATAAATGCGTTTGCCTTTCGGCACAGATGACAAATAGAAAATTGGCAATGGAAAACCTGCTTCCAGCGAAGTCAAAAGAAAAATACATGAAAGTATAATATGTTTTATTTCCCTGCATTATTTTGAGAAAAGCACTATATATGCCTCGGCGGAAATGGTAATTGCCTGTCTCATATTAGTGAAGTCCTCGCCTACGGCTCGGCCATCAAACTCATACTCGACCTGCAATTACTGCGACCTATTTCACGGCCTTTGCAATAATATACTATTGTTAGTCGCCTTTCAGTCATCCTGTCAACATGACCAAACCATTTAGGAATACTCTTTTACGGTTTTGTTACTACATCTTTTAAACTACACCGTTGCCTTATCGCATCATTCCTCATAGTTAAACCACACATGCTTCGCAAGGAACGCATTTCCACAGCATGTATTCTACGTTTATGCTTCTTTTGTCACATCCAACATTCACTTCCATATGCACCAGCACACCATTGTGAACAGCCAGTTGTGCCTTTTTGGAAATCGACTGGTTGGTCACAATCGCAAGTATAACCGTTCACATAATTTCCCGCATTCACTCTTCTTTCCTCATCTTCATAATTTTTTTCATGGCCGTAATTTCTTCTACAAATATACCTCCATACGTACTGAAGTAGTTATAACACAAGTATCACTTAGTCTGGTTTCTGTTAAGAGGTCTTCGAAAGTCATTGAAGCCGCAACAATAACGTATTGAGTTTCCACATAACATTAGTGAAGAAGTATGGCCTAAATCCACACGACCCGTATAATGACCCAATTCCTTCCGTTCTTATAACTCGAGGGCGCTGATAAGTTGCTGATAAAAAGCTTGTGTATCTTTATACACTTAAAAAATGGAATAGGTTTTTCAACGTTATTTCTTAAACGTTATTTCTGTCGCAAAAAAAAAACATTTTATTTTTTCCACTAGTGTGTGTTCCACAGATTTTCAAAACCTCTGCTCTTTTTTTCTTTAATCAACAAGAGGAAATAGAGTTAGATAATTTGCCCCCATCATGAAAAGACTTGGTGTTTATGGAAAACAAGTCCATCTAATATTGACATATTATAAGCTTGTAATATCGCACTGCAGGGCAAACGTCTCCCTAATCTCCTTCCACTTCTCTCTGTCAAGAGCTAATAAGGACAAAATAATAGTAATAATCTCTCTCTCTAGCTCCTTATCGAAGGTGGCAAAAAAATCTGTGGCATCCAATATTTAAGACTGGTTTATAACGTTTATATGCAGTTTATCACGACCACAGCCAGTTTTGTAGGTATTTTTTTTATGTAAAAATGCACAATTTTCCTTATCAATTTTTTTTTTCGGTTAAAACCGTTGGCTTTATCCATTAAAAATTATAGTATTCTAGCAGCACATTTATACCATGTACAAATATAAGTATTTTAAAAACCACACTAACAAATAAAAACTGTTATTTTCAATTTAAAACTACAAAACGTGACAGGACACCACACTATTTATACATTAGAGGGACAGTATAAATTGATGTTGATGTCTAAAAAGAATTTATTACAGCTACATTGTCGTCCAAATGCCAAAACAAATATCTAGGGCAGCCACACTGTATACAGCCATTTAGTATTTCCACTACAGAACAGCAAACTCGGACGGTTAAACTTTCTAGAAATTCAATTATGTCTTAGAATTTAACTCGGGGTTCTTCCCTTAGTTTGTCATAAATAAATAATTCAACATTAGCAAAAGTCCCGCGGCGGATCCCGTCTTATACTGTTTCGTTTTAGGGTAACTGACATGGCAAAAACTTGGCTTAACTTGTCGCAAGACAATGTGACATAAATGACATTGTCGTGTACAAGCATAACCAACATAAAAAGGGGAATGTTTTTCCTTCATGTTGATTGTTGCAATTGTTTTTGCCTTTACTTTTTTGGGATAAACGTGTGAAGTTAGAATGATTACAAGGGGAGTATCTGACCATAAATATAATAGGATTGAGAGTATTAGAAAACAATCAGCTTCATAGAGCATTAGAGTCTCTGTCTATTATACACACGTGGCAGACTTTTTCTAAACTATACTGTATTTGAAATAAGATAAGACATTTATGTAAACCTTTTTTACAGTCCGTTCAAGCGATTTTGAGTTCTATTGCGTTGGTGGCATGACAAATGGCAGCTGCAGTAAACAGTTCGTATTGTAACCACTTTTTTGCTTTAAATGGCATCCTTATGTCTACGGAATAGAAGTCAAAAGCGGGTGACCGGAATGTAATAAAGGTTTATTTAAATGTCCAATGTTATTTCAAATGGAGTATAAGTATGCCTTTTATTTTGAACTAGCTTCTGCCTGCAACTTCTTCTCCGTGAAATTTCTTTTGATTTAACAAAAAATATATCCTATGACACTCAGCAATACTGTAGCTTGCTATTAGTGAAATTATTTTTGGAATTGGCTCACTAGTTCCGAAAATACCGCCACATACAAACTCATAAATTTTACCTCTATCACAGCCTCTATAAATTTTTATTATTTTGAGGAAATCGTATTAAAAAAAAACACAATTTTCTTCCTTTTTCAGCAATAAATATTTATTTGTATACTGTGAAAACGGAGTTTGAACACAATGGCGCAAAAGTTTGACTAATAGCTCGATAGATGGCGCTGTTAACGTGACCGCGCTGTTCTGAATCATGCTTTTGGTTTCGGTTTCAATTCTGATATTGTCAGAACGTGGACTTGTACGATTTTAAGGATACTTTATACAAAATTCTTAATCAAATATTTGTTGAGGGTTGGCCAAATTAGTGTACAACCCTTATAACCTTTTATTTGTTTTTCTGAACTTTATAAAGGTTTTTTTGAAATAAAATGTATTATATTATTATTATTTATAAATGGTTTTGACATATCTCGGGACTCTAGAAGTCCCGGACCTTTGGAAGGCGTACGAAGGGCCGAAGCCAACTCGCAGACGCCCGTTAGACGCTTATAATTAAATGAGGCACCAACCGACGATTATTCGTATATGCACTATACAAGTGTACCCAAGGACAACTCCCGGTTGGAAGGACTATTGCAGGATGTGTAAACAAAGATATATTGGACTATTGATTTTGGTAGCTAAAGTTGACTGGTTACCTAAAACTATGGGAACACTATGGCCCCTGCCTGACCGAAGTTTTATACATACAATACATGGGTACGGGTCGCTAGCACATAGTGACGTAACTACAAGGAGGCAAAATATCCTGAGGTGCTTGAGAAGTGGAGAGGTATTCAACGGGTATCAGGACGATCCCGGAAGTTTCGTCAAAATCCCTACCAGAATCTTACTGGAATACTTCCTTTCTCCGAGCACGTTTGCTCTCGCGAATCTCCAATCAAGCCTGCCAATAAAGGCAAGAATGAGGTGGGAGCTTAGCTTCTCGTCAGTGTTCACTGCAGCCAGCCAATAAAGGCAAGCCAGAGATGAGGAATATGACTTCTCCCGGGAAAAAGGGTGGCCCGTAGGGTCGCTACTGCCCAACAGCTCGCAACATGCTGCCCTACAGGTTTATGTATCTCTCTTCGGCCTGTCACCCTAGCTTTGTTTCGGCAAAGAAAACATTACCGGCACAGACCTAAAGTTTGAAGCGCGCAAGCTCCACCACGACGTCAATGTAGAGATACGGTGGTGGGGGTATTTATTATTAATCAACCTACAAAATTCCAACTGCTGGGACACCTGTGTGAGGGAGGGAGGGAGGATGGGGCCCGTAATCCAACAAGCGAGCCCATTGATGGATGACGCATTATCAATAAGTAAATCTAGTATATTGTTAATAGGAACTTTCAGAAAATTACATAGTAACTACGATGGTAAGATAAGTAAGACCGAATAGTCATTAATTATTGTTTTTTTTTTCGTGTTAGTCTGCATTGTCTTACTGCTGAGCAAAGGCTTCCTTTAAATCCTTCCAGGCATCCTTTTCCAGAGCCTTTACTAAATCAATTATGTAAGTTGATTACTAGGTACTTACTAATTACAAACTTTCAGAAAATGCACGATGATCATTGTTAATACACTTATATCAAAATCAAAATTAAATGACACATAATAAAATTAGGCTGAGAATCAGCACTTTTCAAACGTCAACATTACATAAGACAGTCCCCCAAAACGCCCCCCCTTCACCACTTCCTAGTGCTTTAGCTGGGAAGAAGGGGCGCTACAAACTCCCCAGCAGAACGGATGTCTGTTCAGTTAGATAAACGTGATTCTGTACAATAGTAGGTATACAAAGTGACTAACATCACAAGACACAGAACAGTAAATAAAATTATTTGCCATATGTCAGCTAGCACACGGCAATATACCAGCAAATACAATGAAAACTATACTTAAGCAAATAACTAAAAATTCAAAAAAAAACTTAATCCATACTCTATACTAATATTATAATTTGAAAGTAACTCTGTCTGTCTGTCTGTCTGTTACGCTTTCACGCCTAAACCGTTGAACCGATCGTCATGAAATTTTGCAGAGATATAGCCTGAGGTATGGAGACGGACATAGGATATCTATCATCTATCGCCTATCTACGGCCGACGGTCACGCGGGCGTAGCCGCGGGCAAAAGCTAGTGCTTATATAAAAATGTCCTGGCATAAAGGGCGTGCCCTCGTACTTAAGCAATGTTAGATTATGTAACACAAATGATAAACTAGGACCACCGAAGTAAAATATCTAAACAGTTAATTACTAATTAACAATAACTAAACCATGGTCAGTATGATATGTTTCAGTATTGTTCTAAAGCTCTATAAAACACAGGGTTTCCAAACAATTTTTCGCACGGACTAAGCCCCTAAAATCCAGATCCAATATAATAGGATAGAACTTCAGCATGTTTTACATTCAAAAAGAGAATTATAAAAGCACAGTGGTTAAATTCGACAATGCGTGGCCAAAAGCCGATAGGATTACTGGAGTCATAAAAAGTGGGTAAAAATGTACAAGTTTAACATGTATGTACATTCACGATAAGTCGCCTTGTAATCTCCATTAGCCGATGTAACGATGTATATTGGGCCAGAACACTCTCAAACGGCTATAAGAAAGTTTTGTATCGCCCTTTCATTATGTGTAATGTTTCTTCTTAAGATTTTGGCCACGTAAAATATTTTTGCTCCACTGTAGCTTGGCGGAAGAAAGTTTACTACGGTTTATGGTGTAATGAGGGATTAAAGAGATGTGACTGTAATCTTTGAAAGGTAAATGTTTTAGTCGGAAATAATTATCCCTCAAGTAGGTAGCCAAATATAAAACGTTATTTTTTAGGGTTCCGTACCTCAAAAGGAAAAAAACGGAACCCTTACAGGATCACTCGTGTGTGTCTGTCTGTCTGTCCGTCTGTCACAGCCAATTTGCTCCGAGTGTAATGGACCGATTAAGTTGAAATTTGATATACATGTCGCATGAAATACAGTGTTGCTGACTGAAGTACTTTCAGTCGGTGCGCTATGACGGAGTCTAAGGACCTACGGGCGAGGGCGCGGGAAACAACAGGAGCGCCAGTCACCCTTCAGCCCTAGGAACTGTCACACGTTCATGAGACGCGTGCGCACATTAATCTTCCAAAGTTTTTATTATTTTATTTCTCGAATTATTATTATTGGACAATATTAATTAGGACATTCGTTATTAAATGTGATTTGTGTTACCATAGAAACTAAGTGTTCATAAACTAAGTGTAAAAAGCTGTTATCATCTTTAATTGCCTGAGATCCACAAAGTGCCCACAACAATGTCAGAGGACGGAAGCATGACCCCTCCTCGCTGTCCTGAACCGACATCAGAAGTGGGATCACCTCGGGCAACTAGAAATATGAGAGGTGTCACTGATGAAGATACGAAATGGAGATTACTATTTGAAATGCAGAACAAGCAAATGGAAAGTCTGATTCAAACACTGAAGAGCCCAAATGTGAGTAATAATTTAGCCTTGCCTGAATTTAACCCCGAAAAACAAGATTCGGATGCTTTATCTTGGTGTTCAACTACGGAATTATGTTTTGGTGATAACCCAGTAGAAGGCAGTCAACTTATTGTTGTGATCAGTAAGGCCTTGAAGGGATCCGCATCTACCTGGCTATCACAAATATCCTACCCAGGAATAACATGGACCGAATTTAAAGAACTATTTAAAGCGAGATATGTGAGTACCGAGACTATAGCGGCCACACTCATAAATCTAAAAAACAACAAACCGAGCGATAACGAAAGCTTAGCCGCATACTCGAGCCGTTTGGTGACGTCATTAATGAATAGTTGGAAGAATGCAACTTTAGAACAAGTGGCTTTGTCGACTGTACTTACACACGTATCGCAATTTGATACTCGAGTACAAAGGCTTGCTTTTACAACCGAAATCACATCACGACAGAAATTACAACAAGAGTTGCAAGCGTTATCGTATTTGAAACGAAAAGTGAACAGAGAGCAAGATTCAAACAATGTACCTGAAAAACGTCATAGGACACAGCCAAGTTTAATGAAATGTTTTCACTGCGGAAAATCCGGACATAAACAATCAGAATGCCGTGCAAAAAGAGAAATGAACAAAAGAAGCAACCTAAAATCAACAAACACTGCATCAACAAAGTCGGACCAGAAACATCCACCATCCAGCTCCATAGTCTGCTACAAATGTGGCGAGTCAGGTCACATTTCCACCCGGTGCCCCAGCGCCAGCAGCAGCAACAGTGGCGGCGCAGGTGCCCGCGGCGGCAGTGGTGCGAATCAGAGCGAGCGGCGAGTCAACGTGTGTGTAGTCGAACCGCCTACGGGAATACTGAAGCATAATGGTAAGGGTTTTATGTTTCACTATGATTCAGGTGCTGAATGTTCGTTGATTAAAGAAAGCATTGCTAGAAAGTTCAGTGGTAAACGAATAAACGAAGTTGTTTATTTAAAAGGCATTGGGCCAGAGAGAGCAGTCAGCACCCTACAAATTCTATGTAAAATTGAAATAAATGACCACGTAATGGAAATTTTGTTACATGTTTTGCCTGACGTTAATATGCGAAGTAATATCATGATAGGTCGTGAGATTTTAAGTAACGGTTTCTGTGTGACCATGAGTGCTACGGAGTTTGTTTTATCGAAAGATATTGTTGTAAATACATGTAGTGTACATGAAGTTAAGGTACCTAATCGTGATTTTAATTGCATTAACACCGACATTTTACCGGGCAGTAAACCCGATCTTGTGAACATTTTAGATAGTTATTCTGATTATTTCATCGATGGTTTTCCCGTCACCCGTGTCAATACAGGCGAATTAGAAATAAGATTGATCGATCCGAGTCGTACAGTGCAGCGACGACCGTATAGGTTATCTCAGGACCAACGAAAAATCATGCGTGAGCGGGTTGATGAACTATTGCATGCAGGAATAATCAGGTCCAGTAATTCGCCGTTTGCTAGTCCTGCGCTTTTAGTGAAGAAACATGACGGGTCTGATCGCATGTGTATAGACTATAGAGAGTTAAATAATAATACTATTGCGGATCGCTACCCGTTGCCATTAATATCTGACCAGGTTTCTAGGCTTCATGGAGCTAATTATTTCACAAAGTTAGATTGCGCAAGTGGCTTTCATTTAATTCCAGTTCAGAAAGAGTCAATCGAGCGTACTGCATTTATAACGCCAGATGGGCAGTACGAGTATCTTACTATGCCATTCGGTTTACGTAATGCCATCTCTGTTTTTCAACGAGCGATTATTAATGCTCTAGGCAACCTCGCACATACGTATGCAGTAGTATACGTTGATGACATTTTAATCCTGTCGGAAACCGTAGAACAAGGGCTAGAGAGGCTCCGTACTGTTCTAGACGTACTGACAAAAGCAGGATTTTCACTGAATCTGAAGAAGTGTTCCTTTCTTAAAACACAAATCGAGTTCCTAGGCTATGAAGTAAAAGCTGGTCAAATTCAACCCAACCGACGTAAAATTGAAGCTTTAACTACTTTACCTCCACCACACACAACAACGAAACTGAGACAGTTTATAGGCCTGGCATCATACTTTCGCCAGTTTATACCTGGATTTTCGCGACTAATGGCACCCCTGCATAAAATGACATCGCAAAAATGCACACTTATCTGGAAAACGTATCACGAAGAAATTCGTCAAAAAAATTATTTCTATACTGACTAAAGAGCCTGTCCTCATGATATTCGATCCTCAGTACCCAGTCGAGTTACATACCGATGCGAGTGCTGAAGGTTATGGCGGGATTCTTTTTCATATTGTAGATGGCAAACCATGCGTCATTGCATACTATAGCAAGCGAACATCGCCAGCTGAATCACGATACCACTCATACGAGTTAGAAACACTTGCCGTCGTCAACGCAGTTAAGCATTTCCGTCAATACCTACACGGTAAAAAGTTTACCGTAGTAACCGACTGTAATTCTCTTAAGTGCTCTCTTAAAAAGGTTGATTTAACGCCAAGGGTGCACAGATGGTGGGCTTATCTTCAATCATTTGACTTCGACGTAAAATACAACAGTGGTAAGTGTATGGCTCATGCCGATTTCTTTTCACGAAACCCACTTAGAAATACACTTGACTCAGTCCCACGTCAATCAGAAATTAGAGTAGAGCAAAAACGTGTAGACTTAGCAGAGCTTTCAAATAACTGGCTTTACGCAGAACAGCAACGTGATTCAGAAATTTTAAAAATCATATCTGATTTAAATAATTCTCAGTTGGATGAAAATTTAACTAGTTCATACGAAGTCCGATCTAAAATTTTACACCGTAAAATTCAGAGAAAGGGCCGGACAAAATGTCTTCCAATTGTACCTAGGTCTTTAAAATGGTCAGTAGTAAATAATATTCACGAATCTTTAATTCACCTTGGATATGATAAAACTTTAGAAAAATTGTACGATTATTACTGGTTCGATGGAATGGCTCGTTTTGTGAAAAAATTCATTGAAAATTGCATAACATGCAAAGTTGCAAAACCTCATTCGGGTAAAGTTCAAGCGGAACTTCATCCCATTCCAAAAGTGCCTATTCCCTGGCATACCATTCACATAGACGCAACAGGAAAGCTAAGCGGAAAGAATGACAAGAAAGAGTACGTTTTTGTTTTAATAGACGCATTTACAAAGTTCGTCCTTTTGTTCCATACTACCAATATTGACAGTAAAAGTAGTATCAGAGCGGTTAAAAACAGCGTAGCCCTTTTTGGTTCTCCAACGCGAATTATAGCGGCCCAAGGACGTTGTTTCGCGAGTAAAGATTTTAAAGAGTTTTGTGAAAGTAAAAACATCGAACTTCATCTTATCGCTACGGGATCATCGCGTGCAAACGGACAAGTAGAGCGTGTGATGGGTGTGTTAAAACCTATGCTGACAGCAATAGAGACTAACAAAGATCGGTCATGGCAAGACGCTCTAGGAGAAATTCAGCTTGCAATTAACTGTACAGTCAATCGAACTACTAAATCTAGTCCCTTAGAACTTATGGTCGGCAAAGTAACGCGTCCATTGTCCCTGATGGCAGATGATCAGGAGACTGCGGTTGATATTTCCGAGGTTAGGAATGAGGCAGTGAATAGAATAAAACGCGCTGCTGAATATGAAAAGCAAAGATTTGATTCTACTAAGGCAAAACTTAACAAATTTTCTTTAGGTGATTTTGTTTTGATTGAAAATGAGGAACGTAATCAGACTAAGCTAGACTCAAAGTTTAAAGGTCCTTTTAAAATAATTGAAACTCTACCAGGAGACCGTTATAAATTAATGGCATTAGATTCAAATCGTACATACAAGTATGCTCATGACAGAGTTAGAAAAATGCCGGATAACCAAAGTGTCATTGAAGAGATGAATGAAGATAACGCGGATACCGAGCGAGAGTCCGGGACCTCCGGGGTCCGTCCAGAGTTCACGACCGAATTGGCCACGGCAGAGGTCACGCAGTAACCGTAGTCTGTTAGAAGTCGGCATGTCCCACTGTGTGGGTACACCGTGGATACGCGGTACGCTGGTGGCTCTGGCTGGGGGCCGGGTCATGTTTATGACCGTAGAGTCATGTGACGACTCGGTGTTCCTGTGCGCAGGTTCACGTAAGCAATGGTTATTGCTGGGCTATGTGTAGCCGTCAGGAAGTGAACTGGTTATTGTTACGTTTGGACCCGCTGCGGATTGTTTTAATAGTTTGTTTAAACGGTTTGTTTAAATTGTTTGATAATGCAACTTGAAATCGTTGTATTATGTTATCGAATTCTGTGACGCTATGGTGATTCCTAAAGTGGAAATGTTGAACTTGAGTTTGAGTCTGAATAAGTATCTCATTTGTGGCAGGATTGCCGAGCGTGAAAGAGATGTACTGTGCTCTGTGCAATATTGTTTCAGAATGAACACACGAGGTCGTGTGTCGCACAGGATGGCCGTGTCGCATGAAATACAGTGTTGCTGACTGAAGTACTTTCAGTCGGTGCGCTATGACGGAGTCTAAGGACCTACGGGCGAGGGCGCGGGAAACAACAGGAGCGCCAGTCACCCTTCAGCCCTAGGAACTGTCACACGTTCATGAGACGCGTGCGCACATTAATCTTCCAAAGTTTTTATTATTTTATTTCTCGAATTATTATTATTGGACAATATTAATTAGGACATTCGTTATTAAATGTGATTTGTGTTACCATAGAAACTAAGTGTTCATAAACTAAGTGTAAAAAGCTGTTATCATCTTTAATTGCCTGAGATCCACAAAGTGCCCACAACAATGTCAGAGGACGGAAGCATGACCCCTCCTCGCTGTCCTGAACCGACATACATATCAATTTGAGTGACCCAAACACGAACGTGAACCGTAAATAAATAAATTTAGAATATTGGGGTCAGCTTTGGGGCGCAAATAAGAAAATAAAAAATAAAAAGTTTTGCAAATTGTACCGTATGACTCTGTGTCTGTGAGTGACTCGAATATATATTTTTTATAATTTTTAATTTTTTTTTTTAAAGTTATAAGTGAAAATAGACGAAAATTGACCATTCCCCCTCTCTCCGAAACAACTGAGCCTAAAATTTTGAAAATAATACAGAAAATAGTTATATACTTATAGATTACAGGAAAATCTATAAGAAGTCTATGGTCTTAAAATAACATCGTAAATTTCTCGATATTGTGCGTACAAACTTACATTTGCAGTTGGAATGTGTGGGAGAACATGTTTTTGAATTACAATGTTAAGTTTGTTCTTGGGATAGCTAATTTTTATAGATAATGGTACGGAACCCTTCATGCGCGAGTCCGACTCGCACTTGGCTGGTTTTTATACCAAAAACAATATGCCTAGCCTTTTCCCAATTACGTTGGGGTCGGTTTCCAGTCTAACTAGATGCCGCTGAATACTGCTGACTGCCTAACTGACCTCCACAACCTAGTTATAAGTTAACACGATACCCCTAGGTAAGACTGGTTGTCAAACTTTTGGGCTTCTGACACCCATAAAGACAGTCGAAGATCTTCGAATGACAGCCGGGACCAACGGCTTAACGTGCTCGCTGAGGCATGGAGGGGTATTGATATGTAATGGATGGTCACCCATCCACGAACCGACAGTGGTAAGCTTAGCTTAACCTACGATCGAGCCATGCGGCTGTTATCATTTAGCCTCGAGCTGAAGGATGCTCAATTTGGCATTCACCAACATTGCTGACGCAAGGGCACTTAAAAGATTTACACACAAGGAGGTCCTGTAAGTCTGGATCTCTTTATGTGTCGAGCCCCTCACGAGCCTCTTTTTAGGGTTACGTAGTCATCAAGGAACCCTTATAGTTTCGCCATGTCCGTCTGTCTGTCTGTCTGTCCTCGGTTTAGCTCAAAAACTATTGGTACTAGAAAGTTGTAATTTGGCATAGTATACATGTTAATGACGCGGAAAATCTGGTAAAATAAAATTTTGAATTTTTTTTTTTTTTTAAAACCATCATTTAGGGTACCTCCCCTACATGTAAAGTGGGGATGACAATTGTTTTTTCGTCTTTCCCATTGTGTGGGATATCGTTGGATAGGTCCTTCAAAAACATTTGGGGTTTGGGAAAACAGTTTTTTGATTATGTAAACCGTTCGTGACTTATCAAGCTTTAAAGTACCAATTTACGTTAGAGTCAAGTGTTCCCCCCCCTCTACCAACTAAACGGATGTAGCTAGAAATTCAAATATCACGGCAGTAGTACTTATATATAACGAAGTTAAAAGAAAAACTATCACAGCTAAGTAGGCTTTAAAATTTACCGAGTAATTGGCGACCAACTTGCATTTACAGTTGAAAAAAATGTTCTCCCATACATTCTGTATAGGAAAACATGTTTTTCAACTTCATGATAAGTTTGTTCTTGGGATAAATTCATCCCAACTACGGAACCCTTCATTGTGCGTGGTCCGACACGCACTTGGCCGGTTTATTATACCAATAGGCAGCATTGTATTACCTTTGTTTTGAAACTATAGGGACAAGAAACCGGTTACCAAGGGTTCAGTACCTATAAATGATTCTGGACCTCCCTGCGTTGGAATTTTTCGACGATTATTTAAAAAAAAAAAACAGTTTTTTCCTAGAAAAGTACCTACGCAGTCAAAATGTATGGGACAGCATTTTTTTTTTTAAATTACCGACAAGAAATTTCAACGCAGGGGTTTCAGAATCATGGACTCAATCCATAACATAGTAACAGGCTTCGCGTCGATTTCCCTACCACCCTGTAGAATAAGAATGCCAACATAACTTAGAATGAGCATTATATTTGATCAGTTACCGACCAGCTTACATGAAGTGAAAGTTATTCGATTGGACGGTTTTACTATTTGCGATTTTTGACTTGTTTGATGGACGTGAGAGAATTGGAAATACAGTTTCCAGGAAGCAAAAACGAAATGTTATGTTATGTTTGAACTTCCGTAGAGTCTGAAATTATTTGGACAATCCCGGTAAAACGTTCCTCGTAGGTACTCCTCAACATGAATATTACCGTAAACAAATGTTTATAAACAAGTATTATTGTAGGTATACAACCCTAGTGATCATTACGCATACCCTCTCAGCGATTACAAGATGGTATTTATATACGTACCAACCTGTACCCCATAATGATTTATTACATAAGAGTAATATCAAGGACTGCCTAATGTACCGCAAAAAGGAAACCAAAACTTCAGAGTTTCCGTACTTCTAAGGAGGCTTTGATTTACACAGTTTACTCAATTACGACAAAGTTAGAAAGTAACTGCTCGTTGTATACTCGAAGAATTTTAACCGTATTTCTTAAGTCAGAAATAAATTGCCTTTACTTTTTCAAGAAATTGGTTATGTGATTGTTTATTATAAGCTGGTTTCAATTATGAATTTTTGCGGCATTAAAAGTATTATTATAATTATTGACCTGACTACTTTTAGCAGGTAGCGTCGTATCTAAACCACGCTAACTGCTAAAAACTGTCACAATTTCATTGGTATTTTAACTAAACAAAATGAAGCAAAACTTTTATACTTTTGCTGCTCCCATAATATAACTGAAACATGTAGACGGGGTATTTTAATGAAACTTTCACAAAACTCGTCTCTCTAGCTGTCCTTACGAATCTCAAGACGAGTTCTCTAAACGATACTTAGCTTGTTCTTCGGCTAAGCGTTATTGATGGATTTATTCCGTTCTAACACCACAAACTAACAAACAACAAATTTGTTGAAACAAATACCAGTGTATTAGTTTTTGGTATTAGAATGGAATAAATCATTCTTGTCACTGTCGCACAGTCACCTTACCTAACTACAAGTGCAAAATAGAGACAGGAACCTATCAAAATCACAGCACGTGCTACGACTAAGTAACGTTTATAAATCTCGGTCTCAGTGAACTTAGTTGAACTGACTCTGTAGCCAAATAGTGTCCCGCCACTCTTACAGCCAGAGGTGGGTAGTTTTATTTCCAGCGACGCACCAAAAGGTCAAGCAACAAAGGTCACCAGTAATTGAATTTTGTATTAACGTTGCACGATTTACGTCAACACTCTTTTAAGATCGTCTACCTGAACCTCTCCAGCTTAAACTAAATTGGCTAGACGTTAAACAACACAACAAAACTCTGTTTAGAATGTCATTTAACTCTTTAATACTTTAAATATAAATCCTTTCAACATTTACAACATCTCATTACCATATCAAACCTTTGTATCCAAAGTAAAACGCAATAAAAAGACAACATACCACATGGCCTGTTTTATGACTAGAAATAGGCGTCTATATTTATTCATTCTTTCTGTTCCCTCGGATAAGTGCCTCTACCCAGCGAGAATATAACTTTCTTTTGCCATAAAACATTGAGGGTCCGAATAATGTAGGTACGTACATATGTATGTAAACATAAATGGAACGTATACAAGGAATATGAAGGAAATAAAATGCCTGAATAGACGGGTGTATGAATAGTTTCATATTTCGCTTTATCTTCGATGGAATGGTAGGCAGAAAGCTGTTAATATGTTTTTGTGTCAAGTGCAGGTGGCTTAGAGCACCGATTCAACTATCATTGGTCCCAATCTTTCCACAACACACTTAATTGCAGCATCCATGATAATACAAATTATAGTTTAGCTTATTTATTTTTAAGGCTACTATAATAACTCCGACGATACAAACCTGATATCTCAAAAGCCTAAGTGCAAAGTTAATAAAGCAATTTGAAACAAGTTAAACAATATTTCTCATTACCAAAAGAGCACTAGTAACAATCCTTACTAACTAGGGTACTTCCTACGTGAACCACCGATATATTTACTCAGTGCCCCCTCAACAAATGCTTGACATTATCTTCCACGACAACGTAACTAGATTTCCACTTGGCGAGGCGCTATAGACCAAACGTAATAAAGCCATTCACCACACTTAGAAGGTAATGAATTTTGACGCTACCGTGAAAACCAAGAGGTGTTTGCACGACCAACACTTCACATACGCCTAGGACACCGACCTGAAACCAACTTTGACAACACGTTTTAAAGTTTGAATTAGCTTGGTTGTAGCTTCGCTCGTTTCGAGACTATGTCAAATAGAATTTTGCCAATATATTAGCTCATCTCTTTGGCTTATGCTAATCAA
Organism: Dryobota labecula; assembly: GCA_947523025.1. Classification (NCBI taxonomy): domain Eukaryota; kingdom Metazoa; phylum Arthropoda; class Insecta; order Lepidoptera; family Noctuidae; genus Dryobota; species Dryobota labecula. The sequence continues at coordinate 25,293,243 of OX383287.1, read as the reverse complement.
GGAATGAAGAAAAACATGGAGTGTGTCAACGTTTTGTTATTCTGTGCCAGTTGAGTGGGTGTATAACGGATAACAATTACCTTTGTACCAATAGGGCATCGACCTTCTACTTCAAACATGTTTACGTTGGTATTTTGGGGAAAAAAAAGGAAACAGTTGTTAGGTTCGTGAATAATAACATAACGATAGTATGTCTTCTATAGTCATCAGTGTTCTGTTGAATAGTTTAGGTCAAAGTCAAAGCATTTATTTCAAATCAGGCTTTTCAGGCTTATTGGCAACAATAGTCCTGTCAGTAATGATAGACCGATCCCAGTACAACGTGACATGGTCATTTTCAAGAACTGGGTCGGGCACATACTTGTAATACGGTACCTCAGACTCCACATGTTTATATTTCAAAGCAAGCTGCTGGTGAATAATCCTAGCTACTTGATTATGTCTGTGCAAGTACTCGCCGTTAGCCAGACGAGAACAACCAGAGATAATATGTCTGATCGACTCACCCGGACGGTGGCATGCCCGACTTATTATTATTATTACATTCGGAGCAAATTGGCTGTGACAGACGGACAGACAGACAAACACACGAGTGATCCTATAAGGGTTCCGTTTTTCCTTTTGAGGTACGGAATCCTAAAAATATTTACAGAATAAACGACTTAATTTAATTTAATTTCATATAAGAATTTTGAACTCCGAACATCTTTGTGGCTAATCTTGAGATGCTATCTAATATTTACACGGCTACGGCAAAGCCAAAGGAGGGTTATGATTTTAACAGGCTACTTAATGTATATCCCTCATAAGTACTAAACCACTCTCGTCGTATTTTGAGAAACAAGGTATCATTAAAGACACGAAAAAAGAAAAAACTGTCGAATGAGCTTGATAAACTTAAATACTTAATAGACCAAAACAGTGGCCACACTTCCAAAACTATGCTGTAAAGTCACAGCCTAAAATTATACCTCCAAACCTTTCCCCTTGCTACTTATACCCCGTTCGCAGTTACTCAAAATACTTTAGTACTAGGTTCATACATTTATTTTACGACTTTCTCATACATTACGTTTATTACTCGCGATTATCGTAACAACTACAATTTAGTTTACTAGGCATCGCGCTGCGTATTAGCGAACAGCTCATACAACAAGAGTCCATTTGCACATTTTGTGCGGCAATTTTGGGTGATTTGATAATAAAAGGACATTCAGTAACTATACTTAAGACTTTCTACTTACATAATACCATACCTCAATTTCCCGATGAGTTATGTAGAGGTGTATTTATTTATTTAATACTAGCTTCGGCCTGGGACTTCGTCCGCGTGAAATTTCTTGTTTCCCCGTTCCCCAATCCGTTCTCGAGACATCATCAAAAAAGCCATTCTGTATAAAATGTATGAGAAAGTGAATTTTCATACAATATTTATTTAAATATAAAGATATATATATACCTATTAAAAACTATAAAAATAATATAAAAATCTAATTATACCACAACAAAAAAAAAAATATAATATTTATTTATTTTTTATTTAACAATTTATGTACACACATAAACATACAAGAAGAAAGGAACAGAAAAATACGTACAAAGGTGATGCTTATTTCTAATGAAATCTCTTCCAGCATACCTGCGGTAGGAAAGTAGATAACGTGTGTAAGAGTAGAAGAGAAAAAATGTACCTACATATAATCAAAATAGCTATACACTAATATAAATATTTATAAACATACAATAAGAGAATATACTTACATACATACTTCTAAAATAATTATCATTCAAATATATACTTAGAACTACAATATGAGCACAAATAAATATATTAAAACAAATAAGACTGCCATTACAGTTGTGATGATACTGCCAGCTTCTTGCGAATGTACTCGCGAACTTTTACTTTAAAAGATAATCAGTTGGTTGCCATCCTGATTTCCTGGGGGAGCGCATTCCACAGAGAGATAGACTGTATGAAGAAGGAAGAGTGAATGGAGTCAGTGCGGTGAGTGGGACATTGTAGACGACGTTTGTGAGATGAACGTAGATTTATATTGTGGTTGGCGTAAATGTACTGAAAGTGGGGGGCTATAACTAGAGGAAGAGGGAGAGTCATGAAATGAAAACAAGGTGGCCAGCGCCCTTTGCTATTAAGTAAAATATTCGTCGAAGACCAAGGCAATCGGTCGAACAGCCACACGAACAACTTCAACTTCATAAAATAACCTCATTATTTTAATTCGTTTCGTTAGTATTCTAAGAACAAGGCCAACAGCCTAAGAACACAATAAAACTTTATGAAATAAACTTACCTATATTTTTTATTACGTCCATTTATTATTTTTTAAATTAGTTCTTTATATATTCAAACTATAACTAAGTTATCTTACATATAAAAACAAATGTTTCTATAACTGAGCAGTATGTAACGACTTAAGTCAGATGTTATGTCATATACATATTGAAAAAAAAAAAGTTAAATGGCGGAAACCATAATTATTTTTCTATTTTAATTAAATTCACAATATTTACATGTTGCTGTTTCATTTCCTCGCAATCGAAGTGAAAAGTAGAGTGTCAAACTCGTCCATAAAACCCATTTTACACTCTACTTTATATCCATCCTCGCTCGCAAGCTCGGATAGATTAAAGTCTCGCGTAAAATGGTGCGTTTTATGCACTTGATGTACAATCTACTATTAACTAATGATATAGTATGCACATCTAATGTTACCTCAAAACATGTCTTTGTGGAAAGATTTTTTACATTCTTAGGCCCATTTCTGTACAATAGATTAAATAGAAAACTAAGTATCTATAAATTAAATTATTTTAGCTGTAAAAAAATTATACTCAAATATTTACTAACCATTGCCTATGCATAGATAGAAGAGCTACTTGTTGTCTGCACATAAAAACGCTTACATGCAGTTTTACTATTACTAACCTAAAGTAGATTTAGTTTTCACTTTATACTCATTGTATTTATGAACTTCCTAGCCTGAAGCACAGGTTTAACCTAGTACAGGCAAATAAGCAACTGTGTTCTATTTTAATTGTTTAGAAACTTATTGTAAATGTGTTTTATAAATAAACGATTATTATTATTATTAGTATTATAACTACGCGATAGGGCTACGCCAACAGTGAATCACCGAGCGTAGTCAAGAAGGGTCTACGCTTTCGTAGCAGATGTGCTACGAATGCTACGAGAATGCTACGAAAAATAAAATAATGAATGCTTTGGCTGCGCTCGCTAGACAAATTCCTTACTTTTCAGAATATATTTTATGTTTTTTTTTTTTCTTATGCTACAGGTTCCAAGATAGCTATTATATCATCAAACAGAGTAACACCGAATTTATGAGTTTAATGTCTGCATCGTTCGTACGACTCGATTTTCATCCATTAAAGGGTTATGCTTAAAAATCGAATAGTGAAAATGGTTTTACATTAAACTCTCTTATTTACATAAAAAAAAATAAAAAAAAAAACCAGTTTGTGCTTAAAAACGTTTAAACCTAAGTGTCAAGACGTTACAAAGAATGTTTCAAACCGTTTTTCTTTTGAATTTTTTCTGAGCTGTATAACATTGTGACCAGCATCTTTATTACGCTCAGCGTATTCCGTAACAACTTCTTTACGAGTTGTCCGTTTATGTCACGAAATTACTCGAGAGCCCGCCGAGTAAGCTTGAGCGATGATGATGTTACATTTTATGATCTAACTACAGCGCTGTATTAAAGCTGCTTAGTTTTGGAAGATTTAATATTGTATACTAGCTGCGCCCCGCGGTTTCACTCGCATAGGTGTTGATTCCGTAGGAATATTGGGATAAAAAGTAGCCTAAATGTTAATCCAGGGTGTCAGCTACATCCATACAATATTTTATCAAAATTTGTCCAGCCATTTGAGCGTGAAGAAGAGACAAACATACACACACTCACAAACTTTCACCTTTATAATATTAGTGTGATTGGAAGCTTTAATATTGTATACTATCTGCGCCCCGCGGTTTCACCCGTATAAGTGTTGATCCCGTGGGCTATATCGGAATAAAAAGTAGCCTATATGTTAATCCAGCTACCTCCATACAACATTTTATCAAAATTGGTCCCGTCATTTGAGCGTGAAGAAGAGACAAACATACACACACACTCACAAACTTTCGCCTTTACAATATTAGTGTGATTACTTATTTTTGTCCCTCTCTCAGAGAGGAGGCCTGTGTCCCAGCAGTAAACATTAAAGGTGGATTATACTTATTTTTATTGAGGAGCTCGTGGCTAAGTAACAACAAACGGGTCGATCAATCAGTTTAAGGCCCATATATATGCCAGTGACCTTGAATGGTTAGCTTGCGTGTTCTGTACTGAGCTCACGCAACGCGTCGTACGTCCAGCCAGTAATAGGACTCGCCCATCTAGAAGCGCTGTCCCAAATAAGACGCATTATTAATTTATTATACATAAACAAAAGGTATTTTAATAAAACTTGTATACTAAAAGATCAAGAATTAAACTATCTTTAAAAAGGTGAAGCTTTCAGAAAAATACGCTTGATAGATTTTGTGTGATTCTCAGTTTTTTATTCGCGTTAGACATAACTTCACAAATTAATTTCACTATGTAATATAAACATAATCTAAAATATCATCTCCATCCCATCTTCCAAGTACGGCGGGTTGTGCTGGGGCGGCTGCTGTAGGTACAGAAAACCTCAAACAGCTCAAATATAACAACCTTATAGGGAGTTATATTTTTGAGCCGTTTGGGGTTGAAACATTAGGTCCGTGGGGTCTGAGTGCTCATCGTGTATATCGGGACATCGCCAAGCGGTTGATCGACTCTTCACGTGACCAGAGGGGTGGCCTATTTTTAGGCCAAAGAATCAGCGTTGCCATCCAACGTGGCAACGCTGCCAGCCTTTTGGGCACCTTTCCCACTGACGGTGATGCGGAAGAATTTTTTGATGCCCTTCCCGCTTTTTTTATCTTTTTTTTCGTGTAGGTATATAGTATTAATATTTTATTTTTAGTTTGTTTGTTGTATTTAAGTTAAACTTGTAAACTACTAAATGAATAATTTTTTATTTTTTTATTATATAAAATATTCACATATTATGCTATTAAGAAAATGCTCTAATTTAACATATATTTTTTTACAAATCCTTAACACTACTCGTATAGACGTAATCTTCAGTATAAACTCACTAAAAATCGGTTATCGTCGTCTTAAGCTACGCTTGCTAGTCTTATAGGGGAGATACCCTAAAAAAAATCAAAATTTTATTTTACCGCGTTGTTGGCGTAATTTATATGTATACCCAATTACAGCTACTTGTTTACTTGGCTCTTAGACATGTGTTTTTATTCCGTTAATGAATTTTAAATCATACTTTTTGACATTGTATTTAATAATCTATGCTATTAGTATTTTGACATTATAATTAATATTTTGACACTAGAACTTATATTTTTGACATGACAATATTTTTTTTGACATTTTTTGTATTTTATTTTTGACATAATAATTAATATTTTGACATTACAAATAATCCTAATCAATATAATTGTATCAAATTAAAAATATAAATTCAAATCAATTTTACTAATTTAATATAATATAACTTTTATTGTAATGTCTACGATTTGCATGCACTTAACTTAATTAATTTTTCTACACCAGCAATGGCAGTATATGTGAATCAATGTTTAATTTTAAGATCTCAATGTACCATATACTTAGAAATAAATATTATTCTATTCTATTCAGCTTTCTAGTACTAAGTCTCTAGTCTTTGAGCTAAGCTGCGGACAGACAGACAGGCAGACGGATATGGCGAAACTATAAGGGTTGCTTGTTGACTACGGAACCCTAAAAAGATGTTCCAGAGTATATTTGCTGTCACTGTTTGGTCAATTATACAACCAAATTACTAGGATATTATTTATGTAATCATTCATGAATTTGGTACTCAGTGCCGCGTCATGAGTTCACTTCCGATTGTTCATTGTTGTGGCTAATACTCGTACGTAATCAGTTATGTGTATCTTCAATTAATTAGGCTGAGATAAGTGGCGTAGGACGACCTTTTATCATTAATAAATGAAAATAGATTATTCACACAATACAACAGTATCTTCATATTAGCTTTAGACAAACAATAGACGAACGCGTCGTGTCTGCCACAGAATTCGTACTAGCATTTGTAGGTAAACTTGCCCGTTGTGCGGTCACTAACGAGCTATGCCCCCGCTACAAAGTTTCATCGGCCTTGTTTCGAAATCTAGTGCACTCTATGTACCCCGTGGTCAATGGAAGGGCCGTGGGAGGGCCCAATTAATGTTTTTATTACTTGTTGTACGTGTATTAGTTTCAGGATGATTATATAGAGTTATAATTGGTTAAACACCAAAAATCTCAAACTGTATTACTAACATCTTACACAACAACTTACGTTCTTTGATTTTTTACAAAACATAATTCATTTACCAAAAACAATCCTTTAAAATTGCATTGGTCTATCCATTGAGTTAAATAACTAGAGAAACCAAAGTAAGAGAATGAGCAAACCTCATTAAAATGTGTCAAAAAAGGGTAACCACTATTTAAACATGACGGCGTAGCTTTAAAATCACTAAACTTTTATAAGTAATAAGATACTTATTCTTATTAAAAGGTTATTATTAAGTTATTATTATTAATATATATAGGTTCACTTGGGTTGGCGTCACACAGAGCACTGAACTGACGTTAGCTACGCATATGGCTGTGGCCATATGTCAAGTGGCAACGCCTTAGCGCGGTAATTACTAATCTAGTGCAACATATAATACCAAACCCAACCCAATACCTACGCGGTCAAAATTTATGGGACAGCAATTTTTTTATTTTATTATAGACGAAAAATCATGGACTAAATCCATGGTATAACAGGCTTCGCGTCGATGTCCCTGCTACCCTGTATTTGTTGTCACTGAATAAGAAATGATTAAAATAATCATTCATGAATTCGGTCATGAGTGCCGCGTCATGAGCTCACTTCCGATTGTCCATTGTTGTGGCTAATACGTAATCGGTTGTCATTTTCACTGGTTTAATATTGTAAGTACCTATATAAATACCACACCATCGCATTAGGTTAATCCTTTTATGATAGTTGTAAAGGTTGTAAATAAATAAATAATAAATAAATAAATAAATATATATCACTGATTTTATTTAAATACTTACGGCCGATTTCACCAACTACAACATAATCATTGATTACGTAACCGTTCTGTTAACATTTAACAGTTGTTAACTAAACCATGTTTTTTTCGAGTTCACCATTTATTTCTAACCAACGGTTAAATAACCAAACGTTTTTTCGACCGAAGACCAATAAAAAAGGGACAAAAAGACCTTTTTTTTGTTGGTCTGAGCCTGTCGCTTGGATATTGCAACTTCCTTTCAATTAAATCAAGTAATTCTAAAGCACTTTGTATAAACGAAATCTTGTACCAAATGCTTTCTCGTCATATTCCTCGAAATAATTGCGCCGTGTTTGGAATATACGGGTAGGGCGCAAAATTCTTTCTATATCTTCTTTATTTTTATTTTTTATCTAGGGCATCTCAGAGTTAACCATGAGAGGTTGAGACTCTTTAACCAGTCTTTCCTGTGGTTGCCTTAAGCTCCTAAAAACTTAAAGCCAGGGTGCAGCGCGCTAAGGGCACCCCCTGTGGGGTACGAACCCCGGCTTAGGGCAGAGTCGGAGGGAGGATGGCAAAGGACCGACGGTGGCTGTTTGAATAGATATACATATCTATATGACACCTTATATATATCTATATTTGACAAAACTTAACGTGATGAAAAACGATAGAAACAAGATTATTATTACAAATATTTAAACCAAAAGTTACGTTCGTCAAAAAAACCCACTTTAAATCAAGCTGAAACGAGTCGGATTTAAACACTTCATATTTTTCAAAGCAGAGTTTTAACAAATCTGATCCTCTATTGTAAAAAAGTATGATTTTCCTTTTCCCTTGAGCATGTATAAAGTCTGCAGGGTTTTTTTTGTATATTTTTTCAAGCTGACTCGTGCAATTCTAGTGCGCTCAGGTGTTCAAAGACTAGTTTTCGCTTCAACAGTTTCGGGTCTCGTCGACTTAAGGGTAGTTTTTACTGTTTTCATTAATTTTGTGAAGGGTAGAACATGTCTCGGATTTCTTTGTTCTTTTGTGAAGTATTATCGAGTTAAAATCGGGCTTTGATAGTAAAAATAAAAGTGGTGGTTGTGAAGCTATTTCATTTGGAGACTAGGTTTACCCGGCCCGGCTTGCACGGGTAGCACTAACTATCTACCCTCTACCCTACTTACCCTACCTTACCGAAGCTTCCAAAATAAAAAGAAAAATAAAAAAAGGCCTTTTTTTGTTGGTAGGTACCTACCCTAACTTTCCTACTTACTTCATCTACCCTACCCTTCCTATCTACCTACCTTACCCTACCTACCCTACCCTACCGACCTACCTACCTACCTACCTACCTACCTACCCTACCCTACCCTACCCTATCCTACCTACCTGAAACCTTCCCTGGCGCTTTGATCCTTATAAGAAATAGGATCGAAAAGCATAAAAAAACTTTTTGTAAAAATGGTCCATTTTCTTGCTGACAATTTTTTTTTTCCAAAATCCTTGAGTAGGTCTCAAAATTTCTCAAAAAATTATGGACATTCTCCTGAAACTGTTTTTTTTCAACTACAAGGGATAAGGTACCCTCACTGCCCCGTCTAAAAAAATCCACCAAGTATATATTTAACATCTCACTTGTTAAATAGTACTAAAATTATTGATACTCGTAAATAATTTTAGTACTTTTTAACAAGTGAGAAAAAAATGTATACTATTGCATACATTTTTTTTTCTAACGGTGAAGATCTATTAATTTGAGGGTTACACTAATGGATTGATCATTTAAAATCTACATATTTCACGCTTTATTTTATTTCAAAACATCGTTATTCTTTTTTAAAATTAAAATAATTCAAAAAATTGTGTGAATTCGACATGCGCAGGCACCGGGTTGTAGTAGAACAGAGCAGCGGGACAGAGAAAAACCAAACGCTCAAGGTCGTTCGCTAGGGATAGCGCCTTAAGACGGATATGCCAGTGACGTTGAGTGGTTAGCTTGCGTGCTCTGTACTCAGCTAACGCAACACGTCGCACGTCCAGCCGTAATAGGAGTCGCCCATCCAGGAGCACTGTTCCAAATAAGACGCATTATTAATTTATTATACATAAAACAAATGGTATTTTTATAAAACACGAATACTAAAAGATCAATAATTAAATTATCTTTAAAAAAGGTGGAGGTTTCAGAAAAATACGCTTGATAGATTTTGAGTAATTCTCAGTTTTTTATCCGCGTTAGACATAACTTTACAAAAAAATTATTTCACTTTGTAATATTCATATAATAATATTAAGTTATTAAGAAAATGCTATAATTAAAACAATCTGTGTGATCTTCAGTATAAATTCATTAAAAGTCGGCTATTTAAAGTCGGCCTTAAGACCCTAAAATACGAATTATTTGAGGATCTCTTCCGCTCTCTACTTATTTAAAAAAAATCTATTATTATTTTATTGTTTCTGTTATTATTTCTTTTATTTACCACCTGTAATTGTACATTATGGATAAACGAATTGAGATTTGATTTGATTTGACTAGAGTGCTCAATAATACTTTTAGGACCGACAAATGGGAATAATTACAGATTCAATTAAATTCATATTAATTACAAGTAACTCTTAGTCAACCCAACCCCATCTTAACACAAAACTCTAACAACTTGCTATAGGAATAATGCAAAACTTCTGTTTGTAGTTATGAAACTGTCGAGAACAATGTAAAACAGGGGTCAAGGACCTTTCCGGTTAGTTTTCTATTTCTTGTCGGCACTTTGTCTCGTTAATCTGGCTAAAGTGGAGCAGGATTTTTCTTCCGTTTTCATTTATTTCTCATCTCAGCTTTTATGAGGGTGAGGAAGAATAATAAATGGCATTTTAAGTATAAAAACTATTCTTTTTTTATACAAAAGTGTTGAGTGATGCAGTTCAGGCATAAAGTAAGTCGTTCTCATCCCTTGTTGGGAGGAAATTAAAAAAAAAAATTAAGCAAAGTATTTAATTAAAATTAAGCAAAGAAGATAGCTTATTTTTGTTCGGCGATTAGGCCCACCATAAATTGTGGCGTCCATTATTGAAACGCATGTGATTTGTTCCTTAAGATCTCTAAATTACAGTGGTAGTAATTATTATACTTCGTCTGACAGGAATACTGAGAAATCACTAAAAGAGCTATTATGTGAGTAGCACTTACTGGAATACTTCCTTCCTCCGAGCAAGTTTGCTCTTGCGAATCTCCACTCAAGCCGGCCATTAAAGGCAAGAATGAGGTGGGAGCTCAGTTCCTCGTCAGTGTTCTCTCCAGCCGGCCAATAAAGGCAAGCCAGAGATGAGGAACATGACTTCTCCCGGGAGATAGGGTCCGTGGGGTCGGTACTGCCCAAGAGCTCGCCACATGCTGCCCTGCGGGTTTCTGTATCTCTTTTGGTCTGGCTCCTCACCCTAGACATGTTCCGGTAAACTCTACTGGAACATACTTAGAGTTCGGAGCGCGTAAGCCCCACCACGACGTCAACGTAAAGATACGGTATTAATATCTGTTTTTAACTTTGACATTCAGTTTTGCCGTTTTTTTATTAGCGATGTTGCCAAATAAAAAAGGTGCCAAACTAAAAAAAAAACCCACCAAATTGATAAAGACGCGTATTTTTACGAAACTCTTAGTCAACCAAATCAATCAACTCAGCCTATCGCAGTCCACAGCTGGACATAAGCCTCTCCGAGGCTGCGCCACAACACCCTGTCCTCCGCCTTCCGCATCCAGTCTGTCCCAGCCACATTTTTAAGGTCGTTAGTTCATCTAGCTGGGGGGCGTCCCACACTACGCTTGCCTATACGCGGTCTTCACTCCAGGACTCTTCTTCTGTTCAGGCCATCGGTCCTTCGACAAACATGGCCAGCCCACTGTCACTTCACTTTGATTACGCTGCAATCTATGTCGGTAACTCCAGTTCTTATCCCGATAACTTCATTCCTGATTCTATCCTCCAAGGAAACCCCGAGCATAGCCCGCTCCATAGCACGCTGAGCGACCTTGAATTTGTGGACCAGCCCGTCTGTCAGCGTCCACGTTTCAGCACTGTATGTCATAACGGGCTGGACGCACTGGTTGAAAACCTTAGTCTTCGAACATTGCGGGATAGGTGATGAATAGACTTGACGAAGTTTCTAAACGCTGCCAACCCAGTTGCCACTTAAAATGTTTAAAATTAAACCAAGTTTTTACAAGTTCTATTCACACCGGTCTACGGAAAACACGATTAAGATTACTTGATGAATAAGGCAAAAAAAATTATAGAGGCAACTAGTCAGAAACTGGGTTTTCCGCTGTGCTCTCGACCGCAACACAAAAGCAATTTTTTTTTTTAAGAAGTTCCAATTCGTTGTCAAACCATAACTGTCTTAAGATATTCGCAGTAGAATTCTCTAGTAGCCACAGGTCTTCAAGGTTTCCACAGAACCTGTCTTTGCGATATTGGTTTCATATATCTTAAAAGTAGAATTTTTCAACATTTCCTTGAATTCGTATGTGTCTGTGTTGTAGTGGCATCTCATGTTTCCAGTCCGCTAGGCGATGGATGAAATTCACGAATGTTTGTTATCCCTGACATGTGTCTGCCAGCTGTTTACATATTTGTACGTGTAGGAAAATATGGTAAAGCATTTGGTCTCAAAATAAACTGTATGCCTGAATTCATCTCATTTGTAATATTTATTGGTATTGAATTATTATTGTTGTTTCAATTTAACCTGCTAAATGAAAGAAAGAAGAAAGAAAAAACTTTTATTTGCGGTAAACATGACGCAAAAAAAGAACACATCCACGCAAAACGGCCATCGCTCAGCATAATAATGCTGCGACAATCTCTTGACTCAAAGTCAAAGTCAAAGCATTTACTTCAAATAGGCACGTATATGGCAGTTTTGAATGGCAACATTTACGAGTAAATGAAATAGATTCCAGTTGCCCCTGCCAAAAGGTAGTTTCTTGCCCATTATTCTCCATACATAATGGAGAAGAATGGGCAAGAAACTCCACCGTTACTCTTTCAAATTATTTTACAATAATTTGTTCAATTATACCAATACATTTAAAGAGGATGTACTTAGAATAAAATTACTATACCACAACAGGTAAAAAATAAAGTAATGACGGATAAATTAATGTGTTAGATACATGGTGCTCATATTTATTTACAAATGTTGTTAAAGTAGAAGATTTTACAAAAAAAAAAAAAATACCAATAATAAGTCAGTATGCGAGTTACGACTGATGGGAAAAAGTTAATTATGTATTGTTACGTTACCCCCGGGTTCATATTATACAGGCGACTAAAGCTTATGCGAAATTTTTCGGACGTATCGTAAAACGTAAATAATCATCCACCATGTAAAAAACAAATCGTAGTTTTACAAACTCCATAAACTCCTGTTTTTGTTTTTGTTTACATAAACATTACTGATTACTGTCATGCTGTAATTATGTCATACGACATAATTATATGAAATTTTATGTGTCAAGGCTTCGAGCGGAGGTACACGTAATGTCGAGTTATTTACGAGTAGTTACACGAATAACACGATACATTATTGTTTCTGTGTCGAATTTCGATTAATTAAACACATAGTAACGAATCCAAGTAAAATTTTCCAACAACAGAGTGATAAAAGAAAGCTTTAAAGGTAATGGAATCAAAATTATTTGCCAAATTCGAACGTTAAATTATACTGAATATTGGTTATAATGTGTGGAAAGCTTGCTGTCGTGAAACAATTAACTATTCCGTAAGGTTGAAATCGGGTCTGACTGGTCAGGGCAAGCCACACGTACCTACTCATGTAAGTGGTGCAAATGATTTTTTTCTGTGAATTATGGCTTCAAAACTTATAGTAGTAATAAGTATCGCTATATATATATCTATCGCTTAAAAATGACATTGGCTCAATTATAGCGTAGCACATTCTAGTCTATCGTCAGAACAAAATTACCCCATCATAAAAGACAAATGACCACCTCGTACACTATCCATTCAAAACACTCTAACTATTGTACAGTGTCCTGAATGTAAGGCCGCGTTTACATTGATAGTGATGAGGGGCTCGTGGCTAACGGGGTAACTCAGGCATTATGTCCGCCTTTGTGCAGTATTTTTTTTTTTTTACTTATTCATTAAGTTTAAACAAATTAATATTAGCACAGCTACAGAAACAGCGAGGTCAGTAAATACCATTACTTTTCTAAACCTTGCTTCGGAACTTATCGAAGTGTAAGTCTCAGGGTCTGTGACGTTGGGGTTCAATTAGGAACACGATCTGTACTTCTAGAACATTTTCAAAGTTTTAAGATTAGGCAGTGCGCAAGCATGTAGGTAAATTGCTCATGTTCATTTTTAGGGTTCCATAATCATCAACTCAACGGAACCCTTATAGTTTCGCCATGTCCATCTGTCTGTCTGTCTGTCTGTCTATCCGCGGCTTAGCTTAGACTCCTAGTACTAGATTGTGTAATTTAGCGTGGGAATACATATTAATCAAGCCGACATGGTAACAAAATAAAATCTTAAAAAAAAAAGAATTAGTGTACCTCGCTTGCAAATAAAGTGGGGATCATATTTTTTTTTTTCTCGTCTTTCCCATTTTACGGGGTATCGTTGGATAGGCTGTTCAAAAATATTGCGGGTTGGGCATTTTTCGATTCAAGGATCCGTTTTCGTAATAAGAAGCTTTAAAGTGCAAATTTTTGTTCGAGACTAGTGCCCCTCCCTTGCCAGCTAAATGGTTGTTTTTGGATAGGTGAGAAAAATCACGGCAGTAGCTTAAGTATAATGAAGATAAAAGGAAAACTATCACAGATTTACAAGTTTATGAGTAATAGTCGACCAACTTATATTTGCATTCGAAACGTATGGAAGAACATGTTTTTCAACTACAATTTTAAGTTTGATCTTGGGATAAATTTATCCTAACTACGGAACTAACCCTTGATTGTGCGTGGTCCGACACGCACTTGGCCGGTTTTGGTGACTGTTATTATAACAATCTAATCATCAACATTAGTATAAATATCATATTATATTCTTTACCTTTCAAAATCAAAATCAAAATATTTTATTTCACATAAACCTACATGGGCACTTATGAAACGTCAGAAGCTAGGTGCACGGATCCAATTAGTCGTTTCCTATGGAGAAGAGCCGGCAAGAAACTCCACGGTTACTCTTTAAAAAATGGCTTTACAATATTATCAAATAACAGTGATAATAGGTATGGGAGAACAGTGTAGGCCTTCCAACAATTACCAGGTACTTAACAAAATAGAAAAGTGCCAACAAATCTACACTCTACTAGGCCTGAATTTCATCTACTAAAAGCCATTACTGCAAAAACACTTTTCAAATGTGATTGCCACTACCAAACTAACGATTGGTAAGTAGACCGATCCGTTTTTGACATAAGAATCGGGCATCACTCTCCCAATTGTAAGCGTGCCTTCATGGTACAATTTTCTTTCTTTATTAGGGACGTAATTTGCTTTAGCCCCGCCTAATATCATCAATAATACTTGTAAATGGACTACAGGGTGTGTTTTGACTACGTATAAAGTAATGCTCATTAATTTCTATGCGGCATGCGATATAAGATTTTAGGAGAATAGGGGAAGGTTGGAAAATGGTGTAAATGGTGTATTTGCAGCGTTTTGTCTGGGGAGTTAGGGTTTATTGATAATAAGTAGGAGTCTTGAGTCACAAATATTTAGTATTTATTTATAAATACTAAATATTTGTGAGTCAAGACTCCATCTCAAGACTCCGTTCTATAAAGACTTCAGGGGGGTATAACGTAATAAACAGAGACTCACCGTTCGACCTCCGCCCTGGACGGTCGTTACGCTGCTCCCGCTCCCTGCGCCCGCCCCGGTGCGCTTGTTCGGTCATTCCGCGTCGCGACACCGTTCGGAACGGTCGTATGCTGCAGCTCCGGCTCGCTGCGCCCGTGCCGTGTCAAGTGTCCGCCGCCGCCGCCATCCGGTAATCGTTACGCCCAGTCGTAACGATTGCACTAGTAGTCCGACTACTAACAATAATATCAACTATTGTCTTTTTCAAGACAGGTTGGTATTGGTTTCTTTAAACCTTGTCATCTAAAACGTTGCGCGCGTTTTTACCCCGTCAGGGAAAAACCACAGTTTCGTGGTCCTTGGTTGAAACCTAACGGTGCTAACGAATCCAAGGGGGTGTTGACCCAATCACACCCGCCGAACCCCATCAGGGCAAGGCAGTCAATTGGACGGGTCCCAGAGTTAACCGGCCTTGGGGGATCTCCTAGTCGGCTCTGGTGACAGTTTTCCCTTCACAGCTACTCACCCGGTGTCTTTAGGGTGTGTCTACACCCTTCGCACCGGATTTGTAGGGCCCCGTTCGCACAATAAGACTGGCGACGGGTTACAAGCTTAGGGCTCACCATTAGCACACATCTCCCTGCCTGACCCGGCAGGGAGGCTTCACTCATCCCCGGGCAAACCCACCCGGGGAGTTAGGGATATAGTCGTAGGGATAACTTCCCCGCCGCCATCATGGCCCCCCCCCCCGAATATAAGAAAAACCCCGTCATCGGGACGGTGTTGATTGACTTCTTGATCGGAGTAGTACTAAAGGACCCCGTATTCCAGTCCAAATATGGACAGGAATACGGAGCCCTCGCGGCTGCCACCCTCTCGGCGTCCGTTCGCACCCACTCGACAGATAGCCCCCGCTCTCCTTCTCCTTCTCCATCGCGTTCGCGTTCGCGTTCTCGCTCGCCTCTATCGCAGGCTGGCTCATCTGTTTCCGACATGGAAACAGAAGAGGCAGTCAGTGGTGGAAGAGCCGACACCCCGCGTCCCGCTGGTTCCGACTCAGAATCGGACCGTACCGTCACGACACGGTCGGCAGCGTCCTCTGCCTCTTCCCCCTCCACCTCGGACGAAGGCTTCAGCCTAGTCTCGGGACGGGGGGGCAAGAGGAAGAAGACGAAAGCCCAGAGAAAGGCCGCCAAGAAAGGGAGAGCAGAGGCCCTCAGCCCTCCTGCGTCCCCCACTCCGTCTACCGCGTCCGCGCCCTTCGCGTCGCAGGTCCCCACCCCCACCCCGTCTACCGCGTCCGCGCCCTCCGCGTCGCAGGTCCCCACCCCCGCCCCGTCCACCGCGTCCGCGCCCCTCGCGTCGCAGGTCCCCACCGCCGCGCCCTCCGCCGCGCCCGCGTCCGTTAAGAAAATCCCCCCCCCACCGCCGGTATTTATCCAGGACAAGTCCAAATGGACTGATATATCTAAATGGTGTGTCGAGCTCCGGATAAATTATTCTCACGCTAAGTCAACTCAGACCGGCATCAAGGTGACGGTTCCCACGTCCACGGACTACAGGAGCCTAACTAAAATGCTTCGATCCAAAAACGTGTCTTTCCACACGTATTGCCTCCCCGAGGAAAAGGAAACACGCGTGGTAATCCGCAGGATCCCCCGGGAGATCCCTTGCTCCGAAATCTTAGCCGATCTTAGGTCGCAAAACGTCCCAGTTAACGAGGTCCACCGTATGCACCGCGCGCGACGCGGTGAGGCCTTTGATATGATCCTCGTGATCTGCCCACCCTCCGAGGGTCATAACCCGATATTCCAGATCAAATCGATCTGTAGCCTCTCGGGTCTCGAGATCGAGAGACCCCGCAAGTCAAGCGTGATTGCCCAGTGCCACCGTTGCCAACTTTACGGGCATACGCAGAAGCACTGCTATGCGACACCCAGGTGCGTAAAGTGCCTGGGTTCGCATAGCACTGCGGAATGCGAACGTCCAAAGGACCGCGCACTGTGCACTGAGCCACCTAGCTGCGTGCTATGTGGCGAGGCAGGCCACCCCGCGAACTACCGTGGCTGCGCTAAAGCCCCAAAATCCGCGCCCCCTCGCTTAGCGAAGCGTACCGACGCGCGTCAATTCCGCGAATGCCCGTCCTACTTGGAACCAGTAAGACTGAGTCCCCAGAGACCCAGTCCCTGGAATTACCTGCACCATCAGCAGGCGTTCCCTAATCTCCGGACTAGACACGCCCCTCAGGCAGTCGCTCCCCAGGCCCCTCAGGCCAGTATACCCCGATTAATGGACCCGCGAACCCGATTCGAGAACTCGCAATCGAGACCCGCGACCATCGCGCCCCCCACCGCACCCGCGCCCCTCGCCGCCGCGCCCGCGCCCGCGCCCGTCGCCGCCGCTCCGTACGCGCGCCCCCCTCCTAACCACACCCCCACTCCCGTGGCCGGTGTCAACAAAGTAGATCCCTTCCAGGTGATCTCTTCCACCTACATGGTCTTCCTCACCCCCCGCGCGAGGAGGATGGCCGATGAGATAGTCGCCGCGACCAACGCCGGTGACTTATACCAAATTCAGGCAATATACAATGCGTATCCCGAGATCACGCAAGTATTGTCTAGATTCGCGAACAACACCCCTAGACCACTTAATGGATACTAGGTCCCCCGCTAGAAACAAACCCCGATCCCTAATGTTAGGTTATTTTAACGCCAATGGCTTGGACGGCCAAAACTCAGAGATCACCGAATTCCTCGGCGATCATAAGGTAGACGTTTTCCTAATTCAAGAGACCTTTTTAAAACCCAGGCACCGTAACCCGTCAATTGCGAATTATCGTATAATTCGCAACGATAGGTCGCGGTGCCACCTGGGAGGTACTCTTATCTATTATAAATCAGAGCTCTATTGCACGCCCATAGACCCTCCTGTCCTAAAGTCCCTACTAGAAGTCTCGATCTGCCGAATCGGTATGACGGGCCACCCATCTATAACTATAATATCAGCTTATCTGCCCCCTTCCACTTCAATTGATCCTATCCAAGATTGACTACTGACCGACGACCTTAGCACCCTCTTGAGCATGAGTGATTCCGTCATCATGGCGGGAGATCTCAATGCCAAGCACCCAGCCTGGAATAGTAGACTCACCTCCCATAGGGGCAAAGCCCTCTTTGACCTCTGCCCCCTCCTAAATTTTGATATCATCGCCCCGATGAATCACACCCACTATCCGCATAATCCTGACCATGCCTCTGACGTGCTCGATGTGGCACTTCTAAAGAACATCAACCTACGGTTGGTCTCTATAGAGGTGCACCACGAGCTTCACTCTGACCACCGACCTGTTCTCGTAGAATTGGCCCCTCGCATAGGTCTCCACGACCCCGATATCCCCCCGCGTACCAAAAGGATAACGGACTGGAAGCGAGTAGGCGAAAGCTTGAAAGCTAACACGTCCCCCCAATTGGATTCGATCCCCGACCAGTTCGACTCTATCGCAGACACGACGACCGCGATCGACTCTCTCACAGAGCACGTACAATCTGTCCTGAACACATGTTCAAGGGAGGTTCCGGCGACGGATAACCGTCGCGGGAAACTGCCGGACGATGTACGTGCACTGATGACGGAGAAGAACGCAGCCGTCCGTGCGTACAGTAGCTTTCCCTGCACGGCTAACAAAATCCACATGCGCTACTTGCAGCGTGCTGTAAGTAAACGCGTGAAGGAATTTCGTGACGCCGACTGGGATAAGCTACTGAACAGCCTAGAGCCGAACCATCTAGCATTCTGGCAACTCCAAAGGAAACTCAATCCCCGAGGAGGTGGCTCAGCCTCAATGCCCCCACTGATCCGCCCAGACGCGTCTCTCGCTTTCGAAGACATCGACAAAGCCGAATGCTTAGCCGACAGTCTAGAGGCCCAGTGCTCGCCCAGCTCTCAACCAGTAGACCAGGCGCACCTCGATGAGGTCGACGCTGAAGTCGAACGTAGAGCCTCCCTCCCGCCCGTCGAAGACCCTGAGTATCCTCTGGCTCCCGTCACACCGGCGGAAGTGCACGAGCTCATAAAGGGTCTGAAACCTCGTAAAGCCCCTGGCTCTGATGGTATCACCAATAGGGTGGTCCAATTGTTCCCCGCCCACCTGATAATGCTCTTGGCCACCATCTTCAATGGAGCCATGAACAATAATGTCTTCCCGCAAGTGTGGAAAGAGGCCACAGTAATCGGTATTGCCAAACCCGGTAAACCCAAGAAGGAGCCCGCGAGCTACCGCCCCATTAGCCTGCTCACAGTCATGGGCAAACTCTACGAGAGGCTTATTTATAAGCGTCTCAGAGACTACGCCGAGACTAAGGGCCTTATTCCCCACGAACAGTTTGGATTCCGTACCAAACATTCGTCGACCCATCAGGTCTACCGTATTGTCGAGGACATAAGCGCCGGCTTTCAACGCGGCCTTATGACAGGAGCTATCTTCTTTGATATAGCGAAAGCGTTCGACAAAGTCTGGCACAACGGCTTGATTTACAAGCTGTACCAACTCGGTGTGCCCGAGCGTCTCGTGCTCATCTTACGAGACTTTTTGTCGAATCGCACCTTTCGCTATCGCATAGAGGGAGCCCTCTCCTCCTCCCATCCCATACGCGCAGGAGTCCCTCAGGGCTCTGTGATATCCCCCCTGGCTTTTACGCTTTACACCAGCGACATCCCGAAGTTTAAAAAGGCTCAGTTGGCTCTGTTCGCAGACGATACGGCCGTTTACTACAGAGGGAAGAGTCATAATGTCATCACCAACACTCTCCAGACTGCAGCCGACAAGCTCGGTGCGTGGTTTAGAAAGTGGCGGATCGAAGTCAATCCTGACAAAAGCCAAGCGGTTCTCTTCATAAAACCGAGAAAACTCCCCCCAAAGCCCAAACCTGTCACCATGTTCGGCAAGCCTATCCCTTGGGAGAAGCGAGCCAAATATCTAGGTGTCACTCTCGATCAACGCCTCTCCTTTTCTGAGCATGTAAGTAAGGTGCGTTCGCGCGCCGCCTTCGCTCTCTCTAGGCTTCACTCCCTTGTCCACGAAAATAGCAAATTGTCACTCAAGTGCAAATTGCGATTGTACACCGCGTGCATCCGCCCCATCATGACCTATGCGAGTCCGGTCTTTGCCCAAGCAAAATCACATGTCATCCATAAGATGCAAGCCATTCAAAATCGTTTCCTCCGTAAATGCACGGGAGCCCCCTGGTTCGTTCGGAACACAAACCTCCATGTAGAGCTTAGAATGCCTACAATAGCCCAATTTCTGAAACGCTCTTCCAAGCGATTCTTCGACTCTGCCGCCACCCACCGCAACACTCTCGTTGTGCAGGCCGCCAATTATACCCCCTCCCGCATTAGTACGATCCGCCGTCCAAGGCACGCACTGACCGACCCAGACGACCCCACCACTCTCATTCAGGAGAGCCGTAGGGAAACTAGTACAGCTCGAAGAGTACACACAACACGAACACGATCACAATTCCGACCTCGCTTTAGAGGTCCCGCGCGAAACCGACGACCCCGATTAATAAGCCCTCCCCGTCCCTTGACGACGCTTAACGATGTGCCAGCATGTGGTTTAGCTGAGCCTGTAATCCAAACTCCCCCGATTAATAATCAGAACCCTGATTTTATCCAGCCACCGACGGTCCCTTGCCACCCTCCCTCCGACACTGCCCTAAGCCGAGGTTCGAGCCCCACCTGGGGTGCCCTTAGCGAGCAGTCGTCTAGTTTAAGTAGATCTTAGTGTAAACCCCCTGGCTGGAGGCGTAAACTTCTTTAGGAGCTTGCGGCACCACAGGAAAGCCCGGTTAAGGAGCAGGAACCCCCAGTGGTTATACCTCCGAGATGCCATTACAAAAAAAAAAAAAAAAAAAAAAAAAAAAAAAATAACGTAATAAAATGGCAATCGATCGAAATGCATTCTGACAGTTCAGCCAAATTCATTGCGTTATTGAAGTTGTTAAGCATACGGGTTTTTCAAGCCTATGAAGCAATGGATGTCAAAATGACAAGCATTGCGATTGATTTCCATTATACATATATGTGTGTAATGCAAATAGCCCGCAGATTTTGCTATGAACTAAACACTGATGTATTATTTTCAGTGTCTTTAATTTTACAGATATTCTATTTTATTACTTTGTCATATTGGATTTTTACACCAGGAATTTCTTAGGAGTAACCCGTAGTCTGGATCTATGGTCGATGGCAATAGGCTCGGCCTCTATTATATGGGACTAAAAACATAACGTGCGAAATGTAGGTGTGCCATTATAGGTACAACTCTGCCTAACCTCTCGTGGAATACAGGCGTGATGTTATGTTATCCATACTAATATTATAAATGTGAAAGTAACTCTGTCTGTCTGTCTGTCTGTCTGTATGTTACGTTTTCACGCCTAAACCGCTAAACCGATCGTCATGAAATTTGGCTGAGATATAGCCTGGGACATGAAGAAGGGCATAGGCTACTTTTTTACGCGATAACCGACATCCACGCGGGCGGAGCCGCGGGCAAAAGCTAGTATTACAATATAATGTAGACTGACATCATGCCACTAATATCAAACTCAAACTCAAAGCATTTATTTCAAATAAACCAATTACAGGTACTTTTGAATTGTCAAGCAAGGGGTCGGTCAGTCAGAAAGATGAAGCTAGTTGCCCATTCCAAAGCGTAGTAGGTTCCTATGGAGAAGAACGGACAAGAAACTCCATGGACACTCTTTTAAAATATTGTTACAAAATATGGGTTACATCATTCATGTTGAAGTTATACATGTGAGAACAATGTAGAAAGACGTGCACGTTAGAAGCGTCCGTGCGCGTATCGTTAATATTGTGTACGTACTTCTAAGCTCTCCCGTGTTCCACAAGACATGGTGATGATATATCGCTGACAAGCTCGTTATTACATAAGCTAGTAGTTGCTAGTCTTAACCTCGAACGGATTATTCATATTCATCCAATTACTGTTTTGTCTTCATAGAGAAAATTATATTTATCCATCTTTGACAAGATACAGCACGGCAAAGTCGCGATTTTCAGGGCCTCATCCAATCAATAGTATTTTTATCATTACATTTTTAATTGGTGTATCCGAAAATTGAAAATGTATGCAACACTGTAAGTTAATAATTAATTGAAAAAAAAAAAAAATACATTGACTTCAGGGAAATTCATATTACATGAGAACAGTGGTGGCCCAGTGGCAACGGTTTTCAGTTTTTGGTCGTAACTTATGCCAGCTAATAAAAATGCCAGCTCAAAAACAGAATCTTGACCCAAAGTATTAGTACATGATGTATGTAAGGGATTATTCTGTTGATAATATTATAAAGTTTAATGAGGTCATGACTAGTTTATCGCGGTGTAATATAGGTGAGATGTGTAAAGCACAAAGCATGTGCAAAGTCAAAGTCAAAGTCAAATTATTTATTTCAAATAGGCACGTAAATGGCACTTTTGAACGTCAAAAATTACAAAAATAGTTAATTGATTCTAGTTGCCCCTTCCAAAAGGTATGGAGAAGAATGGGCCAGGAACTCCATACTTCATCATCATTATTTTCATTGGACATAGGCCTCCCCCAATTGGGGATTTTGCCATAATCGCCACGCTTAGCAGGCGGGTTGGCGATCGTAGTATGGTGTTAAAAATGCATTGAGAACGCTGCTGCCCATTCTCTAGTAAGTCCCTTAGTCACCATTTACGACACCCACGGGAGGAAATGGGGTGGTGCTATTCTTTACGTCCGGCACCACACGGAACTTACTCTTTTAAAATGTTAACAATAGTTTGTATACATTAATTAATAATTATAGGTGAAGACGATGTCTATAGAATAAAAATTACTATACCACAATAAGTAAATAGAATGAAAAGTACTACTTTCTTGTAACACCCATTGTACCGTATCTCCGGCCAAATAACTGATTTATGATCACATTCACAAAATAGAAAACAATATATAAAATATTAACGTAAGTAAATTACACGCCATTTCAACTACAGTTACAAATTTGAATAAATATCATGATCTTCATGGTTTACTCAGATTATC
This sequence comes from Dryobota labecula, assembly GCA_947523025.1. Taxonomy (NCBI): domain Eukaryota; kingdom Metazoa; phylum Arthropoda; class Insecta; order Lepidoptera; family Noctuidae; genus Dryobota; species Dryobota labecula. The sequence goes on along the minus strand of OX383287.1, from coordinate 25,270,116 downwards.
CAAATTTAAAAAAGTTGCCTATCGATTAGACCCGCGTAACTCCCACGTAGTCCCATTATGAAAACTGTCATAATTAATAACTTAACCCCTAACATTAGGTCCTCATTAATTATTATTTATTATAACAAGGGTAATTGTATTCCGAGCGGTTATATGGCAAACGTGATATATTTGGGTGACATTCAATTATCAGAGTTTGTATTATGTAAACAGTTTGAGAGAACATAGCAATGATGAGAATATGACAACCTATTATTGTGATTCTTCGCTCCAATGACATGGATATTATGTAAATATTTATAAAGGTCGGTATCACAACGGAACATAAAAATAAGGGTTGCATACACACGTACTGTAAACACGGCCACAAATCAAGCTATACATTTCCAGTTTAGGCTGATCTCGCATTGTACGGAAATCCTATACAATGCGAGATCCGCTTATACTGGAAATGTATAGCTTGATTTGTGGCCGTGTGTACCTGTAATAGTATAGCTACGTTTAATTTAAACTAATTACCATAGCGTCACAATGAATTAATCCAATGAAGTAGCAATTCACGAATTTACGCTATTAGCTACCCAAAACCATTGGATTTTAAATCCATAGTTTCGCAATGTTTTACGTTACCGCACTGCGTGAACGCATAGCATCTACTGTATTTTCGTTGTAAACACACAGATGTCAGAATAGTATGACTAGGTTAGTGACATTATGCAATTCAATTTTATCGATAACGATTCTCACAGATAAAACCTCGTTCTCTTTATTATTATTATTATGTAATTTATTTTTAACTAGTATCTGCCCGAGACTTCGACCGCGTGAAATTTCTTGTTCCCCCGTTCCCCAATATGTTCTCGAGATATCACAAAAAGCCGTTCTGTATAAAATGTATGACAAAGTGAATTTTCTACATAATTTTTTTTTCGGGATTTTTCGCACTTTCCATTAATAGTTATTCTGCTATTCGGGGCGAAGACAAATCCAAGATCATAAAAATCGGTCCAGCTGTTCTTGAGTTATAAATTGTGTTAATAACCCGACATTGTTTAATATATTAAAATATGTATTTAGAACAAAACACATTCAAAGCACAGCCGAAATTTAGAAAAAAAAACCTATTAACATTTCTGCCACGTGGCACCGTGCGTCGGCGGCCATTTTGCGTCAGTACGAGTGCTAGCGCCTTGTATGCGACACGTATTGCCATTTGCCATTCCTCTGTTCATTTTCTTTTGTGTTAAAATTGTCATTTATTATTGACTGTTAAGTTTGTTGTTTTACTTAGGTGACAGGTGAGAGAAAAAAAAAACTGTTTTGGGGAGTCAGGCAAGGGAATTTGTCGTTCGCCTCCGAGACTACTTTGAAAGAGAACAACAAAAATTTAAAAATACATACAGTAGCAGTAATTGTTGCAGTATGGTGAAATTTTATTTTATGTGATATGGGTTGTATGGACTGAATTAAATGCATTTTTTTTAATACATCCCATCACTAAACATGCCTATTCAATTTTATTTTTAATTCTGACAATAATATTTTGGCAGGATAAACTTATTTAATTTACTACAGTTATTACTGATTTCGTATTTTACGACTATGATATTAAGGGGGCAACTAAAATAATCAGTCATGGTTGTAAATCACAGTGACGTTCAAGAGTGAAAAGGAACGATTGGTCTAATGTCAACCGCACCAAGCTATAAAGAAAATACTGTAAATGCGCGAATTCATATCATTCTAACATTTTTTCTTTTAATCTTTATTTATTTAAGGGATTTTTGTACACATATGCGATGATGTCAATCCCATCGTGCTTTTACAAATCAACTTACTCCTAAACTTAATTAACAAATCTAAGTCACACAAAACTTAACTTAATCTAATTTCTTATTAAAAATTAAAAAATTAAAATTAAAATTCATTTATTTCAGGTACCATATAACCCATATTAGAATACAAATTTATCTTATTCAATAATAAATACAAAATCACACATAAATAAATGGAAATTAATAAATACAATATAAATACAACATCAACACACAAATTAAATAAATTAAATTGAATTATTAATTCCCATTAAATTTCATTAATCATTACATTATTGTCTCTTACGTGCGACACTATAGGTACGTAACTTGTCTGTCACAGCAGTAAAAGCATATAATATTTTTGCTGCTTCAGAAGTAGGCTTGGCTAAAATACCATGGAACATTCCAACATCCATTACTGACAATTTCATTGAGTTGATAAGTGCGTTTCTTTTGTTTGTATATCTGGCACATTCCACCAACACATGCCGGGCATCCTCAATTTTACCACACACAACACAGTTAGGAGAGTCCGATTTTCGCATGAGATAAGCAAAGTTGTTTAGTGGAATATGTCCTGACCTCAAACGATGTGTAGCAACAATTTGACAGCGACTCATTTTCGACCCGGAGAACCGGAGGTATATGAGGAGGCTCACACTGTATACTCTTATACCAATTCCTTTCGCTTTTGATCTCTCGTTAAAATGTTCCTTCCAAGACACATTGTTTCTTTTTCTAAATTTACTTAATATTTCCGAATAACTTGGTAATACACCACGTATTTGTATACCTAAAAGAACTGCTTCTTTAGCTAATCTGTCAGCCTCCTCATTACCGGAAAGTCCAATATGGGACGGTACCCACTGGATAACAATATTTCTACCAGTCTGGTTAAAGTACTGAATTTGTTTCAAAATTATATAGGCTATAGCTAAACCCTTTGAACCGTTATGAACACACTTAGAAATATGCTTTAAAGCACTCTTACTGTCGGTACATATCACAACTTTATTCGTATTAAGTTCTAACACATATTTCAAAGCTATCATTATAATATTACGCGAACTTTCACAGTCGCAACGCACAAATCTGCGGCGAGTGGCGATGCAGCGTCTGAATTTATTCTGTTTGCTGTTATTTTAATGTTGCGGTACCATAACACACTATAGGTATAACTGTCTATAAACGATGTATATTTTTTTAATTACTACTGATTCCAATATTACACCACTAATTGTAGCGTTCAGACTTTTTAATGCCGGAAAATAAACGATATTAGCAAACCTTATCAGTTTACATGAATGCAGGACATTAAACAGTAATCCATAGGTTCACCTGATTGAATGTTTTAATGCCCATTGCGGCACGCAAACCACGATACAAGCAAGGCTGGGTAAATGGGGCACATATTAAAGAAGGGTATTATTATATTCGGTATTCGATTCTCGTTCCAAGTAATAATACTGCTAACATTGGACCATAATAGTAATTGGTCGAATTATCCATGAATACATCTATTGAGATGTAAGGACATGGTATAAAGTTCACTCATACTCTTGTGTGGTGTTGTGTTTGGTAGGCTACCCAACAATTGCTGTCGGGACGTGGTATAATGCTATTCGCGCGGTAAATTCTACTTGCGCGATGCAGGATCTTACGTGACGTCAGTGTGATGCGCAGTTCGCATGTGGCAATGTAGATCAGTTGAAAGTACCTATGTTTAAAACCCATCTGCTTTATCAAAAGTCTATTCATTCAACAGGCTCCGTGCCGTCGCCCACGTAAATGTAAAATGATTGGTTATTAGACATGTGTTTTTATTCCGTCAATGAATTTTTAAATCATAATTTTTGATATTGTAATTAAGGTCTTAATATTGACATTAGTACTTTGACATTATTATGAATTCTTGGACATTGTAATTTTTATTTTGACATTATCTATACTAATACTAATATACTAATATATTTATGCTAATACTAATACTAATCCATACTAATATTATAAATGTGAAAGTAACTCTGTCTGTCTGTATGTTAAGTTTTCACGCCTAAACCACTGAACCGACCGTCATGATATTTGGCAGAGATATAGCCTGGGATATGGAGAAGGACATAGGCTACTTTTTTACGCGATAACCGACATCCACGCGGGCGGAGCCATGGTCAAAAGCTAGTGATTTTTATTTTGACATAATGATTCATTCCTTGATATTATAGTTTATATTTTCGACATTATGATTTATATTTTTGATTTAACTATTAATATTTTGACATTGTAAATAATGCATTTTTTAAGAATCTTAACCAATCTATTAATTTGTCATTAAAATTATAAATTCATATTCTTAATACAAATCATAACTTTATATAATATTCTTATAAAAGGTACCTAGTTCTGATTTGCATGTACCTAGCTTATTATTTAATAGTTCTGCACAAGCAATGGTAGTATTTGTGAAACAATGTTTAATGTAATATTGCAATGTACCTACCATATAATGAGGAATAAGGCAATAAATAAAACAGAAAGAAGGCCTCTGTGGGAGTCCTAGTTGTGCCTTACTCCCAGCAGAGGAAACATAATATAGACTAATTATGTCAACCCAGGTAAAAGGTACGGATCAAACCCACGTGCCCACAGTTTGAGAATCCTTCATTAATTAATTTATCGTATTCTTGACAACATCACGCCTATAATCCCCAGAGGGTAAGGCAGAGGTGAACCTATAGTAGGTACACCCACATTTTACCAGTTATATTTAAGTCCCATGTGAAAGGGGGTGAGCCTATTGCCATCAATCGTGCACTAATCCAGACTCCGGGCTGAGAAATTCCATATGGAAGACCACCAGACCGCCAAACTAACGAGGCAGTCAGTGACTAATGTCCTATATTCACATGATATCAAATTTTCAAAATAGCGGATTCTCAAAATATTAGATTCGCTAAATATTATGTTCTCAAAATAGACGAAATTGTAAAGAAAAGTTGGAATCAGATTTTGTGAAAGTCAAATCAGCGAGTTATGGACTGAAAGTTGGGCCCTCAGTTCTCACATAGAGGATTGAGGACCCACCTCTACAGTCCATATGTAAGTAGTATGATGTAAGTCTTGGCTTTATTTATTTTGAGTGCTTGATTGTACTTCGGCTATTTTGAGAATTAAATATTAAGCAAATCTAATATTTTGAGAATCTGCTATTTTTAGAATCTGATATTATGCGAATAAAGGAATAATATCATCAAATCAACGTACTGTCTCTCGTAAATAAAAAAATGGGTTCGATTCCCGTATCGGCAAAGTGTTATTGAGTTTTTAAGATTTTAGCCAAAAAAGAGCAGACGCTTGTAACCTATTGTCGTATTAAACAGAGACGGTCAACATAGCTGAAATTGGCATGGGAAGTATTATTATTATTTTATAAAAGCTGACCCGATAGACGTTGTCCTGTCCAAATTTCAATTATTCATACAAAATTCCCATAGAAAATGCACTTTCAGTTTTGTCGAATTTGCAATTTCCTCGGCAATTTTTAATTTTTTTCTTTCCATAAAAGTCTGATTCGAACAACAACAAAAATTAAAAAAAATGACAAATCGGTCAAGCCGTTCTGAAGGGATGCTCGTACCAACGAACAGCATTTCATAGCTCGACGGCAAGGTTGACGCGGTTAAGCGGTTGACTGCTGTGCTGTGTGTCGCGGGTTCGATTCCCGCATGGAACAAATATTTATATGACCTACGATTAGTTATTCCGGGTCTGGGTGTTTGTGTATATGAGTTTAAATGTTTGTAAACGCACATACAATACAGGAGAAATTCCTAGTGTGGGAGCAACGTTTAAAAAAAAAAAACATTTAAAAGATACAATGTGTGTCAGCTTATCCTGGTAATGTATAGCTTGATGTGTACCTATCAAGAAAGAAAGAAAGAAATAAAATATGTTTGTTACGTACTTATTACATGTAATAAGTACGCACAACTTCTATTGTAAACTGTCTAATGATTGACACACACAACCCATCTGAATATTGAAAACACAATTTTTGAAATTACGACTCATCTTACATGTTTGTGATCACAAGTATATCTTGTTTATACAGTTGTTGTTTGAATTACAAACAAACTCATATCATATCATATCCATTTCCCGTTATATAAACGCCTGAAGCTTTCAATGGAAACAGGCGTATTTCACATGTACGACTTCAAAGAGTGTAAGAAGATATTGCTGTAATTATCAGTCTAAGGCTGAATTAAGACTGTATACGAGTATTACGCAGTCTGTTGCTTTTGTACAACAATGTAACGGAAACAATATCATAATCAAAAAGGTCTAATGCTCGTTGTCATGAACACTTCTCAATGTGATGTGTAAACAGTTACCTCAAAGAAACATTTCAGCAACTACTAGAATAGTAAGACTTGGGTTCTTCAATGCGTGATGACTAGAGATCGGATATTCGGATGCATATTCACCTAAAGTTGAGCGATTGCTATTATGGAAAGCGCTTTTGTATCGAATAAATCCCGCGGTTCCGATGTTTTATTTTTATTTTAACTAAATACACAACCCCTACTCTTACACCCTACATACACATATTTGCATAGGGAGTTAAAATAATTTTAAATAAACATGCATCTGAATAGTTATGCAATCCATGAATCCCGGGTATTTTTTTTTTAATAAATAATATTTTTGATGTCGCATCCATACTATACACCCGACTTGTTATGGATTGCCGGTATTCCTGGCATCACGGGATATTTTCTTACAAAAAAATATATTTTAAGAAGCTGCTTCCATGCTTTCATAGCTAAAAATTTACTTTAGGTAAATATCTTGTAAATATGCATCCGATTATCCGATCTCTAGTGATGACTGTTGCTAGGTAACCTGATTTTTCCAAGACAACTCTTTCAGGTTGCCTAGCAACAGATTTCAAACAATATTGACAGATTTGACTTGTACTTGCCATAAAAAACCACAGGGAAGTGACAGATTTCGAATCTTACAAGTTGCCCACTGAGAAACAAATTTTGAAACAAGGGTGTTTGCTTCAGGATTTGCCTATAGCTTGCCTATAGCATTACCTAACTACATGTTGCTTTAACTTAAGTGATAAAAATTATTTAAATTTGTTTTTTTAAATAATTTGCTTTATTTTCATGCTTTTTAGTTTTATTAAGGAACGATTTGTTTAGTTAAGTATTGATAAAATGTTTGTGACTAGAAAGAAAGAGAAAGAAAGAAAGAAAAAGTATTTATTGGTACTCATACACATATAGTAACACAAATAAAAACAAAAGTAAAATGAATAGGACTAGCTTTTATTTGATACCATTATTGTTATCATTTATTTAAAAAATATATTTTCCTCCTTTTTTATGTATACGGTACGGTATAAAGCCTAAGTATGTCAATCCCACAATTAAGACGAATCTAACGACACCTCATATGTTAAAATCCATCAAGCCGCTTAGGCTAAAGAGCGTGCCACAGAAATAGACAAACATACATACATACACACTCTCGAAAAACAGTATCCTCCTTCTGGAGCAGTCGGCTGAAAACAGACATAAATGTTCTGAAAAACTGTTTTGATATAAGACGAATTGTCCTAATATAGACGATAATATTCCACCAGTTTGCAGCATTGTGCGACACAGTACTGCACAGTGTATGGCACTAATATTTGTTTCGGTGGACTCACTCAAGTAAATATTTAAAAATTACATACAGCTTTGCAGGTGAAAACAGATCTGCAGCTCAGTGCACGTGCACTGTTGGGGTTATGCACAAAATGTTTGTGAACAAACTAATGTGCTACGTGCAATTTTGGTGGAATCCCGCCTTTAAAGAAATGTTTTGTTTCTGGTGTGCACACTCTCTTGCCACAAACACTAGAACTTACACAGATTTGACTACAGACAGTTCAAAATTGGATAAGCTTATCCAATTTTGAACTGTCTGTAGTCACTAGTAGTATTGTAGTAGACTTGTATTAATTGCTATGATTAGTTGTTGATGTTTTCGACAATCACAAGTACCGTGAGAGTTGACTGCTAGTTTGTAGTTTAGACATTTAATCAAGCTTTCAATGTACGAGGCTTAGTAATCTAATAATTAATTAAGGAATAGTTTTAATTACCATTACATAATTATATACATAGGTACATAAAATCACGCCTTTTTCCCATGGGGCTAAGCAAAAATACTCGTTTTGCTTCGTTAACGTTCAAGTTCGCGTCTATTGCGAGTACTACGCACCTGTCCTTTCTGTTGACCATCACTAAATAATTGCCATTATTTTATCACAAATTAATATGATTTGCAAATGTGTCATAACAAATTATAATCTATGCAACTGCCAGCAATTGCGAAATCAAGTTCTACCGCGTGGCGATTTCCAAAAAAAGAAATATTATAGAAATTCCTAGAATTTCTAAAATAAAAGTAAGTAAACTTAAGTAACTCCATATAACATCAGCTATCTGCCAGTGAAAGTCCCGTCAAAATCGGTCCTGCTGTTTCGGCGATTAGCCAGAACAAACAGAGAAACAGACAAACATTTTTTTTTTTCGTATAAGTACCGTATATATTTTCTTATGCATTTAGTAAAAAGCTGTTATATTGACATTACAAACAGATACTTCAATTTTATTTATTTGTATTTGTAAAGATATATATCAGTCATGTTTTGCCTCGCAGCGCCGTATATTGTACATGCCGCGATACGACATGTCATCTCATACCTTCAATGACATTTCGTCAAAAGGTCAGTTTATACTTTTCTCTACATTGTCTCCCCATTGGTACCGAATGTGTTTTCCCATAACACAGCCTACGTTCTAAGTGCAAAGTAGCTCTATTGTGAAATTGCTTTCCGATTCTTTTCTAAAGAAGTTCTGTATGTTCGCTTCCAACACTCAACACACACCCTCTGCTAACACTTACTCTCTCCTTAAACATCATCATTCCTTAAAGATCCTTGCTCATGTTTCATGTTTATTATTGTATATATATATATATATATATTTATATAGATAAGTATCTTTTAGCTTTATGTATGTATATATTTATTGTATAAGTAAATGGTAACACTGAATACCTGCAGTATTGTCTCTCCTTCTTTCTACTTATAATACATCCAAAGGTTGTCTGTAAATATCGCTTTTAGCGATAAAACCACCCATTGTTTCACCCTATTTAAATTTCTACATTGATGTCTGTAATGTTGATGGTGTACATAATAAACAGTATTCTATCTATCTATCTATCTTCGGAGCATATTTCGTGATGGCCCAAAATTTAATTTTAAGGGAAACACTTCTCGAGCACTGCATTGCGAGTTTGAACCTAGCAATTACCAAATCGCACCAACCCGCACTGGGCCCGTGTAGAGGATTACGGCCTTTTTCCTCTTACAGAGAGGAAGCCAAACCCAACCCATTGTCTCCCAGCAATGGGAGCGTTACAAGTTAATTATGTGAATTACTAAAAGTTACTATTTCAATCCAACAGTCGTTCTTTCTCTGTAAGAAAAGAGAGAGAAGACAGATTGTTTATTCTGTACAAATAGGATCCCACCTCGCCCAACAAGTGGAACAATTACAAGCCGATATAGTAATTTTCGGAGCGCCCATATAGTCATAACCATAGATTAGAATGGTGCCGATTCCCTTGTTCACAAACTAAACTAAATTTAAGTTCTGTGCATCTTTTTCTTTCTATTTCATTAAGACAAGGACATAAGACAAATTTTAGTTTAGTCCTGTCAAGTTAATCAGTGCCTGTCACTACTCCATACAAGTTTAGACGTGATTAAAAGCTTGTCGACTAAAATTACGTCAATTTACGTCAAGCGATGTTTAATTTGATAAGACTAAACTAAAATTTATCTTCTGTCCTTTTCTTAATGAAGTAGAAAGAAAAAGATGCACTGAAATTAAATTTAGTTTAGTTTGTGAACAAGGGAATCGGCACCAATGTCTAGTAACTAGTAGTACCTACAATATATTGTTCTAAGCTGAAAGCGAAACTGCATATCAGAACGATTGTATACAATTTTCAATATTCTGAGAACTGAACTCAAATATTCACACAAACAGTTGCATTAAGCGAAAACACGGCTACACACCCACATAAAACACAGATGGAAATGAATAATTCCTTGTACCATACACACTATATCAAAAGCTTTCTGGCAATTCATAATTCAAGTTAATCCAACATACTTTGGATGTTAACCAAGTACATTCGTAGGTACCTACTTTAGATTTTATGAGAATCGTGGAATATCTCCTAAATGAGAATTATTAGGGAAAGACATTATAATTTTGTGTATAATTTTGGTATGGAAACAATGGCATTTGGCTTCGTTTATGATATCCAGATTTTACCGGGAATTTGCTTTGTTTGGTATGGAAGATACTGTTTATTGTTTTACGTACTGTATGTTTATAATTTATTTTTTAAGGAAAACAAGGGAGTTGTTTTGTTAGAATTGTAAAAGATCTATCTGCCTAGCCTTTTTCTCAATCTTGTTATACTGGAAGCCGACCCCAACGGCTTTCAGTCGAACCGAATGTAGCTGATTACCAGAATTTAACATGGAGCGATTGCGACCACAAAAACCCAGTTACTGGGCAACGCGAAATCGCTTGGTAAGACTGGTTGTCAGACTTTCGGGCATCTAACTACCCGTAACGACTTTTAAAGATCTACAAATGATAGCCGGGCTCAACAGCTTAAGGTGGGATTCGGTATATTATGGATGGTTACGCATCCCGACCGACTTCGGCAAGCGTTGCTTAACCTTGAATATCGAACCATGCAGCTGTTATTTATTATTTATTTATATATACTTTATTGTACATCAGATTACAAAAGAAAAGGAAAACTTATACACTATAAAATATACAATGGGCGGCCTTATCGATAGCGATCTCTTCCAGGCAACCTGGGCATGGATAGTGAATTTCTAGACATAAAATACTAATGTTATTATTTAGTCACGAGCCCCTCCCTCCCCTTGTCGAAATTGTCAGTACAATAACAATCTAGTTGATTACCAAGAAAGCTTAAACTTTTCCAAGATTGGTAATTGAATATGTTTATACAGTTATACACAGGGGCTTATGGCTAAGTATTAGCAGCCGCATGGGTCGTTCGATCAGGTTAAACTACGCTTGTCGCGGTTGATCCAGTTCGTGGATGGGTGATCATCTTTACATACCAAGATCCCTCCGTGCCTCAAAAAGCACATTAAGCCGTTTGTCCCGGCTGTCATTCATGGATCTTTGACAGTCGTTACGGGTCGTCAGAAGCCCGAAATTCTGACAACCAGTCTTACCAAGGGTTATCGTATTATCCATTGGTTAAGGAGGTCAGATAGGTAGTCGTTCCATGTAAAATCCCGGTATTTAGTTGCATCCGGTCAGACTAGAAGCCTACCCCAACTTACATGGAAAATAAAAGCCAGATGACGATACAGTTATACACATCTCAAACCCACTATACTTCATTTACTATAGCATTAGAAAAAAGAGGCTCGTAGAAGCAGGAGTGCGAAACATTTTATTCAAAGTTAAAAGTTTAAACAATTAAACTAAAAATGTTTTAACATAACTTTGATAAATAGGTCGTAATAACATCTTCATCACACATTACTTACAACAAAACGAATGAATGAAACAAACGATTACGTCGTGATGATTTAAATTTAATTAAGATTAAAGGAAAAAAAAGTCTTTTTTTTTACAATATTTTATTTAAAACAACAACTTTCAACACACAATAGTTGGTGTAACTTCTTCGTCTTCATCATATAATTTAGTCACTATCATCAGAGAATAAAGATGAAGAAGTTTCACCGACGTTACCTAATAATAAATCTTTCTACCACATCATCCATTATGCTTTAACTTTTCCTCTTCTTTAATTGCATGAGCAACGCAAGACTGCCATCGTTCTAGCGTAATACTATCCAGATCTTGTGGGAGTAATTGTTTCTTCTTGTCTAATTTGAACGTTTTGTTATGTTGAGCCACATACCCCATCATTTGAGCCCATATTAATTCTATAGGGTTGAACTCGCAGTGGTAGGGTGGGAGACGCAATACTGAAATACCCTTCTCTCTAGCCATCTCATCTACAACAAACTTTTGGTATAAATGTCTTTGTATTTTTGCTTTTTCTAATAAAGTTGCCCTAAGATCTTTTTCCTCAAAAGGAATATTTTTGCTTTTAAACCATTCCTGTACCTTTCGTGTAGCTGTGGTTGGCAGCTTCTCCAATGTCCTTGAGTGGTATAGCGCATTGTCCATAACAATTACAGCGCCACTCTCAATTTTTGACAAAATTAACTTGAACCATTTTCACTTAAGTCTATCGCGCTTCTATAACATATTCCCTGTAAATTGAGAGGTCTGGCTCTTATGAAACAGGAAATCCTAGTACAAGAGTCAGGGCTACAAAGATGATTGTGTCTTGAAGTGTAAATAAATAATTTATTATTATTATTAAAGTTGAAGGCGTCTCAATATATCGAATATTAATGCAGCATCCATTAAAAACCCTTCACAAACCCTGTGAAATAAAATTAATACAAGTCAATTATTCCGTACCCCCTATATAATTTCACTGCTGGAAATAGTTCATAGATAAATACTATAACAAAATTTATAACTTTAAAAGTTCGCTTTGCATGCGTTAATTCATAATACAATATAATATGTATTACTTAATTAATAGTCAATAACAATGGGCTGTTCATTTTTTTATGGCGAGGACAGTCCATAAAATACATACCAGTATGACCGATTATAAGTTGGATTTTTTAAACCAGCAGATAGACCTTCCCAATGTGCTTCTTTTGAAGACTTATTATTAGTGTCATGCCATATTAGGCTTTTCGTGTGACCTGTTTGTAAGATAAAAGGTTATTACGAACTAATTTTATGAAATTATGTTTAACTGTATAATTAATTATAATGTTATTGAATGCAAGAGGTCATACACTGCTTAGTGCATAAATAGCTGTTAAGAAATTTAGAAGCACTGTACCTTCATTTAGCCAAGTGTCATCTAAATAATAATATATTTTCCTTCCTTTATTCCTTAGCCTTTTTATTTCATGAAGATATTTTAGTCTCCAAAGGACGATCTCCTGCTTGTCTATGACTTCTATGAGTGCACTTTTTCTGCTCCGTTTGATTTATGTGAACTTTAATGTTTATTTAATTATTTTATACAGACTGCTTTTTTTTTTAAATCTGGCATAGACTCGTCACTGTTAACTGCTTCCAGCATCTTGTCCAAGGTGGGCAACTCATTATTAAAGAAGAAGGAATGAATTTTCCTGCATATTCCACTAAATGTGATGTCATCAAAATCAAAATCATCACGTTTCATGTGCTTCTGTTGGGGAGGGGGAGATTGCGGGCGACTTTTTATGTTGTACTCTTTGAGAATATTGGACAGAGTAGCCCGAGATACGCCTGTAAATAATAAAATCATGTGCGGAGTTTCTAAAATATAATACATTTTATCACAATGCATGTTAGTTTCAAATATTTTTATAGTAATAATTTTATGAATCATCCTTACCGGCAACTTCTGCGATTTTGTTTATCATCTCAGTCCTATAATGAGAAGTATCTGCAGGCCAGGACTCCAATTGCTTAAAAATATTTATCACAGTTCTCGTTCTCTTTTTTTTGGGAGACATTATTATTTCGTCGGAGTCAACTTTTGGACCACGTTTTTTTCGCCGTTGGCTTTGGTCAGACTCAGTACTTATATGTTGTAAGCCACTCGGTCCCGCACCGGGATCACTCATAGCTCAAAAAAAAAGTAACGTTTTGTACAAACAACCCAATGACAACACTGATAACAATACAATAATAAAGAAATAACTAAATATTATTTATTATTTTAATAAATAACAACAAAATCACGAAAATTAAACAATAACAAACAAAGTATTCACAAGTAAATGACATACATGACAATCTTAGAACATTGTCAAGTCAATTTCACAGACGACATAAACCAGTAAAATTAGAAATCCCCGGCTGTCACAGCTTATGAAGGGATTAAGTAACATTTTAGATTTGGTAGGATTATAGCGAAACAAAAAGCGTTGCAGTATTGTTGACTCCTGCTTCTTTTAGGTTTTTAACATTGGCACTGTAATTTTAAATTGGAATGAAATAATATATCTAAATGAAAGCTACTTAATTTCATATGGTTGTTTTTTTAAATGATTACAATTAAGTGTGATAGCTGATATATAAATTCATTTTAATCGATTTGGCGTCAATCGTAACTATAACAAGTTTATTGTACTTTTGTTATAAAGTGTGCATCAAAAATAACCTTTTTTAACTTCTGTCTAATGCTATTATAAATGGAGTATAACAGTTTTTAATATTATTCTATGGAATGCAACTAACTCAATACTTTAGTAACTCAATACTTTAGTATTGAGTTAGTATGAAAAGCCTAAGAATAATTTGGTAGTTTACGCAGCATAGACGTGTATACACAGCTAAAGTGACTTTGACTCGTTACATAATAAGCTGGTTGCTAATAAAGTAGAGCTTCATTTTACTCCGAAGCTAGTCGGTCACTCTCGAAACATACACAATTATGTATGTTAGTAAATAAATTAACTTCTAATAACATTAGATAAAGGTATGTAGACTAATAAGTTAAGCTTAAAAACTTCCTCTCTCCTACTACTTTGCCACTGACCGACCTAGACGACCCCATGACTCTCCTCTAGGAGAGCAGTATGGAAACAAGTACACCAGCTCGCAAATACAATACACGTCCGTCATTCCGACCTCGCCGCCGAGGCCCATCGCGAAATCCCCGACTAAATAGTCCTCCCCGACCCTTGCTCGTAAGCGAAGCGCCAGCCCGCGCCATAGCTGAGCCTGTAGCTTTAAATTCCCCTGATAATAATAATAACCCTGATTTTATCCAGCCACCGACGGTCCCTTGCCATTCTTCCTCCGACGCTGCCCTAAGCCGAGGTTCGTATCCCACAGGGGGTGCACGTAACGCGCAGTCGTTTAGCTTATAAGTTTTTACGCCCTGGCTGGAGGCATTAAGTTTCTTTAGGAGCTTAAGGCAACCACAGGATAGTCCGGTTAAAGAGTCTCAACCTCTCATGGTTAACTCTGAGATGCCATTAAAAAAAAAGCTTTTGTTCGGTAGACCCCTCAAACTCAAACTCAAAGCATTTATTTCAATTAAACCATTTACAGGCACTTTTGAATTGTCAAAGAGACGGTCAGTTAGTCAGAGTCGGCAAGTTGAAGCTAGATGCCCATTCCAATACGTAGATCACTATGGAGAAGAACGGACAAGAAACTCCAAGGACACTCTTTTAAATCAAGATATTACATAATCCTGGGTACATTATTCTTGTTGCTTCTATATGTGAGACAATGTAAAAACTAATAAAACAATTCAAAATATAAAATTACAAATTAAAAATAAGCCCTGGCAGTCAAGAGATGACCAGTCCCAACTGACGGCGCCCGTTCACGAACATGACGCATGGATCAGCACCATCCAGCTCAACCATTTTGTAGGGAACCGAATGATCCAACACACGCGCCACCATCAGTGAAACATTTAAGTGAGCATGACATACTCTCAACTGCCATGCTCTTTCAAGTCAACATAAATCATAATAACTCCATGGTATTCACATTTACAAAATTGAAAAAAAATGCTGCTAAATTATACAGAACTATAGTTTGCAATGTATTTGAGAGATTAATAAAAATTTACTACCAAAAAAGAAAATAATTATTATCTATTGGAGTATTCATCAATAAAAACATGCTTAAATAAAAACAAAATAAACATTAAGTTCGTAATGTCAGAAAATAAAATAAAATAAAAAAAGGGGGAAGCAACTTCCAAGTATTCAAATTTTATCTAGTGAGCCCAAGTG
Organism: Dryobota labecula; assembly: GCA_947523025.1. Taxonomy (NCBI): domain Eukaryota; kingdom Metazoa; phylum Arthropoda; class Insecta; order Lepidoptera; family Noctuidae; genus Dryobota; species Dryobota labecula. The sequence goes on along the minus strand of OX383287.1, from coordinate 25,254,318 downwards.
GCAGTGGAGCAGGACCAGCATTTAGCCAAGCATTTTTATCTACGATATAATCATCCAACTTATAATATGCTTGTCTGCATAGTGTGCGTTTAATGCACGTTTTAAATTTCTTCTCATTTAGTTGAAGAATATCGAGTGGTATTTTATTATAACATTTTACACAGTACCCCATAAAAGAAGTGTGTACTTTAGACAATCTGAAGCGTGGTTGATCTAATTTGTTCCTATTTCTAGTGTTAAAATTATGCCTGTCACTTATTTTACTAAAAAGATGTAGATTTTTTCGAACATACATAATATTTTCATATATATATTGACAAGGTACCGTCATAATGTTAATTTTTTTAAACAGCTCTCTCAGAGATTCGCGTCTGCGGAGGTTGTAGATAGCTCTGACAGCCCTCTTTTGCAGAATAAAGATGGAATCAACATCTGCAGCTCGTCCCCACAGCAAAATACCGTAAGACATGATGCTATGGAAGTAACTAAAATAGACCAGTCTCGCGGTATCCACGTCTGTTAATTGGCGGATTTTCCAAACAGCGTAAGCGGCTGAACTTAGCCGCCTTGCAAGTGATGTTAAGTGAGGACCCCACTGTAGTTTTGAGTCAAGCGTAATCCCCAGGAAAACCGTATTTTCGACGAATTCTAGTATCTCCTTATTCAATACAACGTGACATTCATTACTTCTAACGTTCGGTAAAGCGAATCTTATGCATTTAGTTTTCTTCTCATTTAATACCAAATTATTTACAGTAAACCAATTATGGACCTTAATCATAGCGTTATTTACGTCGTCAAGGTCCTGGGCATGTCTGTTTACTTTAAAAATCAGTGATGTGTCATCAGCAAATAACACCATTTGGGGTCGGTTTTTCAGTAAATAAGGTAAATCATTTATATATACTAAAAAGAGGAACGGACCCAGTATTGAGCCCTGACAGGGTCCATAATGATTTCCATATAATTTATGTTTCCACCTAAGTATACATCGTAGAATCCAATAAATGATTCAGTATTGAGTTTACTCTTTTCAAAATCTCACCAAAGTTATTAATAATGCAGATTTCGATTTAATTCTCTTTCGAAAAACTCATAATCGGAAAAATGGGCCGTTTCATTCGACCGCAATATTTCAACTGATGAAAGTCGTAAAACAGCGAATCAGTTGTTTTATCCAACTGTAAGAGGCAACGGAGAGGTTAGTATTGTTCGTTGAGGATGAATTGACAAACTGCACTGTATTGCAAAGTTGATGATACCTGGGAGTTAATCACGGAAAATAATGCTTTGGCGGTAAAATTCTACATGGTAACTTACTGACTTACTTTCATTACAATTTGTTCATTTGTTTGTTTGTTTTGTTTTCTTTTTTTTTGTTTGACGACACGGTTGGCGCAGTGATTAAGCGATTGACTGCTGCGCTGCGTGTCGCGGGTTCGATTCCCGCACGACACAAATATTTGTATGACCTACAAGTAGTTGTTCCGGGTCTGGCTGTTTGTGTATGTGAGTTTAAATGATTGTAAACGCACCCACGATACAGGAGAAATTCCTAGTGTGGAGCAACGTTTAAAAAAAAAAGAATTATGAAAGGTGGAAAATAACGCGTACTTATGCCACAAGGTGTTATCTGCCAGTCAGTTGCACCAGAGCATCCGATTTTTAATGGGATAAGAAGATACTGAAGACATTTCTCATTGTGTTTTGCTGCAAGAAAATGCTACCAGAATTTCTGGAAAAGCATCTCCACTGCTACCGTCTTGTTTTGGGAATCTTATTTGACTGTACCAACAATATACACCAATACTCATGCCATGAATCAAATAGTGATTATAGTAATAGGAATTCACAGTGTACAAAGCGGTTCATTTAAAACCTATGTCCAGCAGCGTGTATTTACAATCTAAAATAATTATGATAGAAAATGCTCAGAAAATTGTTATTCCTTTCAAAGCGTTAAAAAACTTTGCTTATCAAGCCAAGCAAACTTAGGAACTGAACTAGGAAAACACTAGCGTGCACAAAATAACAACAATAACGTTGCTAGACGAGCTAAAAGAAGCGTTTAAAATCTCACTTAAACAATCTAAACAGACCACAAGAACTAGCAAGTAGAAGCAACTTGCTCAAGCTATTAGTCGGGAAAATGAAATACGCGATGCCTTAAAAGCCCAACAGCTGAGGTATAAGACCGGTAAGCTAGAGACCGTAAATTCAAACCCGATGTAAAATATTGACTTAAGTTCACTCCTATTGTAAACAAGCGGTTTTAATCATTTTCTAGAGACACATTTTAGTATGGGCTGATTTTTCAATCATCAGATAATTTTCATCGGAGGAATAAATATGGCAATTTGACAGTTTTTGCATAGAAAATATGTCAAAACGCCATTTTTATTCTTCAGATAAAAGTTATCAGGCGATTGAAAAATCGGCCCTAAATCGTAAAAGTATCCAATGTGCCAATCCAGAATTTAGTCTACCTATATAATAATAATAATAAAGCCTTTATTTCCCAAAATATAGTTACATAATTCCATAAAATTTCCATGCACATTACAATACTAATTCATATTAAATCCTAATAACATTCTGGACGTATAATTGATAGTTTTTTTATTTTTTTATACATGGATTTAAATAATATTTATACAATATTATTTTAAATATATTATTTATTTTTGTATGATTATTCAGATACTATTTTTAAATTCATGCTTTCATTTAATATTATAATTTATACTTGATTTTATTATCATATTCCAATAACACATTTTATTGATACCAGTATTTGGGGTACCCAATTTCTGGGTGTAGGCCTCCTCGAACTCTTTCCAGTGCTGTCTGTATTCTCTATTCTTGAATTTTTATGTTTGATTTTGGTTTTTGTATGTACGGTTTTGATTATTGTACGTTTGATTTTGATTCTTTAAATCGGTTAGAGAGTTTTGATCTAATCTTCCCGCGGGGACCAGCCGTATTGGGAGATCTTGTTACGTTTGTAGGCTGTTGGTAGTTGTTGAAAGAGTATCTTCTTGGACGATATTTAAAAGAGAAGGAGAAAGAGGGGGAAAGGGAGGGAGGGGGAGTTTCTTGGGGTTTTACTTGTCTTAGTCTACCTATGTGTCAATTTTCATCTAAATTTTTTCAGCCATTTATACTTAGTTGAGTTACACAAAAGAATCTTTAATCCCCGACCCTTGACGACGCTTAACGATGTGCCAGCATGTGGTTTAGCTGAGCCTGTAATCCAAACTCCCCCGATTAATAATCAGAACCCTGATGTTATCCAGCCACCGACGGTCCCTTGCCACCCTTCCTCCGACACTGCCCTAAGCCGAGGTTCGAGCCCCACCTGGGGTGCCCTTAGCGAGCAGTCGTCTAGCTTAAGTAGATTTTAGTAAAAACTCCCCTGGCTGGAGGCGTAAACTTCGTTAGGAGCTTGCGGCACCACAGGAAAGCCCGGTTAAGGAGCAGGAACCCCCAGTGGTTATACCTCCGAGATGCCATACACAAAAAAAAAAAAAAAAGAATCTTTAAATAATTTTATACTCTATCTGCCTAGCCTTTTTCCAGCTAAGTTGGGATTGGCTTCCAGTCTAACCAGATGCAGCTGAATACCAGTATTTTACATGGAGCGACTGCCTATCTGACTTCCACAACCCAGTTACTGGGCAATACGATACCCCTTGGTAAGACTGATTGTCAAATATTTGGGCTTCATACTACCCGTAATGACTGTCAAAGATCTATACGTGGTCGCGGAGGGGTCTCGATATGTAATGGATGGTCACCCATCTACGAACCGACTGCGGCAAGCGTAGCTCGACCCGTGTCGCTGTTATTATTTAGCCACGAGCTAAAATAATTTAATACTATTAGTGGGATTTAATTTGGAGATTTAACTGGTACGCTAGAAATGTAAATTGCGGAGCCAGTCTTAAAAAAATACGACACGATTTTTACAAATAATCTTTTACCCCAAAACATGTCCAATATTAACACAGAGCTCCATTACAATCTTATTACCTACATAATATGAAAAGATAAGGCGAGTCTACAGTTTTTTGTTACATCGGTTCACCTCGTCTTTATGCCGCGCCGAATACCAAAAAGGTTTTTAGTAGGCAGGTGTGCGTGTTGTCTGCATTGTCCGGTTGAGCTCGGTTGCCCGGTATACCTACCGATGAATGTCATTTTCTTGTTTTTGTAGTGGACTGGGGTGCAAGTTGTGGGAGGCGAGAAAAACGGCACACGTTTTGAAACCACAACATTCAAAACTTGTGGCGCCCAAATGCACACTTTGATGCTGTTTTTAGAAATTATTTTCGATTTTGCAGTGTTAATTAAAGACGTGAAATTAGAAAAATCTTGTATGCGTCAAAATATAGATTTTAGGGTAGAACGTTTTCTGCTTATACACCACTGAATAACTTCAGTTTATCTGTGAACATGGCGTGTACAAGATGGCTAAATTTCATGTATATATATCTGTGGTGCTAAAGTATCTGAAACTGGACAGAAAAAAAAGAGAAATCCGATGTTCATTGCTAACAACAACGACTGTAGAAAAGCTGGTGACTAAAGATAAAGTGGTTTTTTTTACATTCCTAATTTTACTCGCTAGCGTTTATACGTCAACCCCTTACATCCTGGTTCTCATGTTAAGGGATTTTGTCCGCTTACAACGTAACACTGTTTCATACAAGGCTTTAAGCAGATAAACACAGGGATTGGCCCGTGTTCCGTTGGAAATGATATTTTTTTGAGTGGATTGTTATATTTTTGTCAGTTTTCTGACTAGTGGTACCTAATACTGCCATCAACCGCAAATCTTAGTACGACCAGTTTATAAACCCGTTTCGTTTAAATTTCTCATATAATAAAGGATTTTTTTCGGTGTTTTTCTAAAAGGGCTTCAAGGTTCGTGAGGAAAATAGGTTTTCGTTAATAAAATACGAAGCAGGTGTCTTTTCAACATTGTTGTTTGCATGGGTCTTAATACACGAGTCACTTATAATATTGGAATACTATAAACATGTTCACGTTGTATTTGTCTATGATTACAGATTTATAAAAATGATAGAATAAGTCTAATTTAATGATTCATTTAAAGAACTCATAATCGGGGTCTACCGAACAAAAGTTTTTTTTTTTTATGGCATCTCAGAGTTAACCATGAGAGGTTGAGACTCTTTAACCGGACTATCCTGTGGTTGCCTTAAGCTCCTAAAGAAACTTAATGCCTCCAACCAGGGCGTATTAAAAAAAACTTATAAGCTGAACGACTGCGCGTTAAGGGCACCCCCTGTGGGGTACGAACATCGGCTTAGGGCACCGTCGGAGGAAGGATGGCAAGGGACCGTCGGTGGCTGGAAAAAATCAGGGTTATGATTATTATCAGGGGGATTTAAAGCTACAGGCTCAGCTATAGCGCGTGCTGGCGCTTCGCTTACGGGCAAGGGAGAGGGAGGACTATTTAGACGGGGATTTCGCGCGGGGCCTCGGCAGTGAGGTCGGAATGACGATCGTGTAGTGTGTATTCTCTTACGAACTGTACTCGTTTCCTTACGATTCTCCTGGAGGAGGGTAGTGGGGTCGTCTGGGTCGGTCAGTGCAAGAGTTTATATGACTGACAAAACATTTGTACGTTTCGCAAATCCTAGCTACCTGCGTTACTGTCGAGCTAATCTTTTCTTCACCTTTTAAAACATTCCGATACGATTGAGATCGAAGGAAGACTCTTATATCGACAATAATTATAAATAAGAAAAAGGTATTTCTAACAAATATGGCGTTAGCGTTAATGGCGCTGTCGTAGTTGCCAAAAAGTTTCATCCTAGAAATCCTAATGATCTCTTTTATTTTCCAGGAGTAGTAACATCACCAGTAGCGGCTACCGTGACGCGGGTACCAGCGATTGTCGGCGGTGAAGCAGACATGCCGTGTGACATCAGACCTCCGATGCACAACGACAGTCTTCTCCTCGTCGTGTGGTATCGAGATGACAATCCTGTGTACAGGTAAGTGGAGTAGCACTTTTTTTCAAAGACAGACTAAGGCCCGAATTCCTCTGTCGCTGATGTCGGTCGCTGATGTCGGTCGCGCGTACGAATATACGTTGTGTTCTATGAAGCACCACACTGTAAAGCTGACATCAGCGGCGCGCGAGTTGCTACGCGCCGCTGATGACGCGCGTCGGTCTCGCTCGTCAGCGCCGCGTTCGTCGGTCGACTGACGCGCTATAGAACGCTATGAGCGTCCTCACTCTGTTCCCGACCGTCGGCACGCGCGCGTACAGTCGCCCGCCACCACCGCCATTTTACTTTCATTCTAAAATAATTAAAAAACTTTTCCTCGTCCTGACGTAGCTTTTCAAATAAAGTAGAAAATTCACCATTCCTCACCATATCGGCAACAATTAGGTGAATGTGATATCTTTTTTTTTCTATATTGACGCCGTCTCCGCTTGCGTAAGTATGCTGCAGCAACTAAACAATTTATAAACGGGCTCATAATAATATCCCAAATTCAAACTCCGCTTCACAAATCCACAACAAATCCACTTGGAGACGCCTGTACCGTGGAGCGGTCAGTATCGCACTACGGATGTTTTCATTGGCGCTGATGGTCAGCGCGCTACGCGACTGACGGTACGCGACCGACGTCAGCGACAGAGGAATCCGGGCCTAACGCTTGTTTCTCACGGGGATAGGTAGAAACCACAGACCGCTTAGTGCTAAGATCCTTACATGCTCTTTTTTAGGGTTCCGTAGTCAACAAGATACCCTTAAGTTTCTCCATGTCCGTCTGTCTGTCTGTCTGTCCGCGAGTTAGCTCAGAGACTTAGTACTAGAAAGCTCTAATTTAGCATGGATATAAATATTAATCACGTCGACAACGATGTAAAATAAAATCGTGAAATATATTTTTTAGAGTAGGTACTACACGTAAAGTGGGGATGTTTGTTTTTTTCTTGGGTATCTCATGGTGTGTGGTATCGTTGGATAGGCCGTTCAAATATTGCGGGTTTGTGAAAATCAATTTTCGATTCATGAATCCGTTTATGTAATATTAAGCTTTAATTTAATTAAAGTAGTACATTTTTTTAGTGTATATACCCCCCCCCCCTACCCTGCCAACTAAATGGTTGTATTTGGATATGTGTGAAAAAATTCATAGCTGTAGTATATATAACGAAGTTAAAAGGAAAACTATCACAGCTAACTAGGCTTTACAAGTTACCGAGTAATAGTTAGCCAAATTTGCAGTTGAAAAACATGTTCTTCGATACATTCTGTATGGGAGATCATGTTTTTCAACTACAATGTTAATTTTGTTCTTGGGATCAATTCATCCCAACTACGGTCCCCTTCATTGTGCTTGGTCCGACACTCACTTGTTCTCTATTCTTCATTTGATCGGTGAGATCTTCGGCTTTACAAATGAATAAAAATAAATACAAATGAAATGCTCTACAGCAGGGTTATTGCGTAACACACTTAATAGTAGCAATGCCTTTTATTTTGACAGTTCAACAACATTCGCATGAGCATATGAAGCAATGGATTTGTTCTGTATGTAACCCATGATTGGACTAATTTGATAGGGAATGTTTGTTTACGCTCGCTAAGTCGGCACGCGATTAGCTGAACGTGCCCACTAGCTGCTGCAGACCATGATGACAAGGGCAACAAGCGTGCCATCTAGAAAATCTTTGCGTGCGCACCGATGCGGATGTCTGCCGCCGCCATTTTTACCTTTTTGAACTAGTTGATTTTGACTCCGTGAGTGAAAATTGATACAACAAGAAACAAATTGTGAATTACCATGAGTGTTACTCAGCCAGCCAGTTCAACGGTTCAGTCAAAGGACCGTGTAGATCAATTGGAAGCCAGCCGACAGCAAAGAAAAGTGAGTCGTACTCAGCCAACTCTCTGTTGAATTTGTTCCTGGATTGAGTTAACGGACAGAACTCCGTTCGTACAGAACTACCTATTTTTCATTCTTTAACCAGCGCTATCTTACAGTCCACTCCTCTATTCCACAGGATTCGTAAGATTCTTCAAAATCGTTCAGAATGTATGATAGTGTGTTATGTAATTATGGTTCAAGTCTACGCTGATGTCATCTTATCTCATTTCAGTTTAAATGATTGTTTAATTTTAACAACAAACATAATATTTGGCATGAAACCGGGAATAAGTGATGCAACTGACAAATGAATCAGTCGATGTTAAGTGGCAAAGTCCATTTTAAACACTTTGAGAAGGAATCTTGTTCTTACCGTAATTTTTTTTTATGAACAATACTGTGTTTTAGTCATCTTAAATAAAACAATGTTCATTTTGATATTACTTTAAAATCCTCCCAAATCGAAATAGTCCAGCTCCGCGATTAATAGTTCAATAAAAAAAAACCATAATAAACAATAGAGAGTGGTGTGTTTTGTCATCGTAATTGGCCGTTCAATTGTTTTCCGATTTCATCCGAGCATAGAGTGTTAATTACAATGATTGTTTTCCGATCTAAAACCATAGACTGCTAATTATCAGAGGCCCTAGCACGAACACGCGACGTAGACGTAACGTAAATGTGAACGATTTTTGTATCGAAAATACAACTATCGTATAGCATTTAGGTTTACATTTTTGTGACAAGAACAATTGGTTTTACTCAAAGATATGAATAAAGTTTTAAAACTAAGTAAATATTACGTGCAAAACGAGTGTTTTCAATTTTAAAATAGTACAAATCTCGTTACGTTTACTCTACGCGTTCGTGCTAGCCCCACTGTTTGACATTTTCCGCTGACAGGTAGGTAAGTATCAATTACTTCGATCTTCGCTACCTACACCTAGCTTCGAGCTAATAGATTGATTCTCAAAGGGCCGTCTTTAAGTAGCAATAATGTTGTCGATGGTACAGTTACAATATTCTACTCGTTAATATTGCGGAGTTGTTAGATTGGACGTTTCTATTTATGCGAGTGTAACAGTAAATATAATAATGAACACATTTTTCTAGTAGTTTTTGGTATTTTCTGGTTCCGTATTTGAGTTATTATTACAGTCACTCTTATCGTATCGTGCGGATACGGGCATGTCATTAATATGAAATTAGCGACGATCCATGAATCAAATGAAAAATAAAAAAACCCGCACTGGGCCCGAGACTAAGGGACATACTAGAGAATAGGCTGCAGCGTTCTCTATACATTTTTAATACCATACTGCGATCGCCAACCCGCCTGCCAAGCGTGGCGATTATGGCATAACCCCTCAATTGGGGGAGGCCTATGTCCAGCAGAGGACGTCCGTCTTGCGGTTGAAATGATGATGATGAATGATGGGCCCGCATGGTGGATTCCAGCCCACTTCCTCTCACAGAGACGAGGCCTGTGTCCAAGCTGTGGGAACATTATACAATGATTAGCCAATTCTTATCTCATGATCATTTAAGTAAGTACTAGCTTTGCCTACGGTTCTGATGACGTGGCTGTGTTGTATTGGTATTTCTTCTTATTATTGGTGGTTGTGTATAAGTTGTTTGGAACGTGAAGGCATACTGATAGCTTACTTTTCAAGCTGTCAGTGATGGTGTTTTGATGGACTCTACTTCTGGTCTCCTAGGCATAGCAACACTTTGTGAGCATAACAGACTTCTTCACACTATTACTACTTTCTGGAGATATATTTGAAAATTATTGAAAAAAGAAATACAAACGATGTTAAATTTAAATTTTATTATTATTTGAAAATCTTACAGTATCGTTAATTAAATATTAAAAAACAATCACAATAAGTTAATATCTGTCGGGGTTCGAATTCACGAACCGTGGCTTACAGGGCTAGCGTGAAATGGCAAGGCGGATAACTTCGAAAAAACCAATACCCAAAAAAAAAATCATTTAAAATAAACCAAATCAACCAATTTTTTTAAATAACCAATTCTATATGTCGTAATTAACCGCTTACCTACTTGTAGGAATACTTATTTCAGCCGAAAGACGTCCAATGCTGGACTTTAAATGTCGCGGCAAACTGTTGAAGTACGAGTATATGAACATAATGCAAATATTGCTAATCAAATAGCAAATAGTGTGATATAACATCAAGAATCGTTCCCACACCTCGTAACAGTTACTTAAAAAAAAACCGGCCAAGTGCGTGTCCACCCACGCACAATGACGGGTTCCGTTAGTTCTGTTCGTTGGGATGAATTTTTCACAAGAACAAACTTGACATTACATTGACATTTTAGTCGAAAAACTTGTTCTCCCAAACATTATGTATGGGAGAAAATGTTTTTAACTGCAAGTCTAAGTTGGTGACTATCACTCGGTAACTTGTTAAGCCTACTTAGCTGTGATTATGCTTTCACCTTCATTATACGTTAATTATATACTACTGCTGTAATTTTTTTCACAAATCCAAACACAACCATTTAGCTGGCAAGGGGGGGGGATACTTTGAGGATGGAAAATCCTCAAATGACCCCTCCCACTCTGGGTGGAGCGAAAGGGAGTGTCAGACTCTTACTGACTTAAACCCACCCGTGTTCCTTCCTTGGCTCTTTATGTTCCGGGGCAGCGATACCCCTTTCGGACAATCCCGCTGATCCGGCAGGCTTGGGCCCTATTGGGCCCCCTCGTCGTTGCTGACATCTCTTTGAGGCGCGCGTGGAACACGTACGCGCTGAGGGGGGGGGGGGGGACACTTGACCTAACAAAAATTAACACTTTAAAGCTTAATATTACGCCGCAAAAGGAGCCCTGAATCGAAAAATGGTGTTCTCAAACCCGCAATATTTTTGTACGGCCTATCCAACGATATCCCGCACCATGGGATAGACGAGAAAAAAAATATCATCCGCACTTTACATATTTGAAATAGGTGCCTACCCTATAAAAATATTTTGGAAGATTTTATTATAACACTTTGTGCACGTGATTAATATTTACATATACCCATGCCAAAATTACAACTTTCTAGTACTAATAGTCGCTGAGCTAAGCCGCGGACAGACGGACAGACAGACACACAGACAGACGGATATGGTGAAACTATAAGGGTTCCTTGTTGAATGAACCCTAAAAATAAAAAGACGTGTGGCACTCGGGGACTGCCGCGGTAAAGCTATTGCATAGCATTTTGTATCAACTTATGCAATTATAATTATTTATTTATTATATTTATGCAGTATTTCTTTTTCTTTGATATACTTTCTATATACTTTCTTTGATATACGGAATTTCTGGATTCGGTCCCCGCGCTCAAAGCCCGCGATAGAAGCTATGCAATAGCTTAAAAACAAAATAAATAAGTGCTGAACGTCGTAAAAGTGTATAACTACGTAAACAAAGTCAAATACTATTCAAATATAAGCATAATAACAACTTTAAAATAGACGAAAGTGTTGAACCTAAAGTAATTTTAAATAAAAAGAGAGTGACAAACTGTTTTGACAGCGAAAAAATTCCATGTACATGAGTCATTTCCAACCGTCTAGTCCAGTTTAAAAATTGTTCAACTGGAATGGTATCAACTATTTGGCAAGCTTTAAATAAGTCATTGTAGCCTTGCGGTGCAACAGGGGAACTGAATGTACTCATAGTCGACTGGTCGTCAGTTCAAACCCCACTATCAACAATCACTTTTTGTGAAGATCATAATTTTATAAACTAATATTTATAAGAATAAAATACACAGTACACAGACAAAGGAACTACCAGAAATTATTAGATCCACTAGAGGGTACTGGTGTAGTAAAATAACCGTCGGAGTGGGGAGCGTGAGGTTTTTTCGTTACGGAATTTCTGGATTCGGTCCCCGCGCTCAAGGCCCGCGATAGAAGCTATGCAATAGCTAAAAAAAATCATTTATAGTTGATACTTCGTTACTATTTTATTATAATAGAATAATTGTATTCTAAACGAGTAAAAGGAGATCGATGCCCAAAATGCCATCAATCTACAGGTTTATGACCCTAAATAGTACCCAAGAGTAAAACTATTCGAATCCAGTAAAACACATGGCTCTTGAAACCATTACCAAAAACACCTCGCTTCAGTCGTTTAAGAGACAAATGCTAAAAGTTATTTACTAAACACATTACACACCCATTCCGTAGAGGCTAATAATGATATTAGCTGGCTGCCGAGGGTGTAATTAAAACATTTATGTAGTACATAAAACGAAGTTTCTCAACGTCGAAGTTTCAAGTTTTGGAAACTGATACGAGGAAATGGTTGGTGCTTTTACTAATCAATGAAGTAATTTTGGATTATACTCGAGTATCCTAGAAGGAAATGGAATTTCCCCATTTTCCCATTTCCTGCCGTGGGTGTCGTAATAGGCGACTAAGGGACTTACTAGAGAATGGGTAGCAGCGTTCTCTATGCATTTTTAACACCATATTGCGATCGCCAACCCGCCTGCCAAGCGTGGCGATTATGGCGAATTACCGTCTTTTTGTGGGAGGCTTATGTCCAGCAGTGGACGTCTTTCGGGTGAAATGATGATCCTAGAAAGTGGGTAGTGTTTTTCATATGTGAATGTAACACAGTTTATCTTACTGATATTATAAGGAATAGGAAATGGATGTTATGGTCTAGAAAAATCTACAAACACTCCAACTATGGTAAAATTAAATGTTGTTAAGGCGAAATCACCAGATTAGCCCGCGAAATTCAAATATCTTTATTTATTTATTTATAAAGTTACGCCAACAGATTCTGTATAAAAAATATCAAATATCAGTAGGTAACAGTCAGTAGGTAGGCTTATACGAGTACAGTTGCCAATAACAGGTGAACCAACATTCTCAAATACAGTGATAACCTAAAGGTGCTGCCACGCTGCTGTTTAAAAATACTTACAAACGTAGTAAACATTTGTTATGAAACATACGATCACAATGTTAGAAAATGTTAGGTAATGTTAGTAAACATTTCTTAACAAAATTTTTAGTTAACAAATTGTATATCATAGATATAACTTGGTGTGACAGCTTAAACACATTTCCAAGACTTTTATAACTGCTACCAGTTGCCAAAAATCTTAACGTTACAGCCAGTCTTTCCGTAATGCTTATAGCTTTTCTAAAATTAGTGTCCTGTTTACCTATTTTCGGCCCAATTAAATTCAGTAGATATTCAAATTCAGTACTATTCATTCTCAAAAAATAATTTAGGCAATCTGTCAATGCCCAAATCCTTGATATAATCTCTGGCACTAACCTTTTGTCTAGCTTTTAGCGTTTGGCGCATCCAGATATTGTGCTTTTTCTTTTTTTTAGCGTGTAGACGCCTCGGTACGACAATCCAAAACATTTTCAATCGGCGTAGGACTTAGGCACTTAAAACATTTAACAATTCCTAACAGAATGTAACATAACAATTCCTAACATTTGTTTAGTAAATGTATTAGTGTTAGAAAATGTTTTTAAACATTTTTAAACAGCAGTGTGGCAGCACCTTATGGTAAAAGCGAAATTAATAAAAATTAAGTGCTAACAAACTATATAAACAGAAATATATAAAATTACAAAAGAAATAAGCTGCAGAGGTTGCAAGAAACACCTACATACTAACATTATGAATTTTTAGATTGTGTGGATTGCTTTGGGACCTTAAAATTTTAACTTTAAAAATATTAATGGAGTTATGATATATGTCAACATCTGGAGTGGAATTTAAATAAGAATTCATCTCTTGGCTGAGCCTATTGAGAGGTGAGTTTACTCCTATATTTTTTGGAGAATTTGGAGAATGCAATGTGTAAAGGGTTATCTGGGTAAATTTTTATCCAATATTCTTTATTATACGGGGACTTTTAGTCCAATTTGATCAGTTAATTTATTGTTAATCAATTTGAAAAAGAACATGAGATCTTGTACCAATCGACGGTCGCGCAGAGTAATCATATTGTAACATTGAGTACGTTGTTCGTATCTTCTTTCTCTTACGTTGTTTGCAATTTGCAGGTCAGTTGTATGTTAATACAAATATAATTCGCGACCGTAACAAGTATGTAATTCTAGACAATATAATGACCCCGCAGTCAAAGGTAGCTAGTCAGTGTCAGCGTTAGTTAGTAGTTAGGTACAAGAAATGCATGAGTTAAGATAATTTTGGAATGAAGTTATATAAGAGTAAACTGACCGAAATCATTAGGTGACGAAAAAGCCCGAAAAAGTCAGTTTCAAGCATCAAAAGTTTTTGTTGTTTAATACAGAGCCATCTAGTATATGTTTTTAGCTAATTTATACTAGTGTAATAAAACTGCTTCACTCCAGTTGTTTCTATTACTTTAGTACAATATAACAACTCCGATCAATTATTATAAAAATTCAGATGGAGACCATATTAATGTAAAAGACCTCGACGCAACCACCCAACAACAACCAGGATTTTAGATCGCTCTCCCGCCATCACTTCTTTTTCTGACAGCCAAAGAGACACGAATTGAATCGTTTCGATGTTCTTACCACAAATAATCGATTACAAATAATCGAATACAAAAAACTACTATTGTCTACATTTCTTTTTCATTTCTCCTTTCGCAGGTCTGCTGGAAGAAATTTCTTAAGAAATAAGCAGTAGCTTTGTACTGAAATTATAATTATGTCGTATCTCTATGTATTTAACTGTGTGTACATAAATAATAAAATAAATAAATAAACACTAAAACTTTGGTCACAATAAATTGCGTCAAATAGTTCAATTATAAATCAAAACCTAACACTAGATGCCTCTGTAAAAAACAAAAACCTTTGACACTTGAAACTTAAGACCATACTAGATGGCTCTGGACTAATACATAACATAATATACAATGACAGGAACTTTTGTTTGAAAGAATTTGAATCAGAATTGATGTACCTGAATGTGTATAGATCATTCTGCTATGTCGATTCTGTTTCCTTTTATTCACCCTACAAAAATTACCCTATAAACATTATGAACTCAATAAATCTAGAACATTTTTCCCAACATAAATGACACTGATATATTGCACCAGTCAACTTTACATGCTGTGAATGCAACAAATCCTCATTTAGTCGAAGATTTATAGTGTCAAATACCACGGGAGCTATGTGGTTGGCATTTTAATAACGTACAATGAATAATATTATACGTAAATCACTTATATTGAGCGTAACAACAGTGTTTATTTACCTACGTTGTTTTTTATTACGTCACGTCTTGGCCTGATAAATATTTTGACGTTATTACAATTTACCCCTTTTTTAGAATTAGTTATAAAAAGCCTGGCTACGCATTAAAATATGTCGAGCATTTTAGCCGCGTAGTATGCGGTTAGTTTAAGGCCGTGACGCTACTCAAATGTTACCAGTTACAACACAACCAGTATTTGAACGGTAGTGATACGTTCACGATGCGACTTATTAACTTGTTTGTGATTGGTAGGGTCATGTAGGGATCATCATTGCAATAACCCTTTAAAAGAAAACTGTGACAAAGTGGCTACTTAAACAGAATTATACTGACACAGAACGGCTTCTTCTTTCTGGAGAAAAGTCTTATTAAACCATTTTAAAAGAAGAAAGAAAGAAGAAAGAAAAAACGTTTATTTGCGGTAAACATGACGCAAAAAAAGAAAACAAAAACAAACAAAAAAACTAGTTGGGGGTAAATATGTGTCATATCCACGCAAAACGGCCATCGCTCAGCATAATGCTGCGACCCTATGCGAGACAGAGCCCCAGCGCTGGTAAAACTGGCAACCTTTCACACACACACACACATATCTACACATCACGAAAACGTTTCACCATCACACTTAACTGTTTTTCACAACAACATTTGTAAAAAATCGAATAGGCTGTATAGGCTGTTTTCGTTGTAAAAAAATACGTCCAGTTACAAAAACGCGCCATTTTCTGTATTTTTTTTTTCGTAATAAACATATTACATTCTTTGATTTATTTTTTACTATTGCCCACAACTGTATCGAAAAACGTATGATACACGGGTGTGTAGGTTATTGGAAACTCGTGTCATTAAAAACCCTTGCCTTCGGCTCGGGCTTGTTAATGACGTCTCGTTTGCAATAACGTACTTCCCACCATTGTATCAATGTACTATTATAAAACAGCTTTACTTCTACACAAATTCATAAGACTCTTCACGAAAACATCAGAAGAGCCTGTAGTGATGATTATTGAATCTCAGCCTTTATTAAACCTTAGTAAAACTATCCTGCTTGTTGTATAATTGGCAGGATGCAACATAACGCAAACACAAAACGTTACGTAATCACATCTGTTGTCCGTTCTAAAATTTATTTAATTTTGTTACGGCCAAAAAGTAAGAGACAACTAAGTACATGTTATATTTTAATTAATGAAAGTTTTATAATATGTAAAGAAGAAAGAAAATACGTTTACTAGCGGTAAACATGACGCAAAGAAAGAACATAACTACACTGTCCCCCCATACCTATTAACACTGTTATTTGATAATATTGTAAAGCCAATTATTTTTTAAAGAGTAACCGTGGAGTTTCTTGCCGGCTCTTCTCCATAGGAAACGACTAATTGGAACCGTGCACGTAGCTTCTGACGTTTCATAAGTGTATGTAGGTTTATGTGAAATAAAATATTTTGATTTTGATTTTTGATTTCATAAAATCAATAAAAGAACAAGTTGGGGGAAAATATGCATCACAACCATGCAAAACGTAGTTAAACGTAGTTTATTACTTATTTTAAAAAGGAGTTACACCTTATACTTTATGTAAAGGTTTTAAACTACTCTTTTGATACTCTCTCTCTGTCTCTTCACATTTTCATTTTCTGAAATCACACAACCATTATAATAATTATTATTATTATTTTTATTTAATCAAATCAAATCAAAATTTCTTGATTCAGACAATAAAGATCAATGATTTAAAAGAGTGTATGTTATGACTACAATGTCCAAGAAACTATTCTTGGAAGTATTTCTCCATAGAAACCTACTACGCTTTGGAATGGGCAACTAGCTTCATCTTTCTGACTAATCGACGCCTTGAGAATTCAAAAGGGCATACAATTGGATTAATTGAAATAAAAATGCTTTGTATTTGAATAGAGCAACAAACTGAAGAAAATGAATACATGAAGCAAATAAAGTGAACATTTTACTCGGTCGCCAGTTACAAGATCAATACCTGCAATAGAACGTAACAGTCAAACAAAAGTGAAGTACAATTAGCAACTGCACAGAACGAACGACGAACTTTGCAGCTACGGCCAATTTCAGAGGACGAATTTTGTAAGTCACCGACAGTAGTACAAAAGTTCCCGTACAGTTCAGTCGCGAGCGATTCTATAATTAAAAATTCTAATTAATCCTTCTCCGGCGTTTTCGGATGAACGATTACTGCAGGTGGTTGAGGTATTTTGGTATAATCGTTTCGTACAAATGCAAATAGATCTGAGAATGCAGGTTTTGAATCTGTTGGAACTAGGTTTTGGACCGTAAAGGAAATCTAGGTGAACGAGTTCGCTGCACTGAGTAGGTACTGCATTATTATTACCTCAAGATTCGTAAAATTATATCGCAATTTTAACTCAAGAGTGATTGAGTACTGGGATTAATAAAAGTACGAGCACTTAGAAGCACTCAAAAGATTGATCGAATATCGAGAGAGTGGCTACAAATTTAAAAAAATTGCAATTTAAAAAGTACTTTAAACCGTCTTTTTAATAAAAGTAATTCACTCCCTACAGTTCTTTTTGCGAACAAATGCTTATTGTCAAACCAACACTAAAGGTACCCCTAACATTTACTAGACAAAAACTTATGAATACAAATCTAGCAGATACCAGACAAAAAGCATTGTACCTACCTCACATTTGACCCTGAACACTTGAAATCTTCAACAAAAGCTTTTTAGGTCTTAAGTGAAGGAAAAGTGGGAATTTAACCAAATGCTAGCGAGACGGATGAAAAAATAAAGTGACTTTTATCTACCCGCCGTAGCTTTGCCTTAGGAATTGACCTTGAAAATATACCCTTAGTTCCTGTTATTCTGAAAGGGTGAGGTATGCTGAAGTCATAAATCACCGATGACTTTGTAGATTCTATAATGTTTCAAAAAGTAAGGAGCTTTTATAAGCTTGAAAGGCTTTAAAACAGCTGTATAAATTAAGGATCGATGTTCCATTTTCAGGTCAGGATAAGAAGCTATAAATTGGGATTATCTCACTAAATTGATTCAATGTTAGGTCTTCTTACATGAGAAAGTTATTAAATTCTAATAATTATTTCTCTTAACTTTTTCTCATTAATTTCGCCGTTGTTAGGTTCTGGTTTAACCTAATGAGGCTATTATATTATTCTGAAAAATTATAAATCGATTTTTCACGCAAATTAATGGATATGTGCATTCTGCCTGTCCTTATTTACGGCGCTCAAACCTGATCTTTTACAGTTCAGCAGAGGATCAATCTCGAGGTTTGCCAGCGATGCTGGAGCGCATTATCCTTGGAGTTCGACTTACCGACCAGATATGGAACACGATACTGCGCTCTAAGTAGTGCTGCCATTTTAGCGCTTTTGGGGCTAGGTCTAGCGCAATTTCAGTGGAATCGACCCCCATTCTTTTCTGTTAACTCTTAGAGGAACATTTAGCGCTATAACAAAATACTCGTATAGGTATTTATTTATTGCCTTTTATTACGAATAATATTTTGTCAGACATCGTATTTTGTCAGTAATAGTATTTTGAAGACAAATTGGCAGAAAAAAAATATAAATAGTTATAGGGTTAGTCCAATAAATAGCAATATAGATACCACAGAACCACCGCCAGGGCCGTCTGGATCTGGGAGTGTTCAAAATCCATCAACAAAAACAGCCGATGATGATTTGTCAATTGACTTTTGATTTTGACTTTTGTATTGCATTTCTAATATCAATTTGTTTAATAATTAATGTTTTTGTAACAAATTATCTATAAATAGGTATTACTTTATGTATTTCTTACACCTAATTTTAATAATCAGCACATAATCTAGCGCTTTCTAAAATCACACTTGTCTAGAGGAATCTAGCGCTTTTTTTGGGTGGAGTTAGCGCCAACACTCGTATGGAACCTGGCAGCACTGACTTTCTAAATGCAGAATCTTACACACAGTCAAATTTAATTCGTTTAAAACCTCTTATGGGATCATTGGACTCATCATTATGAATAACTTTTACTATGGGACCAAACCTGAAATCGCATAAGACAGTCAAAATGTAGGGAACGGCTGATTTTTTTTTCACGATTTCAGGTTTGATCCCATAGTACATGTTATTCATAATGATGAGTACAATGATGGATCATACTCAATACTAAATAAAAGTATTGAGTATTGAATATGATCCCTTATGAGGTTTCAAACGAATGAAATTTGACTGTGTATAACTGCTATTCGCAAGCATTACAGAGCAGTGGTGGCCCAGTAGAGAACAGTGGTAACAGCCGTGACTTACAAGTTGTCGTAGGTTCAAACCAAGATAGGGGCTTTACTTTGTGTAAATTATGTCATCACCGTTGCTCTTAAAACGGTGAAGGAAACCGGCATGTCCTAGAACCAAAAAAATAGAAGACATGTGGCATGTACTAACCCGAGCTGGGCCCGCGTGGTGGACTACGGCCCAATCCCACTCACCAAGAGAAGAAGTACGACCCAGCAGTGGGAACATTACAACACTTCTCGTTTCCACAATTCAGTACAATCATCGAGCCGTTTGTTCTCGACGTCAATAAAAGTGCGTGTGAATGATGTGTGCGGTGTTTTCTGTTTGCACCAGTTTAACGCGTATGCCAAACACGAAGGGAAACGCGACCGTAAAGTTTTGCTCAGTCGTTGATACGATCAAATTGAATGCCTTTGGTCTTGTTTTCAGGCTTTTGACGCACTTTACTTCATGTTTTTGGTAAGAATAATTGTTTAGGCTTTAGTGGTGAAGTCAATCCATACTTCCATACTAATATTATAAACTAGCATCTGCCCGCGATTTCGTCCGCGTAAAATTTCGGCACACAACCCACCCCGTCGCATCGCATCGCCCGCGCAACTAATTCGTTTTCGCTTAGCGTTCTTTTCATTTTTCTCGGCTCCTAAGTGTCTTAGCGTGATGTTAAATAGCATATAACCTTCCTTAAGAATTGGGATATACAACACTAAAATATTTTTTTGTAGTTTTTGAGTTTAGCGCGTTCAACCAAACAAACTCTTCAGCTTTATAATATTAGTATAGATGTGGAAGTAACTCTGTCCGTCTGTTACGTTGCACGCTTAAACCACTGAACCGAACTTCATGAAATTTGGATATAGCCTGTGATATGGAGAAGGACATACGAAGAGAGAGAAGGTTTTTACGTGATAACCGACATCCACATCTGGAGCCGCGGGCAAAAGCTAGTTATTTCATATATAAGAGTTTTATGCTATAGAACTTCATTTAAGCCGATTTTTCCGGCTGTTATTCGTGGATCTTTGACAGTCGTTACAGGTTCGCAGAAGTCCGAGAGTCTGACTATCAGTCTTATCAAAGGGTATGGTGTTATCTCGTAACATGGTTGTGGAGGTCAGATAGGTAGTCGCTCCATGTAAAATACTGATATTCAGCTACGTCCGGTTAGACTGGAAGCCGACCCCAACATAGTTGGGAAAAGGCTAGGCAGATGATGATGAACTTCATCTAACGCAGTGGCTCCCAACCTTTTAACATACTCGCCCCCCTTACTTTCTTTTAAAATCACTACTAGATAAGTATATCATGTTTTATGTATGTATGTATTGTATATTATTTAAATAGTATACCACAGACTGCTTGCAGTATTGTCTCTCCTTCCCCTTTAACCCATCTAAAGGTTTCCTTTAAAAGAGCGCTTTTAGCTATACGACCGCCTGTTGTGTCCCCCTTGTAAAATTTCTACATATAAATCTGTAGTTTTTATGATGTGCAATAACGAGTATTTTATCTATCTATATATCTACGCCCCTCCAGTTACTTCGTTGAGTAATACCGGAAAAGACTAAGAATGTAAGAGCGAGCAAGAGTGAGTTCGAAAATTTTTGCACCCTCTCGGATAGGTTCGGTTTTCTTTTGAACATTCATATAGAAAAAGGAAAACTTATTTTGTCAACTTATGCAAAATATTAAGCTAATCTTACAGCATCTAAGTATAACAAAACGTTTGGGTTTTGGAATTAAGCCGTATTTTTTTCTAATACAAAGATCATAAAATTTTATAATTATACTGTTTATTTTTGAAGCCGCCGCGTCCACCCCACCGATTTGGAACTCATGATCTAACATCTCTGCTATACATTCATTGAAAGGCTTCCTCTTTTGGGTTTTATTACGTTTGGCATATTGTATGAGTTGGAGTTGCAGGAGAACCAAGATAACCGACCTAGCTCGAAGAATTGCTAAACTTAAGTGGCAATGGGCAGGGCAAATTGCTCGCAGAATAGATGGCCGTTGGGGCTGAAAGGTTCTGGAGTGGCGACCGCGTACCGGAAGACGTAGCGTTGGGAGGCCTCCTACAAGGTGGATCGATGACCTTGTCAAAGCCGCAGGAATCCGCTGGATGCGGGAAGCACACAACCGGTCGAAGTGGCGGTGCTTGGGGGAGGCCTATGTCCAGCAGTAGACGTCTTTCGGCTGAAATGATGATGATGATGAGTTGGAGAATAGCCAGCGTGACGTGGTGGAAACATTAACCTCTCAAGAAGGTTGGTAGTTTTAACTGCTGGATTCGCTGATAATTATGAAACAAATTGATACCCTACGTCAATTACCCACCATTTAATACAACAGTCTAAGAATAACAGTTGTTATTTGAATATACGAATAATTTTAAGTCGGTATTCAATTTGCTTAACGACAAATTTCCCTGGCTTTACTTAAGTGTCATCACTTGTAGGAGTCGCTAATACGTCTAAATTACACTTTCATTAGATACGGGCTGTCATGATGATAACACAAGCTTTTAAATATTGAGTAGGTATTAGGAAAATTGGAAACAGCCAGTCACTTGCAAAAATACGAACCCAATACTGCCTTTCAAACATACCAAACCCATTTACAATATTAGGTGCAAAATTGAAAACTATAAAAGTCGAGCGTATCGATATCGCAACCAATTACGCGAGTCTCATCAATCAATACGCTCATAAAACGCTCGTAAAACGCCTGACAATTGCCTTTTATTCTAAACATTATGTTCAAGGCCATGCTTTACTGGTTGAGTTATTAATAAAAGAATAAACGTATTAATTTCTTACTGAATAAGCAAAACTAGCCTATAATGTTTCCACTGCTGGTACTCAGGACTCCGTTCTGGAAGAGGGAGTGGGTCGTTTTCCATCACGCAGGCCCAGTGCGGGTTGGTAGATGTCTCATGTCTTCGAATTTTTGGTTCTAGGACATGCTGGTATCCTCACGATGTTTTCCTTTAACGTTTTGAGAGCAGTGGTGATTAGTTTTTTACATAAAATAAAGCGCCTTTTTGGGTTCGAACCCACGATCTACAACTTGTCGCGCTAGTCGCGGCCATTACCACTGGTCCAACATTGCTCTACTTGCTGCTAGACTTGGTAGATTCAAGTAAAATGTGGGATATCAACGCCGGCTGTCGCTGAAAACCAGCGCTGGGCTCTGTCTTGCATATGGTCGCAGCATAATGCTGAGCGATAGCCGTTTTGCGTGGATGTGACACATTTTTCTCCCATAGTTTTTATTTTTTTTGTGTTTATGTTCTTTGTTGCGTCATGTTTACTGCAAATAAACGTTTTTTCTTTCTTTCTTTTTATATTGATTGTGGTCGTGCACTTTGAGAAAAAATGGAAGCAATTTTTTTTTTCTTTCGCCTTGTTGATGTATAAAATAGGAAGATAAAGCACCGCTCTAATGTCACGTAAACATTATTGGACTGGAAACAATTACATGTAAACACACTTACACAACTATATTTCCCGATGTCCTTCGTCAAACGAGATATAACGAAAAAGAGATAGAACGCGGGCTGTAGCGGGAACGAGATAGCAATAATTGTCACTGTTACGTACATGTTAAGGTACGCGTCCATTGGCCCGCGCCGGACGCACCGCACGCACGGCACGCAACGGATTTTAGTTTGCTTTGTATGATTTTACATAGCGCTGCGTCCATTATCCGCGCCGCCCGCATCGAAAGCCGGCATTTAATACACAAAAAATGCGTTGCGTGCCGGTGACGTCACAGAAATCAGTTAGCCACTGACATCGCCCACTGCCGCACGTGTTGTTTTGTTTTACCTGAGCTTACGACAAAAAAATAAAATGGATGATTATTGATAATATTGGTAGAAAGGTAGAATTATACAATTTAAAACATCCATATTATTTTAATGTGCAAAGAAGAGACAATATTTGAGAAAAAGACTTCAGATACTTCTTGACATTGAAAAATAAAATGGTTAAAATGATTTTCCAATTTTGTAATATTTATTCTTATTCAGCATGGTATTATGATTGTAATTTATGTGTAAATTTTGCATGCCCAAGTGCCGGCAGAGCATGGAGAACTTTCAAAACATATTTGTCATCTATACCCCTACCCGTGTTGGCCCAAAATAAATGATTTGATTTGAATTGAATTGAATTGATGTATAAAAAAATAAGAGATAATATTTTTATAATTATTGATAATTTATTTACTTAAATCTTTCTTCTTCATGAAGTAAACCGGGAACAAATAATGAATGATAATCTCCAAAAATTGGTCGCTTCAAATTGATATTATGAACACACATTCTACGTTTAGTTTTATGTTTTTTTTCATCTTCCAACAAGCAACTAATAATAATAATACGTCAACTCACGACAATAAAACACTTGTAACTAAACAAAAAATCCGGGTACAGTGGACGCATGACATCGGCAAATCCGTTCAATCCGTTGCGGGCCGTGCGTGCGGTGCGTCCAGCGCGGGCCAATGGACGCGTACCTTTAGAAAGCAATATTATTACTACCATTCATACTATTATGGTTAGATCCTAAACCATGTCTTTTGAATATGAAACAAACTGCCAAAGAGCAAAGGAGGTCGCTTAGGATGCGACTTCGGAAATTATTAAAGTTTGTATAGTGCAAGTTGGGGTGCGACGCGACCAGTGTGCTAAGGCGATATCTAATTATGCTTAAAGACGATAGCAACTATATCTGTTTTGAATTAATGCCTACATAGTTTTTGAAAAATAATATAACAATCGTTCACCAGCCGTTTTAATGTCAAAAAACTTTGGTAGTTCGTTCTTTTAATTATTTTTCAACAGTTTGTGTATATCTAGACTAAGCAAAATTACCCCAGGCAGGCACTCAGTACGGGTCAGGGTTTAATAAAAGCATGATAGCAAAACTTATAACAACGCTGCGACTATGCTAACATAATTAATTTATCTAACCCGATAACATAGTTTAGTTATAACAATCTTCAAAGTCTAGGCTTACAAAATACTAAAATAATATTTGATAAATGTAGCGTTCATGCTTTTAGAACTAAAGTCAGCTTGTTCAAATTGTCATAATTCATTCAACTTCGTATCAATTTCAAGCATTTGTAGCAGCTGAAATAACTCAATTGGAACTAGAATCGACTTTTAAAATAAAGTTTGAAGCTTTTATGCTACGTTTTATTGTGACGTATAAACACAGACTTATGCTTATACAGAAGTCTGGTTCCATACACCGAGAAAAAGCCACGCAAACATATACACGCTTCACGTACAGCCTTTTGTAACTACTTATCTATGTTTGGTCACGTAAGCACATGAGTAAAGAAATGGAACAGAGGCAAAGCATCTAAACAGCGTATAAAATTTACGCCTATTTTTGTAAGGTTGAAAGCTAAATAAACAGAACGTTAATTAGCTTACGGGTTTCAATTTATAAACATAATTATCACTTATAGGTCGGTAGGTATTACCTACGTATTTCAAATCAAAAACACCAATCATCTGGCATGAATTGTAAAAGAAAATTTCTCCAATAGTCGTTATTTTTATTCTTAAACGTACCGTTTACGAGATAGGTACAGTTCGCGTCACGTAAAATGTCCGCTGGCCAGCGAACAATTGTAACATTGTATAGATCGTGTCACGTAATAAGAGCGCTGGCCAATCGCACAACTATATAATTATCCTTAAAACGGAGCTTACTATTTTTCATTTTAAGGATTACAATAAAACTTAACAATGTGAAACTACTGTTTGTAAAAATAATGACGTATAGTTTTGTGGAGCACAACGTAACATGCTTATTTTGTGCATGTTCATTCTAAAATAAAAGAAATCACCAAACAACCGATGGAGGGCGCCACTGCGCGCTCGGTACCCTCTTAAACTATTGTTTATTCACAAAGTACAGTAAACCATATATACACTTTTTTATATTAAAACACTATTATTCTTCTTTCTTGTACCGTGTGGTGCCGGACATAAAGAATAACACCACCCCATTTCCTACCGTGGATGTCGTAAAAGGCTACTAAGGGACTTACTAGAGAATGGGCAGCAGCGTTCTCTATGCATTTTTAACACCATACTTCGATCGCCAACCCGCCAGCCAAGCGAGGCGATTATGGCATATTCCCCCCCTTTTGGGGGTGGCCTATGTCCAGCAGTGGACGTTTTTCGGCTAAAATTATGATGATGATGACTATTATTCTTTACTCATATGCTATTATTATATTAAAACGTGGCACGTAAACAAACAGATCGCGCGACGCGTACGCGCAACCCTGAGCGATTCAACTGGCCGTGCCGGTATAAACCGGTTTTTCTTCGCATGCGACTAAGCCGCCAGTTGTACGCACACACGCGACGCATGCTTGTAGTAAGTGTACCTATCATAGCGCGGTTATACGAAGCTTTGCCTCCGTCCGTACTCTGTGACGTAAGGTCATTTAGACCGGCCGGACGCTTTGAAGTCTTTGACTATGCTAGACAAAAACAAATCAAAGGGAATGGAGGACGTTTTTTATTTTTTTATAAAGTGCATAGATTTTTATGAGCATTTTATGTTGAAATGGACCGTTATATGCGATTGATCGACTCCGGATTAATGTTTACGTTAGTATTTTTATTTTTGTTTTAGGGTTACTTTGGACCCGCATTTTTGAACTTTTACGTAGGTAAAAGTTTTTATTTTAGTTGGCTGTATAAATAAAAGTTGATGAAAACAGACGGTGTGACATTGTTAGAAATAGGATAGATTATTTTAGTTTCAGTCTCATTTCATATCGATACCTGAACCCATTTTGTAATTTCTGAATCAGAATAAAATAATTGCACACAGATATTGTATCCGTAGACTTACATACCTACTTATGAATCACAAGGCCAACAAATATTATATTTCATAAACTTTTCTGGGGCTGTCCGGTCCCTCCTGATTACGATGAAATGACAGCGTCAAATAATAAGCACACATCCGAACCTTGCAAAGCGAACACCACCGAAGTTAGGCGAGTACCGCGAAAGGGTTTCTACCATTCATCATCGTAAACAAACTGAAGTCAACTTCTGTACAACAATGTGCCAGTTTCCACAATCTGCTTTCGAAAAATGTTTCACATTCGCCTTTGACCTACTTTGCACATGCGCAGCATATCTAAATTTTACATAAAGCCTCGAAAAATTTCCGTGTGACGCGGCGCATTGCGGCACAACCAGCAAATATTGTGACAACACCGCCCCGTTGAGCATTCGGAATTGAGCGCGCACACAAGTTTCCATCGCTCGAAAGTGCAAACTTGAACAATTTCGAACTTATCTACTACATGGAAATTCCTAAATAAACTTTGAGATTTTCAAGTCATTTCGCTACATATTTCACTCGGTATCGTCTGTGAAATTGAAGCTTTCAGAGTATTTTAAGAGTAAACTATTTCCTAAGGCATGAAAGGTAGGTAACATTAAAGTAAATTGTATTTCACGTATGTGAATACCCAGGGTAGTATTTCAGTGTAAAAAATGACAGGCAATGGACCTTTCCCGGTCAGTTTACTAGTTCACCGTACATTTTTCTGTCCGCAGACAGATTGCCTCGAATGGAAAGCTTTGATAATTTATAGTGACGTGCACTACCACGCTTTCCGTGTGTTTTCTATCACTGGTTTTTTTCTGTGGAACCTTCAGGAAATATGGTCTGCATTTTGGGTACGCTTTACCGTGAGAATATTTAATTTTTAGCCCGCGAAATTAAAATTTTCTTACGTTTTTTTACAATTTGCAGGATATGCGACCATAACAATTTTTTTTTTTTTTAAACGTGGAAGCGTTTACAAACATTTAAACTCACATACACAAACAGCCAGACCCGGAACAACTACTTGTAGATCATACAAATATTTGTTCCGTGCGGGAATCGAACCCGCGACACGCAGCGCAGCAGTCAATCGCTTAACCACTGCGCCAACCGTGCCGTCATATGTATTTACAGAATCATAATCATAAAAATCATCAAATCAATGTCTGTCTAAGACCAAGTAACCCTAATGAATGATTATTTCATGAAATCATTACATTAGAGGGCAATCCTAATTTAAGGAGTTGTATTTGCTGATTCTAATGATTAGAATTCTGTAAATATGTACTTGATACGGTCGCGAGTCATATTTTGATCATAATTATTTACAACCTGCTACTATTGCAGATTGCAAAAATTTAAGAATGTTTTAATTTCGCGAGCTATCTTAGCGCTTCCTATTCGCCTACTGTTCGCTTTTCTCTTTCCTTTAAGGGGGTAAACGAGTATTATTTACCCGCTTCTAACTTCATAATTTTCCTTAAACAATATACGTCTGAGAGACTTCATAGATAATTCAGCAAACAAGAGTATAGTAAAGTCTGTGGGTGACCCGCAATAAGTCTGAGAACTAACTTTACACTCTGTATTTAGTGCTACTATACTTGTACTCGTATACTAAGACCTACTCGGCGTCCCCAGTCAGGCACACTCGTAAAGTAGCTCAATCTACTGTAAAAAGAGTTATGTCCGCAATTTCCTCTACTCACTCACTATTCACTAAGCACCTTGGAGGAAAACTTTGGTAGCTACTACGTAGTACATAAATTAAGTAGTGCTATGGTATACTCGAATTTATACTTATACTACTTTTATTATTTCGGTGCAACGCTGAAAATAAATCTTCAATAAAATAGAGATTAGCTGGCATTTATTCAACACTTGGTTAACATGTTGTCGGGTAGCTTTGAAATGGAGATAATGATGTAGTATTTCAAGCTTTTTGAACAAAAATTTCACAGATATTTGGTTACTTGTTCCTTCAAGCTAAATGACCACTTTATCTCTTATCTACAAAGAATAGATATATATATTTTTGATGTGTAACACCTAATGCCACCGCGAGTTGGCGTGGCGACGCACACTAGATCGAAAATCGTGTTTGGAAGACTTAGAGCTTCGAAGCTTTAATTGTCGTTTATTGAGCTTAATATTGTTTTTTTAATTTTTAATTTTGGTATTAAATTAACATTTGCATGTTTTAAATGAAGATTTTTTTATGTTTTTATAATCTGAATATTTTGTTGTAGGGTATGTCATATTAATTTCCTTTAATAAACCATCCTCATGCATATTTTCTATACAAAATAATTTCGATGTTTCTCATCTGCCAGGCGTCCTGCGACGACGCGACGGCTGAATTTTTTTACCCGACTACGGCAAAGCCAAAGGAGGGATATGATTTTAACAGGCTATGTATGTTCATCTGTTGGATCATAACTCCTAAATTACTCGTCGTATTTTGACAAACGAGGTGTCATTGGAAGCGTTATCTGCAGGTTATAGGTCACCCGTCACGTCACGTTACACGTAATAACTATAAATAAATATCGTAGATCCTACAGATTACGTGTTAAACGAAAACTGATGTTATTTTGTTACGATGTCTTGTGTATACCTTTTTAGTTGGCGTTTTTGTTGTAGTTGGGTTTTAGTTTTTAACTTTCTTTTTTAATACAAAACGTGACATTTATTTGTCTTATTTCTCTTTAGTTTTTTCTGTTTCTACGGTGATCATTCTATGGGTAAATTGTGTTTAACCTTTTGACCGCCACGGTCGGGTATAGCCGACAAATGAAAACCTGTCCAACAAGCCACCATCGGCTAAGAAAAGAAGAACAGAGTCAAATTACATTAAATAGTGATTTTACGAGAAACAGGGGATGAAAAGCAATGACTTGGTTATCGATATTGGATCACAATTTTTTTTTTTGTAGGTATTTGCGCTGGATCATGCCACAGATTCGTTTACGCTCTGGCGGTCAAAAGGTTAATGAGCACCACTACAGTTTCAGCAATATCAGTTTCATAAAATGATATAAATCCTACAAAAAATATTTCATTTGCGTATCTTTGTTTGACGGCACTGGCAATTAACCCACCTTTGGTATAGTAGTAACATCTGTTCCTAATAATTGCTTAAATTTTTAGGTCATCCACCTAGGATGTAGTCAACGTTTTATTGAATTACCTGGCCACCCAGAGACCAAGTTGGAAAGTAACCTCATGAGTACGCACACACACATACTGCTTAGCGATAGA
Source organism: Dryobota labecula (assembly GCA_947523025.1). Taxonomy (NCBI): domain Eukaryota; kingdom Metazoa; phylum Arthropoda; class Insecta; order Lepidoptera; family Noctuidae; genus Dryobota; species Dryobota labecula. The sequence continues at coordinate 25,224,693 of OX383287.1, read as the reverse complement.
CCTAGTTATGGTAGGTTTCCCCAGATATGGTACGCTTTCACAAGTATCTCTACTACAACATAATCTTATTGGAAACTTAAGCTTCTTTCATAAATATATATTTCAAAGAACTCTTGAGAACAAAATAAAATCTATAATAATATTACAAACAGAGAGAGTGAATTTTGTCAGTTTGTGTATATGTGGAAAATAATTTCCGGAACCACAGCTTGTATTTGAAAAATTCTTTCACCTTTTGAAAGGTACATTTTTACTGTCGTCATAGGTTATACATACATTATGTAAATATATATTATAATAAGAAGTACATGAAAATACAGTCTTAAATTCATGCAAGCCTTGTACATTTTGTTATATTATTACTGGTCAGAAATTGTACACAACGTGTCGTGAACAGAATACCGTCTTCACATGTTATTTGCACCTGTGCGAAGCCGGGGAGGGTCGCTAGTTAGACGATAATTGGGTTTACTAAAGATGATCTTAATAAAAGACAAATGCTTTATTTCTCACGTCTTAAAGATCAAAAGAATGTTTTAAATAAAATTGCTATTTAACAAAATCTTTAAAAAATTTAAATCAATTCAACAGGGCCGAACTCCAATCCGCTTATTTGCCCCAACCTTAATTGTCTTTTGAGGATTTCAAATCATGAAACCAAACTTAATGCACAGAGGTCCTAATTTCGGGCACGGGGGTACAGAAACAAACAAACAGTCCAGTAAATTTAATTCCTTTTCATTATTAGTGTTTATTCAGGCTTCAGTGCCTCCGTCAGAGCGGTTATAAAGGCTTGGTTGGCTAAATAAAAGTGAACTCAAATTAGGTAACTTAGTTGAACCAAGTTAGTTTGGCAATGTGCCGGGAATTAATAGGTTTATTTTATTGATTATAATTAAATTTAATTGTGAGGAAAGTATGATTTTGGTGCATATGTTTGCGACGTTTTATCGGTATGATCTGTTTAATTTTGAGATGAAAAGTAGCTCTTACTATTTTTAGCTGCCTACATTATTTTTATCTAAAATTGATTTGGATGTCTGTGATCGGTGTTTGGAGTATTTATTGACGCCGTAAAATGAACTAGTAGCTCATGTTTCATTTGTTTTGATATATCGTTTGTCACAATACTTTGTGGCCATTATTTAGTATGTTCGTTTTGTAGTTTATCAGTAAATAAACTACGAGTCGTACCTACTAAATATGACTGCGAATTTTACCTTCAAAATGCTGGGCAGAGGTTTTCAGGGACAACTTTGTGTATTATGTTTTGAAAAGAATAATGCCCGTTTTCACTAAGACTAGGCGACATCTAAATAAAAGCGCGTTGTTGGATTTTCAACTTACGGGGCTTATTCGAACGTTGAAAATTTAAAAGCGCGCTTTTATTTATGCATCATTTTAGGTATCGCTTGGTGTTAGTGAAAACGGTTGTAATTTTAATTTGGCTTGTTATTTGAACACTTTTGCAACCGAACATGCCATGTCAATCAGTTATTTCAAACGAATATATACAGATTCACTTAAATACAGATATATTTTGATTTATAAAACTCAATATTCCATTGACGCTTGATGTTTTGAAATTTAACTGACATATCAATTAATATGTACACTCAAATCAACCGACAAAATTGTTCACTAAACCTAAGGGTAAACCGAATGCAACTTATTTATTATTTAGTTATTTACATTTATTTGTTTACATTTAACCTGTCTAATTTAGGATACGTCAAATATTTGTTTAATGTATTTAAGCTATGATTAGTCTATTGAATGGACATATTCACAGATCCGAAAGTCCAAAATAGATGTTGATATTTTAATACTATAACCAAATAGTGTCTAAGTATAATGTTCTTACTGCTGAGACTCGGTTTCAAACTCAAACTCAAAGCATTTATTTCAAATAAACCAATTACATGCACTTTTGAATTGTCAAGGGGTCGGTCAGTCAGAAAGATGTAGCTAGTTGCCCATTCCAAAGCGTAGGAGGTTCCTATGGAGAAGAACGGGCAAGAAACTCCATGGACACTCTCTCCTCTTCCTTCCTGTGAGAGGACGAGGGCCGTAATGCACCACGCGGGCCAAGTGTGTATTGGTGATGTCACCATGTCTTCCTATTTTTAATTCTACGACATGCCCGTTTCCTCACAATTTTTTCGTTTGCCGTTTACTTTTGTTATTAAATAATCTCTTTTTTATTTTTTGAAGAATATAATATTAACATAATATAAAAGTTAACAGACTTATAAAATAAATAAATGATATTATGTAGATTTATATAAAAAAGGGGGAAAAGAATCATAAGGCATCAAAAAATTCGTCCGCATCGCTGTCAACAGGAAAAGTGCCCAAAAAGCTGGCAGCATTACCACGTAGTATGACGATGCTGATTCTTTGGCCAAAAATAGGCCAGCCCTCTGGTCACGTGAAGAGTCGACCAACGGTTTGGCGATGTCTCAAAAAACTAAGTGGGCACTCGGGGTTTCAACCCTAAATCACTTCTTTTTTTTTTTTTAATTAATTTAACATCATTAATTTTGACAACACTTTTGACATTTTCCCATTTTAACAAAGCATATTTTGCTATTGAAAGTAAAATCCAAAAATAGCCAAAACCATTTTATTACAAATTAACATTTGCTTTTCTCAATATAACCTCTTGATAATTTTGCATCATCTTAGTAGACATCAAAATATACATTTTAGGACGAGCCCTTTAATTACACTCGTTCCGTAATGCGAGCCACGTGCACATAGGATAGCAAGAGACCTTCTCCTTATTAATAATATGACATTATTTTATCAACAAGATACTGAGACACTGACTTTGTTGAGTACCTCGTTGGTACAGTAAAGGCATGAAATGACTGCTGAGAATAGGTCTTAAACCCGTTGCCAAGTACGGGAATATTGTTATGACGATTTTCCATTAGGAATTTGTCGTTTTCTGTGTCTGCATAGTGCCATTGATGGCAATAAACTCAATTTCTATTACATGGATCTTAAATATCTTGGGTAGAAAATGCCCAAGTCAATCTCTGTGCAGTTTTCAGTTGATCATAAATTATTTTATTATTATCATAGGCCTGTATTTTCCCACTCCAATCTCTCAGTCGCCCAGCGCGCAATAGAGCGGGCATGCTCGGAGTATCTTTGGTCTCTTTGAAGTGGCAGTGGGCTGGCCATGTTTGTCGAAGGACCGATGGCCTAGACAACGTATTGGCAAGCGTAGTGTGGGACGCTCCCCAACTAGATAGACCGACGACCTTAAGAAGGTGACTGGGTCAGACTGGATGCGGAAGGCAGAGGACAGGGTGTTTTGGTGCAGCCTAGGAGAGTCCTATGTCCAGCAGTGGACTGCAATAGGCTGAGTTGTTTGATTGATTGATTTTTCCACTTCTGGGTAAAACTCTCTCTTGCTCTTAGCTCACTTTTCTTTATCTAGGGCATCTAGGGAACAGTCTTTATCAATGAAGTCCAGCTCATCCCACCATATCCACCTAGGTCTGCCGTAAGCGACCAGGAAGGGAATAACACTGAGTAAGTATAACGCATCAAAGACCTGACGTCGCAAATCCTGCATCGCGCAATCAGAGTTTACCGCGCGACTAGCATATATACAACATCCCGACATCAGCCGTTGGGCAGTTGCCCACCATACTTAACACCCGTCTGGTCGGAGGATCCTCCCTTTTCCATAGAGTATGAGTGAACTGTACACCCTGTTCCTCATACCTCTATACGCATAAAGCAATAAAATAAACTTCTGTATACTAAATACTCTTCCAGCCCTCAGAGGATCATGATGTACCCAATGTTATGTTTACACTATGTCAACAAGTTACCATCATCAGCTCAAAACCCAAACAATGATTCGCGAAACTGATCATAATTATTATTTACCAACGTTACATGTTTAGGCTTGCGGTTACCAGTTTGTTAGTAAAATTAACGGTGGCGGAAGTTTCGGCTCATATTTAACGTTGTGGGCCACCCTGGCAAATAATAGGCAGGGAGCTTCCGATATTTAGTCTGCAACGATACTCGGAATATGTCCGTTTACCTACGTAATTTAGTTCGGAAATCATCGCTAATGAATTCGCGAAATGTAGTCGTGATGTGTATTGATTGTGCGTGTATCTCTGTGTTATTTCCTGGAAACACTGTTACAGTTACGCGTATAATTTTTTCTTATTTTGTGACGATTTGTGTTTATTTTTCATAAAAAATACTTCACTGTTTTGTGCCCAGGTATTTTTTTTATCAATTAATTATTTGACATAGGTAAACAATTTGCTTCGAATAATTTCTTCTTATATTAATCTTGGTGAGTATTTTAGTTTTGTTTGTTGAAATCATAGAAAAATGTTATCTTTATTAGCGATATCAGCTAAACATAAAATGATGTTCTATCGAAATCGGTTGGCTAGTATGTTTGTCGAAATTGTGTTATATTTTTGGAAGCGGTACCATATCAAAATTGTTATTCAAACGTTTCGTAGAAAATCATAGTACATAATATTGAAACCATAATAACCATAATGTTGATTTTATTTGTACATAATATTGAAATATTATTATGAATACTGTTGCGACCATTTTACTTTCTTTGTTTTTTAAGTTGTTTTTAAATAGTTGACGTTGATCTTTTCTTTTTGACAATAAATGAAAGTTTGTCAGCGACTTGGTGATTTTATCGGCTAAAAATACTGTCCACTAGATTTTTGATTATTTTAAATGCATACTCATGAAAGATCATGATCTTTCATGAGTATGCCTCTAAAATGAGACACAAGCGCCTATGTTTAGCGTTGTCTAGGATGGAGTATGGTGTCCGATACGGATCATAGAGCGACAGTGATCATTCGTAATTGACTCTGTAACAATAAACTGTATAGAAGTTAAAGGAGCAATTTCTCTCATTTACCCATAAACCAATTTTGCGCCCACGAATCTAAATCTGACACTATGTACGTCACAAAGAGTATGTCTGATAACGATCCTATGTACCTGGATTCGACATAAACAAGCTTAAAATTAAAATTGTTTGTCATGAAGTCATGGCACTCGAGACTCGTGACATGACACAAAATTAATAACGTAAACTAATTCTCATGACTACATACGCCTGCGTGTTTCCGGAATGAATAATTATTAACAATACCTACCTCGTGTCATTTTACAGGTTCTAAATTACTGCTCTTTTAGATTTAATTAAAATCTGACTTCCAAAGAACAAACTCGGTATTTTGAGGGTACAATAATGTGCCTACAGGTGTAGCTAGGGTTGCCAACTTTTTGTACAAAAAATAAAGTATATTATGGTCAAAATGTTAATGTATGTATATGTATAATGTTAAAATAAACAGTATTTCTGAAAAATATGCAGTATCTCAGAAAAATACTTAAACAGGAAGTATTTCTAGTATTTCTTTAAATATTTTAAAATTAAATGGATAGGTACATAATTCATTAGTGTTACTCGCGAAACTTATCTAATTATCACCAATTTTTAAGGCTTTGTAAGTCTCACCAAATAGACGAAAAGCAATTTTTTTATTATATGTATTGAAACTCTATGTTTGTCGTCCCTCCAATTAGCAATCATTAATGAAAATATTCGTTCTGTGAATACTAAGGTGGCAGAACTATGATACTGGTATCTAAATGGTTGCTGAAAACGATTATCTATTTACTGTGACCCGAAAATTAGAGTCATTAACAGTTTCAATCTTTAGAAGGTCATAGTGTCATAGTGGTTCAGCTAGCCTTTATTTCAATAAAAGCTTGCTGAACCACTGCGCTCATGCCCGTAGAACATCATGTATCCATGCATCCATCATGTTCATGCATGCTGTTATAATAGATGATATTTTTTATTTAGGTATGGCTCTGGATATCAGTGAAAACAGTATATTCATATAATTTATTTTTGTTGAACAGTAAACCGTATTTTAGAGTAATCTGGATTTTACAGTAAACAATATAATACTGTTTTTAACAGTATGGTTGGCAACCCTAGGTGTAGCATAGCTTGGGAAATGGACTGTGCTTGCCTGAATTGGTTAACTGAAATAATGTCGGGTTAAAAAATGTAAACAACAATGTGACTATATTAATGGCAGTTCATGTAGGTAGGTTGCATTACGGTTACTGTTACGTAATTGATATCAATGACTAATGGCAAAAGATGCGAAAACCAACACCTAGAACGAGATCTAAAAATGTATGGTAAAAAAATACTTTTTAAAAACAATCTTTTATTTAATTGCCCTAAAAAAAGAAAATAAACTTTAAATTATATCAAATCAATCAATTTAGTACATGCATTACACAATTTATCAAATGATATAAAAGCTTGTCGCGAGATTTGCATATTTTATAGGAAACATTTTCTTTCATAGAATTACTTATAATAAGTATGTCAAGCAAGACTAGTGAGTACACAAGTAAATCTAATGTTAATGACTTCAGAAAACCAGAAAACATCCGCCGCCACCTTGGAGGTCCCGCCATATTGGATTTATAGTATACATCTTAGATGGTCCCCCATATTTTGGATTTAATGTGACGTTGTATCCGTTTTCGTGTTCTCCTCAGCCACCCACACCCACCCCTACACCACACTGCGGTAGTGCAGAAAAAATAACTAGTTCGCCACCTTGGATGATCCGCCATATTGGAATTAGAATGACGTCACATAGATTTTTTTTTTTTTTTTTTGGGTGGGAAATTATCAAATAACTTCTCCCGCTCTGAGCGGAGAGGGAGGGCGTGTCAGACTTTTACTGACTAAAACCCACCCGTGTTCCTTCAGTTGCCTGTGTGCCAGGGCCACGGTATCCCTTTCGGACAAACCCGCAACCCTGGCAGGCACCGGTCCTAGCAGACCCCGTCAGTGCGTGCTGACATCTCTTTGAGGCGCGCGTGGAACACAACGCGCCATCGACCCGGGCCTGGTCCTTACCGGACGGCGAACTGTCCATAGCTCGCCGTCCGCAAGCCCGCGCCTACGGTGGCCGGGAATCGGCTACCGATTCCCGCCGCCCAGGGCGTCTCCTGCGGCGACTAGGGGCGTGAGGGCGCATAGACTGCCGCTCCCTCACGCGTTCCGCCTCCTCCTTCGCGAGCATTACTACTTCGCAGAAGGAGGTGACTGCTTCCCATGCACTCTCGCTCCGGATCATGGCCTGGACCAGGGCCGGACGCGAGAGATCGCCGCCGCCAATCGCCTCCGTGAGGACACGGCGGTGCTCTGCCCAAGCCGGGCAGACCTCCACCGTATGCTCCACCGTGTCCTCCGGGCGATCCACACAGTGGTAACACCCGGGCGTTTCCTCCCGCCTAATCCGAAACAGGAACCTCCCGAAACACCCGTGTCCAGTGAGGACCTGTGTCAGGCGAAAGGTGAGGACGCCGTGGCGCCTCTCTAGCCACTCCTCAAAGAGGGGACTTATCGCCACAATTGTGGCGTGCCCAGCGCTGGGTTGCGACAATCGCATAGCTAAGCATGCATTGTCATCCGAAATAATCGTGTATACCAAATTTCAGCTCAATCGGTTAAAGATAACTAATATAAAATACAGTTGCAAGATTCCACCTGGACAACCATATTTAAAGATGCACGTCGCTCTGGTCGCCCTATTACGGATAAAATGGATGCCATTTTTGAAAAAGTGGAGCAAGATCGGCATATCAGTAGTTACGACGTAGCTGAACTGGCAACCACCACTAGAACTGGGAATTGACCACAAAACAGTTTTAGCACATTTGAAAAAAACTGGGTACACAAAAAAGCTCGATATTTGGGTACCTCACGAGCTCACTGAAAGAAACCTAATGAACCGTGTACTCATTTGTGATTCTTTATTACGACCAACGTAATGAAACCGAACCATTTTTGAAGAAGCTGATAACTGGTGATGAAAAGTGGATCACGTACGATAAGAACGTGCGAAAAAGGTCGTGGTCAAAGGCCGGTCAGGCTTCACAGATTGTGGCGAAACCCGGGTTAACTCACAACAAGGTGATGCTGTATGTGTGGTGGGATTGGAAGGGCATTATTCATTATAAGCTGTTACCACCAGGCAGAACCATCGATTCTGAACTCTATGCGAACAACTGATGAGATTAAAGCAAGAAGTTGAGAGAAAGCGGCCGGAATTAATCAACAGAAGGGGTGTGGTTTTTCATCATGATAACGCTAGACCTCACACATCTTTAGCCACTCAGCAAAAATTAAGAAAGTTTGGCTGGGAGGTGTTAATGCATCCGCCGTATAGTCCTGACCTTGCACCTTCAGATTTCCACCTGTTTCGGTCTCTTCAGAATTCTTTAGGCAGTGTCAGGTAAACATCACGAGAGGACTGCCAAAACCACTTGTCGCGGTATTTTGATCAAAAGTCCCAAAATTTCTATAGCAATGGGATCATGTCCCTACCTACAAGATGGCAAAAAGTTATCGAACAAAATGGTACCTATGTACATACATTGCAAGTTAAATAAAAGCTTGTAACAATAAAAACTTGTAAAATATTGTTTAGCACGAGCTTTGGTTCGACTTATTCCTATTTCAAAGAAAGAAAGACAAAGCATTTATTGGGACTCGCACAGGAAGATCTCAAATTAAATTTGGACTTGTTGCTAAGTAATAATAGTCGTACAGGTTGACTTATCAGGTTAAGCTACGCTTGCTGCGGTTGGTCCGTGGATGGGTGACCATCTTTAGATACCAAGACCACTCCGTGCCTCGGAAAGAACGTTAATCTGTTGGTCTTGGCTGTCATTTGTAGATCTATGACAGTTGTTACGGGTCGTCAGAAGCCCGAAAGTCTGACAACCAGTTACCAAGGGGTATCGTGTTACCCAGTAGCTGAGTTATGGACGTCAGATAGGCAGTCGGTCTATGTAAAATACTGGTATTCAGCTGCATTTGGTTAGACTGGAAGCCAACCCTAAAATAATTGGGAAAAGGGTAGGCAGATTAATTGCATGTAAAATAGTTAAAGAATAAAAAAGAAATACATCATAACTAGTTAAGCTCTTTAAATTGAATGCAAGCTCTTGACGTTTGCAAGTACGGCAACATCACTTTATTTCACGAAAATTGTTTATTGCATAAACCTGTTTACTGTGCAAAGCTTTTGGCAGCGAGCCAATTCGCATGCAAAGTTGCTATCTTCAATTATTCTTTATAAGATCCTAGCTCGGGATTTAAGCGATGGCTACATGGGTTAAAAACAGATTATGGCGGCGTTTTATTTTAATCACCTGCATCCGTCATGGGGCTGAGTCTACCTGTCATACTGAAATTTCACTATGAAACACATTATCCGATTCGTAAAAAAAAAACATGGATGAAAACCAGCGCTGGGGCTCTGTCTGCATAGGGTCGCAGCATTATGCTGAGCGCTGGCCGTTTTGTGTGGATGTGACGCATATTTTCTCCCCCAACTTGTTCTTTTTTGTGTTTGTGTTTTTTCTTTGCGTCACGTTTACCGCAAATAATCGTATTTTCTTTCTTTATTAGATGCATCGCAATAAGCTGTCTACTTAAAGGAATTGGTTCTTTTTTTCCCCGAGTCGGATGAGTTTCATAGCGAAAGTTGTTTAGTATGACCGGTAGAATGACCCCCTTGACGGATGTAGAAGACTAAATCTCCACCCTGTATTTGATAACGGGTGTTAGGTGATACAAATATTTGAACAGTTTCAGACGTGGTCATGCAGAACCTAGAGCCAAATTTAAATCAGAGCAAAGTAGGTTACAGGGTGGGGACGTCAATACTAGAATAAAACTTAAGACGGTCCCAATATTCACAATAATACAATCAAATACATAATATCCAATTAGTCACTATAGCTAGTTGGCTAATTGGCATAACTCGAAATCGGCCCATCATTATAAGATAATTAGAATGTATAAAAAAAACTTTATTTTTATTTCGATGTTTGGATTTGGGTTTAAAATACCAACTCCTATACCCGAATTGCCATTTTAATTGATAAATTGTATCATCGTTCCCACATGGTAAATATGATAGAATTGAACTATGTGTGACAAAGTGTATGAATATTTTAAATATTATTTTAAATAAATAAAACATTATAATTACCACTTGTTAACAGAAAACCGTTAAATAAGCCGGAAACATCGCACTCATACCAAGACATTAAATACTAATATTTTAAGTGGATATAACGCCTACGAGGTGTTGACAACATTACGAACTCCAATAAAAGTTTCTATAATTGAGAGAAAGAGGGGGAAAACTTTGAATATTATTTTTTATCACCGACCCAACCTTGGCTCGAAGCAATTTTTGAAGACAACGGTGCCGTGGCCCCGTTTTATACTTCTTCAATAAAAGAGATAGCATGAAGAATTATTTGTTTGCAAACTTTTTTATCAGTGTGGTTGTAATTTATATGCAATTTCAGTGCAAAATCGGTTCATTGGCTCTTTTAATAATTTTATCAATTGAAAAACTAATTTTTTTGAGGAGCTTTTGGCTGAGTAATAATAATAGCCGCACGGGTCGATCCGTCAGGTTAAGCTACGCTTGCCGGGGTTGGTCCGTGGATGGGTGACCATCTTTTCATACCGAGACTCCTCCGTGCCTCGGAAAGCACGTTAAGCCGTTGGTCCCGGCTGTTATTCGTGAATCTTTGACAGTCGTTACGGGTCGTCATAAGCCCAAAAAGTCTGACAGCCAGTCTTACCAAGGGGTATCATGTTACCCAGTTACTGGGTTGTGGAGGTCAGATCAGCAGTCACTCCATGTAAAATACTGGTATTCAGCTGCATCCGGTTAGACTGGAAGCCGACCCAATATAGGTCGGAAAAGGCTAGGCAGATCAATGTAAAAACAATTTTTTTCTAAGAGTGTTATATTTTTAAGGGATAGATTTCACTGAGCAGTGGTGGCCCTGTGGTAAATAGCCCTGAAGTCCGAGTTGTAGGTCGTGGGTTCGAACCCAGGCAGGCGCTTTACTTTGTGTAAATAATTTCATCACCAGTGCTCCCAAAACGGTGAAGAAACTGACATGTCAAAGAACCGAAAATTCGAATACATATGACATCTACCAACCCGCACTGAGCTCGCCTAGTGGATTATGGCCCACTCACTCTCACCGAGAGGAGACCTTTGTGCCAGCAGTGGGAACATTAAGGTTGATTATGATGAAGGGATAGACAGTGTAAGTCATAATTATTCCAGTAGAAATAATAGAGAAGTATAGATAATCCAGTTTTTTATATTACAAACCAGACAAAAAGCTTTTATTTTTGTTTTATCCTAACTAATATTATAAATGCGAAAGTAAGTTTGTTTGTTTGTTACCTTTTCACGCGTAAACCACTGAACCGATCATCCTGAAATTTTGCATATACGTTGTCAGGTGTACATAAACGGACATAACCTACATTTCATCCCGAACAAAAGTACTGTTCCCGAGGAAAAAAACAATAACGTCATAGGACAATAGATGGCGCCACGTGTCTTTGGAATCATGATTGAATTATATTATTATATAAGCTTTAGTAGTATGTTAAGAGTTTTTAATTTAAAATTTAAGCGCGAGCGAAGCCGCGTGTAAAAGCTAGTTTCTAATATTTTTGTTATTTCGAATCCTGGAATTACGGTTTTATGTTGACTTTCGTTTAAAAAAAAAACACTTGTTCTGCGCGTAATTATTTTGTAAAAAAAATAGAAATGGGCTAAAATATGTATTGGCTTGTACAATGTACCATAACCAGTGCCCTTAATACAAGTTATTATTGTAACTTAGTAAGGGTGCTGATTGTTACTCCTACCTATCTTGTAAACTAGCATAAGTCAATGTTAACATTGTTATTTGATTAAATAAATTGTTATTATTCATATTTTAAGATTCTGAAAAGATTAATAATAATCAAAGTGATACAAACTATGTAGGTATGTATATGTAGCTACCTACAGTCCCAATGAATTATAATACATAGCCATTTATCAAATGTAATGTAAAGACATTCGAAAAGGGGACGATTAAGTGGAAGTTCCTCATTTTCTCAGCAACCCTTCATTCGTTTTGACAAATGAGGTGTTATTCGATCCGTCTTTGCCTTAACCTACTTGCTGTAAAATATAGCATTTAATATTTTCAGTGAATGGTTTTCCAGAAGGTTATATATTTCCTATATTTGGTTAATAATTTTCAATATTACTTTGTGTTCATTATAATTATGATCTTTAGAGAACGGAGTAGGTAGAGTTTAATTACCTAAACTTCGAGGAAAATACATAGAGTGGATAATACCTCCTCTGAAATCCCGGAATAATTACAATGACGTTTAAATCCCGGGATTTAAAAATTACGAATTATATATTGGATTTTATTTATAGTTTCAAATTATTGATAATTATTGATTTGTCATATATTATAACACTTTTAAGGGTTCCGTACTAAAACTATTAAATTAAATAGTTTTGATTTACGTATTATAAGAAAAAAAAATCTTAAAACGTCGGCTGGTTATTATACTCGTATTGCGATAAAAAGGGTAAGGGTAAGGGTATCCACTCTATGTTACTTCCTTCCTCGAAGTTTAGGTAAATGAACTCTACCGATTCCGATCTCTGATGATTTCTTAAAATACTAAAAGCTTTGCAAACTGATATGTCATATCTATAAAAATCTCACAGTTTTCTTTTCCTGTCGATGGCACTTTCTTTTTACATTGTTTGAGCCCAATAGGTGGCCATGTTAAATGCGGTATCAGTGGTTCATTAGGTCTTCTTGAGTGCAAGTGAACGGGTACTTAGGACACTCCAGCAAGTGGGACATAGTCTGAACAGAAACACCGCACTCATACTGGGTGTTACATGGGTCGGTAATCCCCTACTTTGACAGATTGTGTTTGCAGCGGCCTACCTGGGCACGCAATCGATTGAGAGCTTTCCAGAGGCCACTGCAGATCACGCCCGGGCGGGAAATGTTCCTGGGGTTTGTCGAAGCCGGGTGGTGGTGGATGCTTGTCTTCCCACAACTTGCTTCTCTTATTGGATCGTTTGTCTTGGATAGCATGCGGAGACCGTAAGAAGCCCTGAAGCTTTAAGCCTACCTGTGGTCGTTATGTCACCTCAATCTCACCGTGAAAACGACGGTGAAGTGAGGTGTCTTTTAACTTTACTTAAGGTTTCACAGAAGAAGATTTTTACAGAATCATTCGGCTGATTTGGACAGTGCTAAATTATTTTATTTCTAATGTTTTTTCGAAGTTCTGTGTTCTTATAATTAAACGAAAAAGCTATTCTCTAACTACCTTCCTTCCTTCCTTCCTTCCTTCTTCCTTACGAAGGAACTACCGGAGTTTATCTTGCTCCTTTTCCATATGGTAATAGGTAATACAAACGTGATGTAATTCAGAATGAAAATTCGGTACAGTACGAGTCTTGACATGAAATAGACGCACGTCTCAGAATACCGAGAAAAAATAGAGGTACGCCCTGGAATTGATAATGATGTGCCACAAAACGATATTGGAAGCCTAGAAATTATGAACATTCTTATCAGTATGTAACTCCTTGACAACAATGAATTAGTGTGAAGACTTGTAAGAGTAAAACCTTTTAAATTATTTTAGTGAATTATGAGTGAATTAAAACTGCAGCGGAAGTGCTGACTATAATAAAGAATACGGGAATCTCTTCCGCTGAACATAAAGTGAATATGAGAGACGTTATTAATCGATTTCTTAAGTTATAGTTACCTAGCAGGTTAAGTATATTTAAATTACTTATTAGCTAATAGGCCAGAGGCCCTAGTGTGAGTTTCTTTTAACCGTTTCGACTTTACGCATCCGATTGGCCACCGATTGGCCCTTCACCAATCGGAGTGCTGAACGCGGTCGATGCGTAAAATCGAGATGGTTAAAATAAACTCACACTAGTGCCTCAAATTTTAATGTGAATCAAGAGTCGGTATTACGTTACAAAGAAAAAGAAAATTGGATATGCAGCTTCATTTTTACAAAAATATTGCAACCGACATTCAGAAATCCGTAAAATGTAAAACCGATAACACATCTGCCTACCCCGAGGAAAGCAGGTAGTGATATCGACACATTCACTACACGTAAAGTGCCCTAGAAAGAAAACCGGATGATCCGAGACAGTGTTCCGGCTTTAAAGGGTCGTGAGATTTTCCTTCGTACACTTCAGATCAAATCCGGTCGTGGAAAAAATCGAGAAAAGCCGACCGAAAAAGATTTCGAGCTATCGGGATGAGACTTGCCGAATCTAGTCTGGCTTAGAGTAGGTAGTAGATTTGTGTGTGGTACTTTATGTACGTTGTCCTTTCTATAATCTAATATATATATACAATCATATTATAAATTAAAGTCGCATTTCATGTCTTTCTGTGTTTACGCAACGGATTTTATTGCGGTTATCAGATCATTTAGATAATTTATCTCGGAAGGTTTATGTGTCCGACACAGATTTCTTAGTATAATATTATACAAAGAAATCTCGATATTTTTTCAAGTCGTAGTCGTGCGAAGAAGGGGCGGGTGACGTATAAAAAAACTCAAGATTTTTGTATCTAATAGTAGACCTTGTTGTGAAGGAGTTCCTTCGAGAAAGTAAATACTCCCAGCAGGTTTGTCCCGGTTTGAAAGGTAAAGGTACAATCTTTATAATAAAACCAGCCAAGTGCGTGTCTGACCACTCACAATGAAGGGTTCCGTAGTTGGGATGAATTATACCATGAACAAACTTAACATTGTAGTTAAAAAACATGTTCTCCCATACATTCCAACTGCAAATGTAAATTGGTTATTACTCGTCAACTTATAAAGCCTACTTAACTGTGATGGTTTTCCTTTTAACGTCGTTATATATACAACTGCCGTGATTTTATTCATTTATCGAAAAATAACCATTTAGCTAACACTTGACTCTAACAAAAATTTGCACTTTAAAGCTTAATATTACATAATCTGATCCAGCTTGTCCCTTGCTGTCCTCCCCCAGGGACGCCCTAAGCCGAGGTACGCCCACAGGGGGTGCCAAGTTTTTGCCCTGGCTGGAGGCCTTAATTTATTGAGGCACCCACAGAAACGACAATAGAAAGCAAACGGATCGAAAAATGGTTTTCACAGACTCGCAATATTTTTGAACGACCTATCCAATAATACCGTACACCATGGGATAGTCGAGAAAAGTGCAAAGGAGGTAACCATTTTTTTTTTTTTTCTAGATTTTATTTGACCACTTGTCGGCGTGATTAATATGTAATATATACCCATGTCAAATTACAGCTTTCTAGTATTAAGAGTTCCGTGTGGTGCCGGACGTAAAGAATAGCACCACCCCATTTCCTCCCGTGGGTGTCGTAAAAGGCGACTAAGAGACTTACTAGAGAATGGGCAGCTGCGTTCTCTATGTATTTTTAACATTATACTGCGATCGCCAAACCGCCTGCCAAGCGTGGCGATTAAGGCACAACCCCCCAATTGGGGGAGGCCTATGTCCGGCAGTGGTCGTTTTCCGGCTGAAATGATGATGATAAGTACAAAGAGTCTCTGAGCTAAGCTGCGGACAGACAGTTAGACAATCAGACATGGCGAAATTATAAGGGTTCCTTGTTGACTACGGAACCCTAAAAACTGCCCGAGCACTTGACCTTTATTACCTAAATAAAAATCTTTTAAGATAAGGATTTGATTTTCAAATTTGTCTTTGATAGGATTCAAATCTAGTTTTAAAACTGATTCTTTATTATACTGTGTTTTATTTTTAAAGCTAACGAACAAATAAATTGGTATTGGTTTCGAAACAAATTTTACCTCATTTTAATATACGACACAAATCATTCTAATTAATTACACACAAATACCAATTCCAACTACATAGATAAAACAACAGCCCTTTCACACAAACATCCCATTCGCGCGACAATTCGATCAATACTAGCTCACTCAAATTCGCAATCACACGCTTTATTTGAGCACAACTCGTCCAATGTACAAGTCTATTGGAGTCCACTGATATAAACTGTCTAGTGCTTGAATCAATACGAGTAGCTAAACTGCTGTGCGATTTAGCACCGGTTAGCTTCGGAGCGGACCACAAAGCGGTAACATCCAGTCTCGGGAGGTACTATTAATTTGGAGTGATTTACATTTTGAAGCTACGGTAGTCCTACGGGTAGAGTGGCGGGAAGGTAAAAGTTTTGTGGGGAATTTTGAAGATTTTGTGATTTGAAAACGGGTATTTAGTAACAAGAAGAGTACTGTTAGTTTGATATTCCTGATTTCGATCCAAAAACAGATCGTAAGTAATGTAATGGTATTACGAATCGGGTCCGCGCCCACTCGACCCGCTTAGACTCGACCCGAAGAATAATACCTGGATATTTCTGTTTTGATTGGCGTAAAAACGTCGATGTATAGTTAGAGAAAAAAGTGTCGATATAAATATATTATAAAAATAAACTTATATTATTTTAATAGTTAAAATTGCTACCACAGAGTGTAAAATTTAAATTATATTTGAATAAATAAATTAATAATTAAACAAGTAACTACTTAATTATCATTACGATCATAAAGCTAGTGGCATGGTGGTATTTATTGAATGAGTCTTGATTTGATTGTACTTACTTATACTTTACTTTCTTATCATACCGGCACCCTACAAACTTGTATTTTTGCCGCGCTAGAAAGAGACAGAACCAGTTCGAACAATAGATATGAGCCGCTTCGTCTATTGTTTCCAGAAAACCGGTTTAAGCGAGGTAGAGGCTATCTTTATAAAGCTACATTTTTTAAACGAATTCATTGACTGCCAGGATAACTTATACATATATCATAATATCAAAATATTAAATATTCTATGTATAATAAGTTACTTAGAAAATAGCACTGAATTGGTAGTAAAACATCTGATATTATTCTTCGGGTCGAGTCTAAGCGGGTCGAGTGGGCACGGACACTACGAATAATCAGTCCATTTATCAAAATCACAATTTTATAAAAAAATCGTTATAAAAACAAAAAAGAAGATCAAACATTCAAAGTTAAGTTCCTACACGTTACAAGCTCAGTTAATAAATCGTCGATATAATTACACGAATGAATTTCTCTGTCAACAATACCAACCCACAAGCATATTCCGTGGAACTTTACACGAATATTATAATTAATTACTACGCATATAACACTAAAACACGAGCCTTGTTTCGTATTCCTGCTAACGACTTCAGGTGACACAGTGCGTAATAAGTTCATAATTTCATAATAAAATTTATGCCACTTCTTGTCGCTTCAGAACACAGAACTGGGGTGCCAATTATGCAAAGTTCCACTCAAGAACTTCCAGCTTTGCGACTAACTGTCACGATTTGCGCTTAGCGAAAGCGCGAAATTTAACGCCGCAGCTATTCAATTACATTGTATTTAATTACATGAGATCGAAAGTAAATAGAGATGAACTATTCAATTTAGTTGAGTCGCATCCTCAAATAGATTGGCAAGCATAAAATTACCATACAAGTAAGTGTTTCGACGTGAGCTCCCGATTTGGGTGAAGACGTATTTCTGTGCCATGATAGTGCAAAAACGTGTCGCTGTATAGAGGGGTAGATAAGTAAAACAACAGCTTTGGACGTGACTGGCGCACAACCTTAGAGCGGGGAATGGATAAAATAATACTGCGAAAACGAAAATGTTGATTTTCATCAGTTTTCTGCAGCTCTCGTAATAATGTTCAAATACGACGCACAGCTTAATCTTACTTGTAAATAAATGGTTGTTTGTTACAAAGGTAGATAATTTCCACATTGCAATAGGCATTTAGTTTTTAACCGACTTTCCAAAAAGAAGGAGGTTCTCAATTTAATTGTACTTTTTTTTTAAATGTTTGTTACCTTAGAACTCCATCGCATATAAACCGATTTGTTTTTTTATTTTTATTTGTTAGGATATACTTCCAGATTGATCGCCAACCCGCCTGCCAAGCGGGGCGATTATGGCAAACCCCCAATTGTGGGAGGCCTATGTCTAGCAGTGGACGTCTTTCGGCTGAGATGATGATGATGATGACTTCCAGATTGGTCCCATTTTTATCAGAATCAAGATTAGACGATGGTATCCATGAGGAATTGAGGGAACTCCTCAAATATTATATCCTTACAAATAGCGATTTTTGTATTTCCATCAACAACTAAAGCATTCGCATTCAGAAAGCATCATTTGATGAAGTGGAACTGATGAAGAAGACCACAAATGGCCACTGGAACTCCTCAATGATAAGTATTTCACAGATGGCGATAAGATATCTCGATTAAGATAGTTAAATTTAAATAAATAATTCTGATGAAAATGGTACCATCGAACTGATCTGAAGATGAAGCACCGGAACTCCATAGTAAAACATTGCCGTTTTTGATCTTAGTGGCATTGTCATGAGATGCACTCGGGCTGTAAATGATTTTTAACAGATTTTTATTAACTTTGATTGGGTACCTAGTTTTTGAGTTAGCTTAGTTAATACGTATTTAATCCACTTCGTATTGTCACTGTTGTTTGTGCGGTGTAACAAGTAGTGGTAATCGAATTGTTATGGGGTAAGTACCATAACTAAAAAGAGAATAAAAAATAAAAAAACACATTTCGGAAGTCGGTGGCAAAAAACGAAAATACAGAACCAAGGTCATCATTTCCGAAATTAAAGTAATTTTTCACTTTTTAGTGTTTTTTTTTTGGAGGTCAGTTGTTTTTTTGGTTTGTTTGTCATGTCAGTGTTGCACAATGCATAGTAAATTACGCAATAACTATTGTCTTTTGTCTTGGCCTGACATTTAGAATAATAAATGCAATGAACAACACTATTTATTTTATTTATTTTTTATCTTTACGTTTATATTCTAAATACGAGGCTTTTGGTAACGTTTACGGCACCGCTCTAAGGTTACGTAAACGATAATGGACTAGAAGCAATTACATGTAAACACATCCACACAACTACATTTCCCGGTGTCGTTCGTCAAAGGAGATATGACGGGAATGTGATAACTGTCACTGTTACCCATAACAGCTCAGAAACAAATGTCGACCTAGAAAGTAATATTATTCAGAAGAATTTAAAAGAGAATAAGTTTAAATGTACTTACCAGTGGAAAGTAATCCCGTGGAACTTGTTTTTGGTTTGTGAACTATTTGTGCACATTTTGAAAACACAGGAAGGCATAGTTGATGTTTATTTAGACGATTACGGTAATTTTACCTAAAGTGGTACATATGTCCTACATAAACGCCAGTTCGATTGTGACTTAGGTCAATTGTGCCGGTCGGAATAGTTTATGCGGTTCACGTCGACGAGCGCGTCCCTAATCTTCCTTTTTTATATACCAATGCTATTAGATGATTAAATTTCATTTGAACCGAATACAAATTAGTACAAATATTTAGAATTACTACAGTGAGATCATGCTTGTTGCTGCTACACTAATTAGCCGATAATCAATTAACTACGGACATGAGATTGATGTTTGCATTTGACGTGTTCATTATGTGTCGTGTGCTCATCATTGTACATGGTGTTAACTTACCTATACAATCATAAATAGATTATATCTTAGGGCCGGCGCCCACAGACGGCACGACAAGTCAAGGGATTTTTATGCGACGAATAGAAATATAATTAACTACTAGTACATCTGACACCACACGCCACTACTGAATGATTGTGTCATTCAGTAGTGGCGTGTGGTGTCAGATGTAAAGAATAACCTCACCCCATTTCCTCCCGTGGGTGTCGTAAAAGGCGACTAGAGAATGGGCAGCAGCGTTCTCTATGCATTTTTACCACCATACTGCGATCTCCAACCCGCCTGCCAAGTGTGGCGATTATGGCAAATTCCCCCCCTTTTTGTGGAAGGCCTATGTCCAGCAGTGGAGTTCTTTCGGCTGAAATGATGATGACGATGATGAGTATCACAATAAAATGTTTTCAACAGCAATGATGCCGCGGTATCCTTAGGCATGCCGCGACGACCTTAGGCATCATCATTGAAATTTAAATATTATTATTATCATACTAGGTAAGTAATATTTCTATTCGTCTCATAAAAATCCCTTGCCGTGCCGTGCCACCAGTGGACGCCCATATGGTATTAGGTACATTGAGGAGATCGTGGCTAAGTAATAACAGCTGCACGGGTCGATCCATCAGGTTAAGCTACGCTTGCTGGGGTTGGGTCCTGGATGGGTGACCATCTTAACATACCGAGACTCCTCCGTGCCTCGGAAGGCACGTTAAATCTTTGGTCCCGGCTGTCATTCGTGGATCTTTGACAGTCGTTACGGGTCGTCAGAAGCCCGAACGTCTGACAAATAGTCTTACCAAGGGGTATATTACCCAATTATTGGGTTGTCGAGGTCCAATAGGCAGTCGCTCTATGTAAAATACTGGTATTCAGCTGCATCCGGTAAGACGAAGCCGACCCAACATAATTGGGAAAAGGCTAGGAAGTTTGATGGTATTAGGTATAGTCAGCGTCACGATGTGGGTACCCCCCTTGAAAGCAAATTTTAATACAAATGGGATACCCAATTGATGTAGCCCATCGTTCATGTGGGTGAACTTTATGGTTTAGGTTATAGAGGTATGAGGAACAGGGAGTTTGATACTCTATGGAAAAGGGAGGATCCTTCGACCAGACGGGTGTTGTGTCTGGTGGGCAACTGCCCGACGGTTGATGTCGGGATGTTGTATATATGCTAGTCGTGCGGTAAACTCTGATTGCGCGTTGCAGGATTTGTGACGTCAGGTCTTTGATGCGTAGTTCGCATGTGGCGTTGTAGATGCCGCCACAGGTAATAATATTTTAACGTCACGACTACCTCATTGGCCTTTTGCTCGTCAGCGGGACTACTGAGCATGCATAACATGCCTAATCAGCCTATAATGTTCCCACTGCTGGGGCACAGGCCTCCTTTCCGTGAGAGGGAGTGGGCCAAAATCCACCACGCGAACCAGTGCGGGTTGGTAGATGCCACATATCTTCGAATTTTAAGTTCTTGGACGATTTGTTTCCCCGCGATATTTTCCTTCACCGTTTTTAGACCAGTGGTGATGAAATAATTTACACCAAGTAAAGTGCCTGCTTGGGGTTCGAACCCATGACCTATAAACTCGTAAGTCACGGCCGTACCACACTGGCCCACCACTGCTCTTATATAATTATGGGTTTTATCTGAATTAATTTTTTTTTTTTAATTATTTGTTAATTTATAATGATGTTAACATTTTTTGGACAGACAGACGCGGTTTTATTTTATTTTATTTATTTGGCTCACCAACAAAGTTAAGAGATACATCTAATAGACTTATAGACTGGTGTACCAATTTCTTACAGGTGCTTACCTGTAAGAAATTGGTACACTAGTCATCACATCATGCATAATAGTCCAGGAAAATTAGTCAAATAAGGGCAAGAATCTCGGAATGAGAGATAGTCAGCTATAAACTTGTATAAACCTTTATTTTGGCACCCTAAAACTTGTCTCAAAACCTACTTACCGTAGGATGTTCGCGTCTACAGATATTCCAAGGTCAAAGGTCAACAAAACGTTTTTTTACACATTTATTGCAAACTAGCTTTCGCCACTGGCTTCGCCCGCGTGATATCTTTATAAATTATACCCTATGTTACTTCGTGATAATATAGGATTCTCCTGGTGAAACAATTTTTTAAATCGGTCATGCAGTTTTTGAGTTTATTCATGACATACAAAAATACAAATGCATTAATTTCGAACAAATTTGATTATTTTTTTAACTTTTAAATAGGAACAATTCCATCATACATGATATTTGCGTAACTTAAACCGTTTACGCAGCGGACGCAACGGAAGCTTTCAAAAAGGAATATTTTTTCCCGTTTTAGCAATATTTTTCATTTATGCTCCGCTCCTATTGGTTGTACCGTGATGTTATATAAGCCTATAAAAACCTTCTTCGATAGATGAACTATCCAACACAAATAGAACACAACACGAATAGCAGTTCCTGAGGTTAGCGCGTTCAAACAAACTCTTCAGCTTTATAATATTCTTGGATTCTTGGATTGTAATGAGAACATACTAAAGCCTGCGTTCACCAATATTCAAACTACAGGGTAGGTATTTAAACAGTTGGTTTATGTCAAATTTCCTATGAAATTTTGAGTAAACAACTGATTAAATATCTAAACAGTTGATTTAAATGTTGGTGAACACAGGCCTTAGTATCATACATAGTGTCAGCATTTACAGTCGTGGGCGCAGAATTGGGATACGGGTAAACGAGAGAAATAGCTCTTTTAACTTCTACACAGTTTATTGTTACAGAGTCAGTTACTAACATTACTGTACTACTTAATACTCTGAACTTAAAAGGAAACACTGAGCAGTTCCTAGGCCAGTATGTGTCCCGACCACGTCTAAACGATCACTGTGTCGCTCCATGGTCCGTATCGAACACCATACTCAATCCTAGAGTCCGCACAACGCTAAACAAAGGCGCTTGTGTCTCATTTTAAGTGCATACTCATGAAAGATCCGACACGGCCATCCTGCATGACACACGTCTTCGTGTGTTAATCGGCAATACCAGAGATTTCACACACAGAAAACTACCGTTCGGTCATTCTGACTTACTTAGCTTAACTAAGAAAGACACACAAACTTCCCTTATTACCAAATTATCAGTTTAGCTAGGTCATTTAATCGATATGGCATGTTATCATCATAATCAATTTATTTGTTTGCATTATAAATCAGTCTGTTAAGATTAATCGGGACTAAAGGTTGACCTGGGCCTCAAGTCTGCTATTACAATAGTGTCAGAATGGTCTCGCCATTGTGAGTATTTGACAGTGTTTGTATGGCAAATCTGTCAAAAACTCACAATGAAGAGACCATTCTGACACTATTATAATAGCAGACTTGAGGCCCTAGTATGATACTCAAACACTGCGCGCGCTCTGCTCTCATCTCGAAAATGGTTAAAGATATTAAAAAAATGTCTAGACAAAAGTTGTACAGAATTGAATTCTCTACAATATTTATAACAAATACAAATACGTAAAACCCATAGGAAACGAGATATTTGCAATAAATGTGTAAAAAATCGATTTTTTTACCTTTGACCTTGGGATATCTGTAGTCGCGGACACCCTACGATAAGTAGGTTTTGAGACAAGTTTTAAGGTGCCAAAAAAAAGGTTTATACAAGTTTATAGCTGACTATCTCTCATTCCGAGATTCTTGCCCTTATTTGACAAATTTTCCTGGACTATTATGCATGATGTGATGACGTTTTGTCGCTTAGGGCGTATTACGAAGTTTTACCCTATCTTAAATCGCCTTGATTGTACAGTAACCGGCCGTAAATATTGCACATGGATTTTTAGAAAATGTTAGGCATTTTGGGCTTCCGTCGTCATCGTCGCTGGTAAATGTGTGACAGTGTTTTTCTAATGCTCGATATGTCATATTACTTGTTTCATGTGCTTTTTACTATATACACGACAGACGACGGACATTTTCTAAAAATGCTTGTGCAATGTTTACGGCCGGTAGAAAAAGTACACCTTTGCACCGAACACGTGGGTTTTAGTATAATTCAATTCTGGAACTATTTTGCTTACTGCTTTACAAATGGCGAGAGATTCCTATCGTATCGTTTAGTTCTGCCGCAGTAATTCATTTTCCGTAGTTGCGCGTAATATTTAGGAGCTGATTTAATTACTGTTTTGGTCTCTGTTTCGTATTTAGGACGGTTGTTTTATTATTCGCTTGAGAGCAAGTTTTCCTGTTGTACGAGTACTTTAGGAAATATAAAAACATTTTCATCTTTCATAAAACATTATCTTAATATGTTTGTCCTTTGTGTTTTATGTGGTGTATTATAAAGTTTTTGATAAATAGGATACATAAATTAAAGAAGACTATAGAATTATTTTTTTTGGTATAGGATTTTACTGGGTATTAATATAAACGGTATTTTTTGAAGCTACAGTGAGCGTTTTAAAGACATTAAATAAGTATTTTTCACAGCAAACATCTTAACATAGCTAACGGCAAGCAGTTGTATGCAGCCAGTGACGTTTTTTGTCAAAATTTTCAAAAAAACACAAAAAAATGAGTAGCCAATTTTTTTTTTCAAAGCAAAAAAGAGTATTTTTCCTTGCATTTTAAAACGAGCTATCATCACAAAATGTACAGTAAAAGGATGAAAATTGAAAATGTCCACGCGGTCCGCTTTCGTTCCCAAAAATAATGAGCATAGCCGCTCGGGTACCGGAGATGACGAGTCCATCACTCGACTACGTCATTACTATTGGTTTGAATACGAGTAGGTATCATGAATTGTGTACACATTTCTACCTGAAAAACGGATACTGCTCGGGTGCCCCATATTAAAACCCAGTAACGGACATAAAAAACGAAGATTCAAAAAAAAAGAAAGAAGAAAGAAAAATTGTTTTTTTTTTTTCTCACACTCATTCTTTTCGTAGTAGGTAATTCCCATTAAATTTTAAAGACACTTTTGATACAATGTATACAATAACGGAGATATAAGTACCGCTGAACCTAGTTAGTATACCACAATTTTCTCAAAACCATTAAAAAACTAGTTAGTCATTTTGTCCATTTCTAAACCTTGTTGTGTTTGGAACTTATTAGGTTTTGAAATGGTTAATTGTCTTGTTAATGTGCGTTACTAGACTTACTACGTTTTTGAAATAGTATACTCGTACATGTACTTGTATGTGGTGTATAGCTACACTAATATTATAATATTATTTTTGTGCTATTATACATTCATTGTTTTATACTTTAACTAGTTATTGTCATCTTCTTTACTTAAAACAAGAACTTTCCAAAGGCTGAATCATTTTATGTTTTTGCGGTGTCCTGGAAAATTTAGTTTGAATCATTTACGGGGTTTTTAAATGAGGCAGTCGTACTTGTTTCATTATCCTTGTACCGTCAAAGTCAAGTTTGTGTTTGTGAAAATGAATTTAACACAGGATGTTTTGTTATTCTGAGTTCTGATATAAATGTAACGTAGTCATTCCAGTCCTATGACATTTTCCGGGTGATTTGGCTAGCAAATTTACCTAACTAATGACTATTCTGTTTTTGTTGTTTTTACGTATTGTATAATTATAACTAGCTTAAAAAAAACGATGACGGAAAACATAGTAAGGAAACGCCTGGGAGATATTTGTCGACGACATGTGTAGCCAAGTCGAGAGGCTCATGGGCGGCAGAAAGACTCTGACACAAGGTCTTCTTCTTTTCGTGTGGTTCGTGACTACACTAATCACACGAAAAGAAGAAGAAGAAGAACGGAGACGGTTAAATGAGAATTCTGTTTTAAAAGTCTATTTTCAAAGTTTTTAAGAGGTTATTAGAATATAGGTACTTAAAGCTCAGCGAGCTATGGAACGGGCTATACTTGGAGTTTCTCGAATCCGGAACGAGGTGATTCGGCAGAGAACCAAAGTTGACATAGCTCACAGAATAAGCAAGCTTGGCAATGGGCCGGCCATATTAGCCGTAGAACCGATGATTGTTGGGGTAGACGTGTTCTTGAGTGGAGACCGCGAATCGGCAAACGTAAGGTAGGACGTCCTCAGGCTAGGTGGAGCGACGATCTTCGCAGGGTGGCTGGTACGAGTAGCAGCTGGATGAGAGTTGCCGAGAATCGAGCTGAACGGCGTACAATTGGAGAGGCCTATTTCCAGCAATGGACTGCTATAGGCTGCTGATGATGATGATGAGGTACTTAAAGGTTTGCGGGTATGGATTCTTCGAATCTAAAACTTTGAGTAATTGGTCTAACAATGGTTAGTAGGTAAATATGCGTACATATGTACCTACGACGTACAGGGCAATAGCTAGCTAGTTCGATTTACAACAAGAGTTAAGTGCTACTTATGACAACAAAAACAAATTAAAAGTTCCTACAATATATTTATTTATGAAAAGGTATTTCATACCAAAAAGTGGTACATATCTGTTTACAGAACCAATTTCTACACAGAGAAATACTGAACATTACCGCGCTTCGACCTCAAAATGTAAACAGTAGTCTGTACTGTATTTAACTTCAAAATGATGAAATATTATGCTTAATTAAAGCTCGCTGTAAAAAACCTTTTATGCTTTTAAAATGCTAATAATATTTTACAACCCATTACGGCTTTTTACCGTAAACTATGCTATATTTACCGGTGGAGTTTTACAGTATATTTTATGTTTGTACAAACGTACTCGCAATCATATATTTTTAAATATAATTAATGGCCAAGCTTATCTAGATCATGATACCAATGTAAATTTTTTTTTTAAGAAACTTTAAAAACAAATATGGAGGTGAATAAAAACTTATTATTCTAACTCTTTTATGTCCTGTGAATTTCATCTAAAACCTTTAAATTCTAGTTTAACTACTGCAACTGTTATTAGGGCAGAATTGATAATGGGTGATAATCTATATAATCTAAATAAAAAAAAAGACAAGCTGTTTCAGGAAAATCATCGACCTTTATTTGTACAAAATCATCATCAAAATTCGTGTTTTTATTGTTTAAACGAATACAAATTTACTTTAATTTGATTTATTGTCAGTAATCTAGTCTTCCCATCTCCCAATTTGATGGTCACCTGTGACTTCCTGCAAATGTTCACCCTATATTTTCTCCTTCAACAGTTTCGACACTAGAGTGCCAGGACCATCAGCACACTGGGTAGATGAGGCCTACCTCGGGCGAGCCCACTGGCACAGCACGCCCACTGCTGGGCTTCGGATGCTGGAGATCCAAGCGAGAGACCGAGCGATCTACAGGTGTCGGGTCGACTTCCATGTATCACCGACCAGAAATTACAAGATCGCGTTGGATGTTATAGGTGAGTTAGAATAGAAAAACTATTGATAATTAATTGTCTCAAACTTCCTTTCTTTCAAACTAACTTTCCTCCTTTTGCCTGGTTGGAGACTGCTTATGATCTAACAATTTATATTGTGAGTGTCAGATTTTTAAATGTAACGTTTGTCATCTGATCTTTAAAATCCAATTATTGGACCACCCGATATAATTAAGATTAGACCAGTAGCAGGGTTTTGGGATTTTGACTAGCCGTCACTACTTTCAGTGATATTTGTTTTACAACAGAAATATTATTATTTTATTAATTTACTTAAAGGGAAAACAAACAGTATTATATTAAACATAAACAGAAATAACAATAAACTTAACAAATATACTACCCACTACGTTTTCCACAGATTACAACTTAGACATTTACAAACTGAAGGCAAACGTAACTGTAGTCAGGGCGAAATTAATTTTACACTCTACTTTATATCCATCCTCGCTCGGATGGATAAACTTCTCGCGTAAAATTGTGCGTTTTATGCACTTGATGTACAATCTACTATTGATTATATAAGGTACTAGCAGCCCATCCCGGCTTCGCACGGGGTAGACAATTATTTATTTTTGGAAATTTGGATATAAAACACTTTTTTTCACAAATATTTTTATTTATTAAAAAAATATTATTAGACATTATGATGTTCTTCAATATTGTTGTACATTATTTTGTTCTATCGCTAATAGTTTCGGCAGCGCATTCGACGAAAGACATTTTAAGACTCATTTTTCTACACCTTCGGTTACATTGTTCAAATTTTACCAAGGATCCCTAATTTTTTTCAAAATGAAATGTAGCCTATGTCAAATTGGAAGAATGTAGCATTCTATTGGTGAAAGAATTTTTTAAATCGGCCCAGTACTTTTTGAGCCTATTCATTACAAACATACAAAAATAGGTACAAATCTTTCCTCTTTATAATATTAGTGTAGATTACCAAGGATCCCTAATTTTTTTCAAAATGAAATGTAGCCTATGTCAAATTGGAAGAATGTAGCATTCTATTGGTGAAAGAATTTTTTAAATCGGCCCAGTACTTTTTGAGCCTATTTATTACAAACATACAAACATACAAAAATAGGCACAAATCTTTCCTCTTTATAATATTAGTGTAGATATAATTAAAGATAGTTAGGTTATTACCTTTTTTTAACCTTTACAAGCAATCACTTGGCTTTTAGCCTTCGTTGAAAAGATGACCCGATATGGTGATACATCTTTTCTGCGTGGGTTTTCAAAAGACTAATGTTACTATAACTGGATGTCTAAGCTTTATGAAAGAATCTGATTCCCTTAATGAACACAATCTGTAAGCTCCACAGTAGACTGTGTTTTGTCTTTTAAAATTTAATATTTTCATTTCATTTCAAGTAAAATCAACTGACCTTGTTCTGGAAACAGGTAAGATTGACTCGCGGAGTGACCGGAACATCGAGTATGAATGTTTTATGAGCAAAAGATGGATTTATATGTGTGGCGTGACTATGAATAATAGTCTGAAAAATGATGTGATAAGGCAAAAGTGTGGTTTAAAAGAAGATTTAGTGACAAAAATTGAAAAGAGTATGCTTAGGTGGTTTGATCATGTTGAGAGGATGAATGAACGGCGACTAACAAAAGGTATTTATAAGGCAGATGTGTGTGGAAACGCCGGGAGGGGACGCCCAAGGAGAACTTATAGTGACCTAATTGGTGATGGTCTTCAGAAAGGTCAGGTGCGTAGCACTCGCAACCGGCGTGTGTGTATGACCAGATGTATGAATGTAAACGAAGCAAAAGGCGGATGTAAGGAGCGTAGCAGGTGGCATTCTATAGTTTCTGCCTACCCCCATGGGAAGAAAGCATGAGTATATATATGTAGGTATATAAAGTCAACACGTAGCCCGTTAGTGTTGCCATATGTGATTATTTTAGCTCAGTCACTGTTGTCCACAGTGTTGAAATTGAAGTTTTCGACACACTCAAGGGAACAATTTACTATGTATTATTAAAAGGGCATACAACGGTCCACTAGCACAGTCCACGAAAAACGGCTCAATAACGAGCCTCGGTAAGTGTGTCTAGAATTACCTAATACCTTTTATAACGTTTCATATTGAGACACGAAGCAACAAAATTCGATCTAAATAAAAGCGGCCATATTCCTCTTTGTCGTATTTTGTTGCTTCGTGTCTCAATATGAAACTTTATAAAAGGTATTAGAGAATTCTAGACACACTTACCGAGGTTCTTTATTGAGCCGTTTTTCATAATTCCTTCTCAGTCACGAGATAATATTTTTTTAAAGAATTAGCGCTGGTGGACCGGTTGTAAACGCTCTTAAACTATGGATACGCACCTTTCTTATTGAAACTTGCAATAAATTTATAATCGTATAATATGCTAGGATAGGACGTGTTGGCTCATATCCAGGTTTCAATAGTAGGGTAGGTGCATGACATAATTTTGTTGCGGCTGTGTCATTCTGGTTTGAAAGTCGCATGTCTGACTTTGAACACTGAATTCGAAAATTAACACTGAATTATCACGCGCTGTTAGTTTAATTAAAATTACCATGACTGGAATGTCAGACAGGCTTATGATTTAATATCATAATTATATCATATTTTTTTGTGTAGCGATTTTGTACACCTGGGACCTGGGGAGCAGTGGTGGTCCTGTGTTATTAACAAACAGACAGACAGACAGTTTTTTTTTTTTTTTTTTTAGAGTATATTGTTCCATATGCATTTAATAAAAATCTGTTATTTTGACATTACAAACAGACACTTCAATTTTATTTAGGTATTTTTATAGATTTAAGAGAGAGATAATCACGAAATTAAAATTAACCTTAATTTTTTTCCAAGAAAAGACTTATTGAATACCAAAATATCCCATAAGTATCTTAATGTTATAATCAACATCAAATAAGCATTTTCCCGAGCCAAGCAATTAAGTTTTTCTTAGAAAAATAATGTCTGTACGCTAGTAATACCTATTCATTCCACCACAGAACATTGAAGTCCTTTTCTGGAGGAAAGTAGAATCTAATTAAGTTAGACATGTCCGAAAAGCTCTCAGCTTATGTAAACATGAGACTTTCGTGGAAATTGCTCAGTATTTTCTGGTATCAAGAGCGGAAATATACGTATTTTTACAGAGTATTACTTCATTTTATAGAGAAAATGGTAGAAATAAGGTCGGCGGACTTGACCTTGGGAACACGAATTGAATTTACGGGTTTGTGAAGACAATAAGATCAAATTAGTTCCGATTCTTAACCGACTTCCAAAAAGTAGGAAGGTTCTATGTTTACGAACAAAAAAAATATACGCGCGCATTTTCTTCATCAAAATGTGAACCGATTTGGAAAATTGATTTTTTATTTGAATGGATATGCTTCTAGATTCGTTCCGTTTTTATCAAAATCCAGTTCTGATGATGGGATCATGAGGAATTGAGGGAATTCCTCAAATTTTATAGGCATACATATAGCGACGTTTATATTTTCATCAACAAGTCAAGCATTTGCATTCAAAAAGTATCATTTGGTGAAGTGGAACTGATGAAGAATACCACAGATGGCCACTGAAACTCCTCAATGATAAGTATTTCACGAGTTGCGATAAGATATCTCGATTAATCGTAAGCGACTATTACGAAGCAATTTTAAATAAGTGGTTCTGATCAAAATAGTACCATCAAATTAACTGATCTGATGATGAAGCCGGACGGTACGCACTGGAACTCCGTAATAAAACAATGTATCTTAGCCGTGTTTGGTCTTATTGAAATTTTCATGAGATGCACTCTGGCTGTAAATGATTTTACATTGACTTAAAAAAAAAAGGAGAAGGTTCTCAATTCGTCTATATATATGTAGATATATATATAATATATGTTCGGGCATAACTTATTTGTGTATGAACCGATTTTTATATTGCTTTTATTTGGTAGATAAAGCTTGCGCGTTGGTCCCGTTGAATTTTATTTACCTTTCTAGGGTAGTTTTTGAGTTAGCTTCAATAATAAAGGCCTTACAAATAAACACTGAATGAAGTTATGCTAGGAATAACTTTGGTATAACTCGGTGTATGTTGATGATGTTATAAAACTTCCTGCCACTGTTGTTTACATAGCAAGTAGTGGTATACGAATTGGTGTGGGGTAGAGACCACAACAAAAAGTTGAAAAAGAAAAAACAAAAAAATATTGATTGTTCCAAAATACTCCTTTGCATTAATATTGCGAGCGTTGTCATTTATTGTCGCATTTTTCTCTCCAAATTATAACTAAATAAATATTGCCAAGTGTCTTGGGAAATGTTTTATGTTAAATCAAGAAACTTAATGGAATAAGTGGCTCGTCATGTAGAATCTCATGCTCTAATTTCACAATTATTCAAATCAACGCTATCAATCTTGTCCCAGTGTTTCCCTAGTAAATTAAAATTTCTGTAGACCGTATTATCCGATTCATTATTCTGTGACCATAATTTCTGAACGATATTTTGTGAAGGTTTAAGTAGATATGCTGTGAATTGTCTTTTAGTCAGTCCCAGAACTATTTGAATACATAAACAGGAAATATATAATTGAAATGTAGCTCAACCACCCTCATCAAGGAGTTCCTAATGTATTCAGAATCATTGGAACATACCACATACACGAATAACATATTAACTTGAACAATAGTAGCGAGTAACAGGTTGTAGGGGGCTGGCTTACGACCTGAGTAATCTCACTCCCTCGTCTTATAACTTGCGAGCTCCCTTCCAGTTAATTTCGATTCAAAATTAATATAGGGACGTGTGACATCTAAAATTATACAGTTCGTTGATCACTTTGGTGATTTATTAAACTTCATGTAGGACTAACTACAATAACTATGTAAATTTCTACCCAAGTAACTATAAGTGTGAAATTCTTCTTTAAAAGCCCTTAAGAAAGCGAGGAATATAAAAAATATATATATAAAGTGGGGATTTCAGATAATATGCAGTTTATTAATCCTCTACCTTGTGTAAAAATGTATGGCTTTTTAGGGTCCCGTAGAAAACAAGGAACCCGTATAGTTTCACCATGTTCGTCTGTCTGTCTGTCTGTCCGCGGCTTAGCTTAGAGAATCTTAGTGCTAGAAAGCTGTAATTTGGTATGAGTATACATATTAATTACGCTGACAAAGTGGTAAAATAAAATTTTTTTTTTTTTTTAGGTTACCTTCCCTACATGTAAAGTGGGTATGATATTTTTGTGTCGTCTATCCCATCGTATGGGGTATCGTAGGGTAGGCCGTTCAAAAATATTGTAGGTTTGTGACAACCATTTTTCGATTCAGTGATCCGTTTGCGTAATAATAAGCTTTAAAGTCCAAATTTTTGTTAGAGATAAGTGTTCGCCCCCCTGCCAGCTAAATGGTTGTATTTGGATGTGTCAAAAATTCAAAGCAGTAGTATATATAACGAAGTTAAAAGGAAAACTATTGCATCTAAGTAGGCTTCACAAGTTACCGAATATTAGTCGACCAACTTACATTATTTTACAGTTGAAAAACATGTTCTCATATGTTATCCCATAGTTTATCAGGAGAAACTTTAAATGGCCTTCAAATGCATATTGTTTAAGAACACTGTTTATGTTAGCTGTAAGTTTCCCGAATAGCACAAAAAAAAAACAGTATATATCAGATAACATGTTTTTCAACTACAATGTTAAGCTTGTTTTTGGGATAAATTCATCCCAACTACGGAACCCTTTATTATTCGTGGTCCGACACGCACTTGGCCAGTTTTTTTATTATTGATTGGGTCGCGTTTGACCACTATTTCACCAGAGCGAGACACAAAAACAATTCACAGCAATAATAAACATCATTTTGCTAAAGACCAGCAGCAAAATACACAAAATAATTTAACGCTAAATTGCATTCACTAATCCCTTAAACAGACTGATTAAATCAATATCACATCTCTAACGTTCATTACACCGATTACTGGAAGACGGTTATGTTCAGCGGCGCACATTAACGGGCTAACCATATTTCACGGACAATAAGATAGCAGAACCCTCTCCTCGATAATCCAGAACGTAAGTCAAGATATAAATTAAATCTGTATTCCGAAACTATCTGGCCTATCTCAATGAGATCGCCTCACAGATGGGCGAAACTCTTAAATTCTCACATAATCTCGCGTCCGTATCTGCTCTCCCCTTTTTGTGTTTTAATAAAATAATTCACCTTGAAACGGTGGCCCAACAAAAGCTATGAGCCGCACCGTGGGGCAATCTCGATAAAAACTAGTACGATCGTAAACTTGACCCTCTCTTATCCTGCTCGAATCAACACGAAAAGTTTAAGGAAAGTCCAAACACGCCCTAGGATGATTTACGTCCGTACGCTGACAGGAAAAATGCGGGTCAGTAGAAATTAAAATTTTATGAGGACTTGCCAGATCTCGGAGGTGTATCGAGATGGGCAGCGACGGTAAAATAGATTACCTGCTTATGTTACGAGCTTCTTACATTTTTACGATATTTGTTAAGGGCAACATTTTGTTTCTTGAGTGCTGGATTAAGGTTTGAAGTGAGGAGTGAATAATAAAACGGATGACTGGATATAATGGGAAACGTAAATCTAATTTGGTGAAAATGGTGTCGTTAAAACTTTGATCGGCAACAAATATGAAGTAAACAATAAATACATTTTCACACCTAGAACAGTACAAGTTGGGTCGGACACAGTTTTAAAACACAATGTATTGTGAATTACCCTAAGGTCAAGGTTCAAGTATCACACTTAAACACTGAAGAGGTGATGAAAGCCGTGGCCACTTCACACATAAACATTTATCACGTTATAAAGACAAGATCCACGGCTTTCCATTATCTTTTATTGTACATTTAAAGCTGTACCTGTTTTATATTGCATTTATCTCAACGTTTTATCTTTCAAAGGACAAAATACAGGTATTTTGGTGGATGCGGAATTATTTTTACTACTTCAACCTGAGAACGATTGAACGAAACATTTAGATTTGCTGTTCGAAAATCTGATGTCCATGTCTAAACGAAATTCCGGTAATACTGAAATATCAGTACGATAATAATGATTGATTGATATTAATGTGACGGTATCAACAAACGCCACATGCGAACTACGCATCAAAGACTTGACGTCACAAATCATGCATCGCGCTATCAGAGTTTACCGCGCGACTAGCATATATACAACATCCCGACATCAACCGTTGGGCAGTTGCCCACCAGACACAACACCCGTCTGGTCGGAGGATCCTCCCTTTTCCATAGAGTATGAGTGAACTATACACCCTGTTCCTCATACCTCTAAAGTATTACCGATAGAGATAATATCTCGCAAACTGTTCTAAAGGTTAGTGACTGAAAGCCGTAAGACTTTGCTCCTTTGCATAAAACTTACATTTCGTTTTAGAATAGCTGTCTGAGTATTATGTAAAGCTAGGGACAGGTTTCTACCTGGATTTTGAACTGAAGGGTCCCTATGTAATGCTTAATAGGTAGCTTATATTCTGAAAGCCAATTCTCGTACTTAAAAAACTTTCAAATTCTAGTCGCAATATCATCAAGCGACAATCAAGGTCAAAATGTAGGTTATTGAGAGGTTTTTTGACAGATTGTGACTAATATCAGAATGCAAACGTACTTAAAAATATAAGTAGGAATTGCCCCTTTGATTATTTCGACTAGATAAGCAAATATAACTTTTATGCTTTTTACAGTAAGTATCACCGCAAACCTTTGTTCTTTTAAATATTTGTTAGACAGCCTTAAACTTAAACTTAATTATGAACAGAATTCTTAAGAAAATCCGAGGGGCTTGTGGCTAAGGTATAATCGCCACACGGGTCGATAGATCAGTTTGTTGCCCGTGGTACTACCAGTATTACTATCAGTAGTACCACGGGTAAAAAAAATCCCGTAGTACTACCAAGCGATCCAGTAGTACCACGGGAAGTTTTTTTTTACCCGTGGTACTACTGGTAGTCCACATTTCATAGTTTACACAAAAACCTAACCTAACCTATTTCACCCAGTTCAAAATGACGAATCATACAATCTGCCGCAGAAATGTTTTTACCATTGCCTAATTATCCACTCGCAGGCAAATTGTATGATTCGTCATTTTGAACTGAGTGAAATAGGTTAGGGTAGGTTAAAACTGTGACCAACAGCGCGCGAGCCGAGCGAGCGTAGCGAGTGGTGTCGCGGCAGCAGCCGGCGAGCGCTACTTCCAAGTTGCTCGCAGAAATGTTTATACCGTTGTCTAATAATCCGTGTTTTCGCGACACCCCTAGAAATGTAAAAAAAAAACTTCCCGTGGTACTACTGGATCGCTTGGTAGTACTACGGGATTTTTTTTTTACCCGTGGTACTACTGGTAGTAATACTGGTAATACGACGGGCAATAAACGGATCGATCAGGTTAAACTACGCTTGACGCGGTTGGTCCGTGGATGGGTGACCATCTTTACATATAAGACCCCTCCGTGCCTTGGAATGCACGTTAAGTCGTTGGTCCCGCCTGTCATTCGGTTAGACTGGAAGCCAACCCCAACATAGTTGGTAAAAGGCTGATGATGATTTTAATTAAGAACATCCGACTTATTCATATACTTAAAATACCTTTCTTTGATTAGTTAATCTGTTAACATAACAGACAGCTTAACAAAAAATACACCGTGAATTACACAAACCACAAAAAAAATTACGACTTGAAGAACATAAGAAAATTAATGAGGGCTTTACAACAGATAACTGCCTGTTAATTAGGGGCCTAGGAGGCTAAGAGAGAGAGTTTTCCTTAAGTGTTTAATAATGCCTTTTGTATCGTAAAGATGAAACGACGTGCAAAATTCTTTGAACGATAACTTGAGGGAATGAAAGCTGAGGTCAGGACTGGTACCATAACCGTTTGCAGGGCAGGTCAGCTAAACAGTCATTGATGCTCGGTACATGGTTCAAAATCGCTTGACACTTCACATGCCACTCGTCTTTTTGGCAAATATTGTCCTGCTTTAAGAATGCATGGTAACCCTTCAGTAGTTATTCTCTAAACACCACTTCAAAAGTCGAGCATAGTTGAGTTGTAAATCCCGAATATCTTATTTTGTCATTTTTGGCGATAGTTGTTAAATTATTCTTATAATTTCCAATTCAAATAATTTATTGTGGATCATACGTTCATAAGATGTTGTGTTAGTTATAGGCAAATCTGCTATGTGCCGCCATTGAGGCATACAAAATTCATAATTAGTATAATATTTATGTTTAAACTAGCTTCTGCCCGCGACTTCGTCCGCGTGAAATTTCGGCCCACCCATTGCGTCGCATTCGCATCCCGTCGCTCGCCCGCGCTGAAATTTCGTTATCGCTTAGCGTTCTTTCTGACTTTGTTGTTTTCGCTTGGCTTGTAAGGATCGTAGCGTAGATATATAGCCTTCCTCGATAAATGGGCTATCCAACACTAAAATATTTTTTCAATTCGAAACAGTAGTTCCTGAGATTGGCGCGTTCAACCAAACAAACTCTTCAGCTTTATCCATACTAATATTATAAATGTGAAAGTAACTCTGTCTGTCTGTTTGTATGTTTGTCTGTCTGTCTGTCTGTTGTTATGTTACGTTTTCACGCCTAAACCGCTGAACCGATCGTCATGAAATTTGGCAGAGATATAGTCTGGGATATGGAGAAGGTCATAGGCTACTTTTTTACGCGATAACCGAAATCCACGCTGGCGGAGCCGCGGGCAAAAGCTAAATTATATAGCTGACCCGCGCAACTTCGTCTGCGTCACCTACTCGTAAGGGAGAGAGTGGTTTAAGTAATGAATTTTCTACTTATTTTGTTGCGGAGTTATTTTAAAATTATGATATCTCCTAAGATGTTGATTGAAATCAAGTGATGTTAAGGACAATTTTGTTTACATTTAAATACTTGTGATTAATAACATATTTATTTGGATAAGGATTAATATTATGTTGATAAAACTCCTTCGCAAATAATGAATTAATTTCAAAAATTTGATTACCATAAAAAAAGGTTATAGTGAGTCAATCTTAAAAGATAGACATATGCTGTCGCGGACTTTTTTTTTGAACTTTTAATGGATCAATTCCATAATACATGATATTTGCGTAACTTAAACCGTTTATGCAGCGCACGCAACGGAAGCTCTCAAAAAGGAATAATATTTCCCGTTTTTGCAACATTTTTCATTTATGCTCCGCTCCTATTGGTCAAAGCGTGATGTTATATAGCCTATAACCATCCTCCATAAATGGACTATCCAACACAAAAGGAATTTTACAATTCCAACGAGTAGTTCCTGAGATTAGCGCGTTCAAACAAACAAGCAAACAAACTCTTCAGCTTTATAATATAAGTATAGATTAGTCATGTTCAAAATAGTATGATTCAATGTATTGTCATCTCCTATAGAGAAACAAGAGCTTTTTTGTCTGAACTTCCTACCTATTTCGGCTGGAGCACTACCGTATACGCAGATTACGGGAATAATAATGTCACAAATAAAAACATCTTGGTTTCCGTTGAAAGTAAAACGAGTGTTCCTTCATTCATTATACCAATCACGTTCAATCACATACCTACAGCTTTATCAACTCCGTATAAAACGTACTTTCACGAATAAACACACCTTCATTAAATTGACAAAACACGCTCTAAAAATACTCACCATTAGCATTTCTATTAACAGTTTTCGCGAAGTCATCTTTGTTTACAAAGGCAATAATTAATGTCTTTTTTTTTATTATTCACTCATACACTCATCCGTTATTAAAGAAAGGTATCTATTGGTTTTTATTTAATTATCAAAGTGAAAATTATTTTGATGTCGTCGATTTTGTGTTTGGAAAAGCAATACTTTAGGAGGTGCAGGATATATTTTTTTATTTATGAGACAGTTTGTAGTATATCAAACAAAGATGTAAAGGAACTAGAATAAAAAATGACAGCATTGTTTTTTTACTTTTATTTAAAGAGAAGACAACTGACCTGAAAGAGTTGCCACTTATCAGAAAAGGACAGCAAATGCTGCTCAGACAAGAGCCAATCAGCGCCAAACAGTATAGAATGTCTAGAGAAAAGGATTCGTTATGATTTTTTTTCTCTTAGTGCGTTCGAAATTCAAATCATCGCCAAGCATCGGGCAACCACTAAACCAAAAGGCACCAAAAGGTGTTACTTTATTTGAACCAATAAAAAAGTTCTCGTACAAAAAGATCGGTCGTCCGTTAAACTTTTTCGTGTTGATTCCGACTCAGATAGAGAAGGAAAACGGGTCAGGCCTCGAGTTCCATCTGATATCAAGAAGCCCCATTATATAGCAAACGTACTTAGGTATAATACGCAGAGATTTCCCTTAATGGAATCTATTAGCTGAACAAAGAAACGTAATCTAAGGTAATTAATTAAACATTTCCATGTTCGTGTGTGTTTAGTGTGATTGTTTTAATGGTATTAATTTTGAAACTGGGGATTATAGGTGGCAAATGTAGGAACACAAAGGAAAGATGATCGTTTGTTGGAGATAGTTTCCGCGTCCTGTAACTAGAAGAGGGTATTTCGGTACGAGGTAAACGGGAATGGCTTATCCTTTGGTGTAAAGATAAGTCAATAAACCAGATTGGTAAAAAAAAGAAAGAAAAATATTTTATTTGGGACACACACAGGAAATACAAGTAGTAAATAAATGAGCATTTAAAACTAACAAAATTTACATTGAATAAAAAAAAAGACCTGTGCGTGGCCAAAAAGGTTAATGCAATCTCATTGCGCGCAGAACAGATGGCCATTGGGGCCGAAAGGTTTTGGAGTGGCGACCGCGTACCGAAAGACCTAGCGTTGGAAGGCCTCCCACAAGGTGGACCGATGACCTTATGAAAGCCGCAGGAATCCGCTGGATGCGGGAAGCACAAAACCGGTCGAGGTGGCGGTGCTTGGTGGAGGCTTATGTCCAACAGTGGACGTCTTTCGGCTGAAATGATGATGATGATGATGAATCTCAGCATAATGCTGCGATATTTAAAACATAAATACCGCAGCGTTGGTATGATCTGACTACCCTCTTTTGTATAAAATGTGACTTTGTAAAAAAATTATAATAATAATATACCCATCCACGGAACTAAACTGCCAAATTTTAGAGTATCGTGAAGTTAATGTTTTTATGTTTTAGTTCATTTACTCTACTCTTTTGACACCTCACCAATGACCTAGATTCTTGAATTCCGTGAAAAATATTTTGCCATTCTTCAACCACCATAATATGCTAGAATAGTTCGAGAAAATCGAATGTAACAGACAGGCGGACACCAATGCGATTCCATTTTAGATCAGAAAACTAAAAACATGGCTGAGAATGAAATCCTTAAGGAGGTACATTAACCTGTAAAAATTTATACTTATAAATCGTGTAACATAAAGAAGGCAATATTATATTTTAAATTATATTCAGGACCTTCCCACCTCAGACACCTTTGTCTATTTAAGATTGTGTATTTTATTAACCAGTGCCTGTAATATGATGTTGAGATAAATTAAGTTTTATGATTATTTCCTTTATTTCAATCATCGTCATTATCTCAGCCGAAAGATGTCCACTGTTGGATATAAGCCTCCCACAATTGGGGGGTATGACATAATCGCCACGCTTGGCAGGCGGGATGGCGGGTTGGTTTATATGTAGGTATTTCAATAAATACATATAAATTATATTTTTAAATATCATAATATAAAAAATATAAAATCATTTAATAATATAAAAAATAGTAGCTCACCGGTATCGGGAACAGGGTCCAAGCTCGTTCAAGGTTCCAGAGAGAGGAACCTTCTAACAATGCGAGCCGTGTCCAGAAGTACCGCTTTCTGAATCAAGCCCTTGATCCAGCTGCCCAACGAGAGCCTGCTTAGGTGGTGGTCGAGGTAATTAAGCCATTCGCTGATACGACTATCGGCACAATGATCGCTGAGTCCATATCCCACATGTCGACAACCTCGTGAGCCAGGTCAAGATACTTGATTTGTTTATCTTTCTCCGCTTTCATGAGGTTCCCGTCATGCGGGACTGTTATGCCAATAATATGATTATTATAATTATGATTAATATTTTATGTAACTTCATTATTAAATGAAAGTTTAGAAGCAGGTTTACAATATTAAGTGAAAACATTACTTAATTAGAAAAAAAAAAAAAAAAAAAATTGTCAGGTAATACAGTGGATAAGGACATAGGTAAAAACACAGGCTGAGACAACATGAGTAACTTAAAGTATTACCTACAGCTAGGCCACAAAGTATCTATTATTATTTGTCGTTGTGCCCCAATATATTAAAGAACATTATATGAAATTTCCTGTAATTACTAACATGATGAGCTTTTCAAACATGGTCATATTCCGAGGTCCATTTCCTTGAAACTAGTTTCTGAAAGCAACACATTGTTTCTACATTTTGAAGCTCGCAATGCAATTCGCAGGAACTGCTAGTGAAAGCATATAAGTAGCTTAGCATTCACTCAATAGAGATGAAACTACTGTGTATCATGCAACCGATAAGCGTATTCAAATTCCGATTACTATCCAATCACTCGATACTGTCAGTATCGATTTCCAAGAACGAAAAATATGCGGATGTGCCATCATCGGCAGATATCCGCCATTCTTGCGCCGAATACTGGGGAAATTCTCATTTCAGTCGGTCCGCACTTATGTGTAACGTACGAAACAATGAAGGGGTGGCAGATGTTCATTTTAGTAAGCGATACCGTTGCACGGTATGGATATGAAAGCTTCGCATGATTGCCGGCATACTCCTCTGAATACTGCTATCGCAAAACCTTTTGTTTTGACTCAACGAAAATATTTTCATTTCCTCGGCCACGTTCGAACGCTCCTAGTTTGTGTATCCGCAATTTGAGGATATTCCGAGGTCGTTGAGTGCCTTTTGCGATTCACCGCGTACTGATTTCATTTTGATTGTGAATAAATTTACAACGAGAACATCGGTAAGCATTTTTGTTTTCGTGTAGATATTCGTATTGACTACTGAATCGATGTAGTATTTTTATTTTTATTTACGTTACAAAGTTAGGAAAACAATTAAGGTTCGTTTATCTGATCTTACATTGTTTTTGTTTGATTTCAATTGAAATTATATCCATAAAAGCTGTGATTGTATTTAATACAATACGATGTTGCTTTTTGTTTATCTATTTTTGTCACGAAGTATAGGTGTGTAAGTGTACGGACGTTATTATTTTCAAGGACTTTTCAACAATGTTTCGTGCATAAAACAATTCGTAATACTGCAAACGATTTACAGCTCTAAGTGCAATTTTTGATTCAATCTAACAATGCACGTAATCACCCTTTATACAAGGAGCAATAAAATATAAACACGGTTCAATGATGAGAAATACTTTAAGAACGCTATCTCGGGTCCACTAGCGCCACTCCTTTGAAAAAAGATTATCTCGTGACTGAGAAGGAATTATGAAAGACACGAAGCACCAAAATACGATCTTGGGTAATGTGGCCATTTTTCTTTAGATCGAATTTTATTGCTTCGTGTCTTAATATGAAACTTTATAAAAGGTATTAGAAAATTCTAGACACACTTACTGAGGCAGCTGATAGAGCCGTTTTTCATAATTCCTTCTCAGTCACGAGATAATCTTTTTTTTAAAGGAGCGGCGCTAGTGGACCCGAGATAGCGCTTTTAACCAAAGCTAACACGACTTTCTTTTCTAAATAATTTCTCCGCATTCTCCAAAGGATTAGGCATATTTTGTCTGTTAGTTTAAAGTTATATGCAAGCAAGTCTATTGTCATCAACATAGACTTTGGAAAGTACTTTTTAATCTTTGCCTGACCTAGATATGGAACTCAAAACTAAATCATTATAGCAACCACCCAAGACCAATTAGGGAGGCAATTTCCTCTATTACGACACAGCACTTTATTTTGTAGTTTATCATACAATAGTATTGAAACATATTTTTCCTGTTACAGAACTTCCGAGCAAACCAGTCGTCTTCGACGAGTATGGGAAAGAAATCTCAAGTACTGCTGGTCCTTATCACGAAGGAGGAGAGTTCAAACTTATTTGTTCTGTCAAGGGCGGTAAGTACTCGAATTAAACAATGCAACAAAACATTTAAACAAAAAAAAAAAAAATACTTCTATAGCTGTCCGATTTTACTTGCATCCTAGATAAACTTTATAAACCGATATCATCATTTAAGTCAGAATCTACCTGTGTGCCAAATTGTATCCAATTATGTTTAGCCGTTTAAACTCGTAAACATAAAAACTCACCAACTAACATAATATTAGTAATAATTATGATAATATGTAGTTGGCACATTAAATAAATATTTTAATGTAAATATCATTTGACCGTATTAATTTGTTATAAACCGATTCCATCTCCATTTTATTGGGAATAATTTGTACTCAGGGGCTATAAATGTTAATTTTATCGCAGAAAACTCGATCTACATTTCAGCTCACCTGGGAAATGAATTCAAAAGTTTAAAAGCGATGGAAACTCGAAATGGTTCTTACAATACTACGGCATTTTTGGGGATTGTAGTACCTAGGGTGAATGTTGTAGGGTAGAATGGTTTCTATATTTGTGAGCCTCTAACTTACAAACGTAATATAAACAGAGGAAAAGGGACGAACAAGTAACAAACGATCACTTGAAAAGTCTCACCAGAATCGTATCCACTCAAACGAAATTGATTGAAATGTATCGTTTATTTTCTCCCCTCCTGGACATTCTATCTTCCAACGTTAAATTCTTTGATGTCAACCTTTTGAGATTTTTTTAACTTATCCACATTTTCTTTCTAATTCTTTTACGTCAAATAAACATTAAGAAAACATTGATATTACATTTTGTGGAGCAAATAGCACAATCATGTTCTCATTACGTGGGGATGTAACTTTATTTGGAAACAATGGAAGGCGTATTGTGTTCTAGCGTTTATATAATGTTTTGTTGTAGGTTACCCGACGCCAAGAATTCAGTGGCTTCAAGGTGACATTGTGCTGGCTACGTTAAGTGCTGGGGAGCATTCAGCGCCAACTAGATCACTAACTTTAGTGATCAGAAATGCAACGAGGGCGCATTTAGGAGCATTGTATACATGTACTGCAGATAATACGCTGCTAGCTTCACCACAGAAGACAACCATCAAAGTTGATTTGTTTTGTAAGTATTTATTTGTATACTAGCAACCCGCCCCGCCTTCGCACGCCTTATATTTATATACGACTTGACAGAACATCGAGCTTTCTTTATTAAAATTATGTAGGTTTAATATTGATGGATTTTGCACTTAGACCTTCCGGGATAAATTCTCTAAATGCTGGTGAAAAACGCATCAGAATCCGATGCGTAGTTTAGAAGAACAATGCAGTCACAATGGCAGACACGAAAAGCATCTTTTATTTATACATTTGATAACATCGTAGCGGAATCAAAATTGTACATTGTTTTTTTTTTTTTTTAATGAGCACACGGCCACAAATCTAAGCTATACATTTCCAGTATAAGCTGACCTCTCATTTTACGGAAATCCTATACAATTCGAGATCAGCCTAAACTGGAAATGCATAGCTTGATTTGTGGCCGTGTGTACACGCTACGATGTCTGGGAACGATTCTTATGACGAAAATATAGTTTTTAGATGTTTTCTCTGTTTATCTGTTTGTCTGAATGTATGTTCCAGCATCATCCAAATACTACTACTAGACAGATTTTGTTAAAATTTTGCATAGATATTCTGTATAAGTCTGGTCAGTCTGTAGGCTTTATATTATTAAGTTATTTACCATGGGAGGTGAGCAATATTACGTAATTTTCGTATTTTTCTATAGTTTTCTGCAAAGACGAGCTAAAAGGTTAGAATATTGCAGGTTTCACCTTTTAAATAATTATCATCACGCTATAGTCTTACGAAGCTAAGCAGTCAATCATGATATATAATTATGTATAAGAACGCCTATTTTAGTTAACTTTAAGCAATTAGCTTAGCGGATCGACGAATGCTTAACAAACATGTGGTAAGTTCAATCCCTGTGCATTGATACTTTTTTTTTTTTCATATTGTTACCTACACTTCTAATTAATAAAGCCGAAGAGTTTGTTTGTTTTTTAGGTTTCCGTAGTTTATAAGGAACTGTATGGGAGAACCTGTTTTTTAACTACAATGTTAAGTTTGTGCTTGGGATAAATTCATCCCAACTACTCGTACTCGCACAATTCTTGAGGAAGGTAATAGGGTATTTTACATCAGGCTACGACCATGAGGAGAAGAGCAAAAAGAAAAAAGTTTGGTGTGTCGGGGGTCGAGGAAGTTTTTGTATATTGTGTATTTTACGACTACTACGCGAACGAAGTCGCGGGTATAAGCTAGTTTATAACGTGTATAATTAATTTCTTATATTATCATTCGAAAAAAAGGTCTCATTAACTGAAAATATTACAGAAGAATAATGAGGGGCCTTATCAACATCCAACCACATTTTATACATTTAACGTATTACGCTCGTACAAAAAAGTAATTGTAAATAATTCTCTCGGGATTTTACCTTCATTTTGTTGTTTTTAAATTGATAAATATAAAATGACACTTAAAGTTAAGCACATACTATAGCACATTTAAATGGTGTCTGAATAAAATCGTTTCCAGAGAGAATTTGGCTACGATAGCGAACTCCTTTTAGCAAAACCCGAGGCTTATTTTTCGGGCTCCCCCAAATATCAGAGGAATGAAA
Source organism: Dryobota labecula (assembly GCA_947523025.1). NCBI lineage: Eukaryota > Metazoa > Arthropoda > Insecta > Lepidoptera > Noctuidae > Dryobota > Dryobota labecula. Next base: position 25,179,888 of record OX383287.1, on the reverse strand, counting down.
ACAAACAGGGATTGCAATATTCTTTCCCTCAATAACGGACAGTTATTAACAGTCATTAACGCCGATTTTCGGGCGAGTAGCAGGCTGAGCCTAAACCAATATCGTTTTTAGGGTTCAGTACTCAAGGGTGCCAAGGGACCTTTTTACTAAGGCTCCACTGTCCGTTCATCCGTCTGTCACAGGGCTGTATCTTATGAACCGTATCAGGAAGACACTTGACATTTTCACAGAGTGTTTACTACTATAGCCGCTATAACACACTATCCCACCACCAGATCCATTACGCTCTTTAGTTTCTGGGATGGGAAGTGATTCGACCCATTTCTTCGCCAACATACAAATACAACAGTTGTTTCCAATGATCAACTTCTGGAGGGAAGTGGGCTGGTTGGAATGACCACAGATGGCAGCCATGGCCCACGCGCAATGGTCTACTTGAAGGACTAAGTGTGGAAACCAAACCCTCTAACATAGAAGACATTGAATTAATTTGAATTGTAAGCAAGATTCATTTAACAACCAAACGAAATCGTCTTCGCAGTCATGTAAATTACACACAAGCGAAGCCGGCGCGGGTCGCTAGTAAATTATAAAAATAAAATTAAGTTCAAAATTAACCATACAAAAATGTATTTTAACTAAAGTGTTTAAAAAAAGGTGACCGTCACGGGACGCCCGGTAAATGTGAAACGTCTATGTTAATATTAGAATTCTTAATTAATAACAAAATATAGAGTAAAATAAAGAGAAAATAGTTTCGTTAGTAAAATCAATTTATTTTTCTTATTATTTCAAATAAATAATAATTACAGAATTTATATATATTCAATAGAGGAGCAACAAAGTGTATGGTATACGCGTGCGCACATATGTACAAGGGAGTCGAGAGCGGTGGCGTAGATGGGGTATCATGGCATGACATGACAGAGTCATGCCGTTTGCTGTACGCAAACGAGTCAGTTTTACTTCCAAGGCGCGCCAATAGTTGTTTGACATCAAAAATGTAGTGTTAAATATTGTATGGTGGTACGGAACCCTTCGTGTGTGAGTTCGACTTGCACTAGGTCGCTTTTAGACTCGATTCTCTCTCTGCCCAAATGTCGGGTAGTGGAAAAAAAATACACTAGTTCCTTATAATTACACTTGCAGATATCCGCCTTCTTGGATCAGGTGTCAAATTACATTTTATTGGTTTACTTGTCGAGTTAGCAATTTTATTTGCCTCCCCAATATAGCTTTTCGATGTTTCGCCTTGACATAAAAGTTCTTACAAAATGAAGTGATACGTGACATAAATCTTCCATTATTAAGTGACTATGTATTGCTTATTTTGGGAAGAAATGTAGGGGAACTGTCTCATATAGAATAAAAATAACGCGTTATTCATATTGCCTCTTCCCTACTTCTACGCTTCATAGTATTTTTTTCTATTTACACACCTATTTTTTTTTTTTGTATTATGTTTATGACTGTATGTTTGTAAGTAAATATTTAAAGCTTGTTTTTATAGTATCGTACATATAAAGTTTTGTTACGCTACGTTTTATTCTAGTCAGGTCTATAAAACTGTTGAAGTAGCATACAATTTATGTTCTACTGTTTATTTTTGGACGAATTCGAGAAAGAATCCAACGCCTGGAAGAACATTTAGGAGCCAAAGTCTTGGCAAAAGTTCCCGCGAATTTTTTTGCCAAGTTCTGATTTCTTCAGGCTTGACCAGTGTCCGGACACAAATGTCTACATTTAGAAGGAGCCGGAAGAAAAACCGGCTTTGTCTAAATTTAAACAACGGTAGGCATTGTTGTACAACCTGCCGGAAGTTTGGATGGCTTAGGTCTTGCGTTTGTGTCCGGCGACCGGCGATCGGGAAAACAGTCGAGCATAATATAAACAATGCCTTTAGTGGCAAGGATAAATCTAATGGAGTCAGTAGAATTCTACGTGGTTCTGACAAAGCAGTGTGCAGTGATTCATTTTTTAAAGAATTGACAACCGTGGCGCAGACTGTAGACATTCTAATGAATTCTTGACAATGTTTAAATCATTTTGAGGCTAAATGTACCTATCTAGTATTTATCTTGCATACCAACTTTAAATTACTGCCAAAAAAGTGAAAAAAAAAGTACTTATCAGTAAGTTGTACCAACTTACTAGCTTTACAATCCAACATAATTTAGCCTTAAAATAACCTTCAAATTGAGTAACTAAACTTATTGTACTTCAATTTTTAGGCGATTAATTTCAAGTTTTAAACCATTACTTATAATCAAATTAAGTGTTCAAAACATCAAAGTCTGTTATTTTCATCGTTTAAACCTAGTCATTAAAATGTTTTTTTTTTTTTTATTACAATCAGATGTCAAAATACAATGTCTAGATTGGAATTTTTATTTTGGTAACCAAGTTCTGATCCAGGCTGTTCCTTGCTGCCCTACCCCAGCGACAGTCTAAACCGAAATCCGTACCCCACAGGGTGTGTAATCGCTTAATTTGTAAGTTTTATACCCAGACTGGAGGCTTTAATTTATTAAGACATCCATAAGGTAGCCAGGCTGAGAGATGCCAAAAAATATAACATTTGGTATGCCTGTAAATCAAAAAATTTGAGCGCGAACTACAAGCCAAAAAGGTTCAAATATACCAGTTACCTTCGGGTAAACTTTTGATTGGTAGTTTAAGTTACCTTGTCGTGAAAGATCGTATCGAAATTATAACAACACGAACTCATTTGTGAATACAAATGCCTTGTTTTTTAGTCCGAGCTATTTAAAGTTTATTACGTCAGTACATTTACCTTTTTACGTGGATGATTTATTATTTGTTTATTGGTACATTTTTGAAGTGAAAACTTCTTAACTTCTCACTTTGCGCTTTTTCTGAACAGTAAACGAAACTGGGGGTCTACTCCCTAAGCATAAAATCCATAGTTTAATCGGCCAAATTTACGGGCGTTTCCTACTCCGTAGAAGGACACGCCACGGCACAAGATTAATTCCGCGCTCAAACTAATATTTTTGACGGACCAACTACTTTCGGACGGGCTCGTATCTTCGTTGATTTACTTAGAGAGTAGAACCGCCAGAACTTATTGCTACCTATCTCTGTTTGACAAAAGAAGGCGAGCGGGGGACACCGTGCGCAGTGCAGTGTGTGTGTGTGAGTGGATATATAGCTATTATTAGCTGTACTTACCATTCATTCCTATCTACTCGAATACATTTTATATTTATTAGTAAAGAAAGAAAGAAAAAACGTTTATTTGAAAAAACACAAAAAATAAAAACAAGTTGGGGGAAAATATGCGTCACATCCACGCAAAACGGCCATTGATCAGCATAGTGCTGCGACCCTGTGCAAGACAGAGCTCCAACGCTGATTTGCAGCGACAGCCGGCGTTGACGTGATGACGTCGACCGGTGCAGCATACAATGAAATAAAACATAAAATAAATTCACAATACATAATACTAAATGATTTTGTAAAAATAATATTTAAAATGGCAACGTTCCATTCCGTCGGCAGTGGCGTACGCGCTGCAGTTATCTGTGCAGAGTATAGTATAAAGTACTCTGTGGCATGCAGTTTAGAATGACATAATCAATACCTATTGGATATAATCCATAACATGGTGCATGATGTAATATTATTATGGAGTTTGTATCAGGTGACTGTGTTGGTATTAGTGTTTGTGAAATTGTGTAATTAGGTATGTTCATTATTTGCTTTATTTCTTTTGACTACTTTGGGGAATCGTTAGTTATTGTACAGACTAGCAATGCATTTTTTTGGACATTTCTTTACAATGCCGATATCTCAATATATTAGGATATCTCGAGATCTAGGAATTGTAGAGAAAATCTAGCAGATACGTCATACATAAGGTACTTATATTATATCGTTATCGCGCTTGGTCCAAGGGGGTCGATCATGAACACGCACGTCGCGTAAATATAAATTATCACATATTTATTATTACCTTATTTATTTAATTTATGGTGGTCTCAGCTTTAAAAACCAGCCAAATGCGTGTTGGACCATTGACTTATAGGTTTTCTTGTTTTCTATAAGTATCAGTAAATAATAAACGAAAAATAATAAAAGAAAGAAATAAAAATAAATAAATAAAGAACGCATACAACCCTAATCTATTCAAAGTGAGAGTGAACAGGCTTCTTCTGGGTAAGCTCACTCCATCGTAGACTTTGTCTCTGTCATCCAGACCTAGACTAGAGTCAAGAGCAAACCCATATTAAACTAAAAAATCAAATCAAATCAAATCAGTAGTTTCGGAGATAAATGGTTAATTTTCTTCTATTTTATTTAATAACTTTAAAAATAATAAAAAAAAACCACATAACAAGTCCTTTTATTTGATATATCACATGGTACCTACAGTTTGCACAACGTAATTTTTAATTTTCTCATTTAACGCTCAAAAGTCCGCTGTTAAATCAAACCCCGAAAGCTTTCCTGGCTTCCTGTTACACACTTCCGTTCCTTTTCACTACATCACTCCCACAGATTGCACGAAAGCGAGAGGAATGATGTTACACATCAAAAATAGATACGTAAGTTATTAATAATTTGATTCAAATTCTATAAAATATTGTCTAATTTTATATTATTTCCTATGATTTTGTCTAGTTTTTTTTATGTATTTTAACCGAAAAAATAGTAGGTATTGACCGACAAATTGTATGTGTGGTGCAAACCGTAAATATAAGTTGGTTATTAATAAATTAAAATAGGTCAACAGTGTCAGACATAATTATTACAATATTTAGCAAACAAATAAGTACGCACGTACAGCACAGTAAAGTACTTTTTCGTCTAACACTGACAACAAACTCCCCGAACGAACCCCAAAACTCTTACAAGCACTTTGCGCCAGTGTGAGTGCCTGTCGGAGCGATACACACCTACAGTGAGCAGGACGACCTCGCACACATAGACATTTGCTTGCCGCGTTAGCGCTACTAGCTATCGAAAATTTATTATAAATTTGTATGTGTTCCGTAATACCAAAAATGATGAATGAAAACTTAATGTTTTTCCATATTTTTTTCGATAATATGGAACTTGATAATTTAAACTATGTTTCTATCGAAACAATATTACAAATATAGTTAAAACAGAAAAAAAAACTATATGAAAACATGTCATTTACGCTGTAAAAATGTGCGAAATTCAATTCGCTTAAACTTCATTTAAGGTTATAAGTTTTTTGGTAAAAGAAAATGTAGAAACCTAGATAAACACTGTCTAAATCCGAATATCAGCTTATTATGGTTAAAATATGCTCAAATTGCAAATAATTTCATATTACGTTTGTATGGACCATTCATCCATCGCGTTCTTAAGCGCAATTTACACAGTGTTTAACTACTGCTGCGATTGTTTGACCCAAATAAAACAGTGGATTAAAAATCACTTGACAAACTCAAATTCAAAATATTTTATTTCACACAAACCTAAGTGGGCACTTATGATACGTCAGATGCACGGTTCTAATTGCTCGTTTCCTATCGAGAAAACCCGGTTAGAAACTCACAACACGAGACACTACTCCAGGGCCTAAATATAGAAATTATTTAGAAAAGAAAGTCGTGTTAGCTTTGGTTAAAAGCGCTACATCGGGTCCACTAGCGCCACTCTTTAAAAATAAATATTATCTCGTGACTGAGAAGGAATTATGAAAAACGGCTCTATCAGGGCCTCAAGTCTGCTATTACAATAGTATCAGAATGGTCTCTTCATTGTGAGTTTTTGACAGATTTGCCATACAAAAACTGTCAAATACTCACAATGGCGAGACCATTCTGACACTATTGTAATAGCAGACTTGAGGCCCAGAATGATTGCTATAAGCTTATAGAACTCAAAAGTAAATGTGTTTTTAAAATTCGCGGTCTTGTTAATGATTCAATGTAGTTAAAATTCCGGTGATTTGCCGGCTTATATACAGCTTAACTTATCAGACATAATGAATAAGGAAAAATGCTCAAAATATAGAGAGAGAAACAACAACATCCACAAATAACCTTCCATAAAATATAAGTGTACTTCCATCCCCCATTCATAAACTAATATCAATGTTTTGTCCTACCTTTGATGGTGTTAAGAAAAAAATAATTTAAAAACGTTTATTTGCGGTAAACATGACGCAAAAAAAGAACAAAAACCCAAAAAAAGACGTGTTTTTGAGTGGAGACCGCGAATCGGCAAACGTAAGGTAGGACGTCCTCAGGCTAGGTGGAGCGACGGTCTTCGCAGGGTGGCTGGTACGAGTAGCAGCTGGATGAGAGTTGCCGAGAATCGAGCTGAACGGCGTACAATTGGAGAGGCCTATTTCCAGCAGTGGACTGCTATAGGCTGATGATGATGATGATGTATATAATATATACCTCATCATCGGCAGATGTTCTGCCCCTTAGCAAGCCTGGTTGTCAGACTTTCGGGCTTCTGACTCAAAAACCTCACACACATCAATGATCTCATATAAAATGAAACCGGAAATTTATATGTTAATGTTTGTTTCAGTAAAACCACTAGGAGTAGAAATAATTTCGAGAGAACAGCCGCTGTCAGTAGGCAGAAAGTCGGAGCTCTGGTGTAAAACGACGGGGGCGAGACCTCCAGCCACCATCACTTGGTGGCTAGGAGGCAAGAAGATAGATGCTATTACCAAAGAATCGGTAAGAGGAACCATTTTCTTTATTTGCTATGACCTCATTCACAAAATGAAATACTTGCGGATGGCGACCTATGGGCAGCTCGCCATCCGGTAAGGATCAGGCCCGGGTCGACGGCGTGTGTTGTTCCACACGCGCATCAAAGAGATGTCAGCACGCACTGAAGAGTCCGCCAGGACCGATGCCGAAAGGGATACCGTGGCCTTGGCACACAGGCAACTGAAGGATCACGGGTACCCACCCGTGATCCTTCAGTTGCCTGTGTGCCAAGGCCACGGTGGCACGTGTCAGACTTTTCCTGACTAAAACCCTTTAGTCAGTAAAAGTCTGACACGCCCTCCCGCTCCGCCCAGAGCGGGAGAAGTAATTTGATAATTCCCCACCCAAAAAAAAAAGGTCTCTAGATAATACTAGTGTAGGAGTCATGGAATCTAAGTGAATATGTAGTATTTTCATTTGAAAAACACAAACCAAATACCATTATATTTATCTTGCCCTTATTACAAACTACAGCCGGGCCGTCGATAGAATCCGTTCTTGACACCTGTCAGTTTCTTATTAACGAATATGTGTTTCGCGAATTTGATCCTCATTACAACTAGAAATTGTCCAACTGACAGGAGGTGTCAGGAACGCATTCTCTCGACGGCTAGACTGTAGTCTGTAAAACTGTCGAATAATATAGAACCATATTACACAACCATACTAGCATTAATCTTCAAGCATTAATCATCTCTAAAACCTGTCAGATGTATGGCACAAGTAGGTCGTGACTTAGTATTCTTCTAGAATAATTAATCTTCTAATTTACCATATCGTCTAGAACTAATACAAATTCATAACCACAGGGTATAGAAGACGCGAACGAGACCGAATCCTTGCTCCAATGGATGCCATCAAAAGATCATAACGGTCAAATACTTACGTGCAGAGCCGAACATCCGAACTTCAACCATTCTAGCATTGAAAGTAAACTACCGCTGAACGTGTATTGTGAGTATATATGTTTATTTTTATTTTCCTATTGTACGTTTTTGAATACGAGAATTTGGTTCGTTACGTTACAAGATGTTTGAGATGTTTCGTTTTCTATTCCAATTTGAATTTCAAATTATTATTATTTTATTTTGGGACAAATAGATCCAAAGGTTATTTATTAAACAAAAAATTTAGAAACTATTGTTAGATCTTAAATACAGTTACAAAGGACAACACTATCATCTAATTCTATACACAAATGCCCCTGTGCTGGGACACCCCGCCCCGTCAAGATAACCAATAGGGAAGGTACATACCTCCCTAAAAGATCACCAGACGAACGAAATGCCTCAACACAGAAGCACGCACATCTTCAGATACAGTTTTCAAGTGTTTGTTTGTATTAAAAAAAAAAATTGGTTGTCTGTAAAGTTGGTTTACGGACGATAGTTTAACGTGACAACGTCATAATAAAACATTGATGCGGCGCAAACGTACAATGAGCGTAACGGTAATATTGTTAACATTTTAAAAGAGTAAGTATGGAGTTTCTTGCCCATTCTTCTCCATACGTAACTACCTTTTGGAAGGGGCAACTAGAATCAATTAATTAATAATTTTTGTAAATTTTGGCGTTCAAAAGTGCCTTTTATGTGCCTATTTGTAATAAATGATTTGACTTTGACTTTGAACCGGACAATGAGCGTAACGGGACAATGAGCGTTACGGGACAATGAGCGTAACGGGACAATGAGTCATCCTTTTTCGTGCATGCAGCACGAAAAAGTTCATCGATTTATTAGACGTTGTCACGTCAAAAATTAATATTGAAATCGTATGTTTTGTTAGGTTAATCGGTTGAATGACGTTGAATGAGACACAATATAAGTTTTATTGTTATTACGTCTGGGGTCGTTAAGTGTCCCGCAAAGTGTTAACATTGCTTATTTATTACATTTATTACTTATCCAACGTCAGATATTTCTCATTATTTAAATAAAATTGACGTCTTACAGTTTTTGTATGGAGAAACTAGCAAATATTCAAAACTATCCCTCGTAAAAAGATGTCTGGTGTTGAAAAAATTAGACCATATAATACTTGAATAAATTATTAATGCTACATCTCAAATACAAAAAAAAATACGCGGTGATAAAGTTGTGGATTATGGACGTTTACTATTGTAACAGTTGGTACAGATTGTTTTATTTTTTATTTTATCAAACTATAACTATAAGCCGCCGTTAAAATATTATTTTCCTGTCACTTTAAAATATATTGTAAAGAGTTCGAAGACAGTCTTAAAGTTTAAATTACATAAAATTATTGGAAAGACGTTTGACTTCGCAGACTGATGTTCTATTAATGTTATTGCATGAACAAATGTCACGGCTTTTAACCTCTATTTGTAGAATAGTGATTTAATAAAAACCCAACAAAATAAATATTTAACCCAAACAAAGTTTAGTTTTTCAACGAAGCAGACTTGTTTGCTGTAAACAGCTGCTTTGAAGAATGGGTGTATAAACATTAAACTGCCTATCAGTTTGTTTAACTTCAATTAAAGTACAACAGGTAATTGTTTAAATAAAGTCGAAATAAATAATTTATTTTCGAATAAAATAATATCATTAGGTATAGTTGATGCACGGCCGATGGCCGTTGGGGCCGAAAGGTTCTGGAGTGGCGACCGCGTACCGAAAGACGTAGCGTTGGAAGGCCTCACACAAGGTGGACCGATGAGCTAATGAAAGCCGCAGGAATCCGCTGGATGCAGGAAGCACGGAACCGGTCGAGGTGGTGGGGCTTGGGGGAGGCCTATGTCCAGCAGTGGACGTCTTTCGGCTGAAATGATGATGATGATTAGGTATAGTTTGACGGATACCGCTGTACCGCACCTTAGGTATATGCGCGGTGAGACGGTTATAAAGTTATTAACGTACAGTTAATAATTTTATAACCATTATAACTGTAACATTTATGTGGAATAATGTATTATTAGAACGATAAGCTGCTGCCCGACTCTTTGCACGCGTGGCTTTTTACTCAAATAAAATTAGCCTAAATTACTCCTTATATAACATCAACTATCTGCTAGTGCCGTCAAAATCGGTCCAGCCGTTTCGGAGATTAGCCGGAACAAACAGACAGACCAAAAATTAAAAATTGTTTTTTTTTTCGTTATAAGTACCTACCGTATATACTTACTATGCATTTAGTAAAAAGCTGTTGTTTTGACATTACAAACAGACACTTCAATTTTCATTATTTTGTATGTATAGATAACTGTAATAGTTAAGTGGAATAAAGTATTATTAAAACGATTACTGATTAGGCAAAATGTATGTATTGAATAGGATTTCAGAAGAGGTTTTCAGAATGCTTATGTCAAATTATTTGATTGACTTTAACAGATTTAGGCCTGTGTTCACCAACATTCAAACCACCGGTTGGTTATTTAAACAGTTGGTTTATGTTCAATTTCCTAAGAATTTTATTTTAATTTTAAAAATAGAACTGATTAAATATCTAAACAGTTGATTTGAAATGTTGGTGAACACAGGCCTTATTGATCAGTCTTAGGCCGAGATCTATAAACATTCCTGTCACTGTCGACTCATTCATCATCATCATTTCAGACGCAAAAACGTCCAATGCTGGACATAGGCTACCCCCAAAGGGGGTATTTGCCATAATCGCTAAGCTTGGTAGGCGGGTTGGCGATTGCAGTATAATGTTAAAAAAGCATAGAGAACGCTGCTGCCCATTCTCTAGTAAGTCCCTTAGTCGCCTTTTACGATACCCACGGGAGGAAATAGGGTGGTGCTATTCTTTACGTCCGGCACCACGCGGCACAACACGTCACACACTGTCACACTACAAGTGCATGTTATAGATGGAATATGTCTAAGTCGAAGCACGTGCCAAGTATCGTTTATAGAGGCCCTAGATAGGCAGGCTTTCAGAAATCGGTTCAAAGTTAAGTTAGAAGGAAAAGTAATAATAATGTATTGCATAGTTACAAAAATAATAAAAAAAGCATGGCAGTTGAGAGTATGTCATGCTCACTTAAATGTCTCACTGATGGTGGCGCGTGTGTTGGATCATTCGGTTCCCTACAAAATGGTTGAGCTGAATGGTGCTGATCCATGCGTCATGTTCGTGAACGGGCGCCGTCAGTTGGGACTGGTCATCTCTTGACTGCCAGGGCTTATTTTTAATTTTATATTTTGAACTGTTTTATTAGTTTTTACATTGTCTCACATATAGAAGTAACAAGAATAATGTACTCAGGATTTTGTAATATCTTGATTTAAAAGAGTGTCCTTGGAGTTTCTTGCCCGTTCTTCTCCATAGTGATCTACGTATTGGAATGGACATCTAGCTTCAACTTTCTGACTAACTGACCGTCTCTTTAACAATTCAAAAGTGCCAAAAATGGTTTAATTGAAATAAATGCTTTGAGTTTGAGTTTAATATCTACAACATAAAAATAGGAAGGTACATGAAAATAAAGCCCCAATATTCGCTCCAAAAGACCCGCCATTTTGCAAGACACTCTCAACACAAAACCAATTAAGTTAGTGGTATTTTGCATAATACGTCATGCAATGCCATAACTATAATTGCCATAGCTTTTGTTGTAATCGCCGGCTGGCAATTAATGAATGGCGTATCGGGCGATAACTTCAAGATTACTAGCAACTTGAGTCACCGCTCCCTTTTTGCTGTTGAGTCATATTATCACGGAACAAATATTGATATTTAGAGTTTTAGTATGAATCTACGGTATCAAGGTGCCGCCATGCCGTGACCGCTGACTTATCGTAAGCGAAATTTTTACGAAAAAAAAAACCGGCCGGTGTCGGACCACACACAATGAAGGTTTCCGTAGTTGGGGCGAATTTACCCCAAGAACAAGCTTAACATTGTAGTTGAAATATGTTTTCTCATACATTCCCTGCAAATGTAAGTTGCTTTTATTTTTATTTTACGATGGGTTTGCTCTTGACTCTTGTCTAGGTCAGAGGTGACAGAGACAAAGTCGACGATGAAGTGAGCTTACCCAGAAGAAGCCTGTCCACTCTAACTTTGAATAGATTAGGGTTGTATGCGTTCGGAAACACAGATGCAGGCAGAGAGTTCCACTGCTTTGCTGTGCGCATTATAAAAGACGTTTAAAAACGCTTGGTGCAAGGTGGTGGAATATAAACTAGGTAGGGGTGGTAACTTGCAGTGCGTCTAGATGTCCGATGGTAGGAGGGGGACGGTGGAATGAGGTCGTGGAGTTCATGGGCACACTTGCCGAAGTACAATCTGTAGAAGACCGACAAACAGGCAACCTTGCGGCGATGAGCCAAGCTGTGAAGCTTGGCATCCACCAGTTTTACGTCGCCAATGAGCCTCTTAGCTCTGCGTTCCACCGAGTCAAGCGCAGCAAGTTGCTACTTAGCTGAGCTATCCCAAAGGTGGCTGCAATACTCCATGCAGGGTCGGACTTGTGCTTTGTAAAGGGTTAAAAGCTGTCCAGGCGTAAAGTATCGCTTCACCCTATTTAGGAAGCCCCGTTTCTTGGCTGCAGTTTGAGCTTTGCACTCGATGGTGGAGCCGAAGTTGAGACCAGATGTCAGTGGTTGACTATTACTCGCTATCCTGAAAAGCCTACTTAGCTAGAACCGCCATGGTTTTAGCGAAGTAGGCTTTTCACGATAACTGTGAGTTTGAGTTTAAAAGAAAAGAAAAGAAATATAAAAAAAATATTGTTACGAAGTTTTTGCATGCCTTTAGCGCGAACGCGCGGAGGTATGCGCTCTATTTTTTATATCTTTTAAACGGTTATGAGTTCATTAGCAACAAGCAATAGAGTTCATCCCAAGGATGAATGGAAACTTATTCAAAAGGATTTATTTCATACCATAGCGTATATTTTTCTAAAACGTGAAGACTCACTAACGGGCAGACCAACCGACGGTGCATATATATTTTTTTATTACAATTTTTGTTGTATATAAGTCCCTACTAAAGTTAATTAATTAAAAAAAAAATGGTTGTCTCTAAAGTTGGTTTACGGACGATAGTTTAACGTGACGTCATAACAAAACATTGATGCGGCGCAAGCGTACAATGAGCGTAACGGGTCAATGAGCGTAACGGGTCAATGAGCGTAACGGCACAATGAGCGTAACGGGACATTTTCGTGCATGCAGCCGGCGTTCATCGATTTATTAGACGTTGTCACGTCAAAAAAACCTTCACATTATAATTTATATCTCTAATTGTGAAAACATCCCTTTTATTTATTTATTTATATATACTTTAATGTACATCAGATTACACATTACAAAAGAAAAGAAAACTTATACACTATAAAATATACAATGGGCGGCCTTATCGCATACTGCGATCTCTTCCAGGCAACCTTGGCATGGATAGTGAATTTCTGGACATAAATTGGGGTTGTCATTGGTGCAAATAAAAAGTATAACAGCACAATATCCTATAATAGATACACAGATATAACTTATATGGATATAACTTATACTTCTAAGGATTTAATGTCTAACTTAGGCTTTATGGAACATTTTATGTTGGAAAATTGTCACATGGTGGCATATCGAGACTACAGCACACCCACACGCTCGCGCTTTGTGAGACGCGCAATAAGAGAGCTTTAGTGTGAGAGACAGACAGAGGTTTATCTTTCTTCTCTCTCATGTAACGAAATGTCCCTAAACGTGACGCGTCCTTGAAATTTCACTCTCAATTCTTGTCCAATTATCGAATCGCCGCCTAAGAAGTTTTACTTCAGTAAATCGTCTAAAATATGTAGTTGATCCTAACAAGTTTATTTTTCTTTACCAACCGTCGACTGTCAGTAATCTAAATGACTCGTTTTATATAGAAACATGGCCGTTCTAAGTGCTATCGTTAAAATAACTGTTTGTGCTTTCATTAGTAAGCGCACGATCCTTGGTAAGGTACGGCGAGTTACTGGGTTTACGATCTTTTTCCATTTCCTTCCATTATTCGCTGGTTTGTGGCTATCATCAGTTCATTTAATACATTAATGTATTTTTATTACTATACCGCGTAGTGAGGGGTGCTACACATTTTTACGGGTCGTTTTGGTTCGGTACAGCTGGGCAGCAAACTCCAATAGTTTTTTCATGCTTTATTAAAAAGAACTAGTCTCTTAATAATTAATTACAATCTAGACTAATAAGCAATTTTAATCTAACTTAAATTTTTACGTGATAATTATTTTTAACTTTGAATTTTCACTTTACACAAGTCCGTTCCATTTTCTTAGAGTCGGATATAATAGAAACACTTTGTTCATGTGTTATATGTGTATTTTATTGTCAGTTTATTTTTACGTTTTTACACTACACTAACTCAAAGGGTTTTGTTCGTTTTAGTCTTAGCACTATATTTGTATTCTCTAGCAGCTGAATTGCCTCGACGTTCACATGTCGGTGGATCGAATCGAGTCGAATATGTAGATACATGTTCAGGAAAAAGCCGTTTATCTTGACTTGGGCTGAGCCAATCCGAATATTTATGAATTTTTTAACAGATTGATAATCCGCACCGAATATTTGTATTTATATATTTTTAACGATTAGGTACCAACGAGAGATAAAATTACAATTATAATTATCTACAATATTAAAATTTGTATAGTATACATTATCCTGTAATGCACACTCAATTACAGTACAGGTAATCAGAGCATACATGTGATTATCGAGTACTCATGCTCTGAATACATGCATTGAATTAGGAATACATAAAAAAAACAATTAATGCCATTATAAAAGATCAAAATGATATTATGAATACAATAAATCAATCATTCAATTAAGGGTCATTTACTCAAATTAGGCTGAGAATCAGTACTTTTCGAGCGTCAAAATAACATAAGACAGTCCTACAAAACGCCCTCCCTTGACCACTTCCTAGTGCTTTAGCTGGGAAGAAGTGGCCCAAATAACTCCCCAGCAGCGAAGGTCTCTGTTCAGTTAGAAAAACTTGATTCTATACAATAGTTGGTATGCAAATTAAGTAACATTACGAGATACAGAACATTAAATTAAATTATTTGCCACTAGTCCGCGGAATCACCTGCGTGGCTTTTTATAAAAATAAAAGTAAGCAAAACTTACACTTTATAACACCAGCTGTCTGCTGGTGAAAGTCCCGACAAAATCAGTTCTGCTGTTTCGGAGATTAGCCGAAACAAATAGACAGATAGACAGACCGACAAACAGACCGACAGAATGATAGACAAACAAAAACGGGACAGTCTTTGGGGACTGCCGATAGAAATGAAAACTAAGTAACTTGAAAGCGTTCGGTGACGATGACGCGAGTTCCATCATTTTTGTTCACCCTAAAAGTATACAGTATAAATATAGCTCATGGAGAGCGTTCGGTGACGATGACGCGAGTTCCATGATTTTTGGTCACCCTAAAAGTATACAGTATACATATAGCTCATGGAGAGCGTTCGGTGACGATGACGCGAGTTCCATGATTTTTGCTCACCCAAAAAGTGCTCAACGCGCCTTAAGAAGCTTTCATTTCAAAAATAAAAATTGACATAAATACCGTAAAATTATACTTGCATAATGCTTAAAGCTGTCATTTTTTACATTACAAATAGACACTTCAATGTTATTTTTTTGTTTTGACATGTCAGCTAGCACAAGCCAATATACCAGAAAATATAATACAATGAAAACTGTACTCAAAAAACTAAAAATTTTAACAAAACTTGATACCTATATAAAGTCTGCAGGCATAAAAGGCGTGCCCGCTTCATCATCATTTCAGCCGAAAGACGTCCACTGCTGGGCATAGGCCTCTCTCAAAGTAGGTTGCCATAATCGCCACGCTTGGCAGACGGGTTGGCGATCACAGTATGGTGTTAAAAATGCATAGAGAATTCTCTAGTAAGTTCCTTAGTTGTCTTTTACGACACCCACGGGAGGAAATAGGGTGGTGCTATTCTTTACGTCCGGCATCACACGGCACATGTGCCCGCTTATAATTGAAGTATTACCTTGATTTTCAATAACATTGTGTAGTAATTGCTTCGGGTAGTCTTTTTGTTTAACAAGTACTGCCGAATCGAAAGCGCCGAACAAGTATGCAGCACCCCTGACTATTTTCAGTTGAACTATAGTGAAAACTTTGCTCAGTGGCAATTTGCGTACCTACATGGCGTGCGGTTAGTCGTCGATGTTTTTCATCGTATAACCTTTTACGATCAGCTGTAGGTAGTTTTTATTTTGCAAATTAAAATGTATGCGTAGTTACTGTTATTTGTAGAGCTTTTGTGGTGCAATTTAAAAATAAAATAACATAGAACGTGGCTGTTTTTAAAGTTTGTGTTACCAAATTATACAAAATTGAGACATTTTTTTAAATATTATCTTAAGCTTAACACGAAGGACAGTTGTTTGTTTTTTTTAATTTTTCTATAAGTTTATAATAAAATAAAATAAGAAACCGGAAAATTAACAAACACTCGCGGACAAAGAATACGGGTCAGTACGAAAAACATAAAAAAAAACTCTTAAAGTAATGAGTGAAACTGTATGTTATAGATAAATTTAACAGTTAATGAATCAACACCAAATGTTCGAAACATTATTAATTAAATTGACAAAATTACACAAAAAAACAATGTGTCAATAATTATTACGTTGTAAAAATTATGATTGGTACCTCACATACTCGTACAACACTAAAACGAATTTTAAAACAAAATTAATATTTTGTATTGCTTGAACAGGCTCACAGCTGCCAGGCGATTGGGCATTTGGGCATGCTGTTTATTAAGTTTCTTATGTGATGTTACGGGATATTGGTCGATTCTTCCACGAACGCATGTTTCAGATCTCGAATTTACTTACTATTGCTGGAGCTTTGTTGTCATATATGGACACAAAGAATTACATATAATGTTCAGTATTTCTTGGTAGGCTGACAAAAGTTCAAGAACCACCATTAAATGAATAATAAATTTTATGAAAATATTCAACAACTTTATTCATGAAGTCTTGAAGTCTAAATTGAAATACTTTACTGTTTCAATTTTGTTCGAGCAAGGGACTGGGACAAGAGCTATACGTTTATAAAAGTCCTTAAATAATAAATGAAGAATTTTGTTTTAGTGAAATGACTGGCCACGCTTATCGTCAAAAGAAACTAAAAGTCACCAACCTTAACATTTTCAAGTAGAGATTAAGATACAATAAAATACCTATTTATTATTTTTGTTACTAAAGAAATAAAAAACACAAATTTTATTCTCATTTTCAATTAAAATATTGCTCGACACAATTCTGACAATTAAGTATTAAAATAATGTTATTAATTGCCTTTTAACGAGCTTCATTGCCAATTACGTAGTAAATTAAGACCTAGTATTTCTACGTTACTTTGAAGTAAAATGTTACTTAGTCCTTGGAAATGTAATACTTATAATTATTCTACCCCTCGGGCTTCATTTCCAATTTGATATTTTGACGAAGCATGTGTAAAAGTGGAATTTACTATAGACTCTGGCACACTAAATGCGGGTCATGAGCGATGCGGCTCTTTGCGTGACAATGATTTATTACGGTTGACACATCAAGTTCGAACGTGGGTCGTCTGCAGCGCAGTTTTCGGCAAGACCGCACATACTTTTGATATGTTGTGTGTGTTATATCTTAGATTCTGAGGAAGGAAGAAAACACCAAAGATGACAGCACTATGTTTAGTTTAAAACCAGACATTGTGAACGTTGGCATCGTCGCAAATAGCTGTCAAATATTTCGCCGTTTTAATTCGTTTGTCAATATTACTGAATGAATTTATGAAATATAGATCTGTTAGTAGTGGACTAAAATATTGATTATTAATTTTAATCATATAAATCGTCACACTGTGTAAAAAAAAACATTTGGAAACTTCCCAAATGCGTTTTACTTTTTTTTATTGAGTCAACTGATAGTGGTGTTAACCTCGACTTAGGAGTGTTAGGTCCCTGCCAGGGTTGCGGGTTTGTCCGAAAGAAATACCGTGGCCCTGGTACACAGGCAACTGAAGGAACACGGTTGGGTTTTAGTCAGTAAAAGTCTGACACGCCCTCCCGCTCCGCCCAGAGCGGGAGAAGTTATTTGATAATTTCTCACCCATAAAAAAAGGAGTGGTAGGTCGTGAGTTCGAACGTAGGCAGACACATTACTTTGTGTATTTAATTTCATCACCATTGCTCTCAAAATGGTGAAGGAAAAAATCGTGAGGAAACCGGCATGTCCTAGTCCCAAAAAAATTTAAGACATGTGACATCCATCACTGGGCTAACGTGGTGGACTGGTGGATTATGGGCGACTCCTTCTCACAGAGAGGAGGCCTGTGTCCCAGCACTGGGAACATTATAGGCAGATTATGTGAGTAAACTGTAGGAGTATGTAGGGATCTCTGCAGTTTCTGCCTACCCCCATGGGAAAAAAGCGTGAGTTTATCAATACTTAAGTGCATTACAGAGCGATATTTTACAATGTCATTCATCTGTTTAATTTGTCTATATATTTTGATACGCCGGTTCTTACTTACGCATGCCAGACGTGGTCTCTTAAAAAATCACTCTTAAATAAAATACGAAGCTCTCAAACAGGAATAGACCGGAGCTACATGAACATTAAATTAAAAGATAGAGTTAAAAGTTCAGTGATAATAAAAATAAAAAAGGCGAGGGATGCGGTCAAACAGGTGCTGACACAGAAATGGAAATGGTCAGGTCATATTCAGAGAGTTATGGATGAAAGATGGTCACAAATGATTTCAAATTGGTTCCCAATATATAAAAAAAGAAGGAAGGGTAGACCTCCTAAAAGATGGAGTGACGACATCATACATATAGCCGGAGCCTTATGGCCAGACGGGCAAAGGACACAGCCACCTGGAACGGTTTGGAGGAGGCTTTCACCGCATCAGGCGGCCCTTACACCTAACAATACTAACCTTATTTAAGTACAAAATTAACATTACTGACAAATAAATAAATAAGTACACAGTACAAAAAACGAAATGTAAGGGATAAAATAAAGCTAATAAATAAATAAAATATATTTTCAGTTTTCAGGATTGCAGAATTTTAGGTTGAAATTACCAGTAATGCAAATAGCATTACCGTCAATTTCAACCTACTTATATTTCAACCTATACGACTCTTTTTGAAACCTTTTATGTTTCGAATGCTAGACAGAATGGAGTTATACTGTTACACGCATCTTTTACGACACGCACTTAGTAGCCTTATAATGTAAGACTAATTGGATCAAAAGATGTATCGTAAATTAATTTAACTATAGAATTATTATTATTTTATTGTTTATAATATACTAGCTTTTGCCCGCGGCTCCGGATGTCGGTTATCGCGTAAAAAAAGTAGCCTATGTCCTTCTCCATATCCAGGCGGTTCAGCTGTTTAGGCGTGAAAACGTAACATACAGACAGACAGACAGACAGACAGAGTTACTTTCACATTTATAATATTAGTATGGATATGGATGGATTCAGACTATGTTAATAAATTATCAGTATTTAGGGTGTATAAATAGAAAATGATAAAATGTTTGTATATTAGCGACCCACCCCTGTTTAGCACGGTTTTAACGAATTGAAAAAATACCCAGATTTCTTTGTTATTTGTAAGTTTAATAACAATGTATTATACATATAGACCTTCCGGAATATATTTTCTCAATTCTAGTGAAAACTACATCAAAATACTTTGCATAGTTTAGAAGATCAACGCGGTCACACAGAAAGACATGAAAAACGACTTTAATTTATAATGTTTATATAATATAGATACTAGGTACTAACGAATAAGCAAACACGAAATACAGTTCTGTTCTAGAAATTCGAAGAAAACCCTCCTAATTATCTAAATAGACGGAAAATGTATTTTACATTTTCTCATGTAGATCTTAATGACTATACCAAGTACCTCCTTCATACCTTTTTAATGATTCATATTCCCCGGCAAGCCAAGATTACAAGAGTATTAAGTTATTAAACAACCAATACAAAATGAACAAGACTTTATCCGTTGTAACAGTTGAACCGCAATTTCGTGGCCATTTCCGCAACTTTATTCCATGTTTACTTTTGTTTCGTTCATCAAAGCATTTATGATTGACTAACGTTTGTACGAAATTGAAACTTGATTTTGATGGAACAAGGTTGTAATTTGTATGTTTTTAAACAGACATGCCAGAAGCAACGATCCACCTTGGGGCTAAGATGAACCCGAATGACATTGAAGAGGGTGATGACGTCTACTTCGGCTGTAAAGTTGATGCCAATCCGCCTGCCTACAAAGTTGTTTGGGAACATAACGTGAGTATCTTTGATATTTATTTTCAATTTTATGTGCAAATATGTTGCTGTGATTGTGTTTTTATTCATTCTGGAATTTGTTATTTCAAGATTTTCTTGCATGAAAACTGGATATAGCTGTACGTACCTATGCACAAATTTAAACTGGTGTTGAGATAGGTTTTATTTTGAATCTCAGACGCACACCATTCCTAATCCATTTACCAATTAAAGCCGCATTATATATAAATGCAGCATTAACTATAACTGAAATAATTATGTATTTATTAATAATAAAAAACCTAACATGTCACGCATTCTTGAAACTACTGGGAAATAAACAATATGCAGTTTCATTGAAAAATGTCGCATCGTCAGCGCCATCTAGTTATATTCTGTGATAAACTAAAAAGTTGCGCACCGACGAAGTCGTATGTACAGCCAAATGATTTTAAACGTTAAAATATTGATGATTAAGTTCAAAATCGAACGAGAAAATTTAAGTTTCGTGTAACTTGATGTGCTGGCCACCGTTCAATCAGGGAATTAATTGTTTATCAAATAGATAACATGTCAATTTGCCATAGTAGGTATAGAATTAAAGTTGTGATTTGAATATACCGACAAGCTGATAAATACTTAATTATCCTGTCGTTATTAACGTTGGAAACTTTCCCTATTTCACAAGAGACTAAGTTTAAATTCTGTGTGTGTCTGGAAAAACTCAAAGGTTGGTTGTAACGATTTCTATTTTCATCGCAATCAGAGCAAGGCAATAAGACTTCCGATCCTACGTGAGTCCCACGTGACCAGCGCATGACACAATTGGACGGAGCGGGCTTTGCCGACTAACATAGCTAAGGTCCCACCGCCGACGAGAAAGCCATCAGCTATCAGCGATTTTCTCGCTCAAGAAACTTAAAAAAATTGTAGTTTTAAGTTGCTAGCTCTGCTGGCTTCTCGTTGATCGCTGGCTGTGGGACAAGTAAGGCTAAAACGAGTTGGCAAGCAACAAGCAGCGAATGCGCGACGGTGACGAGCGATTACTCGCTGGTATGCATATGTACCAAGCGTGAGTCTCTCAACGAATGTACTGCTCGCTCAGCGAACGTCTCTGAGCGAGAGTACTCTCTTTGATTGCTCTTGTCACTGCGATAAACGAGTACCCGCCGGCGGCGGTGTGAACAGTCAGCGATCTACTATTAGTATCTCTTTTACTTAAGTTACCAGGTACCTACAGACTTTTGTACGTTTCTTGAGCGAGAAAATCGTTGATAGCTAGTCGCTTTCTCGTCAGCAGCGTTAGACCGGTGCCTAAAAATTTACACAAAAATAGAGCTGGCTTGTCCAGTGTTTCTATTCAAGTTTATGTTTAGAAAACACTATTTGCCCAAAGTATACGTACTATTTGAATCATTTGTAATTTTGATTGGATGTTTTCACTGACCAGTTTCGGTGAAACGGTAGAGTAATATTCTATCAACTTATTTCTAACGAGAATGCACTTAGAAATTACATTATTCAATATTGTCGATGTAAAATCATATCAAATTGCTCGTTCTACAGTAGGTACATACAATTCATACCTACTTATCCAAACTAATATTTTCAATGTGAAAGTAACTCTGTCTGTTACGTTTTCACGCTGAAACGATCGTCATAAAATTTGGCAGAGATATAGCCTGGGATATGGAGAAGGGCATAGGATACTTTTTTACGCTATAACCACCATCCACGCCGGCGGAGTCGCGGGCAAAAGCTGGTTAGTTATAAATATGACATGAATATGACTTGGTCGTCACGAGATGCTCGGTAGATGAAAAACATATTATGGTGGGAGGGAGGCGTCACGGCATACGAGTTAATTTTGTCCCCAAGGCATGCCAATAGATTTACATCAAAAAACAAATCTAAATAAAATAGTTTCACTTGGTCTGCCCACAACCTAATTTGTCGCATAAATTCTGTCAGAACTTTCTAAAAATCTTCTACATTTCAAATCTCCGTGTAAAATTTACTCTGTTAAATAAAAAATACAGCTAACATATAATTAAACAATCATCAAAAAAGGGTACCATATTAAGTGAATACGTGTACAAATCGTATCAATTTACATCCCGCATGGCAACCAGGATTAATGTCATGATAATGTCATTTTACCAGACTGACATGCTTAATGATGGCGGCGTATCGGCATTACATTTGGTCGAATCGATAAAGGTAATCAAATCACTTGTTTATTTAGGGATTTTGGTTTGTAAATTCGACATGTGACAATGTTTTGTGAATAGAAATCAGATAGGTTGTCGTTTTGCGTTTTGTGTTACACCCGGTTGAAAACCAGCGTCAGGCATTAGTTGTCTGGCATTTTTGCAGAACTGGGCCTTTTAGGCGCACCGCGAAGCACACTTGCCGTCTAATTTCTTACATCGCACTTTATACTTTTGATTTTTTTATCTGATGTCCATAATATTATGTCATGTGTGCTTTTAGTCTGTGCTAAATGAATGTATTATCTTTATTTCTTCTGTATACCTGGAGATTTTTATTTAGGTATTAAATTTTGTTATCATTTTAAGTTTTTTGCTTGAGTTAAGTTATCATTGTATTTGCTGGTGTATTGGCGTGTGCTAGATGACACAAGGCAAATCATTTAATTTATTGTTCTGAGTCTCGTAATTTGTATTACTTTGCATACCTACTATTATATAGAATTATGTTTTTCTAACTGAACAGACAGCTGTGCTGCTGGAGAGTTAGTTTCGCTACTTCTTCTTTCCAGCTAAAGCACTAGGAAGTGATGAAGGGCGGGGGTTTTGGGGAACTGTCTTATGTCATTTTGACGTTCGAAGGTTAGCTTGCGTGTTCTGTACTGAGCTCACGCAACGCGTCGTACGTTCAGCCAGTAATAGGACTCGCTCATCCAGGAGCGCTGTCCCAAATAAGACGCGTTATTAATTTATTATACATAAATCAGAAGGTATTTTAATAAAACACGAATACTAAAAGATCAATAATTAGATTACCATTAAAAAAAGAAGGTTTCAGAAAAATACGCTTGATAGATTTTGCGTGATTCTCAGTTTTTATACGCGTTCTAACGCGGATAAAAACTGAGAATGACGCAAAATAAAAAAAAAATTGTGAAACTAATTTGTAAAGTTATGTCTACATAACTTTACAAATTAATTTCAGTATGTAATATAAATATAATCTAAAATATTCATGTAAGTATAAAGTTATTAAGAAAATGCTATAATTTAACATATATTTTTCTCAAATCATTAACATTGCTCGTTTAGACGTGATCTTTAGTATAAAATCATTAAAAGTCGGTAATCGTCGCCTTAAACATAACTGGCGAAATGTGGGTGTACTATAGGTGTACCTCTGCCTAACCCTTCGGGGAATACAGGCGTGATGTTATGTTATGTTAGATAACTATTTATTATGAAAAATATTGTTACACTGAAATATTTCTTTAAAAAAACACACTCACAGGATTGCGGCCTTATGGAAGTGGCGCAAAGAGGTGAAACGCCGGGGCGTAACTCCGCTGCCGCGAGAAATCATGGCACAGCGGATAGAGCTCTGGCAGGATCTCATGGCGACATGGAGGGTGCGATTGTAGCAACCCAGCGATGGGCACGCCACAATTACGGCGATAAGTCCCCTCTTTGAGGAGTGGCTAGAGAGGCGCCACGGCATCCTCACCTTCCGGCTGACGCAGGTCCTGACCGGACTTGGTTGCTTCAGGAGGTTCCTGTTCAGAATAAGGCGGCAGGAAACGCCCGGGTGTTACCATTGTATGGATTGCCCGAAGGACACGGTGGAGCATACGGTGGAAGTCTGCGCAGCTTGGGCAGAGCACCGCCGTGTCCTCACGGAGGCGATCGGCGGCGGCGATCTCTCGCGTCCAGCCCTAGTCCATGCCATGGTCCGGAGCAAGAGTGCATGGGAGGCCGTCACCTCCTTCTGCGAAGCAGTAATGTTCGCTAAGGAGGTAGTGGAAAGCGTGAGGGAGAGGTAGTCGCCGCAGGAGATGCTCGGCGGGAATCGATAGCCGATTCCCGGCCATCGAGGCGTGGGCTTGTGGACGGCGAGCTATGGGCAGCTCGCCGTCCGGTAAGGACCAGGTCCGGGTCGATGGCGTATTGTGTTCCAGGCGCGCCTCAAAGAGATGTCAGCACGCACTGACGGGGTCCATCAGGACCGATGCCTGCCAGGGCTGCGGGTTTGTCCGAAAGAGATACCGTGGCCCTGGCAACTAAAGGAACACGGGTGGGTTTTACCCACCCGTGTTCCTTTAGTTGCCTAAAAAAGAAAAAGTCTGACACGAAATAATTTCTTCAACTATAATTAACAAATAATTTCTAGTAGTATAATTTCTAGTAGTAAAGTATAACTTCCCACCCAAAGAAAAAGGATTATATAAAAAACTGTGATTCATATTTTTATGATACGATGATTTTCCGTAGGAATATTATTTGATATTCGTTCCCAATGTTTTTATTTATTGAACTGCAATAATTTTCGAATTCAATAAACGAATGTTCTTGGAAAAACTTATTGGTGAAATTGGAGCGCTCATCAGAAGCAAAACATTGCTTGTGTTGGATTTTATTACCTAAAATAAAATCTTTAATTTTGTTACCTTCTTCGTTAAAACAATATCAGCAAAAGAAAATAGAAATATGATGGTTCATTATTAATAATAGAAATTTTAATTTACATGATGGTTCATTATTATATGTTTTAAATGAATATGACAGAATATCGCGTTTAAAATATATTGTCTAATTATTTACATCGTAATCGCGAATTGACTGCAATTATTCTGTCATCGTTTTTCCGTATAAACGCTCTATTTAATCAATAACAAACATTGTTCCAATAATTTTCCAATTAATTCAGGTATTAATTGTAACGGAAAGTCACTCTACTGTCGCAGTTTCCGCCTCCAAATATTCCAACGTGAATTTATTTGATGACTGTATCAATTACGAGACAGAAAATAAAGCATTCAACTGTGAAACGATGGCCAAAAAACGTATATCGTATTTTTGTAATATCCAGGTTTTATACTGATTGGAAAACTCGTGTAGCACCACCTTTATCCTGCGGCATTGGTTGCGTATTTTTTAGGTGTTCGCTAATATTTATAAAAGGAAATCTGTATGGGTCCATATACATATAATACCATATCTCTATGACAGACATGGCATATGGCGATCTCTTTGATGTGTTTTTATTTAGACGTAAAATGAGAAAGAGGAGAATAGGAATTAGAGAACATTTTGTCTTTTAACACAAGTCAGATGTGTCTTCTATTTATTGAGAAATAATTTTATTTGCATGATAGTTTCAATCCCGCTCAAAAAGCGTATTTGCATACTTTTTTGTAATCAAAAACGAATTCAAGCACAAAACAAAACACACATTATATCCTATTTTTCTGTCAATGTAAATATCATCACGTAACATTCTAAATTTACCTCAAATATTTAATCCAACTGGTGGCCAACATCGACCATCACTCTTTACTAGCAAATGCTTGGTAACCAATATCGACAAACATTACCTTCCAAAATTAAAACCAAATAATGTATCCACAGGGTGTCCTACTACAACACAATCCCGCGAACGGGGTTATAGTGAC
Source organism: Dryobota labecula (assembly GCA_947523025.1). NCBI lineage: Eukaryota > Metazoa > Arthropoda > Insecta > Lepidoptera > Noctuidae > Dryobota > Dryobota labecula. Next base: position 25,154,178 of record OX383287.1, on the reverse strand, counting down.
GGGAAACACCAACCTAGCTCTACGAAACGTGTCTCGACTGCAGGCCGGCCGGTATACGTGCACCGCTTCAAACGTCGAGGGGGACGGCAAGTCGGCACATTTGCATATGCAAGTTGTTTGTAAGTAAATCTAGTATAAACTGCCTGTATAATTAGTTAGATAAGTCGGTTTTTGGAGTAATGTGTTTATATTTTGAGAGCGACAGAAATAAATTGTTTGCTTTGACTTGTAAAGATAATGGGTACGAAACAAAAATACAGTAAAAAAGTGCGCTAACAGCCACAAAAAAAACTTTTGTTATATTATGGTAAATTGTCGACTATGCAACGAACGCTTAGATTTTTAGATCTATTATCTTTTATCGTCATTTGACTCAGTGGCGCATAAGTTATCACTTCTCTGGAATATGCTCTTATATTTGAAAAGGGAATTAAAAAAAAAATGGTAAAACAAGTATACGTATAAACAATTTTTGTTTATTGGAGAGTCCGCTCTTCCATAGCAAGACGTGTTATATTAAAAGCAAAACGTATAATTTGTATGCTAACTTAAATTCAATAAAATGTGGGTATGAGTGGGTGTAAGTATGTGTGTGAGTATATGTGAGTGAAAGTGTTGGTGTGCCTGAGAGTACATGAGTGTGTGTATGTTTCAAGGTTTCAGAAGTGGTTCGGTATCATGGTAGGTAAGCGTCTGTGTCCATTCCACTTTTTTTTACTATCATAGTAGTTGAATGTTTATTAATTGCGACTTTGACATTTTGTGAAGTACACATATGTAAAATACACATCGTAAAATCATGGTGCGCTATACTCTACATGAACATGGAATAATTGTCTCATTGCATTTAACTAATAATCGGGTCAGTGGTGTTAACCCAACGTGGATTTCGTCGTTAATTCCCGTCGTTGTCATGCAACACCAACTGCGCAAACATTACGGCATTTGGCCACTCGCGAGTCTTATGGAGACTGGCTCAACACTGGATAGTGGATAGTCTTAGGTATGGCCGCCTTCGGAGCAGTCGTTCTGCCGAGAATAGCGCTACTGTGGATGCAAGGGTCCAAGTCAACCCAAAAACATAAACCAGACGAAGTACTACGCAATTGGGCATCAGTAGACGATATTTACAGCGTATATTAGTGAAAGATATTCCGTGAAAAATTATAAGTCCGAATAAACAATATAACAACAAGTAGAAATAATAATTATTTATAAAAAAGTGGCCTTAGGAAATCAAGTGATTATTTATGCGCCACCAAATATATTTGACGGCACAGTAAGTGGCGCCGCTCGTCTAATTTTGTTACGAAGTTACTGGAATCACCGAAGAGGTTGGATAAGAATATCACTGACTGCTGACAGTAACTTTAGCAGAGCGTCGCATCGATGGTTGCGTGGCGGCGGTCTTCCGATGATAAAGAGGATGTCAGAAGGGCCGCTGTCGTAACCTCTTGAGTAATGTTCTGTGGTCATACCATGTCCACGACGAACGGCCACACATGTCTGTTGATATTCCGTCACAATCCTGATTGTATTGAAGCTGCTGAACCACTAAATACGATGACCACTTCTGGTAAAGGCTATCCTGCGCCGTTATGTAAATACAAGTATTACAGGCATAAGTTCTTGGATACAATAAATGAAAAAAATTATAAAAATAACAGAAACTTTTTTGTATAGAATTTTGAATTATTAGAAAAAAACTGGATTATTGCACTTTGCCCCCAATCTGTCTCACCTGTGGACACACAGGACACAGAGGATGACACAAATATGAAAATTATTACACTTTGTCCTATTGGTAGGACAAAAATGTATTGTATCAGCATGTAGTGTGGAATAAGTGCCAGAGAAAAGATTCCTAACTATGGCCACAGATTAATGCAGATGGGACACATCGCAAAATCATTTAAATAAAAAGCGACTCTTGATACGATACAATAAAGTGCAATTCAGCTCGCACAACGCTTATTACCTACAGTTATATTCACCTACAAGTTGCCTCTCCTTCTATCGCGTAACTCTTATACCGGCGGCGCACTATGGAAAATGGTAGAACAAGCGCATATCAAAAATGCTTTTTACGAATATCATAATTTGGCTAATATGGCTATTCTTTTAGGTTTTCTAATAGTCAAATTATAATATTCATTACGATTTTTTTTCTTAATACGCGAAATTATTATTTTTTTCTTAGATAGAAATACATAGAAGACAGAAGTGCCAAACTCAAGTCTTTGCGGATACATGTTTCAATACCATATTGTGAAAAAAATACTTGGTACAGATATGCAGTATTATACATTTTTAGAAAGGTTATTTTATGCTTTTTGCGATACAGCTTAATGATTTTAAAAGTAAAGAAAAATATTTCAGTAATTACTTAAAAAGTGACATACCTTTTTTTTCACTTGTATGTTTTTTCGTCGAAGGTTTTCAGTATTACCCACGTTTGCCCAAGCGCTACTTTTTGTGTCGACTAGTAGTCTAACTATTCATAAATAGAATGCAAAAAAAATCAGCTGCGGATATTTGCGGTTTTAGAAGATATGAGAAAAAAACTGATAAAAGTCAGAACCCGAAAATTAGTATCTTTTGCGGTTTACCACTGACACCATTCACATGAACAATATAGAACTTTTCGGATATTTTCTTCATTATTTCATGATAACAAAGGGACCTTATCAAATTTGCACTCGGTTTGCGTGGGAAATTACAAGATAATAATGATGTAGGTATCAATTCGATATTGTAAAATGAGTATTTAAAGGGAAGCAAAAACTATTCGAACCATCTACATCAGTGTAACTTCAAGTGAAGCAAATCTCATCTACGCCTATTATTTCTGCAGATTGTGAAGTGTTAAAATGTCTTCCTTCAGCTGTACCAAACGAGACTTCATAATCCCCTATATAGAGGGCGGCAAGACCATGGAATCATTATCCAAAGTTTTAGTGGAAAAGCTGAATGTTTCTGAAAACAACTTGTGTTTTATAATTAGTGACATACAAAGGCACATTCTTCCTATTTTCAACAAACGCTGGGCCCTGGCATCTCGGAAAAAAGAAACATTTTTACAGAAGTATTGTACTTGGTTGGACTCAAGGTATTCGTTAAATTTACCGGATTCTGAACAATATTCTACGCCATCAACATCTGGCCAACGAGGACGAGCATGCGTGGCTTATGGAGACTCCTCAGAATCTACCAAGAAGAGGAAAAACACTCTTCTACTCCAAGACTATGGCTTCGAGCATATAAAAAACGCCTATCTGCAGGGACTACGGGCTTTACGTGAGTACACAGAAGCTCATCTTGTCGAAGAATTAAGAACCGCTGACACTCAAAAGAAATTAGATATCTCAAGTAAGTGGAACGACTCAGACCAGATGAAGATTCTTTCCGATACGGAAGCATTGAGTGCTTTTATAGATTTAGATCTAACAAAAGCACAATATATGTACCTGAAAAACTTAACCAACGAACGAAAGTGTTGTATATTCCCGCCTTACTACAAAATACAAGAAATAAAAAGATCCTGTTATCCACCATCTTCTACAATCGAAATTACGAATACTTATGCTAAAGTGATTAATATACAAGATTTATTGGATCATACTGCTGCTAGAATTTTAAAAATCGATTCTGTTTTCCAAAAACAACATAGAACATTGATCCTTTATTCTAAATGGGGATGTGATGGTTCATCTGGTCAAAGCCAATACAAGCAAATACTTGCAGAAGAGTCAGAAACAATTTCAGATGCCAATTTGTTCATCACTTCATTAGTCCCCATCAGATTAGTTGATGTGCAATCGGGATCCGTTGTTTGGCAAAATCCGGTACCTTCATCTGTCCGTTTTTGCAGACCCATTTCTATTGAGTTTTGTAAGGAAACTCCAGAAAAAACCAAGGCAGTTGTTGATGATATTAAAAAACAAATTAGGGCTGCACAAGCATCACTTATAAACAAAGATGGTGTTGTAGTAAATGTGAAGCATGAACTATTTCTAACGATGATCGATGGAAAGGTGGCTCAGGTCCTTACAGATACTCCATCTGGTTCCACATGCACGATATGTGGGGCTACTCCACGGCTAATGAATGACCTATCGAAAGTAACTGCCAGACCCGAAAACGAAAACGCCTACCAATACGGATTGTCCACCTTACACGCCTGGATTCGCTGCATGGAAATGATATTGCATATTTCCTATAATCTTTCGTTTAAGACTTGGTCTGCTTCAACTGAGGAAAATAAGAGATTAAAAAAAGAAAAGAAAGAAGTTGTTCAAAAACGTTTCAGGGAGGAGTTGGGATTAATCGTCGACAAACCTCGGCAAGTTAGCGGGAATACGAACGATGGCAATACCGCACGAAGATTCTTCTATAATAGCACTTGCTCATCGGAAATAACAGGTGTAGATGAGGCATTGATTAAACGCCTATACATTATCTTGCAAGTTCTTTCTTCTGGAATGATGATCGACCCTGAAAAATTTGGGGAATATGCAATAGAAACTGCAAGAATCTATGTAAGTAATTACGATTGGTATTATATGCCATCCTCCGTTCATAAAATACTCATACACGGGCAAAACGTTATCAAACATTTTGCGGTGCTTCCTATTGGACAGCTATCGGAAGACGCACAAGAGTCTCGCAACAAAGACTACAGAAACATACGACTTCATCATGCCAGAAAATGTTCCCGATCTGCTACAAATGAAGATGTCTTTAAAACGCTTTTATACACGTCAGATCCATATATAACAAGTTTGAGAAAACCGTACGTAAGAAATGTGAAAGAACTTGAAGAAGAGGCACTAAGTCTTTTAAACGTGGCACCTGAAAGTGAACCCACATTTACTGACCCTGATTCTGAAGTGGTATAAGTTAAAAATAATATTAATATTTAGTTATTACTTATATTTGTACCTAGCTACATCATTTCCTGAAGCCAGAGTATAGGATGTACCTATTAGTAATATGATTTTAATTTAGTATTTTTTTTTCATATATATATATTAGGGTGTCCCTTAAATTTTAAGTTCAATATATTTTTACGCATACCTTCTTAAAACTTTCGTAATAACCCAATATTGTCTAGGAAAAAATATTAGCCCATTTTATAAACGATAACCCGTGCCGACTTGCATTTTAAACTTCTCCATATAAGTTGCGCGGGTAATGCGCTGCAAACTGTAACTACGTGTTTAATTTGTCATTTCATTCGTAATTTTTAACTATTAATGCGCTATTGTTAATTGCATAAAGATGTCGATGGAATTACGGAGTGATAAACAAAATAATTTTAAAATTAACCTTGATAACTTATTTGATATTGCACATGCTGATGCTTTTGAAAGAATGAAAATAGAGGAAGACAAAGTACTTTTAAGGAAACAGAGAGAGCCAGGTCGACCGGAATACTTAGGTGGTGTGGACAAAAAATTGGCGACGAAAGAAGAAAGACTAATGCAAAGACGATTAGAAGAGGAGGAAAGGAATGTGAGACAAAGAGAGTTTTTGGCTGTTGCATCTACTTCTAGCTCAAATATCTTGAATGTCCAGAAGATTCTTAAGAAGAACAGATTTTGAATACTGAACTCAGCTTGCCAGACGTTCCCTGCCCTAAAAAAAGTTAAAAAAGAGGTAGAAAGGATATTATAACGCCTAAACTTGTCGCAGTTTTAGATCGATGTCAGTTAAGCATAGAGACTCCATTTACTTTCTGCATGCGGTCTCGTAGAAGCGCTTGGTCTGAGCAGCGACGATTTCGCTATTAACAAATCCTCGATTCAGCGAATTTGTACTCAGATGAGAATAACAAGGGCAGAAGCAATAAAACTGACTTTCAAAACGAGGTACCTGACGTAGTCACAGTCCATTGGGATGGAAAACTATTACCCGGATTGGATGTACGAAGTTCAAAAGAAAAACGTTTGCCCCATTATTGCTTCATTTGAAGATAGAGAACAGCTTCTTGCAGTGCCAAAACTAGAGAGTTCTTCTGGATAACATCAAGCTAAAGCCGTCTCATCTGCTCTCTTTGACTGAAACCTTAATAATAAAGTTCAAATAATGTGCTGCGATACAAAAGCTTAAAATACTGGTCATTTTAATGGAGCTTGTGCTGTTTTGGAGCAGACGTTAGAGAGAGAATTTTTGGTTTTCGGTTGTCGTCATCAGGTTTATAAATTCGTCCTAAAAACAGTCTAATGCATTCCTAACTCAAAACCTTACTTAACACGGCAGAAGAAGAGCAAAAACAATGCTTTTTGCGCTGTGCCCAGGAACATAGAAATTTGTATCTGGACTGTTAAAAAACTACACTAAAGAGAAGTTACCCTGGCTGATTGTTATAATTTTATGTTTCAAAATAAAGATTAATGTTTACCTTATTTTATTTTACCTCATACTCACCAAATTTGTTGCATTTATATTAGTTTTATAGCAGATCGGAATAATAGGACAAAACACGATTTTAAATAAACTTTGAAGCTCAGTCGGCACGGGTTGCGATCATGCTAGAAAGCTGAAATTTCATATTTGAGTATATTTTAGCATTTATAAAAAAATTAGAGGCTATGCGTATCGATAAAAAAATTAATTTAAAAAAATGTCATATAAGGGACACCCTAATATATATTTTGTTTACTTTGCTTGTTGTAATTAACCATGGTTTAATCTTTTTAGTCATTATAAACTTGTATTCCACTTGAAATAAATTTTTAACTATTTTTTTCGTGATTTTTTCCCATTTCTTTCATTCTATGCAAAAAAACATACATAGATATACAAGAAAACCCTATAAACTACACATCGTTCGAATCTCCGAACCTTGCTGCATATTTGTGCCAAATTTCATCACGATACAACAAAAATTCATGAAGTTACAGATTTTTGATCCGATACCGACCTATATTTTCCATAGTGCGGCGTGCGGCGGCAGTCCTACTGAATGGGCCCAGTGAGATGGGCCCGCCACGTACTTGTAGCTTCATACCTAAACTTAGGAGTTTACCGTCTGTATTAATCTGTGCTATGGCGTATTCTTGTTCGCCAACTTCAAAACGAAGGTTAAAAACAGTCGTGTATAAACGTTCCAAAGATAGTTTCTCAAAACTCTATTTCCAACTACCCTCTATAATCTATTTAGCTATTTCTGAATAATCTCTTCCTAAATAGATTTAGATGAGTCTATCCGAGTGCGATAGTATTTATACTGTAAATATTGGTCTACGTGGGGCGTTCAAGAAAGTAGGTTAAGTTTATTTTATTACAGCATCGTTAGGGAATACCGGGATATAAAAACAGCCGGGTAAATGAGTGGGCGGTGCTTGAACCAATGGCCTAGTGGTGCATTGTGGTTTTAATTTCTGTCTTTTATAGTATAAAGGAGACTCACAAATGTCGGTTAACGTTAATTAACCAGTATCTTGGTGAAACATATTAGACAACATTAGTCTATTTATAACGGAGAACTGTTGCTCACAGTTTTACTGGAACAGGAACAAATCTTTGTCTCTGTACAGGCCCAAGTTTTTTGAGAAGAAAGACTTTTCAGCCAACCACGCTAGTAAACATCAGGATTCGCTTTCAGTATTCTCATCCCAATTGATTTGTGATCAGCGCAGCATGGTTGGTTCTTCCTTCCAGCTGTCATATCAGTATATACTGTCTAACTAGGCCATATCATCTTTCATACACCTATCCATCGGTACTTTCATCTTTCCGTCCTCCTATTGCCATTCACACTCATACTCAAAATGTTCATCATAATATTTCCCTTATTGCTTTTCCTCACGGTATGCTACCAAAATAGTTGTATAGTGCCACTATCAGTCAGCATTCATAACAGTTACACACTCGTTTACGTCTACGTCATCATCACTGTCCCGACCCAAGTTTACCGTCAGGTTTACATTACCATCAGGTTTACGTTTCTGTCACGTTTACGTTCAGTTCTCGCGAGTCATTCCTTCGCACGCAATGCTCATTCCAAGTCTCTTTCCAGCCATTTCAGTTACTTGTTTACTTTATTTTCATTCCTTTTATTTTTGTTCCTCACTGGGGAAAACGTAAAACCTTTTATCGTTACGGCTCACATCAGTCGATCCTCTATTGTTTAAAGTATACCTGTTATGGTTATGTCGGTAGTTTTGTCATTGTGTTGGGTTATAGGTATGGGGAGAATGCGTCGTAAAAACGTGTTGGTTTTCAATAATAAAGTTAGAGTTTTTGGGTCTTGTGTACCATTACCAAATAATATGGTCACCGTATAACTGTGGGAATTATAATCGGTAGAGCATAATAAAAATACTTTCTGGAATTTCCTGCTGAGTTACAGAGCAATATTGCTATGATCCTATAATTGATTATAAAATAGTTCTTCTAATAATAATTACTTTAATTCAGAAGTATCCATTACCGAACATTCATATTTGTGTTAGGAAGTACTTAAGAACCATGTTAGGAAACCACAAAAATAAAACAAACGAAATTAACTAGACACATGGATTGCGATCCAGTGTCTAAGGAAAGGACCGTCTAACTGGTCCGCTATTGTTTTCAGAATGCTGTTGGAGTTTGCTCGGATACGGCCTAATATGGAGGTTGATCTCTTTCTCATGATGGCATAAAATCCATCAATCTGAGCCTCCATAAACATGCCAGACGCACTACAGCATCTCGGCAGCCCCATCAAAATCCTAAAAGCGTTATTATTTTGTACACGAAGGGCATTGAGTGTCCGCTGAGTACAGCTGACCCACAGGGTGCACGAACAAAACGATTGGCAGTATGCCCTGAACATTGTGCACTTTGCCTCATACGGACACCGTTTAAACCTGCGAGCCAGCATGCTCCCACGGACAGCCAACGCCCTTCCTTCCCTCTCAACGTCCACGTCATCAGTGAGGTCCTCCGTGACCCAGTGACCCAAGTACTTAACCTGCTTCGCTGTTAAGTGATTCAATATTTAGTGTAACAAATGGGACGTAGTCGACTTTAAAATTCCGCGGTAGGAATACCAATGGAATACTTATTATTATTATTAATTAGTTTATGTCAGATAATATTAATCCATACAAATTAAAAATTATAAATATACGTTGAAAAATAAAGAGAAATAAATAAAATAAAACACTTACAGACTACTTAACACATACTTATGAGTATATCGCCGCCTTACAACGAAAACCAATTAAATCATTAAAAGTGCAAACGGAGATATTGCGATTACAAAATTTATGGGGTTGAAAATACCCTTTGTAGTATTATATTGTTATTATTACTTCATAGCATCAGTACATTGATAAATATTCTTTTTAAACATGTCTATTAAGATTTAAAAAAGTTATTGCTTTGTAATGAAATTTTCTATAATTGTCACATAATCTGCTTAATGTTTTGTATTTGAAAACAAACCTTGGAAATGCTTGAAATAATTGGTTACCTTAATAGCTAGCAGCGAAACTATAAGACTTAGCGATTAATGGGTTTTCGCAAACGAAAGAACACAAAATTTTAAGTACTTTTGTATTCATAAGTCATTTTCGTCAAAATTTCGATTTAATTGGTTTTCGTTGTAAGGCAGCGATATATTTAGATTATTACAATACCACTGTTTTAGAAAATTGCTACAATTGACTTGTCAAATGACCTCGGCTATTCGTTTGATTGGAAACTTTACAAGATTTCGTAACTTTTGATTTCTAAAAACAACTTTTCTTTAGCTCTTCTCTTGGACAATTCCATTATCATTCCCAACAGACTTAATTCGTCTTTTTACGTCAAAATACTTAAAGTAACGTACGAACTTAAATGTGTCATTGCGAGACAGTAAAATAATGCTCTGAACCGGAAAGGGATACTGAAAACAAAAGCCTTGTCAATATGGATGAAATAATGAATGTGCCGCGTTATCGAAATGAACAATAATTTTATTTAAGAAATACCTTTTGTATCATAATAAGATATTTTATTTTTGTTGCAATAACTGTCAATTTCTGGTATTTTTAAACAAACAAACAGCCGTTCTGTGAAGTGAGCTGACATCCTACCTGACGCTAGGGAATCGGGATTGACAGCTCGGTTCAAACCAGGGCTTGTTAACGTTACTAAATAACAAAATAATAACCGTTATAATAATAATAATAACCCCACCGCCGTATCTCTACGTTGACGTCGTGGTGGGGCTTGCGCGCTCCGAACTCTGGGTCTGTACCGGTAGAGTTTACTTTACCGGAACATGTCTAGGGTGAGGAGCCAGACCAAGAGAGATACAGAAACCCGCAGGGCAGCATGTGGCGAGCTGTTGGGCAGTTGCGACCCCACGGACCCTATCTCCCGGGAGAAGTCATGTTCCTCATCTCTAGCTTGCCTTTATTGGCCGGCTGGAGTGAACACTGACGAGGAACTGAGCTCCCACCTCATTCTTGCCTTTATTGGCCGGCTTGAGTGGAGATTCGCAAGAGCAAACGTGCTCGGAGGAAGGAAGTATTTCAGTAAGTGCTTGTAGGGATCTTGACCATCTTCCGGGCTCTGGGATTGTTCTGAGAGCCGTGGAATACCTCTCCACTCCTCGAGCACCTCAGGATATGTTGCCCCCTTGTCGCTACATCACTATGTGCTAGCGACCGTTTCCGGGGGCCCATTAATGAGTGTGCAAGTCACCCCCTGCCATTTTATCCGTGTACAATAAAACATTGATCAGGCAGGGGCCATAGTCCTTCCATAGTTTTAGGTAACCAGTCCATTTGAACCACCCAAACCCATAGTCCAATATATTTGTTTCCATATCCTGCAATGGTCCTACACCAACCGGGGGTTGTCCTTGGGTGCACCTGCATAGTGCATACAAGGATAATCGTCGGTTGGTGCCTCATTCCATTTGAAATTGTCTAAGGGGCCTCTGCGAGTTGGCTTCGGCCCCTCGTACGCCTTCCAAAGGTCCGGGACCCCAGGGTCCCGAGATATATAAATGTATATAAAATAATAATAATAATACCATTTATTTCAGGCAACATAGGCCCATAGAAATATAACCTAAACATACATATTTTAATATAAAACTTAGTACTTCACTTAGCACTAGCTGCACTTTGTACTGTCCTGTGGAACTTGTCCGCGGAAGCGACGGAATACCACGTCCTGCGGCCAAAAGTCTTCTTCCATCACGACGGGCAGATACAGATTCGGAACACGCACGATGAACGCCTTGAAGTTGACGTTCCGGTGCGATTCCAGTAACTGCACCCTCGGCATGTACGTTGTCCTTTGGCGCACGTACTCCACGATGTCCTCCGCCTTAGTGGTGTAGTGCAGGCGGGAGATGTACACCGGTGTGTTCGGCTTTGCGGCACGTAGACTCACTTCGGGCTCCGGAGGAGCTTTGCCACAGCGGTTCTTGTTCGTTCGCGAACGGCGCTTCCTCCTTTGCACCGTCTTTCTGGCATGGGCTTGATACTAGGAGCACCAGGGGCACTCGCGGTGATGCTAGCGAAATCCCTTTGGAGGGGTTTCGCCAGGGCTGCACACACTGGCAACGGGACGGGGTGATGGGTTCGGGAGGCGCTGCGTGAAGGAGCCGCGGTGACGAGCACGGGGCTGCAGGGCGCCCCAGCGCGGTTTTCTGCTAGCTCAGCAATCACCGGATGCGCTGGCGACGAAACTGCTGACGCGGAATTCGACGACGATATATTGAGGCCGGCTCCGCGACACGTGTTTACGATTGACGCATCGACAGGTGATCTAATTACCGCCACACTGTTGCTTAACTCGCTAACTTCCTTGCGCAAATCAGCGACGGTGTTTTGAGATGCATCCAATTTCGTCAGCACATCCGCGAGGCGGGCCTTCAGGAAGACAATGTCCTTCAGAAGGCTCGTTACATCGACGTTATGTAACGTTAAATTTCAATGTTATACCTACTAACGTTACAAAAATTTAACGTTACTTGATAACATTACCAGTAATATACCGTTAATTAACATTAACAAAAATACAATAACTAACGTTAATTTATTTATTATTTATTTATTTTATTTATTTATTTACTATTACCATTATTTTATTTATTTAGCTACGTTGCCGTTCTGTGGGTAATAATCAGGCAGATTCAGGCAATGTTTTGATCGGCACGGCATCAGAGAGGCGCGAGGGCGGGCTCCCGCCGCGCCGCATGCCTCAGGCCCCACTACTTACATCTCACCCGTTTAAAATAACAACAAAATTAATAGTCGCATAAATAACGTTAAATCGGATACCGTTATTTTAATAATAACGTTAACTCTATCAATACAAGGTAACGTTATGAAAATTTACCGGTATTTGAAGCCCTGGTTCAAACTAACTTCACCTACGTTTTGACAGTGAGATTTTTACAGAATGGCACTGCAGAAGAATTTCGAATAGCGGTGCCGGGAATCTATTTGATTTAATTATTTTGGAAAGGCGCTACACATAATACACAGGCGTAATTTATGCCGCTCAGTGTATGTTTACGAAATTGCGTTAGGTAAAAAAATTACGACGGGTGCTTATTTGACTCCGTGACTTGTCGTGGTTTCACTCGCCTGGTTCCATTATAAGAGTTTTACTATTGCTTAAAATTTACCAATATATTGAAACCGTCTAAAAACCATTTACAATAATAAAGTGTTATTCAATACTAGCTGTGGTAAACTAGTGGTGTCGGCCCAGGCTTTTTTTAAAAATAATTTTTTTATTGACTTCAGTTGTGCAAAAACACTTACCAAAACAATATGTAGGGTTACAATTAAGAAAAATTGTGTTTTCGATTAACTCTGGCACCCAGAGTAATATTTAACTTGTGTTTAGGGTGCCAGCGTCCTCGCCTCTAATTTTAACATTTAACAGTAGCTGTAAGACGAGCACAGTATATTATTGATGATAATGATGATGATGATGGGGCTCCCTTTTCCGCACTTAGACTCCTATTTGGTCCGTTGTGCGTGGGGATTCTGGCTAACAGAGCCAGCTTAGCTCCGCCCAAAAGCACAGAAGCTTCCTGGGAGCTTCACAAGCTTCACGAAGCGACCTCACTATTCCGAGGATTACTTCACGTTGTGGAGCCACGGCCTCGCATTCCAGGATGACGTGGGCGGCTGATTCCTCGGCGTCAAGGGAGCCCCTGCAAAGGGGGCTATCTGTGGCGCCTATGTTAAAAAGATGTTTGTTAAGGAGATTATGACCCGTAATTGTACTTATTATTATTCTAATGTTATTTCTACTTAGGCTGAGAAGTTTTTTGGTTAATCGCGGGTGTACCATTGGTAAAGAAAAAAAAAAACTTTTACTGTCTACCGTCTGTTACCCGTGACCAGTATATTATTATTAAGATAACCTTACTAGCTTACGAGGCCGTGAGTTCGAACCCAGGCGGCACTTTATGTAATTAATTTAATCACTGCTCTCAAAACGGTGAAGGAAAACATCGTGAGGAACCAGCATGTCCTAGAACCAAAAATTTAAAGATATATGACATCCACAAACCCGCACTGGGCCCGCATGGTGGATTATGGCCCACTCCCCCTCACAGAGAGGAGGCCTGTGTCCATAGGCTGATTATAATTCAATACTAATTGAACTCTCTTCCATACAGATAGACCACTATGCCAAAGAAAAGAGATGAAGATAATAGGGGCTGCCCTACAAGAGCCAACGACGGTTACCTGTGAAGTTGACGCCTTTCCACCACCAGACACCTTCGAGTGGACCCTCAATAACTCAGCAGGCTCCATCAAAGTTGATCCTGTAAGTAAAACTTATTAAAGTTCATCCTTCTTTATGTATAGTCGAACTTGTAACTGTTTTAGGTACACACGGCCACAAATCAAGCTATACATTTCCAGTTTAGGCTGATCTCGCATCGTATAGGATTTCCGTACAATGAGAGGTCAGCTTATACTGGAAATGAATAGCTTGATTTGTGACCATGTATACACGCGGCTATATATCAAGCGATACATTTCTAAAATAAGCTGACCTCTCACTTACCGGAAATCCTGTATAAAGTGAGATCAGCTTATACTGGAATTGTATAGCTTGATGTGTAGCCGTATGTACCACTTTAAGGCTAGGGTCACACGGTATTGTACTGCTTCACACGGCATTGCATTAATAATGATAATAATAATAATAGTAATTTATTTGCCAAAGTGTAGGTGTACAAAGTAGTATGATGTTATTATAAATGTTACTCGTTTACATTCTACCATTACATGTGGTGTGCAAATATTTAATTTCAGTATACATTAAATTATTAAAAATGTCATAATATTCCTTCAGTTATCACTATAAACGTTACAAACAGTCATATTAAATTAATTAATTGCAAATATTAAATTTCACAATAGGTACATTATATAATTAAAAAATGTTATGTCATTACATCAGTTACCAATATGATCGTTATAAAGTGTCAGATTTTATATATTATTTGAAATGATAATGTCCATGAATATTGTTAAAATGTCAAAATAAAAATAATAATAGTAAGTAAATATCAAATCAAAGAATAAATAAAATTTAAATAAACCAAATATAATGAAATTACTTTCTTTCTTCGACATGTGACACAAATTCATTATCAGTGTAAAAACATTTATCTATAAGCCACTGAATCAGATTTTTTTTACACGTTGCACGTTTTCAGGTTCAATTGAAAACTAGCGACAGGCACTAGTTGTCTGGCATTTTTGCTGAACTGGGCCTTTTTGACGCAGTCGTTACAATTGCCTGCCAATTTCTTACATCGTGCTTTATATTTTTATCTGCTGTATATTATTGTGTCAAACATGACTTTAAGTTTTTTTTTCCAAATAAATGTAGTTTCTTTCTTTCTTTTTTACGGGATAAATGCTACCGAACAAATAGTGGCGCATACATTGAGTATAGACGCGTTCACACGTGTGGTTTGTACTGAAAAAAAAAAATACCTATAAAGCTAAATACTTTCATCGAATACTCACCAGACTTGTGAAGCAAACCGAATTAATTTTTAACATATTCTGTCTGCAATAGCGCATAATATTATACCATCAAACTACGGCTATTCTTTTTTACACAGAGAAAAGTAACTAACGAAACTTTTGCTATAGTATTCTTTTTAAATTGTTTATTTACTTTCAAATTTTGTTAACTTATTTCATTGTAAATACCTAATTGTTATTTAATATATAATATATGTAGCGAAAGGAACTGCTTTTCAATCTGTTGTCTCACGATACCTCTTACGACTTACTTTATTATTAGGTGAGATGCTTACTGTACTTACAGTAACACAAATACAAATTGATTGATTTAACAGGAAAAATACACATATTTTGATACTTTCTAGGTTTTGAACGTCGGTGCAGACCGCATACGTTCATAATCTAGAAAGTATCAAGTATCATGTTGAAAAACATGTTCTCCCAAACAGAATATTTTTGCAATAAATACTACAATGTTAAGTTTGTTCTTAGGATCAATATTCATCCCAACTACGGAACCCTTCATTTGCGTAGTCCGACACGCACTTGCGCGGTTTTTTATTCATATTAGCTAGAACTCACTTACCTAAGTCATTATTTAAGTAAAATAATATTGTATCAACAGAATTATATGAAAAAGGCTCATATTGAAACAACGTAATATTACAAGTAGGTACTCAGTCGCATGACACAACCCATCTTTCTGACATAAATCCCATTGCTGCCTCATGACACAAAAGGAAGGCCACGGAAGGTCATGGAATAGTGTATTTACAGCCAAAACCACATAACATAGGAAACATTTAATACGTTACAATAAAAGATAATGATAGCCCTTCTGTTATGATTTATTTCCCCATAGATTTGGAGGCACAAGAGCCTTAGGGGAGTAACCGGACGACGTTAAAATTGAATGGGTTCTAGTGCTATTTTCTGTGGCTGTTTCTTACGATTGTTGTCGTGTTATTTTCTTTGTGTGAACTAGATATTGTCGGTAATGTTCAGTAATAGTCGTAGTTATAATACGCATGGCAGTAAATACAGATTCGTGAAAATTCCAGGAATTTAATTCTTTGTCGTATTGACTGATACGTCATGATATAATGTTATGTTTAATTGACTTTATCAAATAGGGATGATGACTAAAAAAAGATTTTTTGTCTGCCATGTAGATTATATAAAAAAAATATTGGACACGTATTTTTTTCTTTTTTTACGTAATCAAAACATTACGGCGATACATTGAGTTCAAATGTGGCATGACGTCACTTCTCACTAGATTTTATGCTGAGCTGTGACGTAACGAGCCCCCACTCTCCAAGTTTAATGTGTGTTATCTAAGTAATTTTTTATTAATATGATAAAGCAAAAAATACGTGTCTAATATTTTTTTTTTATTATCTGCACATCCCTATTATTAGTATGTACGACAACCTATAAATGATCTAACTAAAACTAATGTTATATTTACATAATTAAAATTGTTTTTTTTTTTTTAACTGTTGATTGTTAATTTGATTCCTAGTTTAATTTTAATTTTAAGAATTAGTTTTGCATTTTTTTTTTTCTGTGCGCTACAGGGTCCGTAATATTGTACCTTAGTTTCAGCCATTTTAACTCCTTTAAACATTATGTAATGCAAATTAAGATATGCAGATGAATATGACTGCCAACGTATGTAATGGCTATATACACGGAAAATTGATAAGTATGTGAATTTAATAAACAATTACTTTTTCCAACTTTAAAACATTCTAAGCAAAAGATCAAAACATACTAGAGTTTTATGCGTGCAGAACAAAGTCCTTCAACATGTCCTTTCTTTGGTATTGTTCGTCGAATCGTTGAGCTCCTTATGTTCTGAGTTGAGCTGCACGATTACTGACAAATGCGTGCACTGACTAAACAGGTCCACTCAATCTGTGTGGTTCTTTCTTTAAAAGACCATTTCAGACACCAATCTTCATGGTCTTCACATGATTAAACCAAGATTATGTCTGGACTTTAAAAGAGACTGGGACCTCTAAGTTTGTTTCCGCCCTTCTTCTCAGAGTAGTCAGATATGAAACGCCGACCTCATCTAGTTTTAAAATATGATTGACGTGTAAAAGTGTTTGTAAAAACCTACTTACAGAAATAAAATCGTTTATCATTTATAACTAAAAATGATGAAAAAAACCTAAACTGATCCATAGATCATCGCAATATATGCGTTTATCATCCAGTTTTGAGTCCATAACCAATTACCAGTCCAGGACTTAAGACTATAATTAAATTTGGATGGCTCGGACGTGAATAGTGGTTGACGTGAGATACGGGTCAAGTGACAGGCGACAGGATAACTGGAGGGCCATTGTACCAGCGCAGCGCTTTGATCCCCAGTTATCTGTAAACGTTAGAAATTAATATTGGTGGGCTGTGATTTGTAAAGCAGGGTAAATTGTAGTAAAAATATATGTACCTATATATTTTACTAGCACACTACACATTACACGAACGAATTCGCGGGTTCTGCCCGCGAATTCGTTTGTGTTCGTTTCGTTTCGTTGCGTTCGTGTTTGTTTCGTTTCGTTGCGTTCGTGTTTGTTTCGTTTCGTTCGTGTTCGTTTCGTTTCATTCGTGTTCATTTCTTGTTTTAAGATAAAACATATCCTATAAACTCGGCAATTGTGTAGCTTTCTATCATTAAAAGAATTTTTGAAGGTAATCGGATCAGTACTTCCAGAAATTACCTCTTACCAAAAAATAATTTTACTTGTTTATAATATTAGTTTAGATTTATCTTTTTCTGGGAGATAAAACGAAAAACCGGCCAAGTGCGTGTCGGACCACGTACAATGAAGGGTTTCGTCGTTGGAACGAATTTATCTTCAAGAACAACCTTAACATTGTAGCTGAAATACGTGTTGCCCTAGACATAGACATAGGTACGTGACGCTCAATTCTCTAACTGCAAATGTAAGTTGGTTGACTATTACTCATTTTCTTGTAAAGCCTAAGCCTGAACGGCCTATCCCGCGTACCCCACACCATGAAACAGAAAAACATCCCCACTTTTCGTGTAGGGGAGTGACCCTAAAAAAAGCTTTTAGATTCAAAATGCCAAATTCCAGCGTTCTAGTACTAAGAAACTCTGAGCTAGGCCGCAAACAGACAGACACAAAGACGGACATAGCGAAGGACATATAAGGGTTCCTTGTTGACTACGGAACCCTAAAAAGAGTTAAGAGGTGATGTCCAAGTTATGAGAAGCTTTAATCTAGATTAAGAATAAACCATATTATTCAAACTTGCTGTAATGTAACATATGAACTAGTTTTCCGTCTCTTTCCTTTTCTATTTGTTAGATAAGTTAAGTTGAACCAGAAACAGAGCAGCTAGGTATTTCATTATAAAGACCAAAGCGTCTTCTATTAGGGAAAATAACTCCAGCTCACTTTTGTAGCAATATTTTCTCTTAGACTTTAATACTTTTACTTTATCACTTGTCTTATAAATTCGTGTTTCTCGGTCAAACGAATTCCCGGAGCCAGGCACGTGTGAAGTAAAAAATAAAACAGAGATGTTTTGACGAAAAATTTTACTCGGCATCTGAGTTTTGGGAATTGTGAAATTCTCCTGAGAAATTATTGTAAATGTTACGTTAGTAATAAAATATAAATATAAGGTTTTCTCAGAAAACCTACCTAAGTTTTTAAGACGCCGGGAATTTATAAATAATATACCGTATTTTATGTTTACGAATAGGCTAAAGGATAAATTCCCTTATTTTTAAGAACGTTCGTATTGTTATTTCGGACACAATCTGTAAAAAAAAAAAACTCAAATTTTCCTACTGACTAGTATCAAATTTTCCTAAATTTTTGACAAGTCAATGTCAAATAGACATTGATTTTCGTTGAGATAAGATTGCGACTAGAACGTAAAAACAAAATTCTTTGATCGTTCTTAAATCGGAAATTGGCTTTCAGATATTCGGCTTATATTTTTGTGAATCAAGCAACTTAAAAACAATTATTTTAAGTTTTTAAACTGTCATGGTCACGAATATTATTATTAACACGAACGGGATATTTACCATGTTTATTATTTGTTGTGAGGGTAGACCGTTTTGTCTGCTCACAAACACCCACCCGCAATGACTTTAGTTTATCCGTGATCATGGTGCTTGCAACAACGCCGAAATATCGGGAACTCACAACAAATAATAAACATGGTAAATATCCCGTTCGTGTTAATAATAACAATTATTTTTATTCGTTTCAGGAATATCTGACAACCTAATACGAACTTTTGGGCTATGAAATCTTCGAACTGATTTAGAACTGTCACAGTACAATAGTGATCATCCATTTCATAAAGTGATTGCACTTAAGAGGGCGTTCAACGGTCCACTAGCCTTTAAAAAAATGTTATCTCGTGACTGAGACGGAATTATAAAAAACGGCTCAATAAGGAACCTTTGTAAGTGTGTCTAGAATTTTCTTATACCTTTTAGAACGTTTCATATTGAGACACGAAGCAACAAAATTTGATCTAAAGAAAAGCGGCCACATTCCTCTAGATCGTATTTTGTTGCTTCGTGTCTCAATATGAAACTTTATATAGGGTATTAGAAAATTTTCGACACACTTACCGAGGTTCCTTATTGAGCCGTTTTTTTATAATTTCTTATAATAATTGTGTTTTAAGGAGTGGCACTAGTGGACCGTTGAGCGCCCTCTTAAGGATCTAAAATAATTAAAAGTAATTGCAATCATCTCATTAATCTTTTATAAAGATTATTTTCTATTTTGTGAATGTGAGAACGTTGTAGGCCTAGTAGAGTGTAGATTTGTTGGCACTTTTCGATTTTGTTAAGTACCTGGTAATTGTTGAAAGGCCTATACTGTCCTCCCATACCTATTATCACTGTTATTTAATAATATTGTAAAGCCAATTATTTTTAAAAGAGTAACCGTGGAGTTTCTTGCCGGCTCTTCTCCATAGGAAACGACTAATTGGAACCGTGCACCTAGCTTCTGACGTTTCATAAGTGCCCATGTAGGTTTATGTGAAATAAAATATTTAGATTTTTGATTTTTAAAAACAAAAAACTTAAAAAATCGGGATGTGGCTGTGTCGTGGACACGGCCGTGTGTTTTTCGTGAATACGTGTACGTAACGGGTAATATTTTATTTAGGTGAACTCTTTGATACCTTAGCTCTCCAGTTATGTAATTAAATATTGTATATAATAGATAATAGATATTTATGTAGCGCCAACACCAAATTGTATCTCCCGATTTTATTATCATTCATTTTCTGAATTACCTCCCAATATGAAAGCAAAAGAGACGTATGCACGCCAAAAACATGCGCGGGTTGCCAGTCATCGATTCACTTGAAACACAACACAACAAAATTTGATTAATGTTAAACAAATAACTGACGAAGCCATTTAAAAATATAAACACCAATAAATAATAATACACCTCTTTTCCCCAGGACCGTTTCACCGTAGAAGCGAAAGAAGGCAAATCGCTGCTGACGTACACACCGGTGTCAGATGTCGACTATGGGACATTATCGTGTCGCGCGACTAACTTGGCCGGGCAGCAGATGTCGCCGTGTGTCTACACGTTGTTGCCGGCGACAAGGCCGGACCCGCCGACCAACTGTACCGTGTATAACTTGACTGATGACTCGTTGGATTTAATGTGCTTGCCAGGTATGTTTTGGGAAATATTTAGATGTAATTCTACTTGCTTTGTAGTAAGTATATTTTTAAGTTACTCAATAAGTAGATGATAGTTTGTAGTAGTTACACGGCTACGTATCAATCTATGCATTTCTTGATCTCGCATTGTATAGGATTTCCGTACAATGAGAGATCAGCTTATACAGGGAATGTGCCGTGTTTACAGCTGCCCTTTTTTATCGCTTTTTTTTAACACATTTCACAATACTGAGATTGTGACCTTTATTTGCGGTTTGGAAAAAGTTGGAACATTTCGGTTGAATTGTACCGGCCGTAATGAAAGGTAGAGTGACGGTGACAAAGCGATATCTTTGAGAAGCGGGGGTTTTTACTAACCAAAGTTTGGCCTTGACTACCATACTGTACCTTGTGACATATCAAATGAAAGGGCTTACTGCGAGGGTCTCGAGTTTATTATTTTCTTTATAATTTATAGTAAAGTTTTAAAGTTATTTAAGAAAATAGATGAAAATCTACCATTCCTCCACTCATCTCCGAATTTACTGATCCCAATATTTTGAAAAAAAAAAATACGGAAAATAAGTATATTTTTTATACATAACGGGAAAACCTATAACAAGTCTATGGTCTTAAAATTACATTGGTAAATCTCCCGAGACCTATTGTGCGTACAAACTTACGTTAGCAGTTTTTTTTTTTTTTTGGAATTTATGGAAGAATATATTTATCAAATACAATGTTCAGTTTGTTTTTGGGATAAATTGATCCTAACTACGGAACCCTTCATTGTGCGTAGTCCAACACGCACTTGTTTTGATTGTTGCGACAACTGTTATTTATACTTATTGATGATAAAAGAAGGTTATTGTTTCACAAGCCGTGTGGCTAATGAGATTTTCCATCGGCAAAAAAAGACGAATTTCCATACAAACTTTTGTCCCCTATTTAAGCGCGATATCTGTCGGATCATACTGCCTTAAGGCGCAGATATATGCCAGTGACCTTGAGTGGTTAGGTTGCGTGTTCTGTACTGAGCTTACGCAACGCGTCGTACGTCCAGCCAGAAATAGTACGCGCCCATCCAGGAGCGCTGTCCCAAATAGAACGCATTACTAATTTTTTATACACAAAATAAAAGGTATTTTAATAAAACACGTATATTAAAAGATCATTAATTAAATTATCTTCAAAAAGGTGAAGGTTTCAGAAAAATACGCTTACGCTACGCTCAGTTTTTTATCCACGTTAGACATAACTTTACAAATTTATTTCACTATGTAATATAAACATAATCTAAATTATTAAAATATAAAGTTATAAAGATAATGCATAATGATATATGATAATTTTTTGCAAAACATTAATACTACTCGTTTAGACGTGATCTTCAGTAAAAAATCATTAAAAGTCGGTTATCGTTGCCTTAACCCCTATAGGGGTTGAATTCAATAAAATCTTTCCTTAATGCTCATCCTCGTTATGAAAGAAACTCTTGTGCAAAATTTCATGCTTCTAGACCCAGTGGTTTAGGCTGTGTGTTGTCTACCAGTGTGTGAATGTTTTTTTTCTTATATATAAAAAAAATCTTTATGTACATGTTCAGGAAGGTATTTGTATTGTATATTTATTTTTATATTTATTTATCCTCCGCGTGTTTGTTGCTGTTTTTTTTTTTTAATAATTTTTCTTTTAATCTTGGTTTGAGCATCTCGGGCGCGCGCATCTTGAAGTAACCTAATTACGGGGTATTGGTCGATAAATAGCTACAGTAGACAACATCGTTACCTACATCGCTCAATCAGCGTATAGTGATGTACCTACCTTCAACTCAGCAACTACTTGTTAATACAGAGGATTAGCATGAATCATGCATGACGTACAACTTGACACTTGATTAACTGAATATATCTGTCCTGCGAAGTAATGTAGGTACAGTCATCCCCAAAAAGTATAAATCGACAATAATTCATATTGTCTACAATTCATCCTACGAAATGTGAAAGTTTGTATATTTCGATATTTATTACTCAATCACACAAAAACGGCTGGAAGGATTTGAATGAATTTTGGCACACAGATAGTTTATAACCTGGATTAATACGTGAGATAATCCCAATATTATTTTTGTCTTTTTACCGATAACCATGCGAGCGAAACCGCGGGTAAAAGTTAGTGTTCTATATTCCCTACTGTATCAATGTGTGGCTACAATTAAATACCCAATGTGTGTTGTGTGATGTTTTGTGCCTACACATCATTATCATCATCATTTCAACCGAAAGACGTCCACTGCTCGACATAGGCCTCCCCCAAGCACCGCCACTTCGACCGGTTTTGTGCATCTCGCATCCAGCGGATCCCTGCGGTCTTCACAAGGTCATCTCTTCCGGGGATTCTTACTGCCCCTTGGCTCACCGTGGCCTTGACCGCTACCATCGCCGCCGGGCACTAGGGACCATTTTTTACTTCTTGTCATTTTGGGGGAGGGTTTGCCATAATCGCCACGCTTGGCATTCGGGTTGGCGATCGCAGTATGGTGTTAAAAATGCATAGAGAACGCTGCTGCCCATTCTCTAGTAAGTCCCTTAGTCACATTTTACCACACCCACGGGAGGAAATAGGGTGGTGCTATTCTTTAAGCCACACGGGACACTTGGCTACACATTGATAGAATATTATAGACCAAACATTTAAACAGTGAAATGAATTATTGTCGATGTAGACATCTTTTTGAGGCTGACTGTACCTACGCATAGCAGGAAGCCTGTTCGCGCTCTTAATCTTCCTCTACAATCTCTGGGGAGGGATAGAAAAATCAAACGATAACGGATACGGAGTAGATCGGATTTACAGTATTACAGATCCAGCTTCCTTCGCGGATATTTTATTAATATCGACGGAATGTTCTAGCGTTTTATTGGTCGGTTTTGAGCACGGCTTTTACATCCAACATGGTCGTATTTAGATGAATAATAATTCAAGATTTATGTCTATCTAGGAACGTGTGGTATCGTGTCGTGTCGTGTGGTGGTGTGTTGTCTGTTAACGGAAGATGAATTTTATGAAATGATATGTCTAGAAAGAGGCAAATAAAGAAGAAGGAAATATATCATTTATTTACCAACAGTTCCAACTCCGTCAAGTCTTTTCGTCGCCTATTCCGCAATGTTTGAAGACTAAGGTCTTCAACCAGTGCGTCCAGCCCGTTATAACATACGGTGCCGAAACGTGGACACTGACAGTCGGGCTGGTCCACAAATTTAAAGTCGCTCAGCGCGCTATTTATCGGGCTATGCTCGGAATTTCTTTGAAGGATAAAATCAGGAATGAAATTATCCGGAAGGGAACCGGAGTTACCGACATAGCTTGCAGAGTAAGCAAGCTGAGGTGGCAGTGGGCTGGCCATGTTTGTCGAAGGACCGATGGAAGGCCGGTGGAGCAGACGAGTCCTGGAGTGGAGACCGCGTATCGGCAAGCGTAGTGTGGGTCGCCCCCCAGCTAGATGGACCGACGACCTCAAAAAAGTGGCTGGACAGGCTGCGGAAGACAGGGTATTGTGGTGCAGCATGGGAGAGGCCTATATTCAGCAGAGGACTGCGATAGGCTGAGTTGATTGATTGATTGATTGATACCAACAGTTCGTGATACACAAAATACAAATTGAAAAAGCGAAATGTTACTGTGAAGTGTTATGTGTGTTGTGTAAAACATTGTGTATTATAGTTTTTTTTTAATATTTTTTTTAAGTCTTTCAACTAGTGCAGTCTTAGAAAGCGTCGTCGCACCGACAGAAGGCGCTTTTTGGTTTTCGAACAAAAAGTGACATAATTATCCAGTTGACGATTGCGTATTCGCGCGTCGATTGCTTCTAAATAGGACGAGGCCTATGTGTTGATTGTGAAATAGTTACTGCGTACGTACCTAAGACGTGTGGAGGAAGAAAACATACTGCGCTCGCTTAAAGACTTACACGATTAACTTTGAAATATGCAAAAGCGGGAAAAATTAATTAATAACGAAAAATTTTAATAGTTGCCCTGGCGAATGCAGCATCTATGGTTATGAACTTGCATTTTCATCACAAAGAAGAATGAATAACTCAGGTACTAAATTCCACTTAGGCACCCTAAGTGGAATTTACTCAGTTTTGTAAATAAAAGAAATGAATTTCAGATTTTCACACGAAAAGAATAAAAAAACGTTTAGATATTTTACTTCAGATTCAACAGATCCGCTGAAAACTTTTTAAACAAAGGGGTATGTTTACGTAACTTCTGCCTTGATTCAGGGATCTAAAAACGACTTCACTCTGTAAATAAAAGTTTATTTACAGTGCCATCAGGCGGATTTTGTAAAAACGATTCATGGAGCATTAGCGGTAACAAGGTTTTAACAGTTTTTATTTCGAAACTTGTATTTTTTTCTTTTTTCTGTTTCAAGATGTTGATATTATTATAATTTTGAAATGATTGAGATCAGTTTATTGCTCTTCTGCTGTGAAAAGACATGTTTTCCATTTTGGTACATATGATTATGATATTTTAAGGAGGGTCTGAATACCGATATAATTTAGATACATGATACCAAAATATCGCTATAAATACCGGTATTTGGGTATAGATATAATACCGTTATTATTATATTTTTTTGCTTTTTTTGCAATTTTCAGGTCAGCATCAGGTTGAATCTTGATCAAAATATGATTCGGGATTGAAGAATCATCTATAAAGATTCTGTGACGCCACATTGTAGCCTGATATCAGTACTGAATATCGATATAATTATCGATATTTTATACCGATACTCAAATTACTGATATAAAATACCAGTATTTATGCCAGATGTCGATACTGTTATCGGTATTTTCTTTGAAATATCGGTATTCTTCGAATATCGATATCGGTCCCTGATTTTAAGTCTGTGAATTGTCTATTTAAGATGTCGCATTTATTTCATGTGATCGACTCTTTGACTGTATCTTGTCTCCCTTGTCAGTTTATCGGTTACCTAATACTGCTGGACATAAGCCTCCCGCAAGCACAGCGACTTCAACCGGTTCTGTGGTTCCCGCATCCAGCGGATTCCTGTGGCCTTCACAAGATCATCGGTCCACCTTGTGGGACGCCTTCCAACGCTACGTATTCCGGTACGCGGTCGCCACTGGACTTTTCGGCCCCATCGGCCATCTGTTCTGCGAGCAATGTGCTCTGCCTATTGCCACTTAAGTTTAGCAATTCTTCGATCTATGTCGGTTACCTTGGTTCTCCTGCAAATAAAGAGATCCTCCCATCCTCATTTTTGTTACGCATTGCCCAAAATTAGAACTGCAATACGATCTTGATCATGCCTAACAGGATGTATCCTGATTTAAAGTTGAAAAGTCTTATGAGCCTGTAATTGGACTCATCAAACATGAACACAGCTATGTATATACACTTGAAGTTAGAAATTGATGTCGTAGAAGTCGTATACAATATAAATTTACCTATCTGAGCGTGACGGTCACGCGAGTTCAGTGCTTATTCCCCATCCCGAAAATGCCCAACGCGCCTAAAGCCCCCATATTGCCATAATTATATTTTATAATCCACTAGTAGGACTTTTATATGGTATATGATCAGAGTGTCTAACTTTCAATTCGTCTACGAAGCAAAATGCCTAAAATTAATGTCTACACAGCAAATTGCCTAAGCTGTAAATCGTCTAGAGATCAAAATGTTTATCAAGCAAAATGCCTAAAATGCAATAATTTATAAGTAGTCGAGATGGTTAAAATAAACTCACACTAGGGCCTCTGAACTGTAGGTTAGGTTAGGTTAGAACTGTGACCACACAACGCACGAGCCGAGCGAGCCGCGATAGCAGCCGGCGAGTGCCACAAACGGTACTACCTTTCTTCTCCTAAAATAATAGACATATTGCAAGGTAGGCATTTTGGTTCATAGTCAGACTGTGTAGTTCAAATACTGTATAGATATATTGCAAGGTAGGCATTTGATTGTGCTTCCTAGTTAATACAAGGTTTAGGCAATACTTGACATAGACGTTTTGATTTCTAGTCAGCATGATCATAAAGGTCCGTAGGTTCCGTAGGTGTGTCCTCATTACTGCAGATCAGAATACCAACGCTACGGTATACATTTTTTTAAACATCGCTCATTATACTGAGATAGACGCCTTTTTGGCCTTGCACAGGCCTTTACTATTATGTTTTTGTTGTTGTTTACAATGTAAATTTTGTTAGTTTTAAATGTTCCTTTTTTACCGTTTGTATTATATTTCTTGTGCGTGTCCCAAATAAAATATTTTTCTGTCTTCTTTCTTTCTCAAGAAGTTTCCACTTCAAATAAATCTACTACTACAAAACTTTTAACACTATGGTGTCACAATTTAGTACATACAAAAAATTTTGGTTTTAGTAATCATCAGATTATTAACACCAACATTGTTAACTTCAGAATTTTCTTTGCGAGTAAAAAACAATATTTTTTTGGGACAATTAGGTTTGATTAGGTCAACTTTAAGAGGGGCTAAATTATAATAGTCAAGCTACGCTTGCCGCCATCGGTCCGTGGATAGGTGACCATCTTTACATACCGAGTCTCCTCCGTGCCTCGGAAAGTACGTTTAGTCGTTTGACCCAGCTGTCTTTCGTAGATCTTTGACAGTCGTTACGGGCTGTCAGAAGTTTGAAATTCTGACAACCAGTCTTACCTAGGTTATCGTGTTACCCAGTATTGTGTTGTTCCACTAAAAACTGGTATTCAGCTGCATCCAGTCAGACTGGAAGCTGACCCCAACATAATTAGGAACCGTGGGTGTCGTAAAAAGCGTTCTCTAAGCATTTTTAACACCATACTGCGATCGCCAACCCGCCTGCCTAGCGTGGCGATTATGGCAAACCCCCCAAGCCAAACCCCCCAGCCCAATTGGAGGAGGCTATGTCCAGCAGTGGACGTCTTTCGGCTGAAATAATGAATACTACTATCCCTGGATGAAAATAAACCTATGTCGGGGTCGGGTTATTTATTTGTCAAATATGGCGGTCGCTTCAGAATCAGAATCAGAATCATAATGATTTATTTGTAAACATAATTTTGTCAAATTAGAACAATGTGCGAGATGTTATAGATTGGTAGATCCTTTATGTTTTTCTCAGAGGCCTACAAATATATTTAATTAACATTCAGTGATTTAGGTGTGAAGAGTTACTTTTGTAGTTTTAACTAGCTACTGCCGCGGCTTCGCCCGCGTGCCTTTTCTGATATAAAGTAGCCTAAGGGTCTGTTTTTTTATCCCTAGTAATAGTCAAGCTAACCATTTGTTAAACTGACCATAATTAAGACTGTAACCAATTGTTAACTCAGGTTTACGTTTTTGATCCACATTTGAACGATGGTTAGAATTAACTGTTGTTAACAATGTTGCCATTGCAATGCACACTAATTTAAACTGGAAACACTCAAACACACAAATCACACGAAACAGCCGGTTGCGACAGAGTTAACTATCCGCTATCTTGCTAAACCCTTGATGGAGCCGTGGTTAAATATTTTGACCAATGGTTACATATTTAACCAATTGTCGTGTTAACAAGGGATCAAAAACCAGAATTTGTAGGATTTTAACCATTTGTTGCAATTTCTAACCATTGGTCGACTTAACTAGGGATCAAAAACCGGTCCTAAGATTCATACATTTTATTTATTTGTATAGATACTATGTATGTATTTTAGATAGTGCGCACACTAGTCACAATAGTTTTTTTGTGCCGTATTGTATTCAGTCATCCAACTTTGACATTATTTTCTTTCAAAACTCATGTAATTTTGACCAAAACTTAAACCAAACAAAACGCTTATACCATATTATGTACTTAAGGATTGCAATCCCGCAAAACGGGATCACGCATTCCCGCGGGATCCCGCGGGATCCCGCTGCTTTTATTAATCTACTGGATCCCGCACCTTCTAAGCGCGGTTCCACAGATCCAGCAAATTAGAAATTTGGCGCTAAAACTTTCGCGTAAATCGCGAGTAACACGAGCGCGACGTTGCCGTAATATATCCTGACGGTTCAGCCTACTAGCGTAGAAGCGGAGAGAGCGTTTTCAGCATCAGGATATATTTGAAGTTCACTCAGAAGCAGGCTCGAAGATGATACAATAAATGCCATTTGCTTCTTAAGAGCGTATTTTCAAAAGTTATCACCATAACTTGATATCATAGTAATAGCATCTAAGAGAAAGCTGTGATTCGATTATTAGTCATTATATGAATAAGACTGAAATAAAAATATAAAACTGTTGTTAGGAGTACGAGTAAAATTAAACAAAACTTAAATTTAAAAATTTTTGATCACTAATTACTTATACTTAATTAATAGAAAATAAATAATTTCTGTTGCTTAATGGAATAAATGTTTAATAAAAGTTGATTTTTATACAAAAACCTGTAGTTTCGATTTGATTCTATAACAATTTCAAAGATGCGGGATCCCGCGTGATCCCGCGCGGGATTGAGTAATCCCGGATATCAATCCCGCGGGTTTGAATGAGCTGCGGGATTGCAATCCCTATATGTACACTCTGTTAATTAACGCAAAATTCTAGTTTGTAATTAAAATTAAACTTGCACGTATTACTGACGTCATGAGTATGTAGCCTAAGTATAAGTCGACTACTTAAGCCAGTGGAGGCATATTGAGATCACTAAGATTACTTAAGACTTGAGCTTGCTTAGATGTTGGAAACTATACATACATATATGATGAGTAGCTTTGCTTTATTCATGTGAGCTGAGAGTTGATCTTTTAGAGTTAAATGGAAATAGTTTTCGTAAAAGTTAAAACCTACGAATAACTTTACATACATGTATAAACTCATGCCTTCTTCCCATGGAGGTAGGCAGAAACTATAAATGATAAATGATTTTATTTCTGTAAGTAGGTTTTTACAAACACTTTTTTACACGTCAATCATATTTTAAAACTAGATGAGGTCGGCGTTTCGTATCTGACTACTCTGAGAAGAAAGGCCAAAACAAACTCCGAGGTCTCTTTTAAAGTCCAGACATAATCTTGGTCAAATCACGTGAAGACCATATAGATTGGCAACTGAAATGGTTTTTTGAAGAAGGAACCATACAGATTGAGTGGACCTGTCCAGTCAGTGCACGCATTTGTCAGTAATCTTGCCGCTCAACTCAGAACATAAGGAGCTCAACGATTCGACGAACAATACCAAAGAAAGGACATTTGGGCAGGCCTCATACTCAAACTGCCTTAACATGATTAGAAAGAAAAAAAACAGTGACCCACATAGTCTTCACATTCACAATAATTAAAATAATAACATTATACTTCACAAGTAGATATTCATGTCAATGTGTCATCATCATTTCAGCCGTAAGACGTCCACTGCTGAACATATGCCTCCCCCAATTGGGGGGGTTTCATAATCGCCACGCTTGGCAGGCGGGTTGGCGATCGCAGTATGGTATTAAAATGCATAGAGAACGCTGCTGCCCATTCTTTAGTAAGTCCTTTAGTCGCCTTTTACGACACCCACGGTAGAACATGTGTAGGTATGAATAATAATAATCAAAAAAAAAAAAAAAAGTTTCAGTATGTAAAAATAAAGAACGCCACCTGCTACACTCCTTACCTACTCCTTTTGCTTCGTTTACATTCATACATCTGGTCATACACGCACGCCGGTTGCGAGTACTACGCACCTGACCTTTTTAAAGAACATCACCAAGTAGGTCACTCTAATATCATTATAATTGTCAACCCAATTGAGTAGAATCCCACAATATCTTCGATAGTCTGACATATTGATAATATACACAATCGTATGCCTCACTCCAACAAACATTATCCTTTAAGTAATTTCATGCGATTAATTCGTAATTTACCTACAGCAATTAAACTGCTAAATTGTGTAATGTTAAGGTAATCTCCGTAAATCGATTTTAAGGTTCATTCGAGTGAGTTAAAGCAAATCTTGAAAGTGGTTTGTTGAAAATTGACTGAGTACGTAGATATTAGGTAAATCGAGTTTTCACAATGAAAACAATTTTTTTTACATCATTAGAAGCTAGTCTTAAAATAATAATGATATTATGTTCAAATATATAAAAAATCTGAGAGGAAATAATTATAGGGCATCAAAAAATTCGCCCGCATCGCTGTCATCAAGTGCCCAAATGGCAAATGCAAATGGCAGCATTGCCACGTTGTATGGCAATGCTGATTCTTTGGCCAAGATTTCGCCAAGAAATAGGCCAGCCGTCTGGTCACGTGAAGAATCAACCAACAGCATGGCGATGTCTCGAAGAACTAACTGGGCTCTCGGACCCCATGGCCCTAGTGTTTCAATCCCAAACGGCTCGAACATATAAGTCCCAATAAAGTTTGAGATTTTTCCGCAACCTACAGCAGCTGCCCCAGCATAGCCCGCATAGATGTTTCTGAGTTAAGGTATTAAGTGTAGATTACTTCCAAAGACAAAAACTAAGATCACTGAAAGTAGAGTGTTGTAGTTTTGTATATGTGGCGGTATCTAAAACGGCACATGTGAACTACGCATCAAGACCTGACGTCACAAATCCTGCATCGCGCAATCAGAGTTTACCACGCGACTAGCATATATACAACATCCCGACATCAACCGTCGGGCAGTTGCCCACCATACACAATACCTGCCTGGCCGGAGGATCCTCCCTTTTCAATAGAGGATGAGGTAATTTTACACCCTGTTCCTCATACCTCTATACTGGTGACCCCGACGTGATGTGGTGCATGTGGCGTTGTATATGCCACATGTATTCCACGGTTTTATTTTTTTTGGACAATATGTTTCCAGAGAGATAATAGCGTAACAAACTTACAATGACTATGCTTTTCATTTCGACGATTCGACAACATTTATTGCATAATTTAGGTTGTCGAGCCGACGGATTTTTCAAACATAATTATGAAGCAATGAATTAGCAATTTCCTTCAAAATCTTCTGGATCGTAGTCAAAAGTATGTGATGCGATTGGGGTCCTTGACGAGTAAAATATCGTAGACAGGTGCTCAAATTAGTAAAATAGCTTCCTCAAATGAAAAAAAAAATCTTCTTCCTTTGATTGAACTCTTACTTTTTCAATAACGATATTAAATAACAAATCTCTGAGTGTTTAAAGAAAAGGATTATAATTATTTGTATAAAGCCTAAGATAAGCCATCTTCAGAACATTTCGCAGAAATTCATAAAATACGAACAAGTGATGCCAAAATTTAATTTAGGCGAAATCTGGGTTTATTGTTACTTGTAATTGAATATCAGCCTAAACAATTACGTAATATCAAATTGTATGAAAAATATAAATAGAAATAGAAAATATTTTACGGTTCAGGTAAGCAGGTTCACAGGTTAACAACAAGTTCAGACATGAGTAGCTTAAAATATTATTATGCGACTAAGGGACTTATTAGAGAATGGGTAGCAGCGTTCTCTACGCATTTTTAATACCATACTGCGATCGCCAACCCGCCTGCCTAGCGTAGCGATTATGGCAAATCCCCTTTTGGGGGAGGCCTATGTCCCGCAGTGGACGGTCTTTCGGCTGAAATGATGATGATGACATTGTCAGCTTCAAAAGGTATTGTAAAATTGACAAAGATTTTGATTGGAACGGTCTTATCCCACCGCCGATTTTACCCTAACTTACATTATTTCATCATACTGAGTATTGTAACAACTTAATTTTTTCATGAAACGCCTGACATAAAGTGCTGGGTAATCATGAATATCAAAATTTAGAACTATTACGTAATTGCAGGTAATCTTCCAAAACGCTACGGCTCACTTGACCAAGAGTCCAATGTTAGGTACTTAAACCATTAACCTAACGAGCCAGCAACTAACTAATTGTAATTGCCTTAGTATATCAATATTCTATAGCTATAGTATTAGGAGCTGATTCATTAATATTAGGTTCAACTTCGAGGTATTTCGAGGCCATATAGGAATAAATTCAACGTTTATTAGGACCTATTTTCAGTTTCACCAATGTTTTGATGGTGATTTCACTTCTGAATAGGAATCGGTTTAAAGTAGGTCCACAAATTCACTATCCATGCCAAGGTTGCCTGGAAGAGATCGCAGTATGCGATAAGGCCGCCCATTGTATATTTTATAGTGTTTATGTTTTCCTTTTTTTTTTGTAATGTGTTATCTGATGTACAATAAAGCATATATAAATAAATAATATAAATAAATAAATAAATAAATAATTATTTTTTCCTTCTTCAAGTTTCTTAAAGATTTTGTATTTTAGAAGAACTTACTAGAAAATGAATGATTTGTTATGAGATATTCACTAGAAGTCAGGACGCGAACAGTTGCGAATATTATCTTTGGAGCCTTCTCACATATAAGAAAAAACTAAACATCAGTCCAATTGTACACGTGTCTTGAAAATATGTCGATGAAAGCTTCATCAATTTAATTGGTCGAATCAGTTAATTTGGGGATCCTAGAAAATCTTTTAATAAATCGTGAGTGACAAAACACGTTAACAACCCTTTTTTTTGGCGAAACAGGTGAACATTTTTTTTAAGTAAATGTTATTCAAAACAAACCATTTTACCTTTTTACCTGACGTTTGAAGGTAAGATGTTTTGGACAGTTTAGGAGTAGCCACGATACATATAGCACTTTAGACGAACGCAGAAGTACAACTCAGTGGCATCTTTCAGCAGTTCTAGATTATATAATATTCTAATTCACAAAGAGTCAATGGATCCGACATAGGTTAGCTGTTAGGTATTCCCTTTCTTCTCCTAAAATTGTTTGTTCGAATATCATTATCCATAACACGTTTGCTATAAACTTCAGTAACCATAATGTTCAAAACTTCTAAATTTTGTTTGACATAATTGTGAAAGTGTGAATAGTGTGTGAATAGTTTTAGAAGTAAAGATAACTTTCCTTCTAAAACTATTCTGTCATAATATCAAATACTATAATAATTTAATCTCCTAATTTTGCATGGTACCTAAATAAAGTCTAGTAAAGTCCTAAGTATTGTATTGTATAATGTGTATTATTCCGAATGTTCATTTATAATAAAATTGTTAGTCCTAAAACATTTGCTAATAATTAGGTTTTAATGACGTATTGTATTTAGGGATTTCAATTTTATGGCATGTTTATTTGGCATTTTTTTTTGGCATTGAGTTTGAGCAAGTTACCATTCGGAAAAAAAATGACAATTAGAAAAAAAAAAAAATATGGCACTTTAGATTATGGATAAAAAAGAAAGGACACAATAGAGAACCTAGATGTTATCCTTCTAATAATTAATTATTATAATATTAAAAACGCAAAAGTTTGTGAGGATGGATGGATGTTACTCAATCACGAAAAAACGGCAGAACAGATTTGGATAAAATTTGGCACACAAGTAGTTTATAACCTGGATTAACAGACGTATAGGATACTTTTTATCCCGATATTCCCACGGAATCGAGACATATGCAGATGAGACCGCGGGGCGCAGCTAGTAAAGTATAAATAGAGGCGATAGATCTTGTCTCATTATGAGCAACAATTTGATAAATACCTAGTTATGTAATGTGTGTGTGTGTGTGTATGTAGTTATGTGTGTTTTAGGTTTTTCATACCTACTATGTAATTATTAATAGAAGAGAGAGCAGTTTATTTTTAGTTCATAATGTATTTTAGAGGTATGAGGAACAGGGTGTAAAGTTCACTCATACTCTATACTAAAGGGAGGATCCTCCGACCAGACGGGTATTGTGTCTGGTGGGCAACTGCCCAACGGTTGATGTCGGGATGTTGTATATATTTGTGACGTCAGGTCTTTGATGCGTAGTTCGCATGTGGCGTTGTTGATACCGCCACAGTATTATGTTTGTTACATTGTTATCAAACATAATAAAAACATAAATTTATTTTTAAATATATTTATATGATATGGATATACGTATAACATTAATAATAGTTGATAGCCACACTATCGAATTAGGTTTAGATCTTTAAAGATAGTTGTAAGACGTAAAATAAATAAATAAAAACAACATTGTCATCAAGCAACATAAACTTAATAAATTCAGCTGCATATTTTGCCTTGTCGTAAAAGTCTGCTAACAGAAATTGGATGCGCGTTGGTGAACTAGCAAGCTGACACCACTTATTGTTGCGAACTTTAAACCACACACATGTTATTGTACATGTTGTCTAGTCAGCGTTGGTGTTCCACCGTTTGCCAAATTCTGCATTCCTGATACTTCGTTTCAGGTTTTAGTTTTTATTGAATGTTTTATTAGATATACTATGGTGTTATTTTACAGCAAGCAGTAGGACCAAAGCATTCCTTTTTTGTTAACAATGTTTTCACAAAATAAAGCCATATTATAGGTAAAAAACAAGGTTGTTTGTTGTTAATTTGTTTCAGGACTTTCAAATACGATTATTACGCAGTCAATAATATTTAATCCTCAGCAAAAGATGTTGAAAAAAGAAAAA
Organism: Dryobota labecula; assembly: GCA_947523025.1. NCBI lineage: Eukaryota > Metazoa > Arthropoda > Insecta > Lepidoptera > Noctuidae > Dryobota > Dryobota labecula. The sequence continues at coordinate 25,118,930 of OX383287.1, read as the reverse complement.
TATATTACCACGTCAAAATATCAATTCACATGAAAAAAACTGTTAGGTCGATTAAACGATTTATAAAAAAAAAATACGGGGCAGTCCATGGGGACTACCGATAGAAGTGAAAACTAAGTAACTTGAAAGCGTTCGGTGACGATGACGCGAGTACCATGATTTTTGTTTACCCAAAAAGTACACATAATAATATACACACAGTATACATAATCAACACCCAACGCATTCCATGAGCTATATTATAGCTTATGGAAAAAGTGCTCAACGCGCCTAAAGAAATTTCACTTCAATAAAATCATTCAAACTTAAGCTGTACTGTACCTATAAATCATTTGTCATAACACAAATATCAACGTGTCTCGTCGTTCTAACAATAATTCTCTCTTCCTAGGCTACGAAGGAGGTCTTCAATGCGTGTACGTGGTAGAAGTATGGGCAGCCGAAGGCCTGGTGGTTAACTCCACCAATGGTGGCGCATTATGGAACCTTAGAAGACTCGGGGCTAACAGGCAACTGAGGCTCATAGTATATGCAGCGAATGCAAGAGGAAGATCAGAACACGTCACGTTTACTGTTGAAACTGCTTTGAGATTGTCACCGAGGACAGGTTAGTCATATTTGGATCAGTTTTAATTAAAATTACAACTTGTACAGTCGACGTCAGTGGTAGTAAGTACGTTACACCAGCTCAAAGTCAAATTGTTACTAGTGACGTGCAATCGACTGTACCTCTTAAGTTTCCATAATCAGGAGACCACCTCGCCTTACATAGATGAACAAGGGAGGAATGAAACATACATCACACTTTACGTATGATTTATTCTTTTTATATTTATTTAATTATTTATGTACACACAGTAAAATACATACGACATAGTTATAATTTTGAGTACAAAGGTACTCAAAAGGTGCTGGAAGATTTCTTATTTCCATCTTAAGAAATCTATCAGCAGACCTGCGAATGGAGAAATGAAAAAGAAATTTAGACAACAGTATGTGAGAACAAGAAGAGAAAAATATGAATAATTATGCGATATCTTGTATATAATATTTTAGTTTATGACTAAGTCTTAAACTAGAATATTATATATAACATATAGGTATACGTACTTCAATAAATACAAAATCACAATAGGTACATACTTAAATATTCTTTCCTTTGTTCATCCAAATATTTTCTACAGTCTATATTTGAGGATATAAATAATCCAAGAAACATATTTTGCAGCCAAATAGCTTCATTTTCCCGGGGTCTAAAAATTTATTTGGTCGATCTTAATTATAAAAACTCTTAATCCCGAAAAAATAAGGAAACTGTTTCCTTAATATTATTTTTGTTATACAGGGTCAAATTAAATTAACTAGCGGAACTCTGCAGAGTTGATAATATTATGTCTAAACAAAGTAAAATAAAAAGGTCGGGAGTAAGGCCCCAGGACTTCTGAAGGACATGAAGTTACCTAATAAGTGCCAAATGTGCTATCTGTCAGATATAAAAATATGTTAATGTAACCCTCTTCGCGTATGAAACTACATTCCAATACCCTACTCAACGTCCATAAAAATATATAATAAACTAACCAGATGCATTAAAAGTTGAAACTACGTTGAGGTGATTTTTTTTTGGTGGGTCAACGAGCCGTAGTATGAGTTGAGAAAATTATTTTATTTTATTTTTTCGTGTTTAGACATCTATCACGTCTGTGAAGTTTACACAATAAAAAGCTGATTTTTTAAACTGATCTGATCTGTCACTAGAAAAGTGACTACACTAACTTCGGTCGATGACGCGACAAAAAACATCATAAAATATTTGTTTTTTTTTTGTTTTATCATGTTTAGATATCTATACTCATCACCTCTGCGGAGTTTCACTAGCAAATTTAATTTGACCCTGTATTAATACGAGTTCTTCTTTTCTCAGAGCCACAAGAAGCGTGGGAAGTCAATTGGGCAGTTGGCGTATTTCTGGGAGCTGCATTAACTATCGCATTCGTTTTGTGCCTCGCCCTAATTGCGACACGAATTCGTCATAGATCCAGGGATTATGAAGGTTAGTATAATAGGTAAGCAGTAGGTTCTTCCCCATCTAGCCCATTTTACAATAAAAACATTGCAAATTTGAGGACATAAGGTTGTGCATTATGATTTTGAAAGTTGGCGACGTCGCATATATTTGTTCATTTGTATCGCTGTTTTGATTAATCAACAATTATTCAATCAAATTGTGAAATGACCTGACTTGGTTTCCGTACGTCGTTTTCGGGTAACCACTGAAAATCAGCGCTGTGCTGTGGGCCCCTCATAGCACAGCATCATGCTGAGTTGAAGCCTTCTTGTCACAGTCATGACGTGCAGCTGCCGACTATTTCAGTTCTGTGCTCGTGATTATAATGTAGATCTATTTTGTTCTATTTTCTGTTTAGCTACCTACTCGAGTTAATTATATTTTTTGTATGCACGTGTTTCTGTGACAAATAAACCAATTTTTCTTTCTTCCCTCTGTGTTGCACTTAAAATATTGATTTTTTTATGAATTGTAATCACTAATATCGCGACGCTGAGTATTCAGTTTTAGATGTAAAAAAAAGTATTTGGAAGGTCCAAATTCTTTTTACACCTAAAACTGTTACAACATGTTACAACACATCTTACACTGGGCCCGCGTGGTAGATTAAAGCCAACTTTGTCTCGACGAGAGGATGCCTGTGTCCCAGTAGTGGGACACATTGGGATACACACTGGGACACAGTGGGATATACTGTTTATAGGATATACTTTTTACTTGTACGCAAAATACGCGCATTGTCGTGGAGTTGCGGACACCAGCCCGTATTACCTATTACCTATTATACTGTTTATGTTACGTCTTAATCGTGTTATCCAGACCAATGTTTTTAGTCTTTTTTACCGATGTTAATTAGGTAAAACATTGTAAATACATCAGCGAAATTCTATACTTGCAATGGTGAAATATTTTGATTTCATTGGGGAATTAAATCTAATTAGTTAGGTATATAAAAGCTTTAAATAAGCAAAATAAGCCTAGCTTTCAATTGAATTCCTTTATATCAATGTGTAATCAATCAATACATCGTTGATGTACTGATAAAATACAGGTATAATTAGTTTATAAATCAACCCTAATGTGGGTATGTTGTATTGTACGTAAATAATGAAGACCCATGAAGCTCCATTAGATGCTCAATTATTTTAATGACATGACAGTTATTCGTACGGTTACATTAATATTGATTGATGATTTATGAGTTTTGCTTTTAATAGCTAAAAGATTTGTAATGGATTTACAATTAATGCGTGTAGATAAAAGGATTGTAGATGTGCCCAAATATTCTTGCCGCACCTCGGTTAGTCAGCCTAGCAACATAATTACAAACATTGTAGAAAAAAAAGTGTCACGAATTTAATAAAACGTATCGAATTTAAATTTGTAAAAAAACATTCAAAAAAGAATTCTCAAATGATTCGATCCTTTTATGGTAACGAAGTAATATCAGGGAAATTAATTTTTTGGTAAATATTGACTACCATTTTAAATTTTCCGCAAAGTCAAATCACAACTGTTATTCTCTGACAGTTGTATGGAATGGCTATAATACGATAAATTGACGTAGTGTGTGAATTTGATACACATTTCATTTCCCTGACTGTACCTATTCAGTTTTTGATATATTATTGTGGGCTCGTGGCTATATGATAACAGCCGCACCGGTCGATTGAAGGTTTAACTACGTTTGCCGCGGTCAGTTCGTGGATGGGTCACCGTAAATTACCTATCGAGACCTCTTTGTGCTTCGGAAAGCACGGTAAGCCGTTGGTCCCGGCTGTCATTCGTAGATCTTTGACAGTCGTTACGGATAGATAGAAGCCCAAAAGTCTGTTCTATGTTAGAAGGTTTGGTTTCCACTCTTAGTCTTTCAGACGGACCATTGTGCGTGAGCCATAATGACCGTAGGTGGTTACACCTCCTTCCAGAAGTTAATCACGTCTCCCAGTTTGTCCAGAATATCGGTGAAGGATCTGGGTGTCCCGAGGATTTCTGTTCTAATCTGGGTGACGCCTGTGCATTCGAAGAGCACGTGCGCAACGGTTTCCTCCACCTCCATGCAGGCCGTACACAGAGGGCTGTCCGTTATCCCTATTGTGTGAAAATGTTTGTTTAGTGAGCAGTGTCCCGTGATGGTCCGTGTCACCAGGCGCAAGCTGATCCTGTCCAGGCGCAATAAACGCCTGGTCAGCCTACCATCTAAGGATAGCATAGCCTCTCTGGACTGCCTGCAGCCCGGTGTCGAGGTCCACCATTTCCCGCTTGTTTGTGGGTGAACTCCTGTAGCCACCTGCATAGTTGGTTGAAGGGGATGGGTATGATAGGCTCGAAACCACAGACTGACGTGCTGGATGCTTTCCTTGCTGTTCGACAGCTGCGTCGTTTCCCTGATATCCGCTGTGTCCTTTTATCCATTGCAGTGTCACTTTGTTGCGGTTGAGTACCGCCCAAAAGTCTGAAAAACAGTCTTACCAAGGGGTATAGTGTTACCTAGTACCTAGGTTATGGAGGTCAGATAGGTAGTTGGGAAAAGGCTAGGCCGATTGATTTTGACAAATTATTCTTTATAGTTTTTGTTTTTAAATTGGTTTTCTTTTGCAGTGACACTTCCATCGATAAAGAATCAAAAGGTGATCGTACAGAAGAGAAATTCTCCACAAGCAGCTGACGATAAGAACCCGGATCTTATACCGTTAAGCAAAGGTAATTAAAATAATAATATATTAGTTTAAGCTGATCTATTAATTGCAAATAGATATTTTTCTGACATAACGGCCACAAAATAACCCATGTATGTCCCTTCATCAGAAATTGGTTGCAATCTATACTAATATTATAAAGAGAGAGCGAATCTTGTAAATTTGTGTACATGTGGAGAGTAATCTCTGGAACCACAGCTCCTATTTGAAAAATGATTTCACCATTTGGTGCATTATTCCAGATGGACATAGGCTATATAGTATGTAAATATATACCTTAGGTTTACTCGGCCCGGCTTTGCATGGGTAGCACTATCTACCCTCTACCCTACTTACCGTACCTACCTACCTTACCGTACCTACCTAAATATATATATTTTTTAAACTCTACCCTACCTACCTATCTACCTACCTACCCTACCCTTCCCATCTACCTACCTACCTTACCCTACCTACCCTAGCCTACCTACCTATCAACCTACCCTACCCTTCCTATCTACCTACCCTACCTACTTACCTACCTACCCTACCCTACCCTACCTACCTTACCGTACCTACCTAAATAAAAAACAAAAAACCCTACCCTACCTACCTACCTACCTACCTACTCTACCTTCATACTTACTCTATCTATCCTACCGTTCCTATCTACCTGCCTACCTTACCCTACTACCCTACCCTACTTAGCTACTTACCTTCCCTACCCTACCCTACCCTATCCTACCTACCTACCCAACCCTACCTAAAACCTTCCCGGGTGCATACAACATTGACATTATGACGTATGGTCTGTTTGAATTTAACAACTCATTGCTTAACAACTGAACGTATAAAAATATGTACATTAAAAAATATATAAACTTGTCTTGGAGAACACAAAAAAAGAATTATCCAATTTGGTGCAGTCGTTCGGAAGTTATGCGCGTACATACATTTCGGTGATTCATTTTTATTTATATAGATAATACGTACTAAATAATACTTCATCATTCATTATCATCATCATTTCAGCCGAAAGACGTCCACTGCTGGACATAGGAATTCATGCTTCGTAAATCAACTTCGCTCGCGTCGGTAAATTAAGAAGTTTGATATTAATACACTGAAAAAAATATTTAGCCTAACTACTTCGGCTATTTCAGGAATAATCAAAGTTTGACAAGACTTTATAAAAGTTAACTTGATTTAATAAAAGTGATACACAACAGCCAGCACAGGTTTTGATTACATGTTGCATAAAGTTATGTGGTCACTTTTTTGTGTTACATGTTGACGAACGTTTGGTTATGTACAAGTAAAAAATTTTTTTCAGTGTACAAAAGCTATGACGCTGTCTAATATTTACCTCAAAATTCACATTCTCATCCCATTATCACCATATAAGTACGTGTTACTTGTACTAATTGGAACAACGATCACGAAATAATAATACAACTGAACAATTATAGTAGAAAGTTTAACACGTTGCGAGGCCATAACGACGATCGGTTAGCGTTTTTATATCGACAACGGGACTCGAAACAGTACTCAAATTTAAAATAATGATCGGGCACTTTTGATCCAGGTGTTGAATTGTTAAAGAGGAAGAAAACCTATTTGTTTGTTATGTTTCTGCAATTTCTTGACTAACTAGATTTTATACAGGGTGGCACGTGAAACGACATCCAAAGAAAACTCAAACTCAAACTCAAAGCATTTCAATTAAACCATTTACAGGCACTTTTGAATTGTCAAAGAGACGGTCAGTTAGTCAGAGTCGGCAAGTTGAAGCTAGATGCCCATTCCAATACGTAGATAACTGTGGAGAAGAACGGATAAGAAACTCCAAGGACACTCTTTTAAATCAAGATATTACATAATCCTGGGTACATTATTCTTGTTGCTTCTATATGTGAGACAATGTAAAAACTAATAAAACAATTCCAAATATAAAATTACAAATTAAAAATTAAAAATAAGCCCTGGCAGTCAAGAGATGACCAGTCCCAACTGACGGCGCCCGTTCACGAACATGACGCATGGATCAGCACCATCCAGCTCAACCATTTTGTAGGGAACCGAATGATCCAACACACGCGCCACCATCAGTGAAACATTTAAGTGAGAATGACATACTCTCATCTGCCATGCTCTTTCAAGTCAACATAAATCATAATAACATAGTAAACGACTCCATAGTATTCACATTTACAAAATTGAAAAAATGCTGCTAAATTTCTAGAAAATTTCTAGGAGCCTCTATTCATGGTTTTCCCAAAACACCTCCATGTATATGCAGCGATTATTTGTAGTTTTGTAGGTAGAAGCTCTTTAATATTTTTTTTGGGTAATGCTCACACTTGACTTCAGATTATTTTATTGTTCTCTTACTGTGTTTTTTTTTTTTTTGTTGTATTTTTTATTATAATTTTTTAAAGTCCGATCGATAAATAATTCTCTCTGTCTTTACAACACCCAAAGTGACGAGCACTTAGCTCAAAGGGGCAAAACAAGATTCATTCCAGATTTTCAATCAATAAAAAAGAAAAAAATGAACCATTCCTTTTTTCTTTGGCAATGGACTCCAAAGTAGTTTTGGAAACTTCTTCGGACCCTCAACTTTCCAAAACAATACAAATAACGAGTACGTTTTGGGACAGTATTTGGTAAAATTGGAGTTTGAACAAAATGGATTACTCTAAGTATTAGTTAGTTAAAAACCTGAAGTCAAGTGAGTCAATTTCCCAAAAAAATATTAAAAACCACAAGAAGAACGGCTGAAGGCTCGCTGCGCTGCCGTTCGCTACGTGCGTTTTGCCATGGTAACGATAAATTGCGTGTTTATTGGATTCCTATAACGTTCCTGAAATAATTTCATGTACTGGTAAATCAACTTCAGTTCAGTATATCATCTTAGTATGATATACTGAATTCACCTCATCAGTCTGCAGAGGGCTGTCCCTTACACCCTGTGTTGTGTCAGTATCATAACATTTTATATTAAGAGTAACACTCACTCTTTACCCAAACATGGCGTCGCCCCTAAAGGGTCATGATTTGAACAATAATTTCGCACGTAGTTAAATAATATGACTGACAAAAACCCATTACGGCTCGGGTTATTCAATTTCCAGCTCAATGGAAAAATATTATAAACGAAAAACACGAATATGCGAGTTATAAAATCAGAGTGAACAGTATTTAATAATTGCTTTTCGCTTAAGGCAGCCACAGGAAAGTCCGGTTAAAGGCTCCTACAAACAGGCGCGACACGCGATGCGACACAAAGGAACCGCTCGGCGCGCGACGAGCGGTGTCTTTGTGTCGCGTCGCGAGTCGCGCCTGTTTGTAGGAGCTTTAAGCAGTCACGACCTCTCAAGGTCAACTCCGAGATACCATAGTTTAAAAAAATAAAAAATCCTGAATTTAATTTTTCATGTTACCTGGATTTTCTTCGTAATGTCATTCTTTTTCGTTGTTGTTTGTTTAAACATGTGCGTATAAAAATTGTTTTGGTCTCCATAATCAAAAAAAACTAATCAAAAATTCTGCTGAAACATAATCTCGAAACTCTATAAGCTGCTTCTCGAACATATTAGATGAGTGAGCAGTAATTACAGTCATAGTTGAAAAGTTTAACGTGACTTTGAATGACTTTTCAACTATGACCGCAATTACTGCTGAAACATATTATTTAGCTCCTGGTAGTATTTTTTTGGCAAACCCATTCACACGTAGCTTACCACTCCTATAATAAATCTCCTGCGAACAACAAAAGTATTATTATATTAATTAACACATACGGAAACAAGTTGATGAATAACGTGCTAGCGTTTACGTGCAAAGTCCTGATAATAAATATTCTACAGATTAATTGCCTACACTACGGAAAGAATAAATTAACAAGATTACTGTGCATAAGTCCATACTCCCAGATTTACAACCGGCTAGCTAGAATATATGAGCGCATTTTATGTTCTTACTGAGAATTTTAACTGTTGTAAAGTATGTTAGTTCCTCTTTTAACTGTTTTTCTCGGATTAATAACGGAAAACTCTTGTTAGCTGATGTTTAGTTAGGGGAGTTCCGGTTCCGGTGCAAATGTTTTTTAGTCTGTGGGGATTGCGTTTTTGCGGAATTATGTGGCTAAATCCGTTTGTAGAAATTGTTGGATTCATTGTTTACATCTGGCATCTGACATTCATTGTCTGGGATAGACTGGATGCGGAAGGCGGTGGAAGGGGTGTTGTGGCGCAGCATGGGAGAGGCCTATGTTCAGTAGAGGACTGCGATAGGCTGAGTTGATTGATTGTTTACATCGTTTTCGAAGGATTTTTTTATTAAATGAGAAGTACCGAATTAATGCAGCTGTACTGGAGATACTGTTGTCATGTATCAACTCATTCTTAAGTTCATACATACATATATAAACTAACGCCGTCTTTCCAATGGGTTAGGCAGAAACTATAGAACGCCACCTACTACGCTCCTTACATGCTCCTATTCTTAAGGCTTTGACTGCCAGACAACAGACACAATAGAAAAACTATTGTTAGCGGTCACCGGTGACCGCGGTGGCAGTCAATGTGTTAAGAACATATCGTACCTATGCAATCGCCACAGACAACAACCACTCGATTGGATATGATTCATTTACAAAAATAATGATCATTCTTGTAATAATAAAAAGATTTAATGCATTTTTGAAAAGGATTAAAAAGAAGAATAATGTGGGTAGGTGCACACTTGCACAGTCAGGATTCGGGGAGACCCCCTTCCATTCTCCCCAGAGATTTTCTTTAACAGTCCTTGCAAAGAGGGAGTTTCGGATTGGTCTTTTGAGAGGTAACGGTGCCACTTTCATGTGCAGATATATGGTGACCACCGCGCACCGGGGCAGTTTTAGTGACGAAAAAATCCAAATCTCCCCGGTCTCATCCCCAAAGCCCGGGCGCCTTATGAAGGTTTCTACCCGAAAAAAACCGGCCAAGTGCGTGTCAGACAATGAAAGATTCCGTAGTTGGGATGAATTTATCCCAAGAACAAACTTAACATTGCAGTTGAAAAACAAGTTCTCACATACATTCCAACTGCAAATGTAAGGTTGTACGCACACTATTGAGAGATTTACCATGTTATTTTAAGACCATAGACTTCTTATAGGTTTTTCTGTAATCAAAGAACTATATTCTGTAAGTTTTTTCAGAATTTTAGGATAAGTAGTTTCGGAGATAAGGCCGAATGGTCAATTTTCATCTATTTTCTTAAATAAATTTAAAATAATTTGTTTTAAAAATACAACAAGAAATATATCTTGAAATCCTTACAGCCCTTACATTCTATATGTTATACGGTACAATTCGCAAAACTTTTTTTTAATTTTCAAATTTTCCCCAAAAAAGACCCCCGTATTCAAAATTCATTTATTTACGTTACACGTCCGTATTTGTGTCACAGAAGTTCATACGTGTACCAAATTTCAACTTAGTCGGCCTAGTAAATTCGGAGCAAATCGGCTGTGACAGAGGGACTGACAGATAGACAGACACAGGAGTGATCATATAAGGGTACTGTTATTTTTTTTCCTTTTGACGTACGAACCCTAAAAAAGTGCAATAAAAAAGACTGGTATATACCCAAAATAAACACATAGAAAGTAAGCAGTGCAGACATCAAAAGCTTATTTTAACCTTAGTTGGTCGTTTTAAACTTTGTCGATCCTTATTAGATACCGACTACCGTTCCAAAAGTTAGCGAGAAGCGAAATAACGTGCAAACTTAAACTCAAACGTTGCGTCCAGTTTTGTTAACATCAGCATAGCCCCACTACCTAACTTTACTTATTAGCTGAACAAACTATCCGTTCGAAGCATTCTTTTTTTCCAGCTAAGAGTATTAGCAGAGTTCCAGCTTATGTTTTGTAGATTTATTTATTTAAAATAACGTTACTTCGACAGAGAGTTGCTAAATAAATTAGTTGAAGAGCTGTTCTACGAGTTATGTGGAGTTGTGCGTAGTTTTTTTATGGTTTCATTACGCTTGCGGTGCAGTTGTGGAGTTAAGCTTTATTAATACAGTGCATAAAACTCTCAAGCAATTTTGGCGCATCTTGTTTTTGGTGACTATTTTACTGCACTGCGGGAAATGCTATCTTTTAAAGTAAAAAAAAATGGAATTTAGGTTTCAGCATTGTCGTGGACAATAAATAATAAAATCTTTATTTGTCTCAACATAATATTAGAGGCACTTGTTAATAAAATGCACAATGAAATAGAGAAAGGTGTCTGAGGTATGAAGGTCCTGAGTTACAGATCACTCTATAATATGTTTACATAACATTTTAAGAAATATATACAAATTAGCGACGCCCCAAACATAAGTCTGTAATCGTAAAACTCAAATTATACAGGAAAAATGTTTTTCTGTTTTTTTTGAATATCTTTTTAACTAGTCTGAATATTGAGGTCATTGATACATCAAACGAAAGTTATTTTTTTGTGTAATTCAATTGCGATATCAAAATTAAACAATGTGTGTGAAAAACCTTGTAATTTAAGAAAATAAATATTACAATTTATGATAGGAAAATTGTTTCATTAATATACACTTACGCCATTATTGCAGTAATATTTGTAAAACAAATTGATACGTAACATTACAATACGGACTTTTCCAACGTTATTTCATATAATAAAAACGATACGTATCCTGTTATTACGGTGTTATTGTGGTTATTTTAAATAAACACAGTAACAGTATTGTTTCAATACATTGTTTTTGTCGAAAACGGTGCCAAACGTCCTTTAATCAATTAAGTTACCATTACAGTTTGAGCTTACTCAAAATAATTCGACAAAAACTACACGAAATTCATTTACGCCAATAAGTCGGTAACAGCTACTTACCAAAATTAAATACGGGAAACACTTTTGTATTGATACGTAAAGATATTTTTCTCGTCATAATTTCGTTTATAAATTTCCCTACAATAAAGGTGTTTTTCATGATATCTTCGTAAATATCACTAACAAAAATTTGAAATAAATTACTAAGATGTATCTCAACCTATAGGTGCCAAATTTTACATAACAATAAAAACTCCATAATAGCACATTACCGTCTTATTATTATTAACGTACTTAGGTATCTACATAAAAAAAAGTTGTAATGAAGAATGGAAATGGGGAAATAATGAATGTTGTGTGTAGGTAATAACTGTTTGTAACTGTAGGAACGTGAGTATAAATGTGTGGATATATATAAAAGGCTCCCACACACTGGTGCGATATCGCGGGCGCAACAAGGGTTGCGCTGCCTGTCGCGCCAGTCTGTACGAGCCTTAAGACACTGGTTTTAATAAGTTTTCAGTGACAATGTAGTTCAGATTTAATAACTAAATGTCCAGAATAATATTTTCGGTTTTTATAAGCTTCATTATCATCATGATCGGCATACAGTCCACTGCTTTATAAGTCAAAGTCAAAGCATTTATTTCAAATAGGCCCATAAATTGCAGTTTTGAACGTCAAAATTTACACGGATATAAAAAAGCTACGCTAAAAAGCTATGTTTATAACCTTAAAATTACCTATTGAAGTGAGCTAAGGTGGCCAGGAAAATCAAATTTTCTAAGTTTATGGCCTTTTGCAGGTCATTGTCAGGCTGTATGTTGATCAAAATATGATTCGCCACCGTAACAAACCATGTCTCTCTAGAATTACAATCAATAGAATTATCAATCTTACTCTCCAAGTTAGAACTATGGCGGCATCTACAACGCCACATGAGACCTACGCATCAAAGACCTGACGTCACAAATCCTGCATCGGGCAATCAGAATTTACCGCGCGACTAGCATATATACAACATCCCGACATCAACCGACGCGACGGGCAGTTGCCCACCAGACACGATACCCGTCTGGTCGGAGGATCCTCTCTTTTCCCATAGAGTATGAGTGAACTTTACACTCTGTTCCTTATACCTCTATAGAACTAATCAAGAATCATTTGGACTTAGAGTTATAGTGATTATTTTAAAGATTATAATTCTGTAAACACCTATTTGTTACGGTCGCGAATCATATATTTGACGGGGAGCGGTAGGTCTCTCTCGTTATCATCAGCCATATTTTAAACTACTCTGGGCGTACTGTGGGTAGTGTTGGTTATTGTGCAATAGAAATACCGTTATTAAAATCAAAAATCATTTACTTAACTTACGCTGAGAATCAGCACCTCCTGAGCGTCAAAATTACACAAGACAGTCCCTCAAAATGCCCGCCCTTCACCACTTCCTAGTGCTTTAGCTGGGAAGAAGAAGTGGCGGAGTTTGCTCCTCAGTAGCACAGCTATCTGTTTAGTTAGAAGAACTTGTTTCTATACAGTAGTGGGTATGCAAAGTAATTAATGTAGGTACACGACACAACTATACCGAATGCGCGACAATTTCTAGACTACTTGACCGCCACCGATGAACTTCACCGCCGATCGAGCGCCACGTTGTACACTTTCATGCGCCGCTAAGCAGCACAACCAAGACACTCGATATCTATGAATTCCAACCAATACCAATTTAAACAATGCGCCGTCATATTGATCACCATACAACCCGACAATGACCTGCAAATTGCAGAAAACGTTAGTAAATTTGAATTTCGCGCTCAAATTGCAAAAAACCTATCTAAATTTGAATTTCGCGCTCTATCCTGACGCTTTCAACCTGCATTAACAACGAATACCTACTCCCTAATTTCTGTAGCAAGCACCATTCCATTAAACTACAAAACTATGCAACATTCATTCAACAAACGAAATGCATTTCTGAAAAGTAAAACACCAGTTTCTATTTTCAACAACAGAGACCCTACAATCTCGTTTCTACAAATGTGTCCACTGTGTAAATTCGTTGTTACGAGAAAATTTAATGACACTATCTCTCCCCCAATGCATCTTGCAAAATGCATGCCGCAAGTATGTCCGTTGACAAATCTGCAGCGAGGCAATCTCATTTTCTTTTGTCGTTTAGTACTTTACATAATATCTTATTCATAACCCTGTGGTTTTTTAAAATATTGTTATGAATTGGACGCTTTTGGTTTATCCTGCAAACTATACATTACGACTTTGAGATCTAGGGATTAAATTTAACTTCATTTTCAGCTTATTTTCAGTTTTGATTCATGTCATTAAGATAAGACGAAAATATATTATTTATTATTATTTGATTATTTTGGGTCAGACGAGACTCGTAAGTTAAACAAAAACCACAAATTAAATACTTAAATTAATTAGGAGGATTAAATTACACTAAACTCATACTATAATAATAATAATATATACTTCTTATTTATTTTTATTTTTATCAATTTTTTCATCAAATAAAAAAGTCGCTTAAAATGAATCGCGCAATTTACTTATTTACATACGTTCAACCTGATCTGCTCATTTCGCGAGGTTGAGTTTGACACGATTAGTGATGTACAATTTTGTTTGATTTTACCAGTAACGTTACCAGTAACATTCTAAAAAAATATTGAATATACTTATTCATTTGATAATATGAGTGATAAGATAAGACTTTTAACACTTCTAGTTTAAATGCAACCAAAATTTAAATTTTAAATATTATTTTCCCAATATTCCTAGTAACTTACAGAATAAGTTTCGAGAAATTTACTGAGTAACTTCGCATACAGTAACTTTCTGGGTATTTTCTCATTGTTCTTATCAAGTTACGTAGTAAATTTCTTGACAAGCTTCTGTCTGGGAATATAAATGGTAAGCTACAAGTTTACAAAAAAAAAAACATTTTACTAATCAACATTTATTAAATTTGGCTAAACGCATCACTTATATTATCACAACGTTTCAGTATTAATTATTATATCTAGAATTTTTGAGATCACAAAATTATTTACAGACATATTCACACTAAGTCATCGCGTGGGCAGCGGGCGCGCGGCGCCATGAATAAAAGTGAAAGAGATAGCTATATCATACTAAGACAAATGCTGTGCGTTGTACAACTTGTAGGTCCAAGTGCGAAAAGCGAGCTAACAACAGCTGCGCGTGCGCGTTTTAAACCAAGAAATCAACAAGACGATACTAAACAATATTACCAGCGTTAATTATATTATCGGTAATAATAGAAACTTACTGGGAATATTTCCGTATGGTAAAATAGTGGTGATGGAAATATGGTAACGGCACATCACTAGACACGATTCTAAAACGGAACCAACCAACTCACTTTGAGCGTAAACAACACTGTGTTTTGCTTGTCTACCCTATCTTCTAATCAAACTACAATACGTGAATAACCTTGACCAAAACGATCCCGATCGACCGTGATCACATCGTCCAATGTGTGTATATTGTGTAGAATTACCACAAAGCTGATATCGGACATAAGCCAAATCAACGAATTACCACTACATCACTATAATTAAATAGCACTTTCATAGAATAACATTATTATGTTGGCCAGTATGGGATGGTAGAAGCTCATTAAAAAAGGGAGAGAACACAACAGAGGAACGTATTTCGGTACATTCATCGCTCAACCTAAAATTTCCGAAATTACGCCGTATTTAGTTTCAAACAATACCTACTACCAACACAAATTGATGACCAAACATGAGTCTTCGCAAAGTATGATGTTGTTAAGTCCAACGTTTAATCTTTGACTTTTTTTGCGTTAACACTCGTCTATCGCTCGCTTGTACCGAATTACTTTCCATAATGAATAAAGTGTATATAGCATTAGACAAATAACGACTAAATAAAGACAGTTACTGTGTAATATTGTTGAAATTACTACACTAAGGAGTTATTTTTTTAATATAAATGGTAAATAAATTACAGTGCTTTGTATTTATCGTGAAATAACGGAGTTTATTAAACGTTTACATCGAACTATCGAAAGGGTGAGAACAGTTATTTGTCTAATGGAGTATAGGTACAGCAAAGTAGATATGTAAAGCAGAAGTGATCAAACTCAAACTCAAAACATTTATTTCAATTAAATCATTTACAGGCATTTTTGAATTATCAAGGAGTCAGGCACTTAGAAAGTTGAAGCTAGTTACCCATTCCCAATAGTAAGTTTCTATGGGGTAGAACGGGCAATAAAGTCTATGGACACTCTTTGTAATCAAAATATGGATAATTGAGATTAGTCTGTTTGAAGTCCACGACTTCTTTCCAAAATATAGAACGCTAAAACCGTTTGCGTAACTGCATGCCAGTTCCTAAACTGTCACTCACCGCATTGTCACCACCACTGCAATCGCTCTGCGGTTTATTTACCTTGCAAATTGCTTTAAACAGTTCTAGGGATTTCAAAGGAAAATATTGCATTGTTACGTATTTCGACCAGTTGACCAGACTTTGAATGATGGCAAACAGCTAAAAGCAGGTCATATTATTAAGAGGGTGCCGAGTGCGCAGTGGTGCCTTCATCGTTTGTTTGGTAATTTATTTTATTTTAGAATGAAAATGCAAAAAATGAGCAGGATAAGTTATGATCCACAAGACGTTATTATTATTACAATCAGTAGTTTTATATATTTACATATCTCGGGACCCTGGGGTTCCGGACCTTTGAAAGGCTTACGAGGAGCCGAAGCCAACTCGCAGAGGCCCGTTAGACGCTTTTTAATTAAATGAGGCACCAACCGACGATTATCCCTGTACCCACTATGCAACCCACGGTTGGTGTAGGACTATTGCAGGATATGGAACCAAACAATCAGTAGTTTTAAATTGTTATGTTTTATTGTAGTCCTTAAACGGAGCTTAGTGGTACTATTTTATTCTATAAAAAATGTAAGCTCTTATTATCTAGTCAAAGTACAACTTGCTCGACATGTAGTCGAAAAATATTGATAATACTACAAAAGCAGCGAAGTACTATTGGATGCATTATAGAAGTAGCTGCTTAAAAAAAATAAAAAATAAACGAACGACGAAAACCCTTTCTTTTATCTAGGGCATCTCAGAGTGTAACCACTAAGGTTCCGACTGTTTAGCCGGACTTTCCTGTGGCTGCCTTAAGCTCCTAACGAAACTTAATGCCTCCAGCCAGGGCGTACGAAAATCCTAGTAATAAGTACTATTATATTGTATTTCTCATGTATTCTTTTATGAGAATAAATTTCTTTAAACACATTTTCCATTTCAAGGATTACAATAAAAATTAACAATTTAAAACTGCTGCTTGTTGACCTTTAAAGGCGTTCAACAAAATAATCCCGTGATATCGGCAACGCCATTGTGCAATGGTGATTTCAAACAAAACCACATAACCAATACCGCATACGCTACGCCGCTTACGTACGGAAAAAAATCGTACTGCGTGTCGGACGTGTCGGTTTTAAAAAGCATAAAGTCACGCGTCATTCATGACCAATAATTAAGATCATTTCACTGATTCCATGTGGCGGTCGAAATTGAATTCCAATTGCACGTAACGATAATGTTAGGTTTAATCTGATGATTTTCATTAATATCGTACGGAAAATCGTTGGTTGGTAAATAGTAATGGTGAATATTTAATTTAATTAGTTGTGACTAATGATAAACGTATTGAAATGAAATGTTCCTTTCTCAGGTAGCTTTTGGTGGATGTAATGACGAAAATATGCATGTTATTATTGATTATAATTACCTGTAATTTACAGGTTTAGAACCTGCCACTAAATAATGTGAAGGAGCGGGTTTTTAAGCCAATGTGGAAATGATAATTAATGATTCCTTAAATTTAACAGCATCGGATAAAAACAAAGATGAAACAATATTATAAGCAAAATCAAATTAAATGCCATAGTTTTAGTTTTAGTTAGGAAGAAAGAAAATGTATTTATTGGGACTCGCACAGAAAAATCACTAACTAAACTAAACACACAATAAAACATAAGGTCCTGTACGAGGCCAGAAGGCTCCTATCTTAGTACGATGCTGCGACATTTAAAAATAAGTGTCGCAGCGCTGGAATTCTGATGCCCCCCCCCCCCCCCCTGTGATGTTACTGGATCATGTTCTAAGTAAATTATAGTGGCTTACAGATTTTCTTGAAAATCATGTTTTACATAATTTAGTTATTACTCGTACGAGTACTATGATTTCGCAGACCTAAGTTTGAATGGTGTTTAATATTTAATATTGAAAGACACCTATAGTGACTCATTTATGATTGTATTAATGGGGATTTTAGTTAGACTTTAATGTTAATATTTCTACACCGGCAACGGTGGTTTATGTGAAACTGTTTATTAATATTAAGATCTTAATGTACCGCATATACTCAGAAATAAATTATATTATAATAAATCTTTTGAATTGAATCGAAAATTATATTAATTTTCTGGTAATTATTTCAATTAATTTTGTGCTTAAAATAATGGTAAATGAGTCTGAGATGACTTTTCGAATTTTCATATTAATTTTTCACAACGTCAAATAAACCTACCTAAAATCAAAATCAAATCAAAATATTTTATTTCACATAAACCTACATGGGCACTTATGAAACGTCAGAAGCTAAAGTGCATGGTTCCAATTAGTCGTTTCCTATGGAGAAGAGCCGGCAAGAAACTCCACGGTTACTCTTTTACCTATTACAATTTTGCTGAAATCCAGCTTCAAGATATTCTAAGTATGTCGAAATGCCCCGCCATATATTTAGTCTGGATACTCAAACTCAAACTCAAATACTACTACGATACTTATTAATTATAATCCTATTCTTATGTCCATTCTACGCTAGGCCAGCTCTAGTTCAAAGTGCTACCTGCGGCCTACCTACTGTATCTACTAAAGCCACAAGTTGATTACACATTGATTTGTAAAGCACAAGAATACAAAATCACGATAGTAAAGCCGCGGGCATAGCTAGTTTATTATAGTTCTAAATAGTATTTTATGTTATCTTATCTTATTCCAATCATACTGGGACTTATTATGGTCGAGCCGTATGGGGTTGAACCACTAGTGGCTCAACTCCGAGTGCCCACTTAGTTTGTCGACTCTTTACGTGACCAGAGGGCTGGCCTATTTCTTGGCCAAAGAATCAGTATTGCAATACAACGTGGCAATGCTGTCATCCTTTTGAGCACTTTTCCTGTTGACAATGCAGACGAATTTTTTGATGCCCTTTGATTTTTCCCCTCTTTTTTATATACCTGTACATATATTATTATGAGTATTTTAAATTATGTAAATACACAGTATCTAGTTAAAAACCCTAGTTTTACTTACACTTAAAATCCCCTATTCAAGAAAAGCCTATTAATAACTTGTATAAAAACTTTGTTCGAAAGAAAACTCGGCACGAACCTAATACCAGCGCACAATAGGCCACAATAAGGCTAGGAACTAGTGGCCTGAGATCAAAAGAGAGGAAATATATTGGTGTAGTTGTTGAAAACCAGTTTTATTGTTATTAGAGGCGCGGTGAATGCAGTCTTGAAATTGAAGAGAAAGAAAGATTTTTCATATAAATAGCTATCTGATGTACACTGCTTTTAATTTTTTTGGGTGGGAAATTATCTAATAACTTCTCCTGCTCTGGGCGTGTCAGACTTTTACTGACTAAAACCCACCCGTGTTCCTTCAGTTGCCTGTGTGCCAGGGCCACGGTATCCCTTTCGGACAAACCCGCAACCCTGGCAGGCATCGGTTCTGGCGGACCCCGTCAGTGCGTGCTGACATCTCTTTGAGGCGCACGTGGAATACAACGCGCCATTAACCCGAGCCTGGTCCTTACCGGACGGCGAGCTGCCGGCTGAACTCGCCGTCCGCAAGCCCGCGCCTACGGTGTTTGGGAACTGGCAATAGGTTTTCGCCGCCCAAGGCGTCTCCTGCGGCGACTAAGGGCGTGAAGTCGCACAGACTGCCTCTCCCTCACGTGTTCCGCCTCCTCCTTTGCAGAAGGAGGTGCCTGCCTACCATGCACTCTTGCTCCGTACCATAGCCTGGACCAGGGTCGGATGAGAGAGATCGCCGCCGCTGATCGCCTCCGTGAGGACACGGCGGTGCGATGTACACTGCTGAATTATTATTTATTTTATTTATTTAAATCACAATTATAACCACTTGTCTGCACAATGTCTTCAAAAATTTAGAAAAAAACAAATGACCTCTAAGAGGGCGTACAGTGACCTTAGAGTGCATTACAACAATGCATTCAGGATGCTGATGGAGCTGCCGTGGTACTGCAGTGCCTCTGGCATGTTTGCCAAAGCCCTCGTAGACAGCTTCGCTACAGTCAAGCGCTCGCGTTGTACCTCCGTCCTAACACGCATGCGTGCAAGTGCGTATTCTGTGCGTATTGTCAGACTGGTGGGATTTTCTGATGCTCGAGCCCTGGATAAGACTGCACGCAGTCAAGTAAACATGCGCTCGAGTATCGGATTATTCGATAATGTTATTTTCAAGTGTAAGTTATTACTTACATTTGTTTCTCATAAGCATTTCTGTGTTACTAAGAATTTTATGAATATACCTCTTTGGAAATCTGAAATAAATGAATTTAATAATAATTTAACCAAAATTACAATTTTATTATAAACATTACAACATTCTTAATATCAGACCTTTTTCAATTATGATTGCCATTTGAATTAGTGCTTAATAGCTAATTCGTCTGCAATAAACGATCTTTAACTTATTTCACTAGGACCCTTTATATATACTGTGGTAAAATAACATAATTATAATGAATAAAAGTTTTGTGAATTAGGTTTTTTTAAAAATATTCCAGAAAAGAAAATAAAGCAATAACATAATAATTATGTTAGATGTGCTACACACTTGGTTGGTTTAATCGGAACAGGCGGTCGGTAAAACTCAAGTGCAACATGCCAAGTCAGCGAACGATGCGTTCCGATCAGAAAGAGCCAAATGAAAGTATAATATGTATAATAAATGCTCCGAGTCGACTTTGTTGTTACAAATGCTGATCGTTTGTGCTGACTTGAAGTATGTAAGTCAAATCAATCAAATCAAAATATTTTATTTCACATAAACCTACATATGAGACTGCGGAAGCTATGTGCATGGTTCCAATTGGTCGTTTCCTATGGAGAAGAGTCGGCCATAAACTCCACGGTTAATCATTTAAAAATAAAATTGGCTTTTACAATATTCTGAAATAACAGTGTTAATAGGATAGTGTATGCCTTTTAACAAGTACCAGGTAATTAAAAAACAGAAAAAAGTCAATAAATCTAATCTACTAGGCCTACAACGTTCTCACATTCACAAAAAAGAAAATAATCTATAAAACATGAAAAAAAAAAATTACCTATTTAACCCAAATGACATGATTGCCATTACAACTGCAGTAACAATTTGAATTAATATCATGTACACAAAAGCCACTTATAAAGAGTTGGAATTAGATTTGTAGGAATATTATAGTAATTTATATGTATGTTTATTATAAGTTTATAACATATTTATGTACTTGTGTATCTATTTTAATTGTTATCTTTTTGATATTTTTATTATTATTATTATCTCCTCTTAAATAGAGCACCTGCCATCTCATCTCTTCACTACCCTTGGTTGACTGGTAGAGAATGCCTATGGCATTAAGTCCGCCTATGTACCTTATTGTGTGTGAGAAGTTTAAATAAATAAATAAATAAATGTCAAATAATGAAAATATTATCTCAAGGAAGTACGTAAAAAAAAAACATCGTTAATTAGGAGCAGTTAATAGACATTTACATAGTTATGCCGTTAATACCTGGAAAGCCACATGTGCAGAAGGAATCAACGCCAAACTTCTTTATTTTCCACGTATATCTTTAATCTTATAATACATAGGTATGCTTTTTTGATAAGGACAGGTTTTATGTTGGTTTTGAACTTTCCATTGCTAAGTTCTGTAACCGACTTTGGCAACTTGTTATAAAGCATGCTGTCCATTTAATTTTAATTTCTAACAAGTGTTCACCAGGGCTCAAAATAACATCAAATTCGCCACCAACATCTCACAACCGCATGAACTAACAGCCTCTTTCCTTCCACACAGGCGTCACAGAAGCTCCTCCGGACCCACCGCTCTACTCGGCCATAGCTCAGCCAAAGAACTCGAACAGCGCTCACAGCTTGCCTCGCACTCAGACGCCGGTGACGCCCATATCGTCGCACGCGCACTACACTGATATGCAGGTTAATAATTAACATTATCAACTTTCCAGTGGTGCATGTCAAAACGACTGAATGTTTTCATTGACATCATTCCATTAAAATAGTCAATTTAAGAGGCTGTGCATTTTTAACAGAATGCACAGCCTCTTAAATTGATCTTAAATTTCAATAAACATAGAGCGATATTTCAGAATATTGTTTATTCTCGAGAATTTTATTCTCATGAAGAACACAAACAGTTGACTAAAAATATGGGATTTACAAATAAACCATGCAGTCATAAGTAGAGATTGGATATTCGGATGCATATTTACCTAAAGTAAATTTTTAACAATGAAAACAAAAAATAAGGTGCTGCTTCCATACTAACAACGGCTTCTTTAAAATATATTTTTTGTAAAACAAATCCCGGGATGCCAGGAACACTGGGAATGCATCAGTCGGGTGTATACTACAGAAATGACTAAAAAAAAAAAAAATATATATATAACCCCGGGATTCTTGGATTGCATAGCTATTCAGAAATGCATATTTATTTAAAATTATTGTTTAACCCCTGATGCAATGTCTATGTAAGAGGGTAGAGGTAGAGTGTAAGAGGGGTGGTGTGTTAGTTAAAACATAAAAAAACATAAATTTGAATATATTTTTTTTTTAATTAAGTACTTTATCCTGATTGGGCGTAAACATTACCTCAGCTACTTAGGTAGGTAGACATGCATCCGATTCTATCGTCACAAAACACACAAAATTTGTCGATTCCGGAATCGCGGGATTTTACGATCGTTAAAAAAGTTCATTCCATATTAGCCAACATCTTAAATTTAGGCGAATATGCATCCGAATATCCGATCTTTAGTGATAAGGCAACGTAATGACTCCGTAATTCGTTAAAAATGTAATAGTAATGTTAATTACTTAATCAATAAGGCAAATATTTGACAGCTATTTCCACGTTGCCAACTTTCAGAGTGCACTGAAAATACTACGCGTTATCTTATCGATTTCTTTTTAAATTAGTCCATACAGATAACTCACTCATTCAAAATTGTATCACTATCCACAAACTCTTGTGATGGCATGCTTTTCAGTCATAAAGTACAGATGTATGTATCATCGACCCTGGAACTTGATCAATTATTATAGAATATAGTACTGGACTTAAGTCTTACTTGAATAGTTAAATATTAAGTGATTTGCAGTGGTTAAATAGCTTAACTAACGACTTTGTGCCACAATCACAAAGTACAATAACTCAAGCTAAGAATCAGCACTTTTCGAACATCAAAATCACATAAGACAGTTCCGCCAAAACGCCCATCCCTTCACCACTTCCTAGTGCTTTAGCTGGGAAGATGAAT
Organism: Dryobota labecula; assembly: GCA_947523025.1. NCBI lineage: Eukaryota > Metazoa > Arthropoda > Insecta > Lepidoptera > Noctuidae > Dryobota > Dryobota labecula. Next base: position 25,095,664 of record OX383287.1, on the reverse strand, counting down.
TGGCGCAACAAACTCCCCAGCAGCACATCTGTCTGCTCAATTAGATAAACCCGATTCAATACAATAGTAGGTATGCAAAGTAATTAACATTACGAGACACAGAACATTAAATTAAATTATTTGCCATATGGCAGCTAGCACACGCCAATATACCAGCTAATATAGTGAAAAACTATACTCAAGCAAAAAACAAAAATGAAAAAAAAAAAAAACGAATTACCTAAATAAAAGTCTCTTCGCATAAAGGGCGTGCCCACTTACATGTGCAATGCTGGATTATGTAACACAAAATAATAAACTAGGACCATCGAAGTAAAATAAATAAACTGTTAATTACTAATAACAACAACGAAACCATGGCCAGCAAGATGACCAGGCACCACAAACAGCACCCGTTCACGAGCATAACGCAAAGATCAGCCATTAATTCCCTCTCCATATTTGAGAGAAGGAGGCAACCCGACTCCCGACGCTACCGCAAGCAGTGACATCTAAGGGAGAATGACGAACTTGCTGCCGGTTGCTCAGAAGTATAATACGATCAATTGTCGAGGTCGTTAGCTAACTATTTCAATACAACTCATTAAAAAAACATTGTAATGAGTAGATCATGTCAATAGTAAAGGAAAATAATTAAAATAAATTGACATAAACAGTCAAATAAAATAAACAATGTTATGAACTCATATAACCTATCAGTAGGTAAGCTAATTCTGGAGAAATAACATAAACATGGTCTTGATAACCACAGTGACCAACTATTCTTATCATTCAAGTAGTCGTTGATGGAATAGTATGCCTATGAACAAAGGTTGGATTTTACTTAAGCTTTAAACGCATTAAAAGGCAAATCTAGCAAATAAGAGGGTAGCTTATTATAAAAGGTTATACCAAGCCTAGCAAATGAGTTATGAACCTTATGAAGCCGGTGATAGGGAGCACGTACGAGTAGTTTGTCCTTATTTCTAGTTTCAACATTATGAATATCACTGTTTTTAGTGTATAAGTGTATATTTTGCCTAATGTATAAAATTTTGGCGAAGACGAATTGTGATGCCACCGTAAGAATACCAATATCTTAAAAAAAAACTGTGATAAACTCTGGCACCTAGCTGGTAAATTGCTCGAATAGCTCGTTTTTGAAGGATAAATATATTTTGATTATCAGCGGCTTTGCCCCACTGCAGAATACCGTAGGACGTACCGCTATGAAAATAACTAAAATAAATTTCTGTAGTCACGAATACCGTTTTGAACTCACTGCTCAGTGGCGGAATGGCAAACCGATCCTCGTATTTAATTTGCAATACAAGGCTTAACTAAATAATTGCAGTAATAATTTAGTGTTTATTGGAGAAGTTTCGCCAAAGGGTTTCGGCAAACTATTGGTAGACTCCAGTTGAACATTTCGCTTAGTTGGCAGTACGGAGCAATGTTTATCCCAAAGCCGATCCAGTAAACGGTTTTATTTATTTTCAGTTTATTTCAATGTGTTCTGAAGCGTACTGTGGACATGGCTACAAAATCGTACTTAAAATGTTTATTTGAATGTCTGGCAACTTTAGCATCATTTCAGCCGAAACACGTCCACTGCTAGACATAGGCCTCCCCCAAGCACCGCCACCTCGACCGGTTTTGTGCTTCCCGCATCCAGCGGATTCCTGCAGCTTTCATAAGGTCATCGGTCCACCTTGTGGGAGACCTTCCAACGCTACGTCTTCCGGTACGCGGTCGCCACTCCAGAACCTTTCGGCCCCAACAGCCATCTGTTCTGCACGCAATGTGCCCTGCCCATTGCCACTTAAGTTTGGCAATTCTTCGAGCTATGTCGGTTACCTTGGTTCTCCTGCGGATCTATTCAACTTCAGCATGACTGGTCATTAATAAATATTTGATAATGGGTATAATTTATAAAATAATATAAAATTAAAATAAATAATATAGTACCGCTTCGATTTTTTTATATAAGTATATTTTTTAATATTTTGTTTATTTTTTTTTATTGGTGCCCGCTTAGTGATAATTATTTACTACATTGTGACTTAAAATGGGAATACAGATACTACGAGTACATGGGAATGCAGACTGATTATGTTTCCTCTGAATTGTTTTTGAAAGGCGGGATTTATACCTTTAACCCAAAATGTCACTTAATAAATGCAATTTTTTCTCAGAATGATTCCGGTCGAAGTATGATCAACGGCGCCATGAGGTCCCATCGAGAAATCGTCACGACGAGGACGCCATTGTTAGCAGCACATCAAGAAAGCTGCGTATAAACAATATTCCATATTATTATTTTCTACCATTTTACTTTAAAAAAGTGAAAAACATGTTAACGTTTCAAGTTTATTGTTAAAAATATTTCATTTTTATAATTATTCGAGTAATTACGATACCAATAATGCGTTCTAGCAGTTGTAAAATTAAGACAATGACTGATGAACAATTATTAAGTAAAAGATTATTAGAAAAAATATTGATATAACTTGTTCTAATGATAATGTTAGTTAGATACTCTTTAAGAGAAATAATGGAAGGCTCTAAGCTATTCTAGTATAAATTTTAGAGAGGTAAGTTAAAACTGTACATATTATTATAAAACCTATTTAAAATTGTGTTTCCAGAATTCACATACGGAATTTCATTTCGCAATGCACTAATAGACGATTTAAATGTAATTATTACAGTTAAATGTAAAAAGTTAACGTCGTAAGTGTCAACAAAAATGATTCATTAATGTCATACCTACATTAAATTAACCAGTCCAGTTTAATTTTATTGTTATGAGTACGTTAATTATTTATTACGTTGTTGCAAATTAAGTAGTTTGTCAATTAATATTTATTAATTAGCCTTAAATGTGATCTGGTAATGGTTGGACTTAAAGCTTTTATATTTCTCTTACATTTTGTCGATAATGTAGTAAAGTCTGTTCCATATTTTTGCACAAATCGTGACGCGAGTAGGTTTAACGTCTCGCACTGTACAAAAGTATCTGACACATTTAAGTTTGAAAGGAAATCGAATTTCGAATTTGTGCCGATGAAAACGAGTGTGCTTATTATGGTCAGGCCATTAGAGCCGCGCAAATAGGTTTTGTTATACAAGGTATAAAAATATATAGGTTTAATTATTACCCACATTATAACATCTGTTTAAATGTTGTTAATTTGAATTCATATTCTTTATTTGAAGAAATAAGTCATCGAATTCCGTGGCTAAAATTGTGTTTCTCTATCATTTGTTCATGAAAATAAGTCGAGTATTTTTGTAACAGAATAATATGTGAAAAAATTGTTAAAAAGTTTTGTAAATAGATGTAAAATATGAATTAAAGTAAGTTAATTCCTAATTAGACGCCACTTAAGTTATTTTATACCTTGTGTAACCATACCAAATAAAATAATAATTATATATTTATCACCACGCTGTGTTTATTGTATTCTTATAAGTTTCAATTTTATATTTTTAAACACAATTTGAACAAGGACATATCAAAATTTATCGATCATGTAAATACACGAATTAAGTAGAACCCGTACCTAATTTAATCAAATTAACAATAATATTTATTAATTTAATATTAATAACATTATTAAGTTTTATATAATAATTATTTTACCATGTTAAACTTCCCCGGACTGGTTGTAAATATATTAAATAAATAAAAAAAAAACAATAAAAATTTGCTCATTCTAAGGAATATAAAGAATTTAATGTACCAGCACGAGATACGTTAAGTGGTCGGTTATCTAAACGAATCATTGTGGGAAGAGCAGTTTTTTAATACATGTGAATCAATAAAATGTCGAAAATTGATTTTGTGTTTAATTATTTAAAAAATTATCTAATTTCTATTTAGAGTTCGGACGAATTTCGTTTTTGTTTTCGGCTTTCGGCAATTTTAAAACTTAACTACACTTAACTTTCAAAAAGTTAAGTTTCTTGCCTACAACATTATTTGTGATATCACATGCTTATTATTGGATCAGTAAATATGACTTTGAGAAAAATACAAAGTTTTGTTGGTTTTAAGTTTAAATGGTTAATTATTGTTATATTTTATAACAATAATTAAAAGATTGACACTGTATTTCTTTGAGACAAGAAAAACCATTTCTATTTTTGTTCGAGTTTACCTTGTCAGGCGGAATTTAGTTTTGGGCCGAAAATAAAATACGTTTTCGTTCAGACTCTATGTTATCGCCTGTAGTACTTCATAAAAGGGGTAAACCGAGTTTATAAATTACATCTCCATTCCGTCCCATGTAGCTAAAATGTGGCGAATCTATTACTATATTCCGTCCACCAACTGACAAGTGACAGAAATGATTTGGAACGAATAAAGTTTAAATTCGTAAAACACCATATTCGTTTGTATGAAACTGACAGGTTTCAGAACTGCATTCTCTCGGTGGACGGAATATAGAAACCGCAAATCAGACTCTGGGCTGCCAATGAGAAATTCTTGATGAAAGAACTACTAAAATAATGTTTTTTTTTTTGCCGAATTTTATTTTCGTCACTAGCACGACCATAATATAATTATAGTAATAATAATAATAATAATAGGTACAATTACGGGCGATAATCTCCTTAACAAACATCTTTTTAACATATAGGCGCCACAGACAGCCCCCTTTGCAGGGGCTGCTTTGACGCCGAGGAATCAGCCGCCCACGTCATCCTGAAATGTGAGGCCGTGGTTTCACAACGTGAAAAAATCCTCGGAACAGTGAGGTCGCTCCGTGAAGCCTGCGAAGCTCCCAGGAAGCTTCTGTGCTTTTGGGTGGAGCTAGGCTGGCTCGGTTAGCCAGAATCCCCACGCACAACGGACCAAATAGGAGTCTAAGTGCGGAAAAGGGAGCCCCATCATCATCATCATCATCATAGCACGACCATATTTCAGATCTTGTTGGCCCAAACTTCGCTACTTCCACGGCGTTGTCGGTGCCAGCGCAGAGGTCACTTCGACTGAATATTAGCCGACTTTAAAAAAAGGAGACGTTAATACACCGTGGCATTTTAGTCGTCTTACAAAGACAGCCCACTTCATGTAGCCAATGACTACTAATCATACATTTAAAAAAAAAATTTTTTTTTTGAACATTTGATTTTTTTTTTTTTTTTTTTAATTAATTTTGACGTATTACATAGTTTAAAACACCCTGTTACGAGTGCAGTCCGAGCCTTGTGTTACAAGGGCGCCGCGGAATGGATTTAGATTAAGTTTAAGTTGCAATAGTAAGAAACACATTTTTGCGTTAGGGTGAATGAACTCTTATAAAGATGTCGCCGCTCCATTCCGCGGCGCCCTTGTAACACAAGACTCGGACTGCACTCGCAACAGTGTTTTAAAGTGTCATGCGTCATAATAAATAAAAAATAAATAATAAAAAAAGAAATGTTTTTTTTTTTTTTTTAATGAATGATTAGTAGTCATTGGATACATAAAGTGGGCTGTCTTTGTAAGGCGACTAAAATGCCACGGTGTATACTTATGTGGCGAGTTTTTTTTACTATAGGTACACAAAACCAAGGTGCTTAAAGAATGTGATGACAAAATAATCGATGGTGATGAAAATTATGTATTATTTAATTTCAAACTAGCATTCATTTCCGCGCTATTCAGTTATCTGAAGTGTGGCCACCAATAATATGTAGTAGAAAATAATTTATATATATTCACAAACATTTAGGTACATTATTTTGCTTTCCATTTAATAATCGGATTGCCGTCCGCATCCAGTGCCTTTGTTATGTGTAGGTAGGTAGGCTCTACGATTGCTAGTGGTTAATTAGTCGTTAACAAAGCCCCATTTATACTATGCAAGTTTGTTGCCCGTGGCATACTTACAATAAAATTGAAGCAACAAATGACTCATTGTTGCTTCAAGTTATGGTATGCCATGAGCAATTAAATCGCACCGTTTAATCTGGCTTGACTACAAATTTACGTATATGTGATAGATAGTTTCATAGGTTTAGAACCCATAATTTCGATTTTATAAAACTAACGTAGTGATCTAGTTTGAGAAAACGAAAGTAAGGCTATATGAAATAAGGCTTATAGTTTCGCCATGTCCGTCTATCTGTCCGCGACTTAGCGGGTGTATCCCACTATTTCTATTACGTATTTCTATTGATAGAAATACTGGGCCTGATTCAGACTGATTGCCCCACTATTTTTATTGCAGTCGGCTGCGACAAAAAAAAAAAAACGCTGCATCAAAGAAAGAAAGAAAAAGTATTTATTGTGACTCGCACAGGAAGATCACAAAGTAATAAACACACAATCACAAAAGTATTAAAAAAAAAACAGAGTCCTGTACGAGGCCAAAAGGCTCCTATCTCAGCATGATGCTGCGACATTTAAAATAAGTGCCGCAGCGCTGGTATTCTGATAGGGCCCACTGTGATGTCACGGGCAGATACAGAACCACCTCACATCACCTCTTATGACGGCGTGCACATAGAAACTATTAATTTGTTCTCCATTTTTTTTTTTGAATATAGAGAAGTCGTATTTTAATATATTCATTAAAAGTGGTAAACTTTTCAAATAACATAACTGCGTTTTTTTGTTGCAATAGAAATAATGGGATATCATTTGTAAAACACGCTGGTTCCACTATTTCTATTTTGTATTTCCATGGTGGGATACACCCGATTTAGCTCAGGGACTCGATTTCGTATCGGTATACAATATTAATCACACCGACAAAGTGGTAAAATAAAATCCAGAAATATATATTTTTAGGGTACTTCCCTTACACGTAAAGTGGGAATGGTATTTATTTTTCTCGCCTATCTCATGGTGTGGGATATAGTTGGATAGGCCCTTCAAAATAGGTTTGTAAAACAAAATTGGTTGTCTGTAAATTTGGTTTAAGGACGATAGTTTAACGTGACAACGTCATAACAAAACATTTATGCGGCGCAAGCGTACAATGAGCATAACGGGACAATGAGCGTAACGGCACAATGAGCATAACGGGACATTTTCGTGTTTGCAGCCGGCGTTAATCGATTTATTAGACGTTGTCACGTCAAAACATTTTTCAATTTAGGCATCTGTTTGCGTAATATTAATTTTTGAAGTGCTACATATATTTTGTTAAAATTCAAGAGTCCCCCCCCTGCCAGCTAAATGGTTGTTCTTGTGTATGTAAAAAAATTCACGGCTGTAGTATCATTACAACGAAGTTAAAAGAAAAACTATCACAGCTAAGTATGCTTTACAGGATAACGAGTAATAGTCAACCAACTTACATTTGCAGTTGGAATGTATGGGAGAACATGTATTCCGACTATAGACGTATGAGGAACAGGGTGTAAAGTTCACTCATACTCTATTGAAAAGGGAGGATCCTCCGACCAGACGGGTGTTGTGTCTGGTGGGCAACTGCCCGACGGTTGATGTGGGGATGTTTAAATATATGCTAGTCGCGCGGTAAACTCTGATTGCGCGATGCAGGATTTGTGACTTCAGGTATTTGATGCGTAGTTCACATGTGGTAGATGCCGCCACACAACTACAATGGTAAGTTTGTTCTTGGGGTAAATTCGTCCCAACTCCTCGCACAATTAAGTGTACGGAACACAATGAAGTGTTCCGTACACTTCATTGTGCGAGGTCCGACACACACTTGGCCGGTTTATTTTTTATTTCTTTTTCAAAACAATTACGGTTTTCTTCTTGCTTCGCTGCCAACCTTCGCCGAGTTATCTTTCCATACACACTTTTACGAGCAAAAAGAAAAAAATGATTACGATATCCTCAATAGGATATAAAGGCACAACTTGCAAAAAAATACAAAGGCTATCTCCCTAAAATAAAATTATAATCCAAAGAAACTCATCAATAAAATAGACGTATTATACGCCTAAAGAAAGGTCGATATCTGAGGCATTGTGTCCGTGATGCAGGTCGGTGGCACAAAACGGTTGCCCCGCATCACGGCCGCCGACGCGATATAACCATTTGTTACGCATTCAATGCTCGCTGTGCCTAGCTATTTATCTTGCAGCCATTGACTGGGCGAGTCGTCGATCAATTCTAAGCGCTTCTATCGTCGATTAATCAAACGGTAAGTCCGTGTTTAATCTTAGTGTCGGGATGGTATTGGAAATATTGTAATAATCGTGAATGGAATGTTTGAATATGGGGAATTAAAAAAGGTCAAGGACGAGCAAACTGTTCCATGAATGGATGGAATGTATAGAACAACTGTTTTTTTATAACCGAAAAAAAGTAACAACAGCTGTAGGTCTAGAATCAGGTACTTACTGAATTAATGGCTTATTTTTTATTTATATGTACTTTATTGTACATCAGATTACACATTAGAAAAGAAAAGGAAAACTTATACACTATAAAATATACAATGGGCGGCCTTATCGCATACTGCGATCTCTTCCAGGCAACCTTGGCATGGGTAGTGAATTTGTGGACATAAAATGGGGTTGTCATTGGTGCAAATAAAAAGTATAACAGCACAATATCCTATAATAGATACACAGATATATGCTATATAATAGATACATAGATACATACACACTAACTATATAAGTAAAGAAAATAAATGAAGTGTAAGTATAGATTATCACAGCTATCAACGAGAACGTAATCACAACGACAAGTAATGTTCCTTCACGAGTCTTTTAAACACAAGCAACGATTGCGCGCGTTTTATTGGATCTGGCAATGCATTCCACTAACGAGCGGCCTGGATCGTAAAGGATTTGTCAAGGAAAGTTGTGGGATGCATGGGCATTTTAAGCTTCAAGTTATCTGATGACCTTAAAAATTATTTTCCGTAGTCGACAACTCCGTTGAAATACAGCATACATTAGTCATTATCCCGCAGGCGGGGTAATGACTAATGTAAGTCATAAGTCAATAACACGGTCGGTAAACTATCTGCGGGGAATCCCCGTAGCGGGCATAACGACAAATGAAACTTATCGGTCAGTAAAAAGCATGCGAAGACTCACGTCTAATGAAAATGACCATGGAAATTGTCACATTGGTCACAGAAATTGATATGTGTACCGCATTTCAACTTAATCGGTCCATTAAAGGAGCAAATTGGCTGTGACAGACAGACACACAAGTGATTCTATAAGTGTTCCGTTTTTTTTCGTTAAAAAAAAACGTTCATCGAAAAAAAAAGGTTTTTTTTAAATTTAGAATTCACATTTAAACGTGTTTAAAATAAATCGAACAGATTTTAATTCGGTCAAAACTCGATCGCATACCTCAGCCTCTACGTAATCGTGTTAGTGGTCGTAGCAAGTTTAGTACGGCGTAGCTAGCTTACTACGGCGTAGCAATCTCGCTACAGACGTAGCCCGTAGTGCATGTAGAAATTTGAATACTGAAATTGAAATGATGTCATGATTATTAACCATGGAACATGACGTATGAGTCTTAAACAGGTCAGTGATTCGGTCAGTACATTGTAACAAAATAAAAAAAAAGGTTGTAGTTCTTACGTCAATTTAGGGCATGGTTAATTATCTCATTTTTGATTCGAATGATCGAATCTTTAATTACTATCATTGTAAGCTAATTCAAACAAATAAATTATAATAATCGAAGCAATCGATATCTGATAATCACACAAGTAGTTTAAAAAAAATGACAACAATTAAAAAAAACATATTTGTTCAGCAAAAAATAATAATAACTGCATTACACCACTAATATTCTTACATAGTACATTTGATCAGGTAAAACAGAATTACTCGACAGGTGTGAAAACTCATTAAGTTCATGTAAATACAAACTCTCGTAGCAAAGTTGCTTCCGCAACGGTTAGGGCACATTTGCTCAAATTAAGGATATAACGGTATTTAGGATAATTAGCGCACATGCTTCTTACCAATTCGGGGGTATTACCGGCAGTGCGGTCACCGAATACTACAGAAGATCGGCTCCATACAACGAGCGAAAACAGGCACACGCACACATAGATATATATAGGAATTGTGAACCTATGGTAGGATTCGTCAATGTAGCCCGTTCATTACATTTTTTGCAAATTCTAGCGCAGTTAAACGTTGTTTTTGGATCAAAATTAATTCAAAATGTGAAAAAAAAAACATGCGGAAATCATGATAAAATAATCACGACATTAAAATTAATTGTTAATCAAAATTCATTCGGTTTTCACACTCATTATTTCTCACCCCCTAGCAATGAATAAATAAATGTATTTATTCATTGCTAGGGGGTGAGATTTCTCTGCAGCTGACCGTACATCGGTCAAACACGGTACCTCAAAATCGACCAGTGCGGAAGATAAAATGTTCCTGGTTAATTTATCGGTACTATGGACCGAGGAAATGAAGGCCGGTACAGTCAGCTGCAGAGAAATCTCACCCCCTAGGAATGGCTAGGGGGTGAGATTTCTCTGCAGCTGACTGTACAATGTGACGCGCTGCATGCCGAGATACGATTCGTCCTTGTTCGGCTACAGATGCTACCATGTTAAATGCTCCCATGTATTAGCCTATAAGTATGTGTAATCCGTTGTATTATTTTTGGTGAAATAAATTATATTACCATAGTATTATTATACAGGGTGGATCTTTTAGACGGAGCAGTAAGGGTAGCTACATTATCCGTTGAAGTTACAGCAAAACGGTTTCAGGACACTGTTCATAACTTTTTGAGAAATTTTGATCCCCATTCACAGATTTAGAAAAAATGTATAGTCAGCAAGAAAATGAGAAATGAGACTCCCAACTTACTTTTTAACTATTGATAGACTGGCCGCTACAAAAGCCAGAAATCGCAAAAAAACTTTTCCCATAAAAATCTCAAAGTTGAGTTGTAAACTATTTAATGATTTTTTTTTTCAGAATTGCCGAAATCACAAGCAACAAACTATCTAAATTCTGTTCTCAAAGTAAATAAAATTATAACCTGTTTTCGTTCGAAATCCGAAGTTTGTTTTATTTTTGTTTATTTTCGGCCAGTTTTTATTATAGCAGCCAGTCTATCAATAGGTAAAAAGTAAATTGAGAGTCTCATTTCCTACGAAATGTATGGGAAAAGTTTTTTTGCGATTTCTGACTTTTCTACTACTCTTTTTTTAGGTTGACTGGTAGAAAATGCCTATGGCATTAAGTCCGCCTCTGTACATGTTTTTGTGCTTAAAGTATTAAATAAATAAATGAACCTCAGTTGATCCGATAGTTTTTTTTATCCTTAAAAGAAACAGGATCGACTGGAACAATTTTTTTTTGTGTTTATGGCCCATTTTCTTGCTCAATGAACATTTTTTTTTTTTTTCAAACTTTTGAATATAGATCAAAATGTCTCTAAAAATAAGGACAGTCTCCTTAGACCGTTTTTCTGTAGCCACAACGGTTAATTTACCTGCCCTTACTGCTCCATTACAAAAATCCATCTATATATTAGAAATTTATTGTAAGTACCTACCAATTTTTCTAGTAATAAAGATTTTTTATTTTATTTTTAAACTTTGTGTAAATATATTTCGTTTTTTATTTTCAATGTTTTTAATTTTGTAAGATGTATTTTATCATAATTTTGATCAACAAACAACGTAAAACAACACCACAATTAGAAAAAACATAGAAATTTTGAATATCGTGGACTACTATTAGTGGAGGAATCACCTTTAACGGTCTCAAACGAGCAGACCTACTGTATTTGTTTATTTTGTGTCCTAGCTGGCCAGAGACAATACGCGCATGCGTGAACCAGGGCTCGCTATTACCTGAAGCTACCTCGCCAGTCACCAAAATTGCCAGACCGTCGTCGGCCGGTTTAGTCGTGCCAAAAGTCCAGTAATTATAAATAAATTTAATTCACTAAAGTACAGAAAAAATAAAGAATAAATGGTTATTTTTTACAAGAACACGTACATTTAGAAAAGGCACATTAAAAAATGCATATATAAAATTAAAATCATAAAAAAGTAGTCAGCAGCTGCACGTTGAGACTGTGACAAAAAGCCTTACAATCAGCACGATTCTGTGCTTTGAAGGAACCACAGCACCGCGCTGATTCGTATGTACAAGAAAGAAAGAAAAAGTATTTATATAAATAAATTTAATTCACTAAAGTACAGAAAAAAGAAAGAATAAATGGTTATTTTTTTACAAGAACACGTACATTTAGAAAAGGCACATAAAAAATTCATATATAAAATTAAAATCACAAAAAAGTAGTCAGCAGCTGCACGTTGAGACTGTGACAAAAAGCCTTACAATCAGCACGATTCTGTGCTTTGAAGGAACCACAGCACCGCGCTGATTCGTATGTAAAAGAAAGAAAGAAAAAGTATTTATTGTGACTCGCACAGGAAGATCACAAACTAAACACTCAAATAAAAAAGTACAAAAAATAAAATTATATAATAAGAAAATAAAAAATAACAACAGTCCTGTACAAGGCCAATAGGCTCCTATCTCAGCATGATGCTGCGACATTTAAAAATAAGTGCCACAACGCTGGTATTCTGATAGGGCCCGCTGTGATGTCACGGGCAGATACAAAAATGAATAAATAATTATCAATACAATAGACCCCCCCCACCACTAAAAAAGAAAAATTAAGCCACTATACCAAAAAAGACATTTGTCGCGTCACATAACTTTTACATTTTTTCAGACAAAAAGGTCCATGAACGTGTGTAAAACTTAAAATATTAATTATGCTTATATACACGATTTGAGGTATCTGAAATATTGTTGAAAAAAAGCTTGATTTTTTTACTATTTAATGGTATACAACATTATTTTTAGTATATGCAAAACCTGAATATAGTTTGTTCAGAATAAGTAACTGAATCGATTCCAATAGTTTTTTCACCATGTTATATTTTTTCCCAAAGATATTTAAAAAAGGTTACAAGTTGGACACCGAGCGACACTAAGTACCTATCCGCACTTGACCATTACGACAAAGTCCAAAGCCTGCAAGTGTGATGGAAAATGTTATCACCAGTTAATTACAATAAAATCGTCGTACGATTAGATACCTACTGCCTAATTAATATTATTATTAATGAATGCAAGACGCGGGCGGCGCGGGTGCGCCGCGTGGTGAGCATGTTTTTGTACGGACAACCAGGTAGCATAACAAGCTTATAACTTTGTTATTTTTCATGATACAGTTTTGAAATTTTGTATATAAATTCTTTACATAAAAATACTAGACACGTGTTTCGGGTTTCGCATAAACTAAAACTAATGTTGTATAACAAAAGATCATAAGATCAAATGCTAAATAGATATACCAGACCAAAAAGTTTTTTTGCTCTCCTGTAAAGTTAGTATATTCTTCTTACGCCTTTGTCGCACTGGGGGTGCGATATAATCACGTAAAATATGTTTACATATAATCTTATATCTACTTAATCGAACCTCAAATAATTCCTATTTGCTTTCCCAAAAAATATTATTGACCACTCAATATAATGAACAGCGAGCAGTTGGAAAGAAAATTGCTTCCTTTATCTACTTTTTTTTTTTTTTTTCAACACCTTTTGTTACATATTATTTTGAATTAGTATTATTCAATAGTCCAGCTTTTTAATTTAATTTGTATTTATTGTTTTGTGTCTACAGCGTGAATGCTTAAGCAATAAATTGCAACAAAAAGTATGGAAAAGCGATAGTAAACCTGCTGTAAGTATGCGAAACGGCGGGAGGAACATTCTAGAAGAAAATACACACACCTTATCAGTGAGGTTCTTCAAAAAGAATATCATACCATTTGAAAATAAAATCTCTTCGCAGCACGAAATAATTTCATATTAGATAACACCATACAATACCAGCGCGACTTGACGTCGGCGTCGTAATACTGTGGTCTGCAATAAAGGCCGAAGGCAAAGTTTGACTCGGAATTACCCGTGGTACTTGCAATATAGCAAGTTAACAACTATCGTAACAGCTGTTCGCTTGCTACATATTACTTCGCCAGATACAAATATTTATTCGCCAGGTTTGAATAGATAGGCCGGAGAAACAAACGAGGTTCGGGTAATACGGGCTTATGATTTGTGAAATCGCTCGGGCCGATTCGGATGTGAAAGTGATTTTCGAGTACCTAGCTGTTGGCTGTGGGTGGGTGTGAATTGTTAATGCTGTTTATGCGACAACGAATTACCTTCAATTTTTTTTTTGGAACGAAATTCCGTAGCTGGGATGAACCCCCTCCCAAGAACAAACTTAACATTGTAGTAAAAAAACATGTTCAACTACAATGAATATCTGGTTTTTTCAACTGCAAATGTAAGTTAATCGACTATTACTCAGTAACTTGTAAAGCCTAATTTTTTTAGCTGTGATAGTTTTTAGGGTTCTGTAGACAACAAGGAACCCTTATAGTTTCGCCATGTCCATCTGACTGTCTGTCTGTCCGCGGTTTAGCTCAAAAACTATTGGTACTAGAAAGTTGTAATTTGGCATGTGTGTGTGCATACACGTTAATGACGTCGAAAAAGTGGTAAAATAAAATTTTGAAAAAAACAATTATTTAGGGTGCCTCATTCCCATAGTGTGGGATATCATTGTATAGGTCTTTCAAAAATATTAGGGGTTTGGGAAGACCGTTTTTTGATTAAGTAAACCGTTCGTGACTACTTATCAAGCTTTAAAGTACCAATTTTCATTAGAGTCAAGTATCCCCCCTCTACCAACTAAACGGTTGTAGTTAGAAATTCAAATGTCACGGCAGTAGTACCTATGTATATCGAAGTTAAAAGGAAAACTATCACAGCTAAGTAGGCTTTACAATTTACCGAGTAATTGGCGACCAACTTACATTTACAGTTGAAAAAAATGTTCTCCCATACATTCTGTATAGGACAACATGTTTTTCAACTACATGATAAGTTTGTTCTTGGGATAAATTCATCCCAACTACGGAACCCTTCATTGTGCGTGTTCCGACACGCAATTGGCCACCTTTTTTTTCTTCTTTTAACTTCGTTAAAAAAAATTACATTGGTAGACAACGCACAGCCTAAACCGCTGAGTCTAAAAGCATGTAATTTTGAACAAAAGTTCCTTATAACGATGTTGTGCACTAAGGTAAGATTTTTTTAACTTGTCCCTCAAAGGGTTTAAATAGGGGAGAAAAGTTTGCAGGGAATTTTTGCCCCGATTTAAAACTATATCTTTAGTAACACTGGCCACCATACTCTTGAAACCGGTAGAGCTCATTATTTTACCAGATTTTTGTTAACAAATGATAAATCGAATCTTAAAATAATCTCAGAATCGTAAAGTTGTCACGATTTTTGAACCTATGACTTGGTAGATTTGTAACAAAAATGTTAAGCGTTGCCTTTACCATTTTGAGTTACGCGATGGATAATAAAAGTGTTAACATTGAGAAAGCTCACACAATAATGATGCCGTTTCCTTCAGAGTCAAGTCCAGCCTTTCTGACATTGTATGTGTCAGAGGTGTCAAAACAAAACAACGAAAAAGAAACGCGTCAATTTCTTGACGCGGGAGGACGAATCTATGATTTACCTATAAATCTTTGTAACTGTTTCAGCATTGGTATTTGACGACGTGGTGCATCGAAGTATTAAGTCAACTGGCTAGTTTGTGCATGCCAATCATTGTGATAAGAATGAGCTGCTAACGATTTTGATGAGATCAAGAAGATTTTGGCGGAACAGCTGTCAATGGGTAATTTGTCTATAATGTTTATTATTTATTTAAATGATTAAATTTAAATTTAATAAAACTTTTTGTACAACTCAAAAAATACCGTTCAAAGGCGGACTTAATGCCTGAGGCATTTTCTACCAGTCAACCTTAGGGTGATGTAGAGAGGAAACTATGGTTGGTGCAATATACATACGGGATAAAAAATACGAAAATGACTATAAAATACAGGAATAAATACATAAATATTTACATAAACAAAATAAACTATGTCAGAAGAAAAAAAAAAGATCAGTAGAGCAAATCCAGCAAATTAGCGATGGGATGATTCAGCCAACTTCTTACGAAAATATTCACGTGCCTTCACTATAAAAGACAATTGATTGGTTGCCGTTCTGATGTTCAGAGAGGGCGCATTATAATTATGGCTCTTAGTTATCTAAAAGAAGAAGGTACCTATATTATTATATTTCGTCGCAATCTTTCAAAACTTCAAAGGTCAATAATAATTTACGTACTGGAAATCCCAGATTATGAACGAAATTAGTCAAAGAAAAATTTCTTTGAAAGCTTTCATTAGCGCAGAATCAATTAATTATAGAATTGCCAACTTCCTCGTTTTTGAAGTCAAATATGAAATGTTGTGTTAACCATATTATGAATTTAATATAATTGTTTTCTTATTAGTCTATAGCAAAGTGTTTAAATATGGTTTTTTCTCTTACATTTCCAGATAATAAATTAAAGTTCAAAAACGAAGCTTTGGAATATATCGAATTCTGTTCGCTTGAAAACACACTTTGAAATCAGTTCCCTTTGAGATTAACTAGTTTTTAGTTTGTGTGTTTCATAAGGCGACGATAACCGACTTAATGATTTTATTCTGAATATCACGTCTAAACGAGAAGTGTTAATGATTTAAAAAAATAAATTGAAAAAACATATATAATGTTAAATGAGAGCATTTTCTTAATAACTTAATACATGAATATTTTGGATTATGTTTATATTACATAGTGAAATTAATTGGTGGAGTTAGTCTAACGCGGATAAAAAACTGAAAATCACGCAAAATCTATTAAGTGTATTTTTCTGAATCCTTCCAAGTTGGAAGACAGTTCTAAACATTTTTGTAAAATATAGGTTAAGTCAAGGTTAAGGATTGAATTGAATTGAATTTTGTTAAGGTTTGAATTGCTAATGTTAGGCATGGATCACAAACAACGCTGTCTTGTTCAAGTAGTCGAATAAGCACATAATCTAGATGATTTATAAAGGACGCACTGACCCATCTTTCATACGGAGTCGTGAGCAAAGAGAATGAAGCAAGATCGAAGCGGTGAGATGTGTGAGAATAACAAATTGTGACACTCAGGACTGGTGCCAAAAAAACTCCTATCCTGCGTTTGCGATTTTGTTACCATGTGCTTTTGGGAAAATAGTCTTTAAAACATATAGTTCAGTTTGTGAAACAACTTCAACATTTTTAATCACTTTCATCATCATCATCTGCATAGCTTTTTCGGTTTTAGCTGGGTCGGCTTCCAGTCTAACTGGATGCAGCTGAATACCAGTATGCGAGCGACACCTATCTTACCTCCATAACCCAGTTACTGGGTAATATGATACCCCTAGGTAAGACTGGTTGTCAGACTTTCGGGCTTCTGACGAAGGTGCAGGATTCAGAAAAAATACACTTAATAGATTTTGCGTGATTCTCAGTTTTTTATTCGCGTTAGACATAACTCCACAAATTAATTTCACGATGTAATATAAACATAATCTAAAATATTCATGTATTAAGAAAATGCTCTCATTTAACATATATTTTTTCAATTTAATTTTTTTAAATCCTTAACACTACTCGTTTAGACGTGATTCGTGAGAAAGAAAAAAAAAATGTCGTATGTCAGCGCGTTCAATATAAATAAGGAAGAAAACTAGGGAAACTCAATACTTACAGCATATCCATGCCTGTATTAAACAATGTACTTTTTGCACTGATAAGAGGTTACGTCTTATCTTTGAAATATCGAAACACAATGTAGGTATCTATCCATTTTTAAATGTACATGGGGCACAAGTTCAAAACAATAGCAGCATCGTATATATATAAAGCAGGTTCAGGTCCGTAGTAAAAAAGCCGACTCTCAGTCAATCTAAGTCCGTGTTCAAAAATGAGTATCGTGTGCAGAATTAAAATCAAAATCCTTTATTAATGGCCACAGTCATCGTTAAATATCATAAATAGCAATCTGTAACTCAAGACACTCAAGTCGCAAACGCAAAACTACATATGAATCTGTGCTATGAATCAAGTAAACAACCAAAAAAATGAAATGCAGTAATGCCAACCTAAAAAAAAACTCCGTCACAGTGTATAAAATGTTCTGTGGTCATTGTGTTCAAACTGTCCGTACGGCAAGGAACATGTGATTCATACAGTCTACGACACGTTTTCTATTTTGAAAATAATGATTTTAATTAATATTGATAAGCATATTTTATTTTAATTAGATTTACGATACATGTAGGTTGAATTATATTAAATTAATGATAACTGTGCACTAATTCTACAAAATAATTCGTAAGGATTATTTTGTATTGCTAAATGTCACTTATAATACCAGCCTATAACTTTCCCACTGCTGGGCAAAGGCCTTTCTCATACAGAGAAGGCACGAGCATTGATCACCACGCTTGCTCAAGACGGGTTGGCGATTTCAGACTTATATTAACTATAAGTCCAGGTTTCCTCACGATGTTTTTCCTTCACCGATGTCAGTAATGACCAAGATAAACTCAGAAAGTACATATGAATTGAAAAAGTCACATTGGTACTTGCCCAGATTTGAACCCACAACCTCATGCATGAGAGGCGAGGCCTTAACCAACGGGCCATCATGACACTAAATGTCACTTACTCATGTCAAATAAACAGTGACGAGTGATCCATCATAAAAATAAGAATGAATTAGACGGATATCAAGTTAAATATTTTAATATTCGTTATATTTTTACCCTAGGTAAACAAACTTGAGAATTATTTCATTAGACATAATTTATTCTAAATACAATTATGGACTATTAGTAGTTTCTGTCCATTTCAGGCATTTTTCGGACGTTCCCCTTTACCTCTTCCATCTTTCTCCATAAAATGTCGTAGGAAACCAAGTCAAAGCCTTGCTCAGATCAAGGAAACAGGCGTAAACTGGAGTTTGGCGATCCGTTTAGTATTTCACAGTGTGCTTCATACTCAATATATTTTTTATAAAAGTTAGTTAAAATAAAAACCTATTAAACCAAATGACAAGATTGCCATTACAACCGTAACAAATCTGAATTAATATCCTGTCCACAAAAGCCACGAAACTTCAACACTGCAATAAGTTTATTAACACCTACTGATCAGAGTCATGAAAAGAAAAGTCTTATCTCCCAATTATCTACGTAAAGAAACTTGGACTTTATTAATTAGCGATAAGGAAAATTGTAGTTGAGCAAACACGGGTGGGGCGATAGTTTGAATTAGTTCGTATATTTGATCGGTAGTCGCAAACATGCTATGAAGGTACGCATAAACCGATTGCTAAGACTCTGGAATTCTTAGATTTGAGTCTTATAAGTATGTTCTATTAACCTAGCGATGAGTAGTGTACGTGATTCGGTTGGCGTATGTACTTCGCAACCCCTTTACTGACTGGATGATTTTTTTACCATTAGGCTCTATTTGATGTTGACGAAGACTTTCGTGAAGCAACCGCAGTCTGATGAACTCTATTTAATTGGCACATTAAAGTTCCTCTGTGGGACACAAAGCCATTTTACGCGGCGGCCATTTTACAAAACAATTCACTTATCATGAGAAATACAAGTTAATCTTTTAATACTAAATGCAAGAACTTATGAAGAACTGTAGGTACTCGTAAATAATCTAGTAAGTAGTAGGTGCACATTTTCGTTTTTTGACAGATCTTTGGGTAACATGAGAAAGTGAGTGTTTACATTACATATCGTTTCTTGATGGCAAGTTAATAGCAATTGCAGAAATAGTAGCACGCTGTCAATATTTTTTAAATTGTTAATGTTTCAATACAAACGATAGTTTAGTGCCTAATTGCATTTTATACCTTGGTATATTAAATTAGTAATAATTTGATGTAGTAGAAGCAAATTAATACGTCAAAGAATTAACATTGACTTTATAAATAGGTGATTGATTTAAAATCGAGAGAAATCTTTCAAGATGTGGTGCTTTAAAGGTTTTTTGTATAGAGTAAAGCACTAGATCTCTTTAATGCCATTTGCCAATTTATTATATAACTCTACTCCTTCATACACTGAAAGAAATGTTTGCATAACTGTAACAAAAATTTTGGTTACTGTTTACACAAAAATTGTGACTTGCGAATTAGATTTTTATCTGTTACAAAACCCTGTTTTGCACACTAAATATCAGTTTTGTTAATTTAAACAAAGGTTATTTCCTTATAACTTAAGTTCAGTTATTTATGAAGTAACTTAATTAGATCGGCTAATTATTACTTTCAGTGTATATTATGTTTTTCCTTCCGTAGTTAGTACATCGTGGTCTGAGGTGATGTTGGTTTTTTGTCTAGTAGTACGTGTTTGTGTTTGTCTTTTTTGTGAACGTTATTTTAGAGTGTATATCTTAGTTTAACAGCCTGTGTACTATTAAGCAAATGTTATATTTATAAATATGCGATAGAGTTATTTTAGATTCTTTCATTTGCTAATTTAATTTTAAACCTAGTTGGTAAAAAATAGAGCTGATTTTGCCATATCAGCGTGGTATCTAGACACCTAAAATTCAATCGCGCGAGTGCCACACGCCAGCCGCGCTCCGACCTCGCGGTTGCTGCCTGGAAACACCTTGAAATTTTATGAAAAAGTATGGCTTAAATAGTTTGTCTCTTATTTCCATTCAACTATGCCCACGGCTCTCGACGATACGATTTTAACTACCTATAAAAAAACCTAGCCAGAGAACAGGATTACACTTTTGTTTCATAGTCAGAGGTAAATCATTTATTTCATATAAACACAGAAAATACACTTTTGAACATCACAAGTTACAGAAAAATAGAACTGATTCTAGTTGCCACTTCTAAAAGGTAGTTTCGTATGAAGAAGAATGGGCAAGAAACTCCACCGTTACTCTTTTAAAATGTTTTACAATATTTTGTACACATAGCTCGTATATGTGATGACGATGCACCTAGAATAAAACTATTACATCACTATACGTAAAAAGAATTAAAAATGAAGCAATGACAGATAAATTATATAATTAGGTGAGGTAAAGTATATAGGTAATGATAGAATGTAAAATCAATGTCATAAAAATAATAAATTAAGTATACAATTTAATAAGCAACCAGTTTCATACTGTCTAGATTGTCCTATGAAGCAGGACCAGCATGTTTCCAAGCATTCTTAACTGGCATATAAAAACATTATAATCTTATCTTTATAAAATAAAGGAAGCTTCGCACTTACAGACATTGAGACGTTGCGTTTCATAAATTATAAGGAAGCATGACAAAGTCTTATGTCCAAAGACATCTAAGTCGAACTCCCCAAGTAGCGTGTACCAATTTCACGCGGAGTTTGTCCAATCGTAGCTAGCTGAGGCCGTAATTATGTTCACAAACACCAAGTTGAATGGCCTATTGCTTACAACTTGCAAGTTTCCCTCGTTGATATAATGAACTAACGTGTCGGCCACATCTTCGTTAGAAACTAATCCAGTGTGACAGTTTTCTACTGCGTAGGTATAATAAGATAGAAATGGAGTGTTTTTCAAGACAACCGGAATTCGTTTCTCAGTTTCTAACTTGGCAAGTAGCAATGCAATTTTTTCTGTTAAGAGCGGGTTTAAACCAAAATTTTCAATAGTTAATTAGATTTTTTATAAAATTGACATGACTTAGAAAACAAAAACCATTTGAGTAACTACGTATATGATATTTCCTAACTTTTTGTGGAAGAGAAACGTAAGCTTATTGGTAGATTCGCATGAACTTGAACAACAAGGAACCCTTATATGTAGTTTCGCCATGTCCGTCTGTCTGTCTGTCCGCGGCTTAGCTCAGAGACTCTTAGTACTAGACAGCTGTGATTTGGCATAAGTACACATATTAATCACGCCGACAAAGTGGTAAAATAAAATCTTGCTTTTTTTTTTAGTGTGGGTACCTCCCCTTCTCGTAAAGTGGGGATGATATTTTTTTTTCTCGTCTAGCCCATGATGTGGGTTATCATTGGATAGGGCGTTCAAAAACATTGCGGGTTATTGAAAAACATTTTTCGATTCAGTGATTCTTTTTCGTAATATTAAGCCTTAAAGTGCTAATTTTTGTTAGAGTCAAGTGTGGCCCCCCTGCAAGCTAAATGGTTGAATTGGGATATGTGAAAAAACTCACAGCAGTAGTAATACATAACGAAGTTAAAAGGAAAACTATCACAGCTAAGTAGGCTTTACAAGTTACCGAGTAATAGTCGACCAACTTACATTTACAGTTGAAAGATATGTTCTCCCATACGTTCTATATGGGAGAACATGTTTTTCAACTACAATGTTAAGTTTGTTCTTGGGATAAAATCATTCGTTGTGCGTGGTCCGACACCCACTTGGCTGGTTTTTTGCTATAGTATCCCATCCAAAAGCGGAGTACCTAACTGAGTTGTGGAGGTCAGATAGGCAGTCGCTCCATGTAAAATACTGGTATTCAGCTGAATCCAGTTAGACCGGAAGCTGACCCTGAAATTGTTGGGAAAAGGCAGATTGATTGAGTCGTATGCGCTCTATGTAACAGTTCTACTTATATAAGGTGTATCTATTCATACACGAAATATTTTAAGAGAAACATCTATAGGTGGTAAAAAAGCCATAGCAGCGATTTTTTTTTTTTAAATTACAATTACTTATACACCACGTACATCATACGTCATACGTCTTACAAAGACAGCCCACTTCATGTATCCAAAGACTACGAAACATTCATGTAAGATTTTTTTTTTTAACATTTGAATTATTATTATTTTTTTTTTTTCAATACAGTAGACATAGTTTAAAACACCCTGTAACGAGTGCAGTCCGAGCCTTGTGATACAAGAGCTATGGTTGTTTTTTTTAATAAATGGGGCAGATCATTAATATACACTAAAAAGAGGAAAGCACCCAATATCGAGTCTTGTGGAACATCCTTTTTTACTTTTAAACCGAGTGTTATGACACATTTATTTTAACTTGCTGTTGTCTATCATTCAAATAAGATTTTACTAAACTGAGCGCAAGTTTACCTAGTCCGTAATGCTGAAGTTTCAATGTTAGATGTTTTATGATGTGCCAGTAACCTTC
The DNA here is from genome assembly GCA_947523025.1 of Dryobota labecula. Taxonomy (NCBI): domain Eukaryota; kingdom Metazoa; phylum Arthropoda; class Insecta; order Lepidoptera; family Noctuidae; genus Dryobota; species Dryobota labecula. The sequence goes on along the minus strand of OX383287.1, from coordinate 25,072,611 downwards.
AACCTTAGGGTAGTAAAGCATTTAAGAGGTCGTTATTCATTAGTAGGTACCCACAGTAGGCTGAATATAACATATGTGGGTGTGGAAAAGTTTTGCCATTCCCTATACACATGCGAAACGCTTCCATTTATGAGATCTTCCACTCAGAGCACTGATTTCAACAGCAATTGGACGAACCGTACCTAAGCACTTCCACTAACCACACTAAAACAAAATTTTGTAAAGTGCGGTTCGCTGGAACAGTTTTTTAATGTTATTTTCAGACCCGAATGGCCCCTACAGTTTTTAGTGATCGGACTTATGTATTCTATGTTCAGGACATTACCGACTTTATCATATCGATACGGCAAGTGCATGTCAGACCACACCCAGTAAGGGGCTCCGAGGGCATCTCAGAGTTAACCTTGAGAGTTTGAGACTCTTTAACCGCACTTTCCTGTGGTTGCCTTAAGCTCCTAATGAAACTTAATGACTCCAGCCAGGGCGTAAAAACTTATAAACTAAACGACTGCGCGCTTAGGGCACCCCCTGTGGGGTACGAAACTCGGCTTAGGACAGAGTCGGAGGGAAGATGGCAAGGGACCGACGGTGGCTGGATAAAATCAGGGTTATGATTATTATCGGGAAATTTAAAGCTACAGGCTCAGCTATAGCGCGTGCTGGCGCTTCGCTTACGAGCAAGGGTCGGGGAGGACTATTTAGTCGGGGATTTCGCGATGCCTTGCATAGGTTTTTTATTTCCTGATCTCGTGGAATAAACTGACTGGAAGAAGAAGTGACGCAACAAACTCCCCAGCAGCACAGCTGAACACACAATACACTATTACACTGTTCAGTTACAAAAACTTGATTCTTTACAATAGTAGGTATCACTGACTAACCCAGACGACCCCACAACTCTCCTCCAAGAGAGCAGTAGGGAAACCAGTACAGCTCGCAAACATAAAACACGACCGTCATTCCGACCTCGCCGCCGAGACCAATCGTGAAATCCCCGACTAAATAGTCCTCCCCGACCCTTGCTCCTCGAAGCGCCAGCCCGCGCCGTTGCTGAGCCTGTAGCTTTAAATTCCCCTGATAATAATCATAACCCTGATTTTATCCAGCCACCACCGTCGGTCCCTTGCCTAACCCGAGGTTCGTGCCCCACAGGGGGTGCCCTAAGCGTGCAGTCGTTTAGTTTATAAGTTTGTATGCCCTGGCTGGAGGATTAAAGTTTTTAGGAGCTTAAGGCCTGTGTTCACCAACATTTAAATCAACTGTTTAGATATTTAATCAGTTGTTCACTCAAAATTTCTTAGGAAATTTGACATAAACCAACTGTTTAAATGCCTAACCGGTGGTTTGAATGTTGGTGAACACAGGCCTAAGGCAACCACAAGAAAGTCCGGTTAAAGAGTCACGATCTCTAAAGGTCAACTCTGAGATGCCCTAGTTAAAATATAGTAGGTATGCAAAGTAATTAACATTACGAGACACAGAACAGTAAATTAAATTATTCACCATACGACAGCTAGCACACGCCAATATACCAGAAAAAACAATGAAAACTATATAAAGCAAAGAACTAAAAAAGAAAAAAAACTTCAAAACATAATAAAAGTCTCCAGGCATAAAGAGCTTGCTCGCTTACATATGCAATACTGGATTAAGTTCATATAGCTGTAACACAAATGATAAATTAGGACCATCGAAGTAAAATAAATAAACAGCTAATAACTAATAACAATAATGAAACCATGGACAGCAAGGTTACGGCCCACTCCTTTTCACCAAGAGGAAGTCTGTGTCTCAGCAGTGGGGCAATTATAGGCCGATTATACACACATAGATCTATAAAAATAAACACTGTTTAACTAGAGTATTCCAAAAATTAAATTTTATATGTAATAGTCTTGTTAAACAGCTGTCAGAATTTAGATTTCATTTAGCTTTGTGGTCGAAACACTAGCAAGGTAATGGGGTTAATGGCTGAGGTAAACACTTGAGTGCACTTCACCGGGGGAGGCTATTCTCACTTAAAATATTACCCTTTCAGGATTACACGTAAGTCTTGTGGCAACTGCGGTCGACTGATGTTTTAAACGTTAATGAGTCTCGGATATCTTTCACGGTTTTAAATAGGAATTTGTGGTTTTGCGTACATTTATAGGAATGGAGTTTATACTGGATGAGAAAGTTAAAACGGCATCTTAAATGATCACACAATAATGTAGATTCGTGATATATCTTTAATCAAAATGTGTCCACAAATTTTCAGAATACGTTGAATTCTTTGATTTTAAAAACACTATTAAAATTAATGATAACTGAAATGATAAATTATTTTATTTTTGTAAGTAGGTTTGTACAAACACTTTCACACGTCAATCATATTTTAAAACATACTAATATTATAAATGTGAAAGTAACTCTATCTGTCCGTCTGTCTGTCTGTATGTTACGTTTTCACGCCTAAACCGCTGAACCGATCGTCATGAAATTTTGCAGAGATATAGCCTGGGATATGGAGAAGGATATAGGCTACATTTTTACGTGATAACCGACATCAACGCGGGCGGAGCCGCGGGCTAAAGCTAGTATTTTGATAAATGTAAATCACTTGTCTTCTGAAAAGTAAACATGTTGTTATAACGTGGGATTCAATGGAAATAGCTATGGGACCCATTTGTAGTACCTGAAAAATGGGATATAAAACTGGGATCCAACGAAAATAAATGCGGTCATGAAATTGTCAGATGTCAAAGCCCCCAATAATATAGTCATCACTTGTCTCACGAATTCATATACCCTCGACTAAAAAAATACTATTAAAAAAATTGCGTCTACGTCAACACAAATCTGCATAACAATCACACGATTGCCTATAAACTAGATGAGATTTCTAAAAAAAACTCATCTCCCACAGATTAAACTTAAATATTGAATAACTTAAGTACCAGCGATCCTATCATCCAGATTTCCAATATCAGATCTTTGCCGTCTAAGAAATGATATTATTCAATCTCAGAAGAAAAAGTTTCAAATGGAACTTATCGAAGAGCGATGGAGCCTCTTTTCTATTATAATGAATTTTATTTAGAAAAATCATAGAATTTAATCTTTGTAGTTTTTTAGGGTTCCATATGTGTTTATGAAAAACGGAACCCAACGGAACACGGAACGGGATCACTCGTGTGTCTGTCTGTCTGTCTGTCACAGTCAATTTGCTCCGAATCTAATGGACTGATTAAGTTGAACTTGGTACACATATGAACTTTTGTGACCCAAACACGGTCGTTTTACGTAGGTAAATTAATTAATTTTGGATATGGGGGTTACTTTTAGGAAACAAACTAGAAATTTAAAAAAAAGTTTTGCATACCTAGTGACATATCAAATGAAACTTAGGGTTTTAAGTATATTTTTTTTTAATAATTTTAAAATTAATAGTTTTAAAAGTATTTAAGAAAATTTATGAAAATTCACCATGCATTATCTCCTTTAAAAAAAAAATACAGAAAATAGTTCTTTACTTTACTTTAGATTTCAGGAAAACCTAAAAGAAGTCTGTGGTCTTAAGATGACATGGTAAATCCCACAATAGTGAGCATACAAACTTACATTTGCGATTGGAATGTATGGAAGAACATGTTTTTCAATTAAAATGTTAAGTTTGTTCTTGGGAGTAATTCATCCCAACTACAGAACATTTCATTGTGCGTGGTCTGACCCGCACTTGGCCGCTTTTCGCAATCGATTTGCTTAAGTAAACTTTGATAAAATATGCTATTACGTTGTTATTATAAAGAGTTATTTCAATTTCAATAAATAAATGTAACTTCGTATTGTTACATCTAAATATACAAATACATAAAATTGAAGTGTCTGTTTGTATTTTCAAAATAATAGCTTTTTATAAAAAAAAATCTAAACATATAACAAAAAAAAAAATTTTTTTTTGTCGATATTACTATCTGTTTGTTTTACCTTATTTCCGAAACGGCTGGACCGATTTTGACCGGACATTATAGGGATTTTTTATGGAGTAATTTGAGTACTTTTATTTTAGAAAAAGCGGGCGAAGTCGCGGGGAGCAGCAAGTTTATTTTAAAAATTCCGACTTTTATGTACGTTTTGACGAACGCTACGGGACACCTAAATGAATTGCCTTATAAAACCACACTGCTCGATTTTTGATGCTCGGCACAGTACTAAGAGTTAAAAATCGGACAGTGAGATCTTTATGCTTTTTTTTACTGTTTGTATTTCTTGTGCGTGTCCCATATAAAATATTTTTCTCTCTTTCTTTCTTTCTTTCTTTCTTTCTTTATTATTGCCACATCTATGTATTGAACATAGAACAATATTTACATACCCTGGAAATAAAAGAAATCTCGGGCATTGGAGTGACATTTCATCGACCTCTCGAAAAGTGCAGATCATAACAATTCCGGCCGGATTATTTATTCATGCATTTATATAATATTCACTTACAAATTAATCAAGATTAACCGAACAATAAAATTAATTAATCATTCAATTCAGGTACATTATGAATAATTAATGCCTTCAACCTATAGTAAGGAAATTAAACTGTTAACGTCTGTATTGTATGTTGTTGAATATCTACTTGCGTGCACCATTTGATTGCTTTATTGTGAGAGATGATAAAGTCACCAAATGGCGCACCGCCAACCTATTTTGTTCGGGCCCATAGTGTTTCAATTGACCAAAACAAATTCCCTCTGCTGTTTATGGTATTTATCGATCCAGGGATGCATTTTTAATGCACGAGTAAAATACCCACGTGTCCATTTCAATTTTTATTTTTAATGATGAAGTTTGGGTGAGCTTTTCATTAAAAAAAAGTAAAATTAGTTCTGAAATCGTATATGTACAAGATATTCATTTTATGTAAATATATTTTGATAGAGCATCTTTGGGTGCATATTTTACAGTTTTTATTTTTGGAAAATGACCTTCGGATATCGAGTAATATTTTTTTTTCAGATTTTCGTTTTTATTTTTTTTCTCTCTAAAAACTCACAAGTGCGAGGCTTTATTACTCGTAACAAAGCCTATTAACGATAAAAAATTCACGTCGCACTATCGCGGTTTTTAGAAGGAATTAAATTTCAAAATATAGTGTCAGGGATGTCACTGTATTTGACCTTAATTCATTTTATTTTGTTTTGAACTATATTTTATTCTATATAACAATAGCTAATAAGAAATTTAAAAGAAAAAGTCTCTCAAAAAAAAATATATTTTTATCGATCTTTTTTTTTTGCTTTTTAGCTTTTTTCCTTGTATACCAACTCACAAAAAAAAGAAAACACTTTTTGACCTTTTGCGACAACTCTATGTTGTATTATTTGACCTTTGAACGAAATGGCGTATTCTTCCCAAAATTCTTCGCGATAGTGCGACGTGTTTTTTTTATCAGTGATTGGCTTTGTTACCAGCAATATTTCTGTGCTAGTGTCAAGTCACACTTTGAGATTTTAGGGAGAAAAAAAAAATAAAAACGAAAATCTGAAAAACAATACTCGATATCCGGTGGTGATTTTCCAAAAATAAAAACTGTAAAATATGCACGTAAAGATGCTCTATCAAAATACTCGTATGTATATTTATATAAAATAAATATCTTGTACAGATACGATTTCAGAATTAATTTTAATTTTTTTAACAAAAAGGTCACCCAAACTTCATCATTAAAAAAAAAAGTATTTGAAATGGACACGTGGGTGTTTTACTCGTGCATTACAAATGCATCCCTTGATCGATAAATACCATAAACAGCATAGGGATTTTTTTTTTGATTAATTGTAACACTGTGGGGCCTTATGAGAGCTCTCTCGCGTCCACTAGCGCCACGCGGATTACGTGTTAATACCTAAGTTTATTCTATTTTCAAGATAACTACGGTTAATTTACATATATTCATAACGCATATTGGTCGACTCAACTACTGTTTAACTTACATAATGTTGATTAAACTAAAATGTATCGCACTAACGAATGATTAATCTAATGATTTTTTAAGATATTGGATATTTCAACTATGTATGAAATACTTAATGGACGACTCTAATCGACTCGAATTATATGTAACACGTTATGATTCAACGATTGTTGTGTTTTCTGAACTTTCTTTTTAACCAATAATTAGACAATGGTGAAAACATTTCTGCGAGCAACTTGTAAGTAGCGCTCGCCGGCCGCTACCGCGGCACCGCTCGCTTCGCTCGCTCGGCTCGCGCGCGGTTGGTCAGTTTAATCAACCTTAGGTGAATTAATCGTAGTTGAAAAAACCGTAGATGAATTCTCCTTTATGGATTTCGTTCAATAGTTATTACACAAATCGGTGAAACGATCTTTAGGTATTTTAAACGGTAGGTCGACCGTAGTTATCTCGAAAATAGTTAGACAGATAGTTCAAAGTGAACAAAATATTAAAAATATTAGTAAATATTTAGGTTGCATTTCGTTTTATTTCTTAATTAATGATTTTAATTTTTGTAATAGTAATTATCGCCTGCAATATGAACCGTGACAGACATCATTTTTTTAAACACATCCGCTATGAAACTAATTGGTGATCCCTGGATAAGGCTGCGGTATTGTATTCTAACCGATAGCATTTCCATTTGTAGGCAAGACAGTTGATTGGATCGTATAGGTACTATCGAGCCATTTATGCTCATCGTCCACGACGCAACTTGCTGAGGAGTTATTAACTAGTTCGTGATTGGCTGCGTTGTGTACGGGTCACCATTGAAATACTAGTGCCGTGATATTCTGGATACTCATTGGTGATTTGAGTTTGTCGAATGGCGTCGTGGACGACGGACCTTAGATGTTCAACAATCGGTTAACTGATCAGTTATGTGTTTGCTGCATTGTTTGCTGTTTACCTACTAGGTACAGCTTTGTAGTGCGTGCGTTCAATCAGCCAGATATTTGTCTGTCTGTCAGTAGAAATTAGAATTGGTACTGTTTCTAATCCATATGATACGTCGATAGTCTCTTACTTGATAAATCACTGAAAATTATATTCGTTTTTACTGAGTATAATATATACCACGTGAAAGTTAAAGCAGCCATTAAAATATGCAAGTATGAGGGAACCATGCGGAGACCAAAAAATAGAGTACAAACAAACCAGTGAGTTCTAAAACAAGTGTTTTTATGTTAAAAAAAATATATCCTAAAAGCCAACAACTATTCGTGCCTGTCGTCTAAACTCAATCTAAGTCATAACATAAATTCAAAACCCAACATAATCACAGTAATTTTACACCTGACCACAATAGGGAGACATTACGTAAACGCACGCGTTCCCCGTTAAATTCATCAATGCCCGGATTGAATAATCGTACCGGTCACCTGCCAATTACCCCAACCAGTTCGGACGCAATTTATTGTAAAGCTCACGGCACATCTATTATACGCCTCTTTTTCCAATATGAAGAATTTTACGCTTCAATGAAGGTCCGGGCGCGTTTAATTTCAGTGTTGAATTTTTCCGGCGAAAATATATTGAAAGGAGAGTGATGGAAGACTGACTTACTTACGTAGGAACGAGTAATCGTATAAATAAATATAGGTATGTGTCAAATGAAATACGTTGTAAATGGTTGATTATTTGTTTGATGGATCTTCTACTGGGTTATACTTTATTTAACGGATTTTTTTTTTGCTATCTATCGATTATAATTAAGAGTCTATACAACCTCAGCAACACCTCACTCTGTATCTCGCTCGCACACTATTGCTACCGGTCATGCGAGCAAGCGAGACAGGGCGGCAGGGAAAAGGCTCCAAGGCGCCGATAATTTAGGTAATTTCGTTTTACGGTGAAAAGAATGGGCATTTAAAAAAAGTAAATAACATAAGACCTGCTTTATAGTTAGTTCAGTTAAAGTTAAAGTGCAAAGTTTCATTATCTAACTTGAAGTATTTTTTGAATACCAGCGGTTTATTGTTCGGTTTGGAGGTAACTTTGGAATTTTTTTCGTGTTTTCGGATAACATAGTACTTAACATTAATCCTCAACTTTACCATATATTTATTTCAAAATTAATGCTGCAGTATTTTCGACGTAACGAAGGATCATGCTAAACCATTTGAGGTAAGAGGTAAGCCGTTTAAGTACGTTTTTTGGCGAAGTCAGTGCTTAAAATTTTGTTTTGTTAGCAGTCGTAATGCTATTAAAATGTGCTAACACCACAACTGAATATGTCTGACTCCAACAACGTCGGCGATTATGCGCTGATATATACTCATCATCGCCGTTGTTGTTGGAGTCAGACATATTAGTTGTGTTAGTTCATTAAGTTCCCTTCAAAATGGTTGAGCTAAATGGTGCTGATCCATGCGTCATGTTCGTGAACGGGCGCCGTCAGTTGGGACTGGTCATCTCTTAGCTGCCACGGCTTATTTTAATTTTTGAATTGTTTCTATTACGGACGCTTCTAACGTGCACGTCTTTCTACATTGTTCTCACATGTATAACTTCAACATAAATGATGTAACCCATATTTTGTAACAATATTTTGTTTTAAAAGAGTGTCTGTGGAGTTTCTTGCCCGTTCTTCTCCATAGGAACCTACTACGCTTTGGAATGGGCAACTAGCTTAATTTTTCTGACTGACCGACCTCTTGACAATCCAAAAGTGCCTGTAATTAGTTTATTTGAAATAAATGCTCTGAGTTTGAGTTTACATATATCACACAAATACACAGCAATAGGAAATGGCAGGAAAATGTTTAAGAAAGTACAATAAACTACACTTCACGGTGTATATTCCAAAAGCAGAGAACAAGGAATGTCTTTCCATTCGTATAACAACGATTTTAGGGTTTCATAGTAAAAAAGGAACCCTTATAGTTTCGCCATGTCCGTTTGTCTGCCTGTGTCTGTCTGTCCGCGGTTTAGTTCAGAGAATCTTAGTATATTATATACTCTGTAATTTAGTATGGGTATACATATTAATCCCATTTCCTCCCGTGGGTGTCGTAAAAGGCGACTAAGGGACTTACTAGAGAATGGGCAGCAGCGTTCTCTATTCGTTTTTAACACCATACTGCGATCGCCAACCCGCCTGCCAAGCGTGGCGATTGTGGCAAACCTCCCCAATTGGGGGAGGCTTATGTCCAGCAGTGAACGTCTTTCGGCTGAAATGATGATGAATGATACATATAAATCACGCCGACAAAGTGGTAAAATAAAATCTGGAAAAAAAAATTTTTAGGGTACCTACGCGTAAATTTGTTTAAAATATTGTGTTTTCCGTCTACCGGAAAACACAATATTTTAAGGACGAAATAATCAAAATAAGCTTAAAATTAAAATCAAATAATATTTTAGCGCCCTTATACAGGATAAGTTGTTAACTAGTGCGCAATTTTTTTTTTTTGTGGTTCAGTATCAGTAATAGAACACATTTACATTATTTATTCAATACTTATTTTTTGGTCCTACTTGAAATCAGCAAAATATGGATACAAACCTATTCGTAATAATATCAATGGGCGAGCGCACAGCTGATAGTTACCACTTCTGCGTTCCGCTTCACCGACCGCGCTGCCGCACAGTGGAAAAATCGCGTATGTTTTCGTCTTAAAACTCCGTATCTCAGTTGTTTCAATACTAAATGAGCTGAAATTTTGCACACATATACTTGAATGTATAGTGTTTAATGAAAATAATTTTGATTTTGAAAATTCTGTTCATTAATTAATTAAAAAATAAAACTTAAAAAAAATACATACATTTTAAAACAAAAAAATACAAAATCAATGAGTCAAGATGAAGTCAATTTTTTTTATAATTATTATTTCGGGATTCTTGCGCGTCGTCGGACAATTGTCCGATAGGTAAAATAGCATAGTATTCAATGATTTTTGGCCGTGAATAATAAGTATTTTATGCAAGGAGGAAGGCATATAATAGCCATTCCAGATGACAAGTTTGTATTATTATGTACATTCATTTTATAAGTTCTACGTCTACTCCTGTAATGTCTGCAGAGCAAAAGTAATTCTGAAAAAATGTCCGAGCTGTGTGCCGTCATTACTATTTCCAGTGCCTTGTCGAGGTTTATCGACATGCAGTCCCATTTCTTCCCTAAACCACTTTTACACCAGTTTATTTCTTTTCGACGTTATTTTTTTTATTTTCGTGTGTAGTAGCTGACACTTTTCAAAAGACTAGTTATAGGAAATGTGTAAGATCATCTCCATACTCCTAATTCAAGCATGTAGTGTTGACAGTCCGTATTGAAATGAACTTTTGTTCACATCTCGTGTCCTAACTAACTGCCTCTAAGTTATTTATTTGCCGAGGAGTAGCACCTCAAACTGTACAAGAAGCGCTCGAATGAGTTTCAGTTAAAACTTGTGCTACTTTGCCATCAATCATGATTAAAAATAGGTCATGAGTAATTTCGATTACCTCAACATTCTTATTTATCAGGGAAGGAGACAGATTTTGTTTTTGATTGTTGATATCAGCCACAACAGACGTTATTTTTTCAGGAGTTTCTTTGGCAAATTCTAATCAAGTAAGGTGGTCAAAACTGTATCAAAACCACAAAGAACTATTAATAATACTCATCACTGTAAGAATTTTTTATTATTTGACCTTAATAGGTAAAAAATAATTTTATGAGAAATAAAACGAAATTGAAAAAAATATATAATTTTATTTCGCGATATGTTTTGGTCCCGTGTCAGAAAAAGCGCAAGTATGCGCAAGTTTTTATCTTCTCCTTGCATATACTAATGTATAAAGATCTTAATACAACAAATATCTCGACAGCGGCAAGCAGCGGTAAAGGGAAAAAGTCTCGTTGAAAAAATAATGAACACTAAAAATATACCATCTTAACTATATTGGTTAATTTTATTTTATTAAACCAATATATATTATATTAATTACGAAACGTTATGAGGACATTATAAGCATTCCAAAACTGTATAATACTTGTACATTTATATCAAAAACTTTTGAGTAATGTGGCGTTGAATTGTAGTAATGTATTGAACATGAGTTAGCTTTGATGCCTATTTATGTACATTAAGAATAACTAAAAAAATAAACTATAAAAATGCGTAAAGAAAGCTTATTTATTAGACTATATTAATTTGATGCCATTACAACGACTTTCACGTGAAACGGTTTTGAGACGGCTTTGTATGGGGCTTTCTCACAGTGTGCCGGCGCGTTGCACGACGAGTATACATTATACCAGTTTCAAAATAAACATCTTTCGTTAACGATAACTTCATTTTTTTACTAAGACATAACAAAATAAGAAATAGGTGTATAATAAAACACTTTTAAGTTTATTTTGTCAAAATTTGTACACTGGTTAAAAACTTTTCCTGTATACGTCCCCTAAATTAAGAGCACAAACTTTTTGCAAAGAGAGAAACTGTAACATTTTCTGAGTACATCTCCATGGTTAGCCACATAAAATCTATTAGTCACGTCTTATGGCACCCACGGGAAGACACGAGTTAGCGTGTTTCAGCCGGGTACCGAGAAACCCCCTAACTACCCTGTGGTAATATAACATCCAATATAAGAATCCCTTATACGACGAAGGAAAAACATGATAGATATTTTTTCTAACGGACGACTGCTTATGAGATCCTCCTTATATTATTAGTTTCCCACATTCGACTCAAGGGGCCAAAATGTAATCTTATACGGCAACTTTGCCTTGATTTGGTTTGCTTTGCTTTCAATTTCAAACTTTACAAATTACTAGGGTGAAAAATATGGAACTACTTCACGATATTCACCCTAGTTTGCACATACAATAACGTTAGTACCAAACACCATCTGAATCCGTATTGAACAAAATTAATGTTGACATAAAACGAGAAGTTTTCAATGGGGAAGACAACTGTCAAAGTGGCGCTGTATACGATTGTTCCAAAGTAACTGTCAAATTGTATAGAATTTATTTAGAAGTTGATCAAAATAATCATAAAAATTACTAAGTGTTGTGTAATTGGGTAGGCATTCACAAATTTCCAATAAATATTATTATTAGAAAAAAGTGGATAGCTGCCGTAAGAATTAAAAACTTCGGCCTACTAGAACGACGAGGTTATGTCGAGATCGTTTTCATGAAAATGATTACCAATCAACTCAATGGACTCAAGACTGGTTTTTAACGCTGAATGTTGACAAGTGTACCGTTTTACACCTAGGTAAAAACAATCCTCAAAAAAGTTATCATCTTGGACGTCAAAAACTCTCACCTGTTGAGTCACAGAAAGATCTAGGTGTTATTATGTCACACGATCAAAATGGGAAGCACATTAGATCAAGTATTGTCAAAAGAGCGAATTCGTAACTTTACATCATCCGCAAAGCATACAAATGCCTGACGCCTAAGACGTTTCTCAAGTTGTAGAAGACTTACATACGACCTCTCTTGGAATATGCTAATATTATCTGGGACTCTTATTTCAAAAAAGACTCACTCTACTTGATAAATGTGCAAAGAAGGGCAACGAAGATGGTTTGCACCATGCGTAATCTACCTTACGAACAGCGCATCAAAGACCTTTACACACTGAATGCCAACAAACATTTGCATGGACATTCCCTAAAACTGTGGGAAAGTTCGTCAAGCAAAAAGCCTTTGAAGCAATTCTTGCCCAACCGAGTTGTAACAGCATGGAATAAGTTCCCGGAAAATGTTGTGACGGCTCCCACACTAAACTGATTCAAGAAAAACACACGCTTCAGCTAATTAGCTGCTAGTGTGTCTTACAAATAATAATAATAAATAAGTGTGACCACAGGTGGGTGTTATAAACCATAGTTCTTCTTCTTCCTCAAACCTAAAAAAAAAAAAAAAAAATATGGTTTTGTGGGGTAAAGTTTATATATAAGTTAGGTACTTAGGTTAGGTGTTATATTAAAATAAAATAAATAATAATAAATATTTAAGATAGTATCTGTAGACCTAAATTGTTAACATTACTTATTATTGTTATATCTGTTTAAATATCCATTATTTGCATATCTTTTTTCAAGGTTTGCCCTGTGCACACAATTTTTTAAAGAAAGAAGCAGTACCAAGTCTCTTTTCATGGAACCAGAAAACGATATACGAAAGACATGCTAAAAGAAACATTCAAAAGAATATTTTAATTTTATTTCCTTTTTTTTTGTTTTTTTTTGTTTTAACTTTCAAGTAACCAAACCCAAATCCTGGAATCTATACTAATATTATAAAGCTGAAGAGTTTGTTTGTTTATTTGAACGCACTAATCTCAGAAACTACTGGTTGGAATTGAAAAATTCTTTTTGCGTTGGATAGTCCATTTATCGAGGAAGGTTATAAGCTATATAACATTACGCTACAACCAATAGGAGCGGAGCATACATTAAAAATGTTGCAATAACGGGAAAAAATATTCCTTTTTGAGAGCTTCCGTTGCGTGCGCTGCGTAAACGGTTTAAGTTACGCAAACATCATGTATGATGGAATTGTTCCTCTTTAAAAGTTCTAAAAAAAATTCCGCGACAGCATATGTCTAAGTCTATCTTTTAAGATTGACTCACTATCCTTTTTTTTATGGTAATCAAATTTTTTCGAAATTAATGCATTATTTGCGAAGGAGTTTTATCAACATAATATTAATCCTTATCCAAATAAATATATTTTTAATCACAAGTATTTAAATGTAAACAAAATTGTCCTTGACATCACTTGATCTTAGGAGATATCATAATTTTAAAAAGCTAAAGAGTTTGTTTGGCTGAACGCGCTAATCTCAGGAACTCTGGTTCGAATAAAAAAATTATTTCAGTGTTGGATAGCACAATTCTTTAGGAAGGTTATAGGCTATTTAACATCACGCTACGACCTTAAGGAGCCGAGCAAACGACAAAAAGTCGGAAAGAACGCTAAGTGAAATCGGAGTAATTGCGCGGGCGGGCAATGCGATGCGACGGGGCTGAATTTTACGCGGACGAAGTCGCGGGCAGAAGCTAGTGGATTATAAAATACTGGGTATATGGGGTCGGCTTCCAGTCTAACCGGAAGCAGCTTAATACCAGTATTTTACATGGAGCGACTGCCTATCTGACCTCTATAACCCAGTTACTGGGTAACACTGGTAAGACTGGTTGTCAGACTTTTGGGCTTCTGACTACCCGTAACAACTGTCAAAGATCTACAAATGAAAGCCGGGACCAATGGCTTAACGTGCTTTCCGAGGCATGCAGGGTCTTGGTATGTAAAGATCCTTTATTATCATGCTGACTAGAAATCAAAACGTCTATGCCAAGTATTACCTAAACCTTTTATTGACTAGGAAGCACAATGCCTACCTTGCAATATGTCTATACAGTATTTGAACTAAACCTTATTCTGACTATGAACCAAAATGCCTACCTTGCAATATGTCTATTAGTTTAGGGGAAGAAAGGGAGTACCGTTTCTGGCGTTGTGTGGTAGCACAGTTCTAACCTTTTTTTTTTTTTTTTTTTTTTTTTTTTTTTTTACGCTGAGAAATGCATTACGCATGCCCGCTCGTCGGGGGACGAGACGGGGTATGTGGGACTCCCTGCCAAAATGGCAGAATACCCACTAAAACTCAGCGGAGTTCCCTCATCGCCTTGATGGGAGGGTCATGGGAAACCGGCACAGCCTTTACGTCCACAACCCTCCCGGCGCATGCCCGCCTCACTGGCGGGCCCCGCATGCCCCCCCTCAGCCTGGGGGCGATATGGGAATGACCGGGAACACCTGGCCATTCCCGTCCGACACTGGTAGAGGCCTGTGCAATACAGGCAAGGGTGCCCCCGCACCCGTTGCCTGCTGGCCTCCACCTGGGACCTCGCGCCAGACGATCTCGCGTCCAGGCGCCCCTGGTCCCCCCGCAACGGGTCAGGTTAGTGGCCCCGCCGCCTACCACTTTTCGGCCGCAGAGGATAGGGAGAGCGGCCAACGCAATACCGACACTCCTCTTCCTCTGCGGCCCCACCGCGTCCGCCATTCAACGGTGGCGACCCCGTCAAGGCCGCGGAAGGTAGGGAGAACGGCTCACAGCAATACCGGCACTCCTCTCCCGCCGCGGCCTCCCACACTCAGCCGCGATGCCGCCCATTCGACATCGCGGCCCGCCTCAGTTGCGATGTCGCCAAAGCGGCACCGCAACCTACGGCCGCTACGTCGTCGGCTTAGCCGCAAAAGCCCTGACGAGCGGCCCCCTCCTCGGGTTCCTCTTAGCTTCACCGTGGCCCTCCAAGCCACGGCTACTGAGCCCCCCCGCCTCGACAATGCGGGAACCCACCGGGGGGGAGCACAGTTCTAACCTAACCTAACCTACAGTTCAAAGGCCCTAGTGTGAGTTTATTTTAATCATCTCGACTACTTAGAAATCATGGCATTTTAGGCATTTTGATTGTTAAACATTTTGATCTCTAGGCGATTTACAGCTTAGGAAATTTAAACTCAAACTCAACCTCAAACCATTTATTTCAAATAAACCAATTACAGGCACTTTTGAATTGTCAAGGGGTCGGTCAGTCAGAAAGATGAAGCTAGTTGCCCATTCCAAAGCGTAGTAGGTTCCTATGGAGAAGAACGGACAAGAAACTCCATGGACACTCTTTTAAAACAAAATATTGTTACAAAATATGGGTTACATCATTCATGTTGAAGTTATACATGTGAGAACAATGTAGAAAGACGTGCACGTTAGAAGCGTCCGTAATAGAAACAATTCAAAAATTAAAATAAGCCGTGGCAGCTAAGAGATGGCCAGTCCCAACTGACGGCGCCCGTTCACGAACATGACGCATGGATCAGCACCATTTAGCTCAACCATTTTGAAGGGAACTTACTGTGTAGACATAAATTTTAGGCATTTTGCTTCGTAGACGAATTGAAAGTTAGACACTCTGATCATAAACCGTAAAGATGGTCACCCATCGGCGAACCAACCGCGGCAAGCGTAGCTTAACCTGATCGATCGACCCGTGTGGCTGTTTTTACTTAGCCACGAGACCCCGTTTTAGAAAAGCAAAACAACAATTTAATGTTGCCGTTTCTGACGAACAAATAGGCTGCTCATATTTTACCAATCTTATAATTTTGCTGTAGATTCAAACAATATTTGATCAATATTATGTGTTTTCGTCAATATTGTGTGTTCTGTTTGGGTAGTCTTATTTATATTTGTTTGTTTTATAATAATTTTATTAATAAAACGAATTGCGTCCATTGCGAGAGCCTCGGTAATTAAACAACGTTATTTAAATTATCGTCCGGCAGAGCCAGAGGGCGTAGACAAGTACTTTAAAAGCGTTTGTTTTTTTTTTTAAACGTTGCCTTCCACTAGGAATTTCTCCTGTATTGTTGGTGCGTATACAAACATTTGAACTCACATACACTAACAGCCAGACCCGGAACAACTACTTGTAGGTCATACAAATATTTTTCCCGCGCAAGAAGACACGCGACACGCAGCGCAAAAGTCAATCGCTTAACTTGCGCCAACCGTGCCGTTTTTGACGGGATTTTTGGAGTTGACCGGTAGAAATCGTCACGAAAACGAGTTATTACAGTTTCAAAGTCTCAAGTTACAATTATAAAAAGATTTTGTTTTGTTTTTAAATCATACATGAGAAGGAACTTGACTCCTGAAGGAGGTCCCCCTGCCGCATATGTATTTTTTGTTCTTCAGTAATTTTTTAACGAGACTGACATAAGCTTTTCGTTAGCTAATGTCAGTTATAATCATTTTTTTTACTTTTCCATCATGGTTATCGGTAACAGAATGTCATTTACTTTGCTCTTTATCAGTCAATTTTGACTTACTGTATTACTAAATGGGGTGAGGCGAATAAAACTTTGTTATTGACCATTGAATGAGCTCAAAGAGCTATTCTCAAAGTCGCTGCTTGACGCCCTTTCCTTTTCCCCACTAACCTCCTGTATAAATCTTGTGAAGTACTAATAGTTCGACAGTTATTTATAATGAGCACTGTACTAAAACAACACGCAACTCTTCCATACAGCACTGAATTTACTAAAAAGAGACGGAAAGATATAGTTGCCCTCAAAAAAGTACAAAACATGCTTTCACAGGCAAATTTTATATGTACCTCGGACCGCTACCTATAACAGGCTAAATGAAAAGGGAAACATCTACTCCTTAAATCATAGTAACTGCAAGAAAATCCTTAAGGAAACTCTTTAAACTATGTCCTATGAAGATACAGAGAAGTTATTACTAATGCTAAAGTAAATATTGTTTGTATTATTGTTATTTTGTTTTTTAATTAGTTAGCTAAGTTAAGATTCTATAATTTTATAAACCTTTCTACATATGTACCAATGATATTAATTTGATGTGATTATTTAATCAACTAATGTTACCTCCAATCGCATGAAACACAGGATTACCTAGTTCAGGCACAAATAATGGGTGAACTTGAGATAGATTTAAGAAAAGCTGTATTTAACTTTATACCTTATATTTTTAAATAAATTTTATTATTATTATTATGCCCTCAGCTCTTAACCAATCGCTGACTAGGTAACCTGTACACTAGATACAACTTAGGCCTATTATTGTGCAACTCATGCTGATACGATAGAAAGAGACTAAAAACAAAGCCAAAAAATTGCAAAACCCTAGTCACCGACAAAAGATAACTCCCTCCACATTCATCTTACGGACTTACTCTAATATTTATCACTGGATTTAACAAAGGAAAATCCCGAGTCACATACTACCGTCGCGTTGATAATGAAGAGTAATTATTATATAAGAGAAGTCGTACCGTAAATGATAATACGGGAAAAATTCTACCTGGATTTATCAAAGTTCCGGATAATAACATTTCGTGGCTGGTTGGACGGGCGAACGAATTTGTTGCTTCTTCTTTTCAATTTCGCGGCGCTTCTGACTTTCATTTTGAACTGAAATTGTTTTATTTTGTGAGGAATGGAATATTTGGTAATGAATAATTGCTTTTCTACGTTGTTGTCACGTTAGTAGGTATTATTATAAATTAGGAGGATTCGCGATGGGCTGACGTATTTTTTAACAGTCACTTATTAGGTAAGATCTATTTAAGAGCTTGTAATAGGGATGATGACTAAAAAAATACTTTTTATCCGTCATGTAGATTATTAAAAAAACATTGGACACGTATTTTTTATTTTTTCACATAATCAAAACATTATGGCGATACATTGAGTTCAAATGTGGCATGACGTCACTTCTCAGTAGGTTTTATACGTAGCTGTGACGTAACGAGCCCCCACTCCCTAAGTTTAACGTGTTTTATCTAAGTCATTTTTTATTAATATGATAAAGCAAAAAATACGTGTCTAATATTTTTTTATTAGGTATATAATTGACTAAACAGTTTTTCTTTTTTTTTTACCCAGGATACATTCCTATTGGTAAACAACAGCATCCAGTTCCACAAAACTTTACAAAACTACAAAATTATTAAATTGTAGAATATATTGCTTATCACAGAAATTACAAATAATATGTAAATTGTAGACTTGTCACTGCAATTTACATATAAAAATAAAATATACATTTATTTCGAGCAACATGAACTCATATTTGGAGTACACACAAATACAGAAACACAATAAAAACTATAATACAAATAAAACAAACTAAAATGCTTAAATCTAACCGGCCCTGCTGACATACCTACCACAGCAGTGCCGTATGTATGGGCAGTCCATCCGGTCCGCGATCATCGCCAGGACGACATTGGTGCTGCCCCACACCCTACGCACCAGGGATGCACTACGCATGGTAGCGTGGAAGCAATCGGTACGGGCCTCAGCAAACATACGTGAGGCGCATTTGTGTTAGGCTTTTCCGTTACAATGAAGTGATTTAGAGCTTTTTTGATTTACAGAATAATGTGTAAACTGTAATTGTAACGTTTGTGTTATAGGGCTTAGGTCCTATTGCTCTTCCTATTCGCAATTTATGTAACTAAAACGAGACGGAAAGGTATTTCTCGACTTATTCTCCGCCTTAAGTAAACAAGAGTTGTCAATCTGCCTAGTTTTTTCCAGGATGCAGCTGAATACCTGTATTTTACATGGAGCGACTGTCTATCTGACCTCCACAACCCAGTAACTGGGTAATACGATACCCCTTGGTAAAACTGATTATCATACTTTCGGGCTTCTGACGACCCGTAACGACTGTAAAAGATTAACGAATGACAGCCGGGACCAACGGCTTAACGTGCTTTCCGAGGCACGGAGGAGTCTTGGTTTATAAAGATGGTCACTCACCCACGGACCAACCCCGGCAAGCGTAGCTTAACCTGATCGATTGAGCTCCTGTACAGAAGAAAATAAGAGTTGTGTTAGTTGATATAATTATATATGTGTTTTGTGTATACATACATTTTTTAAAGTTCATCAAAGTAAAAGTTGTACTAAAATATTATTAGTTTTCAATCTAGGACTTTATGTTTAAGTAACAAGACCGTATATATCCTTCTACCAGACCTCCACTTTTTTAACCAAATATATTTTTAACTATTCAATATCTACATTTAAACTCGATAAGTTTACAAAATAATCTTTTGAACTAACTTTCTGACTACGAATTAGTGACGGTGGTTAAATATTTAAAATAGATATGGATAGATGTAGACAAAATCAAACTGGTTGCTAATTTAATTGTATAATTTATAGTTTTTATGAAATTCATTTTATTTTCTGTGATTAATATACTCACACACTGACATAGGTTATTAAATGTTGAAATTTTAGGGAAATCATCTACTTTTACAATATTTGTAAATATGTGAGCACCATGCATCTAAAGCATTATTAATTTGTCTGTCATTGCTTCACTTTTCATTCTTTTTACCTATTGTGGTATAATAATTTTATTCTAGGTAAGTGCATTGTCTTCACTTATAATTAATCATTACTGTATACAAATATTGTTACCATTTTAAAAGCGTAAGTATGGAGTTTCTTGCCCATTCTTCTACATACGTAACGACCTTTTGGAAGGGGCAACTAGAATCAATTAATTAATTATTTTTGTACATTTTGACGTTCAAAAGTGCCTTTTATGTGCCTATTTGAAATAAATGATTTGACTTTGACTTTGAATAGAATATTGAAACATAATATATCAAACATCAAAACTGCGTAGGGAGATAGTTGGATACACATACAAGTAACTTCGTATTAAATTCATCGCCTACGCTACTTGGAAATTACTTCCTTTATTAACACATACTGTAATAGAACTATTTGGAAAGTTTGGTAGAACTTACTTGTAGTTAATTTAACGAGCTCCTTCAGGTAATGAGTACGCAGTAAGGACCGTTTTCTAGATCGATGATTTAGTATAAATCTCAACTCAAATAGAGAATGTAAGTAATAGTTTAATACTTAAGAATTATTTTTTAGGGTTCTGTACCCGAAGGGTGCCAACGGGACCCTATTTCTAAGGCTTCGTTTTCTGTCCGTCCGTTTGTCATAGGGCTGTATCTTTTGAAACTTAATAGTTCGACACTTAAAATTTTCACTGAGTACATTCTATGAAAACAAAAAAAAAATACTACTATAGCCGCTACCACAGCAAAAAAATAAAATTTAATAAAGTTAAAAATTAAAGTGATCCACACAAGAAACCTGTTTGTTTACGGCGTTTTTCGAGTTTTTAGATCCCGTATCTCAAAAGGAAAAAACGGAACCCTTATATGACCACTTGTTTGTCTGTCTGTCTGTCCGTCTGTTACAGACATGTAACGTCGTAAATAGATGAATTTAGAAAAAAATAAGTTTTGTATACTGTACCATGTGACATATCAAATGAAAGGGCTAATTACAATGTTGTAGTACGTAAGTGCAATTAAATATTGTATTTTAAGGGTGTGAGCCTGGAGATCTGTCATACAGGTCCCGAACCCCGTATAGACTCCAGCTCTCACAAAGAATATACCGGAAAATGTAACTTATGCTATGAATCAAAATTGTACCTTTTTTGAGAGAAATAAATTACTTTATTATTATTATTAATGTAAGGACTTCTGTTTTTTTAATATATTTATAACATATACTTTTAAAGCGATTTAAGAAAATAGATGAAAATGGACCATTCCCCCCTACCCACCACCATTTTTTAAATACAGAAAATAGTTCTTTATAGATTACAGGAAAACCTAAAAGAAGCCTATGGTCTTAAAATAACATGGTAAATCTCTCAATATTGTGCGTACAAACTTACATTTGCAGTTGAAATGTATAGGAGAACTTATTTTTCAACTACAATCTGAAGATTGTTCATGGGATAAATTCATCCCAACTACAGGTTCTGTGGAACTACAGAATCTGTAGTTGGAAACCTGGTTCTGCACGCCCTTGGCCAGTTCGTTTTATATTAAAGTATTAAAAAAAAAAAAATGGTTAAATGATAAATGATAAATGATAAATGATAAATGATTTTATTTCTGTAAGTAGGTTTTTACAAACACTTTTACACGTCAATCAAATTTTAAAACTAGATGAGGTCGGCATTTCGTATCTGACTACTCTGAGAAGAAAGACCGAAACAAACTCAGAGGTCACAGTCTCTTTTAAAGTCCAGACATAATCTTGGTCAAATCATGTGAAGACCATGTAGACTGGTGTCTGAAATGGTCTTTTGAAGAAAGAACCACACAGATTGAGTGGACCTGTCCATTCAGTGCACGCATTTGTCAGTAATCGTGCAGCTCAACTCAGAACATAAGGAGCTCAACGATTCGACGAACAATACCAAAGAAAGGACATTTGGGCAGGCCGCATAAATTACTCAAACTGCCATACCATGAACAGGAAAAAAAAAATGTATATACTGAGAAGGAAAAAAATAAAAAATAAACAAAGACCCACATAGTCTTCACATTCACAATAATTAAAATAATAACATTATACTTCACAAGTAAATATTCATGTCAATGTGTATTAAGCAATCACAATAAAAAAAAGTTTCAATATATAAAATTTGGAGCAGCTCAATCCCAAGCCTTTTTGTCCTCAATATAATCTTTAATGGTATAAAAGGCTTTCTGGCACAACTTACGTTTAATGAATGATTTGAATTGATTAATGCTTAGATCTTGAACGTGGCTTGGAAGTTTATTATAAAAGCGTATACATTGACATCTGAACGAACCACCTATTTTCTTGAGCCGTGTTTTAGGTACAACATACATGTGTTTGTTCCTAGTATTTATATTATGGATATCACTGTATTTTTTAAACAAATTTATGTTTTTATGGGCATATAAAAGATTTTCAAAAATATACTGAGAAGGCACAGTCATAACATTAATTTCCTTAAATTTCTCTCTGAGAGAGTGTCTCGAACTTAATTTATAAATTGATCGAACAGCTCTTTTCTGCAAAACAAAGATTGACTGAATGTCGGCGGCATTTCCCCACAACAGAATACCGTACGACATTACACTATGAAAATAACTAAAGTACACTAAACGGGCTGTCTCTATGTCAGTTAAATTACGAATTTTTCTAACGGCGTATGCTGCGGAGCTCAGCTTCTTAGACAATTTATCTATATGTGGGCCCCACTGAAGCTTAGCATCCAAAGTTAAGCCCAAGAATACTGTGCTATCTTCAGGATTCAATTCTTCGCCCTTTATCAACACATTATTTTTCACCTGCCTAACGTGAGGTAGCGTAAACTTAATGCATTTGGTTTTTTTTTCATTAAGAAGTAAATTATTAACATTGAACCAATGAACTACTTTTGAGATCGCGCTATTTACATCGTCAGTAACCAGCTCCTGACGTTTAAGTTTAAACAAAAGTGAAGTGTCATCCGCAAACAACACTATTTCATGATTATCCTTTATGAGGTAAGGCAAGTCATTAATATAAATAAGAAACAAAAAAGGACCAAGAATTGAGCCCTGTGGGACTCCCATTGTTACTAAAGATCCGGGAGATCTTTTCCCATTAACGTCAACGCTCTGAAACCTATTACTCAAGTATGAAGCAAGAAGATCCAGAGCGGTGTTCCGGATCCCGTAGTGGCGGAGTTTCCTGATTAACGTTTCATGAAGAACACAATCGAATGCCTTGGACAAATCACAAAAGATGCCCAAGGCATCACATTTATCTTCCCATGCATTATAAATATGTCCTAAAAGTTCAACACCGGCATCAGTAGTTGAACGACCCCTTCTAAAACCGAACTGTTTACTGTGTAATAATTTATTTTTATTAAAAAATCTTTGCAATTGGTCTAACATTAATTTCTCAAAAATTTTACTAAAGGTAGGTAGTACTGAAATAGGTCTATAATTTGTGGGGTCTGATGTACTACCTGATTTAAACAATGGTATTATTTTACTATTTTTCATAAGATCGGGAAACTCCCCACAGTCGATACAATTATTAAAGATAAGAGCTAAAGTAGGTGCTACAATGTCAATAATAGACTTAGCAACTTCTACAGAATTACCCCACAGATCCGCAGTCTTTTTTACGTTTAAAGTGTGAAAGGTTTTAATTATATCTCTACAGGTAATATGTTCAAAATTAAATTCCGAATCGCAAACATTAACATTTTCCTTAAGCAAAGACTCAGCAACAGAAGGTGAAGAGTTTAGGGATTTAGTAGTTAAAACGGGAATATCCGAAAAGAAATTTTCAAAGGCCGCGGCGACTTGTGAGTCTGATTTTATTATTTTGTCATTAACTGATAGGCTGTAGTCAGTATTTCGGTTGCTAGACCTTCCCGTTTCACTATTAATAATATTCCAAGTCGTTTTAATAACATTACTACTGTTTTTAATTTTCGAACTCAAATAACGCGACTTGGCCATACAACAAACTTTTTTAAATAATTTTGAATAATTTCTAACATATAAATTAAATTCAGCGGTATTTACACAAGTCCTTTCACTGTACAGCTCATAAAGCCGTGTTCTACTTTTATGAATACCAATGGTAGCCCAATCACTGAAAGATGCGTTACTATTAACCGAGATAGTTTTGGGAATAAACGTGGAATGAAATTGTTTACAGTATATATCAAAAAAATCATCATATAGATGAATAGGATCAGCGTGAATAGACAAAGCTGGTAATTTATTAATGAGTTTAACTTTAAAAGCTTCCAAGCGACTTGCAGTTTTGGGGTTAACAGTGATATCCTTTTTTGCCATTTTGTTATTTTGGTTTTGGATAGTAATCCGTTGCCCGCAATGATCAGAATCTAGTAAATTTATAATTTCTTTGTGGCTTGGTATAATATCTGTATAAATATTATCTAGGCATGTGGCGCTAGTAGGGGTTATTCTTGTGGGCTCCAAAAATAGGTGTCCAAGATTGTAGGACTGAAAAAGACTTATTATTTTACTACAAGAACCTGATTTTTCTAATAAATTAATATTAAAATCACCGCAAGTGATAATGGACTTGTTCGAGTTACAAATCTTGTGTAACACTTCATCCATTACCTTTTCAAAGCAGTCATACAATCCTGAAGGAGGTCTGTACACACTTAATACAATAAACTGCTCCAATTCTATACAGGCTATTTCAACTATCCGCTCAACAGATAGGCTCACAATATCTTTACGGTCTTTAAATTTAAGCTGGTTACTTACTAAAATTAATGAGCCACCATGTATAGCATTTACTCTGCTGAACGAACTACCAACCTGGTGATTACTAAAATTGAACAAGAACTGGTGGCTTTTAAGCCAATGTTCAGTTATACAAAGAATATCAATACTGTTACAATTCATAAATAATTCTATTTCTAAATCTTTGTTCATAAATCCTTGAATATTTTGATGCACCAGGTTGATACTATTTACTGATTTTAAACTTTTATTTTTGCAATTCTGTACATTATTGCTAGAGGTTGCCTCTGTTGTCTTAATTTCTAATTTAAATTATTATCAATGTCAATTTTTGAAACCAAATTATTGGCTGAATTATGTAACATGTCATAGTATTGCTCAATAGAAGCAATTTGTTTAGCCAAATTCTTGGCTGTAATAGAAAAATAATATGATAGCGACACAGCTATCTGTCTTTTACAGTACTTTGAAAGATAGTACCTATCCATAAAAAATCTATCTTTTGTCAAATATAAATGATTACCAACATAATTGTTAGTGTCAATTAAATGGAATGAATTGTTATTAAACATCAAATTATGCAATGTCATATTCATTTCAGATCTAAAGTTGTTTTCTTCCTGTGGCAAACTTTGGCTGTATGGGAATGTGAACATCACAATTTTTCTTAAACTAAGGTTGCATAAAGAACTATAATATTGGAGTAATTCTCCTTTATTCACATTACCCCTATTACCAACAAAAATTATTAGAATTGTATCCTGGTTAAAATTGCATTTTATAATTTTTTTCATTATGTCAAATAAAGAACAACCAGGCATACAGTAGTTCATTATTGAGTGTCCCGGATATTTATTTGTCAACAAGTGGCCTAGATCCTTTCCAATTTCATCACAAAATAAAACTATTTCTTTATTTACACTCTGTTTAGGAAAACAATTAGTGATTGATACTGGCAAACTGGCACAAGACTGCGGTATGGTGGTATCACATATTGTCAATGAATGATCTGGTGTGGGTTCAACAGATGGTGGTTGACAACGTTCACATTTGTTTGTGCTCACCAGCTCATTCATTGCCAATACATATTCCCTCATTTGGTTTTCAGAGGCTGTATATTTGATGGTCATAGAAGTAAGTTTCTCTTGTAGTTGGTCAAGTTCATACTGCAAGTCTTCTGTGTCAATTTGGTATTTCCTAGTACTTTTTTCTAAGTTAAATGAATACATATCTAATTGTTTCAGTAGATTTAACCTTTCCCTATTAAGTTTGACATTTTTGATGAAAAACTTTTGTTTTTTGACCATTTTCTTAGTTTTAACTATGTATTTGTTAATTTTTATGTATTTTTTAAGTTTATTTTTACTAGTACCTACCCTCACTAATTTACATGATTTTGAATCATCATGACTTGTTAAATCTATTGTGTAAGAGGGGTTTATTGCAGACACCATTGATGGGGCTATAGGCACCAATTCATTGAAAAGACTTTGATTCAACGAGGCAGTGATGTTAAGGTTTGTTGTCTCAAGTTGTTCAATCTGACTTTGAGCCTCATGTAGCTGCTGTTGTAATAAATATTTGTGATTAAGAGCTTGTTCATACTCATTGCTACACTGGCTGAACCCGTCCACAACAATTTGGAGCCTGTCCCGGGCTGCTATGGCATCAGTGTGTTGAATATATAACTGAGCCATTTCTGTTTTTAACTTGCTATTCCTTTCAAGGACACCAAGGAACTCTATTTCACTTTCATCCTTTTCCCTAATCAGTTGGTCGCAGAGCTTCTTAGACGCTTTTAGTTCGCTCAAAGCCTGAGTGAGTTTTGACTCTTCAAGGCGAGCACGCGCGCTGCGAGTCATAATCATGATTAAAGAGAAAAGAGAAGAGATTGGAAAAGAGTAGTGGATTGAATAACAGATGATTAGTTGAACGGAAAATGAAATTTAGATTGTTAAGAAAGAAGTTCTGTCACCAAACTAATTAAGGTTATGTTTACGTTTTTTAAGGTCATTGGCATAAACTTGTAGCCGTAATAAAAGTTATCCAACGAATTGTCGGCAAAATATTAGAACGTAAACAAACTAATACCAAGTAAAATATTTAGTATTGTACCTGATACCGAGATGAAAATGCAACAATTGCTTGAGCCGGTAACTGTCACTGAATCACAATGAAAGTTTTACACTTATTTTGCACTTAATACATAAATTTAACACCGAAAACACAAAATTACGCTTTATATTAGATAATTAATTGGAAATAGGCCTTATTAAGAAGGAAATCTATTATTTAAAATTAAAATTACAGGGACAAATTCAAATCAGCTGTTAGCTGTAGTGTTGCCACAGGAAAAAAGGTTCAATATTTGTATGAGTCCGACTCGCCTTAGCCGCTTTTTTCAGTATGGAAATCTTATTAAATATCTATCAGCTCTTCGGCCAGTATTTTAAAACGACCAAAAAGCATGAAGGTGCTTTCAGACTACGCTATAGCTCATAGCACAACAATATCGCGCACCATACATTGTTATGGACACGTTCACACTGTACTGTACTATATATTATTGGAACGTATGGTGCGCGATATTGTTGTGCTATGAGCTATATATACTATATGCTATATACTATATATTATAGCGTAGTCCGAAAGCAGCTTCAATCTCTATAAAATAGTATCTTGTATAATTTCGCATTCTAACTCGCCCTTGGCTCGCACGCTCGCAATGCTGAATGCTCTACTGGGATCGACACAGGAGTGTGATTTGTTTGCCGCGGGATGTATAGATATGTCGAGCATGTTTGAGATTCTGTGAGATGATGGACGAAAGATTAGTTTTTATTTTTTTGTGCCATAGCTATTTGAATGTTATTTGTTTGTTTTACTTGTTTTGTTAGTAACTTTTGTATACTACTTCTTATTGTTATTCTTTCCTTATTGTAAATATGTATGTTTTTATTGAAATTTTACTGCGCAATAGCTTGGTTCTGGGTCTGTAATATTGAGCATGTTTTTACAAAAAAAAAGACGTGTGGCACTCGGGGACTGCCGCGGTAAAGCTATTGCATAGCATTTTGTATCAACTTATGCAATTATAATTATTTATTTATTTTATTTATGCAGTATTTCTTTTTCTTTGATATTAATTTTTTTTTTTTCGTTACGGAATTTCTGGATTCGGTCCCCGCGCTCAAGGCCCACGATAGAAGCTATGCAATAGCTTAAAAACAAAATAAATAAGTGCAGAACGTCGTAAAAGTGTATAACTACGTAAACAAAGTCAAATACTATTCAAATATAAGCATAATAACAACTTTAAAATAGACGAAAGTGTTGAACCTAAAGTAATTTTAAATAAAAAAAGAGTGACAAACTGTTTTGACAGCGAAAAAATTCCATGTACATGAGTCATTTCCAACCGTCTAGTCAAGTTTAAAAATTGTTCAACTGGAATGGTATCAACTATTTGGCAAGCTTTAATTAAGTCATTGTAGCCTTGCGGTGCAATAGGGGAACTGAATGTACTCGTAATCGACTGGTCGAGAGTTCAAACCCCACTATCAACAATCACTTTTTGTGAAGATCATAATTTTATAAACTAATATTTATAAGAATAAAATACGCAGTACACAGAAAAAAGAACTGCCAGAAATTATTAGATCACTAGAGGGTACTGGTGTAGTAAAACCATCGGAGTGGGGAGCGTGAGGTTTTTTCGTTACGGAATTTCTGGATTCGGTCCCCGCGCTCAAGGCCCGCGATAGAAGCTATGCAATAGCTTAAAAAATAAAAATGACAAGGTTGGCGCAGTGATTATGCGATTGACTGCTGCGTTGCGTGTTGCGGGTTCAATTTACCGCACGGAGCAAATATTTGTATGACCTACAAGTACTTTTTCCGGGTCTGGCTGTTTGTATATGTGAGTTTACATATATGTTTGTAATTGCACCCACAATACAGGAGAAATTTCTAGTGCGGCAGTGTTTAAAAAAAAGGATTCCAATATTACTTATATTCTTTATTTGAATTAATTACTTCACAGGAACGAAACATCAGATATTTATTTTGCAAGCTCTACGTTTGTCAAATTGATGATGATGGTGAAGGAAAACGTCGCGAGGAAACCGGATGTCCTAGAACCAAATATCTGAAGACATGTGACATCTACCAACCTCCACTGGGCCCGCGTGGTGGGAACATTATAGGGTATTTATGCAGTAAGATCCCCACCTGCCAAGTGTGGCGATTATGGCAAACCCCCCCAAAAATGACAAGCACAAATAAAAAATGGCCCCTAGTGCCCGGCGGCCCACCGTCCCTTGGCTACGGTAGCGGTCAAGGCCACGGTGAGGCAAGGGGTGCGAAGAATGCCCGGAAGGGGTCCGGCTATCACATTCACCGAAAACTGGACCTGGCAACATTTAACACGGAATCCGCTGGATGCGGGAAGCACAAAACCGGTCGAGGTGGCGGTGCTTGGGGGAGGCCTATGTCCAACAGTGGACGTCTTTCGGCTAAAATGATGATAATGATGAAAATCTGTCCATCCAAATAAACTGCAATTGCTATCCATATGCAAAAAAAAAAAAATGGCAATTTTCTCTTTGACTATTCATTGGCAAAGAACTTTTCCAAGAATGTAGCAAAATAGTGTGGGTAATCATAAATTAATCAAAGGACTCTCGATAAATAATAAATTACAAAGGATCCTTATTATTTCATTACCGAATTAATCACTATAGGAAGCCTCATAAAACGAGGAATATTAATTTCCCATTTCCAATTTCCCTAGGGAGAATTAGGAACAATTTTCTCGTGCTAAATAATTCAATATCCCAAGGTCGTATACAGACAACACCCAGGCCGATAATTGAAAAGTATCCTGTTTCAAATATAGTAGGAATATATTTTTCTAATTAAGCACACGAATTTAACGTCACTTTTGTTTTTGAATTCATTAATTACGAAAAAGTTTAATCAAAATCATTGATTTTACAAGATTCTAAATTATAGTCTTGAAAATTCGAAAATTACGGAAGATTAAGTAGCATAACTTTTCTTGCTTATAATTACATCGTATTCTCTCGAGAGGAATCGCGGCAATGAGCAATAGCAATGAGCAATAAATTATTAGAGGGGCTCAAATCTGGGCCGGCGCCAATCAGCCCAAGTTCGTTCGTTCGTTGCACTCTTGCTAAAACCCGTAAAAGTAGAAACTAAATCGATGAGAACTTCCTTCTGGGTTCGACTTGCTACGATCCTAATTTAGGAAATAACTGGGCCGGAAAACGGTCTCGAGAATAACTAAACTTGTTGGGTTTACCTGATTGCCAAAAGTTTGAACTGAAAAATCAAACGTTAGGAATGGTTTACCTGACTTTTCGAAACCAAAAGACAGGTTATTTATTTATTTATTTACAAGCCTTCTGCCCGCGACTTCGTCCGCGTAAAATTTTGGCCCACAACCCGCTCCCGTCACATCGCATCGCCCGCGCGCGCAATTAATTATTTTCGCTTAGCGTTCTTTCCGACTTTTTGTCGATTTACTCGGCTCCTAGGGGTCGTAGCGTGACGTTTAATAGTCTATAAACTCCCTAAAAACGGGGCTATCCAACACTAAAATATTTTTTCAATTCGAACCAATAGTTCTTGAGATTAGCACGTTCAATCAAAGAAACAAACTCTTCAGCTTTATAATCTACTGAATAATGAATATTAATATAGATTAGAAACACCAAGTACATATTTACAAAATACATTTTAC
This sequence comes from Dryobota labecula, assembly GCA_947523025.1. Taxonomy (NCBI): domain Eukaryota; kingdom Metazoa; phylum Arthropoda; class Insecta; order Lepidoptera; family Noctuidae; genus Dryobota; species Dryobota labecula. The sequence goes on along the minus strand of OX383287.1, from coordinate 25,042,210 downwards.
ATTTGATTTTACATACGATCTATGTAAATGGGGCACTTAAAGCTGTACACAACTCATGCATATTATTAGACATTGGATTGATTTTAGAATTCATAAATTAAATTGAAATATACATGGATTACTAAATTAACATTTGAAGTGTTCCATAGTTGGAATGAATTTATCCCAAGAACGAACCTAACTTTGTAGTTGAAAACTTTGTTTTCCCATTAATTCCAACTGCAACTGTAAGTTTTTACGCACAATATTGAGAGATTTACCATGTTATTTTAAGACCATACACTTCTCCTGTAATCTAAGTAAGTAAGTAGAACTATTTTCTGTATTTTTTCTTCTTCAAAAATTTGGGCTCAGTAGTTTTTGAGATAAGGGGAATGGTCCATTTTTATACATTTTCTTAAATAATTTTTAAACTATCTATTTAAAACTAGCTTTTGCCCGCGACTCCGCCTGCGTGGATGTCGGTTATCGCGTAAAAAAGTAGCCTATGTCTTTCTCCATTATCCAGGTTTTATCTCTGCCAAATTTCATGACGATACGACTGACGATAGACGACTGTTACGTTTTCACGCCTTAACCGCTGAACCGATTCAGCGGTTAAGGCGTGAAAACGTAACAGACAGACCGACAGACAAACAGACAGATCTACTTTCACATTTATAATATTAGTATGGATTATTTAAAAAAAAGAGACCCTCACAGACCTTTCATTTAATACGACACACGGTACAGTTTGTTTTATTTTGTCCTCCATATTCAAAATTAATTTATTTACGTTACATTTCCGTGTTTGGGTCACAGAAATTCATATATTTATACCACAAATTTCAACTTAATCGGTCCATTACATTCGGAGCAAATTGACTGTAGCAGATGGACAGATCGACAGATACACAAGTGGTCCTATAAGGATTGTTCATATGTGCCATTTATGTGGCTGTTTGAAATAAATGCTTTAACTTTAATTATAATTTGATAGATTTATAGATATACTAGCTGACCCGACAGACTTCGTTCTGTCAAAAGCTATATTATAAACTCCACTACCCTACCTACCTACCCTACCTTACCCTACCTACCTACTTACCCTACCCTACCCTACCTACCTACCTTACCCTACTCTACCCTTCCTACCTACCTACCTCCCTACCCTACTCTACCCTACCCTACCCTATACCTTACCCTACTCTACCCTTCCTACCTACCTACCTCCCTACCTTACCCTACCTTACACTACCCTACCTATCTACCTACCTATCTACCCTACCCTACCCTACCTACCTACCTACCTACCTACCCTACCCTTCCTACCTACCTACCTACCTACCCTACCCTATCTTACCCTACCCTACACTACCCTACTTACCTACCTACCTACCTACCTACCCTACCCTAACCTACCCTACCCTACCCTACCTACCGACCTACCTGAAACTTAAAAAAAATAGATAGTAGCCGATTCTAAGACCTACTGAATATGCATATAAAATTTCATAAAAATCGGTCAAGCCGTTTCGGAGGAGTATGGTAACTAACATTGTGACACGAGAATTTTATATATAAGACTAGCTTTTGCCCGCGGCTTCGCCCGCGTGGATGTCGGTTATCGCATAAAAAAGTACCCTATATCCTTCTTCATATCCCAGGCTATATCTCAAATTTCTAACTTAATATTAATTTTAAAGTGATTTACTATGTAGAAACCAAACCGAAACAAATGACAATGATTTATTAAAATAAAAGTACTTATTAAATGTTCTGAACGTCTGATGAGTCTTTCCCTAAAGATAACAAACACAAAACTAAAATACGAAATTTCACTCAAATTCTTAAAGCAATCAATTGTACAAAATTACAACACGAAATAAAAATGTGACACTAATGTTCATTTTAAAATAATTCACGGAAGTACCAACAATGTGAAAACAAAACAAATTAACCTCCGAAATGTCGCCACATGATACACTGTTTGTGTATGAAATGTCTAAATGCTCGAAATGTCTAATGAACACCATTGGTGCATAACTTTTCTAAGGGTCACGTTCGCAATTGGACGAAATATTTGATATTTATTTTGTACTTGCAACACGATCTGGCTGTAGAATTGGATTAATCGATTAAAACTTGGCCAGTATTAATACATTTTAGCGGGTTACACCACTAAAGGATCAAAAAAAAAAAAAATACGTCTATGGTCGTGTGGCGGTGTGCCGCGATGCGTAATTTAAACAAACATTCATCAAGGTTATACGTGCGTAAAGTAATGGATTCAATGAGAAAACGGTTTAATCATAGAAAAATCTTATACAGAATTACTGAAAAATAAGTGTAGATTTCGTATTGAGTGTTAGTTTATCGAAAAGTGATAAATATGTCAGTGAAAAAGTAACGAAAGTTTTGGAATGCACAAATTTTGATCATAGTGCCGTCGTGTTAAGTAGATAATGTTTTTATGATAAATATTCTTGCATACTGTTTGAAATACACATACGTAGCTAGCTTAATTATCTACGAACATAATTTGGCTAATAGCTACTGATATTATAGCGTATTGTTATCGTAATATTATTTCCAAGAGTAAAATTCGGCAAACAAATACCTACAAAAAGACAATAAAATGGATATAGTATGTTATCCTTATGAGATACAAATATGCCATCGCGGACTTTTCTGAAGACCTTTATAAGATACACAATTCTACCATACATTATTTTGTTATATCTCAAAGCGTTTAGACAGCGTTTTCGTTAAAAGCTCCCAGATGGCTTATTTTTTTCCGACACCTCCAACAAATATCGTTAATTTATACAAAAATGCATACAAAAACTTAACAAATTATACACTAAAACCTTCCTCGAGAACCACGCTATCCATAGGTGAAAACAGCATGAGAATCGGTGCAGTAGTTTTTGAGTTTATCGCGAACAGACAGACAGACAGACGCGGCGGAGGACTTTGTTTTATAATATGTAGTGATAGTGATAGTGATTTCGCCCTAAGCGACATTTTTTTCGAAAATGAGTCATGGATACCATTCTTATTAAAATAAGACTTTAGTAGGATGGCATTCAAATTCATTTTCAAAAAAAAAAAATGTCGCTTATTATCTTTTAACCGTCGATTGATTATATTGATAGATGAATTTGAATACATTGGTAGATAACATTTCTTGCAAATTCAGTAATGGGTTTAAATTAAATTTATATACTGAATTTAGCATTAAACTCCAGTTTTTACAAAGACAAGATAATAAAAGAAATCCGTTACACGATTTCCCCCAGATATTCCTTAGGAATTCTGGTCCTTCTTTATTGCTATTGTAAAAGCTGCCTTTCGCTTCGACACATTTATTCCAATCTGTCACGGCTCATAAAAACGTTGAGAATACTCGTTTACATAGTCGAAAATCGTTCAATACGTGTTCACCTTCCGCATATTTAAAACCGACACGTGATACGAAACTCAACTCTACCGCGATGACGGAAAAAAATCGAGTCTGGAGTCACCCCGTTCAGATAAAACGTCATTTGAAAGCAGCAATAAAAACTTGTAAAATTGTCAGTCTGGATATCGTCAGAACCAAATGTTCTCGATACACCGAGACACGATTCGATTCGAATAATCGTTCCCTAGGGCAGATCCGTCATCAATATTTTAAGGGGTATCGAATGCGAGCTCCCGGTTCGCTCGTTCGTTCCTTTCCTCAAATGTGTGGAGCTGATTGGTTTGGTCTTTCACTCATTTGAATGAGAGAATCTTTTAGAGGATTCTTTTTTCCGGGAAACTTTATGGGAAATACAAGTTAGCCTTCGTTTTTATAAATCCATAATTTGATAAAAGTACAGAATTTGTCTCGAAATAACAGATTACTTTTGGCAACCTTATCCTACACGAAACTAACATGCTCATAAAAATATGTAGATAATGCAGTCAACATTTCTGGAATTTCAAGGCGTACTTTATTACGGTATAAGCTGCTTATCTTCCAGAGGAAGCTGCAAAGAGACAACTGAAGACATAAGTCAATATAATGTCCGTAAACAGAAACCAGCAACTTGTCTGTATTTATGCTAATCTGAACATCTAGCGGTATAATTGGTGAACATAACTTCAACTTTACTGTTTGGTTTGCATAGTCTTTAAACTTACACGTCGCATTGTTCGTTTAGTTGTTTTATTGGGGTTTATTTAAAGGATTTTTTATCTCTGCCAAATTTCATGACGATCGGTTCAGCGGTTAAGGCGTGAAAACGTAACAGACAGACCGACAGACAAACAGACAGATTTACTTTCACATTTATAATATTAGTATGGATTATTAAGAAAAAAAGAGACCGTCACCGCCCTTTCATTTAATACGACACACGGTATAGTTTGTTTTATTTTGTCCTCCATATTCTGATTTTGATTAATTTTGAATATTAACACAATATTAACACAGAAATTCATATATTTATAGCACAAATTTCATTAGATTCGGAGCAAATTGACTGTGGCAGAGGAACAGATAGACATCACAATTTATTATGTAACAATATTAGATTATTATACAAGGGTTGAAAGGAATGCTCATATGAGGTATAACGTCCAAGCGCAGCGAGGGTGGCTATAGTCCGAGTAGGAATTGGTGACTTTCACGCGTGTTCAACACTCCATTTGTCATTTCGAATATAAGGAAAGTAAAAAATTGTGGTTTTTCTTAACTATTTATTGATAATAATAACATGTTGCTTGCCACTTCATAAAACCATTGTATGTATTTAAGTATCTTTCCTTTGAAATTTCTAAGATTAGATAATATGTATTTGCTTAAACATGTGTCATACCTACATACAATAATAGACATCCATGGTAATGGTAACAACATTATTAGACCGGTATCTAAGACATGTTTGCCACATGGTGTGATATTATTAATCAAAACATTATCTTAAAATAAGAATAAATTAAGTAATTAAAAAATAATAATATTCTTTTAATAAATTCAAATAACAAAAAATCAAAAAGGATATTTAAAAAAACCGAACTTAATGAGCCCCCAAATTATAGTCTTTTTAAAATTTTAAATATGGAACACGCGCCGCTTCCCGCCGTTTAACAGGTTTTTTTTTTATTCACACTGTCTGTTTATCACAAGACCGCAGCATTTTTTTTTAAGCTATATTTTTCTTTATTATATGTAAAATATTTTTTTCGTAACAGACTACCTAACTAAATTTAGTTCTATTTTTAATATTCATTCCCGCCCTTGAGAGGGATTGTGCTTGTTGGGTCAGACAGCCAAAAAGGAAAACAAAATATTTCTCGCTTATACTATATATACATTCTTCTTTCTTCTTATTCCTACACAAAAAATGTAATATTATAACATAGTGTTCTATCAGCATAAAATTTAAGAAATACCTCCGACCACAGCGTCATGCAGATGCAGTTCTTTTTAATAAAACTGAAATGGACTTGATTTATACGTGTTTTGTCTGGTTGAAACAAGATGGCGTCCGTAATATCTGCATGAAACTGGTTAGATCCGGTTTCCGAGTGCAATTTCTCGCTTTTTCCCACTATCTAGCAGTTTGAGGCAAGCAGTTAGAGAAATAATCATTTTTACTAAAGGCCGCGCTCTGTGCAATTTTGTGATATATTATTTTTTTTCCTTTTTAGACTACTTTTCAGTTTAGGTTCCGCTCGTGCGGTTTTATAGGAGCGACAGATTTAAGGGATATGAAATTAGATTTGTTTTGAACTTCCTTATTACGCAAAGAATTTGCTAACACTTTCTTTTTCAAGAATAATTTGTAAAAAGTAAAAATAAACTATGAAGCACCACAAAAGCCATTTCAACTTAAAAATTATAAGATACTCATTATGATGTGATATTCAGTTTATATTTCGAAAACAAAGTTATGCAACATTTTTCTTAGGTATTGGCTGCCGTCCGCGGCTTCGCCCGCGAGGCTTTGTCTATACAAATAAATAAAATTGATGTGTCTGTTTGTTATGTAACATTTTTTTTTATATCCACGTGGGCAACCCTGCAGTGGCTAATCGAAAATAAAAGCAGCCTAAGCTATTCTTTATAACATCAGCTATCTGTCAGTGAAAATCGATCCAGCCGTTTCGGAGATTAGCCGAAACAAACAAACATACAAACAAACATTTTAAAAGTTGTTATTTGGACATTACAAACAGACACTTCAATTTTATTTATTTATATGTATGTGTAGATGTAAGCACCTATACAAACAAGCCGAAAAGTTTATCTAGTATCAAAACAAACTCCCACTCCATTTACTTGACAAGCGCTTAATGAACTATATGATATAATAATTCGCTAGATAAAAGGGAACCTGTTCCACAAAGCAGAACTTTTCAATACCGTGTCGCTACATATTTTAGTGGAAGACGGTAACTTGTCGAACTTAACTTGGAAGGAGATAGTGCTGGGAAAATTCTGTAGGCGATATCGATACTCAGCTAGGTTTTTTACTGTATTTCGTTTTTATTCCAGGGTCCTAGATAAATATATCATTACGTTTACTTACAGGTATCTAAAAAGCCTCTCTGCCTGTCGTAAGAATATATATGAATGTTGAATATTTATGCTAATAAAGAAGAAAACTGTTAAATAGAGAAAAATTTACAGTAGTCCACGCGTCATCGTAACAAAACAAACATCATTTTAGTCCAGTTAGTAGTTACCTGTAAGTTATATAATATAAACATGTATCCGCGCACCGACTTCTTTTAAAATGGTTACCCATTCGTCAAAATTCAAATACAAAATTCAAGTCATTTATTCAACTTAGGCTGAGAATCAGCACTTTTCGAACGTCAAAATTACATAAGACAGTCCCCCAAAACGCCCACCCTTCACCACTTCCTAGTGCTTTAGCTCGGAAGAAGAAGTGGCACAACCAACTCCCTAGCAGCACAGCTGTCTGTTCAGATAGAAAGACTTGATTCTATACAATATTTGGTATGCAAAGTAATTAACATTACGAGAGACAGAACAGTAAATAAAAAATTTAGCCCAATGACCACACGCCAATATACCAGAAAATACAATGAAGCGAAAAACCTTTAATAAATAAAAAAACATTGACAGTCATAACGACTTCCGACAGAAGTGAAAACACAAAACTTTGGAATAACTGTTCTTTTATACATATAGCTCATTGGAAAGCGTTCGGTGACGATGACGTGAGTTCCATGATTTTTGTTCACCAAAAAGTACACATACATACACAGTATACATCAGGGCTTGTTAACGTTACCAAATAACAAAACAATAACCGTTACGTAACGTTAAATTTCAATGTTATACCTACTAACGATACAAAAATTTTACGTTATTTGATAACATTACCAGTAATATAACGTTAAATAACATTAAGAAAAATACGATAACTAACGTTAATTTAGCTACGTTGCCGTTCTGTGGGTAAGAATCAGGCAGATTCAGGCAACGTTTTGATCGGCACGGCATCCGAGAGGCGCGAGGGCAGGACCCCGCCGCGCCGCGTGCTTCAGGCCCCACTACTTACATCTCACCCGTTTAAAATAACGGTAAAATTAATATTCGCATAAATAACGTTAAATCGATTACTGTTATTTTAATAATAACGTTAATTCTGTCAATACAAGATAACGTTATGAAAATTTCCCAGTATTTAAAGTCCTGGTATACTCATGGAACGCGTTCGGTGACGATGACGCGAGTTCCATGAATTTTGTTCACCCAAAAAGTGCTCAACGCGCCTAAGTTTTCACTTAAATAAAAAGTAAATAAAACTTAAAACCTAAATAAAAGCCTCCAGGCATAAAAGGTGTGCCCGCATACATATGCAATGCTGGACTATGTTCATATAGCTGTAACACAAATGATAAACTAGGAAGTTGTCAGCGCGGAGAGGTGAGGGCTCTGCCTACGTTGTTCTCCGTTCTTGACAAACCCTCGTTTCCTTCTAACCTGACTTCCCAAATTCAATACTTATTCTCTGCCCATAGTACAAATCTTCGTTCCACCAACAATCGTCTTCTACGATGTCCACCTCACCGTTCTGGCTTCAAAACATTCTTCTTTCTTTGTCCAGACCTGATGTTCAAAGGGAGAGTATTCCAAAGAAACACCTCGTTGGAATACGCTCCCTCTGATGCTCATCAGGATGTCAACCATCCGGTTATCTTTTAAGGCGAAGGCACGTGAACATATTTGTAAGAAGTTGGCAGAATCATCCCAGCGCTGATTTGCTGGATTCGTTTTCTCCTCTACCTATCGTTTTTCTCCTGAAAAGATTTAATCTGTTTATATGTAGGTATATATAAGTATTTATTCTTTGTCGAGTCAAATATCCCCTATGTTGCACCTTTTTTTTTTCTGGGTGGGTAATTATCAAATAACTTCTCCCGCTGTGGGCGGAGCGGGAGGGCGTGTCAGAATTTTACTGACTAAAACCCACCCGTGTTTCTTCAGTTGCCTGTGTGCCTGGGCCGGTATCCCTTTCGGACAAACCCGCAACCCTGGCAGGCACCGGTCCTGGTGGACCCCGTCAGTGCGTGCTGTGATCTCTTTGAGGCGCGCGTGGAACACAACGCGCCGTCGACCCGAGCCTGGTCCTTACTGAACGGCGAGCCCATAGCTAGCCGTCCGCAAGACCGCGCTTACGGTGGCTATCGGTGGCTGCCGATTCCCGCCGCCCAGGGCGTCTGGGGTCCTGCGGCGACTAGGGGCGTGAGGGCACACAGACTGCCGCTCCCTCACGCGTTACGCCATCTCTTTCGCGAGTATTACTGCTTCGCAGAAGGAGGTGACTGCCTCCCATGCCCTCTCGCTCCGGACCATGGCCTGGACCAGGGCCGGACGTGAGAGATCGCCACCGCCCATCGCCTCCGTGAGGACACGGCGGTACTCTGTCCAAGACGGGCAGACCTCCACCGTATGCTCCACCGCGTTCTCCGGGCGATCCACACAGTGGTAACACCCGGGCGTTTCCTCCGGCCTTATCCTGAACAGGAACCTCCCGAAACAACCGTTTCCTGTGAGCACCTGTGTCAGGCGGAAGGTGAACACGCCGTGGCGCCTCTCTAGACACTCCTCAAAAAGGGGACTTATCGCCACGATCGTGGCGTGCCCAGCGCTGGGTTGCGACAATCGTACCCTCCATGTCCCTATGTTGCACCTGCCATGTTTTGTCTCTGCACCACTCTAAGGTTGACTGGTAGAAAATGCCTCAGGCATTAATTCCGCCTGTGTACAGTATTTTTTGTAAGTTTCTTGACTTCATATGTAAAATGCCTAACACAATCGTAATATCTACTGAAAACCATTTATTTTTGTGTCAAACATGGACATAAACTAATAAAGTGAATCAATATTGGTTTGAGATAATTTAGTTCCATTTTGTTTTACCGAAAATCTTTTTGTGGGTATGTAACTTTAATTGATGGTGATTCTTCTATTGACAAACATAGTTATTAATATAATTTCAATAATAAACATTATCACTGTATTAATAAAACATACATACGTACAAAAAATTATGCCTGTATCCCCAAAAGGGGGTTAGGCAGAGGTGTATCTATAGTACATCCACATTTCACCAGTTAAGTTCCATGTAGCAGGAGGCGAGCCTATTTACATCAACGGGGCACAAATTCAGCTTCCAGGCTGCTGCTGGTGAGTTCCATATGGGAAAACCCATTACTACTTTTCCCGACCCTTTTCCCGCAATCGAACCCAGGACCTCATGCTCACTATTGGACAATTAAACCAACGAAACAGTCAATTAATAAGGTTTTTTTTTTTACTTGTGATAAGATAAAATAATTTACGACGTACAATTACGGGAAGGTATTAAGGCCCGGAAGTTAATAAAATCAAAATAGAGATATTCCCACTTATCTATACAAATAAATAAAATTGAACTGTCCGTTTGTAATTTCAAAATAAGAGCTTTTTACTAAATGCATATGAAATTACTTACGGTATTTATAACACAAAAAAAAAAAAATTTGTTTGTTTGTTTATTCCGGCTAATCTACGAAACGACTGGACCGTTTTTGACGAGACTTTCACTAACAGATAGCTGATGTTTAAGGAGTAACTGAGGATACTTTTATTTTAGACTAGCTGTTGCCCGCGGCTCTGCCTACGGGCTTTTTCTGAAATAAAAGAGGCCACGCTGGCTAGTGTTTTATATAATTTGACTTTATTTTGATATCAATCAATCAACTCAGCCTATCGTAGTCCACTGCTGGACATGAGCCTCTCCCAGGCTGCGCCACAACACTCTGTCCTCTACCTTCTGCATCCAGTCTGACCCAGCCACCTTTTTCAGGTCGTCGGTCCAAGTAGCTGGGGGGGGCGTCCCACACTACGCTTTCCGATACACCGTCTCCACCCCAAGACTTTTCTACGTCACCGGCCATCGGACCTTCGACAAACATGGCCAGCCCACTGCCACTTCAAACTCAAACTCAAACCATTTATTTCAAATAAACCAATTACAGGCACTTTTGAATTATCAAGGGGTCGGTCAGTCAGAAAGATGAAGCTAGTTGCCCATTCCAAAGCGTAGTAGCTTCAGCTTGATTACTCCGAAGCTATGTCGGTAACTCAGTTTCTTTTCCGGATAAAGTTTTGATTAATTTAGTATATAATTCAATACCTACGAGTGTGTATTTTAGAGCGCTATAATTATTGTTATGAGTTTTGTTAAACATACTAATTAGAATAATATTAATGGCATCGATATTCATGTCGCACAATATCGACATTTTTCACTCCCCCTGAGTATACTATGTATCTCACCCGTTTAGTACGTACGGAACTCCGGCCCAAATCTTCGGAAATAAACTCTACTTATCCAGAGTGTACTTGAGAACAAAATTTATGTGACTATCTTCAGACCTTTTTCAATCTCTGCTACCAGCCTTTTATATTGAGTCTCATCTATTCATATTGACCTTTGCTGACCCTACAGATACGGTCAGGAGGTACCCTAAAATAAGTATTGGTTATGAAAGTTATCGATAAAATCAAGGGTGGCCTTTCAATGGTATCAAGATATCGAATCAAATATTAGTATTGATCGCGATGCAGGTCCGGCAAAGTTCCTCGCGAAAGTTAGTCCAGTTGTTTGAATAATTTGAACGGGCGATAAAAAGTTTGACGTTTTTAAAGTCTTGATTTTAAAATTGCTTGAAAATTGGTCCTTGTGAACTCTCTTTTTTAGGGTTCCGTAGCAAACAAGGACCCCGTCCGTCTGCCTGTTTGTCTGTCTGTCCGCGGCTTAGCTGAGAGACTCTTAGGACTATAAAGCTGTAATTTGGTATGGGTTGGGTATACATATTAATCACGCCAAAGTGGTAAAAAAACTAATGAAAAAAAATTTTTTTGGTACCTCCCGTACACGCACCTAAATTGGGGATGATATTTTTTTTTCTCGTCTATCCCACGGTGTGGGGTAGCGCTGGATAGGCCATTCAAAAATATTGTGGGTTTTTGAAAGCCATATTTAGATTCAGGAATCCGTTTGCGTAATATTAAGCTTTTAAGTGCTAATTTTTGTTAGAGTCAAGTATGTCCCCTTCCAGGTAAATGGTTATATTTGAATATGTGAAAAAATTCACAGCAGTAGTATATATAACGAAGTTAAAAGGAAAAGTATCACAGCTAAATAGGCTTTACAAGTTATCTAGTAGTAGTCGACCAATTTACATTTGCAGTTGAAAAAAATGCTGTTTTTCAACTACAATGTAAACTTTGTTCTTGGGATAAATTCATCCCAAATACCCCTAGGAACCCTTGTGGCCCGACACGCACTTGGCCGGTTTTTTATTCCTATTTGTAAATAATCGAAGTGTTTTGAAAGGTTATCTTATTGACAGATTTTGTTATTATTCAAGACAATGAACTTGATCATAGCCCGGAGCATCGACGCTTTACTAAAAGCTTTTAAAAATTGTTCTTTACTTGAGTGATTGCGAACAAGATATCATTATTATCACAGTGTCTAGTTACAAAGATTGTTGGAAAATACTGCCAAATCTAAAAAAGGGTGGGGATGGTGTGATGAAAATAGAATGGAACTGATATTTGGTCAGGTGCGTAGTACTGGCAACCGGCGTGCGTGTATGACCAGATGTGTGAACGTAAATGAAGCCAAAGGAATATGCAAGGATAGTAGCAGGTGGAGGGCTATGCTTGGAGTTTCCCTACGTGATCGAATCAGAAATGAAGAGATCCGTAGGAGAACGAAGGTAACCGACATAGCTCGAAGAATTGCCAAACTTAAGTGGCAATGGGCAAGGCACATTGCGCGCAGAACAGATGGCCATTGGGGCCGAAAGGTTCTGGATTGGCGACCGCATACCTCGGGCCTCCCACAAGGTGGACTGATGACTTTGTGAAAGCCGCAGTAATCCGCTGGATGCGGGAAGCACTGAACCGGTCGAGGTGGCGGTGCTTGGGGGAGGCCTATGTCCAGTAGTAGACGTCTTTCGGCTGAAATGATGATGGTGTTGAGTAGGTAGCAGGTGGCGTTTTGTAGTTTCTGCCTACCCCCATGGGAAGAAGGCGTGAGTTTATGTACACACAGGATGTTACTTATCTAGGGACCCGTTTGTGTCAGTTGGCAATTATGTATAATAACTGTAAATTGTCAAATCAAATTGTAAAAAATAAATCATTGTAGTAAAATAAGATCAAATTTTTGTTAAATTATAGCAATAATAAATATTATTAAAGTATTTTATTTTTCTTCATTTTTAAATTCTTTATAAATATTACTAAAACAAAACAGAAAAAAATAAATAAAAAATAATACATGACAGAAATGCAGTAAAATAAAGTCTATTGCACATGTTGTGCCTAGGAATTGAACCTCCAATAATATCCACGGTAAGCGGTCTTGAAACCTCCGGTCTCTTTAGACGTTGTATATGAATTTCGTAAATGTTAACCCTATTATTGCTTGTCGTTATACGCAATAATAAAAGAATTAACTTTGTATTTAATAAAAACAATATTTAAAACAGACTTTTGAAAATACTTATTCATTCACTAAAACAATACAATAATTATACTACCATGTATTTGCAAAATACAAAAACCAACTCGGGCCTATCACGGATTTTCGGGGGGTAACCACTTAATGAAGCTGTGTGTACTATAATATTCGAATCAGCAACGGGAAAGCACCGCTTGCAATACTCATAATTAAGCCAATTGAATCCAAACAAAACAGGAAATAAATGTTAACTTAGCTGGCATTTTAATGATTCCGATTTTATAATGAAAATCGATAAATTATTGTTTTATAGTAATTGTATTGGAGTGATTAGCGTTACGTGAACGTACCTGCATAATTATAACACTGGTCATTATAAATTATTTCCGTAGTTCATTATCAATTCCTGTAAAATGAAGCACAATGAAAACAAACACGCTCACTGGCAAATAATGTAATGTCACCTTTACGCCGTTTATTACTCCGCATTAGACAAATAAATGTTCCCACCTTTTCGTTATTTCGATGTAAACGTTTAATAAACTCCGTAATTTCACGATAAATACAAAGCACTGTAACCTATTTACCATTTACATTAAAAAAATTACTCTAAAGTGCAGTAATTTCAACAATATTACACAATAACTGTCGTTATTTAGCCGTTATTTGTCTAATGATTATAGTAAATGGAGTATAGCTGTAGGTAATATTCTAAGCTACTATAATCGTCTCAACTTGGTATTAACACAGCTAAGTCTCCTACACATTCCTTGCCTACATGAGCTGGAAGTGTGTCGGAGAGCAGACGCACAGACCTTGTAGCTGTAATTTTGTGAACTAAGCTTTTTACTCTAGTCGTTATTATTGTTGTAGCTAGTCGTGTTGTGTGATTACGTTTTGGGTGATAATCCGGTCGAAACCTATAATGTAATCCTACTGATATACTGTGATTGTTACCTGTTGTAGTTGCCTTGTGAATAAATAAATAAATTAACCTGTTACGCGCAGCTGCATAAGGGGAATCGCCCACTCAGCACTCAATACTTTACTAAAGAAACATACGCTGCATATTCAACGAAATACGGAAGCGGCGAGCTGAGATGGCACTTTGTGACGCACGGACCTAGTTTACCTAATTATTGCAACTCTGTCAAATTCCAGTCCAAATTCATACTTCGAAATGGCGTCATTTAGGCTAATTTAGGATATAATTAATGTAATTCTTTTATTTTAAATAAATTAAGTTAAATCATTTTTGGTTTTTGTTTTTTTTTAATCCTCCGATTGTAAACAAGCTTACTTTATTAGCTGGACCATACAATATTTTTATTTTCTTAAACAAAAGGTAAAAGTTAAAGGTAAGGAGAAAGGTATGTCATTTTCCACTCTACAATCGGCATTTTGTTTTGACAATTTGTTTGTTGACATTTTCCAGTGACGCAACATAGCGTAATTAATTACACAATGTAAATTCCCTTTGGTCCCTGGTCCTGACATCATACTCTATAAACGCATGAAGCAATGGACTAAATTGTCAAACAAAAAGAGACTTTTGTCTACTTCAACAATGCGTATATTTTTTTTTTTTTTGTGATGTGCGTTTTGTTAGTGCAGAATAAACAAATTTTCTTTCTAAACCACTTGGACTATAGTAATTATCCTCAGTAAGAAATTACAAAAGTACAATCAAAAATAACTTGTTGAACTCGCCTAAAAACACATCGAACCTTTAACCTGACCTTTTCAAAGTGAAAAGCTATTGGCAAATCTTTTAACCCACCTGATTAAGATAAAAACAACATAAGACCTTTATGTAACCTTTACAAATTCATGAACACAGAAAGAAAGAAAGAAAGAAGAAAGAAAAATAGGTTTATTTGTCAATCAATCAATCAGTTTATTCGCATAATATGGGTTTACAAAGATGTTACACAGGTACGGTTTCACCATATTCAGCTTATGTTAGCATGCAAATTACAATATAGTGTAAAAATATGTAAACAATTAGATCATATCCTTGAAAATATAAATTATACATTGATAGTCAATCCATTACAAATAGTCATCATGATATTATAGTAAAAGGTCAATTTCAATAACAGTTAAATTATTTAGACTAAATTAAGAATTATGCTGGGTAGATTACCATTTTTGCAACGACAGTTAAATTTTAGATTACCATCAATTAAATAATGGTGCCGATTCCCTTGTTCACGAACTAAACTTAATTTCAGTTCATTGCATCTTTTTCTTTCTATTTCATAAGGAAAAGGACAGAATCTAAATTTAAGTTTAGTCCTGTCAAATTAATCAGCGCCTGTCACTACTCTATACAAGTTTAGACGTGATTAAAAACTTGTCAACTAAAATTACGTCAATTTACGTCAAGCACTGATTCATTTGACAGGATTAAACTAAAATTTATCTTCTGTCCTTTTCTTAATAAAAATAGAAAGACAAAGATGCACTGAACTTAAATTTCATTTAGTTTGTGAACAAGGGAATCGGCACCATTAACAATGATTGCGTTACATTTTATTTTCGAGGTACTCCTCAACTGAATAATAAGCCTTATCTATAAGTAAAAATAAAATAAAAAAATAAAATAAAATTCATTTATTTCAGGCAAGTTTTTTACACATACACCCATAGTATTAGAAAAATTAATTGAATTAAAAATGAAATAGATATTAAATTATATTAAAGATTGAAGTTTCTTTTTAAATAGATTTACATTACTTGAACTGCGTATAATTAAGTAGTTTATTATATATTTTAGGGCCCATACAAACAAAGCTTTTAGAAAGGAGTGCGGTTTTTCCTGGTGGAACGCATAGTTTATCTGCGTGACGCGCTCTTGTGCGATACTCAAACAGTTCGAGATTGCAATGGATAAGTAGTGCTGTCTCATAGATGTAGATGCTGGGCAGTGTCAATATTTTTAATCGTTTGAAATGAGGCCCACATGAGTCCGTTTGGGTTAAGTTACATATAGCTCTTACGCATCTTTTTTGCGCCCTGAACGCAATTTCCAAATCAGTGGAATTGCCCCAAAAAATGACGCCATGTTGTTTAAATATTAATTAAAATATTAATATTTCTAGCACCCTGATTGCGAAACACATTATCGATCACAATCTGAATTATTTTGAAGGATATTGCTAATATATTGCTTCATTTGTTCGAAAAATTTGTCTGTTCAACAACGTAAATAACGCAATGAATGTTGTAGAAACGGTCAAAATTAAACCCATTGCTACTGTGTGTTACATAATTACCCCGTTGGTCATATTATAACATCGAATCAAAATAAACTTGCGTGTTGCAAATTTACAAAGGTCAGTATAAAATATTTATAGTCGTTTAAAAAGTACTTTCAGATAGCGTGTGAACAGACCATAAGCCACTGGCTAAGTTACTTCCGCCATTTCGCAAAACGAAAAAAAAATTTTTTTTAATGAAAAATACATTTATTGGCATTACAGAAAAACAAATACACCTTAATAATATTAAAAAAAACAGAAAACAATGCCGCATAAAAGAAGCCATTTTACACCGAGACGTATATATCTGATTTTTAGGGTTCCGTACCTCAAAAGGAAAAACGGAACCCTTATAGGATCACTCGTGTGTCTGTCTGTCTGTCTGTCTGTCTGTCTGTCTGTCCGTCTATCACAGCCAATTTGCTCTGAATGTAATGGACCGATTAAGTTGAGATTTGATAAACATATCAATTTGAGTGACCCAAACACGGACGTGAACCGTAAATAAATGAATTTGAATATTGGGGTCAGTTTTGGGGGGCAAACAAGAAAATTAAAATAAAAAGTTTTGCAAACTGTACCGTGTGACATATCTAATGAAAGGGCTTACTGTGAGGGTCTCAAACGTATTTTATTTATAATTTTAAAATAAATTGTTTTGAAGTTATAAGTGAAAATAGATGAAAATTGACCATTCCCCTCCCTTATCTCCGAAACTACTGAACATAAAATTTAGAAAAAAATACAGAAAATAGTTCTATACCTATAGATTACAAGAAAATATATAAGAAGTCTATAGTCTTAAAATAACATGGTAAATCTCTCGATATTCTGCGTACAAACTTACATTTGCAGTTGGAATGTATGGGAGATTATGTTTACCAACTACAATGTTAAGTTTGTTCTTAGGATAAATTCTTTCCAAGTACGGAACCCTTCATTGTGCGTTTTCCGACACGCACCTGGCCGGTTTTTTTTTATATCCAACAATATTAATCTAATCGTGTTATTAAAAGCGATTGTATGGCCACCATATACCTTAACATAAGATGCATATTTTTTTCAGAATTTGATAACACTTTTTATGTTTCCAATGGATTCAAAGAATTACGCGCGGACTTTGTCTGATCATACCGTCTTAACTCCGAAAACCAAAGTTATCAGAGACAGGTGCCAATTCAAGGTACAATTAGAAACACTAGCACGAAATTCGAGACAAAGTAAAGGCCCCCATCTGCCTTTACTTTGTCATACCTGGTAACCTGGATAGTCAAGTCGAGGGGTAAAGTGGCTCGTTTATGCTGACTCTACTTTTCACTTCGATTGCGAGAAAATGAAACAGATATAAAACAGTATTTATACCATTCTCCCTCTAAAAAGCTTATTTTATTCACTGAAAACAGTGAATAAAAAGCATTTTTAATCACTATTTTGCTGTTTGAATTTAGAACACACCCATACCTCCTTGCAAAAAAATACTCGATACAAACTCCTTGTGCAAAGAATACTCGACATACAAACTCCTTGTGTAAATAACTCCTCGAGATTTGATTTGTCGACATTTTGGAAAAGGAGTTTAGCATTAGAATAAAAACTGTTTTGCTGTCATTTGTAAGTTGGCGCTATTTTGAATACTGTAAGATAAACCAACATAGAGTTTAGTGTTACTTAATAATAAATCGATTGAAAATGCATTCAAGTGACGAAGAAGTGTTAACACTTGAGTTTATCAAAGAGAGGGCGGCCGATATATTTTCCTAATTACTCTTAATTGTTCCAATTTTAATGGCATTTTAATTTATTTAATCTTCCTTTTTTCTTCACTAAATGTCTATTTTTGCTTTAATCTTTCTTTTTCTTGTAGTCATGGTATAAAGTATAGTATGCAACTCTTGAATACAACAGATTTATATCGAGGGCCATGAATCACTCGCGTCGCTCAGGATTCTAACACACGAATCACTCGCTGCGCTCGTGATTCAATCATCATGAATCACTCCCTACGGTCGTGATTCAGTCGTTAGAATCCTTCACTTGCTCGCGATTCATCTGTGGCCCTCGCTTTAAATCCGTTCTTTATTCACTAATTGCATAATATACTATTTTTTTTAATTTACAACATATATGTCATAAGACTTGGGTACTTCATACTGCAAAGTCATAAAATTTTTCTTTGAGTTTTTAAATAATAAAGATAGAAAACACGGAAGTGATATAAATTAAAGCAAATGAAATAATAAAACAACTTTAATGTGCGACGTTTTATTGTGCGTGTGGCTGTTGGGTCTGATTAACTTAGTCTTAGAAAAAAAAAATACTTTTCACTTCACATCCTCCAAAAGTTCGTCTTTAAGTCGTGCGTAGACGACATAAAGTCGCTTTTTATGCTCTAGAGCATAAAGTAAAATCTTCGTCGAACACCAAGGCAATCGGTCCAACAGCCACACGAACAACTTCAACTTCATAGAATAACCTCTTTATTTTAATTCGTTTCGTTAGTATTCTAATAACAAGGAATATATATATATACCAACAGCCAAAGTACACAATAAAACTTCATGAAATAAACATATTTTTTATTTCGTCCATTTATTATTTTACATGTTGCTGTTTCATTTCCTCGCAATCGAAGTGAAAAGTAGAGTGTACAACTCGTCCATAAAACCCATTTTACACTCTGCTTTATGTCCATACTCGCCTGCAAGCTCGCTCGGCTGGATAAACACTAGATGTACAATCTACTATTATGCACTAGAGAGCATAAAATGCGACTTTATGTAGCCTATGCACAACATATAGACGCACTTTTAGAGCATGAGAAGTGAAAAGAACTTTTGTTGTATGTCACCTCAAGCACCTTTATTCAAGCAAATAAATGATTTGATTTGATTTGAATAAAGCATTACAATTAAACCGAAAAAAAAATGACGTATTGTCGGATATACAACCGGTGCGACACCTGACGGTACTAGGCCCAAAATTAACTTAAATTAACCAAGTTCTTTTTTAACATTCTAACAATTCAAGCTTAATGAAAGCTATTAAAAACAATGAATACCCTATTATGTTATTTTCAAGACAGCCAACGAAAGAGTTGAAATTTCAACTCTTCATAAGTAAAGGGAAACGAATTGTTTTTCACCAAAAGAGTGAATTCAAAACCGTCGTTGAATACCAAAATGGAAACAATTTGCAATCACAGTTCCCTTCAGTGAATAAATTAGAAGTAGCCAGCATTAAATTAGAGGTTTTCGAATAATTGAGATTGTTACCAACAAGGTGGTTGGACGTGCCGCCAAATTGTGGAAAAAAAAATGTTTTTCTTCACTGCTGTAACTAAAAAGTTCGAATGAAATGTGTGGCTCGAGGTTCGGGTAAAAATTATTCGTTCCTAAATTTTATGAGAGCAGTAACACTGCACAGTTAGTAGGTACTTTTGTGCTACAAGATTATTTTAATCACTAGCTTTTTCCCGCGGCTTTGCCTGCGTTGATGTCGGACGTTGTCGGGTGTTGATGTGGATGTTGTTCCCACGGGACTATACTACCGGGATTAAAAGTACCCTCTGTGTTATCCAGGTTATAAACTAAGTATATGTGTGCCAATTTTCATTCAAATCTGTTAAGCCGTTTTTGCGCCAATCCGGAACATACATCCAGAAAAAGAGGCAAAAATCTAATAACTATATTTCCGCCATCACACTTAAAAAAAAATCAATGTAATGTTCTGACATCGTTACTATGTTTTATTATATGTCTATGTTACGGCTAAAACTCGAAGTGCGGCTACACCTAGTTTTAACCGGTTAGAACTAAGTGCGGCCGGTAGCAGTTGGTAAAACTTAGGTGTATGTAGCCTATTAATTAACGGCTAGAACTAGATGTAACCATTGGCAATCGGGTAAAACTAGATGTAGCCTTCATCTTACCGGCTACAACTAGGTGCAAATCCCTAGCAATTAAAACTTGGTGTAGATCTATATCGGCAAATAAAAATTGAGAAAGGATGTTGGAATACAATTAATATTGTTCTATAAATGCTTTTGGTAGTAAATTAAACATTACTGAAACCTTACGAGTTATTGATTCTTCGATTTTTATTACTACTTAATAAAAATCGAAGAATCAATAATTCGTAAATCTTCTATTCAGAAGAAGCTAACAACCAGAAATCTTCTGCGCAAATATAAAATATATTGTCTAGATTTTAGTTTTTTTTTTTAAATTAAGAAAAACAATAAACAAACTGGTCCCGCTCTCCCCGCCAACCTCTGTACCCCGTAACTAGCGTGTTTTTAAATTTAACCGCTATGGATTGGCTATATCAAGTTGTAGCCGGTATGATGAAAACTACACCTAGATTTAGCCGGATGCCGCCGGTTACACCTAGTTCTAGCAGTGAATTAATGAGCTACACCTAAGTTTAACCAACTGCTACCGGCCACACCTATTATATACTGCATTTGAAATAAGATTATATATTGTAATAAACCTTTGTTACAGTCCGTTCAACCGATTTTGACTTCTATTGCGTTAGTGGCAATGACAAATGGCAGCTGCAGTAAACAGTTGGTATTGTTACCATTTTTTTTTTTATGCCATCCTATACGCTTACGAAATAGAAGTCAAAATCGGTTGAACGGACTGTAAAAAAGTTTTATCTAAATGTCTAATCTTATTTCAAATGGAGTATAGTTGTAGCCGGTTAAAACTAAGTGTAGCCGCACTTCGAGTTTTAGCCGTAACATATAGATAAAGAAAGATTTTGCATAGCACTTAGGCCATTTAGTAAGTACTAAATGGGATCCAAAATAGATAGTTTTCTAGGTCCTGTGAAGCGGTGAAAAATAAATTGTATAATTGGCCTGACATTTTTTTTTATAGCACTCTGGGTTTACATCCTATACTAATTGCCTTAATTTATTGTACGTATTATAGTCAAGATTACATACCTTAGAAAAAAAAGATTTATTTACAAAATTTTATGCAACGCCATCTCTTTGACTATTCTGGAACAAATATCAAACAGGTTGTAGAAATGTTAACTAAATGCTCGATTCAGGAGGTTCGAGCAATTGTATTTCCAGTCCCTGTTATGTAGATGCCACTGTAATAGTATTAAGTCTTCTTAAATCTTAATACACGTGATAAACTGTTGTATTGAGATAGAAATGGATTTATGATTCTTACTACAAGTGTACATGTGAAAAATGGAAGAATTTATTATCTGTCAACAATTTTGGTAATTCACCAGTAAGCGCCATCTAGTCACATTTGTTAGAACTATGAAATTCGAAGATATGCGCTATCGAGTACCATCCCATTTTAGTACCGGGACACCAATGCCATCTAGCAACAGAATTAAAATGTATATCATGGGGAGGGCTGTTTTACTTCGCCGGAGGCAAAGAAGCCTCCGCAATGAAAACCTTATCTTACTAGTTTATGTGATTTCCGAAAGATGTAGCTTGTATCAAAAAACGTTTTGTTGCTATTAGCCTTAGCACGTAAAATGCTTGATTATCCTTAGAAACATAATGAAAAACCAGCCAAGTGCGTGTTGGACCAAGCACAATGAAGGGTTCCATAGTTGGGATGAATTTATCCCAAGAACAAACTTAAAATTGTAGTTGAGAACATGTTTTTCAACTGCAAATCAAAGTTTCGACTATTACTCGGTAACTTGTAAAGCCTACTTAGCTGTGATAGTTTTCCTTCCGTTCCGTTCTTTATATAATACTAGCTGAGCCACAGACTTCGTTCTGTCAAAAGCTATTTACTGTGGCAGTTTGTCTACGCGCAAAGGAAATATAGTATAAACTTCACTACTCTACCCTACCCTACCCTACCTACCTACCCTACCCTACCCTACCCTACCTACCCACCCTACCCTACCCTACCTACCTACCCTACCCTATCCTACCTACCCTACCTACCTACCTACCTACCTACCTACCTACCTACCTACCCTACCCTACCCTACCTACCCTACCTACCCTACCTACCTACCTACCCTACCCTACCCTACCTACCTACCCTACCCCACCTACCTACCCTACCCTACCCTAGCCTACCTACCCTACCTACCCTACCCTACCTACTTACCCTACCCTACCCTACCCTACCTACCTATAATAACAAACACAACAAAAAATAATTAGCGTAATCGATCCAGCTGTTCACTAATAGTATTTTTTTTTCCATATTTTCTCACCGTTTAAACCTTCCCTGGACTACGACAAACATTTCAAAACCAAAATCAGCTAAATCGGCCCAGCCGTTCTCGAGTTTTAGCGAGACTAACGAACAGCAATTGATTTTTATATATATAGATACGTATTCTACTGCTGTGAATTTTTTCAAGTATCCAAATACAACCATTTAGCTAGCAGGGAAAAGGGCAAGTCGGGATATTGTATATATGCTAGTCGCGCGGTAAACTCTGATAGCGCGATGCAGGATTTGTGACGTCAGGCCTTTGATGCGTAGTTCACATGTGACGTAGTTGATACCGCCATATTACTCCCCTCCGGAGACTGGAGGTCGATAGTGGGCTAAGTCAGTGCATATGATGCTTGCCAGGGCCAGTTGTGATTCCAGTGAGTCGGAACCGGGTGCCGCATAGTTCACGGTGAGTCGGAACCGCCACAAACATAACATCATGCGTGTAATCTCCGAAGGATTAGCACAGGTGTATCGATATTACTCACATTTCTCCAGTTATGTTTAAGCCCCATGTAGTAAGGGGTGATTGTAAAGCCATCAACCTGGTACAGATCCACAATCCGGGCTGCTACTAAAAAATTCCTGGATGGAAAAACTCAGTAACACGTTTCGAATCGCTAACGGCTAAGCAATTAACCAATCATTCGGACACAAAACGATGACCACAATATATTACACATACTTCGATACCAAAAAGTTTCAAGTTATACACACTTTAAAGTCACAAACGACTTATTTCCTGCTGCAACCGAACGTATCTCCGCAAACGCTTACCACATCCAAGAAATATAGCACTAGGAAAGCAAACAAAATATATTTATATACTAGCTTCTGCCCGTCGGCTTCATCCGCGTCACTTTTTCTAAAAGTTGCCAGCGTCAAAATCGGTCCAGCCGTTTCGGTGATTAGCCTGAACAAACAGACGGACAGAAAATAAAACATAAATTTTAAAAGGCGGGATTTCGTTTGTTTGAAAAATCTTATTCCTTGAGTTTATAAATTTGAAACTTTGCAAGAATGCTTATCTATAAACAATAAAGTTTGCCATTTTCAGTTTTTTTTAAACTACACCGTAAAGGGGATTGAGGGGTGTCAAAGTTTGTATGGAATAAATTGAGCGCGCGATTCGATTAACTTGAAACTCAGTATTTATACTTACGATTGAAAATAAAGAAAAACGTTAGTCAGTGTTTTTCAAAAATCTACCCCTAACGGGGTGATAAGGGTAGTCAATTTAGAGGGAATTATTTTATTGCGTGGTGTGATTAACTCGAAAATTGGATAATACCTATCATCAATGTTACTTTTCTATCCAACAGAGTAATATTCGGTTATACTTCGTCGTTTCATACTCTATGAACTTTAGTAGGTAGTGAACGGAGTCGCGGGCAAGGTGCAGACTAACGACATAAGAAATATTTAATTATTATTATTAATCCTTTTATTTCAGAATAAATTTACATTCCATATATTGTAGGCGAGCTCTAAGAATGGTTTGAAGGGGTGAAAATGGAGGAAGATTGAATGAGAGATTTAGATTCAATGAAAAATCATTTTTTTTAGTTCATGAAACTCGGCACTAATACGTTCTTAAATAAGTAACAAAGTTAATCATAATTCGTTTTTTAAAACAAGAGATGTTTTGAAAAACGAATTATGATTAACTATGTAGATCTAAAGGATTTTAGGTTAAAGTTTGTATGGGAGAATCTTAACGCGCGGTCCGGTTAATTCGAAACTCGGTGCTACTTTTGACAAGAAAAAATAAAAGACGTGTGGCACTCGGGGACTGCTGCGGTAAAGCTATTGCATAGCATTTTGTATCAACTTATGCAATTATAATTATTTATTTATTTTATATATGCAGTATTTCTTTTCTTTGATATTAATTCAAGTTACACTTTTTGAGCGTGGTGACCGATAAGAAAGTAAAGTCAATCCATAATCGGCCCAGAACTTTGGAGAACCGTTTAAAAGTGGTTTTTATAAGCTATGAAGAACGTTAATGTTTAATGTTAATTCTAGCTAGGAGAATCATAAACACGAGTAAAATTATTGATTTATAAATAAATTGCTCACATACCTCAACAACCTTTCAAAAACTTTTGAATTACGGTGCCTGCCATCTAGTGGATAAAACCGACAACAAAACACAACTGAGACCACCAACAGAGCAACGCTTGTCTCGATTACGAATCACAAGCCACGCCACGACGTTAGAAGATGCACGGCCTTCAAACCACACCTCCGTGCCCGTCGGAGTGGGGAGCGTGAGGTTTTTTCATTACGGAATTTCTGGATTCGGTCCCCGCGCTCAAGGCCCGCGATAGAAGCTATGCAATAGCTTAAAAACAAAATAAATAAGTGCTGAACGTCGTAAAAGTGTATAACTACGTAAACAAAGTCAAATACTATTCAAATATAAGCATAATAACAACTTTTAAATAGACGAAAGTGTTGAACCTAAAGTAATTTTAAATAAAAAAAGAGTGACAAACTGTTTTGACAGCGAAAAAATTCCATGTACATGAGTCATTTCCAACCGTCTAGTCCAGTTTAAAAATTGTTCAACTGGAATGGTATCAACTATTTGGCAAGCTATAATTAAGTCATTGTAGCCTTGCGGTGCAACAGGGGAACTGAATGTACTCATAATCGACTGGTCGTGAGTTCAAACCCCACTATCAACAATCACTTTTTGTGAAGATCATAATTTTATAAACTAATAAATACGCAGGACACAGAAAAAGGAACTGCCAGAAATTATTAGATCACTAGAGGATACTGGTGTTGTAAAATAACCATCGGAGTGGGGAGCGTGTGGTTTTTTCGTTACGGAATTTCTGGATTCGATCCCCGCGCTCAAGGCCCGCGATAGAAGCTACGCAATAGCTTAAAAAAAAGGATTACGAGTATATATCTCCATAACGGGGGAACGAGGAGTAATTATATTTTTAGAGCAAAATTTTACTGCGTGCCTTGAATAATTCAAAAGGTATACATAAATAATGTTGTAATGTTTATGAACCAATACACGTAGAAAAAATAAACAATACAAAATTTATTGGGCTATACATGACATGGGACACGTGAAAAAGTATGTACAAAACTAAGTCTTATTCATATACGATCTAGATATCCTTCGTAAAATTGTAAAACAAAGTGCACTCCTATCTGCTTACCACGCTTACGTTGGTTCCACCATAAGATATGGTGTGATGTTTAAGGGGAATGCTGCTGAGAGATAAACTGTTTTCAAAGCCCAAAAGAAATGTATCCGGGCAATATGTGCATACCCAAAGATACAATGTATATCACATTTTGTTAATCTAGCATTAGACAACTATACGTATCTGTACATATAATAAAATAATAACGAAGTCAGAAAATGTACAATGAATATTTATGAAAAAAATTAATGCTACGAGGTTTGGGAACGAGTCTTATCGAAAATATGGTTTCCGGATTGGCTCAAAAATGGCTGAACGTATTTTGATGAAACTGGATTAACACAAAGGGTACTTTTAATCCTGGCAGTGCGTTCGTTGGATTTTTCCGACATCCACACAGGCAAAGCCTTGAGCAAAAGCTAGTAATTAATCAAATAAAGTGCAGAATTTGGACGGCACGGGTGGCGCAGTGGTTAAGCGATTGACTGCTGCGCTGCGTGTCGCGGGTTCGATTCCCGCACGGAACAAATATTTGTATGACCTACAAGTAGTTGTTCCGGGTCTGGCTGTTTGTCTATGTGAGTTTAAATGTTTGTAAACGCACCCACGATACAGGAGAAATTCCTAGTGTGGGGCAACGTTTTTAAAAAAGAAAGAAAAGAAAAAAAGAAAAAAAAGAAGAAAAAAAAAGAAAAAAAAATAGATATCAATAAGTGTGAAATAACAGTATATAAAAATAAAATATTTATTTAACAAAATTATTGTGATCTGCGTGTCAGCATCCGACGTAACATCAGTTACTTGATAGAGTACCAAATACACTAAAGGCTTAGAGCCATTCGTGTCTGTGCTACTCTATGGCATCGCTGCGCTGTGACAAGTAAATATACGCAGGCGACGACACTCTGGGTCTCCGGCAAAGATAAATATAAAAAATCCGGTTGTAATTTTCCTTTTTTATTCATCATTTCAGCCGAAAGACGTCCAATGCTGGACGTAGGCCTCCCCCAAGCATCGGCACTTCAACCGGTTCTGTGCTTCCCGAATCTAACGGATTCCTGCGATTCCTTTTGTTTATTATAAATATTTATTTTCTTTCAAAAATACTCGTATCAACATAAAAATATTTATTTTATTTTTACATAAAAGTATAAAGTCCGTAGAATAGACACGACCGCACACCCATTTTATCTGGCGTTCGATGTGTCAACACTTGAACGGTGTCCAAGTACACTCAGGTTTGGCACCGAAATACGCGGTTTCATTTCCTCCCGACCTCGTTGGGATCCTGGCAAAGCGGATGATTAGTCGGTTGGGCCCCTGAATTGTGTACGCGCTTTTTGACTTACATTTACTGAAGGGCAGTGAGTAGTTATTGTGTTCGGTCCTTTGTCGGTTTTATTTTGTTTTGTGATGTTCTGGGTGGATTAACAGAAGTGAACTGAATGTAATTTAGTGAGTGACTTGGTTGTCATGTCACTTGAGCTGTTCAGGCACCTAACTACCTGCACGGTTTGCTTTTCAGGGTTCCGTAGTCAATAAGGAACCCTTATAGTTTCACCATGTCAAACTGTCTGTCTGTCTGTCTTTCTGTCCGCGGCTTAGCTCAGAGACTCTTAGTACTAGAAAGCTGTAATTTTGTATGGGTTATAGATATTTTCATGCCGACAAAGTGGTAAAATAAAATTCAGTTTAAAAAAAAAGTATTTACCTCCCCTACAGGTAAAGTGAGAATGATAATTTATTTTTCTCGTCTATCCCATAGTGTGGGGTATCGTTGGATAGGTCGTTCAAAAATGTTGCACGTTTGTATTAAACATTTTTTGATTATGGAATTCATTTGCGTAATATTAAGCTTTAAAGTGCTTATTTTTCTTAGAGTCAAGTGTCCCTCCCCCTGACAGCTAAGTGGTTATATTTGGATATGTGAAAACATTTACAGCAATAGTATATTATTATAACGAAGTTAAAAGGAAAACTATCACAGCTAAATAGGCTTTACAAGTTACCAAGTAATAGTCGACCGACTTACATTTGCAGTTGAAAACAGAACAGTTTTTTAAACTACAATGATAAGTTTGTTCATGGGATAAATTCGTTCCAACTACGGAACCCTTTATTGTGCGTGATCCGACGCGCACTTGGCCGGTTTTACTACTAAGTAACTTGCGGGACTTTTTCATAGATTCGTTTTGTTGGTATTTCATTCAAATGGATTTAAAATTGGTGCTTTGTCAAGGCGGTTGATGGCAAAAATTAAGTGTATAGGGTAATTTTTAATATTATTCTTAAACCAAAACATATAATGTACTAGCTGCGTTGCTACTCGTATGCCACGTACAATTTTGGTCGAACTTTTTTTTTGGGCCAGGAACGCGGGCTTCCTCAGAACATTCTACCAAAGTTTCACCACAATCTGATTAGGTTTAGGAACGCATCGGAGACAAACACACAAACATAGATTTTATTTATATAGATATTATTATTATTATTTGTTAATTGCGCGTAATTCAGTTTCAGCTTTTTTCAGTTACCATTGAGATACAGGAACATTCATAATGATTCCACTAATTATTATCGCTGGCTGCAGTTAATGACACTATTCTTTACTGGACCAGGAAGAGACAAGTCCAGCTTATAATAAATAATGATGACGAGCAACTTCTTACAAAATACTTTGGCTTTTCTCTCGTGAACTAAGGTCGAGATTCGGAAACCGCACTTTGACTTTACATTAATTTGATTGAAACTAAAACCTAGGATAACAAAATAATATTTTCAATGAATATCACGTAAATTGTGTAAATGTTTCTCGAGTTATAACAGCACTATGGACAGAAAGACAAAGAGATGTTGCGTTTAATTTTTATGAATTCATACATACCTAGTTTCATAGACACATACATAGATAGTTACATAGTTTCTCATCAGCTTTTATCTTTATATTTTACTGCACTAAGTGGCTGCAACACAGTGGCCGGCAACATTGCTATAGCTGCAGATATATTGCAATACATGGCCCAGCCATAGATTGCTCATAAGCTGTAATAAAATGCTTTCGAGATGGCCGAGTAATACTTGCCAATAGTACCGTCACACATTGCCGGGAAATCATAGCCCGTTTAGGAGCGCCATAAAAACAACAAAAAGCTTTACAAGATAAAAATGGCTTTTAAGTTTAAAAGAGTTACGTCAAGTGCTTTTAATGCTTTTTGAAGCAACTTTATAGTTATTCTACCTACATTGCCGTCAAATCTATCGCTAGCGGAAGGAACTAATAAGAAAAGAATGAAAATACAACAATTTAGCACAGACTAATAATAGCCAATAAATGCCGTCTGTTGAGACAGGTCAACTCAAAGCTGCTATTGCAGAAACAGCTATTGCTGTTTCTTCAAAACGCCCTTCCAAACATGGCCCTGAATTGCTAGACACATACAATCTTAGTAATATAATATTTGAACTTTATAAAATAATCTCTGAGTAGGTTTCGGCATTTCTTCTCAGAGATCAGTCAGCTAGAAAACGCCGACGCCATCTAGTTTTAAAATATTGACCAAAAAATGTATGTGTAAAAGTGTCTTAAAGTATCTTTAAAGGTGGTCTCTCACTTGGAGCATTCGCTTGTAATGTAACGTTACAGAATCGAGCACTACATCAGTGAGGGAGGAGAACCGAGCATTACAGTACCTACGCAATATCTAATGTTACAGATTCGAGCATTACATTGGTAACGCAAGAGAACCGAGCATTACAGTGGGCAAGTTGATGATACAATGTGTAATATTTTGATACAACTTGTAACAACATTACAAATTTACCTATGGGTCGATTGATTCTTTCTGTAAAATATCCAAATAGCCTGTATTTCGTCGTTAATAATATAATATCGTTTCTTCTGTTATATTTTCGTAAATAACAATATCGAATCAATATTGCCGCGCTCAGCACAACGACCGCTTCGTCTGAAATTGTGGAATCAACTAAATGCTCAAAATCGAATCTAATGTTACATTACAGGCGAATGCTTGTCAGTCAGGGAGGCAGTATTGTAATGTAATGCTCAAAATCGAATCTGAAATGTTACATTACAGGTGAATGCTCGTCAAGTCATGGAGGCAGTAGGTATGTAATGCTCAAAATCGAATCTGAAATGTTACATGCTCGTCAAGTCAGGGAATGCTCGTCAAGTCAGGGAGGCAGTACTGTAATGTAATGCTCAAAATCGAATCTGAAATGTTACATTCCAGGCGAATGCTCCAATGAGAGAGCACCTTAAAAGATCTACTTGAATAAATAAACATCATTTGATTTAATTTCCAATAGCCATTATAAAACTGGGAAGTCATACTAATCTAGCCTCTTAGCATCACTCTAGAACACAACCTATTTAATGAACTTAAAACTCATTCACACATAAGACTAACAAAGTACCCACGAGACATACAATTCTTTATAACTACAGTTCTTACATCTTCACCCTCTATGATTAACAGTCTCATTTCTCACCCAGAGAAGCTAATGACGCCATTCTTTGTTACACTATAGCCGGCCAATGTTGAAAACGGCCATAATTTACGGCCGTATCGCTTCAGTCCACTCGCGTTGATCCTGGTAACGTATCGGTCGCTATTCACTCTTACGAGCTCATTTACCATACTAACTGGGTATTGTGATAAGAATTTAAAGTAATATGGTTAAAGTTTGTATAGACATTTTTTTCATGGGATAGACACAATCTATATAAAACGTGTTTTTTTATATCCCCATAAGTCTAGGGTTATACAGTTTGAGTCTTTATAATGTGCACATATCGAAATGAGGGAATCTATGCTTAATTTTGTCTACGGCAAAAATATGAAAAAAATCTAAATGTGTTATTTTATTTTTTATGGAATTTAAAAAAAAATTGTTCCCAGTGTATACAAAACGGTGTAACTTTTAAACTAAATAATCTATTACGATGAAACAAACTCCATAATGATTGGAAGTAATTAGGCGTCCAAAAATTGGGGAAAAAACTACCCTCAATTGAAAAGAAACATGTTTTTTTAGCAAAAATCTGCTTTTTTATCATTATTTTTTACAATAATTTTAAAATTACTGAATAAGATTCCCTCATTTCGATATGTGCACATTACAAAGACTCACACTGTATTCTCTAGGAAATCTTGGTCACAGTTACTAAATGCAATAGGCACCAAAGCATAATATGCAAAGGCACAGAATATGTTTGGAATAATTTAATCACCTATTGAAAGGAATAAAATTAGAATTTAATAGGTGACATTAGGTTATTTTTCCTTCTACATATAATAAAAACTCATTATATATAATATATATATTTTTTTTATGAAAAAAAAAATTCTCGGTCCCTTAATATTCGTTAAGAAGAGTTCAAACTGTTTTATAAATTGAAATTGCTTTTCATGTCTGTCTGTATGACCGCGTCAATCAACTCAGTCTATCACAGTCGCCTGGACATAGGCCTATCCCAGGCTGCGCCACAACACTCTGTCCTCGGCCTTCCGCATCCAGTATGTCCGAACCACCTTCTTAAGGTGAAGCTAGTCAAAAGAGGTGGTCTAGTTAAGATAGTCGCTTTTAGCGATAAGACCGCCCATCGTGACACCCTATGTAACAGTTCTACATTTATATCTGTAATTTTTATGGTGTACATAATAAAGATTATTCTGTCTATCTGTCTAGTCGACGGCTCGAACTCGTTGGTGGGCGTGGTCAAAATGCATGCCATTTCATCCAATATCGTGTGCGAAAGGGACAGGCACAGTGATGAGCAGTAAGAAACTAGTGCGCGCACGGATACATACTCTCGTATAATATACCAACGCTAATGAATGACGCACACATGCGCGATTTCATTTTTATGAACAGACCTTTGGGCGTATTGACTATACGCCCAAAGGTATATGTACCTAATAGTATTGACTATTGATAATACTCGAAATATAACTTTTGAATAAATTGTCTATGCCTGTACGGTTTCTATTTTGCCATTTTCACATTACATAATCTATTTATTTACACCCAAAAATGAGTTGAAATATGGAAGTTTTGACGCTCAAAACTTCCAAACCAATAATTATTTCCAATTTCTGCTTCTTTATAGGACTAGATAATGGCGAGACAAATTGATATTATTTTTAGTTTTTAATGTACACCGTCAACGAGTACCTAATCACCATACTGCGTTTGAATGGAACAATGACCAACTAGAGTGTCCTTAATTTCACCGGTCCATCTAGCTGGGGTAGTCCCTCACTACGCTGTGACCGCGTAGTTCTTCTAAACTATGCAACGGATTTTGATATAGTTTTCAATATCATTTACAAAATGTATTCCGAAATGTTAACGCATTGATATTTAACTTAGATTATAGAGTATAATAAATAAATCTTCATGTTTTATCAAGTCATAAAAACCGCGTAAAAGTGAAGCGGATTGCTAGTGAAGAATAAAGGACATTGAGTACAAAAATATACTGTGATTTTTCAGACCATATAATCACTTTTGTAATACTTTTCGTTGAAGAAAACTGTACAGTATGCTAGCCAAGTTCCACCGGACGCACTTCAGTATAGTCGCTTGTCGAAGTTCTTTTAATCCACCCTGAATATATGTCCATGTTTACCAATTCCCTGTAATATACTTTCCATACCATCCTTGTTTCCTGTATTTAGAAAAGAAATCAATACTTGAACTCGGTCCACAAAAACATCTACACAAACTTTCATGTTAAAAACCAGTTACAATTCTGCTCATATCACAAGTTAAACCAAGCGTGAAGGAAAGTTAAAATACGTGCCACGTATAAATAGCAAGGGTGACGAACTGACGACATCTCAACATGCTCTTTGAGATACGACGGACATGCCTTATGCATAATCAGTGATCTATTCAACCCTGCGACTTTACATAAATATACATACACACATACACGGTTCTATATGACATGTGTAGTTATAAGGATGATGTGCAGTTATGAAAGGATATTTCGTTTTTTTTACTTAATGCTTGTTCCGAATTTTTAGGTTTCCATAGTCAACAAGGAACCCTTATAGTTTCGCCATGTCCGTCTGTCTGTCTATCTGTCTGTCCGCGGCTTTACTCAGAGAATCTTGTAATTTGTTATATGTATACATATTCATCACGCCGACAAAGTAGTACAAAAAAATCTTGAAAAAAAATATATTTGTGGTACACGAAAAGTGAGGATGATTTTTTTTTTCTCGTCTATCCCATGTTGTGGCTACGCCACAAAATACGTACGTAGCTTTGCTGTCCAACGATACGTCGTTGGACAGCAAAGCTACGTACGTATTTTAATATAGAACATAGACACAAATAAGAAATAACATAAACTAAACCAAACCACTTTATGACAGCAATTTTCATTTTAATACGAGAAAACCACGTATTAAGTGTTTATTAACAATCAGTGGGTCATAAAGCGGAATTAGTGCAGTATTCGTTGGTTTTCACTGTAGTTGTAGCACTTGGTAGGAAAAGACAGAAGGTTTATAACTAAATATACTACGTAAGATTCATTTTGTATTACTTTATCATTTTCTGCAAAAAAATCACTAAATTAGAAAGAAAGAAAATACGTTTATATTTGAGGCAAACATGACGCTAAGAAGAAACACAAAAAAGAACAAGTTGGGAGAAAATATCACATCTACGCAAAACTGCTATCGCTCAGCATACTTCTGCAACCCTATTCGTGACCAGTTACTACTGGTTATTCATGTGGTCAACCTAGGATATTGACGGTTGCTTAAAGGTCATGACACACTACTGGCTTCGTGAAAGGTCTTTTTATAGACTGTAAAGTGTAGATTAGATAAGGCAGAGTAGAAGGTATTAGGCCACCCGGGAGGTCATCGATTAGGTGGACCGATCAAATTAAATCCGCATTTGGAGGCCCTGTTAGTGAATGCGCCAGACTGTCATCTAACAGAACCAGATGGAGGGAGATCGTGAGGCGAGTTACGACAACACCTGCGATTGGACAAAACTCATTGTGACCACAACCGCTCTGTCAAGAGCAAGGCGAAGAAGAAAATGTAGATTACAGTGGCACAGAGAAATAAAATAACAATGCCCTTCCATTTCCACGTATGGAGTGGGCCTACTGTTTCTCTCTTCTTAAATTACCGCTACATTCAGGTTGTAAAATATAGAATTAATGAGGAGGTTGTAAAACTTGAGAGTGTATTGTATTCATTATGAAATAGGTTATGAGTATTATATTCCAGTTAAGTAACAGTTTGCTCTAGAACTAAATTGGGTTTCTTAAACAATGCTCATGAGAAAAATTTAAGTCATAAGTAGAATTTTAAGTTTATTTTCGTTTAATTACTTAAACAAACCTACTTTGCTTTAAACATAATCGTTATAATTTACATTCAGCAAACTGCGTTCTAATGAAATTATCCGGAAGAGAACCGGAGTTACCGACATATCTTGGCCTGGCCATGTTTTTCGAGGGACCGATGGCTGGTGGAGCAGACGAGTCCTGGAGTGGAGACCGCGTATCGGCAAGCGTAGTGTGGGACGCACCCCAGCTAAATGGACCGATGACCTCAAAAAGGTGGCTGGGACAGACTAGATGCGGAAGTCGGAGGACAGGGTGTTGTGGCGCAGCATAGGAGAGGCCTATGTTCAGCAGTGGACTGCGATAGGCTGAGTTGATTGAACTGCGTTCGTGTCATCTGTCAGTTTCATACTAAAGAATATGTGTAGTTGTCGCGTTTTAGCATGGCAAGAGCGGTCTTTGACCTTTTCCTGATATCTCTCCGTACCGTAGGAATTCAAACAATAAACTATGTATGGTTTTTCGTTATAAGAACATGTTGAAGATCACAATAGGTATCGATTCAGGATGTTAACGGAATTTATTTCAGTTTCTGGCAAAAATAAAATGCTAGAACTTGTATGGGGTGGGTCTCACTATCCCCGTTGAGCTTCCCCATTGATGGTAATACTGATACTTCTTGTATCACTTTTCCGATTGCGTTTTTATACGGCGACTATACGCGACTATATTTCAATAATTTTCGACTCGATATTATAACCTCTTTATCGATCTTTTTGATGTAGGTGGGTCAATGACCGCTATTGCCATGATAAAATGCGACAACTAACGGATGACATTCCTTACCGTCTCGAAAAATTGGGTACCTATACTAGGTGAAAGGAGTAGAAACCTCCAGAAATATAACAAAAAAAAGATAAAAAATATTGATATTTGGGTGCGTATGATTTGAATTTCAATATTATTCATCGTATTTTTTTTATTTATGATAAATTTCTGGGATTATTATTATAGTATGATAAGTTTACTTCAAATGTGTGGTATAATTATCGATAGATCAATTTATTTCTAGGTTAAAGAAAAAAAAAACTATGCCATAGGCTTCTTCTCCGTTCACCTAGTTATACCCAATATTTTACGAGACGGTGAAAAATGTCATCCGGTATAGTTATATTATTTTATCCTTATTTAAAGTTTTGTAATTAGCAATTTTCTTTTCTAATAACTTTGAAATATGCCTGTGTAATAAACACATAACATCACGCCTGTATTCCCGAAGAGTTAAGCAGAAGTGTACCTTTAATACACCCACATTGCACCAGTTATGTTTAAGTCTCATGTAATAGCATGCATAGAGAACGCTGCTGCCCATT
Organism: Dryobota labecula; assembly: GCA_947523025.1. Classification (NCBI taxonomy): domain Eukaryota; kingdom Metazoa; phylum Arthropoda; class Insecta; order Lepidoptera; family Noctuidae; genus Dryobota; species Dryobota labecula. Next base: position 25,006,832 of record OX383287.1, on the reverse strand, counting down.
CTCTAGAAAGTACCTTAGTCGCCCTTTTACGACGCACCTACGGGAAGAAATGGGGTGGTGCTATTCTTTACGTCTGGCACCACACGGAACAGGAAACAAATAGGTTTAATTAATTCAGTATCCTATCTTAACTAATTGGCGCTGGATGGCGATCCATTAATTTTAAATAATTGAATCGGGGCTAACACTTTAGCGGCAGTGAAAGGTTAACAAACTTTCTAATTTGACTCCTGCAGTCAGTTTTTAGTTTTATATAATTATGTATTGAAGTTTAGGGTTCAATTAACTTCTGAAACGATTTCCCATGTTATTTGTTTCAGATAAGGAAATTAAGAAACTATTTAAAGTTTAAGGAAGGTCAACAAAAACAATATGAATCGTTATATTATAAGATTCATTCATTTTTTTATTCATATCATATTATTATATTATATACCTTGATATAGCACTTACACACACACACGCGTACACACAACCTCATATACACACTTGCTCACACAAACACATACACCACAGCACAAGCCCGACGTTAACACTAATCTTTATTTTTTTATTATAATTATCTAACATTCTCAAACTGTAGTGTAATGTAAAATTCGCACTGCAGAGCCACAAGATACAAGCAACGCTTAGTTTGTGGCTCACCGAATATGTCACATTGTATTATTACTTTTTGATGAATAAAATGTATTCCTTTATATTGTATTAAATGATTACTTCAGCTGTTGCCTGTGAGTCTTTATATTTTCAATAAATATATTCAGGTTGAAAACTAGCCTATGTGCGCCGTTCTCCAGGTCCTAGGTTACCAAGCTGTCAAACATAATGATCAGTTCAGTGGTGTAGGCGTATCATAAACAGACAGACAGACGGTTACTTTCACATTATTATTATAAAGAGGTACGAGGAACAGGGTGTAAAGTTCACTTATCCTCTATAGAAAAGGGAGGATCCTCCGACCAGACGGTTGCTGTGTCCGGTGGACAATTGCCCGGTGGTTGATGTCGGGATGTTGTATATAATAATGCTAGTCGCGCGGTAAACTCTGATTGCGCGATGCAGGATTTGTGTGACGTCAGGTCTTTGATACGTAGTTCGCATGTGGCGTTGTAGATGCCGATGCCGCCACAATTTCATAATATTAGTATGAAAGTAGATTTATATTAAATTCTGCACCAAAACGTAGATCTAAGTGAGACCTGACATTATTATTTACGTCTATAATACTTAATGGAATTAAACAGGTCCACCGACTTGTTTCCGTATAAGTTTAGACAGGGAATGTCAAAACCGATTCACAACGAACTCTTTCATGTAACTTCGTTTCCTGTCGTCACTGTCCAAACTCTCAAGAGAGGAGACCGGACCGAAATGACACCATCTCCACTCGGCGCTCGCAAATTGAAACGGAAGGTGTCCAATAAATTCCACATTCCCCTTCAAGGAATTCGGTCGACAAGTCCCTTTCGTTGTCTATGTGAATATTTTATCAAAGTTACTTTAGCATTCTGTGTGGGTATACTATACATTTTGTTATAGTTCAGTATACGCAGGACTTACAGCTTAATACGGCCGTTATTCCAAATGCGTATAGTGTGTCTATGTTTGAGACAATCGAACCTAGAACCTATTAGTTACCTAAGACCCTACTGACTTTACAAACCATACCAACGTCAGTTACGTTGGTTTTACGTGCGGGAAGTCTGTTAGTGTGCATCCACATTGACAGCCTAGCGCGGTTGCGTCGACGGGCGCAAAATATCAAACATATGAAACCGCCACTTGCGTCCATAGTGTAGTGACTAAGGCGGGCGCCTAGCGCGACGGGCTCAAGAGAGATAGCGCGCGTAGTTTTCAAATGTTCCTATCCGCGCGCTTAGGCTGCAGTATCGGCCTAGTCCGCAAGCGACCTAATGCGCGGTTGGCGGGTATCAAACCAGTTCGGTCTTGTCGCTCGGAGTATGTACGAGCGTAAGTTTTTTTTTTTTTGTATAATCGCCGTAAATACTGAAGTGTTTATAAGTGTGATTCAATCTAAACCAAAGGCAAAGTAAACATCCTCACCACAGTAATCGCATAATAATAAGAAAATTATCAAGCGAAACCAAAGAACAATTTCCTAATCGGACTATTTAATAAAAATACCAAATCCTCGTCCATGGTTTGCAACACCTGATATACGCCTTAGCGCTACAACGGCTCGCACGTCGCTGTGGCCACCACACGCCTCCGCCGCCGCGCCCGCCACAGGCCCTAGTCACCGCGCGTTCAGTGTGGATGCACACTTACAAGTAGACCTACGGTAACAGACGGAATTACACAATGTACACAGGAAATGGTTGAATGGTTGGTGTAATATTGACGGGACTTTCATCGGCAGATAGTTGATGTTATTTGTGTGGCACCAGTCCACACATGCTAAACAAGTAGATACTGCTCTAAATGAGACCTGTCGGATAATATCGGGCTGTTTAAAACCGACTCCACTCAATAAGCTATACCCGCTAGCAGGAATTGCACCTCCTGCCGTTCGAAGGGATGTTTCATGCGCGCTGGAAAAAAAGAACCAAGAATCCGAATCCCGACATCCCCTCAATGATTACCCAACGACTATGGGTAGGCTTAAAAGTCGCCAGAGCTTTTTACGGTCTACGCAGGCTATCCAGGACAAACCATCCAATAAGAGATGCAAGCTGTGGGAAGACAAGTATCCACCATCCCGGCTTCGTTAAACTTGTAACTTGGAGACCGTCTGCTGTGCAGTATGAGGTCGCGCGTTGTCATGAAGGAGCAGCGGAGCCGAACGATTGATCAAAGCTGGTTGGAGATGTGCGAGCTTCTCCATCATTATGTTCAGTTCTTCACAGCACACATCTGCAGTAATGCTCATCCCGTTTGGTAAGAAGCTGTGATGAATGACACCGGCGGTAGACCACCAAACAGTGCCTATCACTTTTTTAGGGGTCAGTTTTCGTTTGGGGTATTGTTTAGGTGCTGAACCAGGATCTATCCAACTTACTGAGCGCTTGCGATGGTCGAACAGAATCCATTTTTCATCGCAAGTAACAATGCGATTCAATATGCCTTTCGTTTGTGTGCCTGTTGTACCTATATAACTTTTTTGGAGCTGTGGTGGCCATGTGGTTAACGAACGCTGACTCGATCCAAAAAAGTCGCTGTAACTAGGTAAGATAAATTAAATAGGTTATTATAATAAAATACAAAAACAAAAAAATCCGATTATAAAAATCTCAACCACGGGGATCTTGATTCTTGTATACGCGGCAACACCAAATGGCGTTTAGGGTTTATGTTATTTTATGTTAAAATTTCGAAATTATACGATACTCACTGATGGTATGTGATGCCAGTGTCCTTCTTATTTCTTGTAGTGTTATTTTTACACAGTTTCACTACGCAAACTGGCATTTTACTTCGGATTATGTCCAAAACTTAATACAATATTTAAGTTTTAAACTGTGTAAAAATAACACTACAAGAAATAAGAAGGACACTGGCATCACATACCATCAGTGAGACAAATCTGCACAAATTTTATAGCAGACGAGTATGTTGATTTCCATAAGATTTACACAGATGGTTCTAAGAGTAGTGCAGGTAGTGGCGCGGCGGTTTGGAATCCACAATTTAATACAAATGTCAAACTTGCTATAGATTCTGATATCTCCATTATGCATGTCGAGTTATTTGCAATAGCAGAGGCTCTTTCTTATATTAACTCAATTAGTCATGATAAGTTTGTCATTCTAACAGACTCGAAGAGTGCGCTGCAACACTTGGCTCGGTGCACTTCGTCCGTGCGAGGAGTAGCCTACACGATTTTGGAGTCTATATTCAAATTAGATCAAAAGTCAATTACGGTAGTTTTACAGTGGATCCTGTCCCACGTACAGATTCAGGATAACGAAAGAGTAGATCTTTTGGCCAACCAAGCCGTGTCAGATGGAATTTCTGTAAATGTTCCTCCTTTATATACAGATTATATAAGAGTAATAAAGCAGCAGAGTACAGAAATGTGGAGTGAATACTTTAACCAAAGGTCAAGAGAAAAGGGAATTTGGTACAAGACCATCCAACCACAGCTTCCAGTGTATAATTAGACAGATCAAAATATGCTTAGCAGAAGGGATTTAGTTATGGCGCTAAGACTTCGTTCCGGTCACATTCCATCAAAGAAGTTCGGTTTTCTGATGAAAAAGGTAACATCACCCAACTGTGAAGAATGTGGAGTAGTCGAAGATGTGCAACATGTTTTGATGGAGTGTGTGCGGAATGGGGCTTTGAGATTGAATTTGCTTGGCCCTATAAATATGTACGATATTGGAGAGTGTAATGCTATCCTGGCATGTCCTTTATCAGAACAAGCTATGATACTGTACAAACTGGCATTATTTGTTTAAAAGTAAGTGTTATATGTTTTTAAGTTTAGTTGATGATGTTACAGGGTGACGTTATCGCTCAGCGATAAAGCCCTTAAAATAAAGAGAAAAAAAAAAACATTTGGCACGTATACGTCACACACAGGGTGCAGTATGACTGGCTCGGGTACGCCGACTTCGGCGTAGTATTTGTTGCCGCATTTGACAAGTACACCGGTGGTATCTAGTCGAGCGCAGCGAGACCTATCATTTATCTAAGAATAAAAATAATTTGAACTTAGAATTCTTAGCGAATAAAGAAATACTTGGACTTGAAATAGCCAGTAAAACGGCAATTTCATAGGTAAAGACCTATTATTAATCACGCCTTAAAGCGGAGAAAAAAATATTGAAAATAAAATTATAAGATATGTCTAAAAGCGTTATTACGGAATCTATCCCATTGACCCGTAAATGTATCCAACCTTATTTATTTTAGGTATGGTAGGATACAATGAGCTAAAAAATCAAAGCAATTTGTACAGATTACGCATAAATACTACTAAATCATACCAAATTTTCAAAAGTTTTCACCGGCTAGTTTTCGAGTACTAAGGTAACTCCTCAATTCAAACGTCTGAATTTACGTATAACTTTTTAAGGGTTTTACTACAAATTCCTGGAGCAGCCCTACAAGATCGGATTTTTATTTCTACTAAATATTGATAGTTTAAAATATGAGACATGGCTCCTCAATCCATATGAACAGGCTGATTTGTTTAACACACTCAGTACTTTGAACATTCAGTAACATAAAAAAAAAAACATATTTTTTGTATGAACACGATTGCTGTGAAATTCTGCAACTGCTGCAGTATCGTCTTTTAAGCTTCACATGTTGGCGAACCAAACCGTTCAACATGTACCTATTGATAGCTTTCTCTATTTGTGTATCTCAATATTATCGCTTTATTTCAGATCAAAAACTTTTAGATTATTGTTGTATCTAGTTTATACAACTTTAGCATTATTTAGTTAATACGAGTTCAGAGGAGCTAATCTTTTACATATTTGCATTTTGCATTGTTTGACATACATGTACTACATTTCAACAACCAATCACAAATATACATAAGTTGACGGAAGATATGATAAGGCTTTAAAACAGAGTAAGTATCTGACATTTAACAGACTCAGTTCATTATTTAAAATACTGCAACAAAGTTAAGATATATTTTTAGTTTCAATAAATTATATCAAAATAGACTCACGATATCGATTTAAAACCACTCTGTAAAATAATGTAATGAAGCAAGAAGGTTTTTCTATTATTTTACCACAACACATTTCTGGTACTAGGAGTCAAGTAGTGTGTAGCAGTTTCATTAATAATTAATGAGAATATTGAATTTAAAAAAAAATAACCAGTCACCATGATTGGTAACCAGCCAGTGTTCAACATAAAACCTATAATGTACTATTGTTTTATCCTCGGATATAGTCAAAACTTTCAATCATCACGAATACTTACAAAATTGTACCCAATCGTACTTACTACTTCCATCAGCTTAATGATTGGATACTTCAAATGGAACCCTGGACGTTCGTTTCTCAAATATCTGAGCTTCGGAGAATATATATTTAATGTCTTGGTCTCATTACTGACTAAAGAAGATTACTTGAATACATTCTTTAAATATATACATACGATTGATAGTTTTCCTGGTGCAAAGAAAGAGTATCGAAAATTGGAAATCTTTGCCATGTTTGGTATATTTTTCGCAATTGGATTCAGAATGTATTGTATAGCGCATATGTTCTATTTAGACCCGGGATTATTGTTTATGTTTCGATCGATTGAAAAATATGTTTTATTTTTCTTCTTTTTTGCTAATGATATGCGGAGAATAACTATGGTTATGTGCTTTGGTTTGCTGTATTATCGTACTAAAGTATTTAAAATGATGGTAAAAACCACGGATTTAAACGATTCGTTTCGGAATAGATCAGCTGTAAACAAGTTAATTCAAATGTATGAGACTCTCGTCAATACTTTAAGGGATCTCTCGCGACATTTAAAGTTTTTGGTATGTAATAATAAGCTAATGTTATTGCTCCATAGGAATATCTGAACAATCTGCTAAGATAAAATAAATAATTTGACAAAAAAAATTTTTACAGACTATATTCAGTTTATTGTGTGCTTTGACCAAAATGATGTACGTGTCGTTTGTGAGATTAACGTATTTAAAACAACTTGTAAGTTTCTTTTACCGTGTATCGACATAACATGTTGAGAAATTCTAAAAAAAATCAGTAAATAATTTTAATTTATCGTGTAGCAAACCTCTGATGTGACAATGAAGTAGCGTAATTATGCATTATAATTTTTACTTTTGTTTTAGAGTTCAGCCGGTGTAGAAACTCAAGACTGGGTGGAAATTATTTTTGGGCAACCCATCTTCCAATTCTTTATCGCTGCCATATTGTTGGATTTGATAGCTGATAACATAAGCGATATCCAAATTACATGTGTTGAGAAAACGATACTTTGCACGAGTAAGTAGTTCTTAGGGTTAAGTACGCGGCGTTTTACGCTGAAGGTGCATCGACGGCGCGTTTAATAAACGCCGAATGTTATTGTAGCTTTGCTGCGTCAATATGTCTGACAGCTAATAATTAGTTAATTAATCTATCTATGATTGCTTCGGTTTTAGGGTTCCTTACCTTAAAAGGAAAAAACGGAACCCATATAGGTTCACTCGTGTGTCTGTCGTTCTGTCTGTCTGTCCGTCTGTCACAGCCAATTTGCGCCGAATCTACTGGGCCGATTAAATTGAAATTTATAACACATATGAATTTCTGTGACCCAACCACGGACGTGTAAAGTAAATAAATGAATTTTGAATGGGAGGGTCACTTTTGGCGGGCAAACTGGAAAATTTAAAAAAAAGTTTTGCAATCTAATTTTAAAATAAATACTTAAAATTATTTTAGAAAATAAATGAAAATTGACCATTCGCCTTAACTCCGAAACTATTGCTCCTAAAATTAAAAAAAAAAAAAAACAGAAAATAGTTCATTATTTATAGATCACAGGAAACCCTATACAAAGTCTATTGGTCTTGAAATAACATGGTAAATCTCTTAATATTATGCGTACAAACTTTCATTTGCAGTTGGAATGTAATGAAGAACTTGTTTTTTTACTACAATGTTAAGTTTCTTCTTGGGATATATTTATTCCAACTACGGAACCATGCACTGTGTGTGATCTGACACGTACTTGGCCGATTTTTTGTTGTAGTACTCTCATTTAAACTTAAATTTGTTAATTTCTTTCAGATGAGCGTGAACGCTGTGGAATGCAAAATTTACTGCGACTACTAAAATACCGTCCATTGCATTTCACAATTTTGCGAACTGATCCGCTGAGCCTTCATCTTGCACTTAGCTATTTCTCCTTCTTTATCACAAATTGTATTGCAGTAATGCAGATTAAAAGTTTTTATACTTAGAAAATAAAAAGCGTCCGCGAGCGATACTTATATGCACAGTCAGAAAAAAATATTGTTAAGCAAGTTGACACTCAACACGTCAATTTGCCGTATAGCCATTTACTTCACACAATTTCAATTTCAATCACAAGTGTCATTCTTTGATACTTGTGATTGATTTATATATACGGACATTTTAATTTGGTAGTATTGACTACCCACTTAACAGCTACAACAACTTGACAGTAATTGTATGAAATAAATGGATATAACACGGCAAATTGACATGTCTTTTTCGGGTAACCACTGAAAATCAGCGCTGTGCTGTGGGTCCCTCATAGCACAGCATCATGCTGAGTGGAAGCCTTCTTGTCACAGTCATGACGTGCAGCTGCCGACTATTTCAGTTCTGTGCTCGTGATTATAATGTAGATCTATTTTGTTCTATTTTTCTGGTTTCCTACCTACTCGAGTCAATTATCTTTTTGTAATCAGGTGTTTCTGTGATAAACAAACCTATTTTTCTTTCTTTCTTTCCAAGGAGTCAATTTGCTTAAGCTTAATAATTAATTATTGCGACTGTACATTCAGCGCACCCAGGGCAGTCAGCTCCGCTACCAGCTTACTGATTATCAGTACCATTGCATGAATTTTTCTCTAAAACTACAAGTTTAGTTGTGGTTTAGTTTTAAGTTTAAAGCTATTTGTTGATGTTTGTATTTATTGTAAATGTAAGCACCTTCCTTCTTTACTTCCTTGTAAGGACCTTAGACATCACTGACACCGATGAAAAATACCATCGTGAATTAACCTGGCCATATATAAATATAAGTTTGAAATCATCAAACGACTGGAGCAAGCGTGGTGATCAATGTTTAAATTACTATGCACTTACAAAGATTAAAACATCCAATTTTATTTCTGTTTTCTTTTCTACTATAAAACCTTTTCCAACATTTTTCTAGATACTGATCAATTACGTGAGAGTACAAGTCGTAATATTTCTTTATTATCCGTCCCTCCGCACACAATTACTGGTGTGGCTACTTTATATGCTCTTAGTGAAATATTGTCCTTACATAAGCCGTGAACGGTAAGATGGATAAGACATTGGTATTGGAGGAGTTTTAGTTTAGTGTTCAACACGTTTTTAGTTGATAGTTCTTCATGAATAGAGCAGCAGCTCTAACATCACAATTAATATAAATTAGAAACAACCTAGATAGGTAGAAATAGAAACCAGGTAATTGCTGTTACCTAGATAGGTGGGTAAGCATGGCTGACAATTAGGCAATTAATTTCTAGTATAAGCTGACGTCTCAGTATTCCGAAAGCCTGTATTCTTCTTCTAAGGGTGTTGATGGCAATCCAAACACAGTCGGCCCAGAATTTGGCTACGAGTTTGGCACCTTCAGTAGCGTTCATCTGTTCTTGTAACATAAAGACAGGACAAACTCGCCGTGTGTACTTATTGACCAAGTTATTTAGCACCTGGTCAAACTAGAGCATATCAGGAAAAATAATATTAAAATTACAAATGTACCTTGTAAGTTTTTGACATGTTTTCTACCAAAAGATTAACCATGAAGCTTGTAATCCAATTCCATTTTTTCGACCACGTACCATCTGTCACAACGTACCGTTTAGTGTGCTAGCACAGAGAGATTTCATTACGTTCTTTTCGTTGGTAAAATTCTTATTTTGCGTTAAGAATGCACAATGAGATTTGAATTTTTTTATTTTAGCTTAAAAACAAATGATGGTTTTGGTAAAACGTTAACTTCCTTGTATTATTGATGTATTTTTAGTTATTCCCTATGAACTTTCGGTTTCGCGTAAATTGAGTTTTTGTTTCATAAAAAGGCTAACATTGTTAAAGGATACTTAATTGGCTGAATATTTTTTATTATATTTCTTGAAATAGAAAAAAGCAAAAACAATTAAATAAATAGGAATCTTTTCTAAACACGAAGTTGAAAGCATTTAAAAGTCTATGCAGTGTATGCAGTGTTGTAGTCTATGTGTTAAATGGTAGCAGGGTGGTATCTGTATAGATACTACACTGCTACCATCTGACGTCACAAGTCAGAAACACCATAGACTTCGCACCAATCAGTATAATGATCGTGTTTTCATTTTTTCACTTAGTGTATTTATTTTTTCATAAATAGCCTTTGTTCAGTAACGTCCGTATATTTTTGAACGTATCCTTACTATAAATATTTCGTGCCGATGCGAGACAGAACTATTAGGTACTAGCATTTATGTAGTTTAGTAAAGTTCAATCCTAAAGTTGACGAAAAAGAACTATTATTTAAAAGAAATATTAAAAAAAAAACTAATTTGATGATTTGATATATTTTTATCTGTGTATATTTTTTATATAATATTTATTTTTCGGTAATATGGTATTTATTTTACCGTTGCTTTGTTAAATACTCTCATTACATGAAATTTTTACGGTTTCCAAATTTTGTTACTAAATCTTGATGTATGAACATGACATATAACAGAATGTTGGTTATCCAAACAAATGGCCAATATACCATTTCTCGATGGCTTTAGTCTTCATAAAAGCGATAGAACATTAAACCAAAATGACGGCATAGTGGTCTATATATGTTCTCACATGTATAAATTCAACATGAATGTGTAACCACTATTTTGTAACAATACAATTATATATTACTAGCTTCTGCCCGCGACTTCGTCCGCGTGAAATTTCGGCCCACCCATCGCGTCGCATTCGCAGCCCGTCGCTCGCCCGCGCTAAAACTTCGTTATCGCTTAGCGTTCTTTCTGACTTCCGTTCTTTTCGCTTGGCTTCTAAGGATCGTAGCGTAGATATATAGCCTATAGCCTTCCTCGATAAATGGGTTATCCAACACTAAAATATTTTTTCAATTCGAACCAGTAGTTCCTGAGATTGGCGCGTTCAACCAAACAAACAAACTCTTCAGCTTTATCCATACTAATATTATAAATGTGAAAGTAACTCTGTTTGTCTGTCTGTATGTCTGTCTGTCTGTTTTCACGCCTAAACCGCTGAACCGATCGTCATGAAATTTGGCAGAGATATAACCTGGGATATGGAGAAGGACATAGGCTACTTTTTTACGCGATAACAGACATCCACGCGGGCAGAGCCGCGGGCAAAAGCTAGCAAATTATATAGCTGACCCGCGCAACTTCGTCTGCGTCACCTACTCGTAAGAGAGAGAGTGGTTTAAGTAATGAATTTTCTACTTATTTTCTTGCGGAATTATTTTAAAATTATGATATCTCCTAAGGTGTTGATTGAAATCAAGGGATGCCAAGGACAATTTTGTTTACATTTAAATACTTATGATTAATAACATATATATTTGGATAAGGATTAATATTATGTTGATAAAACGCCTTCGCAAATAATAAATTAATTTCGAAAAAATTTGACTACCATAAAAAAAGGTTATAGTGAGTCAATCTTAAAAGATAGACATATGCTGTAGCGGAATTTTTTTTGGATATTTTAAAGAGGAATAATTCCATAATACATGATATTTGCGTAACTTAAACCAATGCAACCATGCAGCGCACGCAACGGAAGCTCTCAAAAAGGAATAATTTTTCCCGTTTTTGCAACATTTTTAATTTATGCTCCGCTCCTGTTGGTTGTAGCGTAATGTTATATAGCCTATAATATTCTTCAATAAATGGACTATCCAACACAAAAATATTTTTTGAATTCCAACCAGCAGTTCCTGAGATTAGCGCGTTCAAACAAACAAACAAACTCTTCAGCTTTATATATTAGTATAGATAGATATAGATATAGATTATTTTTATTCTGTTTTAATTAGGGACTTTTATAACCGCAATGCGTATGATAGTCCCATCACCAATAATAACATTATGTTGCTATTGCATTATATTTGGGCCATGAGCCTGAACAGACTCTTCGCATCATCACAATTTGGTTGAGAAAGAATTCTACGAAATGTACCCAAGTCAAGTCGGTTCAACTTCAAGGCCCCAAACACATCATTTCTGTCAGACTCATTTCGAACATAGTCTATCAATAAGTGATATAGGTCTTTTATTGTTTAAAAAGAGTGTCGGTGGAGTTTCTTGTCCGTTCTTTTCCATAGGAACCTACGAGTACTACGCTTTGGAATGGGCAACTAGTTTCATTTTTCTGACTGACCGACACCTTCACAATTCAAAAGTGCATGTAATTGTTTTATTTGAAATAAATGCTTTGATTTTGAGTTTATGGACTCCCACAAGGCAGTATTCTAAGTCCTACTTTGTTCTTAATCTATATAAATGACCTGTGCAATTAGACACTCCAAAAGGGTGTTTGTGTCATATGCGGATGACACAGCTCTACTGTTTGTAGCTAAATGAAAGGCCGAGGTCTATGAGGTAGCACAGAATGATTATAATACTGTGTCTAATTGGCTTCACAATAATCTCTTACAGATAATACCAAGTACCTATTATTTACAATGAGAAACACTAATGCAACGCTTACTAATCTAAACATTCAAGCGCATAACATTTGTAATTTACATTATGCAGATATTGCATGCACTTGTCTCACTTTAGCTAAAACCGACCTTATCAAATATCTAGGCGTCATGATTGCCACAAACCTAAATTTCCGCAAACATATCGATTTATTATGTGTGGGGTATCGTTGGATAGGCCGTTCAAAAATATTACGGGTTTATGAAAACCATTTTTCGATGCAGGGATTCGTTTGAGTAATATTAAGTTTTAAAGTGCTATTTTTTGTTAGAGTCAAGTGTCCCTTGTCAGCTTAATGGCGACTCGTGAATCGATCTTTACCATTATTGCTCCGTGATAACGCAAGACCTCACACTGCACGGGACACCGTTGTAACTCTACAGTGGCAGTTAGAAACCAAACGTCATCCTCCGTACTCGCCAGACCTTGCTCCAACTGACTACCATTTTTTTCGTGATTTGGTAAATTTTCTACGTGGTAAAAAAAAATCTTCCCAAGAGGCAGTACAAAATGCTTTCATACAGTTTGTCAAATCTAGATCCCAGAGTTCTATAACAAAGGCATAAATGAACTTCTGATTAGATGGCAGCAATGTATAGAAAGAAAGAAAGAAAGAAGTAGAAAGAAAGAAAAGATAATAAAGAGATAAATAATGAGGAATGATAAAGAGACGGAATCAAGACAAGTTTAGCATTATTTTTTAATACGAGTGCAGAGGAGCTAATCTTTTACATAATTATTTGCATTTTGCATTATTTGGCATACATGATACTTTTCAATAACCAATCATATGAATTGAACGAAGATTTGATAAGGCTTTAAAAACAGAGTAAGTACGAGTACCTGACATTAAACACACTCAGTTCATTAATAAAAATACTGCGGTTACCCCTTACAAAGTTAAGTTATATTTTTAGATTCAATAAATTATATCAAAATAGACTCACGATATCGATTTAAGACCACTCCGTAAAATAATGTAATGAAACAAGAAGGTTTTTCTATTATTTTACCACAACACATTTCTGGTACTAGGAGTCAAGTAGTGTGTAGCAGTTTCATTAATAATTAATGAGAATATTGACTGAAAAAAAAAAAACCAGTCACCATGATTGGCAGCCAGCCAGTGTTCAACATAAAACCTTTAATGTACTATGGTTTTATCCTCGGATATAGTCAAAACTTTCAATCATCCCGAATAATTTCAAAATTGTACCCAATCGTGCTTACTGCTACCATCAGCTTAATGATTAGATACTTCGAATGGAACCCTGGACTTTTGTTTCTCATATATATGAGCTTCGGAGAATATATATTTAACGTCTTGGTCTCACTACTGACTAAAGAAGATTACATGAATACATACTTTAAATATATACATATGATTGATAGTTTTCCTGGTGCAAAGAAAGAGTATCGAAAATTGGAAATCTTTGCCATGTTCGGTATATTTTTCGCAATTGGATTCAGAGTGTATTGTGTAGCGCATATTTTCTATTTAGTCCCGGGATTATTGATTATGTTTCGATCGACTGAAATATATATTTTATTTTTCTTAATTTTTGCTAATGATATGCGGAGAATAACTATGGTTATGTGCTTTGGTTTGCTGTATTATCGTACTAAAGTATTCAAAATGGTTTTAAAAACCACGGATTTAAGCGATTCGTTTCGGAATAGATCAGCTGTAAACAAATTAATTCAAATGTATGAGACTCTCGTCAACACTTTAAGGGATCTCTCGCGACATTTAAAGTTTTTGGTATGTATAGATACATACTAATTTTTTTTTAATGTGTTTTTGCTTATATTTCTGATCCACAGGAGTTTCTGAACAATCTGCTAAGATAAAATAAATAAATTAACAAATATTTTATTTTTCAGACTACATTCAGTTTATTGTGTGCTTTAACCAAAAATATGTACGAGTCGTTTGTGAGATTAACATATATAAAACAATTTGTAAGTTTACATAACATTTTGAGAAATTCTGAACTTTTTCAATTAATAATTTTAATTTATCCTGTAGAAGTAGGTACCTCTGATGTGAGAATGAAGTAGCGTAATTATGCATTACTTGGTTATCTACCGGGCCTAATGTGTTTACTTTTGTTTTAGAGTTCAACCGGCATAGAAACTATAGACTGGGTCGATATTATTTTTGGGCAACCCATCTTCCAATTCTTTATCGCTGCCATAGTGTTGGATATGATAGCTGATAACATAAGCGACATCCAAATTACATGTGTTGAGAAAACGATACTTTGCACGAGTAAGTAGTTCTTAGGGTTAAGCAAGCGGCGTTTTACGCTGAACGAGCGTCGACGGCGCGTTTGATTAACGCCAAAAGTTGTAGTAGCTTTACTGCGTCTATGGGGTTTATTTATAAACGCTGCTTAAAGTTAAGTAATGATTAGCGACTGTTTAACCATACATTTTTGACGTTTGCACGTCACTTAACTTTAAGCAACGTTTATGAATAAACCCCAATGTCTGACAGCTAATAATTAGTTAATTAATCTATCTGTAATGCTTCGTTTTTAGGGTTCCGTACTTACCTCAAATGGAAAAAACGGAACCCTTACGGGATCACTCGTGTGTCTGTCTTTCTGTCTGTCTGTCTCTCTGTCTGTCTGTTTGTCTGGCCGTCTGTCACAGCCAATTTGAGCCGAATCTACTGGGCCGATTAAATTGAAATTTAGTACACATATGAATTTCTGTGATCAAACGGGTTCGGGTTGGTTTCTGTGGGACGTGTAACGTAAAAAAATGAATTTTGAATATGAAGGTCACTTTTGGGGGGAAACTAGAATATTAAAAAAAAAGTTTTGCAAATTGTACCATGTGACATATCATATGACCTTTCATATGATATGTCACATGGTACAATTTGCAAAACTTTTTTAAAGTTTTAAAACAGTAATAGTAGTAGTACGGATTTCAGATGTATAAAAAATATATATCTGAAATCCTTACAATGAGCCCTTGCTCATTGTAAGGATTTCAGATATATATTTTTTATAATTTTAAAATAAGTACTTTCAAAGTTATTTTAGAAAATAAATAAAAATTGGCCATTCCCCGCTCCCCTTATCTCCGAAACTACTGATCCTAAAATTTATTATTTATAATTTATTCATATATCACAAGAAAACCTATACGATGTCTATGGTCTTGAAATTACATTGTAAATCTTTCAATATTATGCGTACAAACTTACATTTGCAGTTGGAATGTAATGGAGAACTTGTTTTTTAACTATAATGTTACAACTACGGAACCCTTCACTGTGTGTTATCCGACACATACTTGGCCGGTTTTTTTGCTGTAGTACTCTCATCTAAACTGAAATGTGTTAATTTCTTTCAGATGAGCGTACCCGCTGTGGAATGCAAAATTTACTGCGACTACTACAACACCGTCCATTGCAATTCACAATTTTGCGAATTAAACCGCTCAGCGTCCATCTTGCACTTAGCTATTTCTCCTTCTTTATCACAAATTGTATTGCAATATTGCAGATTAAAAGTTTTTATACTTAGAAAATAAAAAGCGTCCGCGAGCGATACTTAAATGCACAGTCAGGAAAAAATATTGTTAAGCAAGTTGACACTCAACACGTCAATTTGCCGTATAGCCATTTACTTCACACAATTTCAATTTCAATCACAAGTGTCATTCCTTGATACTTGTGATTGATTTACATATACGGACATTTTAATTTGGTAGTATTGACTACCCACTTAAACAGCTGCAACAACTTGACAGTTGTATGAAATACATGGATATAACACGGCAAATTGACGTAAGGAGGCAATTTGCTTAAGCTTAACAATTAATTTCTGTGGCTGTACATTCAGTGCACCCAGGGTCCCAGGGCAGTCAGCTCCGCTATCAGTACCTTCGGCATAAATTATTCTCTAAAAGTACACCCTGATACTATTTTATGTTTGTTTTCTACTGAAGCTATTTGTTGATGTTTGTATTTGTTGGAAATGACAACACTGAAATGACACTTCCGCACTTCCTTCTTTACTTCCTTGTAAGGACCTTGGACATCACTGACACCGATGAAGGATACCACAATGAATTAACCTGGCCTTAACAAATCAAATCATTTTTATTTCAGGAATACACCCATATAAAATTTACACCAGATTACAAAATTTAAAAATAATCATTATTTCAATATTATTATTATTAATTAATTACAAGCAAAATAGATATATATATATACAGGGTGAAAAAAAATGGCTTTCCCAAATATATATATATTATTATTAAATCATTACAAAACAATAAATTATAGTAATGCATTACTTTAGCTGGACCATTAATTGCCATATACGAAGTAATAGTTTACCTCGTATATGGCCCTCAATATTCCATTGTTAGATTTATGTATTCGATTCATGATGGAGGCCTGTGACTTTCAATTAACTTAAAATGAATATAGGTTTGAAATCGCCAACCCGTTTGAGCAAGCGTGGTGATCAATTTTCATGCCTTTTGTGTATGAGAAGAGGCCTTTGCCTTGTAGTGGGATAAATCAATATTAGGCTAGTATTAATATTTTTGTAATATTATTACGCACCTACAACATTTGTACCTTGAATTATATTATGGCACCTACAAATATTAAAACATCCACTTTTATTTCTGTTTTCTTTTTACTTAAAAACCTTTTACAACATTTTTCTAGATAGTGATCGTGGCCGTGAGAGTACAAGTCTTAATATTTTTTTCTTTTCTTTATTATCCTTCTCTCCGCACAAAATTACTGGTGTGGCTACTTTATAAGCTCTTAATGAAATATTGTCTTTAAATAAGCCGTGAACGGTAAGATGGGTAGGACATTGGTGGAGTAGAATTTTTACTATATTATGTTTAAAACATTTGTTGTTGAAAGTTCATCATAGAGCAGCAGCAGCTCTAACATCACAATCAATATAAATTAGAAACAACCTTGATAAGTAGAACTAGAAACCAAGTAATTGCTGTTACCTAGATAGGCAACGGCCCGTTGGTTCGATAAAAACTAATTTAATGCTGTATGTGCGGTTAGCGAGATGCCGCCCCAGACCATTACAGATCCTCCTCCATAAGCAACAGTTTCCTCGATGCAACACTGAGAGTAACGTTCTCCAGGACGATGATATACTCTCTGACGTCGATCACTTCCATGTAGACTCACCCTTGTCTCATCAGTGAAAAGTACACTACGCCACTGCTCTTACGTCCAATCCTTATGCTCTCGAGCAAGTTCAAGTCAAGGGAAGTTACGGAAGATCTTCTCGTCCAAAATACCGCAGTGTCGCGAAACGAAAGTCTCTGACCAGTATGTGTTGCCAGTTATGACTTATGGCACTGAGATGTGGCGTTTTACAATGGGCCTCATAAGAAAGTTCAAGGTCACCCAAAGGCCAATGTAGACCAGCCAGCGGCCAGTTTCTCTGCGAGATCGAGTTAAGAATGAGGAGAAACTTTGGGGAAGGTTCAGCAGTGGACGTCTTTCGGCTGAAAACATGATGAATTGATGATGTTAAATGTTACCAGGATGACTAGTTTTGAAATTTAATTTTTAACAAATTGACACCTTAAGTAAGTACAGAGATTCTTCATATATTTTAGGTATTTAGTAGTCAATTTCGACATTAGTTAATAAATTAATTAATATTGGTTGGTCCGTGCTTTTACGAATTTTACAGTGAGAATCATAGTCGTTGTAATAAAACATCTTATCCTTCGTTGGTAGTGACATTTATAGTGGCCCATGCCAGCGTCGCTAATTGCAGGGGTAAATCCTATAACGCCTATTAATGTATAATGATCTACTTGAAATTATTATAGATTCAGTACCCCTACCATGAGTTGTTATCGAAAACTTACTCGCTATCGTTAAACTCGCTAGCGTATTAACGTGGATCGAATAGATTTCGATAATGCTTGCACCATGAGTTTTACGGAGTCTTACGCGGGCGCTAACGTAAGCTCGATAGATCGTGTCGTCTAGCTAACTTCACTCCTATGTTTTTGTTTCTTTCTTTCTCAGTAATAAGAAGCGAGAACGGCTAAAAATGTAATGACAGTCAATACCACGAAATAATCCGACTAAACAGAAAGGTTGGCGGTTCGTGGACTACGTAAGTTATTTAGTTGTTATTGAATTTTTATTCCTTATAATATGTCATTATCGTCTATTCAATTTGTAGTTTTGCTGACGATGTGTGGGGTCGAGTTGTTGAATTACTCGGTTCGCGGCGTTTTTTATTTTTAAAAGTGATATAACTTAGAAAAAATTGAATATTACAATGAGGACAATTTCAATTGTTGGTGGAGTTCATGGAAAGGTGTGTTTTTACGTTATGTTAATTTCTTTTAAAACTTAAAGTCACGAAATTACCAAATAGTTGCCCCTCAACCCATATTCCATGCTTAATAAGCTCTTCCAGACATTATTTAGTCTCTAATGGACTAAAAACGTATATAATTTTAATGTAAACCTACGTTTCACACCTCAAAAAGCTAGTGAGTTACGTAACTACTATCGTAAGCGTATTTTTCGATAGCGTCTGTGAAATTAGTGACTCATGGTGCCGTTTTGTATGGCGACAGCTGAAAAACGTTAGTGACTATCGAATAGATTACGTTAGGTTTCTTACCTAACGAAATCTATAGTGCTCATAGTACGCATTTTAATTCTTTCAGTGACCGCTAGGGGCGCTGTACAGTATTTCATACATATTATTTACGGAGACGCTAGCGAGTATTGGCTGTGCAAACTCATGGTAGAGCTACTGGTACCTCGTTTAATAGTTACTTTGTAAAAAAAAAAAAAAAAAAACTGTGTTTGACAGAGTATATTTGCACACTGGTGGTCACAAGACGTACAAAAAAAATTTCTTCTGCCAATATAAATTGCATCTTCTAAACTTTTCATTCCGAAAACAAAAATTATAATCAAGTAAAGGCAAAAATGCGATCTGCCATTTGTACACTTTTTACTGAAAATTGCACTAAAATAATACTTTAAAGCTATATTTTCAAAAATGAAGGACACATTACAAGCAAAGTCACAGTGGCTTTCTCTTGTATCAAAATACAGCACGCCGATTTCGGTTCTCATTCTTTATATATCACAGTCATTAGCAACAGGATATAAAAAAAGTTTATTATAGGTATTGAGGAATTAAATCATCAGAGTGTCTGCTTAATGTTTCTTGTAAACTTCTATTTTGAATATATGCCATACTTAAGAAATGTATGACTGGATCAAAGCAACAATGTGGTTTTCAAATCCACTTCCGACAGGTACAGAATCACATAGATTAACATTTTTTTTATAATTTTTATTTTTATTGTGGTTGATGTTACATTAGTGTCGGCTTCACTCCTCCAATTTTCGACGAACGAAGGGTCGATCAGCAAATATTGAGTCAGCGGCAAATGACCGATGAATTTTGTTTAATTTCAAAGACTTTGATATTTTTCTTTTTTTCACCTGCGTTTGAGATTTTGTAAGTGAATGCTTTTCGAGAGCATTTAGCTTCTTTATTCTGTATATCTTTAACAAGATCACTTGTGGTAAGTGCAATTTCTGTGTTCAAGTAATTAGAATGTATTTTTACAAATCCATCGATTCGATACTTCTGTAATTTTGTTTTGAAGAGCTATTATTTAAAAATTTTGAAGTAGCTCTCAATTCCTGACGATGATGGAGCAGGATTATCAATAAAAAAAAAAAAATAACGAGCATAGCGGATTTGACCATAGTGGAAGTTTCCCAAGAATTCTTCTGATTTCAGATATATGTAAAGGTGGATGAAAATAATTATTTTTATTAGTTTCTTTAATTTCCATTGATTGTTTTTGTAACTGAGCTACTTTATCATCCAATCAAACAGAAAAATCAATATCCGTGTGAGTAATCAGTGTGATATTCTTCAGTTTTGTCTGTTGATTTGACGTCATCCATAGAGCTGAGTTCCGCTGTCTGATCTAAGTCAATATTTTTCAATCACACCACAAGTCTTATTAAGGCGGCTTCACAAGTGGAATTTGCAGTAGTCAATTCATCGTCGTATTGAAAAAGACAAACCTTAATCATATCCATGATTAATTCTTTTGCGGTATTTTATCAGAGTTTTTTGTTTATAGCCGCAACTTTTGCAACTGCAATAAAAATAAGTTCATTATCTAAGTCCCATTGTTATTTAGTGGGAATGTCTGGAAATCGGACGGCTTATTAAATGGGCCATAATGTTGGCAAAAAATGAAGGTACGAGTATATTATTGTATTACCTTAGGATTATATCAAATGTTTTGCAGTTGTTCCTTGTATTTGGTTTTATACTTTTAACAGTTGTAATATTCGTTTTATCCGTTATTTTATCGAGGTTTTCGGCGACTAGGACCGCAATTAACTGGAATTGCGGTTCCAGTTGCCGGATCCATTTAATTTTTATATTTTTCTTCCGGTGACTGGGACCACCTATTATTTAAGCCAAAAACTGTACAGTCAAGCGATGTCTTGAGCGCTCTAGACTCGCTCGTGAATGCAAAATATTAGCAACATGGCCGCCTTAGGGTCTTCCCTCATTTTTAAAATCAAACGTCAGTTAGTCAACTTTGAACAAGTTAACGATGCACTCTCTAAAGTTGTTCATTGGTTTAATGTAAATAATCTTCTCCTGAACGAAAAAAAGACTAAATTCATTAAATTTTCAACGCCAAATGTCAGGCAGCTAACTACTAATGTTCAACTTAATGGAATAGATTTGGACCCTGTTGAGTCGACGGTTTTTCTTGGAATAACGATTGATGGTAAATTACAATGGGGCCCACACATAGAAAAATTGTCAGGAAGGCTAAGTTCGGCCGCCTATGCTGTTAAAAAAATTCGACAGATAACTGATTTAGATACTGCCAGAATTGTTTATTTTAGTTATTTTCATAGTCTTATGTCATATGGGATTCTTCTCTGGGGAACCTGTGCGGATATTAATACAATCTTTGTTTTACAGAAAAGGGCTGTTCGAGCCATTTATAACCTTGGTGCAAGAGATTCCCTTCGGGAAAAATTTAAAGAAATAGATATTCTGACTGTAGCCTCTCAATATATATTTGAAAATCTATTGTATGTACACAAAAATATATCAAATTTTAAGAAAATGTCCGATATTCATAGTCTAAATACCAGAAATAAACACAATCTTGCTGTACATCGCACTCGCCTCCACAGAGTAGGCAACTCATTCATGGGTCAATGTATACGCTTTTACAACAAACTTCCCATTGAAATTCGAAACTTACCCATTAAACGATTTAAAAGCTGTATTAAAACCAAACTTTGCAAAAAAGGGTACTATAACATTTCTGATTATTTAGAAGACAAAAAAGCTTGGGATTGAACTGTTCGCTCTGCTTAAAGCCGTTTGATTAAACCCTAAAACTTGACATTTTAATAATTATACAACGTTTTATATACATACCTAATTATTGACATTATTAAATATTATATACAAAATGACATGAATATTTACTTTGAAAAGTATTACATATATTACTTTAATTATTGTGAATGTGAGCACTATGTGGGTCATTTGTTTTCTTTAAGATTATCTCTTTTTTCCTCTTTCTCAAGTAGTTTTAATGATGGTCTGGTTTTTTGAGTACTTTATGCGGCCTACCCAAATGTCCTTTCTTTGGTATTGTTCGTCGAGTCGTTGAGCTCCTTAAATCCTGAGTTGAGCTACACGTTTACTGACAAATGCTTGCACTGACTGGACAGGTCCACTCAAAATTGTGTGGTTCTTTCCTCAAAAGACCATTTCAGACACGGATCTACATGGTCCTCACATGATCTGACCAAGATTATGTCTGGACTTTAAAAGAGACTTTGACCCCTGAGTTTGTTTCGCCATTTCTTCTCAGGGATAGTCAGATAGGAAATGTCGACTTCCTCAAGCTTGTTTTTATATTTTTTATATGACGTATAAAAGTGATTCCGATATCCTATTTACAGAATAAACGATTTCATTTCATTTCATTTCATTTCATTTCATTTCACACACGATGTAATATTTTTAACCAAATTAAAAAAAAAATAGGTATTTATAAATTTATTTTAATTCATAAATTGCATTTTTTTAGTTGTAGTATTTTTGATTTAAGATGGGGTTTTTAAGTACACTGTTTTGAAACATATAACAAAGTGGAAAATAAAATAAAAAAGAAACTTAGGCATAAAATTTTTTTTTTTTTAATTATCAGCACAACACAAGTAGATTAATACCATCACGCCAACAAATAAAAAAAAGTATTGCTAAAATATTTTTCTCCTGTTTTTAGTATCCGAAATTATAATTACCGCTTTAAAAAAAATAGATAACTTTAGTCTGTATTCTTCTACAATTATTTGACACTACCGCACTCTTGCTAGTTTGTTATCTTTTGTTACACGCCTTTTAATCACACAAATGTATATTTCCTCGAACTGGGTGAAACCAGGAAAGGATGTGGTTCATCAGTAGCTGCGTTCTCACAGAAATATTTTCGTAAGTGAGCATGCTTAAGATTTGTCCACTGTACCTACAATGCACTCACATTTCGCCAGGTATGGTGTTTCATTTATTAGGGGGCGAAAAGATCCATTTTAATCATATTTCGTGCTGATGAGAGAGAGAGAGAGAGGGACGTAACTACCTACTACATAGTTTAGTAAAGTTCAACCTAAAGTTATGTAGCGGGATATATTATAATATCGTCATACATCGCAGCCATTGTTCCTCGTTTCTCGTTAGTTCATAGTTAAAAGCACCCTATTGTATCATCGGGCTCCAAATATTTAAGTTTTAACCAAGCTATTGTCAAATGTGACCTTTAGAATTTCGTGAGTAAGGTAAATTAAATATGAGGCGTTGGAAACTAGGTCACGATGGGCAAACACTTTTTACACCTATATATAAATGGACTGTCGTTACCAGCTGAGACCATTATTTGATTTTTCAATCAAAAAAACTTTTCCCTGGATTTTGACCACAACAGCAGTAAACATTACCTACATTAACATTAAGTAGGTAGGGAAGTTAAATATTTGATATCTGTGGTGTTTGGTTTATACATTAAAAGCCCAAAAAACAGATTTTACACTATGAGCATTTGAAACTTTAAAAAATGCTACAAATTGGAATAAGTATACAGGGTGTTAAAGAAATTGCGTGCAATAGCTTCAGGGTGAGTTCAGTATCGATGAAGGAACCCGTAAAAAATTAAAAATAAATACCTTTAAAAAGTGTTTAAAACAACGGAAAATTATCATAAGATGAACCTAATAATCTACCTGCGACATATACATGTACCAAACACCACAGATATTTATTATCTAACCATCTAGATTCGTCTAGATTCATCGAAACAAATCAATCCATCATTATTATCATGGGAACGTCACACATCACTACGAGTATTGTAAACAATTGAACGTTTTGTCTAACATTACGATGGAGTTATCGACTTCTAGAAAGGCCTTTGTTTTTTTGGAAAACATGTTAATTTAGAACAAGCTTCTTCGTCATGCCAATGATTACATTTATAGGTACCTATACTAGCTTATGACCGCGACTACGTCTGTATGAAATTTGTTGTTCCCCCGTTCCCCTATCCGTTCTCGAGATATCATCAAAGAAGCCGTTCTGTGTCAAAATGTATGAGAAAGTGAATTTTCTACACAATTTTTAGTTCGTGAAATTTTCACATTTTTTATAGATAGTCTGCTATTCGGGGCGGAGACAAATCCAAAATCTAGGATCATAAAAATCGGTGGTGAAGAGATAAGATGGCAGGTGCTCTATTTAAGAGAAAATAATAATAATAATAAAAATATTAAAAAGATAAGAAATAAAATAGATACACAAGTACATAAATATGTTATAAACTTATTTATACAAATTCAATGAAATGAGATGATTGAGATGACTACACTATACACTACTTTGTTTTATATATTAAGAAGATTTTAAATAAGAGAGTTCGGCCACTTCCACAAAGTTAAGCAACGGTTTCCTAGAAGAGCGGTGGCCGCCACAAAGTGTCCACAATTTACGGGCGAATGATGTCACTGAAACTTTTTTATGAAAGTAACTTGGTGTGTTTACCTAGAGAGCTATTTGACATTGTAAAGTCAAACCTTGCTGTACAAACACTTAATTCGCCAGACTTGTCTTCACCGTACTTAGTCACGCGAAAAAGTTACGCTATCAGAAAAATTATCCAATTAAATAGCTAAAGGACAACTAGCTAAGTCATTGAGCGCAACGTTTAACCAGATGGCTGATTAATTCGATATTGATGAATTTATGATGTTTGCTTACGGTGACTATGAGTTCACAAATTATGTATGACTACTTTTTACTAATACCTACTAGTGGTAATTCTTTTTTAAACCATCTAGATTAGGAGCCCCGCGAAACGGGGCTCCGTCGACAAGCCTTATTATTGCTTGGAAACAAATTTGAGTACAAAAAACACTTGGCTGAGTCTTGGTCAGTCATCTTCAAAGGGCTGATTTTCAATACGCCAAGTTGTTAAACGTTGAATGATTGTAGTTCGAATTCGGCCTTGGCATCCAATTGGATGCCGGCGTTTAATCAACGGCCTAGGCGTCCAATAAGTTGGCTAATTTAACCGGATGGCTAGGACATCCGTACTGAGAAGAGTGAGCTCACACATTATTAAATAGCGCTTCCTTGGAAATCAAGTCGTCACTGCGTCATTGTGTGTCCGAGGTGTCAAAACGAAGCAGAAACGCGACTACTATTACTATTAACGCGGTAGAACGAATCTTAAGATGTAAATCTTTGCTACTGTCATCATTTTCATGACAGCCGTCACTGCGGCTGTTAAGTGTGGCCCCCGCTATTTTAGAAAACTGTAGCTTTAGCGGTGACCTCGCCAAGGTCTTCCATGGTGAATATAATACAATAGAATACTCCTTAGGGTTTTAACACGAATATAACGATACAGTAACTGTCGAAATCCATTTAGCCGTTTAGAAGATACGAGGCTGTAAATAAATTTATAAACAAAAATACAATATACAAGGTATGCGCGAAAAACATAACCCTTCCTTGGCAGTCGGGTAAAAATTAAATAAAGTTAAAAATTTAAGGGGGTCCCCATTCAATCTAACACTTTCATGTTTTTATTATACAACCTGATTTAGAAGTTATAAGTTCTACCGCTTGGCCTTTTTGCAAATTGAGGTATCGATGTGTATTTTTTACATTACAGAAAAACACTTAGGGTGGCTTGTTTCACGTCCACTTGACGCACGCGTATACGTCATAAATGGCGCTTACTATCGTCGAACCGTTGTTTCACAAAATGATGCCATTGACGTTCATTAAAAACACTGGTTAACGTCATTTTATCCTTTTACATTTGTACTTTGACGATCGGTTTTTATGCAGTGAAATAACGCTTTGTATACTGAACGTTAAACATCATTATGTAATCGTTATTATTTGACGTACAGTCAGCTGCAGAGAAATCTCACCCCCTAGCAATGAATAAATACATTGCTAGGGGGTGAGATTTCTCTGCAGCTGACCGTACGTATGTTACGTTAACGAACTGTTTGAAACAACCGGCCCTATGTGTCGCTTCTTTGTAATTTTTCGAATACCTATCTGGCTTAACCTTTGAAGTACCATAGAGCTCCAAAGACTCATTTAATTTTAAATTTAACAAACAATAAGTAGTAGGATTTATCGGAAGAGAAGCGATACAAAGCTTCACTAGATGATGCTGCTACAATCCTTGGTTTATATCCCGGGGTGCGTGGGACATAGCGGCAGTAGAACGAACGGACTGAGCTCACTGAGCTGGCTTTGTTCTGACAATACACAGGATGATAATTGGCGTAGCACTTTTTTCTTGTAATCAGATTAGGCGTTAGCTCATTAAACAATAAGTAAAAAAAAATGAAAACAGTACATAGGGATGTAAGGTATTGTAATTTTTTCGATACAGTCAAAGGTATTTAAATATACTTACGATAAAAGGGTCAAAGTGAACAATATCGTAATCTACTTGTAATTACCAACTGGTTAATCTTCGCTCAGTCTGGGGAGCAGTAGTGGCCTAGTGGTAACAACCCCGTCTTACGACTTGTAGGTCGTGGGTTCTAGCCCAGGCAAGGGCTTTACTTTGTGTAAATAATTTCAACACCACTGCTCTCATAACGATGAAGGAAACATCTGGAGGAAACTGGCATTTTCTAGAACCAAAAATTCGAAGATAATTGATATCTACAAACCCGCAATGGGCGCGCGTTCACAGCCAACAGCACATTCTCGCTCAAAGAGAGGCCTGTGTTCCAACAGTGGAAGTATTGTGGCTGATTATTCTGTTGCTAATCTTCACTCAGTCTGGTTCTACGTCTCGTGGCATACGCCTCACATAAGAGTTCACATTGTGTGCAGAAAGAAACATTGTGGTATAGCAAATCTCGTAAAAAAAAGATGTACAGTTCATTAAGGGTTCAGTACAATGATGCTTACCAAATCCTTATGAAACTGCCAAGATACTGCAATGCCTTGAGCATGTTTTCAAAAGCCAGGGTCCCGGATTTTTACGCCATCATGAGGTCGAGGGTCGCGTCTTTTTGGCAAAGTTTGAGACGCTCCAGTTTGAGGTTGTCTCGTGCAACCTAAGAAACTCCATATTTGTGCACTAGATTTCTGTTCACCTACCATCCAGACCCTCTAACTAGACGGGTGTTGTGTCTGGTGGGCTACTGTCCAACGGTTGATGACGGGATGTTGATGTGTCTTATTAAACTTGAACTATTCGCACTATATTTCAAATCCAACCATATTTTTAACCACATTTAAAACAAAAGACTGCTGAGTCGCTCTCAAAAACACGAACATAAACAAAACAACGTGCGTGAACGATTGACATTTAAAACGTCAACCAATCAGAGGAGGTCTCGTTTTGGGCGCTCCGACCGGCCAATCAGCGTTCTTATTTCATATCAGCTAACGTTTCGTTTCGCAATATTACTAGAAAGACTCGCGTTTTTGCAAAAACTCTATCTTTTTCCAGTAAGATTGAGAAATGTTTTCACCATTGTCTTCGCAATATCCCTACGGTTTTCGCGAAAACTCGAATTATCAAATCATCCCACGACATATGATTGATATATGCCAGGTGCGCGGTTAACTTTGCTTGCGCGATGCAGGATTTGTGTGACGTCGGGTCTTTGATGTGTAGTGCACATGTGGCGTTGTAGATACACACACCACCACCATAGTCTTACTTCACATGAAAGACAATACAATAACCAAAAATGCTCGAGAATTTAAAACCCCGTATGTTACAAAAGTTGTATCAAGAGCAGGTGGTCCAAGCTCGAATGATACCGCAATAACACTAAAATAAAAGGAAGCTATTGCATTCTCCTGAACTGACACTGATTCGCTTACACTGCCCTTTACAGCCTACGCAATAAGAACGGTTATTGTGCTACGCGAAGAAAATAAACGTACACTATGAGGTCTTTTTATTATAATCGTAATTTTGTCAATGTCGTTCTCGGTTTTCAATGTAATGTTTCGGAAAACGTTCGTACTGTACTGAACTATTAAATAGGTACATATTGCTTTATATATAAAATGTTATTAATACTACAATAGTAGTATAGTTTTGTTTTATTTGCATTTTAGATGATTCGCAAGCGTGCATTTTTTTATTGTTTTTTATTACGGATGCTTCTAATGTGCACGTCTTTCTATATTGTTCACACATGTATAACTTCAACATGAATGATGTTACCAATATTTTGTTTTAAAAGAATATCCGTGGAGTTTCTTGCCCGTTCTTCTCCATAGGAACCTACTACGCTTTGGAATGGGCATCTAGCTTCATCTTTCTGACTAACCGACTCCTTGACAATTCAAAAGTGCCTGTAATTGGTTTATTTGAAATAAATTGTTTGAGTTTGAGTTTGCAGTGGTATGGTAGAAAGTACAGAAGCGGACAACTCAAATCTTCGACAGTTCTTGGTTTTCTGTACCTTCATGTTGACATATATAAACCGTGTTTTGGACATTCAATCTCCATTTCGTCATTATGAAAGCATCAATCTGCAAGAAATACCTTCAAAGTGTAAATACTTTTAATATAAATAACCATTGTCGACAAAAAACCACTGTCTGAAAAACAAATTACAACGAAGCCTGCGTATAACACATAAATATCTTCATCAACAAACACAGAACAGAATACAAACCAGTAATTCAAAAGCCACAACATTCGACGTCCGTAACAACGCTTCAAATATCAAAGACAATGATGTCAACCAAAATGTGCGCTATACCTGAAGTTTTGTTTTCAAGTGAGCTCATTAAGGACACTCTTTTTGCACGAAAAATCCCATCCCATCCTAAAAACAGGGATGCAAAAACTGGGACAAGTTTGCAGAATAATTTTGTATAAAATTCGGGAGGCAGATTTGGTTTTTAAAACTTAAGTTGTTTCAGTTTTAAAACTTGGACACTCTTTTTAAACGATATAGTAGACTAAGAATACGCTACAGTATTAATGTGACATTTAGGGATTTATTCATAAACGTTGCTTAAATTTAAGTGACGTTCAAACGTCAAAAATGTATGGTTAAACAGTCGCTAATCACTACTTAACTTTAAGCAGCGTTTATGAATAAACCCCTTAGTGATTAACGATATTAACGTGTAATTTTGTATGTTTACATAATTTTTATTATATTATAATTATGCAAACGCCGTCGGTAAGAACTTGGGTTATAAAACCCAAGTTGCAGCAAGAGGGCGAGCGGTTTTAATATCGTGAAAAATTAACGATATTTAATTTGAGGATGAAATAGATAGATTTGATTTTTTTTTTAATGAAGAGAACTTGGCAGCGCTGCACTGCCATGCATCCTATTTATACTGACAACCCACTAGAGAACTGTGTTCGAATAAAGCTTACTCTGAAACGAGTGCAGCTGTAATTAGTACTTAGCGGAGGCACCTCGTTGATAATACTGCTTGCAGGGAAATAAAAGCATGACTTGAAATCTACGTAATAAAAGATGAAGCCGTGTTAATTGTCAAGACATACTGGGAATCAGTTAATGAGAATATTTATAGCGTTTTTGCTTAAATTTGTAGTCAGCATAATTATGTCGAAATTTTTCGATAGTGTTAAAATCACACCTCTTGATGAATCATTTCAGCCGAAAGACGTCCACTGCTGGACCTAAAAGCCTCCCAATTAGGGGTTTTGCTATAATCGCCACGCTTGGCAGGCGGGTTGAAAATTAAAATTGCATTGCATTAAAACTGCATTGAGAATGATGCTGCCCATTCTCGAGTAAGTCCCTTAGTCGCCTTTTACGACACCCATGGGAGTAAATAGGATGGTGCTATTATTTACGTCCTTGTTGCGTGTTTCGTTCTTGATGAATGAAAGAACGAAAAATTGGTTTATTTGTCTGTGTAAAAAGATAACTTATTAAAAAACCAAAATGGTATGCAAAAATATCAATACAAGAGTCATATTCCTTTAAAATGTAGTTAACTAAACTATTGACAGTATCCATAATGTACGTAGGCACACAACGAGGTAGACTAATAATTCCTAGTCGGAAGACTACTTAGACGTGCCATGTTCTTTAAAGTGCGTTAAAAAGCGTCGTGTACAATATCGCAGTTAAAAATATATTCTCTCATAGAGCACTTGTTAATAATATTCAACGGCTATTCCTGGGAAACACAGGAATGCTTTTTAGTCACAAGGCAACGGAATTTGTGGTCTCCGGGATGATGTTACTGAGTGAATAACTTGAGGCCAGAACCTTTTGGATGAAAACCGCAGGAATATAGAAGCTCAATTTAAATATGAAGATTGGAGCAAGGTTATTTTTCTCAGACGAAATGCTACAGGTACGGTGAATGAATTTTCGATTTCGTATTTGGTGAGAATTGAGGCTTAAGTATCACAATGTTTAAGATAGGTCTTAATTATGAGTTTCATGGTTACAATTTTGCTTCTTCATTCAAGAATCATCAGCCCTTGAACAACTTTTTATTTGTGAAATATAACAATTCTTAAAATCCGGTTACTTAAACAAATTTTCGTCCTATTAAAATTTTGCCCTACTATAATGAATGAATAATAATGCTACAGGATCCAGATACGAAAACAAAGAGCGAATTTTCCTCTACCTCGTGCCGCTTCCCTACTTAAACTTTAAAGGGACACTTTTAAAGCGTCGAAGGTTATTAGAGCCGCGCAATATCACAGCAGAATCTAATGTGATTTAAAATTCATTCGCTATTGCCTTCCGGACACCCTCTTTCCCCTAACTACCATCTAATCACGTGGTTTGAGTGTGTGCACATCAAGTGGCTTTTTCAAAGATCAAAGTCAACGCCTCTGCCTACCCCAGGCTATAGGGGCCACGAAAATTATTTATTAGTTGCCTAAAGGGGAATTTGTTGGCTTCCGATACACCATTATTCTCGAAAATTCTGTCTTCAGAAACATAATCCCTTTGAAGGTCTAAAATAAAAATGGCTTCGAGACTCCCTTAATTAATGGTTTGAAAGGGGCTTTGATGTTCGCACGCGATGGAAAAAATACGAAGCAGAGTTGGTTCATGTGTGGTGTGTTTTGTACACAAGAGCTAGGCTTGTGGTAGTGTATTGGGATAAACTTAACGTACCTAATTACCTAAATAAGTAGTAGAATCCGACCAAATTTCATTTTCGGTGTGCAGTAATTTTCGGCATAAATTAGACATAGTTTTCGTGCAAAAAATAAATATTATTTTCGATAGTTGCCGAAAAAAATTAAGTTCCGGCAAATCATTACTAGCCCTTAATTTAACCGTAGTTTTTTTACAACAAATAAAAGCACAACAACTGAGAAAATGCGGAAAAATTGCTTTTTTCTGCATATAATATCAAATTTTCATCATTCGACCAGCCCTACAAGTTTGTTCTCGTTTTCGGCCGAAAGAAAAAACATTGTCGGTCGGATTTTATTAAATACAAATCATTATATATTTTTTTATATGTAAGAAAAGAAAGAAAAGAACGAAAATACATTTATTTGCGGTAAACATGACACAAAAAAAAACCAAGTCGCCCCCGATTGTTAGTAAGTTAAAAGTACTGTCAGCACTCTAAGTTTTTAAACAATTTTTTTTTTTCTTAAAGCTTCAATAGTGTCTTCTTGGGATTTAATGGAGAAGATTGGACACATGGAGTTAAAAAACCGGCCAAGTGCGTGTCGGAACACGCACAATGAAGGGTTCCGTACTTGGAAAGAATTTATCCTAAAAACAAACTTAACATTGTAGTTGGTAAACATAATCTCCCATACATTCCAACTGCAAATGTAAGTTTGTACGCACAATATCGAGAGATTTACCGTGTTATTTTAAGACCATAGACTTTTTATATTATCTTATATAAAACTACTTTCTGTATTTTTTTCAAAATTTATAACTATTTTCACTTATAACTTCAAAACAATTTATTAAAAATTATAAAAAAAAATACATTTGAGACCCTAACAGTAAGCCCTTTCATTTGATGAAACTTTTTTTTTTAATTTTCTTGTTTGCACCCCCAAACTGACCCCAATATTCTAAATTCATTTATTTACGGTTCACGTCCGTGTTTGGGTCACTCAAATTGATATGTATACCAAATTTCAACTTAATCGGTCCATTAAATTCGGAGCAAATTGGCTGTGACAGACGGACAGACAGACACACGAGTGATCCTATAAGGGTTCCGTTTTTTCCTTTTGAGGTACGGAACCCCAAAAATGTTATTTGGAATCTAATCATGTCATAATCTTTTCAATGAATAATTGTGCGAATAATATCTATAAACCAAAAAGTGTAACAAAATTTAATTGCTAAACATTGAAAAGATCAAACAATGTGTTTCGTAATAATCAGTTATTATTTCATTTATTAATTTAAATCTGAATATTTTTTTTTGTTATAATCAGGTAAGCGGACGACCTTTTTCTCACGAGATGGTTGCAGTTGAATCGTGTGCACAGTTTGATTGTCTTTGTTGATAAAGTTAATTTCGACTCTGGATATTTTGCGAACTTTATTTTGAGTCGACTTAACATTTTCTTTCAGGTAGTGTGATAGAGGCAGGTCAAGGACTGAGCGGACTGGAACAAACAAAAAAAAACGAAATTCGTATACAAATAGGTACCGTAGAACGGGGCTATTTGGACTTTCGGGGGTTATTTGGAACAAAGCAATTGTAAGATTTGAGTTGACATAAATTCGAATTGTGATCTTCGTACGAAAAATTTTAAAAGTAAACAAGACCAGAAATAAAATAAAAGCTGTCTATGGTGTTTTGGTAGAAATTATGTCAACAAGTAGTAGAAGAAAAAGTAAGTAACTCAATAAATAAATCCATAACTATGCTTTATGATAAGTTGAGTATTGCAAGAGTTACATAAAATAACTCTAAGGCTGAGGCTACAGAGGCAGCGATTGTCGATGCGACTGTAAGAGCGAAACGAAATAAACATGGTATGGCTACATTATAAGCGAAAATCCGGCGCATATTCGGCGATGACATGGCTACAGTATACATGCTACACAACGAATTAGCAAGAGCGATTAATACGGCTAAACTATAATAAGTATAGGGTAGCCGCATGAATTGCTACGCATAATGTAGCCACACGCATATTTAGTAGCATTGAACTAGTCTTGCAAGTGAGAAATTTTCGAATAAATTCGCTTAAATTTCGCTGATATATTGATGTAGCCAATGCCGTGATTACAGTAATGTTATTCCTATCGCATAAAGAAATCAAAAATCGCTAGTAATATTTGATATACGGTTTAGCCATATACATACGTGAGCATTCATTTATTTGTTTTAATCGCTAACGTGTCGCAGGTCGCGTCGCGGCCTAATGTAGCCTCAGCCTAAATGTTATAATCAAGTCACCATGTTCAAGGAAAACTAAATAACTCGATTCTCGACACTTCAGTTTATGAATAATTTATACTATCGATTTCTTCTGTAACACAATATTAATCAAATACAAGATGCTTAGCAAACTTAATTAAATAAATGAAGTTATTTATTACTTATTTGCCCTTAATTTACTCTGTCATATGCATCTGACGCGTAGGAAAACAAAACAATTAACATTAAAAAGTAGCTAACTCCAGTATACTTACAATATTATGTTATGGCAAAATTAGATAACTTAGTTTTTTTTTGAGACAGAGTTTTGTTTGTTTAAGCATATAAAAAAAGTACAGATACCCGAAGAATATAAAATTATCCACACTAAAATTGTCTCCCATTTATTAATGACACCAAAAATGCAAAACAAAAAAAAAAAAAACTGTATTTGAATTTTCTCCAAACTAGAAAATTTTAGTTATTCAGTTCTCCACCTACGCCGTCGATATAACGTAAAGATGATAAGTTGATTAGCTAATTATAACATAACAAGTACCTATTTGAAAACTAGCCAAGCCTAATGAAAAAAAAAATATATATATACGTACTTGGTCGCGTGATTAATCTGTTTACAATACCAGAGAGCTCCTTGGATAACACACCGACCATTCTTTGATTTCCGAACAAAACGTCCATAGCATTATCAGCGACCCGCTTCGCCGAATTTTTGTCTCTCCCCATTACAAATCCTTCTTTTAAGTTTGTCCTTTGCGAATCACCACCGAAAATGAATATAGTAATGACGAAAATTAAAATTGTTCTATAATCATCTGGCACAACCATTTTGGCTTGACTTAGGCTGAACTCTGGCTAGATCCAGCCTAAAATTTTAAGGAAGTTTTGTATAAATATTTAATGTTTACATCGACAAAACTGTTCGAGGGAAAGTAAACATAGTAAAGTTTTGACAACAAAAAAAAATAGTAATAACATTGTTTACGGAATTCATAATAATTCGTGTGAAAACGATGACGACCTTCATTGTAGCATTGCGGGTTGGAACTGTAATTTCGGCCTGATACTCGTAAATATTTTCCAGTCCCGAGTTCTATTTCGGTCATTATAGTGTGAGTAAGCTTTTTCAAACCAAGCACGTTTGTTTTTAGATTTTCATTTCATATAATATTTTTCTTTAATTTAATTTATTTATTAAAATTTAATGCACAAATAATAAAAATCTGTACAATGACGGACTTAATGCCTGAGGCATTTTCTACCAGTCAATTTATTACTTACTAGCTGCTTGCCCGCGGCTTCGCCTGCGTAGCTTATTCGAAGACAAATGTAGCTTTAGTTACTCCTTATAACATCAGTTATATGCCAGTGAAAGTCCCGTCAAAATCGGTCCTGTCGTTTGGGAATAAGTCGGAACAATCAGATGGACAGACAGACGAAAAATTTCAAAATTGTTTTTTTTTATAATTAAGTTATTTGCACTTTCATAATATATGCATTCAGTACAAAGCTGTTATTTTGACATCACAAACAGAAACTTATGTAGAGATTTAAGACGGAAGTCGTATCGTTAGAAGGCCTCCCACAAGGTGGACCGATGACCTTGTGAAGGCCGCAGGAATCCGCTGGATGTGAGAAGCACAGAACCAATAGAAG
Source organism: Dryobota labecula (assembly GCA_947523025.1). Taxonomy (NCBI): domain Eukaryota; kingdom Metazoa; phylum Arthropoda; class Insecta; order Lepidoptera; family Noctuidae; genus Dryobota; species Dryobota labecula. The sequence continues at coordinate 24,971,783 of OX383287.1, read as the reverse complement.
TGGCAGTGCTTGGGGGAGGCCTATGTCCAGCATTGGACGTCTTTCGCCTGAAATGATGATGATGATAATTGTATAGATTCGGTGTTTGTAAATGCAACATGCTTCAATTTAAGTTATTTGTAAGTGATGCTATTTATGTGTGTGAGTTTATTTGTTTCTAATTACATACAAGCGATAAGGCTCCTTCCTACAAACAGGCGTGACACGCTACGCGACACAATAAGACCGCTCGACGCGCGGTACTCGGTGTTTTTGTGTCGCGTCGCGTGTCGCGCCTGTTTGTAGGAGCCTATATTCTTAAGTGGTTCTAAATACTAACATTATTATTATATTCTACACATCATAACTGCATCATTACAAGCGAAATGTGGGTGTACTAAGTTAAAGTTACGCCTCAGCCTTATCCTTTGGGGATTACAGGTGTGATGTTATATAATAATGTTATTTTATTTTATATATAGTAGAAAAATAAGCGTGATGTACTATCATGGACAGCCGAAACGACTCACTTTCAAAACAAAATCCCGTGCTCATGGTGCCCACATCTGTTAATCTGTTTACTTTTTGCATCGACCAATTAATCAAAAATACATAGGAAAATTTTGTTTAAATAAATCTCGCAGCCTCTGTTACAATGATCACAGATGTCTGATCATCCTTTTTCGGCCAATAGGAATTTAGTTTTATTTTTATTTTATTTTATTTCTTAAGAACACTTACAGCTAGGATACAGATAGTTGACAGTTAATGGAAGAAGGCCAATTACAAGTTTTCACGGATAATATTAGGGTAGCATAAGAAACAGTAGACAGGCAAGAGAGAGTTAGAATAAGTAAGCACTCGGAGAGAATTAAGAAAAGATTAAACAGGTTTTAGTGTTCTTCAAAGAAGTATTTACAAAGTATTTTTTTTTTTTAGTTTAGGAACACTGGTGGAGGATAAATGAAAGATAATCAACACTGAACAAAAACACATCGAGAATCTGTGATACGGAATAGAACAATAAAAGACCCAAGGACGAGAAACCGACCGAGGACCGAGCGCTGTAAGCGGAAATAGTCCTTACGGGATGGTCCGATTCGGCTGACCGCGATAGTACATGTTTATATCATTTATATAAAACTGGGATTAACAAAATATGGAATAATGAGTAGTATAAAGTAAAAGTACCTTATTGGGAAGTATATGTAAAAATTGCAAGTATAAACTTTATATTTTCCTCATTCGTAATTTTTTTAAACTCGCTTTCTTTTAACTTCCTGATGCTAAAAATAGTAAGTAACTCACCCAACAGGATAGCACACAGTTAATTGTACTGGTGATGGCATAAAAACATGTACCTTTTTAGGGTTCCGTAGTCAAGAAGGAACCCTTATAGTTTCGTCATGTCCATCTGTCTGTCTGTCCGTCTGTCCGCAACTTAGCTCAGAGGCTCTTAGTACTAGAAAGCTGTAATTTGGTATGGGTATAGATATTAATCACGCCGACAAAGTGAAAAATAAAATTTTGTAGGCTACCTTGCGTGTAAAGTGTAGATGTTTTTTTTTTCTCATCTATCCCATGGTGTGGCATACCGCTGGATAGGCCGTTCAAAATATTACGGGTCTGTAAAAATCATTTTTCGATTCAGGGTACCGTTAGCGTAATAAAAGCTTTAAAGTACAAATATGTGAAAAATTCACAGCAGTAGTATTACTTAAAATGAAGTTAAAAGGAGAACTATCACAGCTAAGTAGGTTACAAGATACCGAGTGATAGTCGGCCTACTTACATTTGCAGTTGAAAAACATGTTCTCCTTTAACTACAATGTTAAGTTTGTTCTTGGGATAAATTCATCCCAACTACGGAACCTTTCATTGTGCGTGGTTTAACATGCACTTGGCCGGTGTATTTATGGAATTAAGGCCCAACAGCCGGTGTCGTTGTAATAGCCTCGATTCAGTTGTATTTATTACCTACTCATCCGAAATGTCGAAGTATTTTAATAATATGTAAAGAAAGAAAGAAAGAAAGAAAAATATTTTATTTGGGACACGCACAAGAAATACAAACAGTAAAAAATTAAACATGAGCATTTAAAACTAACAACATTGTAAACCTGTGCGAGGCCAAAAAGGCCACTATCTCAGCATAATGTATGTATGTATTATTTGTATACAAACTATACTTTAATAATTTAAGGGTGAAATGATAATTTATTTTGTGTTTTCACTGTCTGGTTGTACAGTGGTCGCACTTACTGCCTGCTGAGAGTAAGGTCGGCATCAATTCCCAGGGTGACCAAAGTACAGTCGGGGAGCGCGTGAATGTACGCGTATGTCCCAGGCCGCTGACTGATGGTAGTGGAAGAAACCAGTGGGATTTAGACGGTAGGTGTCCGACATAATACTCTGTTCTCAGACAGAGGGCATCCATGAGGAAGCCCCTAAATACAGAGCTTGCGCAATGTAGTATTGGATTTTTCCAATTATAATTTTTCAGTAGCTGCCTGGAGTCTGGATCTGTGTATCCGGTTGATTGCAGTATGCTAGCTCGCCCCCTATAACATGGGACTTGAACATAACTGGCGAAATTTGAGTGTACATACAATAATAAATAATACAGTAATATAATATAATAATAAATAATAATACTTAAATAATACAGCCACATTTCGCCAGATACGTTTTACTGCTATGTGATGTGATTCTTACAAATTGTTGTTTTTATTAAAAATACAGACTGCTGATTTAGTCACCAGCAAGAGTTTAGTGAGTGATTCAATTTTTATTTTTCAGATGTGGCGCATTAAGGCCACACTCATTTCAAGGTATTTTCAAAATTATTAGAAAGTTCATTTATTAATCTAATACTTCAAGCACAGAAATGTACCGAGGCGGACTTAATGCCAAAGGCATTTTCAACCAGTCAACCTTTGGGTGATGCAGAGACAAACAGTGGTAGATGCAATTACGAAAAATCTAGGAATAACTATAAAGATTCTTACAAACTATGGAAGTAATATAAATATACCAAATTTCCAATTTCTATCAAAATCAAAATATTTTATTTCACATAAACCTACGTGGGCACTTATGAAACGTCAGAAGCTAGATGCACGGTTCCAATTAGTCGTTTCCTATGGAGAAGAGCCGGCAAGAAACTCCACGGTTACTCTTTTAAAAATAATTAGCTTTACAATATGATTAACTAACATTGTAATAAATAAGTATAGGAGGACAGTGACTTGACATATTATGTACAGGATAGGAGTACCTATGTATTTTCATAGGCCTTAACTTTGTGATGATAAAAATACATCCTACTCATTAGTACTCATGGACTGCTTGGGCTACCTGGTACCTGGAATGCGGTCCCTGCCGCTTGTTTACCTGTTCTCGAATCAGTAAAAAGTTTCTGACTAAACTTTAAACACAAAAGTAAAAAAAAAAGAGAGAATAATACAAGATACTCAGAGACAAAATGTAACAGTTGGATGGCTTTTTTCCTTGTACCTAGTTTCTGAGAATTTAAAAAATAAATATGATTAAATTTCATAAGAGGCTTTTATTTTTATTTAGTTGCATGTCAGCCTTATCATAATTTAAACATTTTTCTAAAGTAAATCATCAAATCTATACATATAATTAAAAAGTAATTAAGTCAAAACTGTACATTGAATATTTTTGAAAAAAAAAAAAGAAAAAGGAATTGTTCCGAGATACGGGAACGAGTCTGATGCCGAAAATACATTTTTATGATTTTTTTCGTTTGTCTGTTTATCTGGATATATTTTCCGGATCGGCGCAAAAACGGCTCAACGGATTTGGATAAAATTTGGCACATAGTTAGTTTATAACCTGGATTAATAACATAGGGTACTGTTAATCCCGGTAGTAAATAAAAATTAAAATGTTTAATGAAGAAAAGCCTAAGTACTAAAAACAAAGCTAAAACAATGTTATATTTTTAACTAGCAGGCTATGCTATGCACAAAACATTGAAACCTTGATCTCCAAACTAGGGGTGGCCCTGTATCTTAGAGATACATCCCTCCGCAGCAAAGTCACAAGCCAATATTTGTAACTCTATGTTGACTTAATTATATTACATGAAAAAAAAAAGTGGTAGTACCTTCCCGTGGGATATTTTTCGACATCGACGCAGGTGAATCCGCGGGCTAGAAAAAGCTAGTACAATAAACTTATTAATGTCTAAAAAAATCAGTAAGTAGGTTTGCTATCTCAGGTGGAGGCTGCGTTATAAGTATAACATATATGGACCAATATCATATTAATTTATTTTTATCATGCTCAACACTCTTTCCTTCGTTTTGTTAGTACACTTCTTATGTAGATGGTGAACTAATTTCAGAGTTGATAATTATTGCATGATGACTATTATTGGAAGACGTTACATTATGTTTTTGAAGTGAATACTTCTTTAGGCAAATTGGGCACTTTTGGGATGGGGAAAAAGTACTGAACTTGCGTGAACGTCATTCTCTTATACATTTATATAAGGTGTATCTACTTAAATACGAAATATTTTAAGAGGCTACCGAGTGCACAGTGGCGCCCTCATCGTTATTTCGGTGATTTCTTTTATTTTAGAATAAAAATGCAGAAAATAAGCTCGTCAAGTTGTGCTGGAGTTTCTTGCCCATTCGTCTCCATACATAACTACCTTTTGGAAGGCGCAACTAGAATCAATTAACTATTCATGTAATTTTTGACGTCCAAAAGTGCATCTTCGTGCCTATTTGAAATAAATGATTTGACTTTGACTTTGACTTCACAAGACTATACGTTATTATTACTACAAACAGTAGTTTTAAATTGTTATGTTTTATTGTAATCATTAAAACGGAGCTTTCCGTTTTAATGATTACAACAAAACATGTGAAGCACAACTTGACGAGCTTATTTTCTGCATTTTCATTCTAAAATAAAAGAAATCACCGAAATAACGATGAGGGCGCCACTGTGCGCTCGATGCAGTCTTAAGAGATACACCTAGGTGTAAAGAAGCCATGGAAACGATTTTTGTTTATATCTAAGTATATAACTTAAAAAATTAAATAATTTAAAATTACTTGTAAGGATAATTGATTATCAAAAGGCACCGCGCTCGTGCCGCCACCGTCGCCGCGTCCGGGCGGGTTATTTATAAAATAAGTAAGTAAAGGTTTTTTTGCAAAATGTCTCAAGCAATTTTAAAATTATTTTTCTTATGTAAAAATAAAAACAATTACATAAAATACAAAAAAAATCGCTGCTATGGCTTTTTTACCACCTATAGATATTTCTCTTAAAATATTTCGTCTATAAATAGATAAACCTTATATAGATGTGTGTAATAAGAGTTTGTGAAGCTAAATAAGTTTTTACTTCTGATGTACAGAAGACAGACTGACAGTTTTTTTCTCTAATAGCTCCATATAATATAATCATATAGTGTATCATGTATTGTATTATATATTGTCTGTAAAAGATCGCTTTTAGCGATAAGACCGCCCATTGTGACACCCTATGTAACAGTTCTACATTTATATCTGTAATTTTTATGGTGTACATAATAAAGAGTATTCTATAATATATATAATTTCTCCATATTGGTGAACGAAGAGCATTGAACTAGAGCACACATATGGTAGAGACATACTTTGCAGTTTATAACACCCAACAACCACCATAAATAAAAATATCCACGCCTTTTATTACCAACATAAACAAGTTATAAGAATGTTTTTCAAGGTAATTTCATATAAAAGAAGACGTACGAATATTTTAACCTTAGTATCGTAAGACTGGTCAAGCAAGATGACGCGTTTTTTGGCATTCCTGGCTATAGCGTTACTTGGTTACGCATTCTCAGCCCCAGGTTCGTACAGATCAAAATTGTGTGTTTTAAGATTGAATTAATCTTCAGGTTTAAAAGGGTTGTCACCGGTCTACTCCTAGTCCTTTAAAAACATATTTTCTCGTGACTGAGAAGGAATTATGAAAAACGGCTCAAACTATATCGGTAAGTGTGTCTAGAATAATCTAATACCATTTTTAAGTTTCATATTGAGACACGAAGCAACAAAATTCGATCTAAATAAAAACGGCCACATTCCTCTAGATCGTATTTTATTATAATTCCTTCTCAGTCACGAGAAAATATGTTTTTAATGGAGTGGCGCTATTGGATCGGTGACAACGCTCTTAATGTAAAAAAAAAATACTGTGTGTGGCCGGCAATAATGCCGTTATAGTTTATTTTCTTGTGATTGTGTGATAAAGCGATCAAAAGTGCAGGCATTTGTATGCTGCAGTACTTTCATTTTAAAGTGTATTATTTTTCACATTTCATATTTGATAAACAAGTACGGTAGCTACCTGTAAAAAAAACCGGCCAAGTGCGTGTTGGATCGCACACAATGAAGGGTTCCGTAGTTGGAATGAATTTATCCCAAGAACAAACTTAACATTGTAGTTGAAAAACATACTATCTCATACATTTCAACTGCAAATATGAGTTGATCGACTGCACTGAAAAAAATATTTAGCCTAACTACTTCGGCTATTTCAGGAATCATCAAAGTTTGACAAGACTTTATGAAAGCTAACTTGATTTAATAAAAGTGATACACAACAGCCAGCACAGGTTTTGGTTACATCCATACTCTATACTAATATTATAAATGTGAAAGTAACTCTATCTGTCTGTCTGTCTGTCTGTCTGTATGTTTCGTTTTCACGCCTAAACCGCCGACCCGATCGTCATGAAATTTGGCAGAGATATAGCCTGGGATATGGAGAAGGACATAGGCTACTTTTTTACGCGATAACCGACATCCACGCGGGCGGAGCCGCGGGCAAAAGCTGGTGTTGCATAAAGTTATGTGTGACCACATAACTTTATGCGTTGACGAAAGTTTGGTTATGTATAAGTAAACATTTTTTTCAGTGTATTACTCGGTAACTAGTGAAGCAAACTTAGCTGTAATAGTTTTCCTTTTAACTTCGTTATTATATACTACTGCCGTGATTTTTTTTACATATCCTAAAACAACCATTCATCTGTCACTTAACTCTAACAAAACTTAGCACTTTTAAGCTTAATATTACGCAAATTGATCCATGAATCGAAAAATGGTTTTCACAAACATGCAATACTTTTGAACGGCACCATACCATTGCCTAGACGAGAAAAATATCATCCTCACTTAACGAGCAAATGAGGTAAGTACCCTAAAAAATAATGATTTTACAATTTTTATGTCATTAATATGGTATAGCCATGCCAAATTACAGCTTTCTAGTACTAAGAATCTCTGAGCTAAGCCGCGGACAAACAGACGGACATGGCGAAACTATAAGGATTCCTAATATTCAACAGACATTATTATAGGGTGATAGAAATGGAACGCACTCTAATTAGTTTAAGTTTTATCCGCTTACTTGTGTGGCGCTGTGTGTGTTATAAAACTATCATTACCTACGTGTTGTTAGAGTCAGTTTATTTAACTAAATAAAACATACTTAATAATAAATTACCAATTTATTATTTGCTAAAAACCTTCAATAATTACCAACCCGCACTGGGCCCGCCTGTTTGATTACAGCTCACTTCCTATCGAAGAGAGGGGGGCTATGTCCCAGCAATGGGAACATTATAGGCTGGTTTTGATGATTATTATTCCCACTAGTCCAAAGTTGAATTTGCTTTGTAGTTGAAAAAAATGATCCCCCATACATCTATTCACGTCACGGTCAATTCTCCAACTACAAGTTTAACTTTGAAATCGCAAAAAAATATTCTTTTCTCAAACATGCATGCAAATACTGTCATTATTTTCGAAAAAAAAAAAGAACACGCGAAGTATCGAATTTACGGACGAAGAAAATCAAATCCATTGCAGGAGCGTTTTTTGATTTTGGAACATTACAACGCTCCAGCAATGTTTTATTTCCCTGCATTCTTTTGAGAAAAGCGCTATATATGCCTCGGCGGAAATGGCAATTGCCTGTCTCGTATTAGTGAAGTCCTCGCCTACGGCTCGGCCTTCATACTCATACTCGACGTGCAGTTGCCTATTTCCCGGCCTTTGCAATAATGTACTATTAACGTAATAAAACTGTAAATTCAAATTTGCGGACTTGTTTCTTTGCTGTGAGTCCTTGCTTCTTGCCAAATTTTATGATTCTAGATCAACGGGAAGTACGGTGGCCAGCACATCAATCTACACGAAACTCTCAAATTTCTCCAAACGATTTTAGACTTTAGAATGTTAAATGTTGAGTTAAAAATCGAATGAGAAAATCTGAAAGTTTATGGTAACTTGATGTGCTGGCCACTGTACCCTATACGTTTTGATTTATTTGCGAGTATCAAAATATTTCGCATAAATGGCCGTATTTTTTTTATTGCGTTGACTTAGAACATCGATTTTTTTTAGAGCTTTAAGGGACCATAGACCCATATATTCAAACGTACGTAAATTTCAACTTGATAGCTCAACGCGTTTCTGAGAAAAGGGGTGTTGACGGATGGACGGACATCGTAGTGATCCGTTAAGGGTTCCGTTTTTCCTTTTAAGGTACGGAACCCTAAAAACAATAGTAACTAATTTGAATAAAAAATCACACTCGATATGACATAAAAAAAATAAAGAAAACAGGTTATTGACTTTAGTTTTGTCACTTTGGTATAAATCAAAATAAAAAAATATCCGTATCGTATTTTCCTGTTTCATAAAAATCTTTATCAACAACTTGCGAATACCTACCATTTTCGATGTTTTTTTTTTAATATGTCAAGATGCAGGTCATTGACTTACTATGTCATTTGTTTTACCGTGGTGTAGGAACTTTAAGTATTATAAAGGGCTTTAAAGCCAAATGTTATTATTGCCTTCAGGTAGAAAGTCATCTCAATTTTAATCCTTCAACCAGTTCTGTTACCCTACGTCAAAAGATGCGCTTTACATCACCTTGCCTTGGATTCGATTCCTAACTCGAGCAGTATTATTGCGTTTACCACTGGATTTTTTTCTGGGAGCAATCACAAGTGGCTTAAAACAAAAACCTAGGAATGTAAGTGTAGGTACTAATGTATAGCTAGTGCATAAAAGAAGCCATTTTACCCCGAGACGTATATTTACATATATCTACCCGAGCAGCAAGTGAGGGTGGATAGATACGAGTATGTCGTTTATATCCGAGTTAATACACTCTGCTTTTCACTTCGATTGCGAGAAAATGAAACAGGCATAAAAGGTATAGTTATACAGTTGTAGTATACAGTTTTTTTTTTTTAATTTTCCACGTGGTGTCATTCGACTTGGATACTTCATACTGCCAAGTCATAAAAAGGTTTCTTTGCGTTTTAAAATAATAAAGACAACTATTTTATCTGGTTTTATTAAATTAACGATAGCAAACACAGAAGTGATATAAATTAAAGCAAATAAAATAAAATAACGAATTTTATCTGCGACGTTTTATTGTGCGTGTGGCTGTTGGGCCTGATCATCTTAGTCGTAGAAAGAAAAAATACTTTATGCACTAGAGCATAAAAAGCGACTTTTTGTCGTCTACGCACAACATAAAGACGAACTTTTAGATCATTAGAATTGAAATAGTAGATTGTTATCATCATTTCAGCTGGAAGACGTCCACTGCTGGACACAAGGCTCCCCCAATTGGGGGGTCTGCCATAATCGCCACGCTTGGCAGGTGGGTTGGCGATCGCAGTATGGTGTTAAAAATGCATAGAAAACGCTGCTGCCCATTCTCTAGTAAGTCCCTTAGTCGCCTTTTACGACACCCACGGGAGGAAATAAGGTGGTGCTATTTTTTACGTCTGGCACTACACGGAACAGATTGTTATACTAGGGACGAAATGGACCATATGGATAAAATATTGTTAACATTTTAAAAGAGTAAGTATGGAGTTTCTTGCCCATTCTTCTCCATACGTAACCACCTTTTTGAAGGGGCAACTAGAATCAATTAATAATTTTTGTAAATTCTGACGTTCAAAAGTGCCTCTTGTGCCTATTTGAAATAAATGATTTGACTTTGACTTTGACCTAAGTAGGTTGTTTCACCCGAGGTAAACACCCTGCTTTTCATTTCATATATGAGGAAAGTACCTAAATAAAAACCTGATTAGTTAAACAAATACATAAATGCATAAATAAATCTAATGAACTCATTTTGTACAAATACCTATACGTAACTAATTAGCATTCGACAAAACAACCATTGACCCGCGCAATTCGGGTTATTAACGATCTTCACGAGAAGATCGATGTATTTACATGCTGTTTGAGTGAATTCACAAAAATACTGTTTTGTATTTTATGTTATAGTGTAGATTAGACTATGTTGTTTTTTTTTTAATATTATTTTAAGTATAGTAAGTAGGTAGTAGTAGTAGTTTTTTTTACGTTTTTCATTGTTTCAAATTATTAGGTAGTTCATTTTAAGACCGCGCTATCGCATTAGGTATACACGTAACGATAGTTGTAAGGAAGATTAGATAAATAAATAAATAAATAACTGAATATCGAATTGCCGCTTTCCCGCCGTTTTTATTTTTCTTTTTCCGTGGCATTCTACCAGCTAGTATTTTTTATCATCGATGATGGTATATATTTAGGTCAAATCTATGTAAATTAAATAATAATTTCGTGAGAAGTAAATTATAAGTACAAAGTCATGTTACAAAATTGTTGATAATATTTTGTCATTACAATTTTACGCCTTGATTTAACAGAGTTGGGACATGGCTTGCATAGTTTTTAAATTTTTTGACATCAGGGAAAATAGATTCCCAGGGACGAAAAGTACTGTTTCTATCCCTCTGATCAGGTACGGTCAAGCGTACTTTCCAAGTATGAGAAATGAAAAAGTTATTTAAGTCTGATTACAGCTATAAAATAATATAAAACTTTTAAATTTTCCAGCCAGTAATATTGGAACCTCAAACGCGTCTGATGGCAGCATCGCGGTTGGGGTTGTGGAAGGCGCAACATTCGGCAGTGGCGCCTTCAGTGTTGGAGCAGAAGCTACCAATGAAAGTAGCAACGACACATCCAGTTCAAAGTAAGGATTTTTTTGTTTATAATCCTAACCACAACACTTATTTTGTAACAATAACAGAAACGGAAAAACAATACAGTTAGGTGGAGATGAAAATATGCATTACGATTTTTCGTTCAAAAAACCTCGGTGTAGGGACTTAGGATTAAGGCTCCCGCAGACAGGCTTAACGCGTCTCTAGTAGAACATCTTTTTTTTAATTTTTATGAAACTTTATGTAAATTGTTCTACCATAGTCGCGTCCCAATGTCGCGTCGCGCCTATCTGGGGGAGCCTTAAAGGTCTCTGCACACAGCCAGCGTGGCGTGACGGGGCGCGGCATAGCGGGGCGGTGACGCTGCGCTGGCGCGGCGGCATAGTTCACACTGCGGGTGCGATCACGTCCGCCGCGCCGATTCACTCCAACCGTCTCGCGATGCGATTCATTCATCAAAAAGATGTTTAGCGATTCAGACGTGGAAACACTCCTGCACTTATTTGCGCTAGCTAAGAAAAAACAACGTAAATGGAAATGGGTGCATGAAATGCGCCGCTTCTGATTTGTATTCCCAGTCGGCGCGGCGCCGGCGTGGCGCGACGGTTACCGTCGCGTCGAGCGGGACGGCTCTGTGTGGCGTCGTCCGTAATATCTAGTACAACTGCTCAGCGTCGCGTTAAGATGCACAATGTAGTTTTTTTTTTTTCAGGTGGGGTTTATTAGACGACTATATTTCAATATTTATAAAGAGTGTGAAAAGCGGAGAAAAAATGACTTGGAATAATTAACAGTAAGATTTGTATTAGACTAAAAATAAACTGGAACAGATAGGTATGTAATAATTAGATATCGGATTATAGCCATTTGCATGTTTGCACATTCAAATGCACATAACGCAATTTTCATAGCGTTATTGCATATTTCAGGACTTTTCAATTGATTGTGCATAATTCAGTAGTTAAATGTGCTAGGCGTCTTGTATTACGTCGGAACGGTGGCGGACAGCAACCAGTGACGTGCCTCGCAGGAGCCTCACACGCACGCAGCAAGCGCACTGAACTCGATCTGCTGGCTCGCACTAGGCCTGAAGAGGTTTCTGCAGAAATGGCGCCTTTCAAGTTCTGTTCAGTATTGTCAGTTGACGCAGATAGGTAATATTCAGCCTACAAAATAATATTAAGTAACAAACGTCACAAGTTTGCTCTAGCATATCTAGAAAAATATTAATTGTTTATTGTCACAAGAATTACAACAGATTTTTGGTGATATTTATAAATATAATTTTGAAAATAAACGTAAATTCTAATAATAAATAGTATTTTAATTGTGTATATTTGCATATTTGCATGCACATTTTGGAAATTTGATAGTGCATTATGTAGAATGGCCTTAACGGCTGTGTGCGGACTTGCCCTTAAGAAAGCACTCACAGGTAACTAGCGCCACCTTTAAAAAAAAAAAATCTCGTGACTGAGAAGGAATTATGAAAAACGGCTCAATCAGCAACCTCGGTAAGTGTGTCTAGAAGTATCTAATACCTTTTATAAAGTTTAATATTGAGACACAAAGCAACAAAATTCGATCTAAAGAAAAACGGCCATATTCCTCTAGATTGTATTTTGTTGCTTCGTGTTAATATCCGTTTTGCGTAGATGTGACGCATATACATGAATGAATATAAAAATAAATACAAATTCGGTATTATATCAGCAGGCATACCGAATTTTTGTTTACTGTCTATAACATCGAATAATATAAAATACAAAATAAATTGACGTTTTGAAGTCAGTTTATTTTGACATAAACTCAAACTCAAAAAAACTCAAATCATTCATTTCAATTAAACCATTTACAGGCACTTTTGAATTGTCAAGGAGTCGGTCAGTAAGAAAGAAGTTTAGTGACTTAACTCCCCCACATCGGTGGGTTAAATATTTAAAAGTTTACTATCCCAGGTTTACCTCAAATTCTTGGTGTCGGAAGATGAATTATTCGATTAAGCCTGAGTTAGCTGTTAACTCCGAGTTATTTAGGATAACCACGTGAACCGTGAACTCGTGAACCACCAAAATGAACGTGCAAGTAGGTCTTACGGTCTTATTACAAAACAAACATAAAAGTACCGTATAAACTTTCATATGCATTTAGTAAAAAAAAACTGTTATTTTGACGTTACAAACCAACACTTCATTTATTTATATATATCAATAATTCTATGTTTCAATAATAATTACTCTTTTCCTAATAACGGCTCCAAAACTTTGAATACAGTGTTGTTGACAATAGGGATGATGACTAAAAAAATATTTTTTGTCCGTCATGTAGATTATTAAAAAATATTGGACACGTATTTTTTTCTTTTTTTTTACGTACCTAATCAAAACATTCCGGCGATACATTGAGTTTAAATGTGGCATGACGTCACTTCTCATTAGATTTTATACTGAGCTGTGACGTAACGAGCCCCCACTCCCCAAGTGCAATGTGATTTATCTTAGTCATGTTTTATTAATATGATAAAGCAAAAAATACGTGTCTAATATTTTTTTATTATCTGATTGACGGACTAAACAGTTTTTCTTTTTTTTTACCCAGGCATCATCTCTATTTGTTTCATCCGCTGCAATTTTTCGGGAGAAATGTGTTGTTGTCCGAATTGCTTAAATTAATTTCGACCCTGGACACCAGTTTGAAAGGTACTCGTTTCTGTGCCATTCATTCCGTTGTGTGATCTATGTCGAAGTACTGAGCGGACTGAAATAGAAAAGAAGGAACTTACTAGCTTTTATTTGATATCAGTATTGTTGTAATTTTTTTTAAACCGTTCCCTCCTTTTTTCGTATTTGCAGATGCAATATATAAATATTATATAGCCTATGTTACTCCCACAATGATATCGAATCTAACGACATCTCATATTATGTTAAAATCCATCAAGTCGTTTAGGCTGCAGAGCGTGCCAAAGAAATAGACATACATACTCTCGAAAAACATTACCCTCCTTCTGGGGCTGTCCGGTAATAAGGATAACTTCCTCGTTGGCCTACTGGACACAAGCACAACTACTGAGCACGGACAATGTCCAGGTCATCAAAAGTGTTCATAGGTATTTTCAGGAATACCTCAGTAGTAACCCATTGATTGCATTTCTGCCACTGCTTCTGATGACCACAGGCCATCATCTGAATTGTGGGTGTACTTATTTTTTTTTTAATTACGTCTATCTCAGAGTTAACCATGAGAGGTTGAGACTCTTTAACCGGACTTTCCTGTGGTTGCCTTAAGCTCCTAACGAAACTTAATACCTCCAGCCAGGGCGCAAAAACTTATAAACTAAACGACTGCGCGCTAAGGGCACCCCCTGTGGGGTACAAACCTCGGCTTAGGGCAGAGTCGGAGGGAGGATGGCAAGGGACCGACGGTAGCTATACATCTCTACCGAACCGTACCTTAATATTGGCATGACAGTGTAAATATTATGTTAGATAAATAAGTTTACGTTTTTATCACTTCATTGTATTTTACGTTTACGAATTTTTCGACATTACAAACATGAAGTTAAAATAATAAAAACAACTGGAGTACAACTGAAATTGTAACCAATTCGTAAAATATTCAATTTACCTGGTCGCGCCGTCAGCTTGTACATTATATCGGCGAATTCCCTGGATATCACATCGATCGTACTTTTGTTTCCGTACCAAACATCCATGGCACTGTTGGCGACCCATTTCGAAGGTCTATAGTCCCTTGGAGGCGGTCTTCCATCATCTCTCAAGTGGTGTCTTTTTGAATCACCTTCCAAAATTAAAATTATAATAATAAAGACTAAAGTTGCTCTAATTTCGAAACATGAGAACATCTTTGGATGCTTGAAAAGTAACTGTGACCAGTTCTGGATCTAAATATCAATGGAAAACGTCTGTTTATAGCATCAACTGAAACAGTTTATTCTCATTGTTCTTTTGTTAATGGAAAAGTGAAAAAACGTGTAGTTTCAACAATAATCTATCAATTAAACTTGTGTACCTTCGTTTGATGTTATGGGGTCAATGTTCTAAACATCTTCGATACCGAAGAAGCAAGATAATCGGTCTCTGTACATTGATATTTTTCCTATAAGACCAATCGTCATGACTTATCAATCAATCAGTATTTATTTCGGACAGAATCCATGTGTTAGTAACAATTTTCTTAAAATCTATGTTAGCAGGTACCAAAAACAAAAATACGTTTAACGAAGCCTAGAGTCACAACATATACTCCACGTCATTGTGATTTTTTTTTTACAGAACCATACTTGGGAACCTTCTGGTTATGAAGATATTGAAGGTCAAAGTTCCAACTTTTCAAAACTTTTTTTCACGAAAATAATAACCTATTGTACCGTTGCATGCACCCATAAGCCCAATGCCCAATTTAAAAATAATATTAAATGCACATTTTGTAAACTAGCATATAACAAATAAGAGGGTTATACACAAGATAAGAATGCTTGGAAGTATGCTGGTCCTTCTCCATAGGACAATTTATTTAGAGTGTAGACAAAATCAAACTGGTTGCTTTAATTGTATAATTTATATTTTTTATGACATTAATTTTATTTTCTGTGTTAATATACTCACACACTGAAATAAGTTATTAAATGTTAAAATTTATTTTACAATGTTTGTAAATATGTGAGCACCATGTATCTAACGCATAATAATTAATTTGTCTGTCATTGCTTCACTTTTCATTCTTTTTACCTATTGTGGTATAGTAATTTTATTCTAAGTAAGTGCATTGTCTTCACATATAATTAATAATTAATGTATACAAATATTGTTAACATTTGAAAAGAGTAAGTATGGAGTTTTTTTGCCAATTCTTCTCCATACGTAACTAACTTTTGGAAGGCGCAACTAGAATCAATTAATTATTTTTGTAAATTTTGTCGTTCAAAAGTGCCTTTTATGGGCTTATTAATTAATGATTTGACTTTGACTTTGACAATGTTTTGTGTGCGTTACATTGCGCTGCAGTAAACAGCGATTTTTGAAACCATACACAACAGTCGTTTTCCAGAAATAAATTTACTTAATGTTGCTTAGTTTGATGTACAGAATGCTTAGGTAACGGCTATGTGATGGGTCTTTTTACATCCAAGGTGTATCTATTCATACACGAAATATTTTAAGAGAAACATCTGTAGGTGGTAAAAAAGCCATAGCAATGCTTTTTTTTATCCTAGTATTTTTATTTTTACGTAATTAATATAATTTTAAAATTGCTTGAGACAATTTTCAAAAAACCTTTACTTACTTATTCTATGAATAAAGCTGCTTTCAGACTACGCTATAATATAATAGTATATAGTATATAGCTCATAGCACAACAATATCGCGCACCATACATTGTTATGGACACTTTCACACTACTGTACTATATATTATTGGAATGTATGGTGCGCGATATTGTTGTGCTATGAGCTATATACTTTATGCTATTATATTATAGCGTAGTCTGAAAGCAGCTTGACTCGCCCGGACGCGGCGATGGTGGCGGCGCGAGCGCGGTGCCTTTTGATAAATACTCATCATATCAATTAAAATTAAAATTATTTAATTTTTAAAATAATATACTTAGATTTTAAAAAATCGTTTCCATGGCTTCTTTACCACCTCTCGGTGTATCTCTTAAAATATTTTATGTATGAATAGATACACCTTATATATATATGACAGAGAACGGTAGGTATCTCTCGTTATCATCAGCAGGCTTAGCAAGACGCTTTCTATTTCTACGAAGAGTAGACACAGCTCTTTCTCTACAAAGTGACATTTTGTTTCTCCACTTTTGACATCGCGCTGTAGAAATCCCACTACAACTTCAACAATCTGTAATTTTGTCTACGATCTTTGTCCAGGTCCTCTTTGTATGTAGACTATTTGACAAGAAAGATTTCTATCCCAAAGTTTCAAAATCACACTGACAACGGAGAGTTGTCTATGGTAGTGAATACAATTTGATTTTGTAATTGCCATGCTAAAGATACTAGAAAACTTTCTACTCGACGGCCACAAAGTCTATACGGTCATCTACAACATCATATTTTTGGTTTCGCAACGTGGTACTTGTTTGCCCTACTTTGTGATTTTTTTAGAGCCGGAGGCGCGCAGGGGGCAGCCTCGACGTGTTTTATATGGAATTCCTCACTTTTTGTATGGAATATATGAAAAATTACTACCTACATGATGAGTTTTATGGGTTTATGGGCTTATTTAAGGGTTTTTAAAGGGGTCGAAATTTACATTATTTTTACGATAGGACACACCTTTTCGAGATATAAGCAAAATAAAAATTGTATTGTTTTTGAACCTGCAGTTGTTGGTGTGCATTTTTGTTCATGACAACTAATTTTATTCCACACCTTGTTAACTGCGATTAAAAGTAGTCGGATTTAGGTGAAAAACGTCAAATTCAGAAAAGCACAATTGCCATTTATATAAGTTGTGTCACTTTAAGTTGTGTAAATCGTCGTTTGGCAACATTTTAGTGATTTTTTGTCTAGTTTAGACGCATTTTTGATAAGAGAATCGGTACCATTACCAAGGAAATGGTGGCCAATAATACAGAAATATTTTTTGTTCTAAAATAAGGTACCTACTTCGACACTTTGAGAAATTGTTGTAGTCGTGTTTATATAAGTGACTTAATATCAGTAAAAATTGAGAATCAAACATACATTTTAGTAATTTATTATATATCCTTATAACCATTGGAAAGCAACTTCTGTACTGTAAGTGGCTTTTCATTTGAATAATAATAAATCTATCAGGATAGCTTGTGTTAAACGTAACAGTGTCTCCAAGACGTTGAAATAATTCGAAGTGTATTTTAACACAGCATTCATAATTATAATTATGTACATACCGGGAACAGAGTAGCAAGCAACAGGGACGCATGGCAATCTCTGGAGGAGGCCTTCACCTAAGAGGGGTTCTTGCACAAAATGGTAAACTTATCACATAGGTAGAAATTTATTGAGTAATTAATTATTGAACTACGCTAATTCATTACAATCTATTCTGAACTAATTTAACATATTTTTTTTTATTGCAATTTTTTAATTGTATAATTTTTTTTCAATTTTAATCTTCAAATTTTACTTATTTTATTTTTATCTTTTTACTTTTCAATGTTTATTTTTTCTACCTATTATTGTATAAATTTTATTTTCTGTGAATAAAAATTTAACTCACACACTGACTTATTATATGTTGTTTTTTTTTTTTTTTTGTGAAATCATTTACAATGTTTGTAAATATGTGAGCACCATGTACCTATCGCATTTATTATTTTTTCTGTTATTACTTCACTTTTCATTCTTTTTACCAATTGTGGTAAGTAATTTTATTTTTTTATTCTAGGTACATCGTCTTCACCTATAAATATTAATTAATGTATACAAACTATTGTTAACATTTTAAAAGAGTAAGTATGGAGTTTCTTGCCCATTCTTCTCCATACATAACTACATTTTGGAAGGCGCAACTAGAATCAATTAACTATTCATGTAATTTTTGACGTTCAAAAGTGCATCTTCGTGCCTATTTGAAATAAATGATTTGACTTTGACTTTGACTTTATAATTCATTGGCAAGAAATAAAATGCTTTTTTAATATTTATTTATTTTTATTTACCGGGAACAGTTTTAGATATATTTAAAAAGAGATTTACTTGACGTCAATGGCAGTACATCACAAAGGTCCCGGCTTTTCTTTTATTTTTATACAATGTGTAACGGAAAGGGTATATCTAAGTATACAAAATGGGTAAAGATTACATCAGGTATATAATGTAATGTATATACAAAGTTTCAGCTCAAAATAAATTACTCAAGGAATTCATATCTTGGTTTCGTATGTTATCGACAAGTTTGATTTAATTGGAAAAGGCTTCATGACGTCACATCAGCTACCTGACGGTGGCGGCGGGCCGCTAAGCAAAAGGGGGAGTTGATCAAGCCCCAGTCTGCGTGCCGTTCTCAACGAGTATTGTATATAGTATTATAGTATTTCTCAGCTGTGTACAAGTATTCACCTATAGTCTGAAAAAAAGTAACAAGTATCAGTGTGTCTTGACTATTATAAATTAGTTTGATTGTGACAGCTAAGAATTTAAATTAAAGTAAAATTATTATATGTGCTGATTATGTTTTGAAATTTTATTCTTTATGTATTTTGATATACATGTGCTTATAATTGAATATTATACTAATCTGTGTTATTTCCCACACCTAAGTTTATTTAATTTAAATCATAACAAACGTGTCACCGCACTACGAGGGTTATTATCTTTTCACGTCACTTACTACAATTAAGTTATATCGACGGTTTCATGTAGGTACTGAAATTTCTCATTATGTTCCTTACGTGTAGATATAAGATTTAAAAACCCTTCTTGTGTAGTTTCTTATCATCCACAGAAGCCGTGCACTTGGTATGTATATTTCGCAGCCGACTAGTTTAATTAGCCTTTCAGTTAATAGTCTAGCTTTTTTACTAAACGGTGCCGTGCAGCTAGTAGCCTGAATGATATTCATTATAGGTTAGATTGGAACTGTGACCAACCACGCGCGAACTGAATTGGTCGCAATAACTAAGCCAGGGTGCCCCGACCAAATGGGTTAGGTTAGAACTGTGACCAACCACGCCGCGGTAGCGGCCGGCGAGCGCTACTTTCAAAGCCTAGGATGTTAATGTTAGTGCTATAATAAATGGCCTCTGATTGCAAGTCAACTTTGTAGTAGTTCCATGCCATACCAACCCTACTGTTACATGTTATTCAGATGTACGAGTATCTGCAATCCAGGGGCCCAAGTCTGCTATTTTTACAAATTCGTCACTCGAACACGATCCCATTGCATTGTCATTTTGCTAAAATTTCGTAATCTGCTAAATTCATAATGGTCGATCATTGGTCGGT
Source organism: Dryobota labecula (assembly GCA_947523025.1). NCBI lineage: Eukaryota > Metazoa > Arthropoda > Insecta > Lepidoptera > Noctuidae > Dryobota > Dryobota labecula. The sequence continues at coordinate 24,951,759 of OX383287.1, read as the reverse complement.
CAATGGTCTCGTAATAGAATTGTATTACAATGGCATTTTAAACATTTATTCATGCCAGATTTCATTATATATATTTTTATATATTATTTATTAGTGTTATAAGCAATCTGAAGTTGTAGGAAGTTGGAAGTTTCATTTGTCATTATGTACGAGATAACCAATTCTTTCAATGGAGTGTCAGTGGCTGACCATTGGAAAATCATAATGATGCCATTGTATTAGTAGATTACCAAACTTGTCAAAATCAACAATTATGAAATCAATGATAGACCATTCTGACACTATTGTAATAGCAGACTTGAGGACCTGTGTGCATAATTTTCGTTTTTATGAAGATGACTGTGTTTCATGGTTTTATAGTGTCAACTTGGTAAAGAATGGGCCATCTCTACTATTCACCGCGATTCAAATATTGTTATAGTAGCTTTTCGCCGCGGCTTCGCCCGCATGGATGTCGGAAATTATCCCACGGAAAAGTCCTACTGGTATAAAAAAGTATCCCGTGTTAATCCAGGTTATAAACTGACATATCATATATGGAGTCTGATTGCCCGGAACTAGTAGCGAGACTTTTTGTTCCCAAATACATAGAACACACGTCATCAAGATACACAAAATGAATTAAATACGTATTATCGAAGCTAACTCATAAAATACCCAAGCAGTGTTAATAAAATTTATATGAAACCACCACGCAAGCTTCTTCTATCAAACAAAAAAAGAATTTTCAAAATCGGTTCACAAATGACGGAGAAATCGGTGGTCAAACATTTAAAAAAAGTCATACACACAGTTGAACATCCTCCTCCTTTTTAGAAGTCGGTTAAAAACCACTAACTGTAATTCACCTAACTGTTTGTCAAACATGGTGGCCATGCAATCATTGTTAGACCCATGTTGCTAGGCTGATGAAATGTAGATTTTAATTGAATGAATCTCTAAATACATAGGTATGCACAAAAGACACACCTCGACACTATTCGAATTTTCTAAAGTTGGGTTCACAGAGCTAGCCCTGTTGTTATTAAACATTTTTGAGTCAATACACAACAATTTAACCATTTGAGTGAAACACAGGTTAGAATTAACCTAGATCGGGCGGTCGCTACCTAAAATTGTAATTTCAAACCGTCAGTACTTGCCTGTAATAAAAATATATTAGTTTACTTACTTTTTGTAAACGTTTTATTCAATAATATTAAAAATATTTTTTTTTTTCCTTTATTTCAACAAATACATAAGAATTATATTTTTAAATATTTGAATTAAAAAATATATAAAAACATTTAAAAATATAAAAATAGCAGCCCACCGGTATTGAAGTGTCTGTTTGTAATATCAAAACAACAACTTTCTCTAAATGCATATTATGTACAACATACAGTGGCTAGGACATCAAGCTACATGATACTGTCAAATTTCTCCAAACGATTTTAAACTTAAAAACGTTGACGATTTACTTCAAAATCGAACGAGAAAACTCGACAATTTGTGGTAGTTAAAACAATTTTTTTTTTTTTGCCTCTCTTTATATTTTTTTTTGTTCCGGCTAAACTCCGAAATGGCTGGACTGATTTTTACGGGACTTTCACTGGCAGACAGCTGATGTTATAAAAAGTAAGTTAGGTTACTTTTATTTTAGAAAAAGCCACGCGGGTGAAGCAGTGGTTTCTTATTTTTTAAATATGTCGCGCCCATCGTCCCAACTACGCTTGGCTCACACTGTGAAGGAAGCCTAAGTGGAGTTCTGGGAATAACACTTCTGATACACACACAATTTAATTAGCATAAATTATTAAATGTTATGTTAGTTGCGACAGCACCCCTTATAAATAATGTATGGCTGCAATCTGTTACATTTAGGGTGGTGTCTACAACCTTTGAGTTTGTCATGCTTTGTTTAACTTTGATAGTGGTGACTCTGCTTTACATATCGGAGCTGATGCGTAGTGGATGTGTCGTGTAATATTCTATGTGGCGTTACGCTTGTTTAATTAGGCATCACCAGCTTATAATATTCCCACTACTGGGACACAGGACTTCTTTTTCTGTGAAAGGGAGTGGCCCGTAATCTACCACGCGCGCCCAGTATGGGTTGGTGGATGTCGCATGTCTTTGAATTTTTAGTTCTAGGACATGCCGGTTTCCTCACAATGTTTTCCTTCACCGTTTTGAGAGCAGTGGTGATAAAATAATTAACACAAAGTTAAGCGCCTTTATAGGTTCGAACTCATGACCTTCTACTACTTTTAAGCCGCAGCCGTTACCACTGGACCACCACTGTTCTCTTAAGTCGACGATAACAGACTTTTAATGATTTTATATTGAAAATCACGTCTAAACAAATAGTGTCAATGATTTGGAAAAAAAAAGGTTAAATTAGAGAATTTATTAAAAAAATATATATACATATATAAACCTACTTAATACGCTTTGGAATGAGCAACTAGCTTCATCTATCTGACCCCTTGACAATTCAAAAGTGCCTGTAATTTGTTTATTTGATATAAATGGTCTGAGATTGAGATTGAGTCGACTACACTACTAAAAATAAAATTTATTTTAGTGACCAGTTTCTAACATAGCTAAATGTTTAAGTTATATTATCACGTTTCCATTTGATGTGTAAACACACACCGCATCTGAAAACAAAAAAAAAAACAGAAATTAAAAACTAAGAAAATTGCATTTTTTAGGTGGGTAATTATCAAATAACTTCTCCCGCTCTGGTTGGAGCGGGAGGGTGTGTCAGACTTTTACTGACTAAAACCCACCCGTGTTCTTTCTGTTGCCTGTGTGCCAGGGCCACGGTATCCCTTTCGTAAAAACCTGCAACCGGGGCAGGCACCGGTCCTAGCGGACCCCGTCAGTGCGCACTGACATCTCTTTGAGGCGCACCGTGCGGACGGCGAACTGCCCATAGCTCGCCGTCCGCAAGCCCGCGCCTACGGTGGCCGGGAATCGGCTATCGATCCCCCCACCTACCCCCCCACTACAACTACAATGTTTGTGTACAATTTTCGTCTACTATTTCTCCAGCCTTTTCCCAGTAGCTGAATACTAGTATATAGTACTCCTTATCTGACCCCATCAACCCAGGTACTGGGTAACACGATGCTCCTTGGTAAGACTGGTTGTTAGACTTGTGCTTCTGACTACCCGTAACGACTATAAAAGATCTACGAATGACAGCCAAGATCAACGGCATAACGTGCTTTCCGAGCCACGGAGGGGTCTCAATATGTAACGGATGGTCACCCATCCACGAAACGACCGCGGCAAGCGTAGCTTAACTTTTGATCGACCAGTGTGGCTGTTATTATTTAGCTAGGAGCCCCACATACCCAGATTTACACACACATAGAGTTATAGTCTTATTCATAATAATAATTGTCAGTATAAGACCCTTAAAAACCTTACAAAAATGCACTGAGTGCGTTAATTTTCAATCAGGTAGAAGCAGTTCATTTGGCAAAGGGTGTCAACAAATGGAGATATCGAGAAGATTACAGCTTGGGTGGGCCGCATTCTACAAATCGGACGACATTTTGAAGTCAGACAAAATGCCACAATGTCTGAAGTCCCGCCTCTATAACCAGTGTGTTCTGCCCATCATGAAGTACGGTGCTGAGATGTGGACGCTCACGCAGGAGGCTGTGTACAGGGTGAGAGTTGCACAAAGAGCCATGGAGTGTTACATGATTGGCATAAGGCTTATAGACCGAGTCCCAAACGTCGAGATTCGCAGATGTACGAAGGTTTTCGATATTGGAAAACGAGTTATGGAACTCAAATGGAGTTGGGCAGGACCCCTGGCAAGGCGAAGTCATGACAGGTGGAGTAAGGCTGTGACCGAGTGGCGTCCAAGGACTGGAAGACGAAGTGTCAGTCGTCCAATGGTGAAATGGGTGAACGGCATTGTTGCCATCGTGGGTAGAACCTGGACGAGGCTGGCTCAGGAGCATGGGGATTGACACAAGAAAAGAGAGACCTATGGTCAACTCTTTTTCAGTGGGTGAAGTCGGGCTGTGGATGATGATAAGTACTTAAATCAGACTCTCACGATTTGATCATTAACAACCAATACATCACAAACATCAAAATGAACTTACTTTAACTCTTAATCCTGTCCTTCACTTCGACAATTTTATCGATAGCCTTCGAGCCAACGTCCCATAATTCTCTTGCGATCAAACTCATAATCGTTTTATTAGAATAAACGAAATCCATTGCTTTCCCAACCCAAATATCTTGACGAGTAAAAGCTTCATTTTCATGCTTTTTCAAATTAGTTTTTAGATCTGCAAGTGTTTTAAACGAATTTGTCTTATAGTCTTCTAGAATTATGAAAGCGAATATCGTGACGATTGCTACTTGGGCTAACATGTTGTTAGTGTTGATACCAATACGCGTATACGAAGTAGTCGAAAGAACTGCATTGATTGTTTGGTTGTTTTTGTTCGATTTCTTAGTACGAGGTAAGGAATGTTTCATATGGTAAATGGTTAGCGAAGATGCGGATAACGGAACATGTGATAAGTATTTGTGATCGTAAAAATAATTGTTTCTCAAAGTTATTCAATTCGATCTAATTACCTAGATAGTTATTTTTATTATTTATAGGCTCACTGTCAGTAGTAGGACTGTACGTCAGAAGTGAAAACTTCTTAGTTTCACAAACTCGTAAACATCACAACAAATAAAATTAAAATAATTTATTCAAATTTCGAAGGTTAAAGTTACATAAGACAGCCTCCCCAAAACGCCCACCCTTCACCACTTCCTAGTGCTTTAGCTGGGAGAAGAAGTTTAGTTAGAAATACTTGCCCGCTATCTCACCTGATGGTAAGCGATAATATGATCGACGATGAGTCACGCTTGACTAGAAGTAACCTATTCACTCTCGACTTCAAGACATAATATTCGGCACCCAAGACTTTTTAAACCCAGACCGCTACTATTTTGCGGGATAACCCGTTAGCAGAGGAAAAGTGGCTTTAGACTACAGGCTTAAGAATAAGCAGAGACAACCAGAAAAAAAAATATCAATCTATTTTTACCAACAAACAGAAACAATAATATAAACGGTCAATGTGTACGTAGCCCTATTATGTTCATTGCTCCAATGAGCAGAAACACAGTTAATTCCGCCAAGCAATATTACCAGTTGTCAATGCAATAAGTACATCATTAACCTGGCATTGTCATACTGCAGACTAAAGAGAAAGGTTCGTTAAATCCTACGAATTAAATCAATAATGTCGTTCCCGTATTTAGATAGGAAAGCATAATTTTGGCCATCATAGAAAATATATAATAGAAATAATCACACTAATATTATAAAGGCGAAAGTTTGTGAGTGTATGTGTATGTTTATGTCTTCTTCACGCTCAAACAGCTGTACCAATTTTGATAAAATTTAGTATGGACGTTGCTGACACCTTGGATTTGATACATAGGCTTCTTTTTATCCCGTAAGAATGTAGTGTTCGCGGGTAACACCGCAGGGTGCAGCTAGTATAATACAAGATAATCATGTGACTATCTTGTCTTATACTAGCTGCGCCCTGAACACAAACACAACATAAAATATTATAAGTAGAACAAATAGCTAAGGAAACACAAAACACGAGCAGTGGTAAGTGCTGCAATCAACAATACCTACAAGTGCCAATGGTGCTCGCAAAGCAAATGTCCAAGCTATGGACATGGACAATAATATAATTATTGCCCCACTGCAGGGCAAAAGCCTCTTCTCGTACAGAGAAGGCATTGATCACCACGGCCAAGCTTGCTCAAGACGGGTAAGCGATTTCAGACCTAGACATGGACAAGCAAGGGTCAAAATTGCTAAGAAAATAACCTCACACATAAACCGCTTTGCTGTAAAACGTCATAAATATCAAAGAGCAAACGCAAAGCAAAATCTTTGCAGAAATAAAATCCCTAAAATACGGAAGTGTATAACCATTTGCATTAAATTTTAGCTCATGTTTACGACGAAGATAAACCTGTTATTTGTGAGCAGCTGAAATATTTTATGTGTATATTTACTTTTTATTGTGTACACTTACATTATACTAACGCATATTCTTGAATTATGGCTCAGAAATAAGTGCACATTTATGCGACATTTTTGTTTATGAAACGGATTTCGATGGGGTTATTATGATAGTCGAGCCAGTTAAGGATATTGAAAGAAATAGAGAAAGAGATGATAAACAAATTCATTTAATAAACAGTACATAGCGTCGACTTAAAGTGGAAACCTCGGGAATGAAGTTTTGGTCATTTTTATTTTATTAAATTTTTAGACAGAAAACCTCGCAACACAAGCCCTAGTTTCACACAAAAAAAGTTTTGCAACCTGTAACGTCATCTATGACGAGTGTGAATATTGCTCAGTAAAAGACACATATTGGAAGAAGCTGTGGTAATAAAATTTTACAGGGCGCAGTTTTTTATTTCTCCCGTAACTTTTCCTTTTTCGAATATACGAGGTTTTCACTCTAAGGCGACGATAGGTACCTAATAGCTGTAAGATAGAAAACCTGTAGGCTTAGCCAAGTTGACAATCTACAATCGATAACGCTAATAGAAAACTAATCAAATGAATAGGAATGACATCATCTCAACGTTAAGTCACGTGGTCAGAACAAACTAATAGAAAATTCGTAGACAAGTTTACAACTTATCAGATCGTTCAAAATGTTAGAATGAAATCTGATCCTTTCTACAAAGTTGATCGCTACATCCCATATAAATGATCGGAATAAATGACCGCGCACTAAGTACACAACTGTAACTTTGAGGCGTCAACGATTGTAGAAAGAGATTCGATAGGAAACGTTTGTAACTTGGCTAGGCCTACTATCCATATTTATACTTATTGTGGACATGATCAAAACTTATGAATAAGATAGGTACTGTTAAGTGATAAAATTATTAAGTCAGTAGATTTGGATCTGAATTGTCTCATCACCATTGTTCTCAAAACGGTGAACTAAAATATCGTGAGGAAACCAGCATGTCCTAGACCTAAAAATTTGAAGACATGTAATATCATTTGACGATATGGTTGGCGCAGTGGTTAAGCGATTGACTGCGGCGCTGCGTGTTACGGGTTCGATTCCCGAACGGAACAAATATTTGTATGACCTACAAGTAGTTGTTCCGGAGTTTAAATGTTTGTAAATGCACCCATGATACAGGAGAAATTCCTAGTGAAGGCAAAAGTAAAAAAAAAAACAACTATATAATAAATATACATAACAAAGGCTAATTATTTGTTATGTTTATGTTAAACTAGCTTCTGCCCGCGACTTCGTTCGCGTAAAATTTCGGCCCACAACCGTCGCATCCTATCGCCCGTCCGTGCAATTACTTCGTTTTCGCTCAGAGTTTTTTCCGACTTTTTGTCGTTTTGCTCGGCTCCTTAGGGGCGTAGCGTGATGTTAAATAGCCTATACACGTATTTTGTTGCGAAGTTATTTTAAAATTATGATATCTCCTAAGATGTTGATTGCAATCAAGTGATGTCAAGGACAATTTTGTTTACATTTAAATACTTGTGATTAATAACATATTTATTTGGATAAGGATTAATATTATGTTGACAAAACTCCTTCGCAAATAATCATTAATTTCGAACATATTTGATTTCCATAAAAAAAAGGTTATAGTGAGTCCATCTTAGCAGATAGACATATTCTGTCGCAGATTTTTTTTAGAACTTTTAAAGAGGTACAATTCCATCATACATGATATTTGCGTAACTTAAACCGTTTACGCAACGTACGCATAGGAAGCTCTCAAAAAAGAATATTTTTTCCCGTTTTTGCAACATTTTTCATGTATGCTCCGCTCCTATTAGTCATAGCGTGATGTTATATAGCCTGTAATATTTCTCGATAAATGGACTATCCAACACAAAAATAACTTTTCAATTCCAACTAGTAGTTCCTGAGATTAGCGCGTTCAAACAAACAAACAAACTCTTCAGCTTTATAATATTATATATAATGATATTATATATATAGTATAGATGATAAAATAGTGAAGTCAATAGATCTGGAGCATTGATGAGTAAGACATTTACTGATTTATCTCTATCTTATCTACATACGCACTTATTACTACTTACCATTCATATTGCCAAGGTAGTCCCATTGAATATTTTGACAGACATTGAGAGGGTTAACGGCTCATCCATCACAGAGAGAGCCATTTGCTCTCATTGACAGATTACAAAAAACGACGTTTTCTGCTTATATTTAATCGTGGATTCTTCTAAATTATAACACTCTAAACACGAAATATGTATTTGTTGCAAATCAGGTCATTATGAGTTTCGTGTCATTTAAAAATTAAGCTAAGGTTTCGATTGCAATAATTGACTGAAGCTCGTGAAATGCATCCTCTATTCGCCTTACATATAAAAGTGGAATAAAGTTATACTAGGTATAAACGTGAAAAATGTATGGTTGTATCGAATTTATTATTTGTATAACTTTATTCCACGTAATGAAACACTAACCGTGTTTTACTAAAATAATATTGAACATCTTGTTACAAATAAAGTGTGGTACAAGACATAAATTTTCATGTTTTATTAAAATAGTTTCGGTTGAAATTTTTAGGGGTTAAGCAAATGGAATCCCATGGTCCCTGGTCGAATTTAGCGATGTTATCCCCTGAGTGCCAGGATACGCGTGACAAGTGGCCCAATACTTATATATGTACCGTGAATTCCGAAATTTGCCATCTTACTTTGGACTTCCAGTAAAATTTCGTTATGGAAAATTTTCATTCAAATAGAATACGTGAGGGTATTTTGATCTGTTTTATGGAGACGTGCGCCGGTTATAGTAGTTTCGTGATGGGGGAGTTAAGTTTTAGTAAGGTACGGTTCTCTTTTATGGTTCTCTTTAGTTAAATTAGATTTTTTTGACGGATGTCCTCATAAACTGCCACTTATATCGGCACTACAGTTTTTTTTTAAACTATAATTTATGTATGAGTTTAGCATATACAGCCTATAACTTGCCCATTGCTGAGGGAGTGGGCCATAATCCACTACGCAGGCCCAGTGCGGGTTGATGGATGTCACATGTCTTCGAATGTTTGGTTCTAGGACATACCAGTTTCCTCACAATGTTTTCCTTTGTCGTTTTGAGAGCAATGGTGATGAAATTAAATACACGAAGTGCCTGCCTGGGTTTGAACTCACGACCTACAACTCGTAAGTCGGGGCCACAGGGCCACCACTGCTCTCCCTAATAGTTTATCTACATCCATATCCATACTAATATTATTATATTACTAATATATATATTTTTTTTGTTGTAAATTCATTTATTTATTTAACAATTTATGTACACACATATAAACAAACAAGAAAAAAGGAACAGAAAAATATGTACAAAGGTGATGCTTATTTCTAATGAAATCTCTTCCAGCATACCTACGATAGGAAAGTAGATTTATGCCCAAATACTCAAACGTTACTTAACTTTAAGACGTTCTTATAAGTGTTTCTGTCGCTACAAAACAGTTTAAAGTGACAGAGACAGCATTAGACTTAACGGCGACTTAAAATTGAATTGCGTTTGAGTATTCGGCAGATAGAGATGTAGACAACGTGTGTAAGTGTAGAAGAGAAAAAATAAAATAAAAATATATACATAAAATCAAAATAGCTATACACTAATATAAATACATATAAACATACAATAAGAGAATATACTTACATATATACTTCCAAAATAAATATCACTCAAATATATACTTAGAACTACAATTTAGTGGAAAATAATAAATACATAATAATATGCAACTATGATGAAGTGGAAAGATTTACGTGTGGTAAGATGTAAAATCTTTTACTCTTCTTTTAAAGGCTGCAACAATTTGGCAGTTCTTATTTAATCATATTTAATCTGAGATATCATTATTACACACACATCTTTTCACTTTCCACCTTTAGTGATTTCATTTAATATAATTCAAATATCCACTTATTTAAATTTTGTTTTTAAATTCTAATTGTATTTTTAATTATCTTCATTATTATTATTTGTAGTTAATTTAGATGTTGTTTTGTGGTGAATGCTGTGTACACCTATAATAGGCATACATACTAGTACTTTTATTATTTTATTGTTATTTTTTAATCTTTTGCATGTACTGCTGTGTACCAAATCCATACTTCCATACTAATATTATAAATGTGAAAGTAACTCTGTCTGTCTGTCTGTCTGTATGTTACGTTTTCACGCCTAAACCGCTGAACTGATCGTCATGAAATTTGGCAGAGATATATCCTGGGATATGGAGAAGGACATAGGCTACTTTTTTACGCGATAACCGACATCCACGCGGGCGGAGCCGCGGGCAAAAGCTAGTAAATAAATAAATGTGAAAGTAACTCTGTCTGTCTGTCTGTCTGTATGTTACATTTTCACGCCTAAATCGCTGAACCGATCGTCATGAAATTTGGCAAAGATATATCCTGGGATATGGAGAAGGACATAGCCTACTTTTGTACGCGATAACCGACATCCACGCGGGCGGAGCCGAAGGCAAAAGCTAGTTATTTACATAAATTATTCTGCTAAGCCACTGTTAATTGTTCTGTTAACTATGCAAATCAACTACCTCCAATCCTCAATAACCGCCTCTATGGTCTAATGGTTAGACCACCTGTCTCAGGCCCAGAGATCCCGGGTTCGATTCTCAGTGGAGGCGTAATTTTCGGCTCGGTGTGGTTGGTGATAGGGCTCGTTCTAAGTCTGCCTGGCGTAGCTAGCCACCATATTATCTAAGTCTGTCGCCCGTAATAACAGCAATGTTAACAGCATTTGTTGTATTTCAGCAGTTAGAGGTAAGATAGCTAGTTCCACAGTGGTTGAGAATTCCAGGTGAAGCTCGCTTCCACCTTCGGCCTTATCATGACTTACTATCAGGTGAGATAAAGATCAAGGGCTTCGCCGTTGTAAATTTAAAAAAAAAAACAGAAACCTAAGTTTGACGCAACCACGTCAAATTCACTCCTTGACGTCCACATTCGCCTGAACTGACAAAAATACTATTATCTCCAGTTTATTTCAAAAGTCACCCTTATTTTTATGTAACCAAACAATAAATCCCACAACAGTTGCTCGAGTCCCCGCAGACTATCTGCGTTCCACAGACACCGGAATTGACGGCTTTGGAGAACTAAAAGACAGTTTTCCTGCTTCAAATTAAAAGCAAATAAACGTGGATTCGTTGGTGCTAAATTTTATTTATTTTAGTGTTGATGAGGATTAATTATATGAATACTATTCATATCGAAGGGCAATACTAGGACTATGTTTGGAGTTTCCCTATGTGATCGAATCAGAAATGAAGAGATACGCAGGAGAACCAAGGTAACCGAGATAGCTCGAACAATTGCCAAACTTAAGTGGCAATGGGCAGGGCACATTGCGCGCAGAACAGATGGCCGTTGGGGCCGAAAGGTTCTGGAGTGGCGACCGCGTAACGGAAGACGTAGCGTTGGAAGGCCTCCCACAAGGTGGATCGATGACCCGGTGATGATGAAAGCCGCAGGAATCCGCTGGATGCGGGAAGCACAGAACCGGTCGAGGTGGCGGTGCTTGGGGGAGGCCTATGTCCAGCAGTGGACGTCTTTCGGCTGAAATGATGAAAGATGATTCATATCGAAGGTGTCAGAAATTTTGTTAAATAGGTAGTGGTTTTATTTTCATTTCTTCGAGATGATCTTTCTATTAGAGATTCACGCTGGATTGAACAGAATATTATTGTAAATGTGGATATTCCCGGAATTAGTAACCATTGTCCATAAACTTAACATTGTCTAATTCACTCCTGCACCTTCCAAAAGTACTATAAATTTCTTTTTTCATCCAGGTGTTTTTCTTTCAAAAAGTCATCGTTATTTCTGTATAGCTAAACAATAAATCCCACAGCAGTTGCTCCACTCCCCGTAGACTATCTGCGTCCCGCAGACACGCCCGTGAAGATTTGAAAGGATTGCTACACGACCCCGGAATTGACAGCTTTGGACGTCTAAAAGACAGTTTACCTGCTATAAATGAAAAGAAACAAAACGGAGATTTGTTAATGCGCTGTGGTGTGCTCTGGATTAATAACTATTAGGTATTTTGATTGTGACACGGTATTCATTCTGCAATTCAGTTTTTAGGGTTCCGTAGTAAACAAGGAATCCTCATAGTTTCGCCATGTCTGTCTGTCTGTCTATCTACGGCTTAGCTCAGGGACTCTTAGTATTAGAAAGCTATAATTTGGTACGAGTATACATATTAATCACGCAAACAAAGTGAATAGAATTAGAGTAATTTTTTTTTTGGGATATTTTTTTCTCATCTCTTCCGTGGTGTGGGGTGTCGTAGGATAGACCGTTCGAAAATATTGAGGGTTTGTGAAAACCATTTTTCGATTCAGTGATCCGTTTGCGTAATATCGAGTTTTAAAGTGCAAATTTTTGTCAGAGTCAAATATCTCCCCTCCCTGCCAGCTAAATGGTTGTATTTTTATATGTGAAAAAAATCACAGCAGTAGTATATAATAATAATAATAATAAAATAATAATAAAATTTATTCAAAAATATAAGGTATAAAGTTAAATACAGTTTTTCTTATATCTATCTCAAGTTTACTCATTGTTCGTACATAACGAAGTTGAAAGGAAAATTATCACAGCTAAGTAGGCTTCACAAGTTACCGAGTAATAGTCGACTAACTTACATTTACAGTTGAAAAATATGTTTTCCCATACATTCCGTATGGCAGAACATGTTTTTCAACTACAATATTAAGTTTGTTCTTAAGATAAATTCATACCAACTACGGAACCCTTCATTGTACGTGATTTTTTTAAATCTTTCTACTTGTATTGATTCCATCATTGCAAAAGCCAGTTAATCCGCCCGGCGGATTAACATAAACCCACCTATCATGGGGTCATTGATCAAATCTCTGTGCACCTTTTCAATCAATCAATCAATCAAAATATTTTATTTCACATAAACCTACATGGGCACTTATGAAACGTCAGAAGCTAGGTGCTTTAAGTCAGATGTAATGTTGCGCATAATTTGTAGGTACATTAATATGGAGGTAAAATAACAGAGAAACCAGGCTTTATTGATAAGATCTTAACACTATAAGCCTGAACTAATTATTAGTATTCTTTGTCTTAAAAAGTCGAAGTTGAGACTGTGAATGTTACTGAAGTATCTTGTCTTTTTCTTTTGTGTCGATTGACAACTAACTCAAGTTACCTGGACATACCTGTCATTGACTTATACTACAGATTAATACTTAAGGCGAGGTTCTTCGAGCGTGCATTTTTGTTCTAAAGGTGGCAGCTGGGCGCGAGTAATTTGTGCCGTGAATTTCGTTAATTTTGGGTTCAAAATTATATGTTTTACGATATTAACCATGTTAAACCCGATGGACATTACATCATCATAGACGTTTATTTTGATGTGATTTTCAATACATAATGTGGTATAATATTTAAATAAAATGATTTTAATCTTCAAAATAAGGGTATGTTTGGATTTTTTTTCGATCGAGCGAACTTTATCCAATTATGTAACGAGTAACCGACGTACTCGTACCTACAGAAAGATCTCAAAAGCCACATATAATTTTTTCACGTGTTTAATCATTACCGTTTCTAAATAAAATGACATTAAAATTACATTTCCTAGAGGTTAACTTGAAGAACCTCGCCTTAAACTCGAACTCATTGTTTGATAAGAAACAATAGATATGGGAGTTTTTCAGCTACTAAAGAAAATAGTCTCGATTGGTTTCTTCGCAAATTAAAAATACCGTACGTATTTATTCATAAAAATACAACCACTGAATAAATAATACAAAACCATTACTAACCGAGTAAAATATTCCTAATTATGAATTCTAAAGAATCGCTAAGTTCGCGGATCACCGTCTGGGGCTCTCAGATAAGGCTTGCTTACAGGCCCCGAGTTTATTTTAACACTTTTGTGTGTTCAGCTCTCTACGGACTCCATTGTTGACAATTTTATCGCGTTTTCATTTTTCTTCTTCTTTTTTTCGCGGACGCGGAGACCCGGCTGTGGGGCCTGATCTGGAATTTTCGGGCGTTCCAACGAAAATAGCCGATTCTGATACTTTTTTAGGGTAAACTTTGCAATGTGTTTACTGTGATCTTTGAATGAAAAAAAAAGCGAATTGTGCGCGATTATTTTGTTATGAGATTTTTTAAAGAAATTGGTCAAAAAATCATTTTGGTAGTCTTATTTAGTGGACAGTATTTCTTCATTTGTGTCATTTGCATTGTATTCTGAACGCTTTTGCTATGTCAAACATTATAAATCAACGAACAGAAACAGTTAAAACCTCAAATACCAGTAACATAATAATCCGTTAACCAATAACGTAAATAAAACCGCAAAATGTATACTTTAATCGCCACTGTAATGCTTTCATGATAAAAATTAAAAAAACAAATCTAGAGTCAATGAGTTTATTTTGTTTCAAAAACGAAAACTATTGATCAACTGAATTTGGACTAATAATGTTGACAATGGAACAATGACAGAGACACATCCATAAAATCGTTTAATTCATTTGTAAACAATAAAAGCTACAGACTCAGACCCGTCTAAATTGAATAAAATTATCAATTCCACGTCAGTGCAATAATTTGCATGAGGATTAAGATAATAAAAATCTATTAACATCTGACGAGGAAAAAATACCAATCAATAAAAATAGGGTCACGATTGTCGACATTATCTTCCGAGACCAAATTACTCCTGTTATCGATTCCAATAAATAGCGTTCTTTTATTTCAGAAGCGGAAAAAAAAGAAATTACAGCGAGCAGCTGAAATTCTCATTAAAATTCCATTACGACACCGTCGACTCGAATATGGCTATAGATTTTGATGGCGAAATTATTTTTTATAACAACTTATGTAACGACAGCGGGTCGTCTGTAATTTCAGTACAAGTTTCTGTACCAGAAGTTTTATGCAATGATTATAAAGAAAATGTAGGTCAGTGAACTAAAACTCTTAAGGCTAGAACCAGTATAAATTATGTATTTTTTACTGTTGTAAATTCAGTAAGGTATCCATTCTGATTCAAAAGTTTTTTTTTAGATAATTAATCGATAGTTATTGAAAGAATAGCACCATCCTATTTCCTCCCATGGGTGTCGTAAAAGGCGACTAAGGGAACTACTAAAGAATGGGCAGCAGCGTTCTCTATGCATTTTTAACACCATACTGCGATCGCCAACCCGCCTGCCAAGCGTGGCGATTATGGCAAACCAATATTATATATTAATTGGAAGGCTTATGTCCAGCAGTGGACGTCTTTCGGCTGAAATGATGATGATGATGAGTTATTGAAAGTTTTTACACTGAGGTCTTTTGGAAGTCAGAAGGCTGAAACACAACATATTTTTTTTTAATGTAGGAAATTGCAAACTAGTCCTAGCCTAGCTGAAGACTTTAGAGTCAAAGTTGAATATTCATACTGTGTTTTTGGGCTTTTAGGTCATGAGTCTTTGGGCTTTTTCTTCTTCTGTTCCTTCCTCCTTTTCTGTTCCTCGCTCCTTTCTTCCTCTTGTTCTGTCAATCGTGATAAAAATCAGTCATTAAGGAGATTGATCTGGATGTACCAAAATTAAGGACAATGAATGCTATTTATTTGAATTGAATGCCCGACGTCGAATGGTCGTCTTGTTGACCATGGTTTCGTTATTGTAATTAGTAACTAACTGTTTATTTATTTTAATTCGATGGTCCTAGTTTATCATTTGTGTTACATAATCCAGCATTGCTTATGTAAGCGGGCTCGCCCTTTATTTAGGTATTAAGTTTTGTTTGCATTTTCAGATTTTTCTTGAATAAAGCTTTCATTGTATTTGTTGGTATATTGGCGTGTGCTAGCTGACATATGGCAAATAATTTAATTTGCTGTTCTGTGTCTCGTAATGTTAATTAATTTGCATACCTATTATTGTATAGAATCAAGTTTACCTAACTGAACAGACAGCTGTCATGTATTGCTGGGGATTTTTTCGCGCCACTTCTTCTTCCCAGCTAAAGCACTAGGAAGTTGTGAAGGACGGTCGATTTGGGGGACTGTCTTATGTAATTTTGACGTTTGAAAAATGCTGATTCTCGGCCTAATTTGAATAAATGGCTTTTGATTTTGATTTTGCACCCTCGTCTTTGGGATGATAATTTGTGATGATAATAATTATTATTATGATTTCACCGAACTCCATGGGGTGCATTAATCATTCAATTGACTTGGCCTATCGTAAGCTTCTCTCAAGTTACCACAATACCCGGTTTTCACTCATATTTTTATTCAGTCTACCCCCGTTTTAGCATTTCATAATAAAAATTAACATTTATTAACAAAACGAAATTACTTATGGTAATGAATGACTTCATCAGTTGCGCGATTTTTTGTCGGAATTTATAATTTCTGGTGTAAATAGGTAACAAAATAAAGCTCTAGATTTTCGTAAGAATAAGTTTTTATGGATTTGTTAGTCAGACAAAGTCAAGCTACTTAACAGAATATCCAAATATAGCTCCCAAAAGCGACATCCACAAAATATGATAAAACGTTTGTACTTTGGTATGATACAACAAAGAAATACAATCTACTTTATCATCCCAAAAGTACAAAAAGAGGATCAAATAGTGAAAGGAAAATGCGAACACAGACCGAAACTAATAAGGCCTTTTCCTTGCATACACTCGGATATATTATTTCAAACAAAACCTATTCAAATACGGTAAACTTGGTATCCTCTCCCGGTAATCACGGAGCCGATCGGGCTTTGATTGACCTTTATGCAAATTCCAAATTCGCCCAGGAGTATAGAACCCAGGTTGTTTAATTGAATAATTAACCTGTCCGTCGCACTTCGTTATAATTTTAAATTACTTTACAGCTTCGCCATTTCTGCCGACTTCAAAAATTTTGGGAAAATTATTCGTGATTTTTTGCGTTAAAAATACAGTATCTGGTATTTCTGATAAGGCGATTGTAATAACAACTTGGTGGCGGTAAACAGAAACACTGATAAGTTTATTGAATAAAAATGGTCTCTTTTAGGTATAAATAAACAACCTTTGAATTTCTGGTACCCATGAGTATTTATTGGTTTTTGCTGTCTAGTAAAAAGTACTAGTATCAAAACAACCTTCTAAAAAGTATAATCATTTGACTACGGAATAAAATTACTTCAATTTCGACTCTGTATAATTAACTAATCAGCCTACCCTTAATACACAGGTTAAACACTAAATCAACATCAAACACTGCATCAATATTCACCATAAACTGAAATGGTTAGTTAAAGGTCATTCATAAATAGTATCGTTCCAATAAACATTTACCTAGACGTATTTGTTTTACCTTTCTTCCAAAAGTATCAATTACACGCTTAATATTATTAGCCAAATCAATTCATCCGAAATCATTCATTCAAAATCATCTTCACTTATACCGCGAACTCGAATCCCGACGTTTTCCTGTCCATCCATTAAAACTCAGCCACTCGATGGGTAAATAAAAGTGAAATAATAAATCGTCTCAATTGATCCCCAATTTGTAGACCAAAAATATGTAGCATGCGCACCAAAGCTGAAATAGCAGGGGTGGCTTTTTGCTACTAGGGAACACTACGATGACGGTAAAACAAGATGTTCAAAAACTCCACAGAATTTCAATAGCAAATACAGTGCAAACACGTACCTTGGACTGCTACGACACACGCTGAGCCTTCCACATCCGATGATTCCAAGGGCAGGAACACAGGAATTCCGGGATGCGAGTTTGAGATTTACGCGCGTAAAAGAAAGAAAATGATGGTTTGGCCAGTCTCGGGACAGGAGAGAACGTTAAGCGCGAAAGGAGATGTTCTCACACACAGGACTTTTCTAAAAGTGTTTATTGCTCCAACTTTTTATGAGTCACGGTATGCACCACACACACTGATGGAACGTTGAACATCGATTACTAGAATTAGAATAAATTACGTTTAGTTTTGTACAATTTGTAGAGCACATGAATCACAAAAGTTAAACCCCATCCCATCCTAAATAAATGAACGAAAAATAGGTTTATTTGTCACAGGAGACGTGAATACAAAAGATAATTAATTCGAGCAGGTGAACAGAAAAATAAAACAAAATAGATCTACATAAATAATCACGAGCACAAAGCAGAAAAAGTCGCAAGCTGCACGTCATGACTGTGACAAGAAGGCTTCCACTCAGCCAGATGCTGTGCTATGGCAGCCAGATGCTGTGCTACCTAGACTAGCTAAATACAATAATAATTGCTTAGCAATGTGTGTGCGCGTCTATAACAAAATACCAAGGCACTTCAAATCATTGAATATAAGAATTTATAATTAAGTTTTATAAATGGTAACTGGAATGTAGTTTTTATACTTTAAAACAATTTTTGGATAAAAAATTTTGATGTTTTTAAAAATACTGATGGTTGATGCGTTCTTCACCTAACTTTATAATTTTGCATGCTACGTTTTTATCCTAGCTAAACATGTTTGTGCCATATAAATCAGTATTTAACACCATTTTATACCATGTTTTACGCAAATAAATATTTTATTATTATTATTATTTATTATTATGGGCAACCCACACCATAGCGCTGATTTTCAGTGGTCACCCGAAAAAGACCAATTCAATAAATTATTTTTTGATCCGAACCTCGCGGGATCTACCCTTCCATTTTAATGAGACCGTTCTTAGTTACATGGACATGTTTCGCTTTAAGCCGAATACATAAATATGTATGGATAGGTGGTGTTTGTTTTAGTGTTGTGTGCATTATCGGGAAGAGGGTGACCTTTTCTATTTTACCCGGTATTATTTAGGTAAGGTTTGATCCCAGAAAGTTTTGCGTGTTGGGTTTTCTACTACGAGTAGGAAACATCATTATTCGACTTAAAGTGCTTTTACAGATTACGTTATGGCGAAAAATGATTTGATTTTAGTTTTATTCAACACTCGTACTTAAGGGTAAAATGTCAGTCTACTACGTGACACCAACGAATAACATACTTTTAGAGCCAGAATATATTAAATTTACGACCCTATTTTCACCAATCTCCTTCAGAATCACATAGACTTGACGCGATCAACACTCATTTCCATATTACGATTATAAGCCAGCTTCATTTGAAAATCAATGCTTCTTAATCATATTTTTTTTAATTACTACTAGATTTCGAACGTCATATGCCCGATGGCTTATTCCTCGAAGTTATCAGACCGAACGTCCGAATTGCCGAAATTCCACAGCATGGATGTACCACAATTTCGAATAGCTGATAGATCGACTGTCCGTTTCGCCGAAAAGCAATTGCAGCGATAGTTCTATCTATCGAATGTCTATTGACTCGACGTTCCAGTAAGTTGACAGCTATTCTACATAAAATAATCAAGAAGAGCCCTGCTGGTTTGTTTTTATCCCATTTTACATTCTTTCTTTTACTTTTCGAATGTCGGCAATTCGAACATTCGATCGGATGACTTCGCGGAATCGGGCATATGACATTCGAAATCAAGCAGTAAATTCATATATTTTTTTATATAAGTAGTAGGTAGGTTCCTTCGCACAAACAAAAACATCACGCACTAAATCACAACTATCATTTTCCCGTATTACTTAGTCAATTAGTTTATCGTTCGGCAAGACGTAGGCTGCAATAAACTCTGTCCACTCAATTTGCCACAAAAGTTATAGCACCAAAGAGATTTTGTTATAAATAATTTAAGGAATCACATTTGATTTACGTTGCCCATAAAACGCTCGAGCCAAACCACTATGTTTGTATTAATTTCTCGCCATAACACGCCTCCCGAAATTGCCGGGAATTTTGCTTTGATATTTTTGGTCCAGTGCAGGACGGGTTTTGATTTAAGAACGCTTTCGTTCTGTGTTTAATTACGTACAGAGTTCATCGTGTGTTTTAAATCTTAAGCTTTTATTTTGGATTAAAAAAATACTTCAATACTTTCCTCATTTAGAACGATGCGCAATTATAATTCTCAATTTGAAACTGTATTTAATTCTGGATAAAATCATATTTTTCTTTAAGAATTGAGCGATCAAAAGTTGAAATTCAGTAAAAGTATTCATCAGTTTAAAGTGTCGATGTTTTGTTAAAAATACGCTTTATTGACGCCCCCTACTTTTAAGGCGGTAGGATCCGACAGAAGCCGTGCTTACTAGTTTTTTGAATCCATAGGAAACATAAAAAACAGTGTTATAAATTTCTGAAAAAAAAAAAAGATCTTTTTTTTAAATCTGTCGGACATGCAATCGCTTTTAATGACACGATTAGATTAACTTTGCTGGATAGAAAAAACATAACATAAGTTATCATTTTTCGTAATGCTTTTCTTTTTTTTTTTCATATTCATATTCATAGCTACAAAACAGTTTTTTTTTTTTTCATATCTATATATCGACACCCGCTAAGTATACGTATGTATCTGCTAGATACACGAAACGGTTTTTATTGCATTTTTGGCATCTATATACCTATATTTACCACATACATGTTTATTTTATTTTTTCAATTAACCCAACATACTTTTTTCTCAAACGTATATAGGGGCTTAGCTACGGCGTTTTAAAGAAATTGAAATCTTCAATTCGCTCTCCTATAAAATTTGTATTTGTCAGTTACTTAATTGTACTTAGGAGGTGTCGATGTATAAAATTCAAAGTCCTGACTGACTGACTGATATATCAACGCACAGCCCAAACCGTAGGTTTTGCAACAATATTAGATCTAAATAAAAACGGCCACATTCCTCTAGATCGTATTTTGTTGCTTCATGCCTCAATATGAAACTTTATAAAAGGTATTAGAAAATTCTAGATACACTTACCGATATAGTTGATTGAGCCGTTTTTCATCATTCCTTCTCAGTCACGAGATAATATCTTTTTAAAGGAGTGGCGCTAGTGGACCGGTGACAGCGCTCTTAATTCAACTCCAACTTTAGAAGGGATTACTAAAACGTTATTTACTTTTATTTCCGTTATTTTAATGATGATTATTTACATTTCGAACATTAACAATAAAATTTTATTTTTGTTATGTTGACAACATCGACCTAGCACTGTTTGAACTTCAGAGAGAACAAATTCTGTACTAAAGACTGATAAAATCTCTTTACACAAGAAAATCTATAGAAAATAATGAAAAAATAATCAAACGGACAACAATGACACCTAATTGGTCAACGTTATCAAACTCACAAAGCAGAATCCTATCACCGTTACAACACAGGATAACTGAAACAATTTTTAATTAAAGTAACTCAATCGTTAACGAGGTAACAAGCATATCAGATTCTAAAATGTATGTCAGCGTGTAAAAACCAATTTAGCGCTTGTAAAGCCTTACGGGCACAGAGTAGATAGATACGGAAGGTCAGCTCCATTTAACGTGTGAAAACAGGTGCACGCATACATAAACACGTAAAGATATCTCAAGATATGCGCTTCGGGAATCATCGTATATCTTCGGAAATACTAACATGCGATGCTATCTCATAAAGAGCTGTTACAATAATGAAATTTCTTGCATATTTTATTTTGTATTACCATGATTACAATTCCATGCAATCCAAAACTTTTAAGTAACAGATGTCGATCTCCGGCTGGAGCAGGTAACCCGACAGAAAGAAAACTTAATACAAACGCGCAATGATAGGGTACTACTACAATGCGAGGTCGTACAAAACTTAGAAATGTTGTTTCTGATGGGAGTTATTCTGCCTCGACGTTCGTGCTAATTCAAAAACAAGAATATTACGGAAGAGCATACTTTTTTGGTTTGCCTGTACGTACAGATATCTCAATCAAATGACAGTCGCGAGTACGCGCACTAGCTGTACGTGAAAAGTGTCTACGTGTGCGTGCGTTTTCACTTGTTTTATGCAGCCGACCTTCTGTACCTATCTATTCTGTGTCACTGGGGTATATTAGACTCCCCTACATAGCAATTAATTCATAGTAACGCGAAATTTAATTAATCCTCCGATGTTTGGAATGATAATTGGGGATTGCCGCGGAATTCCACACTTGGAAGGGTGATGGAATTGTAGGGTTGTCCTAGGTGCGAATATTCAGACGTTTTCGTTTTTAAAATAATTATGGTGTTGAATTATCAGGCTCGTATTTGGTTCTGATTGAAGTTAATAGAGAAGTCATCGTTGTATTGAGAAATACCTGAGTTAGTTTCTATAGTTTGTAGTTTTTTTTAAGTACTGAGAAGGCATTTGTTTTATCTACACTAATGTACAATTATACCACTAACAAAAACTACTGAACCGATTAATGATGAATATTCTTTCACCAGTAGAATCCTATAATATCACTAAGTAATTCAGGCTATAATTTATAAAGATATCATGCGGGTGAAGCCGCTGGCGGCAGCTAGGTAGTGATATATGTAAGATAAATAGTGAAATTGTACATAATCGAATAGGTTTTCTAAGTAGGATGACTGTCAGTAAGTAAGGATCAAAATACCAGATGTGAGACGAGGAATAAAATAGGAACTTCTACGGATACAACTTTATGAATACTTTACATAAGACAACACCCTAAAAACCCATTATTTCGTAATTTTATACTCCCAATTTGTCCTTGTGCTCAAAATATATGTATAACTATACCTTTTTCTACTCTGCCAACAGGTCCTACTTTCTTTGAAGCTATAGAGTACCACTCAGTAAGGTACTTGAGTTCCAAAAACTCACAGCAAGCGCAAGACGTTTTTTAAGATGGAAGATGAAAACTTTTTGACAATTTTTATACAGGATGTTGTACGAAGGCAATTCAAATGTGTTAATTAAAAAAGAAAGAAAATGGTTATTTCTCTGTATGAGAAAATCTAAAATTACACCTTTTTTATTGCGAAATGCGCTAGCTCTTGAACAAACGTTGCAGTTAAACAGTTGCGGGCCGATATTTTTGGGTATTTTTAAGCTGTTTAACTTATGTCACCGTTTATATCTTTGCAAGAGCGTTTTTTATTGACTATTGAATATTTTGTTGACCAAAAATATTGGCTGGTTCGCCAATATTTTTGGTACATATTCAAGCACTTTCATTTTTTTTTGTCCATTTTTAGATCCAATCAAGTTTTACGTGTCCAGCCGTGTCAGCAGCATATTTGATTTTCACAATGTGTGTCTCCGAGTGAAACTTATTTATTCATCTCTGTGATCTTTTTCTAGATCAGACAAATATCCAATATTTGTGCTAGTTTTTTCGGCTTTTACTTAGAAAGTAAAAGAGCATTGAAAATTGAAACCTAAATTAATTGATTTTTGACATATCGAAACTTCACTGAACTTAAAATGCGTTAACCATAATCTATATAAATTATAATGAAATGCTGTTCGTTGGTCATCATTTAAGAACAGCTGTACCGATTTCTAATTTAATAAATGGTTATTTCTAATTTAAAAAATATTTGTAATAGTCCGAATTAAGCTTATATGGAAATTTTGAAATTCGTGAATGACTGAATGTTCGTAAGACAACGTCTGACGGGTTAGCTAGTTTAAAATAATAATGATTACCATAGTCAGTATATTAACAGGCATTTTGAAGAGCTTAGAATAAGAAGACGGATTTTTTTATACTTACACCATAATCAACTCAAAAAAAAAAACAAACCATACAAAGAGGAAAAACTATGGAGCTGTCATAAAGAAATTCATTTGAAGTTGTAAGTCAAGATTGCACAGCAAACATCTCATTCCACCACAATCAAGTTCACTCAATTGCCTCTTTCATCTAGGAAGCGGACAATAAGCAGATAATAAACACCTATCCCACTTACAACCCCTCACTAGAATCCCCTCTCTTATAAATGCCAGTATAGCACAAATCACATGCACAAACAGTTTGAATAAGCATGTGTGGAATCTAATAAAAGCTATGTTAAATAGTCATTCATGATTACTATTAATTTTCGTTAATTATGGTTATAACTTACTTCACCGTTGTCATGTGGGACTTCAACGCGAAACTGGGCAAACGAAATGATGATGAGCTGCGAGAGGGGCAATTTAGAGTAGGACATCGTAACCACCGGGGTCACCTACTGGCCAGTTTTATGTATAGAGAAGGAAGATCTCTTTATGATGAACTCCTTCTTCAGAAAACGTGCGCACAGAAAGTGGATCTGGCAGAGCCCCGATGCCAAACCGAAGACATCCCGGACGACAGCTTGTACGAGAAAAGGATGGCTCTGACATTTGAGTTCAGCACCGATTTATCAGGGGCATTCAGACCATTTTGTAGATCTTTGACGGGTTCATTTCACATATTAGGGTATGTCGGTTATTCCTACGTTGAAGGATTTTTTCTTCATCGTTCCTGCCAGACACAAGTCAACCAGAAAATAGCTTCTATCCATACAAAGGTCAAAAAGTGTAAACGCCATCATTACGCGTCACATAAAAAGTGTACCACAGACTATCTTTGCGCGTATGAAATCCTACCTTTGATGTTGTTGAGTGGCCCTTCCCGAGTGCGTCTGGGGGAGTCAACAGCCCTCCCCTTGTGGGACTAAGACTTCAAACGTTCTGATTCGCTTTTACACCTTGGAGTAGGCAGTTATGTCGAGATCCAGACTCAGATTTCAACGGACAATAGGGCGCCGTCTTTAGATTTTTTAAAGCCCCTAATTAAAATGCTTTGATTATTTTCTTTTGGGTTTTGGTTTTTTTATAAGAGCCAACCGGTGTTTTGATAAGTTTGTAAAGTTTATTTTAATTTGTAGGATTGATATAAGTGGAAAATGTTTGAAAGATAATGAACGTGGTTTGATTAATGTCTGTCTGGCTGTGAATTTTTTGAGGTTCTTTTTATTATGTTTCTAAATTATTTTTTGATTAAACCTCAGCCAACACAACTTAAAAATAAATGAGAGTTTTCTTCAGAATTACTCACAGAAGTAATTTATTTATATATATGTGGGAATGAATGCAGAAGTAATATAGGGAACGGAACGTAAGTGAAGGACTGAGTGAGTGAGGGAAAGAACGAGGATGGCGAATGGGAATGTGCCTGAGGACGCTAGAGAGGGAGGACGTTATACGTGATTAAAAACTAGTAATTATTTCAGAGAAAGCAAATAAACGTCTATTAAAGTGTAAAGGTGTTTATATTGGTACTCGAATCCCAAACACTACAAATTTTGGGGGCTCGTCCGGGATCGAGTCCAATAAAACGTAAAAACGATTACGGTAAGGCGATCACGTGCAGATCGGCAAACGATGGCAATGGACGACAAACAGACGACGGCGATAAGCTTTGGGCTTTCAGACGGGCTACACGGCATAGCAAAATTTAGCGGCGACGATAAAACATACTCGTCGAGCAAATGGGCGCAAGATATAGAAGACAACGCAGAAGTTTTCCAATGGACGCCTCAGCAGACTCTGATTATAGCACGAAGAACGCTCACTGGAACGGCAGCACTATGGCTGCGGTCAGAAAAAACTTTCAAGTCGTACGATGAACTTAAAGCGGCCCTCGTCAAAGAATTTCCCGATTCTGTTAATATAAAAGAAATGCATGAACTGATGTCTAGCAGGAACAAGCAGAAAACCGAAACGTATTTTCAATACATGCTATCAATGAAGGAATTAGCTAGACGAGCGAAATTTCCAGACTATATTGCAATCCAGTATATCGTGGATGGTATCGAAGACTACGAATGTAACAAAGTCATATTATACGGAGTGACAACTTTCCCGGCGTTAAAAGAGAAATTAGCGATTTATGAGAAAATGAAAGCGAAAGCAGGCGAGCGTGCAAAAAGGAGTGAGCGACCCGAGCGACCGAAAAATGAGGCATCATCATCGTCGTCGGTGTCTACGCAAAAGCGGTGTTATAGCTGTGGAAGTGTCGGTCATGAAGCAGGTGCATGTCAAAATGGTGTGAAGTGTTTCGGTTGTAACCAGTACGGACATATTCGTCAACAATGTACAAACTCAGATCCTGCGAAAACGAAGTACTCGAAGCCAAAGATGGCGACGGTGGCAGAATCTGGCGCAAGTGGCGCTAGTGTCGTAACAAGCGGAAGCGGAGGTCAGAAATCGACGGCCATGTTCGGAACGATGAACGAGGGGGACGATCTGCCTACGACATTCACAGATGACAGGACGGAAGTGAACCAAACGTTGACATTGACAGCCGTCAAGTTGACATCGGAAGAAGACGTTATGCGAAAAATAAACAAAGACAATCCGTGTTGTATAAAAAAACCGGTAAAAAGTGTAAAATTAAACAAATTCGCTGTAAATGCGCTAATAGACTCGGGCAGTGATGTAAACTTGTTATCAGTGTCATTAATTACGGAGTTAAACGTGGTAATTGTTAACGATAACTTAACTTTGTCTGGTCTAGGTCAGTGTAAAATCAAATCAAAGGGTAAAACTTCAGTCGAACTTCAAATCGATGGTCAGAGTTATAATAATGTAGTTTTTCACATAGTTCCTCAGGAGGTTATGCCCTATGAAGTGATAATCGGCCAAGAGTTCTTGAACTGTGTTAAAATATTTATGAATGAAGGAAATATAACATTGTTGCCTGAAGGGTGTGAATGGGATTTAACTAAAATAAATTATTTTACAGGGTGTGTGGATGGTGTGGTTGATCATGTATGTGATTCGGTGGTGAAGGATGAAATTATGACGTGTATTCAGGAGTATAAACCACTACAAACCGATGAGCCGCCCATTCAACTCAAGATTATTTTGAAGGATGACATCCCAATCAGACAGCGGCCTCGACGTTTATCGATAGTGGAGCAGCAGATAGTAGAACAACAGGTAGAGGAGTGGTTGTATAATGGAATCATACGGGTGAGTTTCTCTGAATACAGTAGTCCTGTAGTGCTGGTCAAGAAAAAGGATGGCTCAGTTCGGGTCTGTGTAGACTATCGCTTAGTAAACAAAAAGATTATCAAGGATGAGTTTCCGTTGCCAGTGATAGATGACCTAATCGATAAACTGCAAGGTGCAAAGGTGTTCAGTGTTTTGGATTTGAAGAATGGATTTTTCCACCTGAGAGTCAGCGAAGAATCGATTGGGTTCACATCATTTGTAACTCATCATGGTCAATTTGAATTTTTGCGGGCACCCTTTGGTCTATCTAATTGCCCTAAAACTTTTACGAGGTTTGTTACCATAATCTTCAGAGACCTTATAGCTCAGGGTGCGATACTTATATTTATCGATGACTTAATAATTCCAGCTGTTGATGAGTATCAAGCGCTATTAAGACTGAAACAAGTGTTGGGAGTTGCTTCAAGGAATGGCTTACAGATAAATTGGAAAAAAGCACACCTGCTGCAGCATGAGGTGGAATACTTGGGACATCGAGTCAAGGACGGAGAAGTACGGCCTAGTTCCGATAAGACTGATGCGGTGATTAGATATCCACAGCCGAAGAATCTAAAAACTTTGCACAGTTTTGTGGGATTGACAAGCTATTTTAGAAAATATATACAAAACTATGCAGTCATTGCCAAACCATTGACTGATCTGTTGAAGAAGGATAAGGAATTTATGTTTGGTGATGAGGAGAGGAATGCTTTTCAAACACTTAAGAATAAATTGGCAAGTGGGCCGGTTTTGAAAATATTTGATCCCAGGTTGAAAACTGAGGTACACACGGACGCTTCGAGTATATCACTGGCTGCAATACTCATGCAGAATCATCCCAATTCAGGGTTACACCCTGTACATTATATGAGTCGGAAGACAAACGACGCGCAAAGCAAGTATTCGAGTTACGAGCTAGAGGCATTGGCCATAATTGAAGGTATTAAAAAATTTCGACATTACTTGTATGGAATCCATTTTAAAATTGTTACAGATTGCAAGGCCTTTGAAATGACGCTAAAGAAAAAGGACTTGACAGCAAAGGTTGCTAGGTGGGTAATCATGCTTAGTGAGTATGATTTTGAAGTGGAGCATAGAGCTGGCACAAGGATGAAGCACACTGATGCCCTAAGTAGAATACCTACAGTTGCAGTTATTACAACATTACAGGACAGTTTGAGACAAGCACAGGAAAATGATGATGGATTGAAGGCGATAAAGGAGATTTTGAAAGAAAATTCATATGAAGACTATTGGCTAGAAAATGATGTACTTTACAAGGGTGAGCAGAAGCAGTTAGTTGTGCCAAGATCATTAGAAAGGGACATTATCAACAGAGTACACAGCAAGGGACATTTTGGAAAAGCCAAAATGAAAGAAGCATTAAATAAAGATTATTTCATCAGAGATTTGAATAAGAAAATAGAAGATTTTTTACTCAGCTGTATTCCGTGCCTATTGGCTACAAGAAAAGAGGGTAAACAGGAAGGATATTTGCACCCTATTGAAAAGGAAAGTGTTCCATTTGACACTTTACATTTGGATCATGTTGGACCATTGTCTGCCACTAGGAAACAGTATAATTACATTCTCACTGTTATCGACGCTTTCACCAAGTTCGTGTGGCTGTTCCCCACGAAAACCACTTCAAGCAGGGAGACATTGGATAAACTTCAGCTGCACCAACAAATTTTCGGAAATCCCCGTAGAATCATAACCGATAGAGGAACAGCATTTACCAGTAATGATTTCGAAGAATATTGTGTAAAAGAGAATATAAGTCACGTGAAGATTACCACCGGTGTGCCACGCGGTAATGGACAGGTAGAGAGGGTGCATAGGATAATATTACCAGTTCTGACAAAATTATGTTTGGAAAGTCCTGCTGAATGGTATAGATATGTTAGTAGAGTGCAGAGGGCATTAAACAGTACTTTCCAGAGATCCATAAATGCAACCCCTTTCGAATTATTAATGGGAACCAAAATGAATAATAAAGAAGACTTAGAAATGGTACAGTTGTTACAGGATGAAAATACGTTGCAGTATGACGAAAATAGGGAAGAAATAAGGCTACAGGCTAAGGAACAGATACTAAAGATACAGGAAGAAAACAAGAAACATTATGATAAGAGAAGAAAGGAGAGCTATAAGTACAGGGAAGGTGATATTGTGGCTATCAAAAGAACACAGTTTGGCCCTGGACTTAAGTTGAAACCCAAGTATTTAGGCCCTTACAAAATAATAAAATGTAAACGTAATGATCGCTATGAGGTGGTGAAACTGGACAGTTCTGAGGAGGGGCCTAACAAAACGTCTAGTTCAGCTGACCAGATGAAGAGATGGCCTGAGCACGGTGGAATAGAAGAGTTAGAAGGGTAGTATGTGTGGTGGAAGTACGGGAAGTGTGAGTGATAGGATGTTTGGATATTGTTATTATTAAGCTAGGCTAAGATTTGTTATAATAGGAATGTCTGAGGTCAGACATGAGTGCAGGACGGCCGAATGTGGGAATGAATGCAGAAGTAATATAGGGAACGGAACGTAAGTGAAGGACTGAGTGAGTGAGGGAAAGAACGAGGATGGCGAATGGGAATGTGCCTGAGGACGCTAGAGAGGGAGGACGTTATACGTGATTAAAAACTAGTAATTATTTCAGAGAAAGCAAATAAACGTCTATTAAAGTGTAAAGGTGTTTATATTGGTACTCGAATCCCAAACACTACATATATTTTTTATGCTGCTTCTGAAATTTCTCCAGTTATTTTCTCCACCATATTTGAAATAATATGCGTAAACTTTTGCCAACTCGTAAACTGCAACTATTCAAACAAATTTAAAAAATCCCATTGTAACGACGTATGGCAAATTCTTTGTCGATTAAAACTCTAGGCCTCTGAAACTACACTTATCATGACCACCAGCCCATAGCAGTCAACTGCTTATCATAGGCCTCTCCAATTGCACGCCATTCAGCTCGATTCTCGGCAACTGTCAGCCACCTTGCGAAGATCGTCACTTCGCCTAGTCAAGGTCGTCCTACCTTACGTGTGCCGATGCGCGGTCTCCATTCCCTGAACGGTCATCGTTTCTACAGTTAATATGGCTGGCCCATTGCCACTTCAGCTTGCTTATTCTGTGAGCTATGTCGATAAATTTGGTGAAAGTCTAGGCCTAGTTTCACATTATTACGTTTATCAAATCCCATCCACGTGGTAACACAAAACAATTCTCATTTATTCTTTTTTATTCCAGTAATATTTCACAAAGAGGAAAGACGCCTTAATTTTGGTGAACGGTTCCTGGAATTTTGTCTGGGTAGAACAATAATTAAATAGTTGGTATCTCCGACGTTGTCACTGTAAATGGTAGAACGTGATATTTTTAAGGTTTTGGGGGTCTACGCGAGGATACGGCGGTGCTCTACTCAAGTCGAGCAGACTTCCACCGTATGCTCCACCGAGTCCTCCGGGCGATCCACACAGTGGAACCACCCGGACGTTTCCTCCCACCTTATCCGGAACAGGAACCTCCCGAAATAACCGTGTCCGGTGAGGACCTGTATCAGGCGGCAGCTTAGGACGCCGTGGCGCCTCTCTAGTCACTCCTCAAAGAGGGGACTCATCGCCGCAATTGCGGCATACCCAGCGCTGGGTTGTGACAATCGCCGGAGCCGCGCGGATCTCGGATTGCCGGTTGCCGGAGCTCTGTCCGCTGTGGTAGAAGACCCTCAGGTTAAAATCCTTCAATACTTTACGAATAAATTGTCCTCGAAATCAACTAAACACACAATATTGATTTGAACCACTATTCTAACAGTAAAGTGACCACTACGAAAAAACCAACACTATAAAAAACATTATTCTCTGCTGCTAACATTTACGCTGTTTCTCTTTTGATACAAAGTGCAAAATTAAGCTGCATCTGGACAATGGTCATACAAAATCAGTTGGAATGAAGTTCCTTTCGCTGTATATTATGTACTAGCTTTTGCATGCGGCTCCGCCCGCGTGGATGTCGGTTATCGCGTAAAAAAATTGCCTATGTCTTTCTCTATGTCCTAAGCGATATCTCTGCCAAATTTCATGACGATGGGATCAGCGGTTTAGGCGTGAAAACGTAACATACAGACAGACAGACAGAGAAACAGACAGACAGACAGAGATACTTTCTCATTTATAATATTAGTATGGATTAAATAACAGGCACAATGAAATAAATTAACAACGTTAGAGAGCAATTAAATGAAAAAAAAAAACTGTCGTTACGGTCAAAATTTTACACTTTTTTCGGTCTAGCTCACAATCGCTGAGTGCACAAAGTATTAACTTGCAATAAGGAACTTCGATCCAAAAACTGGTATCTAATCAGCAACGTTACTTAATAATATTCAATCTCTAACTTTTATTGACCAGAATAATTAGAACGCTGTCAGTGGGAAAAATTGAGAACATATAAATTTTGTTAACATATGCTAATCAATAAGAGTTAATAATTGATTATTACTAAGTGAGGTCAAAAAATGTAAGCGCCATCGTTACACCTCACATAAAATGCTTTTTGTAAATTATTTCATCAGCACTGCTCTCAAAACGATGAAGAAAAACATCGTGAGGAATTCGAAGACAAAATATTATTACTGTCACACGTGTGGCAGTAATAAAATTTTATTAGAATATCAGTGGCGACAATTCCTGTTTGTTAGTGTGTATCATTAACACACAGAGTACCTATACCCAAAGTCTCAAATTCAGATAATTTATGTAAACAAAGGGGATAACATACAAAAACATATCTTTGTAATGGTAATTCACGTAAAATGGCGAAAAAAGAGGTTCCATTTTCTTTTAGGTACTGATTTTAAGAAATAATAATTAAAAAATAATCATACCGTAATTATTTTTATAAATTTTCGGTTTTAAACAAAGTTATTAAAAAAAGGAGATTTTCTGGTATAAAATATTTTATGATACTGGTAACAATGCAGGAGATACAAACATTTTCAATTTTTTTACATATTCAACAACATTAATATTACAACACTCATTCATAGATTCATATTGAAAGTAGCATATCTAGCCACATTTTGGATGAAAACGGCTGTAAACTGTTTCAAGTGGAAATCGATTCTGGCAGGCCTACGTCTAGCACTGGACTTTAAAGGGCTGATTATGACGATCATATACCGTGTCTCCCATATACTACACAAAACATTGTTTGGAAACGGTATTTTGTTTGCATAGTTCTTATAATTAATTCACTTTAATTTTAGCCACGACTATTTACAAAAAAAAAAAATAAAAAAAATATGATAGAATGTTTTGCACCACTGTCCTGTCATTTTGACAGTAACATTTCTTGACATTACTTTGTTTACATAAATTATCTGAATTAGAGACTTTGGGTATAGTGAATTTTGATATCTATTGGTTTTGCTTGAACTCCGATTCGCTCCAAGCTCTTGCTTTTCATAATTTATGCAGTCGTAAAAGACGATTTAGCGCTAATAACTGACCACAAATCAACACATATGCTTTTTTTCTAAAAGATAACGCAACTAAAAGATTTTACATAGTTTTTTTTTTAAATATTTTCAGAAAATACCAAGTATGTGGATAATCTCATACCGAGTCCAAATGCAACGTGGGAAGTTTACCTCTAACGTTTAAGTTTACGTCGATGTGCTATTGAGCTAAGAGACGACAATTTGTCATTACATATTGCGCAGTTTCAGCTGCAAACTCAACACTTATTGCAAACTTTCTTTAACGTGTGGCACTATTTATTAGAACTGAAATCATTTACCAAGAAACTTGGAAGTTCGTTTTCTTTCTAAGTGTAACACAAATAAATAGCTTCAATGTTTTTGAAATGATATTTTATAGTTTTGATCAGCATTATAAAGATTCGCAATATCTGCAGGCTTAATATGATTCATGATCGTGACATTTGCCTTTTTATTACAATTTATTTTAAGAATCTATACTCATACTAAAAATAAAGCAGAAGAGTTTGTTTTTTTGTTTGTTTCGCGATAATCTCTGGAACTACCAGTCGGAATAAGGCTACACCTTGTTTAACCGAATGCAATCGGTAACACCTGGTTCAGCCGTGAATTAATAGGCTACACCCAAGTTTAACCTACTGCTACCGGCCACACCTAGTTTTAGCCGGCTAAAACTAGATGTAGCCGCACTTCGGGTTTTAGCCGTAACGTTTATACAGATTAACTAATACAACTTATATTTTACTTTCGTGTTGTTTTTTTTTTTTCTGTTATTAATTTAATACGTCTGATAGGTGGCTGTAATTTTTAAGCACTAAAGGTTTTTTTAAACTTTCACGGCGAGGCAAGGCGTTGATGGGATGCCACTATTTGGCAATAGATGGCGTTGTGTTAAAAAAATTATTAGCTTAAGTTACTTGTGTGATGACGAAAGAATTCTAATGTTAACTCAATCATTTGCGAAACCATTAACTCATTTAGACAGTTGCAGTCTTACAAAACTCTGATTAAATCTTTTGCAGTCAAAGAAGAAATTTTGTTTTCCATGTACACACGGCTACATATCAAGCTATACAAAACTAGTTTACGCTGGTCTCGCACTGTATAGAATTTCCGTATAATGAGAGATCAGCTTATACTGGAAATGTATAGCTTAATATGTAGCCGTGTCCTACACCCTACTTATGTAAAATGTATGCCAATAAATTATATATTATAGTTTTGAAATATCCTCATCAAGGCCCTAAATTTTATATCCTACTACTAGCTTTTGCCCGCGGCTCCGTCCAAGTAGATGTCGGTTATCGCGTAAAAAAGTAGCCTATCTCCTCCTTCTTCTCCATATCCCAGGCTATATCTCTGCCAAATTTCATGCCGATTGGTTCAGCGGTTTAGGCGTGAAAACGTAACATACAGACAGACAGACAGACAGACAGTTACTTTTGCATTTATAATATTAGTAGGTATGGATTGCAATAATTGTTTTTTTTTTTCACATTTTTGTATGGAGCCATACTGCCACCATATTGATATCACATTTTAAAATGGAGCCATTCCGTAATTTTGTTTTTTTTTAATATATAATTACCCGTGTCACTAAATACATACATACATACATGAACCCTTCTTCTTCTTTTCGTGTGGTTAGTGACTAACCTGATGTCAGAGTTTTTATGCCGCCCATGGTCCTCTGTTATGGTTACATATGCCGTCGAGAAATATCTCTCAGGTACCCTAGTTTCCTCACGATGACGTCCTTAAATATCTCCTCCGCTGTGGGGGCCATTTTTGCGCGGGTCGTGCGTATTTGGAGCGGTGCGGCGTGGCGGCGCGTTTGAAAAAATGACGATATCTCTGTATTTTTGTATGAGAGCTATATGAAACTTAAATATCGTTGGAATCGTTATGAAATAAGCTAACACAATTAAAATTGATTAGTGAATTTTCCTAATTAAATTTTTCGTTATTTCACAAAACAAAAAAAAATAAAAAAAATATTATTTCAAAAAGTTTGTGTTAGGAGGTGCGTACCTTGGGTTAGAACTCGAGTCCTATGACTTGGCAGTACCATTCCGTTGAACCCTGAACACATTACACTCCTTTGTTGAGCAGATGATAAATACGAAGCATTTTTAATCATAACATTAAAAAAAAAAATACGATTCTAAATGGTATAATGATACTTCACAGGACTTTTTCCGCCAACATTCCGTCCACTCAAAACTAGAACATAGCCGTCTGTTACTTAATAAGTTTTAAAAGCAGCCGCGTTCCGCTCTGTGGCGGTAACTTTGGCAATAAGTGTTAAGTGGGTTTTAACCTAAATAAAACAATTGTTACATTGTTTACCTTAAATGTGTGGAGAATTCGTATTGTGGTTTGGTATATTTTTTACTGCCACGATCTATTTTGATTGCTGAACGTGATTTTTCTCGGCTCAGTGACTTTGTAATGTAGGTCTCTTTATAAATCGATCAGCTGTATTGAGCGGGAAAGCATCATATCCAACTATTGGGTATACTTAGGGTTCTTCCAAATAATGCCTATAACAAAAAATCGGATACTGGTGTAATTAGCATTCAAACTCAAAAATCTATTCTTCGGGATAAGCTCAGTCCATCGTCGACTTTGTCTCTGTCAACTCTGACCTAGACTAGAGTCAAGAGCATACTCATCGTAGAATAATAAAAATAAAAAAACGAAATCTAAAGTCATTTATCAAATTAAGTTGAGAATCATCACTTTTCGAATGTCAAAATTACATAAGATCGCCACGTGCGAACTACGCATCAATGACCTGACGTCACAAATCCTGCATCGCGCAATCAGATTTCACCGTGCGACTAGCATATATACAACATCCCGACGTCAACCGTCGTCGGGCAGTTGCCCAACAGACATGACACCCGTCTGGTTGGAGGATCCTCCCTTTACTTTTACTCCTGTTCCTCTTACCTCGATAACAATCTCCTAAAAGTTCCGCCCTTCACCTCTTTCTAGTGCTTTAGCTGGGAAGAAGAAGTGGCGCAACAAACTCCCCAGCAGCATCAATGAATGATATGTATGCCCATTCTCGTGAAATAATGAAAGAGTTCGTTTGGTCCGATTTTTTAAATGTTAAAAACTAGAAATCACTTCAAAATCAGTTTTAGTAAGTTTAGTAACAGCTGGATTATTAATTGCAGATAAGAGAATAGTTATACCATACAACAGCCACAATCTTGTATCATATCCTACGACTTTAATATCTTTGTCGTTGTCTTTTTTTTTAATCAAAAGCCACAAAGAACCTCCTATTGTTCAACGTTTTCAAGTATCAAAAATCCCGTAAGTAAAACGTCGAAAAATAGGACACAAAACATTTAATACCAACGAAACTATCAACTAGTATACACGACGCCTGAAAACCCTATTATTTTACAAACAGATTCCACGTCTAAACCATAAGAACATTCTTATAACATATTTCATAAACGCGCGACCTATTTTCACACTCAATTGGTAAGAAAAGCGACCATAATTCATTTCCACTCCGTACGAACGTAGGGTTTAATATCATCTTAATTAAATGATTAAAATTTAAGTACATCTTGTGTTATATTGTCTCGACACCGTGTAAGATCGTATTTTTCTTTCTTTGTGTTTCTGACTGTAAATGCATGACGGAATTAACCGTGTACAGAGTATCCCAGAAATCGACCAAAACCAACCGAATCGAATCGATAGCTTTGGTCAGGCCCTCCCAAAACAACAAAACATTATATTTCGCTAAATAAAAGTTAGATCCTTAAGAATATTGCAATAATATAACCCAAAGTTGCAAAATTTTGCCTACGGAACCGAAATTACGCGGGTGCAACCGCGGGGCGCAGCTAATAGATCTTATTTATGCATTAATATAGATTAACAGTTTACTTAATGCGTGACGTAATTACCCGTATACAGGATGTCCCAGAAATCGACCGACATACAGTGGTGATAGCTTTGGTCATGCCTTCCTAACTGTGTTTAGCACCATTGCCAAAATACCAGACAACTTATTCATAGTTACCAACACTTTATTTACCAAAACACATCAGATTGAAACAAATGTTATTAGCAAACTACAAGAAAACTGGCTCCCATTCAAAATAAGATACCAGGCGCACATAACTATAGTAGCAATTTATCTTATCCTTGGCTAGAGAATTTTATTACATAGAGAATTATTGTTTGACCCATAAAAAGTCTAAAGTTGTGAAAACATATTACTGTGGTATAAATTTCATTCAAGATATCATGTTTTGCTACATAATTTTAGCTTTCTTGCTTTTTCTGTTTATGTGCAGAACTATTTAGCGATATGAAAACGAATGTTGTGTTTATAAAAAGAATTCACATGAAATAATTCGCAAAAGAGATAACTGTGCACATTGTTTTCAGCACAGAATACACAATGTCTAACTGAATTAATGCACATTACCGTGTGGTACCGGACGTAAAGAATAGCACCACCCCATTTCCTCCCGTGGGTGTCGTATAAAGTGACTAAGGGACTTACTAGAATATGGGCAGCAGTGTTCTCTATGCATTTCTATCACCATGCTGCGATCGTCAACCCGCCTGCCAAGCGTGGCGATTATGGCAAACGCCCCCCCGATTGGGGGAGGCCTTTGTTCAGCAGTGGACGTCTTACGACATAAATGATGATGATGATGTTATTTTTTTTTATTTTTTTTGAGAAAAGAGAAATCTGTTTTTATCACCGTCATCATTCTCTTGTCCTTATTCCGATTTATTTGGGGTCGGCGCAACATGTATTTTTTTTTTCATACTCCTCTATTAGTCGTCATAGCGGTAGTCACTCCCTTTCTAACCATATTACCTTTCACACAGTCCACACAGTCCAGGCAAAAGAAAAGGCCACTTAATCTAATTATACAAGGCGAAAAGAATGGCGCCAGCAATAATAAAAAAAGAAAAAGAAAAGAAAGGTTTTATAAAAAAAAAAAAAAGAGAGGAATAAATATATACTCTGAACAGTTAAAAGATCGTTTTGCGACGACTAATCCTTTGTCCCCAGGGTTACCGGCGGCGAAGTCAGCTCTACTCGTCGTGTGTCGTAGCAAGCCATTTGGGAGAGTTGCAATTAGGGACACACATGGTTTGTAAGGGATCAAGAAGCGCCTGCGGACTGACAAGATTGCCAAGGGCGCTATGTCCGCAGCCGCCCCACGATTCGGCCCGTATAACGTTTACGTTGGCAGGGCCATGGGAAGGTTGGAGGGAGTCCATCCATCGTTTCTTTGGTCTTCCCCTATTCGGATAGCCATCCAGCGTAGCGATTATGGCAAAACCCCCCAAAAGCGCCTGTTTGTAGGGCCTGTTAGCGCGGGGAGCAAATGAAAGAGTGGACTGATTCAATAGACAATAGTTAATTGCCGTCTTATTACAAAATGTACATCTTTCCACACAAACAGTTAGTATTTAGTTTTAAGAGAAGTAGAAGTCCGTCGCGGTGGGGTCTGTGGAAACGAGTGCCGTCAGGAGCCGCGCCGTGTTGCCACTACGCCGCCCCCCCCAGCTTCCGATGACGCGTTGATCACGCCGCCTGCGCGTGCAGAGCGCGCGCAAGGTTTGGTGTTGGGTTCGATTCCCAACAGAGCCTGTAAAGAGGTTATAATCTTATAAGATTTTCAGCGATGAATAGCGTTCTCTACGTAACTACAATGTGTTCATTGAAATCGCAGGTTCTACATGAAAAAGTATCAAAAGGATCGTATTTTATTTATAGTGTGTATGAAAGTTACAATTTAAAAGTGTTCTTTATAAACCTGGTTCACGGGAATGAAAAATAAAAACTAGTTTCCATGAAAAGAAGTCAATGCGACATCACAGTATCCACCTAAAAGCTTCTTTCAAACACTTTAAGGCTCGTACAGACTCGCGCGATATCGCGGCTGCGACAGGCACCGACAAAGAAATTGTGCTACTAGTGTCGTGTCGCGCACGCGATATCGCACGAGTCTGTACGAGCCTTTAATTTGGTGGCGTCATACGATCTAAAAATTTCGGTTCAACATATTTTCGACTTTAAATGAAACAGCAATAAGTCACGAAATCGTTGAGCCACTTAACACGCAAATAAACAGCAATCAAAATAAAGACTTGCAACGTTGCAAATTAGAAACAAAATATAAAACCCTCCCGCCGAATGTAAATTGAATTGCGCCACCAAATTCAATTTGGATTACCTTCACATTCGCAAAAAAGTATATCTGAAACAAATTCTTGTTTCATCAATACATCACTGGGGATTAAACCACATTATTATCAGCCGTTAATTTTTTGGAAAATAAACCTTATTTCATCGTCATAACGAGCTATCCTTGTTAGATGGAGCACTCGAGTTTGATTTGTATTATAAATTCGAGAAGGATTTGTACTGCTTTACCACTGATCTGCAAAGTGGCAGAATGAATAATGATGACGTTGACGCATTATGTAAACAATAGCAGGTAGGTACGTAGTTATGTCTTCAAAAAAGGTACTTTTCTTTTGGCTGTGAAGGGAACGATGATCGACAATGTTTATTCAGGACCCTTGGGATTTCCAAAATCTGTCTTATTTTAATCGATGGCTTCAGATTTTTGAGGTTGGTGCAGAATATCAGACAATACCAATACCTATACAAATAAATAAAATGGAAGTATCTGTTTGTAACGTCAAAATAACAGCATTTTACTAAAGGCATACGAAAGTATATGCGGTACTATAACGAAAAATCTATTTTTAAAATTTTAGTCTGTCTATATGTACCGGCTTATCTCCAGAATGGCTAGACCGATTGTGACGGGACTTTCCCTGGCAGATAGCTGATGTTAAAAGAAGTAATTAAGGCTACTTTTATTTGTGAAAAGCCAAACGGGCGAAGTGCCATAATACTATGACTGTTCCTCTTTCATCGGCATATACTGAGTGTCAGGTTCTGCTCGCGAAGGAGAAGGCGAAATGCGTGAGGGAGCGGCAGTCTGTGCGCCCTCACACCCCTAGTCGCCGCAGAAGACGCCCTGGGCGACGGGAATCGGTGGCCGATTCCTGGCCACCGTAGGAGCGGGCTTGCGGAGCGCGAGCTATAGGCAGCTCGCCGTCCGGTAAGGACTAGGCCCGGGTCGACGGCGCGTCTCAAAGAGATGTCAGCACGCACTGTTGCAGTCCGCTAGGACCGGTGCCTGCCAGGGATGCGGGTTTGTTCGAAAGGGATACCGTGGCCCTGGCACACAGGCAACCGAAGGAACACGGGTTGGTTTACGTCAGTAAAAGTCTGACACGCCCTCTCGCTCCACCCAGAGCGGAAAAATATATTAGATAATTTCCCACAAAAAAAAAAAGGTTCGTCTGCCCCTGCTAACTCACCATCAATGAGTTTGGGTATTTGTATGATGATTTATTTAATTAATTATTCATTCATTTAAAAGCCTTAAAACTACCATTACTGGTCTTAACCTAATCTGGTCTATTAAAGCACAAAATACATCTCAAGATCATAAAGATCATTATTTGTATCATTATAGTAAACAATAGTAATTTTGCGAATTCACCCCCGTGACATGTAAATATATCAATTTAGACCTGAATTGATGGTACGAATTGCTCGAGTCGGAGGGGTTTTGGACGGCAAGCTGGTCCTAGCTTATGGTACGACTAGCAGGCAGGGGCCGTCGCCTCCACACATAACGGTCGGGTACGTACAGGTGCAACAGCTGCAGCACTCTCGGGTTGTGCTCTATACCTCGGAACAGTTTCACCATGTACGAAACCAGTGCAAATTCCCGTCGCACCCCGAGTTGATACCCCACCATACTCAGTACGAATAGAGTGGGGTACATTAAAGGGTAAAATGGGTATATCCCATAAAGTTTCTTGTACAGGTGGCGTGTGAATTTGTTCTGGACTCGCTCCAACATCACTGAGTAGTTAGCCTCATGTGGAGCCCATATGACAGCACTATGTTCTAGATGACTCCTGACTAATGCGTCATACAGGACTCTGATGGCTGTGATGCTGGTAGTCTCGCGTCTGCCTCAGAACAAACCCCAAGTTTCTAAATGCCTTTTTGCATGATAAAATGTTATCAGTAACAGCCCGGACTCCCGCAGTCTGGATTTTTGCCTGGTTTATGGCAATAGGATCACAAAACATGGCGAAACATGGTGATTTAACTGGCGAAATATGGGTGTACGGTAGCTGCACCTCTGACTTAAGGCTCCTACAAACAGGCGCGACACACGACGCGACACAAAGACCGCGTACCGCGCGACGAGCGGTCTCTTTGTGTCGCGTCGCGTGTCACGCCTGTTGTAGGAGTCTTTATCCTTCGGGGCATACGTGCGTAATATTATATGATGTTATGTTATAACATTTTATAATATATTCAACAAGAACACAAGCAAAAAATATATCAATATTCAAGAGACTGATACAATCGGTTTTTTGTCCATCACGATGGCTTCCAGTTTACTTTTAAAAAGATATTCTCTTCTCATTTTAAAATCAAATTACGGAGAACTTAGCTTGCTAACTTCTGATGGAAAAGTTTAAACAAACGGTACACTTGCAATTTTTCAAGATGGATTAACGTCACATCCAGTATACGAAGTAGTAACTAATTTTTAATGTTTGACAGTCTTACGTTTTTTCAATGATGCTGTGTTGTTAGAAAGAAAGCATTTTTATACATTAATTTTCTCAAAAGGAGATAGCACTAAGAGGGTCACTGCGTAATAGTAATGTCTATATTTTCTTTTGAGTAAATAAAGATTCTTTAACCACATATTTTCGTACAAAATTTTACTTGGAACTATGTATTTAAGGCTCCGTACGTCCAAATGAAAAAAAATCCCGCCCGTCGAAGACCCTGAGTATCCTCTGGCTCCCGTCACACCGGCGGAAGTGCACGAGCTCATAAAGGGTCTGAAACCTCGTAAAGCCCCTGGCTCTGATGGTATCACCAATAGGGTGGTCCAATTGTTCCCCGCCCACCTGATAATGCTCTTGGCCACCATCTTCAATGGAGCCATGAACAATAATGTCTTCCCGCAAGTGTGGAAAGAGGCCACAGTAATCGGTATTGCCAAACCCGGTAAACCCAAGAAGGAGCCCGCGAGCTACCGCCCCATTAGCCTGCTCACAGTCATGGGCAAACTCTACGAGAGGCTTATTTATAAGCGTCTCAGAGACTACGCCGAGACTAAGGGCCTTATTCCCCACGAACAGTTTGGATTCCGTACCAAACATTCGTCGACCCATCAGGTCTACCGTATTGTCGAGGACATAAGCGCCGGCTTTCAACGCGGCCTTATGACAGGAGCTATCTTCTTTGATATAGCGAAAGCGTTCGACAAAGTCTGGCACAACGGCTTGATTTACAAGCTGTACCAACTCGGTGTGCCCGAGCGTCTCGTGCTCATCTTACGAGACTTTTTGTCGAATCGCACCTTTCGCTATCGCATAGAGGGAGCCCTCTCCTCCTCCCATCCCATACGCGCAGGAGTCCCTCAGGGCTCTGTGATATCCCCCCTGGCTTTTACGCTTTACACCAGCGACATCCCGAAGTTTAAAAAGGCTCAGTTGGCTCTGTTCGCAGACGATACGGCCGTTTACTACAGAGGGAAGAGTCATAATGTCATCACCAACACTCTCCAGACTGCAGCCGACAAGCTCGGTGCGTGGTTTAGAAAGTGGCGGATCGAAGTCAATCCTGACAAAAGCCAAGCGGTTCTTTTCATAAAACCGAGAAAACTCCCCCCAAAGCCCAAACCTGTCACCATGTTCGGCAAGCCTATCCCTTGGGAGAAGCGAGCCAAATATCTAGGTGTCACTCTCGATCAACGCCTCTCCTTTTCTGAGCATGTAAGTAAGGTGCGTTCGCGCGCCGCCTTCGCTCTCTCTAGGCTTCACTCCCTTGTCCACGAAAATAGCAAATTGTCACTCAAGTGCAAATTGCGATTGTACACCGCGTGCATCCGCCCCATCATGACCT
This sequence comes from Dryobota labecula, assembly GCA_947523025.1. NCBI lineage: Eukaryota > Metazoa > Arthropoda > Insecta > Lepidoptera > Noctuidae > Dryobota > Dryobota labecula. Next base: position 24,909,225 of record OX383287.1, on the reverse strand, counting down.
ATGCGAGTCCGGTCTTTGCCCAAGCAAAATCACATGTCATCCATAAGATGCAAGCCATTCAAAATCGTTTCCTCCGTAAATGCACGGGAGCCCCCTGGTTCGTTCGGAACACAAACCTCCATGTAGAGCTTAGAATGCCTACAATAGCCCAATTTCTGAAACGCTCTTCCAAGCGATTCTTCGACTCTGCCGCCACCCACCGCAACACTCTCGTTGTGCAGGCCGCCAATTATACCCCCTCCCGCATTAGCGCGATCCGCCGTCCAAGGCACGCACTGACCGACCCAGACGACCCCACCACTCTCATTCAGGAGAGCCGTAGGGAAACTAGTACAGCTCGAAGAGTACACACAACACGAACACGATCACAATTCCGACCTCGCTTTAGAGGTCCCGCGCGAAATCGACGACCCCGATTAATAAGCCCTCCCCGTCCCTTGACGACGCTTAACGATGTGCCAGCATGTGGTTTAGCTGAGCCTGTAATCCAAACTCCCCCGATTAATAATCAGAACCCTGATATTATCCAGCCACCGACGGTCCCTTGCCACCCTCCCTCCGACACTGCCCTAAGCCGAGGTTCGAGCCCCACCTGGGGTGCCCTTAGCGAGCAGTCGTCTAGCATAAGTAGATTTTAGTATAAACCCCCTGGCTGGAGGCGTAAACTTCGTTAGGAGCTTGCGGCACCACAGGAAAGTCCGGTTAAGGAGCAGGAACCCCCAGTGGTTATACCTCCGAGATGCCATTACAAAAAAAAAAAAAAAAAAAAAAAAAAAAAAAAAAAAAAAAAAAACAGAACCATTATAGGATCACTCGTGTCTGTCTGACCGTCTGTCATAGCCAATTTGCGCTCCGAATCTATTAGATCGATTAAGGTGAAATTTGATACACATTTATCAATTTCTGTGACCCAAACAAGCAACCTAAACACGGAGGTGTAACGTAAATAATGAATTTTGAACATGGGGTCACTTTTGGGAGGAAAATTATAAAATTAAAATAAAAAAGTTCTGCACACGGTACCGTGTGAAATATAAAATGAAAAGGCTTACTGTGACGATTTTAAATATTTTTTGAATTATAAAAAAATGATAATTATAATATAATAGTTTAAAAGTTATTTAAGAAAATCGATGAAAATTGACCGGGGAATGGTAAATTTTAATCACACCCTTATCTTTGAAACGACTGAGCTTAAAATATTGAAAAAAAAAAATACAGAAAATTGTTCAAGATTACAGATTACACACATTAAGATTACAAGAAAACTTATAGGAAGTCTATGGTCTTAAAATAACATGGTAAATCTCTCATTATTATATCCATACAAACTTAAATTTCCTGTTGAAACGTATGGGAGAACATGTTTTTCAACTAAAATGTTAAGTTTGTTCTTGCGATAAATTCATCCAATTTACGGAATCCTTCATTGTGTGTGGTCCTACACGCACTTGGCCGGTCTTTTTTTAATCTAAATCTTCTTTTCATTTTTAGGTAAAGTCAACTTTGAAGCAGCTGTACCGATTTCGAAAGTATCAATTGAAACTTCACTAAGGTTGAAATTAAGTAACTGTCACATAGACATATGTCTATCAATGACATATAACATGTGTATATGTCTATGTGTGTGCAAGTTAAATTGGTACAGCAATTACAAGGTTGACTACACAAATGTTTCAATATAAATCTACAACAGACATGAGACAGTGCAATAAACAAAACATTACAACATTACTATTTTTTCACGAAACTTATGTGCTGCTATGTACGGACAGCAACACAAAGACTTCACCCATTTCTAACGCCGCCACCACAAAAAAAAAGTTAGGCACAAAGTCTCCATTTGTCCCTAACAACAGAATCCAGCCATTAAAACCAGAACAATACAGAAAATATAAGAACAAAAAAATCCCGTGAGTGGAAAATGGGAACACTTTACCTACTTTCCTATAGCGATGATAAGCAAAGCCGTGTGTCGGTAGCGATATCACATTGTGCGCTACGAGACACCATTCAAGTGGCTTTTTTAACATCAAAGGCAGTTTTTGCTTTGAGCCGTGCCGAGCGGTATCTGTTTTCCGGAAAGACACTTCTAGTTTTGATACTCTGTGGAGTATAGGGTGAGGGGTACCTAGTTAACAACTGTTTTTGTTACAGAATTACGTACATACATATATGTGTTCTTATAATGTTTATCGTATAATGTGTACATTCATTGTGACTTCAACATAAGGATACGAATAATGAAATAGATACTGGTTTAAAAAATATACGGATTCATTTAATTACTGAGAAAAAGTTCATGATTTTTTATAGATTCATTTCATAATAAAAGGAACATTATAATTAATTAAAAACCCACACAGACTTACAGAAACAGCAACAAAAATCCCCAGGTAAAAAAAGATTTATACTTAATTAAAAATCGAATCGCAAACAGAAAAACATTCATTAATTCGAATCGGCGTAAGCCATTCCGGAATCTCATCAAAACATCATTAATTTTTTTTCACCCAACATCTACGGACCAATCTTGCCAATACCGCGATCCTCGAAACGGGGAAGCGAACCTGTAATCTTTCAATTACAAATTCAAGTTCCATCCGTTCCAATTAACTTCAATATTGATCAAGGAATACGGTTCGTGATCACTTATATCGGTGCTGCCAATTTAATAAAAATGTCAAGTGGTCCCGCTATTGCGATTCGTATTGCCTATACCTGTGAATTCGTTTACAATGCGAAAAATTCGACGTTATTTGGATGATACCTCTTATGTTCATCATTATTAGAAAATAAAAACAGAAATTTTATTTTACTGTCCAGGTAATACAGTGAGCAAGTTTCGCAGTTTAAGGCGACGATAACCGACTTTGAATGATATATATTATGTATATACTGAAGATATATATACTGAAGATCACGTCTAAACGATTAGTATTAATGATTTGAAAAAAAAATATGTTAAATTAGAGCATTTTATTAATTACATAATCCATACTATATACTATATACTATCCATACTTCCATACTAATATTATAAATGTGAAAGTAACTCTGTCTGTCTGTCTGTCAGTATGTTACCTTTTCACGCCTAAACCGCTGAACCGATCGTCATGAAATTTGGCAGAGATATAGCCTGGGATATGGAGACGGACATAGGCTACTTTTTACGCGATAACCGACATCTACGCGGGCGGAGCCGCGGGCAAAAGCTAGTATATGAATATTTTAGATTATTTTTATATTACATAGTAAAATTAATTTGTAAAGTTATGTCTAACGCGGGTAAAAGGGTTAGAAGCGTTATGACTGAGAATCACGCAAAATCTATTAAGCATATTTTTCTGAAACCTTCATCTTTTTAGAGATAATTTAATTATTGATCTTTTAATATACGTGTTTTACTAAAATACTTTTTGTTTTATGTATAACTAGCTTATACCCGCGGCTCCGCCCACGTGGATGTCCGTTATCGCGTCAAAAGTAGCCTATGTCTTTCTCCATATCCCAGGCTATATCTCTGCCAAATTTCATGACGATCGGTTTAGCGGTTTAGGCGTGAAAACGTAACATACAGACAGACAGACAGACAGAGTTACTTTCACATTTATAATATTCATCATCATCATCATCATCATTTCAGCCGACAGACGTCTACTGCTGGACATAGGCCTCCCCCAAAAGGAGGGGATTTGCCATAATCGCCACGCTTGGTAGGCGGGTTGGCAATCGCAGTATGGTGTTGAAAATTAATAGAGAACGCTGCTGCCTATTCTATAGTAAGTCCCTTAGTCGCCTTTTACGACACCCACGGGAGGAAATGGGGTGGTGCTGTTCTGTACGTCCGGCACCACTTTTATAATATTAGCATGGATAAATTAACAATGTGTCTTATTTGGCACAGCGCTCCTGGATGGGCGAGTCCTGTTACTGGCTGGACGTACGACGCGTTGCGTGAGCTCAGTACAGAACACACACTAACCACTCAAGGTGGCACTATGCACTGCCATCTGCATCTTAACAGCAAGTTGAGACGACATGAGTAGCTTAAAATACTACCTACAGCTAGGTTACAATATATAATTTGCCAGTGAGCCCCAAACATGAAATATTTTGAGTATCTCCTATTTTGAGAATCTGATATTATGCGAATAAAGGAACTAGACAGTTAGCGTGTATCTTTGGGTTCGAGGTTCAAATTTCAGAGTGGACACTAGAGAGATGATTTCAGGTATGGTATGGTATATGTGTAATGTGTGTGTGATTTGTGTTTGGTGTGTGTGTGTGTTTGGTGTGTATGTGGCGTGTATGAGTGCATGCTTGTTTCCATTGTTCTTCGTTTGATACAGTGTCAGGCCAGGGTCTTTATATTAAATGTTCCGAGTCATCATAGCTAGTGCTTTGCAACATTTTCTTTACTTTGTTGAAAAACACTAGCTATGATGCTTTGCCTTTTGTTATGTAGGTTTTCTGTTCTTCTGTTATCGAGTTATGAAGAATCTCTGAGAAGTACTCAGGCTTTATTGAGTTGAAGTGTGCTGCAGGTTTTCAATTAATTATACTGCCACAATATTATCTCGGGCTCTTTGGTTTCATTAGAGCCTTTTTTCAGCTCTTTGTCAGCTTGAAGTTAATTAACTTCAAGCTCACAAAGCTGATGGTCAGCGCTGCAATTAACAGTTACTTCTAAGTCAAATTGATGTGTTTTACTACGAAGGCATTTCAAATGACTTGACAATGACGGAGGCCATTTTTTTTTTGACGCTGGGAAATGCATTACAAATGCCCGCTCGTCCGGGGACGAGACGGGGTATGTGGGACTCCCTGGAAGAATGGCAGTATACCCACTAAAACTCAGTGGAGTTCCCTCATCGCCTTGATGGGAGGGTCATGGGAAACCGGCACAGCCTTTACGTCCACAATCCTCCCGGCGCATGCCCGCCTAGCTTGTGGGCCCCGCATGCCCCCCCGTCTGGGGTGGATATGGGAATGGCCATTCCCGTCCGACACTGGTAGAGGCCTGTGCAATACAGGCAAGGGTGCCCCCGCACCCGTTGCTTGCTGGCCTCCACCTGGGACCCCGCGCCAGATGACCCTGCGTCCAGGCGCCCCTGGTCCTCCCGCGACGGGTCAGGTCAGTGGCCCCGCCGCCTACCACTTTTCGGCCGCAGAGGATATGGAGAGCGGCCAACGCAATACCGACACTCCTCTTCCTCTGCAGCCCCACCGCGTCCGCCATTCAACGGTGGCGACCCCTTCAAGGCCGCGGAAGGTAGGGAGAACGGCTCATCGCAATACCGGCACTCCTCTCCCGCCGCGGCCTCCCACACTCAGCCGCGATGTCGCCCATTCGACATCGCGGCCCGCCTCAGTTGCAATGTCGCCGAAGCGGCACCGCAACCTACGGTATGGCCGCTAAGTCGTCGGCTTAGCCGCAAAAGCCCTGACGAGCGGCCTCCTCCTCGGGTTCCTCTTAGCTTCACCGTGGCCCTCCAAGCCACGGCTACTGAGCCCCCCCGCCTCGACAATGCGGGAACCCACCAGGGGGGCAATGACGGGGGCCTGCCTGAAGGTATGTGAAGTTCGATTATTGTTGGGTATGCGAAGTACTTCATTCGAAGATACCGATTCACCTACCCTATTCGTTCCAACCCTGGTAGAATTGAGATAGCCTTGCAAGACTCTTAAAGCAACGATAAACGACTTTTAATGATTTTATATTGAAGATCACGTCTAAACGAGTAGTATTAATGATTTGGAAAAAATATATGTTAGAATAGAGCATTTTCTTGTTGGGGGTCCATGGTAAGGCAGAAATTTTGTCAAATGGTCAATCATCACTAAAAGGTTAAGAACAACTGCTCTAGATCGTACTTTGTTGCTTCGTGTCTCAATATGAAACTTTATGAAAGGTATTTGCAAATTCTAGACATATTCTATACCGAGGTTGCTGATTGAGCCGTTTTTCATAATTCCTTCTCGGTCACGAGATAATATTTTTTTAGAGGAGTGGTGCTAGTGAACCGGTGAGCGCCTTCTTAAGCGGGCGCCCGCGACGGGCACCCGTCGCGTGTCTAACGCGGTGTAGCAATTACCGCTAGCGAGCCCCGCGCGGGTGCCCGCGCGTTCCCCCGCGCCTAAGCACTTTTATATGTTCAGGCCTTAGTTTCCAGTGTTTTTTATATGACTGCCCTAAGAAAGTGTTGTGTTTTAACACGATCGTAGTACATTATATAATTTTATGTTAGTATACTCTATTTTCTTATTTATAGTAAAACTAGCTTTTGCCCGCGGCTCCGCCCGCGTGGATGTCGTTTATCGCGTAAAAAAGTAGCCTATGTTTTCTATCTACATATCTACATATCTACTCTGCCAAATTTCATGACGATCGGTTCAGCGATTTAGGCGTGAAAACGTAACATACAGACAGACAGACAGACAGACAGATAGACAGACAGAGTTACTTTCACATTTATAATACTAGTATGCATATGGATAAGAATATAATATGTAAACAATAAAAAGTGAAAAATAACTTTAACTTCGGAAGTCGGTGTGCATTGGTTCTGTATTTTCGTTTTTTGCCAACGACTTCCGAAATTAAAGTAATTTTTCACTTTTTAGTGTTTTTTTTTTTAGAAGTCTATTGTTTTTTTTTTTTTTTTTTTTTGTTAAATTGTTTTTTTTTTTTTCACTTTTTAATTATAGTACCTACCCCACAACAATTCGATTACCATTACTTGCTAGACTGCACAAACTACAGTGATACAAGATAAACGAAGTGCATAAATACGTATTATCGAAGCTAAATCAAAAACTACCCAAGCAAAGTTAATAAAAATCGGTTAAAAACCATTTATAGCCCGAGAGCAGCTCATGACAATTCCAATAAGCCCAAATACGGCTATGATACATTGTTTAATTACGGAGTTCCTATATAAACCTTCCGGCTTCATCTTCAGATCAGTTCGATGGTAACATTTTCATCAGAATTATTTATTTAATTTTGCTTCATGGTCGCTTAACTATCATAATCGGGATATCTTATTGCCACCCGTGAAATACTTATTATCATTGAGGAGTTTCGGTGGCCATCTTTGGTACAAAAATCGCTATATGTACGAGTATGCCTATGATAGTAAAAGTAAAGTAAAGCAAACATTTTTCATACTGTTCATAAACGACGAAGTTCTGAGGAAACAAACATTTAAAAAAAATACAACCGAATTGAGAACTTCCTCCTTTTTGGAAAGTCTGTAAAAAAAAAATTGTAATCAACTCACTTCCGGTAAGAAAAGAGTAAGTATCGATATCGACACTTTTTAGTTTTGATTACTTACTTAAGTACTTCCCTAGCAACGTCCGACACTTTTAGCGCCCGCCAGAATAATGTAGATATACACGCGTATTTCGTAGGTATGTTCTCTCCATAGGTTTCTATACTCTAAGCTGCTGTTGTTGACAAGTGGATTACGAGTACAATGATGATTATTAAACAAATATTCCATATTATAATAATTCACACAATATTTATTTTTATTTTATTTTTTATTTCTGTACCTGTGCGTGGCATCACAGCGGGCCCTATCAGAATGCCAGCGTTGCGACACTTATCTTTAAATATCGCAGCATCATGCTGAGATACATAGGTGCCTTTTGGCTCCGTACTGGACTTTCTATCATTATACTTTTTTTATTTTTTATTAATGTTACTATGAGTGTGTTTAGTTTAAAATATGATCTTCTTCCTGTACGAGTCTCAATGAACACTTTTCTTTCTTTCTTTATTTATAGAAATTACACGCCTATCATCCCTAAAGTGTAAGGTAGAGGTGTATCTATATTATACCCACATTTCAGCAGTTATGCCTTGCATTGTTTGTAATTTCTATGTGAGAATTTCATCATTGTTAAATTCCTATGTGAATGTTTCATCATCGCGTCGTTACCCCACAATGGCGTCAGTAGTGGACACAATTTGCTAAAAGTGTAATTTGTTGCGACGCAGCGCACGGCATCAGTTCAGCGGTACTGCACTCCACACAGATGTAGTAACACTGACCAAATGGAACGGACATGATATTTTTTATATCTCGACCTTTTAAAATAGTTTTGTTGGAATGAAAACCTTCGGATCGTAAATTAAGTTAGATAAATTAACCGAAAACTTATTTCTATCTAAATTAAGTGCTATCTATCATGCTTATTATGTAATTGCTCGACTGGATTAAATCTCAAACGTAAACCATTTCAATCATGAACGTGATAATGTACCGAGTTCACGAATTGAACTGGAAAAAGATGTTGTCTCTTATTTATTATTACGTGTTAACCTTATAAAACACATTCAAAGAGCATCCAGTTCAAACAAAGAAAAACTAATAAGACACGATAATATAATGATACTCGTACTGCCCAATAAACAACACGGTACTGTACTCTAAAGTTCTTCATATATCAAAACTTTTAAATTGGATTGTTGATCTGGAAAACGCATTACTAATGAAAAACAGGATTCAATGTGAGACAAAGTGCATCTCCCAATTAGTAGATTGAAATTTTGTGTAAACATCACCATGTTTCATGCTTCTGACAGGATAATAATAATACCTCTCCACTCCTCGAGCACCTCAGGATATGTTGCCCCCTTGTCGCTACGTCACTATGTGCTAGCGACCGTTTTGAGCCCATTATTGAGTGTGCAAGTCACCCCCTGCCATTTTATCCGTGTTATAAAACATTGATCAGGCAGGGGCCATAGACCTTCTATAGTTTTAGGTAACCAGTTCATTTTAACCACCCAAACCCATAGTCCAATATCTTGGTTTCCATATCCTGCAATAGTCCTACACCAACCGGGGGTTGTCCTTGGGTGCATTTGCATAGTGCGTGCAGGGATAATCGTCGGTTGGTGCCTCATTTAATTAAAAAGCGTCTAACGGGCCTCTGCGAGTTGGCTTCGGCCCCTCGTACGCCTTCCAAAGGTCCGGGACCCCAGGGTCCCGAGATATGTAAACGTAAAAATAAAATAATAATAATAATATATTTATTTGTTTAAAAACATGGTATAACAGGTCTTACAGTTTAAAATAGTACATACATGTTTTGCCGGGTTTAGAAAAAAAAAGTACTTAACATTTTGTGTCAAAAAACTGTTTCAGACAATAAAAGTTATCTACCATTATTATGCACTCAATGATATGAATATGCAGTATTAAACAAATGCGTTGGATTCTTCCATTGGCGTAAAATTCCACTATTCCAAAAGTCCAACAATGAAAATTTCCGGACAATTTATTATTACAACGATTAATTTTAAAGTAGAAATTTAAAATTAATGCAGCTGTCAGCTGCATTTAAATAAGGTTTTAAATTCTGTGACATCTGTATCTTAAAATAGGATTTAGGGACTGGAAAATTGGAAAGCTTTTTTAATAATGTCACTTAAAATTAGTTCAGCACACAACAATGGCATTTATTTATTTACGGGTATAAGGATTCAAGTTCTGTGAGGTCTGTGTCATAATTATGATTTAGGACTTGTAAAGTCCAAGTATCAAGGTTTTGAGTTTGCTTGAAATTCTAAGAAGCAGTGAGTGCTTTGAAACTGTATCCGATTTTTAGAGAAATATGCTCGTCCATTGCACAAGATATCGCAGGCCTATTTCTGGTACGATATCGAAACTGTATCTATTATTGAGAAACGGGCTTGTCTGTTTTTCCACAAGCCATCTGGTAATCCATACCTACTTAACTAGTTTTGAATCTCGATTTTTATATAACAGCTGATTTCATACTAATCTCAAATAAACGAAATCAAAGTTCTGGAATACTAAATCGATGATATTATAACAACACAATGCCTCGAGGAATTCATGTGCCATTTCAGGTTTGAGCGTCATTTCATAACTTGAAAAATGTAAAAAATTATGAGCTCATCTTTCTGCCGTTGTCACAGTCCATTTATACTTAGCATGTCTTATGTCCATTATTAGTGTGTTCCGTATTCAACACCGACCTTTTGCGACAACCCTATGTTTGTATTATTTGACCTTAGAACGAAATGGCGTATTCTTCCCAAAAACCGCGATAGTGAAAAGTGTTTTTCTTATAGGCTTTGTTACCAGCAATATTTATGTGCTAGTGTCAAGTCGCACTTTTTAGTTTATAGGGAGAAAAAAAATAAAAACGAAAATCTGAAAAATAAATATTACTCGACGGTACCCGGAGATGATACGAAAATATTCGCCTAAAGATGCTTTATCAGATTATATTCATATAAAATAAATATCTTGGACAGTAATGTTTTCAGAATAAATTTTCATTTTTTTAATGAAAAACTAGGTCACCTAATCGTCATCATTAAAAAAAAATGCATTATAAATGCATCCCTTGATCGATAAATACCATAAACAACAGAGGGTTTTTTTTTTTTTTTTCATAAAATGGAACACGGTGCGTTGTACATAATATTAATCACGCCGACATAGTGGTAAAATAAAATCATGAAAAAAAAAAAAATTGTAGCGTACTTCCCTTGCACGTAAAGTGGGGATGATACCTATATTATTTTATCCTCGTCTATCCCATGGTGGCGGGGTATCGTTGGATAGACCGTTCAAAAATATTGCGGGTTTATGAAAACCATTTTTCGATTCAGTGTTCCGTTTGCGTAATAGCTTGCTTTAAAGTGCTTCCAAAAATATTAGGCCACACCCTCAAATTGGTTAGGTTAGGTTAGCAATGTTATGTGTTTGTAAAACACCAAAACTTTGTTTTTATTTGTTCGTTACTTTTTATGGAACATCCATCCAAACTTTAGCTCTCCTACGGCCGGCCAAGAAAAATGAGGCGAAGCTGCTACAACAGGAGTCACTATTTCTAACACCGCTGCTTTTACCATAATGGATGTTTGTAGCCATTATTCCACGCTCGTGTTTCAGTGTTAAGGTGTACTGGCATTTTTTCAAATTAGTCTTCTTTCCATATGAGATAAGGATGTTATTTATGAAGTCCTGAATTACGCTTGAGTTATAGCTCTTGGGTCACGTTTGGTCCGATTCTTGTATTCTAGGGTAACGAGGATTGTCTAAACCTGTAATTGCTGGCTAATTTTCTTGCAAGTTGTTATCCTTTTGCTTGTTGCAAACGGAATTCATTTGGGAAGAGTTTACTAATGTGTCAAGCTTAGAAAACCTACATAAAACTGTCACTTCAAAAACGGAAAAACATTTTTTTTTACAAATTTCTGTTGTTATGGTATGACTATGTATATTACTTGCCTATGTACTGTTAACTCTCCAAGAGCAAACGGTAGCATAATATATAAATAAAAAGCTTGGTCATCACTATGACATGAAAGACTGATATGACTATGGAAGATCCAAATTATAACGCGATTCACTAATCGCGTTATAATTTGGATCTTTAAATAATTTTACATTGTAATATTTTAATTTTATAATTGATATCCGCTTGTCAGCTCGGGGAGCTGACTCACTCATATATTTTTCTGTTCTATATATAAACTAGCTTTACCCGGCCCGGCTTCGCAAGGCTAGCACTATCTACCCTCTACCCTACTTACCCTAAACCTTCCTTAACGTACGTAACGAAATAAAAAAATTAAAATAAACCCTACCCTACCTACCTACCTACCCTTCCTACTTACTCTATCTACCCTACCCTTCCTATCTACCTACCGGCCTTATCTTACCTATCCTACCCTACCTACCTACCTACCTATCCTACCCTACCTTAAACCTTTCCGGGCGCATGCAAAATTGACATTATGATGTATGCTCTGTTTGAATTAAACAACTCTTTGCTGAACAACTGAACGTATAAATGTATATTAAAAAAATATATTATACAAACCTTGTCCTGACATTAACAAACACAAAAAAAAGAATTATCAAATTTGGTGCAGTCGTTAGGAAGTTATTAAGATATTAAGTACATACATTTCGGCGATTATTTACATTTATATATAGATTTAATGTTTGTCTCGTTTGAGTTTATCATCAACAACGTATAACAGTTCGATTCGTCCGCATCCAACCAAAAAATCATTCGCAACATCAAAACAATAAAAACATTGACGTTACCGTGAATCAAAATCGCTCGCTACGCAGAACACAAAGTCAAAGCTACCAATAAAAATCATCCGTTTACGGATTATTTTATTTTAAAGTCACCCTTAAACCTTTTAACAGTCGTGAATTTTAACAGTCCCCGTTTCATTTTAACGAGTAAAGCCGATGTCCGTCAGTAGCTTGTTACTGAACTTTGACAAAATCAACTAGGGTATAAAATAAAACGGTTTTTGTAGGCTTACAAAGCGACAGATTGTGCCACCTTTTCCTTTACGCAGGAATTACTGGGTTACGTGAATATAATGAAGCACGTTGTTTGTTTTTTATGGCTTTCATCTGAAGAGGGCACGGGTGATAATGGGATCTCGTTTTCAATCAGTGCAATGAATTTTTGCGATATTTACTTACTACGCTCGGAGATTTTATAAGCCTTCCAAGTCTTCTTCTTCTTCTTTTCGTTTGGACGGTACATCTATTATACTGTTTGAGCCCAGTAGGTGGCCACATTTATTGCGGTGTCAGAGGCGTTGTTCAAATCGTCAAGGGTGCAGGCGAACGGACAATTGGGACACTCCAGCAGATGGGACATAGTCTGTTCAGGAGCACCGCACTTGCATTGTTAGGTGAATCGACTATGCCCCTCTTCGCCAGGTTATGTTTGCGGCGGCCTACTTGAGTACGCAGTCGATTGAGAGCTTTTCAAATAGGCCACTGCAGTTCGTAACCGGGAGGCAGGTGCTCCTGGGGCTTTACGAAGTCTTGAGGTGGTGGATACCTCTCTTCCCACAGTTTACTTCGCTCCCTGGATGGCCTATCTTTGATCGCCTGCGTGGACCGTAAGAAGCTCCTGCGACTTTTTAGTCTACCCGGAGTAGTCGTGTGGTCGTAGAGGGGATGTCAGGAATCGGATTCTTGGTTCTTTTTATCCAGCGCGCATGCGACATTCCTTCGTACGGCAGGTGGTGCTATACCTGCTAACGGGTAGAGCTTACAGAGTGGAGTTGAGAGCGATGTCTACTTGGCGTGAGCGGATCGATGCCACACTGCACAAGAAAATTTCCCAGCGGAAAAGCATAAAGACATGCCAGCCTTCCAAGTAAGACCCCATGACTGAGCCCCACGACCCAGGGAATTTGTAAAAATCTAGCACCTAAGACTCCTATTTTAGTTTTTTTTTTTATATTGTATGGTGGTTTTTTATTTTTTAAGTGTGTACAGTCATCTTCTGGGCGAGATCGTCCATCGCTTTCTAACAGACGAGATCGAGGTCAAGAGCAGGCCCAAAAGGCAATAAGAAAATTGAGTTGTTGATGCATTTTGTATTTTTAACCGACTTCAAAAAAGGAGGAGGTTCTATATTCGCATTAAATAAAATGTATTTTCGTCAATTGTGGACCAATTGTGGAAATTCTTTTTTCATTTGGTAATTTTTGAGTAAGCTACAATAACACGTATTTTTCCCACTTAGTCTATGTGGATGATGTTATAATAACTTCATGCCACTGTTACATAGCAGGTAGTGGTATTCGAATTTGTATGGGTTATGTATAGAGATCGGATATTCGGATGCATATTCACCTAAATCTACCTATCGAATAACTCCCGCGGTACCGGTGTTTTATTTTTATTTTAACTAAAACACACCACCCCTACTGTTACACCCTACATACACATATTTGCATAGGGGGTTAAAATAATTTTAAATAAATATGCATCTGAATAGTTATGCAATTCAAGAATACTATTTTAGAAGTCGCTTCCATACTATACACCTGACTAGTTATGCATTGCCGGTATTCCTGGCATCACGGGATATTTTCTTACAAAAAAATATATTTTAAGAAGCTGCTTCCATACTTTCATAGCAAAAATTAACTTTAGGTAAATATGCATCCTATTATCCGATCTCTATTATGTAAGTACCACAGCACAAAAGTGAAAAATAAAGCTTTTTGTAAGTAAACCGTTTTTTTTTTTAAAATAACTTTGATTTCATTTGTCCTTGACGACAACTATTCAATTTCTAGAGCTATAATTAATTCACATTTACAAAAAATATAGTTTAGACTATCTGTGTTTTAGTTGCAATTTAGTACAATCGTGTGAGATCAAATTTAAATGTCCGAGTATCACAAAACGAGGTGTTGTGCGAGATAATAATGGTCAGGTGTCCAGGTGACCACACCGCACAGGTGACTGTGGTCATCTGGACACCTAACCATTACGAGAGAGCTTTTCGAGAGCTCTTACGCTTCGACGTCGTTATTCGTATTTCGTAACTATATTGGATTGCACTACTTACTTTAATTGTACAAGGTGATGCAATTGGAGATTGCAAAAAACAAAACAAAGGCTCCTACAGACTCGCGCGATATCGCGGCCGCGACAGGCACCGACAAAGAAATTGTGCTACTAGTGTCGCGTCGCGCCCGCGATATCGCACTAGTCTATACGAGCCTTTATGCGTCAACATAAATATAGAGAGCAGCAGTATTTTTTTTTTGTGATCTTAGGCTCAGGGCCATCGTAAATGTTGTTCATAATGATGAGTTTCCGAAGGAACGGAATTTTGTAATTTAAAATTTATGATTTTTATACCTATAAAGATTTAGAATGAAGTATTGTGTATTTATTTAATTTTTTATCTATATCTCATTATATGCTGCACCAGTCGACGTCATCGAGTCAACACGGACTGTCGCTGAAAACCAGCGCTGGAGCTCTGTCTCGCATAGGGTCGCAGCATTATGCTGAGCGATGGCCGTTTTGAGTATACATATTAATCACGCCAACAAAATGGTAAAATAAAATCTTGAAAAAAAAATGATCTAGGATACCTCCCGTACCTACACATAAAGTGGAGATGATATTTTTTTCTCGTCTATCCCATGGTGTGGGGTATCGTTGGATAGGCCGTTTGAAAATATTGCGGTTTTGTGAATACTATTTTTCGATTCAGGGATCCGTTTGCGAAATATCAAGCTTTGACTGCTTCTATACCACGATGCGGAAACGGTGCACATCCTTGGTGCGCAGGGTCCGCGTCAGCTCCAACACCATCCTGAGGATGATGGCTGAGAGGTTCGACTTTCACTACATTAACCATTGTTGCATGCTTAATGTAGTGACAATAACAATGAAATGAAATAATCATACATAACACATTATTGTTCATTATCTGTCCCTCTTTTCTATTTTAAAATATTAAAATGTTGAATATGTGATACCTAATTTTTAAATAACTTTTATATGACATAATATTTTTAAATATGTAACACTTATGATTATTTCTAATTTTAATTTGTTGACTTTGCTAATTTAATTTATATGTATTAATGAAATTGTGTGTTGTGTTTTGTCTTATTTTTATTTATTTTTCTAATAATTTTTATTTAATGTACTTACCCAATGCTATTATGATCCAATGTTGATTGAAATAAATGAATTGAATTGAATTATTACAAATTTACGTATTTTCTCTTTTTTTTTTAATGCAACCTTTCCTAGATGCTAACTATTAAAATTAAAATTATACTTTATAACCATATTTTTAGAATTAATATGCTTACTTAAGGTACGTTAGTGGAAGCGGTTCCGTCATATTATAATAGTCATCATGAAATTCTGTCATTTCCACCAATTCCAATTTTGACATTACGGTGTCAAAAAACGCCGATATGCATAGCCGTTATAGTGTGGCCGTTTGTCTATTTGTTAACCGTTGGTTTGTCGTATATCTGCTTTCTTAGGAAACCAAAACATTAGTAGTGTTGTATCCTAATCTTTTCAAATGTTAGAAAAACGATAACTTTTGGACAAAACCGAACAAATACCCTGAAACACGAACGCCCAAAGCAAATTAGACAAATTCGTTGTACTGCCAAAAGAAGTTTACTACTACATTAGTAGTAGTAAATTAGTGTAGTGTAGTGTAGTAGTGTAGTTAATTTAAATACTAACAAAGGTATCGCATCGTTTATCCCTCGGCTCACGAATGTGGGCCATCGATTCACATTCACTCTTAATCAGTCTGAAAGGCGGAATCTAATTAAACTCTAATACAGAGTAAATGAAATCAGTGGGTGAACGGATAAGAGGATAAAGGAAAATAAACACCTATTGTGGTTTTTCTATACTCAGTAAATGTGAGATAAACATACATGGTTGATTCTTTTTAATGTATTTTGGTTTACTTGAATCTGGCCGAAAATAACATGAAATAAATCATAATTTTTTTAGAAAAATTCGGGCATGCCGCCCGATTTTTTTTAGAGAAATAAAGATTTACCTATGTTAAAAAAAAAATATTTTGGTTCAGAAAGATGTACTTCTAGACACGGCACGCATAGTGAGGAAGTTCCTCTATCTAGAGCCTTGACCACCGGTAGCTTGGACCCTGTTCCTAATGCCGATGGGCCACTATTTTTTATAAGTTTTTATATTCAAATATTTAAAAATGTAATTTAATATGTATATTGATGAAATAAAGGAAATTATAATATAATCTTCAGTCAAGTTAGAGCCTATTTGTTTGAGGAATTATCGATGCCATATTTTAGTTTGTTGTTAGATATAGATATTTTAATATTTTGAATATTGGTGTAAATATTATGAATTATAATAACAAAAAAAAATATATTATATTTTGTGATAACTGATAAGTACAGAACATTAAAAAGTACATTAATATTGTAATAAAATGGTAATAAAAAAATGCTACACAATATTAACAAGCAATCCACTCATTGTTACACTGTTATTTTTTACGCTATAACCTCCTATTAGCTTGGAAACATGAAAACAAAATACTTGTATCATTGCGGTGGTGGGCTTAACATTATTTGTGTGCACTGGCTTAGTAAATTAAAAATAAACGGGCCAGTTCGTTGTTACCCTTTATATCTATTAAATAAGAGCTGATCCTATTATAGACTTCATTTGAGCAGTGGTGGCGTAGTGGTATCGGCCACTATTTACAAGTTCAAACTCCCTTCCGCTCCACCCATAACGGCGGAGGTCATTTGATGATTTCCCAACCACAAAAAAAAAAAAAAACTTTACTTTGTATATTATAATTTCATCACCACTGCTCTAAAAAAGGGTAAAGGAAATCAGCGTGAGGAAAACGGACTGTCTTAGAATGAATGAATGAGTGAATGAAATGCACCGACCCCAGCGTGGTTAAATCAGACTTGATTACTCGAATGAACCCATAGATTCGCACTAGCACCTGGAGCCTCACGTTTCATGGTGCTACAGTGACCATTACATAGCCAAGAGTAGACCGGAGGGCACGATAATGGTAGGGATGACGTGCCCATAGGATACGGAAGGATTATTAGAGCCGTACCGGATATGCATCCTTGAGTAGGAAAACGGCCTGTCCTAGAACCAAAAAATTCGAAGACATGTAACATCCACCAACCCGTACTGGGCCTGCGTGGTGGATTATGGCCCACTCCCTCTCACAGAAAGGAGTGCTGTATCCAAGCAGTGAGAACATTAAAGGCTGATTATGTAATATGATAGATTTCATTTATAATGGCGAAACGTTTCCACACGTTAGCGTAAATAAGGGGCTCGTGGCAAAGTTACAGCTGCAATGTTCAATTGATCAAGGATGGGTGACCAGACCGTCCCTTTCATACCGAGACCCCTTCGTATGTCGGAAAGCACGTTAAACCGTTGCTCACGGCTGCCATTCCTCGTAAATATTTTACATGGGTACGGTTTTACGCCGCAAAAGCCCGAAAGTCTGACAACCAGTCTCACCAAGGGGTAACGTATTACCCAGTAACCGGGTTGTAGTCAGATAGGCAGTCGCTTGTTGTCAAATACTGGTATTCAACTGCATCCAGTTCAAAGTCAAAGTCAAATAATTTATTTCAAATAGACACGTAAAAGGCACTTTTGAACGTCAAAAATTACAAAAATAATTAATTGATTCTAATTGCCCCTTCCAAAAGGTAGTTACGTATGGAGAAGAAGGTCCAAGAAACTCCATATTTACTTTTATTTAATGTTGAAAATATTTTGTAGACATTAATTAATTAATAATTATAGGTGAAGACGATGTACTTACCTAGAATTTATTAAATTACTATACCACAATAGGTAAAAAGATTGAAAAATGAAGTAATGACAGACAAATTAATTATGCGATTGATACACGCGACACAAACGCACCGCGTGCCGCGCGACGAGCGGTCTTTTTGTGTCGCATCGCGTGTCGCGCCTGTTTGTAGGAGCCTTTAATGCTGAAAAAACGTTTACTGTACGTTCACAAGACTGGCATATAAAAAGCCACGGCTTGTTGGGATCCATTCCGCAGATCTACGGTAAATATGACAGACATTGCTGATAAGGAACTCGTTCCAGAATCACAGACGAAGCACCCGAGGGTGGATGAAGCAGCTCAATGGAGACTTTCTAATGAATATTACACAAACTGTGCGCAATAAACGAAAGATTTTGTAGGGACATGTCATTCAAAGGAAAAAGGAAATGGATCCACGACAATATGAAATTTCAAACAAAAGTGCTCCTAGAATATTTTGAAGATTATAAAATGCTGTGTGTTGAATGACCAGGAGTGTTTCTTATGAGGAGTTTTGATGGTAATTACTATGTTGTTATGATTTTTTTTTAAAGCAATATTATCTAAAAGAAAAAAAAAGAAAAAGAAGAAAGAAAAAACGTTTATTTGCGGTAAACATGACGCAAAAAAAAAGAACACAACACAAAAAAAAATATTAGTTTGGGGTAAATATGCATCCAGTTATACTCTAAGCCGACCCCATCATAGTTGAGAAAAGGCTGGGCAGATGATGACACATTCATCAGTAGATATCATAATTAATAAGGTTCCAATTTCGCTTCCAAGGTCAATTAAATAAACTGGTAATTTAATTGACCTTGGAAGCGAAATTGGAATTTTATCCACCATAACAAACAAATTCCTAATGCATTTCCCCATTAAGGCTTTGACTGCCAGACAACAGACACAATAGAAAAACTATTGTTAGCGGTCACCGGTGACCGCGCTGGCAGTCAATGTGTTAAACAAACAGTCTTTCGAACCAATAAAAGAGAACGCGCAATGTATAGCAGCCATTACGCTAACTTTGACAGCGATGTAGTGGCTGATCGGTCATTACCCGCCCATCGGGCCCTCGCGTGACTTAAACTTCCTTACTCCACGTTGCATGCTATTTAACACGGAAAAATTTGCTTTCAGTCCATTTTCGAATAAAGCGAATGTCTAAAATGGATTAAATTAGAGCTTACAGTTAGATTTAGTTAAGGTTTTTTGTAAGGTAAATTTTCGTAGTATGAAGAATTAGGTGTAGCTTTATTATCGTATTATGTATACAAAAAAATAAACACTACAATTATAGCGGAATAAAACGCAAAATTTTAATAATAATGTGCTGTTTTCATTTTCTTCCAGCCATGTAATTTCGTTATATAAACCTTTTCAACAAAGAATTCCGCCTTTTCCTGAGTACTCATTCGGCTACGTATGAACAACATTACAAAAAAAAAAAAAAATACGAACGTACAATCTCAAAAGCTAGGCGATTAGACAAAGGTCCCATGTGTGTGCACCAAAACAATACACCATTAAGACATTCACAAAAGAATATGAAAACCAAAAACTATTTTTAGAAAAGTACTAAAAGCTCAACTCTAAAGCTTTTGAAAACAAGCCAGGAAAAGAAACCTTTTGCATTTGCCAAAATTTAATTAAAAGTATATCTTTTGTTGGCTCGATTTTACAGCGTGTATCCTCTTGAATGGAAATACAGTTATATTTTTCAGTAGAAACGATTAAATGAGTACGAAAGAGGATCAACTATATAGATATTTACTGGGTAAAGTCAATTAAAATTTGAAAACGATTATTACATGCTGCATGGTAGTGACAACAGAATTCTAAAAATGATGGCTGCCAGAGCGGACTGTCCCTTTCAGGAACACTGGGTGGGGACAGTCATAGGTCTAATATAATAAACTAGCTTCTGCCCGCGACTTCGTCCGCATGAAATTTCGGGCCACCCATCGCGTCGCATCCCGTAGCTCACCCGCGCTATAACTTCGTTATCGTTTAGCGTTCTTTCTGACTTTTGTTCTTTTCGCTTGACTCCTAAGGATCGTGGCGTGTTGCTATAGCCTTCCTCGATAAATGGAATAACCAACACTAAAATAACTTATTAACCAGTTATTTTTATTAACCAGTATCTAGTTCCTGAGATTAGCGCGTTCAACCAAACAAACAAACTCTTCTTTATACTGTACTGTATAGGTTTATAATATAGCTGACCCGCGCAACTTCGTCTGCGTCACCTAAGAGAGAGAGTGGTTTAAGTAATGAATTTTCTTCTTATTTTGTTACGGAGTTATTTTAAAATTGTGATACTCGTATCTCCTAAGATGTTGATTTAAATCAAGTGATGTCAAGGACAATTTTGTTTACATTTAAATACTTGTGATTAATAACATATGTATTTGGATAAGGATTAATATTATGTTGATAATACTCCTTCGCAAATAATGCATTAATTTCTAACAAATTTGATTACCATAAAAAAGGTTATAGTGAGTCAATCTTAAATGATAGACATATGCTGTCGCATACTTTTTTTTAGAACTTATAAAGAGGAACAATTCTATCATACATGATAATTGCTGTAGCGTGATGTTATAAAGCCTATAATATTTCTCGATAAATGGACTATCTAATACAAAAAGAATTTTTCAATTCCAACCAGTAGTTCCTGAGATTAGCGTGTTCAAACAAACAAACAAACTCTTCAGCTTTATATATTAGTATATATAGATATAGAAGATATAGATTAATGTGAGAAAACTAACAATACTAACTTAGTTACATAAGCACTATTGTTACCAACACCAAAATACGAGTACTAACGAAATTATGGACAAAATTGTGGTCTGAATTAAAGTTTTATTATTATTATTGATATTGATATTTGTTGGTATACATTTTTGTATCTCGGCACTGATCTGCTGGTTTTATAGGCCAAGTGCTACCCCTGGGAGTATTAAACTAAGTGATAATTGATGATGATGATTGGCGTGATGATATTATATTTTGCCTTTATATTGCAGTGGTGAATGATGTTTGTGCGTGTGATATTTGTGCGTCATTATCGTTCTGCAGAAATACAAATACTTACTCACTAATCGTACAAAAGTTAATATCTCTCTATCAAATTAATGTCAATCATATAAAACAACACATCAAGATTCATTTCAACAACAAACTTGGCACATCATTCACCTTAACTCCTGTAAACCGTACTTAGATCGATATCAAGCCAACCACAACGCACACCAGATAAAGCTGAATACCAGTATTTCACATGGAGCGACTGCCTATCTGACCTCCACAATCCAGTAACTGGGTAACACGATACCCCTTGGGAAGACTGGTTGCCAGACTTTCGGGCTTCTGACGACTCATAACAACTGTCAAAGATCTACAAATGACAGCCGGGACCAACATCTTTAACGTGCTTTCCGTGGCACGGAGGGTCTTGGTATGTATAGATCACCCATCCACGGACCAACCGCGCCAAGCGCAGCGAATCCTAAAAATCAATCTAACCTAATCCTATAAATAACAAACATTATTCATCCTCTCCAAACAAAACAATCGATTCGATGCGATATTAATGCAAAATTGAAAGCGGCTGTTTCGTCCTTCGGATAGCCAATGCTTTCAAAACAGCGCTTTCTGAATGCAAATGCGAAGATCGAACGTAGTCAATTTGGTGTTCAGTCGCGTTATTGTTGATGAGTTAGACGCACGGGATTTCTATGGTGTGTCGCTGAATGGGGCATTGGCTGTGGCTAATAAATGCTGTTGCATTGGAAATGATTTGGCTCTATTTGTGTTGGATTTTCTGTTTTGGTTTGGTAGTATATAGTAGCATAACAACGCAATTAAAAAGGAACAAGTAAGTGCTAGTTTTTAGGGTTCCGTAGTCAACAAGGAACCCTTATAGTTTCGCCATGTCCGTCCGTCCTTCCGTCTGTCCGTCTGTCCATCTGTCCGTCCCCAGCTTAGCTCAGAGACTTTTATATATATAAATATATATTATAATATTAATCACGCCGACAAAGTAGTAAAATAAAATCATTAAAAAAATTGTTATTTAGGGTATAGGAGGTACCCTAAATAACTATTTCTTTCATAATATTATGATTTTTTTGTACATGTAAAGTGGGGATGTTTTTTTTTTTTCGCCTACCCTATGGTATCGGGTATTTTCAGATGGGTCTTTCAAAAATATTGCGGGTTTGTGAAAACATATTTTGTGCTTTAAAGTGCAAATTTTTGTTAAAGTGTCGTCCCCCCTGCCAGCTAAATAGCCACTTGGATATGTAAAAAAAATCACAGCAGTAATATATATAACGAAGTTAAAAGGAAAACTATCATAGCCAAGTAGACGTCACAAGTTACCGAGTAATAGTCAACCAACTTACATTTACAGTTGAAAAACATGTTCCCCCATACAATCTGTACAGGAGAGCATGTTTCTCAATTTATCCCAAGAAAAAACTTTACATTGTATGTAAAGTTTTTTCTTGGAATAAATTCATACCAACTACGGAACC
Source organism: Dryobota labecula (assembly GCA_947523025.1). Lineage (NCBI taxonomy): Eukaryota > Metazoa > Arthropoda > Insecta > Lepidoptera > Noctuidae > Dryobota > Dryobota labecula. Next base: position 24,886,483 of record OX383287.1, on the reverse strand, counting down.
CTTCATTGTGCGTGGTCCTACTCGTACTTGGTCGATTTTTCTATATATTTAGAGCCTAGAGTTTTAAAATATTTTTATTTTTTGTACCAAAGTCTGAAATCTGATGAATTATTAAGTCTTAAAACAAAACATGTTGTTCATGATGTAAGTAATATAATCCTGAGAGGTTGGACTCTGTATGAATACTACATATTAACGAGTTAGACTTATCGGTTAAACAGTAAGCAGGCAACGACATTGTTTATTTATTTAATTATTTATTTATTTATGTACACACAAAATACTTGGCAGGACAATTTATTAACATAGAAGAGCACAAAAGTACTGCTTATTTCAAAAGAAATCTCTTTCAGCAGACCTGCGAGAGGAAAGTTGGATAAGAAATGTAGACACAGTGTGTAGAAAAGTTAAACAAGAAAATTTAAATGAAAACACTTAAAACAAAACTATAACTATATAAAATAAACATACAAACAAATACATACACATATAAATATATACATACATATATATTATATGTAGAATATTACTGTATAGAAGAGAGACAGAGTATTCAAGATTTTGGAAAGAAAGTTATCAATTCTTATAGAACAATGAACAAGCAAGTCAAAGAGCATTACCTCTCTGACTTGCTTGTTCATTGTTCTATAAGAATCGATAACATTCTTTCCAAAATCTTGAATACTGTCGATTTTTGGATTCTTTATCTACATTAACGATCGTTTGCACTATGTTTCTGAATCAGAGCGAAAAGGCTTTGCCCAATATTTAATTTAATTTCTAGCAATATTTATTGTTCTATTACGTCTTCATTAATAGGAACTTAATTTGACTTCACTTAGCAATATTCATTCATTCGCGTACTATTTCGATTATTCGTAACGTTGGCGTTAGTACAAGACACTGCACTTAAAATTTATTTAAATTGATCCCCTAATTGGGTTTCCTTGCTTGAAATCTCATGAATAATGGTCATTTAATTTGAGAGTTTGTACTTAAGCTTTCAGGAAAGCAAGTAGAAAGGTTTATAAAATAAATAATCATTGAGTGAGTAAAATGAATTTATAACACGAATAAACTATCTTAACCTATGGTGACAAAATGTAGGTAATGATGATAATTCCGTTACTTTTTATATATTAAAAAGGCTGTGTAGTGCGTCCGGAATGTTTGCCGAAAACAGGGTGGATGACTTTTACGACGTCATGAGAAAGTCACAGGCCTCCTTCATGAACCGAATACGTAAATCTGACAATGGAATATTGAGGGGCATATACGAGGTAACTATTACTTCGTAAGTTCGTATATGGCAATTAATATTCCAGTTAAAATAATGCTTATCTGTAATTGATTGTTTTGTCATTTGAAATTTTGTAATCTGGTGTAAATTTTATATGGGTGTATTCCTGAAATAAAAATGATTTGATTTGATTTGAATAACAATGTGTTAACAGCTAATGAAATCACAGCTTAAAAAAAACCAGATTCGACAGTAAGAATGCCAAGATAAAGAACAAAATCCATCAGCAGCTCTCAATATTCTAAAATAATGTTCGTATCAGAAAGTAACAATATTGTTAGTTCTATTATCCTACCCTCTTAAAACACGCCTAGATACTTACTTCACCTAACGTAAGTGAAAAACCTTGTTCGATACCCACATTCACATGAACATGAGCTTGAACGTTCTAGAATACTCAAATTACAAATTTCACCAAAAATACGTTCGCTGCCGCACTCAGAGACTTCACTTAAAAATAATCAATGATTCACTTTAATGGACCATATACAATGTGTAACTGAATTATACACATTATGAATCGTTCACAAAATTAATTTCTGTAATTTTTTATGTAGGTAATTTCTTATTCCAAAAATAAATTTAAACTACGTAAATTACAGTCAGACTTCTGCTCTACCGTCAAAACAAACCAAAACGTATTATGATTATAACATAATATTCGTATTGGAGTGTTTGGTGGTGACAATACAGTGAATAGACCATGTGACAATCAATCAACGATAACGATGATGAAAAAGTCAAAAATGTATTGGATAAACTGCTACATCAACTATCAACTGCTGAAAAGTTTATGTCAATCCTGTTGAAAGTCGTTGTTGAAGTACGAAATGCTTTGAAAGCGATTGCTATCTGCCTAGGCCCTCTGCACAGCGTGGCACATGTCGCATATTAAATACTGGTATTCATCTGCATCCGATTAGACTGGAAGCCAACCCCAACATAGTTGGGACAGTGTTCTAATATGTCCATCAAAGATAATGGTTGATAAATTTTAAGCAGCTACTCTGGGTACCGAGGTAAGTGTCTTGAGTAATTGAACAAAAAATCTATTCCGCATCCGTACAAAGTGTAAGGTAGCCTCTCACTGTCTGCCAAACGACCCCTTTAGATTCTTAACACGCGTCCAGTAATGTTCGAAGACGGGTTATTTGTACTTTCTATCGATTTTGCTGCCTCTAGTTTACTTTCTTTAACTTCTGTATTACGGTACAATCTTGTAATCAAGTTTTGAACGGGTTTTTGTAGTGATCTTTTGTTTTAATTCACTTCGAATATGCTTAGAACCTTTTTTTTTTGGATTTGAACTTTTTGGAATCAATTTGGGGTTTTTGTTTAAACTCTTTGTGAAATATTCGATTCTTCACTATAGGTTTATTCTTTCATTTGGGATTGTTGTAATAAAGTACAATAAACAGGCATGGTCACAGTAATGGTTTATTTGAAAGCGGGCACTTGCCACTAACCACATTTAACAGAAACTGGTTGATTAAAAGCTTTACCCATTCTTAGAATACCCCGCTAATTCACTATCGAGACACTTCCTTTATTTACACAGTTCAATAGTGCTTCACTGGGTCAAGCTAAAAAAAAACAGCAACATCATCAGACTTTAATCCCCAAAATTTTCAAGGGACTAAAAGATGCTGCAGCTAAAATTTGCCAATAAAAGCCAGTGGCATACAAGCAAGAATCTTGCATACAATAAAATTTTAACAATAAATGATTTGCATTGTGTAGACGCTGTTTAGACGTTTCAACTTTTATCATAGCTTCAACTTATTTTATGCCACAGGCAATTAAATCGCACCGCGTAAATCTTAACACTTCATGTTATTCTAGTAGCTAGCAACAAAAATCCCTTGCAGTAGAAGATGTATCAAAATATTTATCACTTTACTGGGTCAAACTAAAAAAAAAAACAACAACAGTTTCAACAGACTTGAATAAATTTAACCCAAAATATTCACGGCCCTAAAAGATGCTGCAGCAAGGACTATAACTCAAGCAAAATAGATACGCGGTTTACGCCCCGACAAATTCTGACTACACTCGAAGCAAGTCTTAGATGGTACAGAACTAAATCTTTATTTTTCCTTGTACATATAAATCTTCGGGATCGGTTCGTTGCACAGATTACTTTAGAATCCCTCTTAGTAGATGCAAGACGGATAACTGGTGGCTATGTCGCAGGATCCGCTTGTAAGGTCGTCGGTTTTATCTCAAAAAGATAAGATTACAATGTTTTCTTGTATTATAAGCTGTTCATTATGTGAAGCTTGTGTTTTTTTTTTCCTATTCAGGTTTCCATGTCTTGCGCGCTAAGCCGCTGGTCGTGGCTGTCATTTGTAGATCTTTGACAGTCGTTACGGGTAGTCAGAAGCTCGAAAGTTTGACAACCAGCCTTACGAAGAGGTATCGTGTCATCCAGTAATTGGGTTGTGGAGGTCGGATAGGCAGTCACTCTATGTAAAATACTGGTATTCAGCTGCATCTGGTAAGACTGGAAGCCGATCTCAACATAGGAAAAAAAACTAGGCAGGTGATGAAAGGTTTCCATGTCAAGTTTACAGAAATAGTTACCCATTAATTTGCCACAAGCACGCTGATGGTCATTTTTCATGCCTGCAAATCTTTAGAATGCCACGGAGCTCCGCCGTATCCCAGTAGTTGCATTCTATAGTTCCATTATGGGTCTAATGGGATTTTTTTCTCCCAGTATTTCAGTGGAACTGTCATACAGGTTGTGGCGTAAATTGTGGTCCGCCGATACACCGTATATTCAACTATCACATACCACAATGTGAACAATTTATCTTAGTTCTCCTATTTAAATTTTTTTTTTGAACAGATAACAATTTTCTTCACTAATTTGGCTGTAATTTCTATACGTGACTAAAAGTATTATACACAAAAAATAAAAATAAAATATTGTCATTTCTAGAATTACAGCTAGTAAATGAGTTGTTTAAATTGTGGTATGTGATACCTGAATATATGGTGTATCGACCCCTAAACGCTGGACCACTATTTAGGCCACAGCCTGTATGCCAGTTCCATGGAACTACTGGAAGAAAAACATACCAGTAGTGTCATAATGGAACTAGAGAATGGAACTACTGGGATACGGCGCGGAGCTCGTTGGTGTAAACCAAAGCGCACTTTGCAATGTAATAAATTGAACTGTCATTTATAGATGTTTGTGGATCATATTTAAATAATGCTAGGAACATTTTTATAGCCTACTGATCGGATGCCAATGAAATTGCCTTTTCTCTTGCATTGTAGCTACGTTCTGCCAAGTGTGAAATTGTAACAATATTAGTAGATTATCTAATAAAATTCAATAAAATTCTAATATTTTTTTTTTTTTTTGTATTTTACCAATTTTAATTCAGAATGTATTATTTATTATAAAGATTAAGCCAAGCTATTAAGCCTGATTAACACGGTGCAATTTAATTTGCAGTGGCATACATGCAAGAACCTTGCATTCAATATAATTAAAGCAATAAATTACTTGCATCGTGTATACACTGTTTTGAGTCTTTAGACGGTGCAACTTTTATTGTAGCTTCAACTTATTCTATGCCACAGGCTAAAGACACACATACACTGGTTAAATCAAACCGTGTAAATCCGTCTTAACACTTCATGTCATTCTAGCAACAAAAATTAGTTTGTTAAAACTCAAAGCAGTCTCTTCAATCCTTTACAGTAGATGTATCAAAATATTTCCTTAGCGAGGATATACGATTACACAGGCGGTAAACTCTGAGGCAGCGAGGCTTGATCCCAGCACACTACATTTACCCTGATACTCTTGAAGTACTTGCTACAGGGGGATTACGTTCCCAACAAAGTGTACGTCTTTTTGCTGATGTACTTTTAATTTGGCTAACATTGCAAGCCTTTTGTGAATGCGAATGCATTTTTTTAGGTTCTCGAAAGGTCGAATAAAGTCAGGAAATTATTCAAAAAGCGTCACAAAATAAAACCAAGTTTCAAGTTTCCAAGTTTTTAGTATCTTTTCTGCCATAAAATTTTGGTTTTTAGCAACATTCTCTCGACAATACTTGTGAATTTCAATATTGTATTAAAATGGTAGTAGTTCTTTTTAATAACTGTGTAAAATAATAAAAGTTCCAACCGAATTGTGTTTTAATTAGGTACCCATTTCAGTTAACTGTTCTAAACGATCTACCTGAGTAATAATGTCACCCAAATTCACTATCCGATACTCGTGAATAGCACTCGACAATGTTCTCTTCTCGTATAATGCGTCTCGAATGGTAATAGAATTGATGTGACGACTATATCGAATAAAATCGATTCCGATTACCATCGATGATGCGCGATTAGGGTGCAGAACCTCATCGCATTTAGACTGTCGAGATCTATTATGTTAAAGGTAACAGAAACTGGGATTTGGTAATTGAATCACACCACAGATTCATCACGTACACATTTTGCAATGTGCATGATGAAACTTAGATTTGTACGCATAATTATATATTGGTTCGAGACCCATTTGCTGCCCTGTTCAAAAATACATTTCAACTTCTAAGCCATATGAATTGTTAGGCAAATTTACATAATTTGATTAAAATTTGTAATCGCTAGTCGAGTCCTGGGCATGAACAGAAGTCATCTAAAGCTACGTATAGCGACGACTCGGAAGCGGGTTGTAGGCACACGAAAGAATTATTTTCCGACCCATAAGCTGGGTGCTGGGTAGCAAATAAATGCTGATTATTGTCATAGATTATGAAATTGGTGTACACGTAAATCCATTTGTGCTTGTTTTGTTTTTGTTCACAAAAGCTAAAAAGACAAATATAAAAGTTGCAGTGTAAAATTGAATCATCATTTTAGCATAGGTATCCGCTTTTTAACCGACTCAAAAAAGGTGGAAGTAGAAATATTCAGTTCGATACGTTTTTCCAATGAGAAAGAAAGGCATACAAGATCATCCCCTTCCACAAAAAAATCCGTTGTTCGAATTTGCGTAATTCCGTCTTTCCTATGTACATTCCTAATAACAAAGCTGGCTTCATAATAAATACATATCCTTCGACTCACATACCACAAGTCTATCATTATTTCCTGCACATTTCCTTAGAATATTTTAACGAAAGCTATAATTCTTCTCCCCCATTTTATTATAATGAAGGATGCAATAGATGTTTTCTTTGTGGGTAAGGTTTTTGAAATTCGTGAAATATTGCAACATTTATTACATTTTTATAGTTTTGTACGCAATAAATAAGGGTCAATGCACCAGGGTTGATATGTTTAATGTATTCTATGGATCCGGATATGGGTTTAGCGGTAATGTAATTGCCAGTCTATGGGTTTTGGTACTTTATAAGCAGAGGGAGTTCTCTGATAAACTTGATTGAACTAGGGATATAAATCAATTTTACGGTGCCGGTGATGTTTTTGTGTTATTATACTTTCGTATGTATTTATTTAATAAATGAGGGACTTATGTCTAAGTAATAACAGCCGCACGGGTCGATCGATCAGGTTAAGCTACTCATGCCGCGGTTGGTCTTTGGATAGGTGACCATCTTTACATACCAAGAACCCTCTGTGCCACGGAAACCACGTTAAGTCGTTGGTCCCAGCTGTCATTTTTAGATCTTTGACAGTTGTTACGGGTCGTCAGAAGCCTATCGCAGATGTCGTACTCGCAACCCGCGTGCGTGCATGACCAGGGGCCCAAGTCTGCTATTTTTATAAATTCGTCACTCCAATACGATGCCATTGTCATTTTGCTAAAAGTTCGTAATCTGCTAAATTCATAATGGTCGATCATTGATCGGTCAATGGTCTCGTATTAGAATTGTATTACAATGGCATTTTGAACATTTATTCATGCCAGATTTAATTTATATATATTTTTACTTATTATTTATTAGTGTTATACGCAAATTGAAGTAGTAGGAAGTTGGAAGTTTAGTAGGAAGTTTCATTTGTCATTATGTACGAGATTACCAATTCTTTCAATGGAGTGTCAGTGGCTGACCATTGGAAAGTCATAATGACGCCATTATATTAGTAGATTACCAAACTTGTCAAAATCAACAATTATGAAATCATTTTGACACTATTGTAATAGCAGACTTGAGGCCCAGATGTACATATGCACGTAAACGAACCAAAAGGAGTACCTACGTAAGGATCGTAGAAGGCTGTGTTCTAGTTTCTGCCAACCCGGGTCCATGGGAATAAGGCGTGAGTTTGTGTATACATCAATCAATCAACTCAGCCTAGCGCAGTCCACTGCTGAACATCGGCCTCTCCCATGCTGCGCCACAACACTCTGTCCTCCGCCTTCCGAATCCAGTCTGTCCCAGCCACCTTTTTGAGATCATCGGTCCATCTAGCTGGGCGGCATCCCACACAATGCTTGCCGATACGCGGTCTCCACTCCAGGACTTGTCTGCTCCACCGGCCATCGGTTCTTCGACAAACATGACCAGCCCACTACCACTTTAGCTTGCTTACTTTGCAAGCTAATAAAGCTAATAAAGCTCTGTGTATACATAATTAGCCTATAATGCTGCTAGGACACAGGCATTCTCTCTGTGAGAGGGAGTGGGCCGTAATCCACCACGCGGGCCCAGTGCGGGGTTCAAATTTTTGGATCTAGGACATGCCGGTTTCCTCACGATGTTTCTTTCACCGTTTTGAGAGCAGTGGTGATGAAACAATTACACAAAGTAAAGCGCCTTTATGGGTTCGAACTCACGACTTACAATCAGGGACTGAATACCGATATAATTTGGATACATGATACCAAAATATCGCTATAAATACCGGTATTTGGGTATAGATATAATACCGTTGTTATTAAATTTTCTTGTGTTTTTTTGCAATTTGCAGATCAGCGTCAGGTTGTATCTTGATCAAAATATAATTCGCAAATGTAAAACATATGTTTTTAATAAAGAATCATCGATAAAGATTCTGTGACGTCACATTGTAGCCTGATATCAGTACTGAGTATCGATATAATTATCGATATTTTATACCGATACTCAATTTACTGATATAAAATACCAGTATTTATGCCAGATGTCGATACTGTTATCGGTATTTTCTTTAAAAAATCGCTATTCTTCGAGTATCAATATCGGTCCCTGCTTACAATTCGTGAATCACCTTTACCACTGGGCCACCAATGCTTCAGTTAGTGTATGTATGTATAAAACAAAAAACAAACAAAATCCTTCAAACAAAAACGGAACGCTCATTTGAAAGAGAAAAAGCTAATTTACACCCACAATTACCTACAATTTAAAATCAAGAATATTCATATTTCTGGTTGACATAAAACGTAGACAGATGATAAAAATAAAAGGTCATTTAAAAAGCAAATATTTTTTGCCTACATTTAGGACAATGTAACCAAAAAGGGAAGAAAATTTTACAGCTTGAGGGGACTCGGGACAGACAAACGGTCTAATTATTGTCCTTGTTTCCCTAAAAAGGACATTTTCTGTTGCATGTAAAAATTTGGATAAAAACAGTAATGTCTCGGGGCACGGTTTAGGATTTTAGGTGAAATTGTGAGAATCAGTTCTTTAAATACCGGTAAATTTTGATAACATTACCTTTTATTGACAGAGTTAACTTTATTATTAAAATAATGGTAATCGATTTAACGTTATTTATGCTACATTTTATCTTAACGTTATTTTAAACGGGTGAGATGTAAGTAGTGGGTCTGAGACGCGCGGCGCGGCGGCAGCCCATCCTCGCGCCTCGCTGATGCCGTGCCGATCAAAACGTTGCCTGAATCTGCCTGATTCTTACCTACAGAACGGCAACGTAGCTAAATTAACGTTAGTTATCGTATTTTTGTTAATGTTAATTAACGTTATATTACTAGTAATGTTATCAAGTAACGTTAAATTTTTGTAACGTAAGTAGGTATAAAATTGAAATTTAACTTACCGTAACGGTTATTATTTTGTTATTTGGTAACGTTAACAAGCCCTGGTCAGAATACGTTTAAAAAACTTAAGGCGACGATAACCGACTTTTAATATACATAATTATCTATACAAAAAAGGTGTTATTTATGATGTTATTAATACAGTCCTGAAAGGTTATTAGTGTTTTTCCAATAGGGTTATTGGTAAAACACTAATAACCTTTCAGGACTGTATTACTAACATCATAAATAACACCTTTTTTTCTATGACTTTTTACAAAAAAAGCGGGCAAGTGCGAGTCGGACTCGCCCATGAAGGGTTCCGTAGCAGCAAGCGCGGTTTACGATTTATCACGTATTAAAAAAAAACTACTAACTAGATCTCGTTCAAACCAATTTTCGGTGGAAGTTTACATGGTAATGTACATCGACGATGATGATGATGATGTGTGACGATGATGTGATGTGACGGCACGGTTGGCGCAGTGGTTAAGCGATTGACTGCTGCTCTGCGTGTCGCAGGTTCGATTCCCGCACGGAACAAATATTTGTATGACCTACAATTAGTTGTTCCGGGTCTGGCTGTTTGTGTATGTGAGTTTAAATGTTTGTAAACGCACCCACGATACAGGAGAAATTCCTAGTGTGGGGCAACGTTTTTAAAAAAGAAAAAAAAAAAAATTAGTTTTATCATTCTCTTATTTTAGCAGTTACTGGAGGGAACACATTTTATCACTTTGGAAGTGTCTCTCGCGCAAACTATTCAGTTTAGAAAAAAAATATATTAGAAACCTCAATATCATTTTTGAAAACCTATCCATAGATGTCCCACACGAATGGGTTTGAAGGAAAAAAAAATTGAGTTTCAGTAAAAAACAACAAATTTTGGGGGAACCCCCAAAACTTATTGTTTTTTTTTCTATTTTTGTGTGAAAATCTTAATGCGGTTCACAGAATACATCTACTTACCAAGTTTCAACAGTATAGTTCTTATAGTTCGGAAAAAAGTGGCTGTGACATACGGACGGACAGACAGATATGACGAATCCATAAAGGTTCCGTTTTTTGCCATTTGACTACGGAACCCTAAAAATGATTGCAGAATTGTTTTCAAAATATGAGTACTAGCTTCTGCCCGCGACTTCGTTCGCGTGGAAATCGCAAACACCAAAATATCATACAGTACCTTGACCACTAAAAGCTATTTGCTTTATTGAAAGTTGACTGCAATAGCCGTTCTTAAATAATTATGTCATGACTGACTGCTTAGCTCCATAAAGGTATAGCGTGACAATAATAATTTCAAAAGTTAATCCTGTAAATTATCTGCTATATTCTAACCTTTTGGCTCGTGTTTTTATAATTTGCGATAAAATTATCCCAGAATACAAACAAAATGTAATATTGCTCATCCCGAATGGCGTGATAATTAATTTATAGACTATAGACTGACCTGACGTACAGGGAATTTCTAGAAATTAGAGATAAATTCGTGATGTTTTTCTATAGAGAAAATTTTATTATTACCCGACTGCCCCAGAAGGAGGGTAATGTTCTTCGAGAGTACGTATTGTATATTTATGTATCGGAACGGCTTGATGGATTTTACAATATGAGGTGTCGTTAGATTAATCATAATTGTGGGCTGCCCCGGAACATAAAAGGCCAAGGAAGGAACACGGGTGGGTTTTAGTCAGTAAGAGTCTGACACTCCCTTCCTCTCCACCCAGAGTGGGAGGGGTCATTTGATGATTTCCCATGCTCAAAAAAAAAAATGTATATAAATATATAATTAATAAAACTAAAAAGCTTGAATAAAAGCAAATTGTTTAATAAAAAAAAAAAAACTCGACTGCAAAAACACATAACTGAAAAGACAAAAAAGGAAGCATTATAATATATATTATATATCTATGGGTTTTTTGTTTGATTCAATTTTTATTTTTATTATGCATACCTTAAAAAGTCACAGTTTTCTGTTTAAAACTATACTCTTCTTCCAAGCTTAATTTTTTCTAAATTTTTTTCTGTGAAAGAACAATATAATGAGCTTTTATGCAACACATTCTTTCAAAGCAAGTTTTATGACGTAGCAAAGGATCCAGAATGAAATAACGAATACCATAAATAACTCATAAACTTGCCGTTCTAATTATTACGTTTAATTTGTCTGTAAAAGAATGAAATCAGGATGGTAACCAACCGATTATCCTTTAAGGTTAAAGTTCGCGAGCACATTCGTAAGAAGCTGGCAGTATCATAACAACGGAAATGTTATCCCATTATTTGTTTAATTAGTTTTAGTATATTCGTGTATTTATATGTATTTATTTGTTCTTATATTTATATATAATTAGGTATATTTATCTTATTTATAGTTATGGTATAGGTATATCTAAGGATATTCCTATATGTATGCAATTATTCCTCCAATTTCATAATTGCACCTACCACTGTTTGTCTCTGCTCCACCCAAAGGTTGACTGGTAGAAAATGCCTATGGCATTAAGTCCGCCTCTGTACATTTTTTTGTGCTAAAGTATTAAATAAATAAATAAAAGTACAGCAGTTCATAATTTAGAAAACACAGTGACTAATAAAGAAGGAACAAATAAAATAGACATTGACTTCCTGGTGGAGAAGCAATAGCGGCAATTCAGTGAAAGAAAAAAAAAAGGTACGAAAAGATAAATTTTTCCTTTTGCATTTTATTTCGCGCTACTCGCCCATTTCTTTTGTTCCGAGTGATTTATGTAGTACTGGTAACATTACAAAACATTTAACATACAAAGAAAGTAAATAAAAATTTTAATAGAAAAGCGTCAGATATTTTTTGGATGACTAGTGTTCTGAACTTGAACTGCGTATATTTCTGCTTTGTCCATTATCACTGTCAGGTTTTGTAGTTTATTAGAAGTGGTTTAGGGTTTCAATTAAAATTAATTCCTTTCCACTTCTTTTTCCATTATTAAGGGCGGATTTAAAAAATAAACTGAACGCGATTAGCACAACTAAATTGCGTTCAAGAGCTGTCAGGGTCAATATTCCACTGACAACTGCTGTTGATCGCGGTTTAGATGTAAACGCGTTCAGTTTCATGGGTGAAATTAGCCCTTAGTCACTAAGAAGGTTAAGTCAAAAAGATGGTTGACTGCCTAAATAATTAGGTTCAAATGCACCCGTGTAAGTAGGTATTTGGTTATTTTATTTATTTGAAAATGCAGTAGAAATCTTAGGATCACTGAAAATCACGATAGAAAAGATTATAAATATATTAATGGTAAATTAAGTACTATGCACTTCTAAAGAACATACACATACAGAAACAGAGACACAGAGAACATACACAGAGATTTTAAATATTAAATTTTTATATATATTATTAGTTGCGGCCTGCGGCTTCGCCCGCGTGGCTTTTTCTAAAATAAAAGTGATTTACTCTTTATAACATCAGCTATCTGCTAGTGAAAAAGATGTGGAAGACATCATTTTTCGACTCGTATTTTACTTCACTTCTTGGAAATATTTTTGGAGATAAAAAATATATGTAAGTAAATGAAAAAGAAAATGAAATTGTATATTTTTTTTTTTTACATACGTATACTGAGTAGTCGATACTAGAAAAAGCCATATAATCATACAATCCATACTAATACTAATATTATAAATGTGAAAGTAACTCTGTCTGTCTGTCTGTCTGTGTGTCTGTATGTTAAGTTTTCACGCCTAAACCGCTGAACCGATCGTCATGAAATTTGGCAGAGATATAGCCTGGGATACGGAGAAGGACATAGGCTACTCTTTTACGCGATATAACCGACATCCACGCGGGCGGAGCGCTCTATTTATGCCATTCCAATTCCAAATCATTTTCTTAACGTTTTCAAAAATTATTGTATATTTTTCACAACCCACGGGAAGACTCCTTGATATAATTTATAAATCCATAAACGGCACATATATTTTTGAATAAGAACCTACTACGTTACATTATAATCACAATAACATACATTTTTAAAAACACCACAACTATATAAAATAATGGTTCCATCCACACTTCCGCAAAATAGGCCAACAGTCAGTAAACTACTTATTTCTTAAGTTGCACTATTTATAATATTCCTACTTCTCGTCTGTCTTTTTACATTATAATAAATTAACATAGTTAAGGCAATTATCACACTGCACTGCGCTCCGTCGCGTAGCGCGGGGCAGCAGATTTAACATTCTATTAGATTGTTTGCTATGGCTGCTCCACGCTACGGGACTAAGCGCGGTGCAGTGTAAAAATCATCTAAGGTGACTGTTTACATCAGAAGATCATGCATTGGTTTTTAAGTGTAAAAAAAAAACTAATTTGTTTTTTTTAACAATGGGCACATGAGATCCAAATGTTCACTGCTAACGAGACATAAAAACTAAAATAGTCTATTAAATAATGTTTTTTTTTTATGACGCTTTAAAATACTATTGATAAAATTAGAGGCAAATTCAAATTTTAATTTTTTCTTTATTTTTAGAATAAACAGATCTATTGATTAAACAAATTGCAATCTTATGGTTTGCCTTGTTCCCGCGAGTAAAAAAATATGTACCATTTTAGTTAACTTTTCACTGACCAATTTGTTTTTTACTCCTTGTGTAATAGAATATTTATTGGCATAGTAGTAGGTCGCGTTACTAACAGTCCCCATACATTTTCTCACAATGTCAAAAACAAGTATTCTTTCACAATTTAGTTTCGAGGGTTTAGGACAAACATACGATAGGAATTCAAGTGCAAGAAATTACCCATAGAAAACAGCATATTTTAACGAAACAAAAATAATTCAGTCAAATTATAAATTATTTGGTATGATCCACTAGATACTCAAAATAGATAAATATAAAATAAATATTTCGCGATAAGTACCTATATGCCTAGCCTTACAGTGACAGATCTTAATCATCCGCATTCAGTTTTAAAAGACAATGAAATAATTATTCAAACTGTACTTTACCTACAGACGTGATGTCGATCACAGAAATATGTAACTACTTTTTCGAAGACTTGATAATGTTACAAGCATAATTATCTTTATTGTAGTAGTAGGTACATAAGTTTCAATGTCGTTCCTTACATTCGTTTGTGGATACGTTACAACATTAAATTTAATCTAAATATCTACACAAAAGAATTTCCAGGAAATAAACAAAAGAAATCCAACTATTGTTAATTATTTCATGCACACAAATCAGCATAATTTCATAAAGATAAATGTTAAGCATGTAATCGAAAATTCTGCTGGCATTTTAGTAATTGTTAGTCTAAATATTGTATTAACAGTGACAATAAAAATAATTTATTCAGTATTTTGCAAACACGTGTAGCCGATACATCACCTTGCATTGTTTTAAAATATTGGTTTTATCAACGTGTTCGTTCATATTGTTTCATGTTCACCATGTTTGGTCAGTAGGCAATAATTTAGTCATCGTTGCGACCAATTATTGGCGTGACAACTTCTTACAAAAGCAATCAATCTGCCTAGCCTTTTCCCAACTATGTTGGGGTCGGCTTCCAGTCTAACCGGATGCAGCTGAATACCAGTATTTTACATGGAGCGACTGCCTATCTGACCTCCACAACCCAGTATCTGGGTAACACGATACCCCTTGATAAGACTGGCTGTCAGACTTTTGGGCTTCTGACGACCCGTAACGACTGTCAAAGATCCACGAATGACAGCCGGGACCAACGGCTTAACGTGCTTTCCGAGGCACGGAGGAGTCTCGGCATGTAAAGATGGTCACACATCCACGGACCAACCCCGGCAAGCGTAGCTTAACCTGACAGATCGACCCATGCGGCTGTTATTACTTAGCCACGAGTTCCTCAATTTTTTACAAAAGCATCCAGCAAAAAATAAAAATAAAAATATTTTATTTCACATAAACCTACATGGACACTTAAGAAACATCAGAAGCTAGGTGCACAGTTCCTATTGATCGTTTCCTTTGTAGAAGAGCCGGCAAGAAACTCCACGTTACTCTTTTTAAAAATAATTGGCTTTTACAATATTATTTTCAAATAACAGTTATACATGCTTACGTACATACATACAATGGTGGTATGGTGTGTAGGTACGCCGCAAGAACACGTGACCTTCGCGTTTATTTTGCGATCGTAGTGCGAGTATGCAATGGGGGCTATCGTTTTGTGCTCACCAGTTGGCGCCACTGTTGAGTAAGGTCCTGTCAGTATTTTAATTTTATATGTTTTGGATATGTTTAAGTACTCATTACTTCATAAAATGTTTATTTGATTGCATTTTAAAATATCAAATGAATATTTATATTATTACTAGCTGACCCGACAGATTTCGTTCTGTCAAAAGCTATAGTATAAACTCCACTAATCTACCCTACACTACCCTACCTACCCTACATACCTACCTATCTACCCTACCCTACCTACCTACCTACCCTACCCTACACTACCCTACCTATCTACCTACCTACCATACCCTACCCTACCTACCTACCTTAAATTTTTTAAAAATAGTAGCCGATTCTCAGACCTACTGAATATGCATATAAAATTTCATAAAATCGGTGAAGCCGTTTCGGAGGAGTATGGTAATTAGCATTGTGACACGAGAATTTTATATATAAGATGTTTCTAAAATTGGCAAGCATTAAGCAGACAAATATTATTCGTCCTCCAAATGCTATGAAATTAGATCCTAAGTTAATACTTAAAATCTTAAGCCATATTTAATCAGGAATGGCACAATCTTTACAATTATGAATAATTAGTAACAATTTGCGATACAAAATCCCGCAGACAGTGAACATTCAGTTTCACATTTCTAGAGACCTCACTCTACACTAGCGCCTCTAGCGGTGAATTCAAACGCGATAATCCTCATTGTCACGCTCTTTTATATGAATACTAGCTGCTCCCTGCGGTTTCTTTGCGGTTTCTTTATAGGCAAAATTTTGCTACTTTGGTTTACATTATTGCAATCATCACTTCCTGAAGCTGTCGAGCGGCGATTCACACAGCCAGCCAGTGCCCACGGCTTCAATGGGTATCTTGACTACCTGCATGCAGCGAAAGCGCATAGGAATGCGCTGATGAGGCTGAAGATGACCAGGAGGTCATCACAGCCTCATCAGCAACTTTAGCACAGCACACTGCACTTTCGGCCGGTCCCCAAGCAGAGCTCTTCAACCCTCTCCTGGTCGACGCCAGCAGTCAGCCTCAACCGGCGCTGTATCACATCCGACTCACTGGAGCATAGCGCAGCACCACCCCGACTCACTGGGGTAACTCCGCAGACAGTTGCGACTCACCGAGAACAACGCAACATCCGGTTCCGACTTACTGGAACCACAACTAGCCCTGGCAAGCGTGGGCTGAGTCAGTGCATATTATGCACTGACTCAGCCCACTATCGACCTCCGGTCGCTGGATGAAAGTGATGTAGCGACAACTACGTCATATGCGAACTACACATCAAAAACCTGATGTCAGACAAATCCAAAAAAAAATTGTTTGGCTGTCGTGTCAGAAAATGGTTTGAGGGCGAAGAACTTCAGTCAAATTATTAATTGATCCATTGATGAAAAAGGAATTTAACCAATTTTATTTTTTTAATTTTCCGATATTAATTTGAGATACTTTCTTAAATACCTACAAATACTTCTATCTCTAAAACCCAGCCCATCAAATCAACCAACTTAATAAATGTTATCGTTAACTTAGCAAAATCTAATCACAGAGTGAAATTAAGGAATTCCGATAACTAATCCCTAGGAAAGTCCGGTCATTTGGTACACTGTTCCAATTTGTGTTTCATGAATATTAATAAGCCTTACGTTCGACCACGCGGCGTTGTCTGTTTTTCCCTTTGCTCTTACATGATATTTTTCTTTGTAAAACGTTTTGGGGATCGTTATAATTATATATTTCGGGTATCATTTTTTGTTTGTATGTTTAGAAGACTGACAATATGAATCCCTTTGAAGCCTTTTTCGGCGTTTTGGCAAATGAAGCTAAGAAAATTACCTTTGATCTGACTATTTACCTACTAATTGACCCGACGGACGTTGTCCTGTGCAAATTTCAATAATTCATACAGAAAATGCACTTCCAGTTTTCCCGAATTTCCTAATTTACCCGGCGACTTTTCAATTTTTCTTTCTGTTAGAACCTGATTCGGACTCGTACATTTTAAGTTAAAAATTTGCCGAATCGGTCCAGCCGTTCTGAAGTTGTGTCCTTGATCTCCCATACATTCCAACTGCAAATGTATGTACGCTCAATATTGAGAGGTTTACCATGTTATTTTAAGACCAAAAACTTTTTATAAGTTTTCCTGTAATCCATAAGTACAGAACTAATTAATTTCTGTATTTTTTTCAATAATTTAGTCTCAGTAGTTTCGCAGATAAGGGGATTTAATATTTGAGACCCTCACTCGCCCTTTCATTTAATGTTTCGCATGGTACAGTATTTAAAACTTTTTTTTTTCTAATTTGTCCTCCAATCATGACCCATATTCAAAATTCATTTATTTACGACACACGTCCGTGTTTGGGTCACAAAAATTCATTATGTGTACCAAATTTCAATCTAATCGGTCCATTAGATTCGAAGCAAATTGGTTGTGACAGACGAACAGACAGACACACTGCCTCCTTTTTGGAAAGTCCGTTAAAAATAGAGAATCGTCACTCAAATCTACAGTCTTAGGCCCATATTACAGAACGTCACTCTCTGAACGTCTCACTCAAGCATTACTTAAAACTAGATTCAAGCCATTTGATTGGTTGAAACTAGTTTTAAGTAATGCTTGAGTATTGATTGACGTTCTGTAATACGGGCCTTAGACTGTAGATTTGAGTGACGATTCTCTATTTAAAAAATATATCTTTCAATATAGTTCAAACAGGGCATATTAATCAAGTTATATTTGAGTATTTTGTGTGTACATAAATAAATAAATTAAAGTGACATTTGTTAAGCTTGTTTTATATCACAATACATTAACAGATAAATAAGAAATTAGATTTTTGGGTTCATTCTTTTGTTCCTCAAACCCTTAAGGTAAATATTACCTCATTATCTTGACGTGGAAGTTGATGTCATTCCATTTCGCCGCAGAAATCTAATAATCTCTAGCTAAACATCTTAATTACGTCAATTTGGACCCCATGAAGACGACAAAAGACGCCGATGAAGGGCCGTTCAAAGAGCCGTGGTCCTTCTAATAAAATTTGAGTAATTATGTTATGATATTATGGAATAATCTCTTCAACAATTCCTTTGAAAATTTTTACCGGAAATTAACCGACATTTTGAACTAAGTATATACATTGTGAAAGAATTAACTTCTTTGTTTGAAGTTAATGCAACCATTTTGAAGAACTAATTTGGCAAAGCGAGGGGTGACAGGAGAGAGTTGTCACTACACAGGGCCACAATAACTTGATCTCGCGCATTGCCCAAGCTTGCAACAGTGTTATGATCATAAAAGGATGACAGATTCACTCAATTCTCATTATATTTATTGCATTCCACAATGTGAATTTATGCTCAAACTTTCGGAGGATATGACGGATGCACCTGACATCCATAATGAGCTGATTCGACTCTACACACAGACTAATTATCTCCGTGGCAGAAAACATTGACTGCTGGGCGTGCCTTCGTATCGAACAGCAGCGCGTGCTGCGTCTCCCGTACCGCGTGTGTTGATCGCACTAAATAAGCTCGTGGAAGTCAATCCGGACTGCGATCTGTTCGCTAATAAATTCGCCAATTTAATGGTTATGTGGCTATATTATTGTGAGAATAATATATGAATAATGTGTTATGTTTAGAGATCGGATATTCGGATGCATATTTACCTAAAGTTCATTTGTAGCTATGAAAATACGGAAGCGGCTTCTTTAAATATATTTTTTGTGAAAAATAACCCGTAATGCCAGGAACACTGGAAATACATTATATTACTATTCGAGTATATAGTATAGAAGCGATTTCTAAAAAAAATCTTATTAAAAATGTAAAACCCCGGGATTCTTGGATTGCATAATTATTCAGATGCATATTTATTTAAAATTAATGTTTAACCCCCGATGCAAATATGTGGATATAGGGTGTCAGAGGATTTAGATATTGATTTTGTGTTTGTTAAGTTATTTTTGTATTAAATTAAGTAGATACTATATCCTGATTGGGCGTAAATATTACCTCGGCTACTTAGGTAGGTAGTTATGCATTCAATTCTATAGTCAGAAAAATAAAAACCACTATATTTGTCGTTTCCGGAATCGCGAGATTTCTACGATCGACACAAAAGTGTATTACATAATTATAAGCCAACATTTGAAAGGAAGTAAATATACATCCGATTCTATAATCAGAAACCTAAATTTATCGATCCCGGAATCGCGGAATTTTTTCGATACAAAAGCGCATTCCATATTAGCCAACATCCCAACTTTAGGTGAATATGCATCCGAATATCCGATCTCTATATGTTTGTACTTATTATATATACTTTGATTTATGTAATTGGTTTCTATAGACGTGTAGATAAAAATAAATAAAAGTTGTAGGTAGGTTTACAAGAACATGAGCTCCTGGTTCCTGTCAGGCACAGCAAAGTATGAGAGAGAAAGAGGGCTTTTTGGCAACTTTGTTGTTATATTACCTACTCCTGACTGACATAACGAATGTTTCATTTTCACTGTCCAACATGACATGAAAATAACGGATCATAAAACCCTTTATTAAATTTCCAGTTAGAGAAGTTTTGGTAAGCCAAAAGTACATTTCTAATCATTTAAAAGGTTTAAGGAACTACCATTAAAAGGTAAGATTACTTATGTATGCTTAAATATCAGTTAGGAAACACGTCACCTTACATTAGCCTTTAACCATTGGTAAACTAAGGAAATTGGACATTAACCCTAATTCCTTCCGCCAATGTATTATTCAAACCAAACACATACGTACATAAACCATTCGTTTTTCAACAGCGATCGATTTACGACCTACATACAAGCGGTACTAGCGCTGTTTATCTTGAAAGCGGTTATTCTCGAAACTTAATGAGCGAGAAATTCGCTATATAGCATACAGAAACCGAAGAAGGTCGAGACCGTGACGATGCAAGGGACCCTAAACCTATGGACTGTATCATAGACTAAGAAAACTGTATAGAAGTGAAACTCATGTACCTAGTTTCCTTTGAAGGTGTCCTGATATGGGTAATTAATCACCTACCACTCCCTACCGTCCCGCGCTTATTGCCTAGACTTGAGGCGGCATGTATAACGCCCCATACAAACTGTGCATTGCACTTGACGTCACGCAAATCCTATATCGCACAAGCAGAGCTATAAGCGCAATTAATATACTTATACCGGGCGGATTTTTGAGAGTCTAACCATCATTACAAGACCGGCCCAAATGCATGCACGCATAATAATGAGAGATTTACCGTGTTGTTTTAAGACAATAGACTTCATATGGGTATTACTTTAATCAATAAGTAAAAACTGTTTTCTGTATTTAAACAAATTAAATAAATTTAGGCTCAGTAGTTTCAGAGATATATTCCAATTCAAATTAAAATATTTTATTTTATTTTATTCTGAAAGCATAATTATCAATTTTATTTAATAATCGAGCACTGAACGCCTCGGCCGACGATCTATGTATGTTGAACAATTTTTTTTTTTAATAAAAAAAAATCCTCTCACTAGGATTGTGGGTGCGTTTACAAACATTTAAACTCACATAAACAAACAGCCAGACCCGCAAAAACTACTTGTAAGTCATACAAATATTGGTTCCGTGCGGGAATCGAACCCGCTGCGCTGCGTGCGCAGCAGTCAATGGCTTAACCACTGCGCCAACCATGCCGTCAATTTTTTACATCCCAAAACAGTAAAGTCAAAGTCAAATCATTTATTTCAAATAGGCACGAAGATGCACTTTTGAACGTCAAAAATTACATGAATAGTTAATTGATTCTAGTTGCGCCTTCCAAAAGGTAGTTATGTATGGAGAAGAATGGGCAAGAAACTCCATACTTACTCTTTTAAAATGTTAACAATAGTTTGTATACATTAATTAATAATTATACGTGAAGACGATGTACCTAGAATAAAAATAAAAATTACTTACCACAATTGGTAAAAAGAATGATAAGTGAAGTAATGACAAAAAAAAAATGCGATAGGTACATGGTGCTCACATATTTACAAACATTGTATATGATTTTCCAAAAAAAAAAAGTGTGTGAGTTAAATTTATATTAATCACAGAAAATAAAATTAATATCATACAAATTATTAGTAGGCGTTTGGATGTGTTCGCAGTGGGGTATCACTTCTATAAATTCTTATTCTATGCCCATGTCCATGTGCCATGTGCCATGTGCCATGTCCCATGGACTGTACCCAGCCCATGATATTAGTTAGGATAAAAATGAAGGGGACGGAACATGAATATTTTAAAATGAGTTTTGTAAAGGGGCCTGCCAAATACAACCAAGTTTTACAACAATAGAAAACCCAAAGGGACGGTTTTCAAATCTGACAGGCCAATGAGAAGTTGTTCATTAACTACGTCACATGACGTACCAAGAAAATTAAAATGGCAGATGAAATTGTAATTTGGAGTTAAATATTGAAGATCATAGTAGCCGCACTATGGACTAATCTACCGAAGAGGTAGATTTTTTCTTTTAAGGGTTCCGAACCCCAAAAGGAATAAAAAACGAAACCGTTGTAAGATCACTCGTATGTCTATTTGTCCGTCTGTCACAGCCGATTTGCTCCGAATCTACTAGACCGTTCATATTGAAAATTTTGTACACATATGAATTGCTGTAACCCAAACACGACCGTGTCACGTAAATAAATGAATTTTCAATAGGTATGGGGTTCACTTGACGGGGAAAAATGAGAAAATAAAAAAAAAGTTTTGCAAGCTGTATCTTGTGACATATCAAACGAAAGGGCTTACTGGGAGGGTCTCAAGTAATGATTTTTAATGCAAGTTGAAATTAAGATTTAAGTATTTTTTACATCTTTCTGTAAGTTTGAGGACTCATAACTTTTTTTCTAGCTAACATCTGAAGAAAGCAATAATTTTATAAGAATCTGCCAACATTAGAGATTAAAAAAAAAAAAAAAAATATTGCCTGTTTTACTCATTTTTAATAAAAATTACACTTTAATGTTAAGAAAGTGGTGAAACTAGAAGAAAGCAACTCAATTTTTTTTTAAATATCCAGGGGGCCAGGGCGAAATAAATTAGGGCTGAGTAAGTAGCAGATGACCACCTATCCACCATTTTCGTATGTCCAACGTTCTGCGTTTCCTATTAGCTCAACCAGGTTTCAGACTGGCTAAAGTAGACTCATCTTTCATGGGGTACTGTTTAAAATGTTACAATAAAATTCCTCCCCACATACTTCAACTGAATGAGACTAAATTTAAATCTTGTATAAAACGCACACTATGCAGGCAGGCATATTATAAGTTGGGGTATTACATCGCTGATAAAAATGCTTGGCTGAATGCTGGTCCTGCTCCACAACCTCAGCTAGTTAATTAACATTTGACAATCATGTTGGAGCTGCTGAAGATTGTAAACTATTTTTGCATTGTATAAACTCAATGTCCTTGAATTATATAATTGCATAGCACAGGTGTGAGTACTATGTACTATAGAGCTACCATTTACCGGGTAATATGTCTTTTATTGACTTGAATGTGCCCTGGCGGCTGAGAGTATGTCATGCTCACTCAAATGTCTCGCTGGTGGTGGCGTGTGTGTTGGATCATTAAGTTCCCTTCAAAATGGTTGAGCTAAATGGTGCTGATCCATGCGTCATGTTCGTGAACGGGCGCCGTCAGTTGGGACTGGTCATCTCTTAGCTGCCACGGCTTATTTTAATTTTTTGAATTGTTTCTATTACGGACGCTTCTAACGTGCACGTCTTTCTACATTGTTCTCACATGTATAACTTCAACATGAATGATGTAACCCATATTTTGTAACAATATTTTGTTTTAAAAGAGTGTCCATGGAGTTTCTTGTCCGTTCTTCTCCATAGGAACCTACTACGCTTTGGAATGGGCAACTAGCTTCATCTTTCTGACTGACCGACCCCTTGACAATTCAAAAGTGCCTGTAATTGGTTTATTTGAAATAAATGCTTTGAGTTTGAGTTTGAGTCTGCCAAACACCCTGTATAGCTCCCACACAAAAATAAAAATTGTAAATGAATTCATTTAATTTCAAACGCGAACGTAAACTGGCATTTGTTTAGTAGGTAGGTACTTCCCTGTTGAATACGCTACGTCTGCATACTGCAAACTGTTCACCGAAAATCAAATCGAATGAAGGTAATAAGTTCAAACAACGTAACATCGAACCCTCGTCATCAAACTATCGTATTACAGACTGTACCTAAGTCAGCTACATCCTTATTAGCCAATGCAATTTGCCGGAGTCAACTAGATGAAATGCAATATTGTAATTGTTGGAACACAGGGGTGTCTCTTTACCGCTAAAAGGAGTCGTTTTGATCAAACTCCTACTTTTCGGGGTACATCTGTTCCTGTAACTGATCGGCTCGAGCTCCTAGGCATGGAGTTGACATCTGGTCTCAACTTCGGCTCCACCATCGAGTGCAAAGCTCAAACTGCTGCCAAGAAACTGGGCGTCCTAAATAGGGTGAAGCGATACTTTACGCCTGGACAGCTTTTAACCCTTTACAAAGCACAAGTCCGTTCCTGCATGGAGTATGGCAGCCACCTTTGGGATGGCTCAGCAAAGTACCAACTTGCTGCGCTTGACTCGGTGGAACGCAGAGCTAAGAGGCTCATTGGCGACGTAAAACTGGTGGATGCCAAGCTTCACAGCTTGGCTCATCGCCGCAAGGTTGCCTGCTTGTCGGTCTTCTACAGATTGTACTTCGGAGAGTGTGCCCATGAACTCCACGACCTCATTCCACCGGCCCCCTTCTACCATCGGACATCTAGACGCACTGCAAGTTACCACCCCTAACTAGTTGATATTCCACCAACTCGCACTAAGCGTTTTCAAACGACTTTTATAATGCGCACAGCAAAGGAGTGGAACTCTCTGCCTGCGTCTGTGTTTCCGAACGCATACAACCCTAATCTATTCAAAGTGAGAGTGAACAGGCTTCTTCTGGGTAAGCTCACTCCATCGTAGACTTTGTCTCTGTCATCCAGACCTAGACTAAAGTCAAGAGCAAACTCATAGTAGAATTAAAAAAAAACATCATTTCTGCCGAAAGACGTCCACCGCTGGACAAGCCCCCCAATTGGGGGGGTTTGCCTGTTGGAACCATTGGTCGTGAAATTTATTCTTTTAAGTTATTTGTTTCAATTTGGATTGGAGGCAGTGAGTTGCTTATATAGAGTGGCGATGAGGTTATCACATTTGATAAAACCACGTACGTACACACAGCGTCATTATGTGGCAACCCCTCAAGTTTTGAAATATTACACTGCTACAATATTGAATTCGTTATGAATAATCTAAAGAATACTTCAAAACGTTCATTACGTTCATTAGTACGACTTGGATTGGAACCATCGCATTACCGAACGTCTTCGGTAGTTTGACGCACTAGCCAGCGAGCCCATAATTATAAATTATGATAAAATTATCTACTATCGTCCGAAACAGTTTATCTTTAGGTATCTCTCTAAACGACAGATGTGATAATTTTAGGGTAGGGTATCTATTAATTTTACTTGTTTTCTTTATGAAATCAAGTTATAACTGCGACGTAATAAAAACAATATATCAATCAGACTTTAAAAAAAATACTTATTTATTCACTAAAACAGTACATTAATTATAATAACATGTTTTTGCAAAATACAAAAACCAAGTTAGGCCTATCACGGATTTGAACGCACATGTCTTTTGGGAGGGTAAACACTTAATGGAGCTGTGTGCTGGTGCTGTGTATGCGAAGATAGTTTTTACAATCTTCAGCAGCTCCAAAAATATTTTCGAATGCTAATCAATTAGTGTATGCGCCTTTATGTAGCACGCCCAGCGTTGAGCCAGCCAAGCGTTGTTACTTTAGTGGAACCGAATCAACAGATTTTGAATGACTGGAATGTAAACGATGTAATCTAGTCTGAACTGGATTGACTTGCTAGATTTCTGGACCGGACTGGAATAATGTGAACCGGGCATTGCGACACATACGGTCTTCTTACTGCCAACAGTTTAAGGCATTCATTCTCTATGTACGAAATTAAAAGAAAATAAACCGCACCCGCTGTACTATTAATGTGATAACCCATCCCCACTCCATCCCTACCTATAAAACAAAGTCGCTTTTCGTGTATGACGGTGTTGAATCCGATCCAGACTGTCCATTGCTGTCCTCCCCTAGCGAAGCCCTAAGCCGAGGTCTATACCCCACAGGCGGTACACTCAGCATGTAGTCGCTTAGATTATGAGTTTTTTTCCCTGGCTGCAGGGCAGGACAGGAATTTCTTGGAGGCCTTAATTTATTAAGAAAGTCCGGTTAAGCAGATGACAACCTCTTAGGTTGGCCTACTAGAAGCCATTAAAAATATAATATATGTGTCGGTGTGTCTGCTTGGTTGTTTTAAGGTACACGGTGTATATAAGTGTGTATAATAGTAGATTATCACGCGGTTTTTTTTTTTCGTTTTCATTTTATTTGATGTATATAAAATGTAAATTAAATACAATGTTTAGTCTGTATAGACATTTGACTCCTGAATTCGCTTTTCGCTCCCTCTCAGAGGCTAGATAAAAAACCCCAAAATAATAGCTCATAGGGATTCGACTTGCAAGAATAATTTAAAAATCTAATTGACGAATTAAACATATCTTATATTTCCTTCAATGAAGTTTACCGTAATTTGGTAATTTTTAGTACGAAATCCAATTGAAACCGAAACCTACCCAATTATGTAGGTAACTACTACCCAATTAAGGAGGTTTACCACGTACAATTGGAAGGTACTGTAGACAATATAGGAGCTAGCGGTACCGGGACAAATAAAACGCCTATTTGAGATATATAGCGTAAATTATTGGGATCTTCTTTAAATATTTTTACAATATAATATTGTTACCTTGACATCTGCTTGTCAGCTCTGGGAGCGGACTCTCATCTTTTCTTCTATTATAATGACAAAATAAACTTTTATATTTGTTTATACCGTTAGGTTAAAGCCTCTACAGTACCTACGTATTGGTGCCAGTAGGTTAGATGGTCTGGCAACAGGTAGGTCTCATGACCTACCTATTGTCAGACCATCTAATAGAATAAATAATCCGTGTCCGGGAATTCAAAATAATATAGGACAGAAGGAGTTCAAACATGAGTTTTTCGACACGGATTATTTATGAACATAGACGGTCTTATTTAAAATAGGAGTTATATTTAGAATCACCTTTAAACCAACGGGCCATTTTTAAATTTCGAATTTTATTTCGACAATTACATGTTCTAAATAAAAAAAGAGATTTTAAAATGTTGTCAATTTTGGTTTAAGAATTGTATCGTATTTAGAATAAAGTTTAAATACATTAAATGGCTCGAAGTTATAGGTTAGAACTCTTTTTGTAAAAAGACGAAGAGAGTTCCATATGAATTGCTAACAATGGCTTAGTCAGACTAGCTTTCTTGGCAAATAAGTCACCTGTCAAATGTAACACTACTTATACTCTTCTTTCTAGCGTGTCGATGGTAATCTAAATGGAATCGGCCCTGAATTCGGCTTAGGCTTGCCAGATGGCCGGGAAATCCGGGAATGTACCGGTATTTTGCGTCTTGTCCCGTGTCCAGTAATAAGACTTTATAGTCCCGGATACCGAACACCTATTTATTTTTCCTCCTTTTGCGAAATAATATTTAGCCTGCTGAATAGTTTATGAACTGCAGGCTTGTATCAATATTTACGCGTCTTGATCAGCAGTTTTGCAAAGCCCTGACGGAGAAAAACTAATAAAAATTGCAAAATCCAACGATAAATATATAAAAAAAAGTCTGTCAAGAGCTTTAAAAGCCAAAGAGAGGTTTTTTATGTTTTTTATAAGATGGCTCGTGTTGATTTCCTACCAAAGTATATCTAACCAATAAGTCTGGAGGAGTTGGTCAAATTGGCTGTTTTAAAAAAAAACACATATATTGAGATAGATGGGTAATTTTTACTTGAAATGAGAGCTTATATTTAAAAATAACTTGCATTTTTTCCCTTTAAATAATACCACAAGTATGAGGCTTAGTTAAATACATATTTATTTTCATATATTTTACTACGGCCCGACTCCGCTACCCTAGAATTCTCCCGGAAATGAAAAGCCTGTATCTGGCAACCGTACGGCTATATTTTTGGCGCCATCACTAGTGTCCATCAGTTTATGTTAAGTGCAGAGGACAGGACACGCAGGACACGATTAAGTGTCCCATCGTCTGTGGAATAGCACCACATTTACACTCGAAGGCGGAGTCGCCTATGAATCTCCACCTGTACAGGTTTTCCTTGCTTTGGCCCACTAATTGCCTACAAATACTACCAGAAATCTATAATAATTATTGTGTGACCCCATGCAAATATCCAAAAGATGAAAAAAAAATTTTCTGCATATTACCCGTTCCTTTTCTTTTATAGTCGTCACGGGTCGTCAGAAGCCCGAAAGTATGACAACTAGTCTTACCAAGTTGTATCGTATTACCCAATAACTGGATTTTGGAGGTCAGATAGGTAGTCGCTCTATGTAAAATACTGGATTTAGCTGCATCTGCTGCATGCTGATGATGATGATAAAATTTTCACGCAAAACATAGTCATATTTAATGGAAGATTATATGACTCCATTCTATTCTTATAGGCAATTTAGTACCGGAAATGTTTGGTATGTCTTACTAATACCGCTTTCGCAAATAAAATACAAAAGAGAGTGGGGGAGTGGAGGAGTGGGTGTTTTGGTTTTTCTCGATTAAAACCAAAACATTAATAAGAAGTGATTTAAATAAATAAAAAATCGGCCAAGTGCATCTCAGACCACGCAAAATGAAGGATTCAGTAGTTGGGATGAAGTTATCCCAAGAACAAACTTAACATTGTAGTTGAAATACATGTTCTCACATACATTCCAACTGCAAATGTAAGTCGGTCGACTATTACCCGTTAACTTGTAAAGTCTACTTAGCAAAGGAAAACAATCACAAGTTTTCCTTTTAACTTCGTTATATACAGGGAGGATTTATAAGACGGGGCATTAAGGGTAGGTACCTTATTCGTTCTAGTTATATGTATACAGAAAACGGTTTCAGAAGACTGTCCTTACTTGTTTTGAGAAAAATTGATCACCACTCACAGATTTTGAAATGTAGAGTCTGCAAGAAAATTGAACATTTTCACAAAAACTTTTTTTGATGCCAATCGATCCTGTTTCTTATACTCTAAGACCGCTTTCCTGTAGCTACAACGGTTTATGTACCTTCCTTTACTGCCCCATCTCAAAAATCCACCCTGTATACTACTGCCGTGATTTTTTTCACATATCTCCATTAGCTGGCAAAAAAAAACTACCATTCTACCAAAATCTACCATTTAGCTTGCAGGGCACGCAGGACAAAAATTAGCGCTTAGAAACTTAAAATAACGCAAACTGATCCCTGTATCGAGAAGTTTTTTTCACAGACCCGCAATATTTTTGAACGGCCTATCCAACGATTCTTGATTTTATTTTATCATTTTGTCGGCCTGATTAATATGTATGTCCATGTCAAATTACAGCTTTCTGTACTAATAGTCGCTGAGCGAAGCCGTGGTCAGACAGACGGACATGGTGAAACTATAAGGGTTCCTTGTTGACTACGGAACCCTAAAAATTACATCACTACACAGGCAAATCTAATGTCAAACGACCAACTATGCACACATCAATTTCATCTAAAATTACTTCTGACACCATATTCACTATCTCTGATGACTGATGACATCACAGAAGCAACTTATGGTAACACATAAAATTCTGAATTTGTTATTTTCACTTTGGCCGTGACGTCAACGGGATGGGGAAAGTAGCAATACATCGAGCTGTACTTGTCCAGTATAAGTTGACCTCTCATTTTATTTAAAGTGGAGAAGCGTTTGAGTTTAATACACTTTATTCAATCAGACTTCAATGAGGTCCACAGTGTTAGTAACAAAAACAACTTAGCTTAGGTTAGTACTTAACTAATAATCGGCGATCGACGGAAGCATGTTGAATAGTTGTGAATAGCTATTATTTACAACCATTCAACTGGCTTCCCTATCCAAAATGACACATTATCGATTACCTGATTTGCTTTGCCGCCAAGAGCAATTAACTAAAAAGTAAAACGTGGAACAACAAATTGACATACTTAATTACAATAGAAACGATGATAGCTACAAAAGTTACAAAATGTGACGCAGCTATCAACACCCATCAAAAAGAAAGAAAAGAAACACATTGTTCCAGACTTAACATGTGACATGGGTATAGTTGCAAAAAAAAAATACAACATGTAAACTTTGTATGTTGGTAGGTGTGGTGCAGGTGTGGAGTGGTAGTGTGAGTGAGGGTGTATTGTGAGTGAGGGTGTGTGTGAGTGAGAGTGTGTGTGAGTGAAGGTGTGTGAGTGAGGATGTGTGCGAGTGCTTGGACTAGTTAAGTTTCAAGTTTCCACAATTAGTTTACTTACTATAAGAAGAAAAGCGGTCGTCCATTTTATTTAATTGTCAACGTTTTCGGGTTTTGGATTAGTAAACAGCGTATAGTCTTCCCCCTTCGTTAACATTGATTGGTGTTCGATTCGGCCCAGAAGCATATAGAATGGTCGTGAATAACTATGCAGGTCCGGTTTAAAGACATACTAGCGGGCTTTCTGCCCGAGTGGCTATTAATAGCCGTAACTCTACGTTGACGTCATGGTGAGGCTTGCGCGCTCCAAACTCTAGGTCTGTGTCGGTAGAGTCTACTTTTCCGGAACAGGTCTAGGGTGAGGAGCCAGACCAAGAGAGATACAGAAACCCGCAGGACAGCATGTGGCGAGCTGATGCCGACCATATCTCCCGGGAGAAGTCATGTTCCTCATATCTGACTTGCCTTTATTGGCCAGCTGGAGTGAACACTGACGAGAAACTGAGCTTCCACCGCATTCTTGCCTTTATTGGCTGGTTTGAGTGGAGATTCGCAAGAGCAAACGTGCTCGGGAGGAAGGAAGTATTCCAGTAAGTGCTGGTAGGGATCTTGACCATCTTCCGGGCTCTGAGATACCTCTCCAGTCCTGAAGCACCTCAGGATATGTTGTCCCCTTGTTGTTACGATATTAAGTGCGAGCGACCGTTTCCGGGGGCCATTAATGTGTGTGCAAGTCACCCCCTGCCATTTTATCCATTGTATCCTTCCATAGTTTTAGGTAACCAGTATATTTTAACCACCCAAACTCATAGTCCAATATCTTTGTTTCCATATCCTGCAATAGCCCTTTTTTTTTTTTTTTTGACGCTGAGAAATGCATTACGCATGCCCGCTCGTCGGGGGACGAGACGGGGTATGTGGGACTCCCTGCCAAAATGGCAGTATACCCACTAAAACTCAGCGGAGTTCCCTCATCGCCTTGATGGGAGGGTCATGGGAAACCGGCACAGCCTTTACGTCCACAACCCTCCCGGCGCATGCCCGCCTAGCTGGCGGGCCCCGCATGCCCCTCAGCCTGGGGGCGATATGGGAATGACCGGGAACACCTGGCCATTCCCGTCCGACACTGGTGGAGGCCTGTGCAATACAGGCAAGGGTGCCCCCGCACCCGTTGCCTGCTCGCCTCCACCTGGGACTTCGCGCCAGACGACTCCGCGTCTAGGCGCCCCTGGTCCCCCCACGACGGGTCAGGTTAGTGGCCCCGCCGCCTACCACTTTTCGGCCGCAGAGGATAGGGAGAGCGGCCAACGCAATACCGACACTCCTCTTCCTCTGCGGCCCCACCGCGTCCGCCATTCAACGGTGGCGACCCCGTCAAGGCCGCGGAAGGTAGGGAGAACGGCTCACCGCAATACCGGCACTCCTCTCCCGCCGCGGCCTCCCACACTCAGCCGCGATGCCGCCCATTCGACATCGCGGCCCGCCTCAGTTGCGATGTCGCCAAAGCGGCACCGCAACCTACGGCCGCTACGTCGTCGGCTTAGCCGCAAAAGCCCTGACGAGCGGCCCCCTCCTCGGGTTCCTCTTAGCTTCACCGTGGCCCTCCAAGCCACGGCTACTGAGCCCCCCCGCCTCGATAATGCGGGAACCCACCGCTGCAATAGCCCTACACCAACCGGGGGTTGTCCTTGGGTGCACTTGCATAGTGCGTACAGGAATAATCGTCGGTTAGTGCCTCATTTCATTAACAGTGTCTAAAGGGCTTATGCGAGTTGGCTTCGGCCCCTCGCACGCCTTCCAAAGGCCCGGGACCCTAGGGTCCCGAGATATGTCAGAGAAATAAATAATAATAATAATTTTATTTAAGCAACAAGACTCAAAGTGTTAGTAACAATATACATACAAACTATGTTAGTAAAACATTAAAACAGACACAATTTGTGACATGACTGCTGCAAGGTGACAGGTCCAGCCGATACCTTGCAGCAGTGGTTCACAAACGCACAATCTAGCCTGCTTGCAAGATTTGTATTGATTGCAAGATAATTTTAGGACTTTCGCGCAGCCTGCGGAGTAGGAAGGCAGACTTTTTACGCCGCCGTTACGGCGCGCCGTTAGTGCGCGCTTCGGCAAACATCACTGAGGCACTACAAAAACGCAAAAAACTCTAAATGTGTTATTGAATATGATACGCACAGCATTGTAAGCCTTTTGGGTTTATGTGGATCACAAAGCTCCCGAGCACAATGATGTGCAGTATGCCTAAAAAAGGGCTATTTTAATTGCGACTCGTCTCTTTAGACCCCACAGCTACAAAATCCGAGGTCAGCCTATACTGGAAACGGATGGCTTGATGTGTACTTACGGTATGAAAATTTAAGAACGTCTCTAGTCGTGTTAGTCCCTACGGATATGGCTGCGCCACGTGACGAATGCTGTGTCGTAAGAATGTGGAGTTAGAAAGTGTGGAATAGACAGTTTTCCTAAAGAAAAAGTTATGGCAATATTGTAGGTATATTC
The DNA here is from genome assembly GCA_947523025.1 of Dryobota labecula. Classification (NCBI taxonomy): domain Eukaryota; kingdom Metazoa; phylum Arthropoda; class Insecta; order Lepidoptera; family Noctuidae; genus Dryobota; species Dryobota labecula. The sequence continues at coordinate 24,853,999 of OX383287.1, read as the reverse complement.
GACTTCTGAATTGCTGTAAAATTTTTGACAAAAACTCCCAGTAAATTGAATCTTCACTAAGATTGAAATAGACTTTGACATTTTATGAAGTGCGAGTGACATTAAACAGTAGGGTGGTATAGTATATTTATCTCAGGAAGCGACGCGTGCTTTACTTGGGGTAACCAAATGTACAAACACGCTGTGCATGTGCGTTTAAGCTCTCGGTACCGTTCGAGACAATAGCGTAGTCGGAAGCGTGTAAGTATGCCTGTGTGTGTGTTATGTGCGGACGCTACTCGACTTCACGCACACACTCACGGCGTTTTTGCACACTTGGTTATCTCAAGTAAAGTGCGCGTCACATAGACGAGGTCGACTACAACTACGAGTTCCATTACATACATACAATCAGCTTGACTGTATAATAAAAAAATCAAACAAGCCCCGTCCTTAAGGGACAGTGTGTGTTCCTTAGTGTGGACAGTTCACTATTATGTTTAATGAACAAATGCGTCAATTAAGTATTAGGGTGTCGATGTCGCACCCTCATCATATAACACGCCGTATTACAAATATTCGAGCTCAATTGAAAAACGTCGCTGTTTTGAAATGCGGCTACCTTTCATTGAGCCGGATTTCAATTCGGTTGAAATAAAGTACGTCGCATTGTATGAGCAATTCGCGTTCGTCAAAGTGGCTTAGTAACGTGGCGCCCACATAAAAACGGGCGCATCTTCGATACGCCGGTTTAAAATCTGACACGCGCCGCATGATCATAACAACAAAAATGGCGTCCCAATAGACAACGGTTTCACAAAAAAGAGAAAATATTTAATATTTTGAACTGGGTGAAATAGGTTAGGTTAGTTTAGAACTGTGACCAACCGCGCGTGAGCCGAGCGAGCATAGCGAGCGGTGCTGCGGCAGCGGCCAGCGAAAGGTACTTACAATAAAGCTAAACGTTGAACGCCGCTTTGTAGAATGTATCGCCACCACAATCCGGCTGAACGCAAGGTAGCCGCATTTCAAAATAGCGACGTTTTTCAATCGGGCGCACCTATTTGTAATACGACGTATTATACAATATGGCTGCGACATCGACATCGTGATCAAGCAAGTAGGTACCTACCTATGTGGTGAAGTTGTCCAAAAACGAGCACAATACAGTCTGTGACAATGATGTGGTCCTATTGAACATCAACCCCCTTCAAATGCTGATTTTCAATAGGACCAGTCGAAGGCACTGAATTGTCAGTAACATAATGAAACATTATTGATTTCATCTCCTATTATTACAGACAAAAAGCCGTGAACTGGAGTTACTGAAATAGCTTGCAGAGTAAGCAAACTGAAGTGGCAGTGGGCTGGCCATGTTTGTCGAAGGACCGATGGCCGGCGGAGCAGACGAGTCCTGGAGTGGAGCCTGCGTATCGGCAAGCGTAGTGTGGGGCGCGCCCAGCTAGATGGACCGACGACCTTAAGAAGGTGGTTGGGATAGACTGGATCCGAAAGGCGAAGGACAGAGGGTTGTGGCGCAGCCTGGGAGACACCTATGTCCAGCAGTATAGTATAGCATAGTAGACACTCGCATAGTTGTTCTAAAGAAGAATTATATTTTCAAGACAAGTTCTCTAACTATCTCTTCTCCGAAATAAAGTCGATGACAAGGTCTTTTTCGACGTCAGGACTGATAAGAGACCATTTCTAATGTAATCAACAATCTTTAATAGGGTGCTGTCTGAATGTTGGCATCGTCGTAATTAGCTGTCAAATAGTTCGCTGTTTAGATTATTTTGTCAATATTAGGTACTGAATGAAATTATGAATTATCGTTCTGTATTGCACTCAAATATTCATTACTAGCTTTTGCCCGCGGCTTCGCCCGCGTGGAGGTCGAAAATTTTTCCACGGGAACGTACTACCAGGATAAAAAGTGTCCTATAGTGTGTTATAAATTATCTGTGTGCCTTCCTCCAAATCCGTTCAGTCGTTTTTGCGCGATTGAGTAACACACATCCAAAAATCTAAACATACAATCTTCCATATTTATAATATTATATATAGTAAGATTATATTATTATGTTATAATATTCATATAATTATATTATATGATATATAAATATCATCATCATTTCAGCCGAAAGACGTCAACTGCTGGACATAGGCCTCCCCCAAAAGGGGGGAATTTGCCATAATCGCCACGCTTGGCAGGTGGGTTGGTTTTTCAGTATGGTGTTGAAAATGCATAGAGAACGCTGCTGCCCATTCTCTAGTTAGTCCCTTAGTCGCCTTTTACGACACCCACGGGAGGAAATGGGGTGGTACTATTCTTTACGTCCGGCACCACACGGTACTTATATATAAATATAATTATGTATAAATATATATATATAGTTATATTTTATAGTAGGATAGTATGATAAATTACAATAATTAGTATTAAACACCGAAACATTTGACAGATATTATTTACGTCGTTGCCAGCTGTGAGAATACACCCTTTTAGGTTCCATATTCATAGTCAGGTTACATAATCATGAGTACTCATTGATAGTAACGGTGGTCGATAGGATATCTATGGTTACGTTCGTCGCTCTGTGGCCGTTGAACTAATTTAACCTAGCATGTATAAACTGGTACACACGAGCACAATGTTGTACTAATCTGGATACCTATAATAGCACTATAAATACTGTATTTATAGAATACACTTTAGAATTCGTGTAACCTATTTGTAGCTGCCTGACTCGATCTGTGCAACTTTTATTCCCTAACGAGGTTGCATTTTGTTGTTTTTTATAAGTACTTAAGTGAAGTGCACTTTTATTATCCGTTGATCAAATAAACAACATAAACTCTACTCTACTCACTCACCTGAGTGATCTCTGAGTTTGTTTCGGTCTTTCTTCTCAGAGTAGTCAGATACGAAACGCCGACTTCATCTAGTTTTAAAATATGATTGACGTGTAAAAGTGTTTGTAAAAACCTACTTACAGAAATAAAATCATTTATCATTTATCATTTACCCACACTCACATCGACTTACTCACTACCGTCTACACTCCAAAAACCATTTAAGTGTAAGCAATTTCTCTATTTTAATTTATTTTAATTAGGTTTAAACTGTATGTTAATTTAATATTCTGTAATATTTTAACAAAATCGTAAATGTTGGCTATTTTTCTAGTCAGAGAGGTATAGCGCTGTATGCCGAGAGACAGGTTTTTCACATAGTTTGGCTGCAGATGCCCCCATTTTTTTATTTTTTTTTTTTAACGTTGCGCCACACTAGATATTTCTCCTGTATCATGGGTGCGTTTACAAACACTTAAACTCACAAACACAAACAGCCAGACCCGGAACAACTACTTGTAGGTCATACAAATCTTTGTTCCGTGCGGGAATCGAACCTGCGACACGCAGCGCAGCAGTCAATCGCTTAACCACTGCGCCAACCGTGTCGTCATGTATGTATTATTATCACTATAACCTACAGTTTTCGTATTTAAGCAATATGGTTGTTGTGATGTTTATATGTTTTGTCAAGAAATTATTATTTCCTTTATTTAATTAATATACATATAAATTATAAATAATTATAATTATAAATTATTATTATTATTACTCATACCTTCTTTCCATGTGAGTAGGCAGAAACTACAGAATGCCACCTGCTACGTGATCCTTACAAACTCCTTCTTGTAAATACCATGTTTTCCTCAATTAATTGCAAAATTCTCAATAAGGCCTAAAATAAAATTTCTTGAATTCTATATTTAAACATAGTGTGTAAACAGGTTATATCTAAGTAATTAAAGCGAACTATTAATTTCCCTAGATGATAATTAAGTATGACTAACTAGCTTTTGCCCGCGGCTCCGCCCGCATGGATATCAGTTGTCATGTAAAAAAGTAGCCTATGTCCTTCTCCATATTCCAGGCTATATATCTCTGCCAAATTTTTATGTCGATCGGTTCACCGGTTTAGCCGTGAAAATAGGTATCACAGACAGACAGAGTTATTATATTTCGTAAGCAGTGATATAATCTTTGATTATTTCGCGTCCCTAAAAATGCAGAGGTCGGTTACATCCGTTTTTTTTATTTTGCTTTTGTGAAATGACATCTCGCAGGTCAACCAGCTGCATAATCAAACTTTCCTGTGGGCAGTTGTTAGCTGCATAACCAAACTTTCCTGTGGGCAGTTGTCAGCTGCATAACCAAACTATCCTGTGGGCCTCAATTAAAGGCACAGACCATCAAATTATCAGCCATAAATTTGCGTCGAGTAGGTGTTGAAGTTTTCTATGGGACAGTTGATATTTTTTTCACTCACAAGCGTCTCTTTTTCCTTTTTGTTTATTGTTTAAATCTACTTGCATGTTCTTTATTAAAAACATGTTTCTTAGTTCTATATATTTTGAATAATGATAAGTGGAAGAGCGGAGTCTCCTAATACAAGCATTTCCCTGCTTAAAGGAGTCTCCAAATAATGTAATGCAAACCAAGTATTGAAATAAACTATATACCGAACTTATAATATGAATTTTGTATGCCTCAATGGCGGGACATAGCATACTTACCTGTACCTAACACAATATCTTATGAACCTATGATTCACAAAAATTATTTGAATTTGAATCTTTTGTACGTTTCTTGAGCGAGAAAATAGTTGGTAGCCAGTCGCTTCCTCGTGGGGTGGACAGGTGCCTTAAAATCCGTCAAAAAATGCCTCTTCCAGCATTGAATATCAACGTGAAACAATTTCGATATTCGATACATCGCAGCCAATATATTTACGATCGTATTTTATTTCTGTGTTTATGTGTGATTACCTGCTCTCGTAAACCCTTATTTACTTTAACATACTCGTACCAACGCATTACATTTTGATTCTTTATACTAATGATTGGTAACTCAGCGCGGAGAAATACGGAAATAGATTGTATTGCATAACATAACATCAGGCTTGTAATCCCCGAAGGGTTGGGCAGAGAGATCGTATTGGTTTCTTGTTATTTGTATGACATAAAAATGTATTTATTTATTTATTTACTAGCTTCAGCCTCCGCCCCACCGCGTCGCGTCGCATCGCATTGCCCGCCTGCGCTGTTACTTCGCTTAGCGTTCCTTCTGACTTTTTCTTTTTTCTTCTTTGTTTCCTTTTCTTTTCTTTCTTTTTAACATAGTCATCACTTCATGTACAGTAATCTAATGTCATTATATTAAAATATGTATGTTTAGGTTAAGGTATTTATCTATGGGGCTGCGTCGCCTGCAATAAATGGATTATTATTATTATTTTATTTTTATGTTTCTATATCTCAGGACCCATGGGTCCCGGACCTTTGGAAGGCGTACGAGGGGCCGAAGCCAACTCGCAGAGGCCCGTTAGACGCTTTTTAATTAAATGAGTATTGTTATTATTATTATACCACAAAATGTATGAGAAATTTCAGAAAAAATAAAACCGTCAATTTTTCTCATGTTTTAATACTTATTCTGTTATTCGAAGCTAAGACAAATCCAACAAAATAGAGATCATAAAAATTGGTCCAGCCGTTCTTGAGCTATAAATTATATACCTAACTAACCCGACATTGTTTTATACAATTTAGACATAAAAAACAATGTCAGGTTATTTCTTCATAATTCGTTTTACGTGAATTTCTCAATAGTTATTCTGCTATTCGGGGCAAATCCAACAAATCAAATATTATGAAAATCGGTCCAGTCATTCTTGAGATAACTCAAGAATGGCTGGACCGGCTTAGATTTTGGTTAATTACACCATTTATAAAAATGGTGTAACTAACCCGACTTTGTTTACATTTTTAGATTCTAAATTCAAGTATATCCTCAAACCAATAAAGTCTAATCGTTCTATAGAAGCTCATTTAACTAATGATACTAATCTAGAGCGAAAATCTAAAGCTAAAAACGATATCTTTATCAGTAGAATTGCCCCAAAAATAACACCACATCGAGAAATTGAGGCTACTAAGCTGCGATATGCAACTAGAAGCGCATCCATATTTATTTTCCTAGTACTTTGGAATAGTGCGTATCCTGATTTATTTATTTTCTTACTTAGGTCATCTATGTGGGCCTTCCAGTTAAGTTGTTTATCAAAGAATAAACCTAAAAATTTTGCTACTTTAACTTCTTTAATGTCACAGTTGCTATGTCTGATATTTACTTTTGATAATTCAGTTCTTTTAATAATATAACAGTACATTGTAAACAATAACATTGTAATTGTAAACAATAACATTGTAATTGTAAACAATAACATTGTAACTGTAAACAATAACATTGTAATTGTTTTGATCTGGAATTTCTCAGTAGCAACTTGGAGTCTGGATTTGTGCTCAGTTGATGGCAATGGGCTGCCCCCATGGTAAATGGGCCCATGTAACATGGGCATCACATATCAATAGATATTAAACATAACTGATAAAATTGACAGGAATTATGATCGACAATTAATCATCCCAGGGCAAATAATATCCCTTTTGGCGCGCATTGCAAACAGGAACCATAATATTATTATTTGACCTGCCTGAAGGCTATCAGAACTCTAATACAGGATGTATCCTAGACAGCCGGATACATTTAGGAAATCATAATAGTGGACGAATTATCAAGGTTTAATTCATTCTAAACTCAAACTCAAATCATTTATTTCAATTAAACCATTTACAGGCACTTTTGAATTGTCAAGCACGGTCAGTAAGAAAAATGAAGCTACATGCCCATTTCAATGCATAGTAGGTACCTATGGAGAAGAACGGGCAAGAAACGCCATGGACACTCTTTTAAATTAAATTGTTACAAAAATATTACTTATATCTATAATGTTGAATTTATAACTAAATGTGAGAACGTTGTAAAAAAAAAACAACCGTTAAAAGCGTCTAGAGTAGGTACAACAAAAAAAAAAAAAAAAAAACAATTAATTAATAAAATAATTAAAATAAGCTGTGGCAGCTAAGAGATGACCAGTCCCAAATGACGGCGCCCGTTCACAAACATGACGCATGGATTAGCACCATTCAGCTCAACCATTTTGAAGGGAGCTAAATGATCCAACACACGCGCCACCATCAGCGAGACATCTTAGTGAGCATAACATACTCTCAGCCGCCAGGGCACATTCAAGTCAATGAAAGACATATTACCCGGTCAATGGTAGCTCTATAGTACATAGTACTCACACCTGTGCTATGCAATTATATAATATAATTATAAAAAAATTCTTTGAATTTTTATGACATTGTGATTTTAATTTATTTCTGGTATTTGTTTGGACTATGACATTGTTAATTAATAAATTATGTTTCTAGTATTGTTTGGATATTGACATTGTTTTTTTTTTTGTCTCTTTTTGTGTTGCTTTAATATATATTTTTTTTTTTGTATTATTTGAATTTTGCCATTTTAATTTTAATTCTATTTTATTGTATTGTCTGCTTAGTGCAACTAATTTTATACGCCATACATGGCAAAACATGTAGCTACCTAACTTACATATAAGACCTAAATATTGTACTCATGTTTTACAAAATAAATATATCTTTATCTTTATCTTATCTTTATAATACAAAGGAGATTGAGTTTATACAATGCAAAGAGAGTCTTACAATCTTCAGCAGCTCCAAACTTATTTTCAAATGTTAATCAATTAATTTAGAATTGAAATTGCTTGTCTACCCTTCTCGAAATCTTTTCTTCCCGAGCACGAGGTCACACATAGACTCGGGTTTCTTTGTAGACAGTGACTTTTCCATAGCAACGGAGTAGTCGCTAAAGATGTGTAATGTATATTTTAGCCCATTATTTATGATAAAAGCAACAAAGCACCGCCTAAAATAACTAGCCTTATCGAAAAAAAACCACTCAATAATCTTTGTCTAGGTCCTTTTTTATGTAGACTTACGTAAGACAGTTTTCTATCCCAAACTGTCAAAGTCGAAGAAAAATTGTTCGTCATGCTTGACGTTGTAGACAACTTACTGTCTACATAGTGAAGACACTTCTCTTCACATTTGATTTTGTAATCGCCATGCGACAGTAGTAAAGTTTCTACTGTCTACACGGAAACGTCATTTTTATCTACTCTGCCGTCGACAAGACGCTTCTCTACGGTTCTCGTGCTAGGCCTACTGGGGCGGTGTCGCAACGTGGTATACAGGTGTCTACGCTTTTAAGGTGTTCAGAGATTCATGTATTTGATTAAGTTAATAAGGCATTTATTAAATGAACCAAGTGATACAAAAAAAAAACCTGTGCACGTACCTACACTTACTGAATCCCCGTTTTAAATTGTTTTTTTTTTTTCTTTCTAAAGCCTTTATAATAATGCGAACGAAATCGTATAGCTAAAAACATACCTCAGTACTGAGTATCAGATGGCACCCACGTAATTGCTTGTTATATCGCTCCCCCATTCAAAAATCTATCAGTAACCCATTCAAATTCTATAAAGATCTGAATAAAAAGACTGGAACCTTTTTCTCATTCAAACAGTCATCTAACGAAGTAGGCCTTTTTCATTATATCCCGTTTTACATACGACAGTATTCCTTTTCACGGCCAAATTCAATACGGGATTCTTTCTAAACACGTATATTGGAACGATTCTCTTTAAGGTATGATCACACGTAGACTAAAAAGGATTTTTTAAATTAAGTGGATCCACGATCTGTTAATATATTAATGCGTAGGTGTGGGTAAACGCGTTCCTTTCATTACTATGTCAATGAAATTTCTTTATATTAAAACCGGCCAAGTGCGTGTCGGACCACGCACAATGAAGGGTTCCGTAGGTGGGATGAATTTATTCCAAGAACAAACTTAACATTGTGGTTGTTAAAAATGTTCAACGTGCATGTTTTTCAACTGCAAATGTTAGTTGGTTGACTATAACTCGGTAACTTGTAAAGCCTACTTAGCTGTAATAGTTTTCCTTTTAACTACGTTATATATAATAAACAAGCAATATACTACTGCTGTGAATTTTTTCACGTATCCAAATACAACCATTGACTCTAACAAAAATTTGCACTTTAAACCTTGTTGGAAACGGATTTCTGAATCGAAAAATGGTTTTCACAAACCCGCAATATTTTTAAACGGCCTATCTAATGATATCACACACCATGGAATAGATAAGAAAAAAAATATTATCCCCACTTTACATGTACGGGAGGTACCCTTAATTAATTAATTATTTTTTCCAAGTTTTTATTATACCTCTTTGTTGGCGTGATTAATAGTACGAGTATACCATACCAAATTAAAGCTTTCTAGTACTAAAAGTATCTAAGCTAAACCGCGGACAGACAGACAGACGGATGTGGTGAAATTATAAGGGTTCCTTGTTTACTGTGAGCGTTGAGCTCCTTATGTTCTGAGTTGAGCTGCACGATTATTTATTTATTTATTTATTAAAACTTTATGCACAAGTAAAAAACTGTACAAAGGCGGACTTAATGCCTTGGGCATTTTCTACCAGTCTACCTTAGGGTGATGCAGAGATAATACATAGTAGGTGCAATAACAGAAAACAAATTTAGAAGAATTTATAACTAAGATACAAGAATAAATACATATATACATACATATAAAAAAAATAAAATGTTATGAGAGTTAAACAATAAAACCTACAACAACTTAATTCTGAGACGAATCTGCCAACTTCTTGTGTATGTGTTCTCGAGCTTTCACTTTAAATGTGAACTGATTGGTTACCGTCCTGATATTCTGAGGGAGCGCATTCCAAAGGAAAACCGCCTGGACAAAGAAAGAAGACTTTATAAAACCAGAGCGATGAGAAGGACAACGAAGAAGACGATTATTCTCGGACCGAAGATTCTTGCTGTGTGCAGCGCATAAATATTGACAAAGAGAAGTCAGATAAGAAGGAGAAGTGGGTTTGTGAAGGAGAGAAAACAGGGTTGTCAAAGCCCTCAGAGCTCTGCGCTGACGGATAGGCAACCACTTTAAAAGCGATCGATGTGCGGATACATGATCATACTTGCGGAGATTGAAAACAAATCGAATGCAGCTATTAAGAAGTCGGTCAAGTTTATTGAGGAGATCTGCATTCAGGTCATAGTAGCACACATCACCATAGTCAATTATGGGGAAGATAAGGGACTGTACAAGCATTGCCTTAATGTGTGATGGGAGAATATTTTTTAACCGATAGAGCGACCGCAGCGTTCCAGTGACCTTCCTGCTCACAATCGCGACCTGCTTACGCCAGTCGAGGCAAGTGTCAATATGCAAACCCAGATCTTTGACGTCAGAGCTAAACGGAATCACTGTGCCATCAAAGGTAACCGGTGGCACCGTCAAGCCATTCAGCCTCCTCAAGCTATAGGGGCTCCCTACAATGATAGCCTGACACTTGGTTGGGTTAACCGCCACCCCAAAACGATCAGACCAGTTTTTGACAACTCGTAAATCCCGATTTAGCTCCTCGATCACACCAGATAAGCCCTCAACACCTGCCTGACAGTAGAGCTGTAAGTCGTCAGCGTAAAGATGATACGCACACTGAAGCTCAGAAGTTATGAGATCTATAAAGATAGAGAACAAAAGTGGAGATAAAATGCCGCCTTGAGGGACGCCAGCTTCAAGATCACACCAGCTGGAGTTAGAGTCACCAACAAGAACTGATTGCTGACGCCCACGAAGATAGGAAGAAAACCATTCCAGAACCTCGAGAGAGACCATGCGATAGGAGAGGATGGATAAAAGGACTTCGTGACTGACGGTATTGAAAGCATTTGAAAAATCGATCAACACTAAAACCGTAACCTTAGTGTCTTCCATTCCTCGCCTTATATCGTCAGTCACTTTGAGGAGAGCAGAACTGGTACTGTGCCCGGGCCTGAACCCGGATTGGAGTGGACTGATGAGAGAGTTTTTGTGAATGAAGTTGGAGAATTGTTTATGTACACAGGCCTCGAGTACTTTGGATAAAAAGGGAAGGATGGAAATTGGACGAAAGTGACTGAGAAGAGTGGGATTAAGGATTTTAGGTAGTGGTCGAACATGGGCTTTCCGCCACAGGGAAGGGAAAACACCGGAAAAAAGGGAGAAGTTAACTATATGGGAAATTGCAGGAAGAAGCTGATCAACCACTGTCACGATCATGTGTCGACTGATGTTATCACAACCAACGGCTTTGGATTTAATGGATAGGATAATCTTTTTGATCTCTCCTGGGTCGACTGGGGTGAAGGTGTAGGGGGTAATATTGGGTCGCGTCAGACCAGCAAGGTAGTCAAGGGTTAGACATTTGGTTGGATTATCAAGGGTGGGGACAGTGGAGAAATGACGATTTAGATCGTCCAAGCCAAATGTACTAGGAAGGTCTGAATGTCGCGATTTGCCGATACCTAGAGTTCCAAGGAATTTCCAGATATCAGCAGGAGAAGCAGAAGTGATGTTATCAAGAATGTGACGACTTTTAGCGTTGCGTATCATCTGATTACAACGATTGCGAGCAGTTTTGAAGAGGGTCCAATTATCATCCGACCGATCCTTTTTAAACTTCCGAAACGCGCGATCCCTCCGTCGCATCGCCATCCGAACTCCCACATTCATCCATGGCGCAGGTGGGCGCTTTAGCTTGACTCTCCTGATAGGAGCGTGGGTGTCGTACAGCTTAACTACAACAATGTTGAAAAACGCAACTTTATCGTCAACTGTAGTGGCTTCCTCCAGGGGTGTCCAGTCAATACTAGAAGCATCTTGTGCAAGCTTTTCACTATTCATCCGCGCATAGGCACGCCTGTACTGGAACGTAGGTTTGGGTTTAGGAGATTTAAGGACATAAGACAGGAAAATAAGGTCGTGATGGGAAAAACCAGGAGCGTCAAGTTGACCATGTGAGGAGACTAGGGAAGGATTTGAGGTGAGGATCAAGTCGAGCCAAGTATCATCAGCGGTAGCGTTATGATGAGTTGGTTGGAGAGGCAACACATGCAGACTAGCTGACTCGACTAGGTGTAAAAGTTTACGGGATCGATGGGAGTTGTGGGCAAGGAGATTGGTGTTGAAATCCCCCATGACTATGTGATGTGCATACTCCGAACCTAAAGATTCTAGGACCGATTCGAATTCGGTGAAGTAATCAAGTGAGGGGGGACAATACACAACGCCAAGAACGGTTTTAGCTCCTTTGACACAAACCTCAAGAAATAGAAACTCAGCCGAAGCATTACAGGAAGAAGTAGAGAGAACTTTAAAAGGAAGATCAGCACGAAGGTATATAGCTACACCACCCCCTCTCCCACCGACTCGGTCATTCCGCAACAGAACGAATCCTGGGAGAGAGTAGGAGGTGGATAAAAGCTCAGGTTTTAGCCAAGTTTCAGAAATCAGGACGGCATGGACATCGTTGTTCGAGAAAGTTTCATACAACTCATTGTAGTGGCTTGGAATGCTTTGAGCATTTATATGACAGACGTTAAACAGCCGGCCTAGATTTTGTCTGAAACTTAGACGTAAAAGTTCACCAAGGTTTTCCGTAACAGAACAAAAGCTATCATCACCAGAAGAGGCAGTAGATTCATTGGCAGAGAAAAAAGATTCGTTATCAGATGTTGTCATGGATACAAATATATATAAATACAATAAAAACAGATATAAATACTAAATAAATATAAATATACTATTAGACTATAAAGAGACCTACACGAAATACTGGTAGGACGTTTGCATTTCTGCACCACCCGCCAGCTAACATCATCATTAAGACAGTGAACACATGAAATAAAATCAAGAAACGGTACACTACAAAGTAGTAGCGATAAAATAATTCTTACGCTAATTTTAATTATTCCGAACGCACCCTCCAAGCATTCAAAAGAAATTACATTTTCCGTGAACATAAATATCCAAACTTAACGCAAAGTTACAAAAAGTCCCGTATGACGTTTACTTCAATTGACATAAACAACAATACCATGAAAATAGTTGACACTTGACATTACTTGATAAGTTGACATTAGAAACATGCAAAGATGAAAATTAGAAATAAACAAAAAGTGAAAAAAAAATGAATATAAATCCGGTTGAGGGTAAAATGCTGAGGTGTGCGTTACTTGTATAATTATTGTTAACTCAGAGACTTGCGAGGAGGAAGAGAACAGAAACAAATATGCAAAAATACGAGACAAAAGTAAAAAAGGTTATCATTATCAAACAATGGAGAATAGCAAACTTTAAGGTAAAGAAATCCTAATTATATAATGGGTGTCTAATGCGTAATTATTATACTGTATAACAATTGAGAATTGGTACTAACGCGTCTTGTTTTTCAGGCTATCTCCAGACGTTTGAAACGAATTAACAAACGATATTAATAAACGATTACTGACAAATGCGTGCACTGAATGGATAGGTCCACTCAATCTGTGTGGGTCTTTCTTCAAAAGACCATTTCAGATACCAATCTACATGGTCTTCACATGATTTGACCAAGATTATGTCTGGACTTTAAAAGAGACTGTGGCCTTTGAGTTCGTTTCGGCCTTTCTTCTCAGATACGAAACGCCGATCTCATCTAGTTTTAAAATATGATTGACAATAAAAGTGTTTGTAAAAACCTACTTAGAGAAATAAAATCATTTTTCACTTATCATTACTACGAAACCCTAAACAAGAAAAATGTTGTCTATTAATTAAAAGTACATAATATGTGGCAAAGGTTGTCACTGGACGCTTCAAGGAGGATATGGCCGCTGAGGTCGACCGCAGTGAAGGTAGCGTGACGACCTAGACGTGTTTTCAGGACAGACGTGCCGCAAAATGGAGAACTTTGGAAGGCAACAGAAAGGTTTTGTCTATGAAGTGGGACATACCACATAGGTTTTCCAAATTTTTGACACCTAATCTCACTTAAACAAATTTCAACGAAGATTTGTTTGATTTGTGAGATTAAGTGTCAAAAATTTGGTGAACAAAATCTATAGTAGTGGATAATCTCCTCAGTCTACCCTGTATTGCGGGTGCGTTTACAAATATTTAAACACACATACATAAACAGCCAGACCCGGAACAACTACTTGTAATTTCCGTGCGGGAATCGAACCCACGACACGCAGCACAGTAGTAAATCGCTTAACCACTGCGCCAGACATGCAGTCAAAAATTTACCATCATTTCACGTTGTCATTAACGTACCTATCCATACTAATATTATAAATGGGTCATTATCAGGACACTCATTATTTGGTTGACTTCGGTGGCAATTTTTTTTACATTTAGGCATAACTAACATGAAATATCAAATCTAGAGTTAATTTAAAACATATTAGTAGTACTCTAGATTTGATATTTCATGTTAGTTATACATGAATGAAAAAAAAAAATGCCATCGAAGTCAACCAAATAATGAGTGTCCTGATAATGTCCCAAATATGAAAGTAACTCTGTCTGTCTATCTGTATGTTACGTTTTCACGCCTAAACCACTGAACTGATCTTAATGAAATTTGGCAGAGATATAGCCTGGGATATGGAGAAGGACATAGGCTACTTTTTTACGGGATAACCGACATCCACGCGGGCGGAGCCGCGGGCAAAAGCTAGTACGAACATAATACACATTCACGTGAGCAAAGCCGCGGGCACAGCTAGTCTTATTAACCTGAAAAAGTCTTTCTCGTTCCATTATTACAAAGGAAACAGTAAACATATTTTAAATTAAAATAGATAGTGAAAACATAACAGCAAATTCAAATATATTTAAGAGTCCTTGAAAGTAACGAATTAAAACTTAAGCATTACAAAAATAGCCTTTTAAGAGGGCGATCATAGGTTCACTACCGCCACTCCTTTAAAAAAAATATTATCTCGTGACTGAGAAGGAATTATGAAAAACGGCTCATCAGCAACCTCGGTAAGTGTGTCTAAAATTGTCTAATCCATACTCCATACTATATACTATATATACTATACTATATACTATACTATCCATACTAATATTATAAATGTGAAAGTAACTCTGTCTGTCTGTCTGTCTGTCTGTATGTTATGTTTTCACGCCTAAACCGCTGAACCAATCGTCATGAAATTTGGCAGAGATAGCCTGGGATATGGAAAAGGACATAGGCTACTTTTTACGCGATAACCGACATCCACGCGGGCGAAGCCGCGGGCAAAAGCTAGTACCTTTTATAAAGTTGAAGACACGATGCAACTAAATTCGATCTAAAGAAAAGCGGCCGCATTCCTCTAGATCGTATTTTGTTGCTTCGCGTCTCAATATGAAACTTTATAAAAGGTATTAGAACATTCTAGACACACTTACCGAGGTTGCTGATTGATCCGTTTTTCATAATTCCTTCTCAGTCACGAGATACTATTTTTTAAAGGAGTGACGCTAGTGGACCGGTGAACGCCCTCTTAAACAACCTTTTACCTAATTCCCCAAAATATAAATCTAGAAAACAACCTTCCAACATAATGTTAGTACTCGTATAACTATAATAACTAAAATAACATCAACATAGTTGCGTTTATTAAAAGAACACCCGCTGTTTGTGTATGAAATATACCGTGTAAAATTTCCGGAGCCCTGATAATTTATTGTAAGAAAAGGCTTTAAGATTAGGCTCCTAATGGAGGTCATACATAACCCCCTGGAAGGTTTTCCCGCCTGTGGTTAGCCCGTCATACCCATGTGACAATGTGGGTGGAGGCTGGGAAATTTTTATCTTTAATGTTAGAGATTATGCGCCTATTAAGAGCATATTTTAAGAGCCTGCAGACAGTTTTAATGGAGCTATTAAAGTCACGTTGGATGTATGGGAAAGTTCTGTTCCATTTGGCAGTGGGATGTTACTTAAGATGATTGTTATAATATATCTGGTACTAGATGTACAACAAGTTATATCAATAAATCGGCATCAAGAATTTCTGACATCTTTTTTGCACAAATAATCGCTAAGACAATGAAATATCAACTGAGCGAGCACATCGTTGCCACGTACTGCTTTCGACGACGTCCGACGCGCAATTTCGCGGCGACGTTGCCATACCGTGCATTAGAACGTCACGTCAACGTGCCGCGCCACGACACCGCAACGTTTCACGTTAACGACGTCGTGACGTGGTGATGTGAACAAGACCTTTAACATCAACTGGGCGAGCACATCGTTGTCACGGTTCCGATGACGTCCAACGCGCAATTTCGCCGCTACGTTGCCGTACCGTGCATTAGCATGTTATGTCAACGTGCCACGCCGCGACACTGCACCGATTTACGTTAGGGCCTGTCCACATCACCACGTCACGACGTCGTTACGTCGATCGTTATCGTGACGTGCATTTTTACGACACGGTAACGTAAATTTGCACGTCACGTCAACTTGCCGCGCCGCAACACCACACCGTTTCACGTTAATGACGTCGTGACGTGGTGATGTGGACAAGACCTTTAACATCAACTAGGCGAGCACATCGTTGTCACGGTTCCGATGACGTCCGACGCGCAATTTCGCAGCTACGTTGCCGTACCGTGCATTAGCACGTCACGTCAACGTACCACGCCGTAACATCACACCGTTTCACGTTAACGACGTCATGACGTGGTGATGTGGACAGGCCCTCAATTCTGAGTATATTTTGGTTTCTAGTTTCGATCACATTAGCATAAATATAACGTGTGGGAATTCAGCGAAATATAATTGAATAGGTTTCTACAAATTACAGGCAAAACAAACATATCTTTTCGAGAAAACGTTTCCAGAATTTTTATCGTTTATTTTTGACGAAATGTTATCGAAATAGAGTGTTATTTTACAATGTAATGTAATTCAAACATGTCTAGACGAAACATTTATACGTATTTTAGTATCACACTTCAGTCTGTTTATATTGATTTGGTAATAAAATGTAGTTTTCCACGATGAAAAAGTAATTTGAATCGAATTGGTTATTCGTGGAAATTGCAGTATTATAAATTACTGAATGTTGTATTTACTACGTACAATTGTTTATATCTTCGCCAGTTTTCAAAGACGCCAGTTTTGAAGAGGCCGTGCACGAATTCGACTGATTTTGATCAATTTTGTTCATTGTTTGTGAGAAAGGGAAACATAATTTAAACAAAATTATTTGAGATTTGAAAAGTCGTGTTCTTTGTTTTGCATGTGGCTGAAAGGGATTTTTCAAATAAATTAAGTATTCACGGTAAATCACTAATATTTGCAACAAGTTTTCCGAAAAATGACGCGAGACTGACATTTGATCATCATTCTACAAGAAACTACTTTTGATTTTGAACATTAAAAAATATCATCAACATCATTATATGGTCTACTAGCATGTGGCGGAACCACTTTTTTCAACTTCCATACAAAATATAGCAGAAAAATAATATTGAAAAAACCTTTTTTTGTTTTAAACCTCGTCAGTAATATATATTTTTCCTATTATTTTGCAAATCATATCAAAAAATTTAAAAATCACAAATTAGTCTTCAGCTATCTTTGAAATATAATCAAAATTTTATTTAATGATTATACAATATCTTCATGAAGTAAATCAATGGCGAAATAAACTATATTTTGGAGAGCACAAAAATGATGAAACTATTAAAAGCTGCTGTGACTGACACGAATGGTTTAGCACCATGAAAACTGTACTTTTATAGTTACACAGACTTAATGTTTCGATTATTTTAAGTTTTCTCACAGTTAGATAAGAAATTGCCAAAAGAGAGTTTTTTTCGTGCACGGACCCTTAAACAGACTATTGCATAGAAAACTTATATGTAATGACTTGATAACAAAGATCAAAATAGCATACACCTTTGACCAATGATGTCGAGTTGACATCAAACTAAAACTTTTTTTTGGTCGGCCATTTTATGAAAAGTAAACGATTAACGATCCAGTCGAGGTAGCGGTGCTTGGGGGAGGCTTATGTCCAGCAGTGGACATCTTTCGGCTGAAATGATGATGATGATGATGATGAAACGATTCAAAAAAAAAACAGTGTCTGTCAGTCTCTTATTTTTAATTAGATAGATAGAATACTCTTTATTATGTACACCATAAAAATTACAATTAATTATAATTCGGTCTGACATGTAAAGAAGATGGTTGAATGTCATTCTGCGGTTTTGAAAAATAACGCATATAATAAAATTAAAAAACCGGCCAAATGCGTGTCGGTACCACGCACAATGAAGGGTTCCGTATTTGATTTCCAACTGCAAATTTAAGTTTGTAAACGCAAAAACGAGTTTTTAATGAGATAAAACTACAAATTAACAATTTTCGGATTTTTTCCTTTACTTGTGCTGTGAGACCTTGCTTCTTGCTAAATTTCATTATTCTAGGTCAACGGGAAGTACCCTATAGGTTTTGATTTACTTGCGAATATCGCATAAATGTCGCATATATGGCTGTATCTTTTAATTGCGTTGACTTAGAAGCTTGATTTCTTCAGAGCTCTAAGAGAGCATAAACCTTCGTATTTAGTATTAATTTCAACTTGCTATCTCTACGCGTTCCTGAGAAAAAGGGTCTTGACAGACTGACAGACAGACAGACGCACAACGAAGTGATCCTATAAGGGTACCGTTTTTTCCGTTTGGGGTTCGGAACCCTAAAAATAAAAAAAACAACGCATATAATACAGAGACGGTAAATCAGATTTTGTCGTGCTTTGAGCAGACAAAAATAGCCCTTAAGGTGACGAATATATTTTGAATGTAAATATACAGTGAAACCTGGTTAAGTGAGACATCAAGGGACCTGCAATGTCGTTTCACTTATAGAGGTATTCCACTTACCCAGTGTCTCAGATATACAGGTATAAATAAATATCTGTCTCATTTACAGAGGGTTCCGTTAATAGAGGTGAGAATACAGGTTATTTCAGTTATACAGGTGCGATCATTAAATACAATAACGTGTTATGTATGTAAATGAGTTTTAATTTAAAAAAAAATAGTACTTAAAGGTAATCATACAAATGTAATCACACACTAATTACAAAAATTATGAATATCGAGCCTTCGCGCGAAATCTTGTGCCTTTTCTTTAATCATCGGTCCACTTACCGGAACGTTTTTGTTACGAAGTTGCTTGACCCATGTTAGCAAACACTGTTCAAGTTCAGGATATTCTGATAAACGTGCACGTTTTAGTTTTCCTTGTCCTTCAGAACATTGTGATTCAATTTTATGTTTACTCTGAATTATTCTACAAAGAGTAGATTTTGGCACATTAAATTCGGCACAAACTTCTTCGCGTGTCTTCCCACTTTCATAAACGGATATTAACTTCAGTTTTTCACGTAATGATAACGATTGTAGCTTTCGTTTTGGCATTTTTCAAATAAATATCTGTATGATAGTAAAGCGAAACTAAAACTGAAGGTAATTGAAGCTCAAAATTACTTACGTACTTGGAATTACGTGTGGAATTTGTGGGTAGAATAAGAATGAGTAAACAAACAATGTTATCTCAGTTACAGAGGTTTATGCATATAAAATTTGCTCGCTGTCTCAGTTATAGAGGTAACTATGATGATAAATCGAAAGAACAAATCCCAGATATACAGGCTTACCTTGTCCCACTAACAGAGGTAATTCAGTGCCAAAGTGTTGGGACCTCAGCATTGGTTCCAGTTATGGAGGTTTCTCACTTATCCAGGTCCCACTTAACCAAGTTTCACTGTAGTAGGATTTTCCATTTTAAGTTATTTATTATGATGTACACTTTCCGCAATTATTTCAATTAATCTAGCGTAGATTAGGCAATAGTTGGGTTGTAAAATAACGTGATTGTAAAAATTCATATCTATGAGATGGGGATACTTTTAACGTCACACATGCATAATATTATCTTGGTTTGAGGTGGCACTGTGATGGCTCCTTTAATTCATCAAATTAATGAAGACTGCGCGTTGCATACACAGCTTCTCTTAGATCCGCAGTTAATGAATAAGTTACATTAATTTGTTTAGTTATAAATAATAATCAGTTCAATCTGCCTTGCGATTTCCCAACTATGTTGAGGTCGGCTTCCAATCTAACCGGATTTAGCTGAATAGCAGTATTTTACATAGATCGACTGCCTATCTGACCTCCACAACCCTTAATTAGGTAATACGATAGCCCTTGGTGAGACTGGTTGTCAAACTTTCGGTCTTCTGCCCAACCGTAACGACTGTCAAAGATCCCCGAATGACACGGCCCAACCCCGGCAAGCGTAGCTTAACCTGAAGGATCGACCCATTAGCCACGAGCTCCTCTAAGTAATCATCAATTAAGCTTTTTTTTTTTTTTCCAAGAAATTAACACCAAATCACGTCTTCAGTTTCTATGTATAATTAAGGTACATACGATACTTGTAATAAGCAGTGATCGGAGTAGGTAGATTGATTTGGGGTCAATGAATTGGCACGTATATATTAGTATGGATATGCCTCTGGGATTCCGGGATTTTGAAATTATTAAGATTTTTTAAGGAATTTCAAATGTTGTAAAGTGTAGAATAAAGAATACATCAATATGAATAAGAAATGTTTAACCCTTTTGCTGTCTTTTTAATAGTAAATAGGCGATCGGTCTTCTATAGTAACTCGGCAAACGTAGTTGGCACTTTATTATAGACTCTGTACGCACAAAGCGATGCAACTACCAATTCTATAAAGATGTTGATTTTGATCTAAACGGCTTTTTTTTTTTCATTTTCACCTGTTTTCATATTCATAAAAAGTATAAGAAAAAACAATTTTAAATGTTTATCTATCGCTTTCTATAAATTTCTAATGTAGTAGTTTAAAAATCCTTACTTTTACAATATTTGATTCAATCCCGTAAGTATCAAAATTAAATCCCGGAAAAACAGGCTTATCCATGTTATGATTTCTATGACTTTTCACGATGCGAGTACGTAAAATCAATCTACCTACTCCGATCACTGGTAAGACATGCGCAAATGCGCAAAATGTATCAGTGAAAAAAAAAATGAATGAAGTATTTCTTTTCGCTCAGCGAAGTAGTCCACTCATTTAGTTCAGTACTTCATTTAGTTCAGCAAATCAGAACGAGTCCATAGCCAGAGTGTGATTGATAAGTTACCACGAATGATGCACTCTTCACTAGTTCATTTTTATATCTCATATCTCCATTTTTCTGCACACTTTATACGGGCTTAGGACTGTCAAGGTCAACCTCAACCATGAAAGAATCTAAGCAGAACTATTTTTATTAAGTAGTATGTTTTCTGTTTTCTTTTTTTACTGATAGTTAAACCTTTTTGTCTAGGTTGGCGTAATATGCCAACCCAGACAATAGTGCGGTATGCGGCGGAGCCGCAGCGCACAGTTGATGCTAGTGGAAAAAAATAATGCACTAAATGAAGTAGAGACACATTTGAATAACTACTGATGATAAGTTTATTTTGCAAAATGAAGTAGTTCATTTCCTTTAATCGTTCGCGAACTACCCATGTCTACTTGTTATTATATCTAAGAAAAAGACTTAAATAGCATGTAATACATCAAGAGTCTAACAATTCAGCTACATTAAACATTCACGAAATTCAAATCAGAGAGGTCTTAATGTCTCAGAACTTTGAAGCTTACTTAGATAAAACTACAGTTAATATCGTTGACTCTGATAACAGTTTAATTGGTCATATAATACGAGGGTACAATCTTGAGTCAATTTAGTCTAGATTGGCTTAAGAGCTGTGATAAAGTGTTAACAATTTAGAGAAAAAAGTGAAATCTCTCAGCCAGAGTTATTCGATTTACTCGCACAGTCACTTTTGTGTCGTCATTAGTTTAAAATGATTCTATTAGGTACTGTTAGAGCTTGCGATTCCTGACAATAAAAACTGCCGATTTAAAAACCAAAAAAAATGACGCTTTAATTACTTACAACTCAAACACACTAATTATAAAACACAAATGCACTAATGATCACTCTAAATTCGCACTCGAATATTACTTGTATCGTTTGAAGTTTCGACTGTCTCGGGTCGCGGTGCATACCGGCCTTATATAGTCCTTAGATCGTTCCAGAACCTTCTACTGTAGAAACATCTAGAATGTTCGAGTACATACCGGCCCCGTTTGACCAAGTTCTAGAAAGTTCTAGCATCGAATTCTCTAGAAGAATCTCGAGTCTACTAGTTCTGCTACTCGATACTAGATGGCGCTAGTGGTCACTATTTCTGCTATTCGATACTAGATGGCGCTAGTGGTACTTAAACTTGTCTCGATGTACCAGGCATTAAATGTGGCGCGTAACAGTACGTTATCATCATTAGCCTTTTTAGGGTTCCGCAGTCAACAAGGAACCCTTATAGTTTCGCCATGACCGTCTGTCCGCGGCTTAGCCCAGAGACTCTTAGTCCTAGAAAGCTGTAATTTGGCATGGGACGCCGACAAAGTGGTAAAATAAAATGTTGTAGAGTGCCTCCCTTGGACGTAAAGTGGGGATGTTTTTTTTTTTTTGTCGTCTATCCCATGGTGTGGGGTATCGTTGGATAGGCCGTACAAAAATATTGCGGGTTTATGAAAACCATTTTTTGATTCAAGTATCCATTTGCGTAATATTAAGCTTTAAAGTGCCTTTTTTTGTGAGTCATGTCCCCCCCCTACCAGCTAAATGGTTATTTATGGATATGTGAAAACATTCATGGCAGTATATATAATATAACGAAGTTAAAAGGAAAACGATCACAGAAAAGTTGATTTTACAAGATAACGAGTAATAGTCAACCAACTTACATTTGCAGTTGGAATGTATGGGAGAACATGTATTTCAACTCCAATGTCTAGTTTGATCTTGGAATAAATTCGTCCCAACTACGGAGCCCTTCATTGTGCGTGGTCCGTTTTTATTTTCATTAATAGAAGTCATTAATGTTACTCCGTAGAATTTATTATGTATTATTCAAACAGAAAGAATTAGACACTATCATTGTATAGGGTCATGTAATGAGGACTTATTATAATATACTAGCTTTTGCCCGCAGCTCCGCTCGGGTGGATGTCGGATATCGCGTAAAAAGTAGCCTATGTCCTTTTTCATATCCCAGGCTACATCTTTGCAAAATTTCATGACGATCGGTTCAGCGGTTTAGGCGTGAAAATGTAACATACAAACAGACAGAGTTACTTTCACATTTTTAATATTAGTATGGATTTTTATGAGAAAGAGTTTTTAAATACATCATTTTGTTTTACTGATTTCACGAATAGATCGTGACATCGAGACTGACATAATTTATTGTTTTTGCTTATTAAAATAAAATCATAAATAGGTCTCTGCTTAGTTAAGAATGACATTTAAATAATATTTTTACACCACATTTATATTGTGGCAGAATGTATACCATAATCAGAGCATACCATAGATACAGGCCTCCTCTCTTCGCAGCATTATGCTTAGCGATGGCCGTTTTGCTTGGATGTGGCGCATATTTTCCCACAACTTGTTATTTTCGTGTTTGTGTTCTTTCTCTGCGTCATGTTTGCCGCAAATAAATGTATTTTCTTTCTTTCTTTCTCTTCGAGAGGGAGTGGGTTGTAATCTACCACGCGGACCCAGTTCGGGTTGGTGGAAGTCACATGTCTTCGAATTTTTGATTCAAGAAATGGTCAGTGGTGATTGAATTATTAACAAAATGTAAAGCGCCTCCACTCTCAGAATGAATGAATGAATGAAATGCACCGACCCCAGCGTGGTTTAACCAGACTCGATTACTCGATTGAACCCAAAGATTCACACTAGCCCCTGAAGCCTCATGTTTCATGGTGCTACAGAGACCATTGCATATCAAGGAGTAGACCGGGGGGCATGATAATAGTAGGGAAGACGTGCCCATAGGATATGGAAGGATTTCAGAATGTATAAATTTATAAAATTAACATCATGCTATGTAAAATTACATTCTTACAAATAAATCAATTCTGATTCTGATGGCCCATAGCCACATACTGTCGCAAACTTAATGACTGCATTCAAAACAAGAAAACCACATTTTACGTCCCAAACAGCAGCACAACAAAACAAAACACGATCAAAAGTAGACCGAACATATTATTACCAAGCAAGTATGAGATGTTCTTTTCTCTTTTGACATAATCTACCTTAGTTTCTTCCACTAGAGAAGCAATGGATGGTTATTTTCGGAGCAATATACAAGGCAATGTTTAAGTTATTTCGGTAGCATCGTGAACGGGCGGAAATGCATTATGGAGCTTGTAAACGGTAGACTTATTGTCGCTGCAGTTGTTACATATTATATACTTTGAAATTGTGAGACTGAAGTTTTCTGTCTTTGAACACTTTTTATTCATTGTGGAGATAGTGAAGTGTGAACTTTTTTGTCTGTTTTTACTAAAATGTGTGAGTTATGTCGTGATTGTCCAGTGGTTAAAAGTCATGGCACACTATCCCGGCACCGTTTCAACCCAGCAATTAACTTGTCGTTCAAATAAGAGCTTTAAATTGTGTGTCGTATATTATATTTCATAATGTCAAGCAAAAGCCAACGGCAGTCAGACAGCGCGCTTGCCGCTACCATACAACTCGACTCGCAGCTCACGCGCTACAAGCGAGTGGCGCGCGTGTTTACAGCGTGCCGACCGCGTGCTTAGTACTTACTGCGCACCAACTCCGAGTCACAATGCAAACCGAGACATAATAAAAACGTGCAAGTCCTAGGTGTGTTCAATCACAAATGCCATATAACAGTTGTGTTCGCGGTGACAGCAAGCTTGCACCTCGCGGCCGGCGCGCGGACTGCGAGCTTGCACCTCGCGGACGACGCGTAGTTAGCGAGTAATTCGAGGCGATGCCGACGCCGTGCTGCAGCTGTGCAGTTGCAGTGCCAGTATAATGTGCCATGACCTTTAGGCCTCGCCTCTCATGCACGAGGTGGTGGGTTCAAATCCGGGCAATTATCAATGTGACTTTTTCAATTTATATGTATTTTCTGCGTTTATATTAGACATTACTGACATCGGTGAAGAAAAAAACATCGTGGACTTTACACCTTCTATAACTATCACATGCTCTACAAATAATTAAAATGGAGGTGTCTGTTTGTAACGTCAAAATAGCAGCTTTTCACTAAATTCATATGAAAGTATATACGGTACTTTTAAAAAATCGGGGAAAATCAAAATTTTGACGGGACTATCACTGGCAGATAACTGATGTTATAAGAAGTAACTAAGGCTACTTTTATTTTAGACTAGCTTCTGCACGCAACTTCATAAGCGTGAAATTTCTAGTTCCCCTGACCCATAGCCCGCCCGCGATATTATTTTGTTTTCACTTAGCGTTTTTTCTGCCTTTTTGTTTTATTTGGATCACAGCGTGGAGCTTACTGGCCACTATTTTTCATTTTAATGATTACAATAAAACATAGCAATGTAAAACTACTGTTTGTAATAATAATAACGTATAATCTTGTAGAGCACAACGTAAAATGCTTATTTCTGCTATTTAAATCTAAAATAAAAGAAATCACCAAACAAACGATGAGGGCGCCACTGCGCGCTCGGTACCCTAGGTAAAAACATAGAGTAAACACAGTGTCTGTGGAGTTTCTTGCCAGCTCTTCTCCATAGGATACGACCGATTGGAACCGTGCAACTATAGCTTCTGCTGATTAATAATAGTGCCCATGTAGGTTTATGTGAAATAGGTATAATATTTACAAATATTTTTAGATATTTAATTATGTAAATATATCAAGTTGAGTAAAAGTAATTTGCCTAATGTAAATATAATTCTTATCAATTTATTCATACTTCGTCCAATCCACCATCCGATATCTTAAAAGTCTTCAATAAAAACTGTCTATGTATCTCTTTTCTTTGATAAAAAATTTAGTAGCTTTATTTGGCGGATGGTCCCAAGAGAAATATTGGTTTTACGTGACAAATGCGATCCGTGGACCCATGAAAATATACTACGCGTTTGATATATCGTGAAACCGAGACTGTGAGATACGATGCAATGTTTTGTATTTACGTCAGGATGCTATTTTTTACTTGATTCGGTTTTTTTGTAGTTTTAGTATGTATTTTTAAACTACATCTAAGTTATCCGAAACATTTAACTTAAAGTTAAGTATTTAGTATTCAGGCTTCCACGTAATAAAAGGAGGCTAGGTTGTTTCCCTTCACGGCGTAGAGCGATGCGACTTGCAACGCAACTTGCGTCAAGCGACATTCTTGCGCTTCACTTGTTTCCGTCCGTCGCTCCGCAAGTCGCGTTGCGGTGATTCATGGCATGCTCTAGTAGTATATTTTATATCGAGGGACTAAACGAAGCCATAATATACCAGAGGTGGTTTGACTCCCGAGCGTGCGAGGAAGTCAATGAAACCGAGGGTATATTAAGTTGGCGTTTAGTCTCGAGGTGCAAACTGTACTTTTCACTTTGAGTGCAAGAAAAATAGTCAATTTAGTACAAAAACATTTAATAAATATTATTCCTCCAGTCCATAAAACTTTCGTAAGTTTTTAGGTAAATCTTCCGCGATTTTGGCGGCAAAAGATTATCTCTCGAAGTCTTTTGCTCTTTACTCGACGTCAAACTCTTCACTGTCACTGGACATTCTTAATAAATTTATTTAAAACCGAACAAATTTACATTCGACAAAAATTATGAAATTTTCGCGGTCAGATTTTTCTTTTAAACCAGTCACAGATTAACAATTTAAAACACATGGCGCCACCTTATTTGCGGAAAAAGCATTTAACTTACTCCCCACATTTTCGCAAAGAAGATGGTCCACACTCCACAGATAATAGTATATGTACTGGCTGTTTGAGTTTGTCTATGTCACATGAAGGAAATCAAAAAACTAATTACTTTTCACTCCCTAGAGACTAAAGTGGTCACTTTAGTCCCGCTTCGTAGGGCTATATTGGCGTTTTTTTAGAGCATGAGAAGTGAAAATAACTTCTTTCATTTGTTTTCCCCGCAGTCGCTGTCGCAAGACGCGTGTCGCTTGAACGTGTCGCTTGAGCGTGTATCAATGTAACAACGTAGCACAAGTAAAGAAAATTAGCAAGCATCTTGTAATTTAAATGACATGTAAAATAGGTTTTCACTAGTAACAACATACATTAATTTACTTTTTACTGTATTTTACAATTTATTTCAAACAGCTTCGTTCTCTCCCAGTTTGTAATTTGACGCAGGTAAAAGGAGCCCAGCTGTTTATAGTTATATATTAAAGCTTGGTTGCTACTTGGAACTTTTATCACGAACGTCTCGCCATTTATTGTCCATCCAACTAGACATATCTACTATCTGTAGCGTTTTCTTACATAATTTAAAATGCAACGTGTCTCTGTCTGTTTGTAACTGCACTTATAACTCGGGAACCACAAAAATATAAGATTTTTTGTAAGCTCTTCAAGTCTTTGAATACATTACAAATTAGATTTGTTTATAATTTTAAATTGGAGAATTCTAAGAAATTGTCTGACGAATCATTAAAAAATAATATAAAAATAAACAGCACCAAAATAATATTAGGTACGCAAATGTATCCCAGAATTAAAAAATGGTTTCACAAACCCGCAATATTTTTGAACGGCCTATCCAACGATACCCCACACTCTGGGGTAGACGAGAGAAAAACATCATCCCCAGTTTACGTCCGAGGGAGGTACCTACAAAAATATATTTTTAATGTTTTATTTTATCACTTTGTCGGCGTGATTAATATTATTATATACCCATGCCAAATTACAGCTTTCGAGTAATAAGCGTCTCTGAGCTAAGCCGCGGACAGAGAGACATATGGATATGGCGAAACTATAAGGGTTCCCTGTTGACTACGGAACCCTATAAACAGAGAATGGGTACATAATTCGCATGAACTAATTTATTCAAATTGACTTCAAATTATCAAAGCGTATGTCCAAATTGCCGCTGGGTATGAAACATCAAACATCATTTTGATTCCCTGAGGCATATTGTTATGAAAGCGTATGTATGTACAATTTCATCAGTACTAAAAGTACCACGAATACTTAGGCCTCAATAGTATTGGGCACCATAAACTACAAACACACAACACCGGTTTCATGAAAACCTGTTAGTTATTGTTCTTCTCCCGTATAGGTATGCTACTGCCACTTAAGCTGGCAATTCTTCGGGCTATGTCGGTTACCTTGGTTCTCCTGCGGATCTCTGCATTTCTGATTTGATTACGTAGGGAAACTCCAATTATAGCCCCCACATCCCAAGGGCACGTTGCTCGCAGAACAGATGGCCGATGGGGTGGAAAAGTTTTGGAGTGGCGACCGCGTACCGGAAGAAGTCTCACAAGGTGGACCGATGACCTTGTGAAGGCTGCAGGAATCCACTGGATACGGGAAGCACAGACCACCAGTCGAAGTGGAGGTGAAGTGCCTTTGTTCAGCATTGGACGTCTTTTGGCTGAAATAATATATAAGTACGAACTATGGGCTGTTCTAAAAGTATCTAATAAATTGTAAACAACCTTGTTTAGGTTAAATTCTTACACAATCACTCACTAAAGGGAATTAGAAACACATTCACCTGTATTAAGAAGCTTTCAGCTTTATATACCACCA
This sequence comes from Dryobota labecula, assembly GCA_947523025.1. NCBI lineage: Eukaryota > Metazoa > Arthropoda > Insecta > Lepidoptera > Noctuidae > Dryobota > Dryobota labecula. The sequence goes on along the minus strand of OX383287.1, from coordinate 24,825,395 downwards.
CTTTTTCCAATAATTATTGTTTATTAAAGATCTTCGAAAATTGAGGTTATAAAATTAACTGCAATCGTCAAATGAAAAACATCTTTAAGGTGATTTAAAATAATAATTTCGGGTTTAAGTATTCAAATCTATACTAATCTATATTATATATATACTAATATATAAAGCGGAAGAGTTTGTTTGTTTGTTTGTTTGTTTGAACGCGCTAATCTCAGGAACTACTGGTTGGAATTGAAAAATTGTGTTGGATAGTCCATTTATTGAGGAATATTATAGGCTATATAACATTACGCTACAACCAAAAGGAGCGGAGCATAAATGAAAAATGTTGCAAAAACGGGAAAAATTATTCCTTTTTGAGAGCTTCCGTTGCGTGCGCTGCGTAAACGGTTTAAGTTACGCAAATATCATATATGATGGAAATGTTCCTCTTTAAATTTTCTAAAAAAAAGTCCGCGGCAGCATATGTCTATCTTTTAAGATTGACTCACTATAACCTTTTTTATGGTAATCAAATTTGTTCGAAATTAATGCATTATTTGTGAAGAAGTTTTCAGAAACATGGTATTAATCCTTATCCAAATAAATACGTTATTCATCACAAGTATTTAATTTTGAACAAAGTTGCCCTTACATCATTTCATTTCAATGAATATCTTAGGAGATATAACTGTTTTATAATAACTCCGCAGCAAAATAATGATCAACTCTGCGAGGTAGTCTATTCTAAAGCTGAAGAGTTCGTTTTTAGGGTTCCGTACCCAAAGGGTAAAATGGGACCTATTACTAAAACTCCGCTGTCCGTCTGTCACCAGGCTGTATCTCATGAACCGTGATAGTTAAACAGTTGAAATTTTCACATGTGATGTATTTCTGTTGCCGCTATAACAACAAATACTAAAAAACAGAAAAAAATAATATTTAAGGGGGCTCCCATACAACGGACATGATTTTTTTGCCGTTTTTTTTGCTCCGCCCGCGTGGATGTCGGTTATCGCGTAAAAAAGTAGCCTATGTCCTTCTCTATATCCCAGGTCGATCGGTTCAGCGGTTTAGGCGTGAAAACGTAACATACAGACAGACAGACAGAGCTACTTTCACATTTATAATATTAGTATGGATAGCTTTTGCCCGCGGCTCCGCCCGCGTGGAGTCGGTTATCGCGTAAAAGAGTAGCCTATGTCCTTCTCCATATCCCAGGCTATATCTTTGCCAAATTTCATGACGATCGGTTCAGCGGTTTAGGCGTGAAAACGTAACATACAGACAGACAGACAAATAGACAGACAGACAGAGTTACTTTCACATTTATAATACTAGTAAGGATAAGGATTTGTATGGATGGTACGGAACCCTTCGTGCGCGAGTCCGACTCGCACTTGGCCGGTTTTTTGTTTTTTGCACGTGCTAATCTCTGGAACTGCGAGTTGGATTTGATAAAATCTTTTTGCATTTTACAGCCCAATTCTTGAGGAAGAATTACATTCCTATTAACTAGAAAACCATTTTTTTTTTTTACTGAAAGTTTATGCGAAAAGAAGTAAAAGCACGGGCAGGCAATCTGTTGCGACGGGGTGGGTCGGCGGAACAAGAAATTTAACGCGGACGAAGTCGCGGGCAGAAGCTAGTAATCAAATAAAAGTACTCAATTTGTGGCAGTGTGGATACAGACTAGTGGCACTACAAAATTGGCATCCACAGGTACATTTTCTGATCCATTTGTTTACATATTTGTGAGATAATTTTGAAATAGACTATATATTTTATAATAAGTAAGAATACCGTGGTAAAAATATATGCCATTCAGAATTATGGTTGCGGGGCTGGCTGCTTCATAATAATTTTCACTACTTGTAAAGGTTATTTTCATTAAAAACTTAGAAAAGATATAGCGTCCAACTTAACAACATTAATAACAAAACAAAAGCTACAACCGTCTTAATTAAAAATCACTGAGTCAATTTAAAATGCATTTCTGATTTTATTTACTGTTGAAGGTAGTGACCTGAATATTGTGGACTCAGCAGAGATTATATTAACGCCGTCGCTTCAGCGAGTCGAGTGCTATTTGCGTTCTAAAAGTGAATTTACGATGGTGCAAAGAAAAGTCAAGAAATAGGTATTTGAGTGCCTTCATAAATTTACTTGCTTTTGAAAAATCTGTCTTAATAAATACCAATAAATTGGATCCAGCTTTTTAGGTTAAAGCGATGTAATTTGAATGTGTTGTAAAATTGGGAACGGTAACGGGTGATTTAGGGTTTTGGTAAAGGTTCATTCTGTATGAATATGTTGATACAATATGCGAGTGATGTAGATAAGACAAGATACATTTATTTGCTCAAACATGTGTACACATCATTCATCGCCTTTTCCCAATTATTTTAGGGTAGGCTTCCAGAATAGAATAGAATAGAATAGAATACTCTTTATTATGTACACCATAAAAATTACAGATATAAATGTAGAACTGTTACATAGGGTGTCACAATGGGCGGTCTTATCGCTAAAAGCGATCTTTTGCAGACAACCAGACCACACCAGATGCAACTGAATACCAGTATTTCACATGGAGCGACTGCCTATCTGACCTCTACAACCCAACTGGGTAATACGATAGCCCTGGTAAGACTGGCTGTCAGACTTTCGGGCTTCTGACGACCCGTAACGCCAGTCAAAGATCCATGAATGACAGTCGGGACCAACGGCTTAACGTGTTTTCCGAGGCATGGAGGGGTATTGGTATGTAAAGATGGTCACCCATCCACGGACCAACCGCAGCAAGCGTAGCTTTACCTGATCGATCGACCCGTGTGGCTGTTAGGACTTAGCTACAAGCCCCTCTGTATAAACATGTGTAAACGTGGACATACAGCAAGATAACATTTAGAAAAAAATACAGGTTCCGACATGTTTGCCACTCTACTAAAGAATAGCACCACTCCATTTCCTCCCGTGGGTGTCGTAAAAGGCGACTAAGGAACTTACTAGAGAATGGGCAGCAGCGATCTCTATGCATTTTTAACATCATACTGCGATCGCAAACCCAATCTATTAAGCGTGGCGATTATCGCAAACCCCCATTGGGGCAGGCCTATGTCCAGCAGTGTACGTCTTTCGGCTGAATGATAATGGCGTGCAAATACGAATAGTTATGATTAATAATAATTAATTTCAGTTCATTATAATAAATTTAAAGTGATTTTAGCAAACAATAATAAAGTGGTGTAGTTGTAAAGACTACTCTCATTACTGATTGCTGATTAATGGAGTTTTTTGTAACCTCTCAACCTTATCCCAACCTAGGGTTCTAGGAGTAGGCTTATGTTAATTATGCAATGGATTGGATGGAAATTCATGACTTCATGCTTACAAGTCCACCCTTTGACCATTAGCTCATTGCTGCTAGGTATTACCTCTTTACGTCTTCAATCAACGGAAATGCTTCCAACTTTGGTACCAAAGGTTCCAACCTGCGCGCTGCGGAGCGGGCCGAAAGCAATTTATCGAACACTATTCCGACCTCAGGCGGTTAAACAGAATTTTGCAACTGAATTGCCGTTCCGGAGTTGGAAACTGTTTAATCGTTGGTTCAATATTTTCAGAAGAAATACTAATTTGAATATTTTTTTCGGTTGAAACCTTTGGTGGGTCTCTAAGTCTAATTAATAAAAAAACAGCCGATTGTCTCTCTACATTGTCAACAAAGTTACATGTTAAAAACGTAAATTTTGTATTGGCCACGGAATCCTAAAACATTTTTTTTACTAAATTAATAAAATAACACAAGTAAAAAGCGTCTGTATTATCCAGAATTTTATAATATAAAAAAAACAAACTAAGTTACATATTTTTCATCTAAAATAAAGTCGCCTAAAATTTTGTGTGAAAAAAAAAAGAAATTAGGCGACATCAAAGCTAAAAGAAAATATTACGACTACATGGAAATAAATTTTGTGGTACCTACCGAAAATTTCGAATCAGATTAGGTACTGGGGCTCTGATTTCGTAGAATTTGGTATTAAGTGTATATTTTGAGGACAAAAGTATATTTAAGGAAAAACTATGACTATGAACATTCCAGATACTCGTGGTCTATGTTATTAAACTGCCTTAGTTTGTAATCAGCTCCCAACAAGTAATTATTATGACTACATTTATGTACACATAGTCATGTCTCGTTTCGGAAAACCAGTGGGAGCCGTTTCTCTCGAAAACAGATTGCTTAGCAATCCTACTAACATCAATAGGCAGGTACAACTTTCCACAACCACTTAAGCAACAATATTAGTATCTTAACTTACAACAGATGAAATAAAGTTACTGTAACTTAGAAAGTTACTCCAGCAATTTCCCCGCATGTCTTCAATTGCGAATCGATATACGTATGAAGCTACCAACCCATGCGTACAAAGGATAATCTCGCTTCCGACTCGTTTGCTGTCAAAGTTTTCAGCAATATTGTTAGTACAATACCCTTGAACTCGCTTCCGATAGCTACATAACGTGAAAGTGAACTGAATATACTGAATTGCTGATCGGGACGGATTTTGTATTAGTTGGTGAATATGCTGTGTAAATAGAAAAATCCAAGCCGATTTCGGAGTGGAAGCGGACTCGAATTTTTTGTAAAACTTTATCTGGAAGTGGCATAATCAGGCTATAATGTTCCTACTGCTGGGACACAGGCCTCCACTCTGTGAGAGGGAGTGGGCCATAATCCACCACACGGGCCCAATGCGGGTTGGTGGATGTGACATGTCATCGAGTTTTTGGTTCTAGGACATGCCGGTTTCCTCACGATGTTTTCCTTGTCCGTTTTGAGAGCAGTGGTGATGAAATTATGTATATACACAAAATAAAGCACCTGTCTGGGTTAAAACTTTTTTTTTTTGGGTGGGAAATAATCAAAAAACATCTCCGCTCTGGGGGGAGCGGGAGGCGTGTCAGACTTTTACTGACTAAAACCCACCCGTGTTCCTTCAGTTGCCTGTGTGCCAGGGCCACGGTATCCCTTTCGGACAAACCCGCAATCCTGGCAGGCATCAGCCCTAGCGGTCCCGTCAGTTCCTGCTGACCTCTCTTTGAGGCGCGCGTGAAACACACGTGGTGACGGCCTCCCATGCACTCTCGCTCCATACCAAGGGCTGCACCAGGGCCGGACGGGGCAACTAGAATCAATTAACTATTTTTGTAATTATTGACGTTCAAAAGTGCCATTTACGTGTGCCTATTTGAAATAAATGATTTGGCTTTGACTTTGAATCTCCCGAAACAACCGTGTTCTGTGAGGACCTGCATCAGGCGGAAGGTGAGGACGCCGTGGCGCTTCTCTAGCCACTCCTCAAAGAAGGGATTTATCTCCGCAATTGTGGCGTGCCCAGCACTGGGTAAATCGCACCCTCCATGTCGCCATGACATCCCTCCGGAGCTCTGTCCGCTGTGCCATGATTTCTTGCGGCAGTGGAGTAACACCCCCAGGCGTTTCACCTAAAAATCTCCTATCAATTTTTGCCTCCAGATCCCATGGCGGCAATCCAGCAAGGAGGCTCATTGCCTCACCGGAGACCGTGCGGTATCCCCGGACCAGCCTGATGGCCAAGACCCTTTGGGACGCGTTCAATCGGCGAGCTGGTCACTGCCTCAAGGAATGCGCCCACACCGATGCCCCGTAAAGGGCCATGGACCGCACGACCTCCGCATAGCCTCCGGCAGGAGCACTCATTCCACTAAAATGCCCTAGACCAGTCCCCCAGGGGAGGCGTTTGGACCCCCTAGATTGGGCAGAAGCCGCTTCAAGGCAGCCCCATGACCTATAACTCGTAAGTCGGACGTGGAAGCGTCTCAAATGGTAGATTATTAGAATCTTAATAAATTCATATTTTATGGAAGTTTAGAATAATACTGAGGTAAAAACTTAAATTAAAAAGTTTTCAATACCAGTATAAACTGGCAATGAATATTGTTAGCTGTTAAAGTTAGTTAATGCACAACCACAAAAAATAACCTCTTACAGATACTTCTTGCAGCAATTTTTTCATAAAAATCCATGAACATATAAAACTTTTAATTGGAAAATAATCCGTAAAACTACGCCGCTTCATTGTATTCTAATCCGCCAACTTTTATATTAGCCTAAGTTCCGAACTATTTGATCAAATTACATTCATTCATCACTCCATAGTTGGGGTAACATTAGCTTGCAGTTTATCATGCGAGTTACAAGGCCACAGGAGTTTGACATACTAAGGGCGGGTTTCAAAGCGTCGGTAACCAAAAGTTACGTTCGTTAAAATTGGCAATTAGTTTGTAATCTTTTTACGTCAACTTATGAGCGTTGCTTTACTCGCAAATAGCTTTTGCTACAATTTTTTTAACAAACATCTAATTATACAAACGTTCACATTTATAATTTAATTTAATTTATAAATCCCTTTACTGACGACTAACTTTTGCTAGCGGCTTCGCCCGCGTTTATGTCGGAAATTAACCTACAGAAACGTACTACCGGGATAAAAAGTATCCTGTATATTAATCCAGGTGCCAAATTTCATCTCATTTAACTATTAGTGTGCCAAATTTAATCAATTCAGCCGTTTTTGCGTGACAGAGTAACAAACATACAAACTTTCATATTTATAATTGAAATAATTTATATAAATAAATGCTACTAACTTTTACCCGCGGCTCCGCCCGCGTGGATGTCGGTTATCGCGTAAAAAGTAACTTATGTCCTTCTCCACATCCGAGGCTATATCTCAGCTAAATTTCATGATGATCGGTTCAGCAGTTTAGGCGTGAGAACGTAATAGACAGACAGACAGAGTTACTTTCACATTTTAGTATGGATAATAATATTAATTTAATATAATAATATTAATATAATATGTGCCGTGTGATGCCGGACGTAAAAAAATTATATTACTACGAGTACACCATTTCCTCCCGACAAAAAAAAAGGTGACTGAGGTACTTACTAAAGAATGGGCAGCAGCGTTCTCTATGCATTTTTATCACCATACTGCGATCGCCAACTCAGGCCAAGCGTGGCGATTATGGCACAACCCCCCAATTAGGGAAGGCTTATGTCCAGCAGTGGACTTTTTTCGGCTGAAATGATGAATATAATATTAATAGGATTAGTAGGTTATGGAGACGATTGTCCACGACGCTACTCAAAATACGGTAACGTGTGACTCAAATCACCAATGAGTGGACAGAATGTCTCAGCACTAGTATTTCAATGGCGTTCCGTACACGACGCAAGTAATCACAAACTATAGAATAAAGCGTTAGTCCTCGTACTCACGGGCGACTATTTTTCGCGCACTCTATTTTTAACGCACTGCTATGCTCCGAGGGTTGAAAATCCAAGAGTGGATTTTTAACGCACTGGGATGCACTCTGTTGGATTCTCAATACTCGGCTCAACACCGAAAGTTTAAAATACAGTACGCGATAAAAAATCGTCCGTGCTAAAGGGGGCTTAGTGAGTCGTGTCGTGTACACCATTGAAATACTAGTGCTGCGGCATTCCGGGTACCCATTGAAAAGCAGTAGTAGCCTAGTGGTAACGGCCCCAACTTACACAACACACTTAACAACTCTGACAGCCTGATCATTCGTGATCATATCTTTGATCAGTTAATCAGCATTCAAATTTAAAAATTATTGACACTCGTCCACTAAAATTACAACAGCAAAAATTGAGGTGCACGTAGTTTGACAATACAAACATAAAATACGCGCTTTGACTTATTATTACTTACTGAACCGATGATACTTGTAGTTAAGTAGATAAATTTAGCAGTCCTAAGTCAAACGGTAAAGGTCGCCGTTTGACTTAATTGTTTAGGTATGGTATGGTATGGTTAGGTAAATTTTGAAGTTTGTTCAATGCGAAGCAGTGACTTTCATAATTCCGTGACGGCCCGTTCCGTCAGCGCCATTTTGTAAGTCAGCTTAAACGTAAGTTGGTGAAACTGGCCCATACTTTGCGATATGCATAAACAATTCCAAAGTTCGTTGCGTGTACGCTATTGTGTATCAGTATGAAGTATACAATGTATTGTTTCAAAGTTGTGACAGTGGAGGGAAAGTATGTGGATGAGTTGATAATATCGAGGTCCTATTAATGTTCGGGAGAAGTTATGGTGTTCGTTTTAAAACATTTACCTACAAATCGAATTCCAATTCTTTATTAGTGGCTTTTGTGGACATGATATTTATTCAGATTTGTTACTGTAGTTAGTTGTAATGGTAATCATGTCATTTGGTTTAAATAGGTTTTCATTTTAATATATATCTTTTATTTAGATTATTTTCTATTTTGTGAATGTGAGAACGTTGTAGGCCTAGTAGTGTGCAGATTTGTTGGCACTTTTATATTTTGTTAAGTATCTGGTAACTGTTGAAAGGCCTACACTGTCCTCCCATACATATGTACATAACACTGTTATTTGATAACATTGTAAAGCTAATTATTTTTTAAAGAGTAACCGTGGAGTTTCTTGCCGGCTCTTCTCCATAGGAAACGACTAATTGGAACCGTGCACCTAGCTTCTAAGTTTAATAAGTGCCCATGTACATAGGTTTATGTGAAATAAAATATTTTGATTTTGATTTTAAAATCTTCCTATGGCAAATTGGTGCTTTTGTGTAGTTAATGATTGTCATGGCACTGTGAACAATAACTGATCTTTAATTTTAATGGCAACAAAGTGCCCAGATTACAGAGATGACATCATCATCTAAGCCTTTTCCAACTATATTGAGGTTGGCTTCCTGTCTAACCGAATGCTGATAATTACCAGTATATTACAGAGACAACCTATGGATACCTAAATTTGCAAGGTGGCTAAATCCGAAACAGTAAATTTTACAGGGGACATTAAAAAAAAAAAAAACAAAATTAACCCGAATTTGTAAAATCTGAAGATCCTGTTGGTAAATAATAAGTAAATACGCAGTGTTTTTTATAAATGTGCAGTTTAACTCTTTAATGTTTTTATTATACAACCTGATTTAGGAGTTATCAGTTCTACCGCTTGGCCGTTTTGCAAAACTTAAGGTATCGATACATGGATTTGTCGTCATTTTGGAGTTGATTTCAATTTAATATATTAAGACATTCATAGCCATGAGTTCCTTTCCCTCCTCGAAGATTATCAATGAGTTCAAAGGCATACGGTATACAGAATATTTCAAATAAAATCGAACATCTAATATCATGATCATAATTATGTAATATTACACTATTAACTATGCAACTATGTGTACATATAACATAGTTTCCAAGACAAGTTCGACGCATACACGGCAAAGCCCCTTAGATCGCATAAAAGCGTTACTTAATAGGGTTTATTATGAGGCATCGGCTTAATTAACAGTGGTGTACGTAATTCTGGTCGTATGTGTAATACAACCTTATGTTTAGTCAAGTGAAGTGTGAAATTGGAGAGGTGTGGTGATAATTTTGCACTAATTTTACTGATAGTTTTAGGTAAATTACAACAACCGTAATCTATTCAAAGTGAGAGTGAACAGGCTTCTTCTGGGTAAGCTCACTCCATCGTAGACTTTGTCTCTGTCACCCAGACCTAGACCAAAGTCAAGAGCAAACACATAGTAAAATAAAAAAAATAAAAAAAAATGAATTTGTCAATGGAGAGATTGTATGAGATTTGTTAGTATAAGTATCATAATAATATCAATGGTCATTCAATCAACTCACCCTCTCGCTGCTAGACCATATTTGTGCACATAATTTTTGTATGGGAAAACATGTTTTTAACTACAAATTTAAGTTGGTCGATTACTCGGTAACTTGTAAAGCCTACTTAACTGTTATAGTTTTCCTTTTAACTTCGTTATATATACTACTGTAGTGATTTTTTACAAATACAACTATTTAGCTGGCAGGGGACACATTTGACTGTAACAAAAATTAGCACTTTAAAGGTGAATACGCAAATGGATCTCTGAATCGAAAAATGATTTTCACAAACCCGCAATATTTTTGAACGCCCTATCCAACGATATCCCACACCATGGGTGACACGAGAAAAAAATATCGTCCCCACTTTTCGTGTAGGGGAGGTTTTGTAGGGGAGGGTACCCTAAAAAAATATATTTCAAGATTTTATTTTACTACATTGTTGGCGTGATTAATATGTAGTCTGATTCTAGTACTAAGAGTATCTGAGCTAAGCCCTTGATAGACGGACATGGCGAAACTATTAAGGGTTCCTTGTTTACTACGTAACCCTAAAAATTATGAAACACTATGTTTTTGGAAGACTGTGGGTAGGTACCTATACATATAAAGAAAGAAAGAAAGAAAAAACGTTTATTTGCGGTAAACATGACGCAATAAAGAACATAAACACAAAAAATAATAATTTGAGAACTATGGGGGAATAACATACGTATCAAATCATATCATATCTCCATGTTTAATTTTTTTAATGTTTTTACTGTTTACTATTTATATTATTTTTTGTATAGGTATTTGTATTTTGCCTGCAATACTTTTTATTAATTATTTTGATTTTATTTATAAGTAGTTCTATATTATTTATTATATTGTACGGCTCACGTTCTTACCGCTGTCTAAAGGTTCAGCTGTTAGAACTTTTAGTTTACGAGTAACGATTATCAAACCGAGGTCCTTGAAAATAAGCACAAAAAACCGGCCAAGTGCGAGTCGGAATCGTGCACGAAGGGTTCCACACTATTATCTATAAAAACGGCAAAAAATCATGTCTTGTATGGGAGCCCCCTCAAATAATAATGTTATACTGTTTTTAGTATTTGTTTTTATAGCGGCAATAGAAATACATCGGTGAAAATTTTAACTGTCTAACTATCACGGTTCATTAGATACAGCCTGATGACAGACGGGCAGACAGCGGAGTCTTAGTAATAGGGTCTCGTTTTACCCTTTGGGTACGGAAACCTAAAAAGAGCCTCTCAGACTTTGGATCATGGAGTAAATTCGGTTCTTCAATTTACTATAAATGTGACATAAAATTCTATCATCATCATCATTTCAGCCGTAAGACGTCCACTGCTAGACATAGGCCTCCCCCAAGCACCGCCGCCTCGACCGGTTTTGTGCTTCCCGTATCCAGCGGATTCCTGCGGCTTTCATAAGTTCATCGGTCCACCTTGTGGGAGGCCTTCCAACGCTACGTCTTCCGGTATGCGGTCGCCACTCCAGAACATTTCGGCCCCAACGGCTATCTGTTCTGCGCACAATGTGCCCTGCCCATTGCCACTTAAGTTTGGCAATTCTTCGAGCTATGTCGGTTACCTTGATTCTCCTGATTCGATCACATAGGGAAACTCCAAACATAGCCCTCTCCATTGCCCTTTGGGTGACTTTTAGCCTTCTAATAAGGCCCATTGTGAGCGACCACGTTTCAGTGCCATATGTCATCACTGGCAACATGCACTGGTCAAAGACTTTCGTCTTGAGACACTGCGGTATGTGGGACGAGAAGATATTGCGTAGCTTCCCGAACCCTGCCCAGCCGAGTCGGATACGACGATTGACCAAAAAGAAAAATCTTCAAAATTCTATATTTTGAAGATATTTACAAATCGATAAAAGAAAAGAACCAGCAACCCCAAATTTTGAGATACTTGCCCATACAGGTTAATTTCAGAGAAATAAGCCACGTGCAAAATAAAGCATGCTAATAGTGAATATCAGCGTGCCTGCAAATATTTTCATTGGCCCGATTGATTGCAATCCGTATCAGCTCCGTTTAAAAGCAGGCTTTTTCAGTTAAATCGCGTTTAATGGGCCGCTCAAATAAATCAACGAATATATGGATACTGGCATTATATATGCTTGGCACGGTAAATGGGGATTATTTTTCGAAATAGCTATTTTTTTGTAGGCAATTTTTGAAAGTTGTTTTTTATCGAGCTTTTTCTACCTTTTAGTCGGACTGGATGGAAAAAAGTGATGACAGTTTTGTATCAGTTAATCAATTATTTCTTTTTTGATTTTAATATATTAGCTTTTGGCCGCGGCTCCGATTGGGTGGATGTCGGTTATCGTGTGAAAAAGTAGCTTAAATGTCCTTCTCCATATCCCAGGCTATATCTCTGCTAAATTTCATGACGATCGGTTCAGCGATTTAGGCGTGAAAACATAACAGACAGACAGACAGAATATTAGTATGGACTAGAGTAACACACCTCTGCCTAACCTTTCGGGGATTACAGGGTTAATGTTTTAAACTGGATTATGATACTTTTCTAAGTTTGATGCGAAGACCCAATCTAAGTTTTATTAACATTGTGCTTAAGTCGATGCAAAAGTACACTACCCTGAGCGAGCCTTTTAACTTACCAGTCAGGCTTTTCTTTGAATTTTTCCCTATCAAGACATACCTACACAAAAAAATGCTTTTAACTTTACAAACGTGCCTTGGATATAAGAAAAATTCACTTCAAACTACTAATTGATAATATTTTCGCATTTAAGATGTTGGTCCCCTGGAGAAAGTAGTTCAGTTTGAGAATGTTGTTGACTTTGAGAAAGTTGTTCAGTTTGAGAAAGTTGTTCAGTTCGAGAAAGTTGTTCAGTTCGAGAATGTTGTTCAGTTTGAGAAAGTTGTTCAGTTTGATGTTCTGCAACACACAGTGTTTCCACGTTTAGGGTAAAATTACCAACATTTTGCATGTCTTAGAGATATTTTATTTTGACGGGGATTTAGGGAATTTATAAAGATAATTCATTAACTCACTCTTTGTTTATATAAATAAATGTCTCTTGAGAGTTTACAGTCTTGACTGTAAACTCTCAATTAAGCGTAGGAGCGAGACAACCCCAACACAAGTATTATTAATTACTTACTGGGGCTGTTTCATTCACATGTGTAAATGTAACCGTTTGAGACACAATAAACAATTTTATTTTATTTATTTTATGAAGAAGCTGGGGAAAAACAAAAAAACGTAAGTGGAGACACTGGTACCACACCCTTAAATTATTGACCACACCTTTCTGATACAGCATGCTGTATAAGAGTGAAAACCGTTAAGCGCTTACGAGCAAATAGCTTCTAGGTATGTGATCGCTTGACGAAAACAGCAGATGAAACTAAGAAACAGCTCTTCAAACCGCAATACATTACCCTCAGAGTGGGTGCCACAAACTTGCAAAGTATCTATTTACTTGAGCAACGTAAACATTTTCAGTGGGAACTTTAATCACTGCCAGCTTTTAAGTTTTCCACAAGGAAATAATGCTTCATTAAAATTTTAACACAGGGCGGTTTAATTTTCTATACGAGAAGGGATTTTAATGAACCGTACTACGAGACAAGAGTTTTAATCTACCGGTTTTTGCTTCACGGGTAAAATATAGAACAGCTTGCTAACAGGTAGTGCGGTAGTTTTTTTTTTTAAGTTTTGTGCAGATATATAATAGGCTGGGCTTTAGAAGTGGGGTTTTCTTTGTTAGTTAATTCGATATTATTAATGTTGTTTATAAAAGTTCAAGTTATGTTGAGTGTAAATATTTTGTTTTGGTATTTACAAATATTTGTATATACAATACGGAACAAGCGGATCATTTAATATTTTTTTCAACACACTTGCTCTTAATGAACCGCTTTTAGGTCCATAATGCAGTGTATTAAAAACGCGTGCTTTGTACTTTACGTTACGGCGCTAGTGCTGTAACGCTACTACGTGCGGAGACTAAGTGCGGAAACCAAACCCTCCAACATAGAACATAGACATAGACCTGACGTCAAACAAATTCTGCATTGCGCAATCAAAGTTTACCGCGCGACTAGCATGTATACAACATCTCGACATCAACCATTGGGCAGTTGCCCACCAGACACGATACCCGTCTGGTCGGAGGATCCTCCTTTTTCCATAGAGTATGCGTGAACTTTACACCCTGTTCTTCATACCTCTACAAAATATCATATTCAGCTGGATCCGGTTAGACTGGAAGCCGACCCGAACATAGTTGTGAAAAAGCTAGGCAGATTGATTATAGCTAAAAATACCTTCTACAAAATAACTAAACAACGAACCAAGATTAAGATTAACTAACTACTATATGATTACCCAAGGGATTTTATTTACTCGCTATAAAGCTAAAAGAGCTAAGGCATATTAACCTTATCTCTTGAGGACTGTTTATCATTAAAGTGAGGATTAACCCGGTAGCAGCGTTGTAAACAACGGATTAAGTTGAGATAAAAATAATACGTATTCTGATAGGATTAAGTATTATTTTTTATCTAATTTATGTCAACTCAAATCTTACAATTGCTTAGTTCCAAAATAACCCTCGAAAATCCAAATAGCCCCGTTCTACCGGTACTTTTATTAAATTCGTGTTGTACTCTGTAAGGTAACCACAGTCAGGCAATAAAAGACGTGCCAATACTGTTTGGTTTTTTATTAGATTAAGTATTTATTTTGCTCTAAATTCCGGATAATTTTAGTCAATTTACATGTAGAAGCCGTTGACACTATACTATTGAGAAATTCCTGTAACATTATGACATCACAAACATGGCGACCAATCGTGGTGCGTTTGTAGTCTCGTGATTCTTTTTAATATTTTATCAATTTTAAATTGCTTATAAAAAATAAAAAATAAAAAAAGTTAAGAGTTTCTCGCATCGACTATTAATAAATTTATGATACAGTTTTAAAATACATAAAAAAAATTGATAATTTTAGTTTTTTCATAAACCCAATTAACCGTGACAGTCGAGCAAAGTGATTTTGGGACATTTCATTAGGAATTTCTCAGTAGCGCGCCCGAACTCTGGATTTGTGTCTAATGGAACAGACAGATGTGCTGCTGGGGAGTTTGTTTCGCCACTTAAAGCACTAGGAAGTGGTGAAGGGCGGGCGTTTTGGGGGACTGTCTTATTTAATTTTGACGTTCGAAACGTGCTGATTCTCAGCCTGATTTGAATAAATGACTTTTGATTTGATTTGATCGGATTTGTGCCCGGTTGATGGCAATAGACTGGCCCCATTACATGGGACTTATACATAACTGGCGAAATGTGGGTGTTCCTACTATAGGCACAACTCTGCCTAATCTTTCGGAGAAATATGGTGTGATATTATGCTAAATTTGGGTACTTATTTTAGTCAGTAGGTGAGTAAGTGAGGGGCGTGTGGGAAGTAATAACAACCGAACAAGACGATCGATCAGGTTAAGCTACGCTTGCCGCGGTTGGTCCGTAGATGGGTGACCATATTTACATACGAAGACTCATCCATACCTCAGAAAGCACGTTAAGCTATTGGTCCCGGCTGTCATTCGTGGATCTTTGACAGCCGTAACAGGTCGTCTGAAGCCCGAAACTCCACTGAAAAAAAAAAAAGAAAGTAATTGCAACAATCAAGATTTTGTTTAGATTGACTAAGTAACTTGTTTGCATCTGAACTTATCAAGCACAATGATCACAGCTACTACTTTTATTTGATTGAGATTTAAAACGGGATCTCGATTGGAGTTATCACAAAACCTATTAACAGCAATCATGTCAAAACATATGTAGTTGCTCCAACCAAGATTATTAGATTAAAGATTCAATGATCTTTATTGAAATAATCAAAATGCTTGATTGACACAACTAACTTACTTTGTAAAAGTTATTTTTTTTTTACTTGTGTCTTTTTTAACTCTTCTACAATGATGTCGTGTTAAGGGTAATCGAGAAACTTGTTTGATCGTTCAATTATTTGCACAAGTATTGCTGCAATCATGTCGTGATGATCAACTCAACTAAGATTTTGATTAATCTAAACAAAATATTGTCAATTAAGCTAAAAAGTCACTTGATTGGAGTGCATTTTTTTCAGTGTCTGACAACCAATCTTACCAAGTGGTAGTATTACCCAGAGTTACTAATACTATACCACTTGGTAAGATTGGGTTGTGTAGGTCAGATAGGTAGTCGCTCCATGTAAAATACTGGTATTCAGCGGCGTCCGGGTAGACTGGAAGCCAACCCCAACATACTTCGGAAAAGGCAGGGCAGATGATGATGATTTTATTCAGTAGGTATGCACTTCCTGTCCAACATGCATTGCGCAGCTGGTTTTGTTCTTTGAACATGAAAACACACTAAAACTGTTAACAGATTCGTATTCCGTATACCAATCACTTACTTCTCTTCCCTAGCTCCCCAAAAATATTTCCTTTCACATCCCAATAGACACAAATATTGCAAAAATCCCCGCAGCCCGTTTCTCAGGTACGCCACTACATAAGAAACGGGCATAAATTTCCCCCGTACGCCCAGACTCACCCATTTTCATATGCCTCCAGAATATGGGGTATTCTCAAACCGTTGCCTGATAGATTCTGAGGTTTACGCAAATCCTATCTCTTTGTGACAGTAATTTGTCTCCCCGGGACCCTTTGTTTTGTCCTTTTGCTACCGTATGGATTCAATATATTCTTTTCTGTTTTTATGCATTTGACAGATGAAATTGATGCCTGAGAGAATAACAGATTTTGAGTAGTAAATAAAGAAGAGTGATCCATTTTATAATCGAATTGGTGAAGCTTTTTTCTGTTACCAAGGGGTCGGTATAGATATAAAAACATTATATCCGTAAAGTTAGACCGAGGAGCAGAAAAATCCTCTTCCAAGAAAACAAGTGTAGATATTAAGATGACATTAAAAATTCCAAGAACTAAATTAAATAATTTAATGCTGCTTATTTGAAGTAGGTAATAGGTATGCTTCGAAAAAAATAGATCTTATGATCGTTATTCTAAATGTCTTCGAAAAAAATATTATCTCCATCTCGCCGATAGCGAAATTATAATACAACCTTGAAGAATAAATATACGAGTAACTCAATTTCTTATATAATGCCCAAAGTGAAAATTGAATCTTATTATATACTGGTCACGGGCTGACGTCGACTTTTGAATAAGAATATTTTCTTACGTCGCCTCGACGCTGCATCAGTTATGTGCCATAAGTTAGAAGAGGAACCAGGTGCGATTTATTTAAAATAACTGGAATTCAAAAGAAGATCATACTAAAAGATAATTTGAAGGCTAAATAAACAAGGCAACTAATTTATATACTATAATCAAAAGCATCACAAAAGCTATGGTTTCGATTAAAACTTTATAAAAAAAAAAAAAACATTATAGGCGTACGAGGTTGTTGTTCTAAAAACCGATATAGGAGCCAACGACTTCACAACTATAGATGGAATACATGAATGGACAGTCATGGAACTTTTAATACAAACCACTGGCACAACGCCAGATGAAAGAACTAAAGAAAATGTTGTCAACACAGTCCCTTCCAGTCGTTAACTTTGGAACCCCTGAATGGAATACTTTCTTGTCTTTCACCGCTGCAGTTCCCCACATGCATCACAACATTAGCATAACGTAAACAGGTGCAGGGGAATAACTGAGCCGTCGCAATGCGGTATAGGGGATCTTATATTCATATTATTGTAGCGACTGAGCCGCTGGCCGGGCGTTGACGATTTTAAATTTAGAAATCAAAAATGTTTCAATGTAGACGTTTGCTCTTTTATAGTATGCGCGCCTGGTACAAGTTAATACGTTGCGTATATTTTTCTGATTTACATACATACATAAACTCACGCCATCTTCCCATGGGGGTAGGCAGAAACTATAGAACGCCACCTGCTACGCCCCATACATACTCCTTTTGCTTCGTTTACATTCATACATCTGGTCATACACGCACGCCGGTTGCGAGTGCTACACCTCACCTTTCTGAAGAAAATCACCAATTAGGTCACTATAAGTTTTCCTAGGGCGTCCCTCCCGGCGTTTCCACTCAGATCTGCTTTATAAATACCTTTTTCACTTCTCATGCTCTAAAAGTTCGTCTTTATGTCGTGCGTAGGCGACATAAAGTCGCTTTTTATGCTCTAGAGCATAAAGTAAAATCTTCGTCAAAGACCAAGGCAATCGGTCCAACAGCCACACGAACGACTTCAACTTCATAGAATAGCCTCTGTATTTTAATTCATTCGTTAGTATTCTAAGAACAAGGCAAGGATACCAACAGCCAAAGTACACAATAAAACTTCATGAAATAAACTTATATTTTTTATTTCGTCCATTTATTATTTTACATGTTGCTGTTTCATTTCCTCGCAATCGATGTGAAAATTAGAGTGTACAACTCGTCCATAAAACCCATTTTACACTCGACTTTATATGCATCCTCGCTCGCAAAATAAAATGGTGCGTTTTATGCACTTGATGTACAATCTACTATTGTCAGTAGCCTTTCATTCATCCTCTCAATATTACCAAACCATCTAATCATACTCTTATCAATTTATGATTTTATTCTGATTTTATATTTTATAATACAGTCTCACCGAGCAGAGTTATTGCTTTCTTGAAACCAATTTTTTGTCAGTCTCATATTCGAGATTGGAAAACGAAAATTCTTTGAGAAATTCAGAATAGAGTAATAAAAAAAATATAACATTACGAACTGAATCACTAGCAATTACTAGGTATATTACCTCATATAATATTAATCCATCTACCAAAATCAAAATCAAAATATTTTATGTCACATAAACCTACATGGGCACTTATGAAACGTCAGAAGCTAGATGCACGGTTCCAATTAATTGTTTCCTATGGAGAAGAACCGGCAAGAAACTCCACGGTTATTCTTTTAAAAATAATTGGTTTTTACAATATTTTCAAATA
Source organism: Dryobota labecula (assembly GCA_947523025.1). NCBI lineage: Eukaryota > Metazoa > Arthropoda > Insecta > Lepidoptera > Noctuidae > Dryobota > Dryobota labecula. Next base: position 24,806,656 of record OX383287.1, on the reverse strand, counting down.
ACAGTGATAATAGGTATGGGGGAGGAAGGTGTAAGCCTTTAAACAGTTACCAGGTACTTAACAAAATAGAAAATGGTCAGCAAATCTACAGTCTACTAGGCCTTCAACGTTCTCACATTCACAAAATAGGAAATCCATACTTATAATATCTAAATATGACAGTAACTCTGTTTGTCTGTCTGTTAAATTTTCACGCCTAAACCGCTAAATCGATTGTCATAAAATTTGGCAGAGATATAGCCTGGGATATGGAGAAAGTCATAGGCTACTTTTTTATCCAATAACCGACATCCACGCGGGTGGAGACGCGGGCAAAAGCTAGTAATCTATATAAACATAAAAAATAAAAACAAACTATTTAACCACCCTGATAAGACATCATTTACTATCGTAAGTACTACAATCCGTAGTCTATTCAAACCATCTATACTACCTACCTACTTATCGGATCACATCGACGTCCTAAATGTCCCAATACTGACAAGGCCTCCACCCGGTCTTTACACGGCTCCCGATTCACTGAAACTAATTAATAGGGTCAGGAACACGGCCCAGCGCTCCACGACTTAAATTACCGTTGCAGCCGCTAAACTCAAATAGGACTCGGCAGTCTAGATTCTACATTTCTAATAAAGGCTAGATCCTCATGTTTCTGGAAATAATAATTTCCATAGATATTGTAGCACAAGTACAATTTCAAGATGGAATTAATTAGTTAAATGTTTGAATCACTCCCAAAACAGTGTCCCCTTGTTGTCCCAGTTTGGTCCCCTTTTATAAATTTTTGTCCCCATTTGCATGGGGACAAAAATTCATAAAAGGGGACCAAACTGAATATGATAAAGTGAAATGTAAAATGTACTTGTGTACATTTTACATTTCACTTTATGTTTTGTAATTGTACAGAAAAAATTGGTTGTCTGTAAAGTTGGTTTACGGACGATAGTTTAACGTGACAACGTCATAACAAAACATTGATGCGGCGCAAGCGTACAATGAGCGTAACGGGACAATGAGTCATCCTTTTTCGTGCATGCAGCCGGCGTTCATCGATTTATTAGACGTTGTCACCCCAAAATATGATACACTCTAAAAGCAAAGCAGCGTACAAACAGCTCTCATTTTAAATGCTAAACGAGGCTTGTGAACACAAAAAAATGTCCTCAATATCAATAATTTGGAGTACATTTAAAATATGAACACAACGTAAACGTCAGCTCGACTAACAAGTACTGGATAGCTGGAATAAAATATGACCTTCTGTCGCAGAACCACTGAAACTGTTACTCCAACCTGCCTTGTTGAATATTTATGTGTTCAGAAACGTCGCGGTTTTCAGTGCTGTGTATGTGGATGATTTCATCACTTCCGGATGGTGATTTATTTTTATGATATTTCGTTTGTTGTGTTTTTCAGACTTTATGTTAGCTATTTGATTGGCTTGGTATGTTTTTGACGTGAAAACGTCTAATAAATCGATGAACGCCGACTGCATTCACGAAAAAGGATGACTAATTTTCCCGTTACGCTCATTGTCCCGTTACGCTCATTGTCCCGTTACGCTCATTGTACGCTTGCGCCGCATCAATGTTTTGTTATGACGTTGTCACGTTAAACTATCGTCCGTAAACTAACTTTACAGACAACCAATTTTTTTTTTAATCTGTACGGAGTTGATCTATAATTATCATTATCGTAACAGTTAACTTCACGTGCTTTTTATTTTTTAATCCGTTTGGAACCCTAAAGTTCGAAAAATATCGCTATTTACCACAAGTAGGTCGAACAACAAAACTATTCCAAAAATCCTGAATCTACAGAGTAATAAATAATGTTCAACATTATCCTCGCCATACTTTGCGTACATTAATTAACCAACTGTTTCGTAATTATCATGCTATTGAGCAAATTTTAAATTAATTTACGCTCCGGTTTCAACTAATGAAACTATTCATGGCGTTTCGAGAAAATTGTTTTCCCACTGTACCGCTGAAGACAATAAATAAGGGTGACTATGTTTGCAACAATTCGCTGTCTTGCCCGAATAGTTTTCTTCGTCTATCAGTTTTCATTGTCCAGTAGGATATACAGCTTTACCAACTTCACGTATTCTACAGCTGGTTCTTTATATCGTACGACTTTTGTACCTGTGTTTGAATTGAAATGTTGATAGCGTCTTTTGGGATTCTGTTTTCTTGGAATCTTGTCACATGCTCAACAATCCTTTTTTGGGTCTTATTTTATACATCTTTAGCTAGTCAGATTGCATATAGAGCAGTTGTGGCCCAGTAAGAGCAGTGGTGGCCCAGTAGATAGTAGCCCAGCGGTAACGGCAGTGATTTACGAGAAAGTAGGTCGTAGGTTCGAACCCTGACACTTTACTTTGTGTAAATAATTTCATCACCACTGCTCTCAAAACGGTGAAGGAAAACATCGTGAAGAAGCATGTCCTAGAACCAAAATATTCGAAGACATGTGATATCTACCAACTCGCACTGGGCCCACGTGATAGATTTTGGCCCACTACCTCTCGCAGAGAGGAGACCTGTGTCCCAACAGGGGAAATATTATAGGCTGATTATGCTAGCTAGTTAGATTTAAATGAAGCCAATGATAGTGCCGTCTAGGTGGCTATGTTCCGTTTGGGCATAAGAAGAAGAAGCTAGTCAGATTAATACATTTATATAATTCTCATCATCATCATCATTTCAGCCGAAAGACGTCCACTGCTGGACATAGGCCTCCCCAGGAAGAGGGGGGATTTGCCATAATCGCCACGCTTGGCAGGCGGGTTGGCGATCACAGTATGGTGTTAAAAATGCATAAAGAACGCTGCTGCCCATTCTTTAGTAAGTCCCTTAGTCGCCTTTTACGACACCCACGGGAGTAAATGGTGAAGATGCACTTTTGAACGTCAAAAATTACATGAATAGTTAATTGATTCTAGTTGCGCCTTCCAAAAGGTAGTTATGTATGGAGAAGAATGGGCAAGAAACTCCATACTTACTCTTTTAAAATGTTAACAATAGTTTGTATACATTAATTAATAATTATAGGTGAAGACGATGTACCTAGAATAAAAATAAAAATTACTTACCACAATTGGTAAAAAGAATGAAAAGTGAAGTAATGACAGAAAAAATAATAAATGCGATAGGTACATGGTGCTCACATATTTACAAACATTGTATATGAATTTCCAAAAAAAAAAAAATTAACATATATTAAGTGTGTGAGTTAAATTTATATTAATCACAGAAAATAAAAATTAATATCATAAAAATTACAAATTATACAGTTAAATTAGCAACCAGTTTAATTTTGTCTAGACTCTAAATATTGTCCTATGGAGCAGGACCAGCATGTTTCCAAGCATTCTTATCTTGGATATAATCCTCTAATTTGTAATATGCTTGTTTACAAAGTGTGCTTTTTAAATGAGTTTTAAATTTTCTTGGGGAATGGGGTGGTGCTATTCTTTACGTCCGGCACCACACGGCACAACTAAAATTCTGTACTGGTTTAAACCCTAATTAAGTTCCAGTGTCTTATGATAACCTTTAGCTAAAAGTTGGCAGTCACTTAATACATTTTTCTCGTCCGTATTGTCTTCGATTTAAAACCTGGCCAAGTTTAACCCTGAGTGATGGTTATACTCGTAACCACCCAACTATGAGCTAAAAGAACCCACAATTCGTCGCCACTCTACTAACCTGCTTTATCTATTGTCCTGACTGCGTAACAGATGACTGGCCCACTGCCACTTGAGTTGAGAATAGTTTTAATATTTTCAAGTGGAGTTGAAAGGAAATGCGGCATTCCTCGAGCGAACAATACTCCAAGTAGGACCGTGCGGAATTTTTATCCGTGCCAAAAAACTTTTATGCTTTACTGCGTACATTCCCATCGGTTCGTTAGTCGAATTGAGCTAGGTATTTAAGTAATTGAGTCAGATTGCGGGATCCGAAGTGCTCTTTTGAACTAGCTCTTTTTGTTTGACTGGGAAATTATCTGGCAGCACTCGATTGAATATTGTAATATTAGGGAGGCAAATTCTGAGTTGTTTTTGGGAAGTGTTTTTTTAAGAGGTTACTGTAGGTCGTTGGCAGTTTAGTGCTGATAAAATATGAATATATGAATATTGTGAATATACTGAGGTTTAATAACTCTTACATTTTCCCTAGCATATTTGAATTAAGAACCACGTCATGTTATTTTAGATACATACCTATAAAAACATAAACACATACCATTAATTAAACCGAAATAGAATAAGACGTAGTCAACAAAATACTCATCATCCAGTTTGCGTAAATAGGTAAGGAAATTTATTAGAACTTTTCCTGTTTTGCGGTAAATAAATCGAACCGAACCGTGAATTAAGGAGGAGTTCTACTTTCGGGTCCGGACGAACAGCAGGCATCCGAAAATTAGTTAAAATCCAATCCGATAATTGTTTTTCTTCACAAACATTTCAAAAGTTTCCAAAAAGTTTGGTAACTCTTTTCTTACTGTTGGTAAAGTTTCTTGGGTACCAAACGCCATTCGCAGAAAATTAATGGCGAATTTTTCCTGCCTTTAACTTCTATTTTTCAAACGTTGAGTTCTCATTATTTTAGTTTAGCTTCAGCTATTTGGAACAATTCTTTTTTGTATAAGTTTTATAAAGATTTTTGTCGTTACATGTCGAGGTAGGCATTATTGATTTTTCTTCTTGGATATTCATTTAACTGAATTTAGGTTAAACATATTCAGTAGGTAACCTAATCATAATTCTACTCTCTTCTCTTTTGAATCGCTCTCTCACTGCTGAGAATCGTGACTGTTTTCAAATTGTCAACAGTCTTTCTTCACCCGTTATGTTCGGTGACCTGGTGGAGTGCGACGCTGATATGTACCCCAGTTGCTCAGATATTTGATCGTCGACGTTTCATGTTGTAATTGAATAATCAAATAATTCTACTTTAGAGTTATGAGGAATAGGGTGTAAAGTTCACTCATACTCTATAGTAAAGGGAGGATCCTCCGACCAGACGGGTATTGTGTCTGGTAGGCAACTGCCCAACAGTTGACGTCGGGATGTTGTATATATGCTAGTCGCGCGGTAAACTCTGATAGCGCGATGCAGGATTTGTGACGTCAGGTCTTTGATGCGTAGTTCGCATGTGGTTTTGTTGATACCGTCACACTACTATCGAAAACGAAACAAAAACGAAGATATAATAATAAAGAAAGAACCATTCAGAAGAACTTATTACTATAAAATCAGTATTCAGATTATTTATTCCCAAAAAACAAGGACATAGAAAACAAATGAAATGAAACATACAAAAAACATAGAAAACACATAAAACATGATAATATAAGTATTAAAATTCTAAGACAAACACATTCTGTAACTCTGTCTGCAATCATTCTAGGAGTCAATGTATCAAGAATTAATGTTGTGGAAATAAAATATAACGTTTGTGTCCGTCCTTGTACTTATAGTTTATTTGCTGGCTGATACGTTTAGATCTGCGGATTTATATTTATTACTTTAGTAATATGGATTTTTTTATTTATTTATCGCTGCTTTTTTAATGTAGAAAAGAGAAATACCTACTTAAATTCAACTACCATGCTTTCATTATGAATTGAGAATTGAGATGATGTTGATTTAAATAGTTATGTCATAATGATCATAAATCAATGGCTTATAAAAACTTGTAAATAATGTTACTTATAGAGGTATGAGGAACACGGTGTAAAGTTCACTCATCCTCTATTGAAAAGGGAGAATCCTCCGACCAGACGGGTGTTGTGTCTGGTGGGCAACTGCCCAATGGTTCATGTCGGGATGTTGTATGTATGCTAGTCGCGCGGTAAACTCTGATTGCGCGATGCAGGATTTTGACGTCAGGTCTTTGATGCGTAGTTCGCATGTGGCGTTGTAAAAAAAATGTTACACTATCATTTTTTGTTAGAGGCTGTTTATACTCAAAATCAAAATTCATATATTCAAATTACGCTGAGAATCAGCACTTTTTAAACGTTAAAATTATATAAGACAGTCCCCCAAAACGACAGCCCTTCATTACTTCCTAGTGCTTTAGCTGGGAAGAAGAAGTGGCGCAACAAACTCTCCAGCAGCACAGCTGTCTTTTCAGTTAGAAAAATATGATTTTATACAACAGTAAGTATGCAAAATTTTACACATTACGAGACTCAGAACAGTAAATGTAATTATTTTCCTTATGTTAGCTTGCACACGCCAATACACCAGCAAATTCAGTGATAAATTTACTCAAGCAAAAAATTAAAACTCAGAAACTGTTCTGGGGACTGTTTTATAAACTGAAAAGAATACCATCTCCAAAGATAAGTAGAACGGATATCTAAATCAAATCTAAATTTAACTAATTCAAAAAGTGATAAAAACACGTAATACAAATAACACACAATCTTCGTCAGAAACGTATCTAAACAAGTGCGTGTCGGACCACGCACAATGAAGGGTTCCGTAGTTGGGACGAATTTATCCCAAGAACAAACTTATCATGTAGTCGAAAAACATGTTTTCTTATACAGAACTAGCTTCTGCCCGCGGCTTCGCCCGCGTGGATGTCGGAAAATAGCCGACGGGAACGTACGGCTTATTCCACAAATCCCCCCTGATAAATCCCCCTTAGGAGGAAAAGTGGAATATATAAAAACCAGTCTAGAATTCGCCACTGATAATCCGGCTTATTTCACTAATCCCCCCAGAGAATTCCCCTCAGTGGGGAAAACTGAACCCTAATGTAAAAAAATCACTTTCAGGGGATCTTGAGGTTTTTTTTCAATTCTAGTTTTCCCCCCTAAGCGAGATTATCAGGGGTGAATTCTAGACTGTTTTTTATAGATTCCACTATTCCTCCTAAGGGGGATTTTCAGGGGGGATTTGTGGAATAAGCCGAACGTACTACCGGGATTAAAAAATAACCTACATGTTAATCCAGGTTATAAACTATCTGTGTACCAAATAGCATATAAATTCGTCCATCCGTTTCTTGTGCAAACTGGAACATACATACAAACAAACAGACCAAAATTCTAAAAACTATATTTTCGGCATCAGATTCGAATATTCAATGTTAGGTTTGATTTCGTTACTATTTTATTTTACTTTTTCTAGATAATTATGAAATAACAATAACAGTATAGAGCTTTGTTCATGGCTAATTGTCCTCCACTACGTGTGATATTTGAGAAATACTGTAAAGAAATACCTACTGTAGAGGACCAGTATCGCGGACGGGTCTCTGTATGTAAAGATGGTCACCCATCCACAGACCAACTGCGGCAAGTGTAGCATAACCAGGTGGATACTGGTCCTCTACAGTAGGTATTTCTTTACAGTATTTCTCAAATATCACACGTAGTGGAGGACAATTAGCCATGAACAAAGCTCTATACTGTTATTGTTATTTCATAATTATCTAGAAAAAGTAAGTTGTTGTAAGTAAGTTGTGTTAGTTTCCAACCATAAGCCGAAATATTAGTGATTTTTACTTAAAAAATAAAGAACTTGAATTAATAACCAAATTTCATCCCCCTTTTTTTCCCTTAAGGGTTGAAATTCTAACAACACCGTTGCGTTAGCTTCCAACCATAAGCCTAGATAGTAAATTCTGTGATTTTTCTTCGAAAATTAAGGACTTTTCAACTTCATCCCCCTTTTTAACCCTTCGAGGGTGGAATTATCAAAAGCGCTGAAACATTTATACATTAATTTTAAATCGTCAGCCTAATCACAATATTTGAAGATCCTAACTTCAAAACTGACGGACTTTCATACAAACTTTCATCCCCTACTTTATCCCCTTAGGAGTGGAATTTCTAAAAATCCTTTCTTTGTGCACTCCTAGACCTCCTAAGGAACCTATGTGCCAAATTTGAAATCTCTAGACCCAGCGGTTTGAGCTGTGCTTTGATATATCAGTCAGTCAGTCAGGACTTAGAATTTTATATATCTATGATATATCAGCCAGTCAGTCAGTTTACCATTATAGCATATAGATAATCGTCAGCCTAATCACAAAATTTGAAGATCCTAATTTCAAAACTGACGGTTCTTTCATATAAATTTCCATCCCCTATTTTACCCATTTAGGGGTGAAATTTCCAAAAATCCTTTCTTAGTGTACCTTTAGACCTCATAAGGAACCTACGTGCCAAATTTGGAATCTCTAGACCCAGCGGTTTGGGCTGTGCGTTGTTGTATCAGTCAGTCACTCAGGACTTTGAATTTTATATATATAGACATAGAGATAGCTTTTGCCCGCGGCTTCGCCCACGTGAATGTCGGAAAAAATCCAACGGGAACCGTACGTTGCCGTACGTACTACCGCAAATGAAAGTACCCTATGACCGGGATTAAAAATACTTTTGAGTAATTCAAAAACTTAAAAATAAAAACTTTTGAGTTATTCAAGGCACGCAGTTAAATACTCCCCTAAAAACTTAATTACCCCTCATTTCCCTGTTTGGGATCAATTCTCGAAAACCCCATATACTCGTAATCCTTTTTTTTTTTTCTTTGAAAAGAATAAGCACCTTAAGACCCATGACCATGTTTTGAAAAACGAATTGATGACAAATTTGTGTTTTATGTATTAAGAACGTATTTGTGTTGAGTTTCAAGTTTACGAATTAAAAAAAAAAAGATTTTTCATACAATCTAAATCTCCCCCATTTTACCCCTTTAAAGCCCTTCTTAGAGTCTAAAATGTATGGAATGGAAATTTATTCTGAAATAGATCAGTCCGTTAAGGTTTTTTTTTTTCATACAATCTATGACATCCCCCAATCCCCCCTTGTGCCAAGTTTAACCACTTTACGGGTTGAATTTTCAAAAATCCGTTCTTAGCGGATGCCTGCGTCACAATAAATACCTGTTTGCCAAATTTCAGCGAAATCCGTTCAGTGGTTTGAGCTATATGTGTTGATAGTCATCAGTTTTTCCATACAAACGTTGACACCCCCTTTATGGGGTAGTTTAAAAAAAATATCGAAATAATCAAACTTTTTATTTAATAAGATACGCATTCGTGCCAAGTTTCAAGTTTATAAACTCAAGGAATAAGATTTTTCAAACAAACGAAATCTCCCCTTTTTACCCCCTTAAAGGATGAATTTTCAAAAATACTTTCTTAGCTGACGTGTTCTAATCTATATCCTAATCTAATCTAACCTAATCTAACTTTACTATCTACTGAATTGTATATAAATATAGATTGTTTGCTGCATTTGCTAAAATTAAGTTTTAGTAACAGAAACGAATCGCTGTAAATCCGACTCCACGTAGAGTGCACCACGTGCCCTACCCCTAGAGTGTAATTTAGAATCGCGTAGGCGCGGAGGGGCGAGGCGGCCCGCGAGTTGAGGAGCAGGTGGTTGTAACGCTTGCCGCCGCGGCTGAGGCTGGCCGGCGAAGCCGGCCATCAAGACGAAGCTGCGGTGGTGAGCGTTAAACCATCTGCGACGATAAGCTCGCGTGGGACCGCCGGAGCCCCGCAGCGCCGGAGCCGTGACAGAACCCATGCCTGCTGCATGTAGCATGCTCCCTTGTATGCTGCATGCTTGCTTGAATGCTCGCTTGCATGCCCGCTTGCATGCTGCATGCTTGCTGCATGCATAGTGTATGCTTGTTTGCATGCTTACAGGGAAATAAAAACTCCATGTTCACAATCAATTGTTTTATTGAATGATAATAGATACATCCAGTGCCGGAGCCGTGACAAAAGCCATGTTTTAGTAACAAAAACGAATCGCTGTAAATCCGACTCCATGCAGCCTTGTATGTCCTACCCCTAGAGTGTAATTTAGAATCGCGTAGGTGTGGAGGGGCGAGGTGGCCCACGAGTTGAGGAGCAGGTGGTTGTAACGCTTGCCGCCGCGGCTGAGGCTGGCCGGCAAAGCCGGCCAGCAAGACGAAGCTGCGGTGGTGAGCGTTAAACCATCTGCGACGATAAGCTCGCGTGGGACCGCCGGAGCCCCGCAGCGCCGGAAGCGTGACAGACACCATGCCTGCTGCATGTTGCATGCTCCCTTGCATGCTGCATGCTTGCTTGCATGCTCGCTTGCATGCTGCATGCTTGCTTGCTTGCTTGCTCATTGCATGCTGCATGCTTGCTGCATGCATAGTGTATGCTTGAAACTCCATGTACAACAATCAACTGTTTTATTGAGTGATACTCGTAATAGATACATCCAGCGCCGGAGCCGTGACAAAAGCAATATTGCTTAAATTGCATCTTTACTATTTATGTATTGTATCAGTTGGATGAGCACTATCGCATTCTGTTAGTATCCTAACTATCCTAATCTATATCGATTCTCCCGGAGAAGGGGATAGGGGGTTTCTCTGGGGGAGGGGCCCATGGCTAAATAATAGCAGCCGCACAGGTCGATCGATCAGGTTAAGCTACACTTGCCGCGGTTGGTCTGTGGATGGGTGACCATCTTTACATACAGAGACCTGTCCGTGCCTCGGAAATCACGTTAAGCTGTTGATCCCGGCTGTCATTTATGGATCTTTGACAGTCGTTACAGGAAGTCAGAAGCCCGAAAGTTTGACAACCATTCTTACCAAGAGGTATTGTATTACCCAGTAACTGCGTTGTGGAGGTCAGTTAGGCAGTCGCTCCATGTAAAATACCGTAAATTTAGAAACAGTACACGTGTACTTATATTATTTTTACTTGAATACAAATTTTAGCGAATGAATAACTTCAATACAAAACTTCATCCCCCTTTTCAGGGTTGAAAAAAAAGAAACAATGATTTACGTTTTGTTAGTTTCCAACCATAAGCCGAAATATGAGTTATTTTAACTTAAAAAATAAGGAACTTTAATTAAAAACAAAATTTCATCCCCCTGTTCACCCCCTTAAGGGTTGAAATTCTAACAACACCGTTGCATTAGCTTCCAACCATAAGCCTAGATAGTAAATTTAGTGATTTTTCTTCGAATCCGACTTCATCCCCCTTTTTAACCCTCCGGGGGTGGAATTATCAAAAACGCTGAGACACGTATAAATTAATTTTCAATTGTCAGCCTAAACACAAAATTTGAAGATCCTAACTTCAAAACTGACGGACTTTCATATAAACTTCCATCCCATATTTTACCCCTTCAGGGGTAGAATTCCCAAAAATCCTTTCTTAGTGGATACTTACTCCTCACAAAGAACACACCCTCCAAGTTTCATGTCTCTAGGACCAGCGGTTTGGACTGTGCGTTGATATATCTGTCAGTCAGTCAGTCAGTTTACCATTTTATATATATAGATATAGAGATAGCTTTTGCCCGTGGCTTCGACCGCGTGGATGTTGGAAAGAATCCAACGGGAACGTACTACCGCGAATGAAAGTACCCTATGATCGGGATTAAAAATACTTTTGAGTAATTCAAAAACTTAAAAATAAAACCTTTTGAGTTATTCAAGACACGCAGATAAATACTCCCCTAAAAACTTAATTACCCCTCATTCCCCTGTTTGGGATCAATTCTCGAAAATCTTTTTTTTTTTTTTCTTTCAAAAGAATAAGCACCTTAAGAGGGGATGTTTTGAAAAACGAATTATGACAAACTTTGTGTTTTATGTATTAAGAACGTATTTGTGTTGAGTTTCAAGTTTATGAACTAAACCCAGTAACTACGTTGTGGAGGTTAGATAGGCAGACGCTTCATGTAAAATATTGTAAAGTTAGAAACAGTACACCTGTAATTATATTATTTTTACTTGAATACAAAATTTTGCGAATGAACAACTTCAATAAAAAAACTTCATCACCCTTTTCAGATCCTTGTGGGATGAAATTAAAAAAAACTTTTTAACAAAAAAACAACCGACTTCCAAAAAAAAAAACTAAAATTGAAAAATAATTTTAATTTCGGATGTCGGTGACCTTGGTTCTGCATTTTCGTTTTTTGCCACCGACTTCCGAAATTAAAGTTATTTTTCACTTTATAGTGTTTTTTTTTTGTAAGTTGCTTGTTTTTTTTTTTGTTTAAAAGTTTTAATCTTTCACTTTTTAGTTATGGTACCTACCCCACAACAATTCGATTACCACTACTTGCTACACCGCACAAACAACAGTGACACAAGATGTACGAAGTGGATTAAATACGTATTATCGAAGCTAACTCAAAAACTACCCAAGCAAAGTTAATGAAAATCGGTTAAAAATGCTTGAGTTTTTGATGAAAATACAAAAATCGCTATATGTTTGCCTATAAAATTTGAGGAGTTCCCTCAATTTCTCATGGATCCCATCATCAGAACTGGATTTTGGGACCAATTTGGAAGTATATCCTTTCAAATAAAAAAGAATTTGCCAAATCGGTTCACAAACAACGGAGTTCTGAGGTAACAAACATTAAAAATAAAATAAAATAAAATACAACAGAATTGAGAACTTCCTCCTTTTTGAAAAGTCGGTTAAAAAAAAACAACTATTTACGTTGGTTATGTTAGTTTCTAAACATAAGCCGAAATTTTTGTGATTTTAACTTAATAAATAAAGAATTTTAATTAAAAACAAAAAAAATCATCACCCTTTTCATCCCCTTAAGGGTTGGAAATCCGACAACACGCTTTGGCTTCCAACCATAAGCCTAGATAGTAAAAATTTGTGATATTTCTTCGAAAATTAAGGAACTAACTTCATCCCCCTTTTTAGCCCTTTGGGGGTGGAATTATCAAAAACGCTGAGACACGTATAAATTAATTTTCAATCATCAGCCTGAACACAAAATTTGAAGATCCTAACTTCAAAACTGACGGACTTTCATACAAACTTTCATCCCCTATTTTATCCCCTTAGGGGTGGAATTTCCAAAAATCCTTTCTTAGTGCACCCCTAGACCTCATAAGGAACCTACGTGCCAAATTTGGAATCTATAGACCCAGCGGTTTGGGCTGTGCGTTGATATGTCAGTCAGTCAGTCAGTCAGTTTCTTCTTTTATATATTTAGATGTATGGGAGAACATTTTTTTCAACTGTAAATGTAAGTTGGTCGCCAATTACTCGGTAAATTTTAAAACCTACTTAGCTTTGATAGTTTTCCTTTTAACTTCGTTATATATGAGTACTACTGCCGTGACATTTGAATTTCTAACTACAACCGTTTAGTTGGTAGAGGGGGGGATACTTGACTCTAACGAAAATTGGTACTTTAAAGCTAGATAAGTCACGAACGGTTTACTTAATCAAAAAACGATCTTCCCAAACCCCTAATATTTTTTAAAGACCTATCCAACGATATTCCACACTATGGGAAGGATGAAAAAAAAAATATCATTCCCAATTTACATGTAGGGGAGGTGCCCTAAATAATTGTATTTGTCAAAATTTAATTTTACCAATTTTTTGGCGTCACGTCACGTAATTTCCCAGTCAAACATAACGCGTATACACATGCCAAATTACAACTTTCTAGTACCAATATTTTGTTAGCTAAACCGCGGACAGACAGACAAACAGACGGACATGGTAAAACTATAAGGGATCCTTGTTGACTACGGAACCCTAAAAAATTGATAGTCTAGTTTAAAAAAGTTATAAAACGAATACTCCTTAATACCAATTCCAAAACGGCCATTACCAACAAACTCAATACGAACACCTTTGCATTTAACTGACAATGATAGCAACAGTATCGTACAACGGCATAATATCGTTCCATTTAAAGCCATATCAGGTGGGGTTGCACTGCATCCTATACGTTTAATGGCTATCGATTAACCATAGGCCCAGCATATATCCGTATCTCGACCGGGATCTGGGAATCAGTATTGGGTATATCGTTATAATTTATGCATTCGGTATGGTCGGTGACTTAGATATGTTTTTCCGGTTATTTGTATCATTTTGGGTTGTGAAAAGAATGCTGTATTATCGTTTGTTTTTGGCAATAAAAGAGCCTTTTTCCATGGGTAATATTTTTTTTAACAGTTATTTAAATATTAGGGAGGCTTTATGATCAGTTGCAAAAATTACCGGGCAGTAATTAATTTTTCAGCGGTTAAAAAATTTGTGTAACAGTAAAACATGAATAGAAAATTGGTCAGTTATTTCATCCTAAATTGTCAGTACAAAAAATACTGAATAAATGGGCGGTAAAAATGTTGGAATGAACAGTTCGATAAAATAGTTCAGCAGTTCAAAGGTTACCCTAGTAGCATTTTTTGTTGGCATTTAGTTGGGCCACTTACAGAGGTAAGTGGCCCAACTAAATGCCAGCAAAAAAGCTACTAGGGTAAGTTGGAATTGTGACCAACCACGCACGAGCAGAATTCGTCGCAGTAACTAAGCCTGGGCCCAACCAAATGGGATAGGTAAGGTTAGAACAGTGACCAACCGCGCGCGAGCCGAGCGAGCGCTACTTCCAAGTTAGATTTCTTACCGACTAAAGGCCCCTTTATACAGGCGCGACACGCGACGCGACACAAAGACACCACGTGCCGCGCGACGAGCGGTCTCTTAGTGTCACGTCACGGGTCGCGCCTGTTTGTAGGAGCATTAATTCCGATTTAATAACGGCGTACACGTAACTGCCCGTTCAGTCATTTTCATTTATTTAATTACCCGTTTAAATATTTGTTATGACTCATTTCTATTTACTTTACTGCTCAGTTTATACTGCTGAACTTGTTAATAAACATGCATGTTTAATTTACTTAAACTACAATAAACCACTGCCGCATTAAATCAGTGCCTTTTTCTATTGCGCTATTAAGCACTCTGACACACATTAAGAGAGCTATCACCGGTCCATTAATATTATCTCGTGACTGAGAATGAATTATGAAAAACGGCTCAATCAGCACCCTCGGCAAGTGCGTCTAGAATTTTCTAATACCTTTTATAAACTTTCATATTGAGACACGAAACAACAAAATGCGATCTAAAGTAAAACGGCCACATTCCTCTAGATCGTATTTTGTTGTTTCGTGTCTCAATCAGCTCTCTCGTGTTACCGAGGGAGCTGATTGAGCCGTTTTTCATAATTCCTTCTCAGTCACGAGATAATATTTTTTTAAGGGAGTGCCGCACGTACGTAGTGTCCGGATACGTGCGTAGTACAAGCGTAAACTGGATGCAACCCCGGCTCGAGTTGCGTGTAGTTATACAAACAAAATGCTCGCATCTGGATGGCATAGCATCTAATGGCCCTCAGTATCTTGGGTATGCTTGTATGCGAGACGTGCACTCACTGTCGCTAATATTACAGCCATTATATTCATCTAAACGCTTTACAATATAATTTTGCAGTAGATACTTTTATTTCGATAGAGCTATTAAGAAAAGTTAAGTTGCGTAAATAAAAACATCAATTCGACTTTCTTCTTGTTATTATCGAGAAATGTAATCAGGTTCATTCAGTCGAATCAAATACGAATAACTCGATAAGAATTCGGGGAAATGAAGCACGGTATCTGTATTTAAACAATAATAACAAAGAGATTTTATACCTTCAATACTTTAAGAGTATCGCACTGATTTATAGAATAAGAATGTGTAGAAAAGAAACTTCGCTCCAAACGCATTACAAAATTATGCCTGCACTTCCAAAGCGTATGAAACGTTACATGCTATTTGTAAATTGATTTTAAACTTCTTGTCAAAAGAAATAACAATATTTTGAAATCAGATGAGGTCGATGGTAAGAACAAATAAAGAAAAATAGGTTTATTTATCACAGAAACAACTGCATAAAAAAAGATAAGTAAGTTAACTCGAATAAAACAACAAAACAAATATATAATCGAGCACAAAATAGAAAGAGTCGGCAATTGCACGTCGCGTCGTGACTGTGACAAAAAGTCAAAAAGTTCAGGACACAATCATTTACTTGGGCAACCCTGTTTTGAGTCCAAAACAGGTTTGTTAAAATCTAAGAACCCTGGACGTAGTAAGTTGGTAGAGAGCGGTAGATAATTACTTCGGTAATGTCGGCGCATGCCAAAATAAAATAGATACGTGACTTACGCATCCATACATTTTTCTTATTCTATGACCGAGTTCGAGTGCAGGCCAAAGTGAGAGGTATAAATCGAACGGCAGCCGTATAGTAAGTGTTTGTCACTCGATACGTTGGACGCACGATGGTAGTACACGTTCTATGTGGCAGGTACTCCTAAAGGCTTTGGTAAGGCTTTGTGTACGTCTAAAATGTGCGTCTATAGAATTTCCTGTAGTGACCGAACAAATATTTATACGTTCGCCTTTATGATATAAAATGGAATACCGACATCGTTATTTTGTTGGGTCACGGTTTATGGTTTTACAAGTGTATTCACGGACAGAACATAAAATAATATTCATCATTCAGAGGATACGAAACGGGGGGCACTACGAAAAAAAGTTATATAGAATTTTTGTACCAAAAACCATCGCTTAATCAAGCCGTGAAGACTAGGTGTGATGTGGATGTGGTGGGTGGGGAACACCACGGGACACTTCAAGGGCATTAAAACCTTGACCTCAAGGTCAATGAACTGAACGAAAAGATCTGCGATATAAGTTTTTAAACTGTCATGGCGACTAACATTATTATTAACATAACCGGGATATTTAAAACGAACAAGAAAGAGGGTAGACCGTTTTGTCTGCTCATAAACACCCACCCGCAGTGACTTCAGTTTATCCGTGATCATGGTGCTTGCAACAGCGCCGAAATATCGGGAACTCAGAAAAATGAATAAACATGGTAAATATCCCGGTTATGTTAATAATAAGATCTGCGATTCTCCTAAGGACCTTGACCTTTGGGCTAGTGACCTTTGGGTCAAGGTATGCGGATATGCCGTGCACTCCTTAGGTCACCGACTTTGACCTCAGGATCAGTGTCAAATCAATGTCTACGGTACACGGCTTAGGGTTGGTGATCTTGAGGTCAAGGTCAATAATCCCAAAATTCAAAGTCCAAGGTACATTCACCTTGAGGTGAAGGTTAATGTCCACTGTACAAAGACCTTGAGATCAAGGACAAGTGACCTTAGTAGTGTCCCCTGGAATTCAAGTGCCCTGTTACTACTGAACTGCGTGTTCACATCACGTCGTGGTCACCAATGGAGAGGATACATACAGGAGATGAATGAAATCCGGTAAAACGTTCACTAGCTTTGTATATTGGCTAAAGTCCACACACGTACACATAATATAATGTTCGAAGAACAGAAAGTGAAAGTTACACACAAAGAGAAGCACAACATAGATTTACACAAGCACAAGTAGCAGGCAGATAGGCAGAGTACATTTATAATAATTAGCTTTGGGTAACAAGCGCGCGAGATGCATAAGATAGCGAAAGCAGTAACGTGTCGTCAGCTCGGTGGCATCATGACGTCTGTGGACTAAGAAAAAGACCTGACGTCACACAAATCCTGTATCGCGTTATCAGAGTTTACCGCGTGACTAGCATACAAACAACATCTCGACATCAACCATCGGGCAGTTGCCCACCAGTCTGGTCGGAGTTACCTTCCTTTTCTATGGAGGATGAGTGAATTTTACAGCCTGTTCCTCATACCTCTATACTGGTGACCCCGGCGTGATCTGGTCTCCGGAGGGGAGAACTTTATACCCTGTTTCTCATACCCCTATACTCGTGACCCCGAACATGGACATCATCACTTCCTCACGCTTTCAAGCGACGAGTCACACAGCCAGCCAGCACCCACGGTTTCAACGGGTGGATACCGAATACGTGTTTTTTGTCTCCAATCAGCCGTTTGTCGAAAAAAATGTCGTAGGGATTCTGGTAGAGGCGTTAAAAAAAACTGGACTTATAGTAGTATGAGGAACAGGGTGTAAAGTTCACTTATCCTACATTGCCACCGCATCACTCCCCTCCGGAGATCGGAGTTCGAAAGTGGGCTGAGTCAGAGCATAATTATTATCATCCTTGCCAGGGCCAGTGTGGTTCCATTGAGTCGGAACGGGGTACCGCGTAATTCTAGGAACTGTCTGCGGAGTTTCCCCAGTGAGACGGATGTGGTACAGCACCGGCAGTCGACCAGGAGAAGTATTAAGGGCTCTTCTTATTGATCGGCTGTAAATGCAGTGTGCTGTGCCATGGTTGCCGATGAGGCTGAGGATGATGACCGGGCATGCACGTGCGATGCATGCAGTTGATCAAACTGATCAACTGCACTGGGGAAACTCCGCAGACAGTTCCTAGAATTACGCGGTACCCCGTTCCGACTCAATGGAACCACACTGGCCCTGGCAAGGATGATAATAATTATGCTCTGACTCAGCCCACTTTCGAACTCCGATCTCCGGAGGGGAGTGATGCGGTGGCAATGTAGGATAAGTGAACTTTACACCCTGTTCCTCATACTACTATAAGTCCAGTTTTTTTTAACGCCTCTACCAGAATCCCTACGACATTTTTTTCGACAAACGGCTGATTGGAGACAAAAAACACGTATTCGCTTTTAGCCTTATATGTATATTTAGGTGTTCTATAAGATAGAATCAGGAACCTAACGATATGCGAAAAAAGCATTTTTTTTTTTAATGTATTTTTTCCTCATTGGCCCATTACGTACACTCCACCTGATTTGTCTATAACAATGATTTTAATCAATGCGCTTTCTCATCAAAAAATCTTATTCTGGGGCTATTGCTTAAGAACCAGG
The DNA here is from genome assembly GCA_947523025.1 of Dryobota labecula. NCBI lineage: Eukaryota > Metazoa > Arthropoda > Insecta > Lepidoptera > Noctuidae > Dryobota > Dryobota labecula. The sequence continues at coordinate 24,787,979 of OX383287.1, read as the reverse complement.
ACTAAACAAATTTGAGACTCCAAAGAAATTGACTTCACATTTTTTAGCTGCCTTTAATTCTTCACTCAGTTAAATCCTCAAACCTACTGCTTCATTACACAACACCAACTCCATCTCGTAACACTGATAACAACGCTTAGGCATATTACACAATAAACGAGTATTAACACAAAAGACATTTAAGCCCGCCTGCTGTGTAAAATTGAAGTGCAATTGAGCGGACAATCGCATCAGCGGAAACCGGGATTCGTTTTGTTGAGCACATCGACCTGGGCTCAGAAACGGCGCAAATAGGCAATGGTGTGGCAGTTTGCACTCGGAATTTTTATGGAGCTATATTTGTGTGATGTGCCTTGTGACTGTTTGTTTGTATGTACCGAAATCGAAATCTTTTAAGGAGATTATAACAACAAAATGTACGTAGCTAAATGTAATAGCTTATCCCAATGAAGAAGGTAGACATTACGCTGACACGCATCAGCAGAAACCGGGATTCGTTTTGTTGAGCACATCAACATGAGTTCGGTAACGGCGCAAGCAATGTTGTGGCAGTTTGCACTCGGATGTTTGTGGAGCTAAGCTTGTGTGTTGTGCGTTGTGAGTATTTTGTTTGTATTAAAATTGAAGTCATTTATGAACTTTATAAAAATAAACATACATTTTCCATGCCTTTTCCCAAAGAAGTCTTAGACACTAACGCGACACGTATCAGTGGATACCGGGATTCGTTTTGTTAAGCACATTGACCTGGGCTCAAAAACAGCGCAAATATGCAATGTTGTGGCAGTTTGCACTGGGATTTTTGTGCAGCTGCTATGCTTGTATATTGTGCCTTGTGAGTATTGGTATGTAGTAAAATTTTAGTCTTGTATTTAAGTAGTTTATTAATGTATGTTTGTTTAACAAACAAACATACATATCAAATGCCTTTTCCAATGAGGTAGGCAGATACTACAGCGACACGCATCAGCGGAAACCGGGTTTTGTTTTGTTGAGCACATCGATCTGGGCTCAGAAACGTCGCAAGTTAAAATGATGTCGCAGTTTGCACTCGGATTTTTGTGAAGCTATGCTTGTGTATGTGCCTTGTGAATATTTTCTGTGTAGTAAATTTTGGGAATATTTAGGGTTCCGTACCTCAAAAGGAAAAACGGAACCCTTATATAATCACTCGTGTGTCTGTATGTCTGTCCGTCTGTCACAAATTTCAACTTAATCGGTCCAGTATATTCGGAGCAAATTGGAATTTGCTTCGAATATACTGGACCGATTAAGTTGAAATGTACACATATGAACTTCTGTGACCCAAATACGGACGTGTAACATAAATAAATGAATTTTGAATATTATATTATATTTGAGAGGAAGAAAATTAAAAAACAAAGTTTTACAAGCTGTACCGTGTAAATAAAAGGGCTTAAAATTTACCATTCCCCCTTATCTCCGAAACTACTGAGCCTACAGTTTTGAAAAAAATACTGTATTTTAGTTTTTTTTTTTTCAAAACTTTAGGCTCAGTAGTTTACTAATATACTAATACATATATAAACTCCAGCCTTTTTGCCATGAGCTACCCAGCATTATAGAATTTCACCCATGTTTTTTTTTCTATCAAGTCAGCCTCATGAAAACATGTTATAGCATAGAAAAGAAAAAGTAAGTAAGGTTTTTTTTTCACAGAAACACGTGCATAAAAAAGGATTTATTATTATTTATTTATTTATTTAAATCACAATTATATCACCTTTACAGACTCATCCAAGGCGATATTATAAATCACAATGACTAAACTTTACAAAAAAAATATCGAGTTAAAGCACACAGCACATAAGAAACTCTTCTGGATTCTCTCTAAGCTGGGATTTGGCTGTAGCCACTGTATACTTTGGCATTTAGTCATAAAATAAGGCTTGTCATGACTTCAGTTGTAAAAAGCTTCATTTGATGTTTATAGCCTGATATTTTATGACGACTCATTTAATAGCACTTCAAGTTCACACTTGTATGGGCTTTGAGAGCGGTTGGAGCTAAGCAAATATGTATAGTTTTTTTAGGGGCATGTTATGTATTTATGTACTTACCAAGTTACCAGTTGCTATAATGAGGTATAAATACCATAAATCCCAGCTTTTACTGACTTTATCATCTAATTCCACCAACAATAAAAAAATACTTTCTTTTCCTTATATACCTGCCCCAAATATCATGGTAATAGTAACTGATTCGTACTATTGGGAGTCTCTTACGTAAATTGGATCTGTGAATAGATATCATCTGATTGAATTAGTCGGTCTATCGATGCTCTCCTATCCTCCTGAGACGATATGTATACACCTGTAGGTATACAGGTTGTAATAAGAATTGAGGTGGGAGTTTCTTGCTGTTTATCTGAATCAATTTTTGATGGAGTATATCGAGGAGATAAATTGTATTATTTATTTAATACACAATTGTAGAAATACCTACTACATAGGTATCTCTAGTCAACAAGGAACCCTTATTGTTTCGCCATGTCTGTCCGTCTATCTGGCTGTCCGTCTTTCTGGCTGTCTGTGTCTGTCCGTGGCTTATCTCAGAGACTTTTAGTATAAGAAAGCTGTAATTTGGCATAGGTATACATATTAATCACGTCAAAAAAATGTAAAATAAAAGTTAATATTTAGGGTACCTCCCCAACACGTACCTAGTGGGGGTGATATTTTTGTTTCTCGTCTATCCCATGGTGTGAGGTATCATTGGATAGGCCGTTCAAAAATATTGCATTTTTGTTACAACCATTTTTTCGATTTAGGGATCCGTTTGCGTAATATTAAGCTTTAAAGTGCTAATTTTTGTTACAGTCAAGTGTGTGTGTCCCTGCCAGCTAAATGGTTGTTTTTGGATATGTGAAAACATTCACGGCAGTGTTGTATAATATAACGAAGTTAAAAAGAAAACTATCACAGCTAAGTAGGCTTTACAAGTTGCCGAGTAATAGTCAACCAACATAAATTTGCAACAAACTGTATGGGAGAACATGTTTTTCAACTACAATGTTAAGTTTGTTCTTGGGATCAATTCATCCCAACTACGGAATCCTTCAATGTGCGTGGTCCGACACGCACTTGGCTGGTTTTAATAAGTAGTGATTTTGCTTTATTTTTTAATCCTGGAGAATGAATTTATGATCGTTAATTATATTATTATTGTTTTCATTCGCTCAAAGTCAGAAATAATGCTTTTCCTCAATTCTTTGGCATAATTGATTGAGTTTAATTCACTTTTTAAGTCAGCACAAATACAGAAACAAAGAAGATGGGGTAACTTGCTGAAAATTCCAGTCTTTTATGATCAGAGTGTCTAACTTTCAATTCGTCTACGAAGCAAAATGCTTAAAATTAATGTCTACACATCAAAGTAGTCGAAATGGTTAAAATAAACTCACACTAAAGCCTCTGAACTGTAAGTTAGGTTAGAACTATGACCACCCAACGCACGAGCCGAGCGAGCGTAGCGAGCGTGCTGCGGCAGCGGCCGGCGAGTGCCAGAAACGGTACTCCCTTTCTTCTCCTAAAATAATAGACATATTGCAAGGAAGGCATTTTGGTTCATAGTCAGAATAAGGTTTAGTTCAAATACTGTATAGACATATTGCAAGGTAGGCATTGTGCTTCCTAGTCAATATAAGGTTTAGGCAATACTTGGCATAGACGTTTTGATTTCTAGTCAGCATGATCATAAGGGGACTGATCCATTCATATTTTGTAGAAAATAAAGCTGAAGCTGGAACATGTCGTGACGTGTTCTGTGTGCATAAAGGTATTCATTAGTCGATAGGGCCCGCATGTGGGGTGCTGGAGATTTCTGTAAAGTTTGCCATAGAGCCCGTATTCGGGCAACCGTTTTCATTAGTCGATAGGGAACGATTACGAACGGTATACGGAGAACCTGCACCGCACGTTTGGCAGTTGATTTAAAGGCTTATTTTCATTGGTAATTTTTATCGGGTGCGAGTCTCCGCACGCTTTTTATCGACCGATAAATTTCATTGTTCCTACGCCCGCTACAGGGATTTCCCGCATGCTGTATACCGACCCAGTTCTCGACTAATGAAAATTACCTATTAAGGCAGTAGGTACTTAGGTATCACTAAGACAGGAAATTGCATTATTGTGGCGTGTTCGCTTCAGTCTTGTTCCGAATGACATTATCTTGTCTTGTAGTGCCTACAGAATTTTATGACGCGTATACTGTTCATGTGTCGGATATAGATAACCAAGGCATATAATACGGTATGTTCTTCAATTTCACACAAGATAAGAAAGAAATGGTCTTGACCATCAGAACTTAGGTATTTAGTGCCACAAGCACTGCTATATTGTAGTCCTTTTGTTGGTATTCACTCCCTAGGATTATCAAATTACGCTGCATTTGCCTGCTAAGTCGTGTGTGTGAGACAAATAGGTATGACCTAGAAATGAACAAAGCGACATTGTTATTTATGTGCTCAAAAACAGCCGCAGTCTAGAGACTCCAATAAATTAACAATACATACAGGCATACAAGCTAAACTCATTAGTACGTAAATTTAATTCAATAAAAAGTCTGAGAAACACGTACCTCCTCATAATTCTTGTTGAGTAGATACTTAAAGTAACTTCAGAAAGCAAGTACTTGTTATGTACGGTGTACTTACTTTTATTGCGAACGCGGACTTTCTCGGAACTTCGCTTTTTTTTGTTACAAAGTTTCTAAGTTGTAATTATGTTTTCTGTTCTCCTTGTACAAACGGCGATTGGTAGTGCGATACAGGTTTTTATGAATAAAGTAAACAATCTTGTTTTCGTAATTGGCAACCTACATTTTTGTTATAAGTAGATTATAGGTATATTTACCTGAGAATGATTTAATAAACTGCTATTTAGTTATACTTTGGCATTACAAGTTAACTTTAGCCCTTCCGAATATCTGTTTTAATGTTATAACATTTATTACACTACAAAATACGTCAGTGTCATGGTGCCCAACGTTGAGCCTCTATAAAATATTACGACGCATGGGCTTATAGAGCGTAGACCTAATCTGCAAGCCTAGTGTGATATTGCAACAAGATAGTACAGCGCATGAAAGTTGCCCAACGTCTGTCTTCATTGTTTTCTTTCTTTTTGTGAACCCGAAATAAATGCCTATGAGTCAATATACAAAATCAGGAATTAATAAGAAGTGCATTTAAAAAACGAATATACTAACGACATGGCATTGCATATTACCTACTCTTAAATAAAACAAAAACATGATTTCATAAAAATAAAACACTTAACGATATTATTATACGAGTATTATTATGATAAAATAACTCAAATAAGTAGAATATAGTTCAGGAATAATCTTGATTTACTTTTGCATCTTCGAACAAAATTCAATCAAGCAAACGAAACATCCAAATCAATTTACCATACCACCCAAAACTCATTGTCACCCTTATCCCGGGTGAAACATTGGTGAATTTTCCGGCACGTAACTCTCAGATTTAATGTAATTTATCTGCACTCATGAAGCACTCATTTGAAACGATTTACGCGCGTGTACTCAACGCTCATTCTGCCTTTATATTACGTGAAACACTTGTATGAGTCGCGGAGTTCCTGACTAAGAATAGGGCTCTTGGCGGCTCTAAGAATAGGCCTCTTCATACTATACTAGAAATGAGGGGTCTTATTTCAAAACCTACTAAAACGATTTTTCCTTGAAATCGAATTTCTGTCTCTCTTTAAAGTTTTCTCAATTCTGTACTAAGTGATAAACTCTCTCTCTATAACAGTACTAAACTAACTCTCCAATCCTAGGCTTGGTAACATAATTTATTATAAATATCATGGGGAAAGTTCAAATTCCCCTACAACGGAATCAACCAATCACAGCGATTGCTTTTGCAAAAAGTGACCTCACAAATAGTATGGCGGATCAATGGTGACTTGTGTAATTGTGTTGGGAAGCAAGGAATGCCATTAAATTTTATTGATTTTAAAAATCATCAATAACCCAATTGCCAGAAAAATCGTTTTAGCCGGTTTTGGAATTAGTTCCCTTAAATATTAAATTATTGGCAAAAATATTTAATACTAGAACTTAAGAACTGGTCACACCAACTTACAAGAAAAACTATAAGACCCCATTGGTCTCGTGCTCGCAAGCGTGACTACTGAACACAGGGTCCTGGGTTCGATTCCCAGGTCGGGAAAAGTGTTATTAGGTTGTTTGGAGTTTGGAACTTAGAGGTGTGATACCCCCGAGCCTCGGAAAGAACGTTAAGCCGTTAGACCTGCGCCTGATCTCTCCGGATCATGTCAGATTGCCGTCCTATCGGACGATGAGAGTAAAGGGACAAAGAGTGCTGTTTGCGCACACACTTGTGCACCATAATAATCTCCTGCGTACCTGGCTAATTTCCGTTGAGACGGGCCACAGTAACCGAAATCGTTCTGGAGGATATTACTATATGAAAGCTTGTAAAAGCGATTTGGCAAGATTTGCCATTATAGTCGTAACTTGACCTAAACATTTTCATGAACAGAATTTAAAAAAAAATTGCTCCTAGGAAATTGCGTAGCATTGGTAGTGGGCGACATATTATACTGAACCCTAATTGCGTAACACACTATCGACCACAATCCGAATGATTATGAAGGATATTGCTGATCCATTGCTTCATAAGTTCGAAAAATTTGTTCGCTCAACAAAGTAAATAACGCAATGGAAGTGTGTTACGCAAATACCTCGCTGTTCATATTACTTTTCTTCACTTCACAATTTACCGCTCTTACAAGTAAGTTTTGAATGATCGCCGACTTAAGGCCAGCTTGGCGAATACTGGCTTTCCTTGAGGTTATTGACCTCCATACAGGAAAAGTTTTTAATCAGTGCGCAAATTTTGACAAATGAAACTTAAACGGGTTCTATTATATACCTATTTCTGATTTTGATATGTCTTAGTACAAAAAAATTTAGTTATCGTTACCGAAAGATATTTATTTTTAAACTGGTATATTGGATACCCGACGCGCAATGCGCCGGCGGCGGCGGCGCGGTCAGTGAAGTGGAACGCAGTAGTACGTACCTATCAGCTGTGCGCGGGCCCATTGATATTATTATGAAAAGATTGTATACATCTATCTATGTTCTGTTAGAGGGTTTGGTTTCCGCACTTAGTCCTTAAGATGGACCATTGTGTGTGGGCCATGGCGGGCGTCGGTGGTTATTCCAACCAGTCCACCTCCTTTCAGAAGCTAATCACGTCTCCTGATCTGTTCAGATTGGTGCTGTGCTGTTCAATCTGGGTGCCCCGAGGGTTTCTGTTCTAATCTGGGTCACGCCTGTGCATTCGAAGAGCACAGAGGGCTGTTCGTTATCCCTATTGTGTGGAAATATTTGTTTAGCGAGCAGTGTCCCGTGATGAACCCCGTCACCAGGCGCAGACCGTTCCTGTCCAGGCATAAAAGGCACCTGGTCAGCCTACCGTCCAAGGATGGCATAGCCTCCCTGGACTGCCTACAGCCCGGTGTCGAAGTCCACCAGTTTTCCGCTTGTGTTTGGGTGAAATCCTGTTGCCACTTGCGTAATTGGTTGAGGGGAGTATGATAGACTCGGGTCCACAGACTGGCGTGTATCCATATTTTGCTGATTTCAAGTAGGACCAAAAAAGAAAAAGTATTGAAGAAATAATAGAAATGTATTCTATTACAGATACTGAACCATCAAAAAAATTTGCGCACTGGTTAAAAACTAATCCTGTATAGAGAAGGTTTGACTCTCAGAACCAAAAAGTATCGGGGTTTACGTCAGTCGATAGAAATTCTTAGCTTAATTTGAACTCATCATCTGCCTAGCCTTTTCCCAACTATGTTGGGGTTGGCTTCTAGTCTAACCAGATGCAGCTAAATACCAGTATTTTACAGCAGGCTGCCTATCTGACCTCCATAACCCAGTAACTGAGTAATACGATACCACTTGGTAAGACTGGTTGACAGACATTCCGGCTTCTGACGACCCGCAACGACTGTCAATTATCTACAAATGACGGCAAACGCAAGGCACGGAGGGGTCTTGGTATTTAAAGATGTTCACCCATCCACGGACCAACCGCGGCAAGCGTAGCTTAAACTGATCGATTGACCCGTGCGGCTGTTAATACTTAGCGACAAGCCTTAATTTGAACTAATACGAAATAATTAGCATTTTATTAAATTACAACTAAGATATTGCATAATGGCAGCCAAGACAGATTCAGTGACCACCACTGACAGGTATAACATTACGGAATTTGGTTTCTCAAAGCAACACGGTAGTGATTTTAACCTATATTAATTAGGTTAATAAGCACATTCGCATATTGGTTTGATATTCTATTAATTGTGTGTAGTATTTACTATGTAACTACCGGTTGAATGGAGTCTGTTTCACATTGTAACATTGGTTTCACTCATTGTTTAATGTTGACTAAGCGGTCTATGCGGTAATTTAACATTCTGTTTTACTAGGTTAATAATACTAGGGTTAATAATTTAGTTATTAATTTGATGAATAATTATTATTATTTACTTTTGTGTATTAGGCGTAAAAGAGCAGTGGCCTCTGTTATTTAATTTTCAATCAAAATCAAAATATTTTGTTTCACATAAACCTACACTTATGAAACGTCAGAAGCTAGGTACACGGTTCCAATAAGTCGTTTCCTATGGAGAAGAGCCGGCAAGAAACTCCACGGTTACTCTTTTAAAAATAATTGGCTTTACAATATTATCAAATAACAGTGATAATAGGTATGGGAGGACAGTGTAAGCCTTTCAACAATTACCAGGTACTTAACAAAATAGAAAAGTGCCAACAAATCTACACTCTACTAGGCCTACAACGTTCTCACATTCACAAAATAGAAAATAATCTAAGTATATAAAAGATTAATGACATGATTGCAATTACAACTACATTAACATATCTGAATAAATATCATGTCCACAAAAGCCACTAATAAAGAATATACAATGAGCTATACAATGAGCAGCCAATTGTGTCATTCCAACATACCTAAATTATAGCTTTTATTACTAAATACTTGCTCCTCGTGCTTGCTTACCGTGTGGTGCTGGACGAAAAGAATAACACTACTCCATTTTCTCCCATGGGTATCATAAAAGGCGACTAAGGGGCTTACTAGAGAATGGGCAGCAGCGTTCTCTATGCATTTTTAACACCATACTGCGATCACCAATCCGCCTGCCAAACGTGGCGATTATGGCAACCCCCTCATTGGGGGTTTCTTATGTCCAGCAGTTGACGTCATTCGGCTCAAATGATGATGATGATGACTTGCTCCTCAGGACCCGGATAAATGGCAATCGTTTTCAAAGCGTTTCGTATAATTCAACAACGACTTTCAACATAAGTTTTTCGGTAGCTCATGTCAATCGAATACATTTGGCTAGGCACTTTAATATAGACATACCCATTCTAAGAATTCAGCTTCACTTTGACGAACTAACTACACTCGCGGTCAAATAATACGGGTCGATAACGAAAATCCCTGTAACTTGCAAATTAATAATGGTACATGCATGAAACTAACTTTATATTACAGAGAATTTTAATATAGTATGAAATAAAACCTTAAATGATCTACAACATCATTAAAAAAGTTAAAATTTTAAAAACCTCGAATTTGGAAATAAATTCAATTCGTGGTGGTTTTACTTTTGCTTGTTTTCTCACTTTGTTTTTCAGTCTATAAAATTAAAATGATAAAAGACGGTCATTGTCGTCTTTCACCATTATTATTGAATTACTATCATGTCGCTAACACCAGAAGAATGTACACGTAACACTAGAAGAATGTACACGTATCATCACTATGTTAGTAGAAGGCGAAGTCATTGAAGTACAGCAAGAACAATACGTGTCTCACTTTATACAGTGCAGCGAGTCGTCCAAAGTTACAGAGATACTGGGCAGAATATAAAAAGACTAGGAACCGGCAGATCGAGATGTACTACGGCTCAAGAGGATCGATTTATTGTTACGACTATGCTCCGAAATCGGCACATCACGGCAGTTAAAGTAACAAATCAACTTCGGAAGACACGTAGAGGCGACGTAAGGCGCGAGCGGACTGTAAGGCGGCGGCACCTTGAAGCTAATTTGGCCCCACATAGACCCGCAAATGAGCCAAAACTTGAAAGGAAACATTGTGTAGCAAGATTACGTTACGCCCGCGAACACGCACAATGGGGAGACGAAGAATGGGCAAGAGTAATGTTTTCTGATGAATCCATATTTATGCTGTATGAACATGATGGGTGGCGAAGAGTCTACCGATGGCCAGAGAACGTTTTATTCCAGCTTGTTTTGAGGAAAAAGTGCCGTTCGTTCACTCTTATGGTTTGGGCTGGAATCTCTTCAGAGAATCGCACCGAGTAAGTGCTGATAGAAAATTGCTTAAACTAGTGCAAGATATGTGGAAGAAATGTTTAATGAGCATTTCGGCCCATATTTAATTAATATGGGTGAAGATTCAATATTCACGCATGACAACGCCAGGCCACATACAACTCAAATTGTAAATGAGTAATTTCAGGATGTTGGCATCAATCGCATGAACTGGCCCGCGAGAAGCCCGGACCTGAATCCAATTGAACACGCTTGGGACAAGCTTGGGAGGTGTATAAGAAATGGAAACCCCACCCCAGCTACACTTTGAGACCACATGCGTTAGTGGAAGAATGGACCAATATCCCGTAACATCGTATAAGATACTTAATCAACAGCATGCCCAATTGCCTGGCAGCTGTGAGAAGAGCCCGTGGAGGAAATACAAACTATAAATTTTATTTAAACTTCATTTTTGTGTTGTATGTAAGTGAGGTACCAACCATAATTTATTTCAACGTAAAAATTATTGTTTTTTTTTTTTAATGTAATTTTGGCAATTAAACTGTTTAACTGTTTCCAACATTTGGTGTTGTTTTATTAACTGGTAAATTATCTGCAACATGCAGTTTCATTCATAGCTCTATTATTTTAGTACAATTTTAGTTTTTCGTACTGACCCGTATTCTTTGTCCACGAGTCTATATTCATTATAAGCTATTTTCTTAAATGGCGTTGACGTCGGTATCACGACTTGTTGGAATTGCAGTAGGCTATGCCCGTTTTTACTTACACTAGGTGACACCTAAATGTAAACGCATAAAAGTGCACTGTTGGATTTTCAACGATAGGCTTAGCGCCAATTCTTGAAAATCCAACTTGCAAGAATATTCAAGCATTTAGGTGTCGCCTACTGTTTTAAAAATGGGCCTTTGTTTGAAGCAATCTATGCCAGTTGTAGTAGGTATACTCAGTTAGAGTGTCTTCTGTCGGTCTGCACAAAACCGGAACATAAAATAACTCAAAAAAGACGTGTGGCACTCGGGGACTGCCGCGGTAAAGCTATTGCATAGCATTTTGTATCAACTTATGCAATTATAATTATTTATTTATTTTATTTATGCAGTATTTATTTTTCTTTGATATATTTTTTTTTTTTTTCGTTACGGAATTTCTGGATTCGGTCCCCGCGCTCAAGGCCCGCGATAGAAGCTATGCAATAGCTTAAAAACAAAATAAATAAGTGCTGAACGTCGTAAAAGTGTATAACTACGTAAACAAAGTCAAATACTATTCAAATATAAGCATAATAACAACTTTAAAATAGACGAAAGTGTTGAACCTAAAGTAATTTTAAATAAAAAAAGAGTGACAAACTGTTTTGACAGCGAAAAAATTCCATGTACATGAGTCATTTCCAACCGTCTAGTCAAGTTTAACAATTGTTCAACTGGAATTGGTATCAACTATTTGGCAAGCTTTAATTAAGTCATTGTAGCCTTGCGGTGCAACAGGGGAACTGAATGTACTCGTAATCGACTGTTCGTGAGTTCAAACCCCACTATCAACAATCACTTTTTGTGAAGATCATAATTTTATAAACTAATATTTATAAGAATAAAATACGCAGAAATTATTAGATCACTAGAGGGTACTGGTGTAGTAAAATAACCGTCGGAGTGGGGAGCGTGAGGTTTTTTCGTTACGGAATTTCTGGATTCGGTCCCCGCGCTCAAGGCCCGCGATAGAAGCTATGCAATAGCTTAACAGGACTTCAGTTACATCACAATAAACAAGGTTGTTTGAACCACGTAAATCATAGAACAAACTTGAGATAAAAGAAGACCCTGAGGTTAAAATCCTTCATATTTTATGAATAAATTGTCTTCTAAATCAACTAAACACACAATATTGATTTGAACTACTATTCTAACAGTAAAGTGACTACTACGAAAAAAACCGACACTAAAAAAAACATTATTTATGGTAGTTAATATAAAGCACGAAATAATAGTACCTAAAAATACCCGTTTACAATAAGAAACAGAAATAGGGTTCTAAAGACTCGACAATTTTCTGCTACACACAAATAAGCCACAGAACATGGCTGTCTCACACAGACGACAACTTTATTTCAACCATTATGTGCAGAAAACACGGAAAATTTAATTTAGTTCACACTTACGTGGTTCTGTATAAATGGTAGCTTAAGTTTTGAACAAAACCTGAAAGCTAAACTGTCAGTCACAAACGAGGTTGAAGCATGCAATTTTTTACAGCCAGCTGAGTAAATTGCTTGATGATCATGATCAGAACATTATTTTACTGGTTATGAGAAAATAATATGTTCCTTGAAGACACCTGCACCTAGGTGATGATGATGGGGTTCCCTTTTCCGCACTTAGACTCCCATTTGGTCCGTTGTGCGTGGGGATTCTGGCTAACAGAGCCAGCTTAGGTCCGCCCAAAAGCACACGGAGGGACCTCACTGTTCCGAGGATTTCTTCACGTTGTGGAGCCACGGCCTCGCATTCCAGGATGACGTGGGCGGCTGATTCCTCGGCGTCAAGGCAGCTCCTGCAAAGGGGGCTGTCTGTGGCGCCTATGTTAAAAAGATGTTTGTTAAGGAGATTATGGCCCGTAATTGTACCTATTATTATTCTAAGGTTATTTCTACTTAGGCTGAGAAGTTTTTTGGTTAATCGCGGGTGTACCGTTGGTAAAGCCAACTTTGACTGTGTACAGTCTGTTACCCGTCACCATCTGTTGTAATGGAGTTCGGTCGATCTTTGGCGAATTCACGCACAAAATTTAGAGAAAGGCAGAGGGAGAAGTGGGTACGGGCCTAGCACCTTCATATCAGAGCTTCTTTTCGTAAGTTCATCTGCAGCGTCATTGCCCAAGGATCCACTATGCGCTTTTATCCAATCAATCTGCCTAGCTTTTTCCCAACTATGTTGGGGTCGGCTTCCAGTCTAACCGGATGCAGCTACATGGAGCGACTGCTTATCTGACCTCCACAACCCAGTAACCGGGTAACACGATACCCCTTGGTAAGACTGGCTGTCAGACTTTTAGGCTTCTGACGACCCGTATGGATCCACTATGCCCTTTGATCCACTGGAGGGTAATTCGATTGAACGTAGATAAACTCTCCAGAGCTAGTCTCCACTACCTGCACCCAGGACAGAGACGCCTAAAATGTATTTTGTACTCCGTACCATTTTTTTTCTGTTAGATTGAAAAGTCTTTAATTCATTATAATATCAATCTTTTACAATGACGTAGACAATGTCTTCGTAATTCTTCAGGGCGGCCATATTCACATTTCGTGTTTAAAACACGCAGGCAGTGTGAGTAAGGCGCCAGTAAGCACACAATTATAATTTCGTATTCGGGACGCCGTAACGCAATAATTTAAGCTTACGAATACAATTTGTACGTCAGGGGGAACGAATGAACGAATGAAGTGAGCGGAGTGAATAATTTTGTGTACAAGTGTTGCGTTGACGGGGTTTTGTTGCGTACTCTGTCACCTGTGCCAAGTAAATTACATTTTTAGAGCACAAATTTAATTATTTAGTGACATTTATGGTAATGTGGTGTGGGCTTTAGGATTTTCGAGATGTTTAATTATTATTTTTTTGTTTCTGTGAATGTTTGTACGGTTTCAGCGGAATCTCGTTAGGCAAACTAGTGTTTCATCTAATAAAGACAGAGTGTACTCTCATTGCTCTATGTTTAGAATTTCAGCGTGTGGTGATATGGGTTGAAATGAAATTACAACGTTTAAGCCTAAATAATTTCATTTCAACAGATATTAATTTGAAACTCGCGGCATCATTTTACTAACTACTTGCTGAAACTATGTTCTATTACATTTTCTTCAGTTAAGTTTGTTAACAAATTGATGATCTACCTTTTTGGGAATTCTAACGACGTATATCACTTGAGTAACGTCGAAAAAGGTTTAGTCCAGGAAAATTAGTCAAATAAGGGCAAGAATCTCGGAATGAGAGATAGTCAGCTATAAACTTGTATAAACCTTTATTTAGGCACCCTAAAACTTGTCTCAAAACCTACTTACCGTAGGGTGTCCGCGACTACAGATATTCCAAGGTCAAAGGTCAACAAAACGTTTTTTTACACATTTATTGCAAACTAGCTTTCGCCAGGGGATTCGCCCGCGTGATATCTTTATAAATTATACCCTATGTTACTTCGTGATAATATAGGATTCTCCTGGTGAAAGAATTTTTGAAATCGATCATGTAGTTTTTGAGTTTATTCTTGATATACAAAAATACAAATGCATTAATTTCGAACAAATTTGATTACCATAAAAAAAGGTTATAGTGAGTCAATCTTAAAAGATAGACATATGCTATCGCGGACTTTTGTTTTAAACTTTTAAATAGGAACAATTCCATCATACATGATATTTGCGTAACTTAAACCGTTTACGCAGCGCACGCAACGGAAGCTCTCAAAAAGGAATATTTTTTTCCGTTTTAGCAATATTTTTCATTTATGCTCCGCTCCTATTGGTTGTAGCGTGATGTTATATAAGCCTATAACCTTCTTCGATAAATGGACTATCTAACACAATAGAACACAACACGAATAGCAGTTCCTGAGGTTAGCGCGTTCAAACAAACAAACAAACTCTTCAGTTTTATAATATTCTTGGATTCTTGGATTGTAATGAGAACATACTAAAGCCTGCGTTCACCAATATTCAAACTACCGGTTAGGTATTTAAACAGTTTGTTTATGTCAAATTTCCTATGAAATTTTGAGTAAGCAACTGATTAAATATCTAAACAGTTGATTTAAATGTTGGTGAACACAGGCCTTAGTGTCATAGATAGTGTCAGCATTTACAGTCGTGGGCGCAGAATTGGGATACGGGTAAACGAGAGAAATAGCTCTTTTAACTTCTACACAGTTTATTGTTACAGAGTCAGTTACTAATATTACTGTAGTACTTAATACTCTGAACTTAAAAGGAAACACTGAGCAGTTTCTAGGCCAGTATGTGTCCCGACCACGTCTAAACGATCACTGTGTCGCTCCATGGTCCGTATCGAACACCATACTCAATCCTAGAGTCCGCACAACGCTAAACAAAGGCGTTTGTGTCTCATTTTAAGTGCATAGGTACTCATGAAAGATCCGACACGGCCATCCTGCATGACAAACGTCTTCGTGTGTAAATCGGCAATACCAGAGATTTCCCACACAGAAAACTACCGGTCGGTCATTCTATCTTACTTAGCTTAACTAAGAAATACACACAAACTTCTCTTATTACCAAATTATCAGTTTAGCTAGGTCATTTAATCGATATGGCATGTTATCGTCATAATTAATTTATTTGTTTGCATTATAAATCAGTCTGTTAAGATTAATCGGGACTAAAGGTTGACCTGGTATGATACTCAAACACTGCGCACGCTCTGCCCACTATCTCGAAAATGGTTCAAGATATAAAAAAAATGTCTAGACAAAAGTTGTACAGAATTAAATCCTCTACAATATTTATAACAAATACAAATAGAGTAAAACCCATAGGAAACAAAATATTTGCAATAAATGTGTAAAAAATCGTTTTTTTTACCTTTGACCTTGGAATATCTGTAGTCGCGGACACCCTACGATAAGTAGGTTTTGAGACAAGTTTTAGGGTGCCAAAATAAAGGTTTACACAAGTTTATAGCTGACTATCCCTCATTCCGAGGTTCACCCCTAATTTGCCTGGACTAGTTGTACTTCTCAGGATATAAGTAACACTGTTTTTCAGTTACTACAGTCTCGGCAGTAGGCTCGAACTAGATAGCCTATAGTTTAACTTTTAACCTATCATTACGCCTCTAATCCCTGAAGCGTTAGACAGAGCTGTACCTGTAGAAAAACCCAATAACACTTTGCACATGACTTCAGTTTGACTTATATTGGAACCGTAAACCTAGCATCTGACATTTCATAAGTGCCCATGTAGGTTTATGTGTACTAAAATATTTTGATTTTGATTTATTTATTTATTTTTATCTACAACGGGGAGCTCTTGACCGTAATTTAACTTAATGGTATGTGATGATGGGGCCGAAAATGGAAGCGAGCTTCGCCCGAAATCCTAAACTACAGAGGTACTGGTTATCTTACTTCTAACTGCCGAAACAACCATGCTGTTAACATTGTTGTTATGGCAATTGCCATAACAACAATGTTAACAGCATGGTTGTTTGACTTACATAAGATGGCGGTAGCTAGCCAGGCGGACATAGAATAAGCCCTACCACCAACCAAACCGAGTAGAATTTTGCCCCCGCTGGGAATTGAACACCGGACCCGGTGGTCTTACCACTAGACCACAGAGGCGGTTAATTAATCATCGAAAACAGAACTTAATAAGTTAAAAAGTTATCCACCGTTCCCTCACTTTACTGCCTAGTATTGAACTTCTTCGTGTAGATATTCCATTAAACACACTTTCATCTTCAGAATTGTTCAATACAAAACAAGTAAAAGCAAGAACAAATATGAACGAACACTAAAGTTACGAACTATAGCGTCGCGGATCAAAGAAGTTTACACAGTTCGTTGACTGCGAGCATTTCGTCGCTTTGAACATATGATGAGTACCCATCGATTGTCATGCCTTTACGTTTTTATTTGAGTAAGTCGGTAATGCAAGCGGAATACTCTTTATTTTATCCTTTTTTAATATCTTTGCTTGTTTTTATGTTTGTGTTTTTCTTTTTTCTTTCATTTTCCTTTTAAGTACTAGCTCGTTGGTCTACTGTTCGCAAGTGCTATAACTGCTGAGCATGAGGTCTTGGGTTCGATGCCTAGGATGGGCAAAGTGGTATTGAGTTTTTCATCAATTTGCATGTCTTAATAATACGGGTTTTCATCGCCATCATTATCATCATCAGATGGCCGTTGGGGCCGAAAGGTTCTAGAGTGGCGACCTCGTACCGGAAGACCTAGTGTAGGAAGGACTCCCACAAGGTGGACTGATGACATTGTGCAAGCCGCAGGAATCCGCTGGATGCGGGAAGCACGGAACTGGTCAAGGTGGCGGTACTTGGGCGAGGCGGCCTATGTCCAGTAGTGGACGTCTTTCGGCTGAAATTATGACGATGATGATGATTATCATCAGCAGATTTATTTAACACACTAATCGATCTTGTCCCTTGTGTGTTACGCTTCCCCGGTCTGTGCGATCCGACTAATACTTATCATAAGTAACGACTAGCTTCATAAATTTGCTCCCTATTCACAGCGACCTTTAGAAAGGGGTTAGTGATGTCAGGGTGCTAATCCAACTGTGTCACTGCAAATGTCAGTAGAACCAACTTTTATTGAGTGTTTTCGTTTTCAACCGACTTCACAAAAAGGAGGAGGTTCTCAATTCGGTTTGTTACCTCAGAACTCCGTCGTTTATAAACGGATTTGGTTTTTTTTTGTCATGAGATGCACTCGGGCTATAAATGATTTTAAACCGACAGACATAAAAAAAAGGAGGAGGTTCTCAATTCGTCTATATATCGTCGGTTTACTTCAAGAACTCATTAATTGAAAAAAATCATCAAGTACAGTTTATAACGCCTTGAACTCGTCTTGACGAGTTTTATATAATGCAAAAACTCGTTGTGTTTAATATTTCTTTAACATAATCATAATGAAGGTGATAAAGGGCAATCAATACAACTAAAACTAATTGATTGCTTATTTCAAAGTTTTGAATATGCCACCTTGTTTCGAGCCTACTGCACATCTTTTTATACGAGTGGTCTGTGTGTTTCATATTTGCAGAAATCCTACAGTGCTCTCCACGTTCAATATAATAACGCCCTGAGGTTGATGTTGTGGCTACCTCGCTTCTGCAGCGCATCGGGAATGTTCGCGGGCGTCCGCGTTGACTGTTTTTATGCCAGCATGCGCAAGAGGGCGACCTCGATAGCGAGTACAGTGCGGGGCAGTGGCAACAGTCTTCTTTCCGTTGTTGCTAACAGGTTGGACGGGCCCTTCATGCAGCACTGGCAGGCCTTTCATGCACCCGTATATCGGGCTTGGGGCAGATAAAAATTTAAAATAATAATTTTTTATTTTTATTTTTTGATATATTATTATTTTTGGTTACAATTTATACAGTTTTTAAATTTTTATTTTATAATATTTTGACATTTTATTTTATAATTCTGACATTTTTACAATTTTTATTATTATTTTTAATGAACGGAGAATTGAAATTTTATTAATCACAGTTTAATTTTGGGTTTTTGTTTGTTTTAAATAGTATAATTATAATTTATAATTTTAATTTTAATGTATGTGTGTATCTATGGACCGTGAATGCCTGAATTAAATACATTATTATTATTTTTTATTATTAATGAGTTTGTGGCGGAACAATAAATCAATTGGACCACCACCTTACGTTTTAGAGCGGATTCACTCCGCTTATGAATCTTGGGCCAAACATCCAGATCATACGATGTTTTTGCACCGAGTGACCTCGAGCTTACACGCGCCGCGCGCACAACGGGTGCGCGTGATTATTGTACTGGCGGCGGTGTCAACGGCCTTGGACTGCGGAAGACTGCGTGCACTCACTCCTACCGGTGCGAAGGCCGGGCTGCGGAGCGGCGCTACAGTCTACATTCAACCGCTTACCGAACCACTCGGACCGCGCCGCGCTTGTATTGTTATTCTTGTTTTATTATTGCTAAGTTAATTGTTGTCAGTGTCATTTAAATATAAAATATAACTTTCTAATCATTTTAATAATATTATTCATTTCATCATCTGTACTCGCATCTTTCTTTCATCCTTCTGCTTACGCTACGCTTTACGCTATAAAGCTAATAATCATATTATTTAGTACGGGTTCGATTCCCGATCGAGTAGAAATTGGTGACCATACCGATTTTCTACATTGGTGACCCTCGACTACCACGCATATTGAAGACTTGAGTGCAGCAAGGAACAAGCAGTTTCAGTGAAGCAAGAAGAGTGGTGATTCAACTGGTGATAGTTTGTTTACATTGGAGCGAGGAAAAAATAGGCTGTGGTCCAAAAACATAAGCGGTGAGCGATTTATATTTTTTGAACGATGTCCGATACGGAGAATTTTGACGATGCTGAAGCTAAAGGATCAGTAACTGCTGTCTCAGGAGAAATTTCTAAGGTCGGACTGCCACTACGCTGTCCACCTTTCTGTCCAGAGGAACCGGCTTTATGGTTCGCCCAATTAGAGGGCCAATTTATTCTATCAAGAATAACCAGCGATACGACGAAATTCTATTTCGTAACTACACAGCTGGAAACAAAATATGCACTGCAAGTAAAGGATATCATTACAAAACCGCCGGGTACAGACAAGTACGACAAATTAAAAAATGAGCTAATTAATCGCCTCTCTGCCTCACAGGAAAAGAGGACACAGCAACTTTTAATACATGAGGAGCTAGGCGATCGCAGGCCATCACAGTTTCTTCGGCACCTGCAAAACCTGGCAGGACCCGCTGGAGCTTCGGATTTTGTAAAAAGTCTATGGACTAACCGCTTGCCACAAAATATACAAACTGTTATTGCTTCTCAGATTGCCGACTTACAGGTTGAACAACTAGCCGAGATTGCTGACAGGGTGTACGAACTCGTACCATCCAATCCACAAGTAGCAGCCGCCTCAGCCTCTACCAGCACTTCACCAGACTTGCTCAAGCAAGTAAGCGAGCTCACAAAGCAAGTGGCACTACTGACATCGCAGATGAACGGTAACTGGAGAGAACGTTCCCGCTCACGCTCACAATCCAAGCGTAACCAAAAAAGGTATGACCGCAGTCGCCTTAATAGCTTTAGACCACAGCAGCCACCAGAAAATCACCCGCACTGCTACTATCACTACACCTACGGGGAGAAGGCGAGCAAATGTAAACAACCCTGCACATTTACTTCGGAAAACTCAAAGGGCGGTCGCAAGTAGCGGCTAACGACTGCCCTACTCCAACAGGCCGTTTATTCATAACCGACCGGACTTCGAAAATGCAGTTCCTTGTGGACACTGGTTCAGACTTGTGTGTTTTCCCTCGGTCGGCAGTAAAAACGCCTGTCAAACAATCAAAATTTGATTTGGTCGCTGCCAATAATACTGTGATACATACGTACGGACCAACACAGCTGCGACTTAACTTAGGTCTCAGAAGAGACTACACCTGGAGATTCACAGTAGCAGATGTGTCACGACCTATCATAGGGGTCGACTTTCTTAGTTTCTACGACTTACTCGTAGACTGCAGAAACCAGCGCTTGATAGACAACATAACAACACTATCAGTTACAGGAGCTCATTGCAAGTCAACGGACGACATTGCATCCGTGAAGGCTGTAATTGGTGACACAGACTACCACGAAATTCTTCGCGAGTATCCGGAAATCACTCGACCTCCAGGAACACATTTACCGGGTAAGCATAGTACGTTGCACCACTTAAGGACGACTCCAGGTCCACCAGTATCAAGCAAACCTCGACGCCTTGATCCAGCTCGAACGCTAGTTGCTAAAAAGGAGTTCGAAGACATGCTTCCCAGTGGCGTGGCCAGACGATCGGAGAGTCCCTGGTCTGCTCCACTTCACCTGGTTAAGAAAAAGGACGACGGATGGAGACCATGCGGCGACTACAGAGCACTAAACGCTAGAACAATACCAGACAGGTACCCCATCCGCCACATTCATGACTTCTCCTATCAGCTATCAGGGTGCGCAGTATTTTCCACTATTGATTTGGTTAAAGCTTATAATCAAATAGGTATCAACCCAGACGACATTCCAAAGACTGCCATCACTACACCATTCGGTCTTTACGAGTTTCCTTACATGACATTTGGTTTAAGAAACGCTGCTCAAACTTTCCAAAGGTTTATCGACGAAGTTCTACTTGGTTTGGACTTCTGCTACGGATATATCGATGACATTCTTGTGTTCTCACAAACTCCTGAACAGCATAAGCAACATTTACGGCAACTATTCGACCGCTTAAAAGCCTACGGTATAGTGGTAAACACATCAAAGTGTAATATCGGTCACTCAGAGGTAACTTTTCTGGGATATCGTGTGTCAGTTGCAGGTACAAAACCTCTCGGGACCAAGATACAGGCTATCCAGGAGTATCCAGTCCCCAAGACGGTCAAGGAGCTTCGACGATTCTTGGGTATGATAAATTTTTATCGCCGATTTGTCCCAAACGCAGCTAAACTCCAAGCCCCATTGAATGCAGTCCTTGCTGGTCCCAAAATTAAAGGAACACATCCAGTCGACATGACTCCTGAACTCTTAAAGGCTTTCGAAGACACTAAGACTTCATTGTGCAACGCAACTCTACTGGCTCATCCAGATCCATCAGCAGAGTTAACCATAGTCACTGATGCATCTGATACCGCCATCGGCGCTGTCCTTCAACAGCGACAAGGAAACGACTGGGAACCACTAGCATTTTACTCACACAAACTTAGTGGTGCTCAAAAGAAATACAGCCCATACGACCGCGAATTGTTAGCGGCGTATGAAGCAGTAAAATACTTTCGACATATGGTCGAGGCTAGGAACTTTGCCATCTTTACCGACCATAAACCACTGGTGTTTGCCTTCAAAACCAACAGAGACAGCCACTCGCCAAGACAATTCAGGTATCTAGATTTCATAGGACAATTCACTACAGATATACGGTACATACGTGGGAGAGACAATGTCGTCGCAGATGCACTGTCACGGGTTGAAGAGGTGTCAGCGGCAATAAACTTTGAGGACCTTGCAAAATTTCAGGAAACAGATCCAGAACTGCAAGACCTGATTCGAAACGGCTCTTCACTCAAGCTGGAAAAGATCGCTACACTGACAGGAAACGCACATATTGTATGCGATACTTCAATGCCTATGCCTCGCCCATATGTGACACCACAATTAAGGAAGCAAGTATTCCAATCTTTGCACAACATACATCATCCAGGATGTTCTGCTACAGTGCGACTGGTGACTCAAAACTTTGTGTGGCCGGGGATCCGCAAAAACTGTAGAGAGTGGGCAAGACATTGCTTGCAATGCCAAGCAAGTAAAATTACCCGCCATACCGTAACTCCTCTTTCCAATTTCCATACTCCTTCTTCCAGATTTACCCACATACACCTCGACATCGTAGGGCCCTTAACCATTTCTTCTGATTACAGGTACTGCCTAACTGTCATCGATCGATTTACTCGGTGGCCTGAGGCATACCCGCTGAAGGACATAACCGCGGAAACCTGCGCAGCTGCCTTAGTGTCCGGCTGGATAGCTAGATTCGGTTGTCCAGCACGGGTGACTACAGACCGTGGTCGCCAGTTTGAGAGCCACCTGTTCAAGGCCCTCACTACCATGGTTGGTGCAAACCACTTCCGCACCACCGCCTACCACCCAGCTGCGAATGGCATCGTTGAGCGGCTACACCGTCAGCTCAAAGCAGCCATCATGTGCCACACTTCTTCGCAGTGGACAGAAGTTCTTCCGCTGGTGCTACTCGGCATGCGTAATTCTTGGAAAGAAGATATCCAAGCCACGCCTGCTGAGCTTGTGTATGGTGAAGCTCTTCATTTACCTAGCCAGTTTCTATCTGCTACAGATTACACTGCAGCCGATGTCACACAGTACGCAACACGTCTTCGTGCACACATGGCCAAACTCACTCCTAGGCCAACCTCCTGGCACACAACTTCTCCCTTCTACATACCACGAGATTTGCATTCCTCTACACACGTCTTTCTACGCCGAGACTACGTTCGCAGTCCACTAGAACCACCTTACGCTGGTCCCTACAAGGTGATACAACGGCATCCAAAGTATTACACAATACAGGTAAAAGGAAAGACAACTAACGTCTCTGTTGACAGATTAAAACCCGCCTATATTTTGAAAGAAGAGGAAAAGCAACCAGAAGTCAAATTAATACCAACAGCCGCTCCAACTGCCATTACAACAACAGCAACAACAGACACAGAGAAGAGGACAAGGAGCGGGCGGCGAGTAAGATTCCCCGATTTTTATCGACCGTAGTTACGGTCTGGCCAGGGGGAATATGTGGCGGAACAATAAATCAATTGGACCACCACCTTACATTTTAGAGCGGATTCACTCCGCTTATGAATCTTGGGCCAAACATCCAGATCATACGATGTTTTTGCACCGAGTGACCTCGAGCTTACACGCGCCGCGCGCACAACGGGTGCGCGTGATTATTGTACTGGCGGCGGTGTCAACGGCCTTGGACTGCGGAAGACTGCGTGCACTCACTCCTACCGGTGCGAAGGCCGGGCTGCGGAGCGGCGCTACAGTCTACAATCAACCGCTTACCGAACCACTCGGACCGCGCCGCGCTTGTATTGTTATTCTTGTTTTATTATTGCTAAGTTAATTGTTGTCAGTGTCATTTAAATATAAAATATAACTTTCTAATCATTTTAATAATATTATTCATTTCATCATCTGTACTCGCATCTTTCTTTCATCCTTCTGCTTACGCTACGCTTTACGCTATAAAGCTAATAATCATATTATTTAGTACGGGTTCGATTCCCGATCGAGTAGAAATTGGTGACCATACCGATTTTCTACAAGTTCTTGCAGTAAACCGACGATATAAGTATTACCGTATATACTTTCATATGCATTTAGTATAAAGCTTTTATTTTGACAGTACAAACAGACACTTCAATTTTATTTATTTGTAATATATTCGGGCATAACTTATCTATTTATAAACCGATTTTTATAATTATTTCATTTGGTAGCAGAAGCTTGCGCGGTTTGGTATTGAAGCTTGCGCGGTTTGGTATTAAACCTTGCTTGGGAAGTTTTTGAGTTGGCTTCAATAATACGTATTATTTCCACTCTCGGTGTATGTCTATGATGTGTTAAAACTTCCAGTCACATTTTGTTGTTTACATAGGATACGAGTTTGTGGGGTAGGTACCACAACAAAAAATCGAAAAATAACAAACATGTTCACATAAAAAACAACTTCCAACTTCCAAAAAAAAAAAAACACTATGAAGTGAAAAATAACTTTATTTTAGGAAGTCGGTAGCAAACAACGAAAATACAGAACCCAGGAAATCTTAGTGTATTTTTTTGGAAGTCGGTTGTTTTATGTTTTAAGCTCATACACGTAGATTTACATCGCGTACCTCTGGCGTCATATATGTTTGCTTGGTACGTGATATATAAGTAGTAGGTACAGTTAAACGCACATCACTGGTAACGCAAGTTACATTACAAAAGTCGTCTTTACTGCTACGACATAAAGGCGATGTCAATGTCACATTGTTACCACAGATGTTTGATTAACTCTACTATCATACTCTACATCAAGCTAACATCGTGGAAGTCATATTAAAAGAAGTTGATAGATACTGGCAGTCATGGTCTTTTTTAAGATCTAGATCTAATCATCTTAAGTGCCAGGAGGTATCAGCCAATAGTTGGCAATCATTGGCTACAATATTTGTGTTGGCAAGACAAGTGTTTATGTATATTCATTTGCCTAATACATGGATTACACCACACATAAAATTTACTAAATGTTTTTCTCTCGCAAACATCCGCCATTAGTATAATAAATAAGTGCCCCACAGAGCACTAGGATTTAGTAATAACTTATTTCCACGAAGACTAATTAAATGAAGTAGCGTTTCAGTCTGAAATCCCTGACCAGAACTCTGACCACTTCAAAGAGTACTAAATACTATTAATTATCGTTATTTTAGAGTCCCAACAGAACTCGCATATGAATTAGTATTTGGTTAATGTTATTAAAGACACAAAAAGCCACTGACATAGGTTTAAAAGGTTCCCTGTGTGATGGGACCTACTGTCTCATTTGAATTTGAAACTAGGGAGGACTTATAAATAAACACTTCGTTATTTTGTAATTAAGTTCTGAGCCCTGAAAAGCCACATTATCAACCTCCTTGTTTTAATCATTTGGGATCAACATTTTAGTACATAGCTTTACTAGCCATATTATGATACAGTAGCACTTTGTCCGCGACTTCGTCCGCGTGGATTTCGTATTTTCTCCTACAAAATGTAACACCTTCACTCCTTTTAACCGGTTATTGTGGAAAATTATGATTAAGATCCTATTACTTATTAATAATTTATTAATCAAAGGAAAAGTAAAACGTTCATATAAACTGTTCCTCCCTTTTCATCCCGAATGCCCAAACGGGTTGATTAAAATAATCTTCAATCATGTGTTTCGTCATTTAATATTTAGATTACGTTTGACTTAATTAAGACTCTCTCTCAAAAACTTAATTACCCCCTTTTGGAAGAACTTATGTCTATATTTTTTGTCAAAAGTATTAATACCTTTATTTGAGATAACCGGACAGCGCGTTAAAATTCTTTCATATAAACTTAACCACCCTCTTAAATCCATTTGAGGGTTAGTTTTGAAGAACGAAACAAAGACAAACTTTATTATTCATTTAAGAATTAATTCGTGCTATGTTTCAAGTTTATTAGCTCAAGGAATAAGATTTTTTTCATAGAACAAAAATATCCCTTTTCGCCCCCTTTAAAGGTCAGATTTCCAAAAATCCCTTCTTAGAGCTCGCTTACATTATAAAAGAAACCCTTGTGCAAAATTTATTATAGGTATGTCAGTCATTCAGCACTTCACTTGCTATTCACAACCCCCTCCACCACTTTTAAATGGTAGACTTAATAATGATTAAGATCTTTTTTATTTATGTATACATACATAAGTATAAGTAGACACGTTGCACCGCCCCTAAAAAAATGGGATTAGGGCAGGAGAATGATGATGAAGTATTCGGGCTAAGTTTCAAGTTCAACGAAATAAGTTTTTTTTTTTTTTTCATACAAACTTTTGCCCGTTCCGTTCCACTTTTTTGACTTTAGCATCATGTGACTTAATAGTCACATGATGCTAAAGTAAAAAAAAAAAACGAATCCCTTTGGGATAAAAACGAATCCCTTTGGGTATTAATACCCTAACGGGTATAAATACCCTAACGGGTATTTATACCAATTTTCGAGTTAATCAAGCTACGCAGTAAAATTCTCTCCTGTAAAATTGACTACCCCTTTTCACCCCGTTAGGGGTTAGATATTCGAAAAACTATCAGGGTTTGTCACGTTATTCTTTATTTTATGTTTTAAGTATAAATACTGAGTTTCGAGTAAATCGGACCGTGCGTTAAAATTCTTCCATACAAACTTTGATACGCCCTAATCCCCCTTTAGGGGGTAGTTTATTAACTCAAGGAATAAGATTTTTCATACAAAAATAAAATTCCCCCTTTTTACCCCCTTAAATATCTAATTTCCGAAAACCCCTTAGTGCTCCCGTACATTATAAAAGGAAGCCGTGTGCAAAATTTCACATTCCTTGTCCCAGTAGTTTCGGCTGTGCATTGATATGTCACCAAGTCAGTCAGACAGTCAGCCAGTTTCTCCTTTTATATAATATACCTATAGATCCGAAATATCGGGAACTCACAACAAATAGTAAACATGGTAAATATCCCGTTCGTGTTAATAATAATACCTATAGATCACACTATCCGTCCATAGATTTTTTCGCCGTTCCTCAAAATGTACATTCAAAATCAAAACATTCACAATAATTCTTAAATACCTCCTCAAATCAGTCCTTACAAAAATTTCTTCCTAAAAAATATCCCACTTCATCAATATAGGCCACTGATGAAACCTCAAGGTCAACAGTTCCTCAAACATCTCGAAAAGTGTTCCAGGGCTAACGATTCACTCGAAATAAATTCTCCCTTACAGTTTAAGCTTTCACATCACGCGTCGCTGTCAAAATTCTCATACGTTTTGATCGCGTTATTACGTGCGTCGTGCAAAACAAATGAGACGGCTCACCCGGACCTATTTTGCTAGATGGGATGTATGGTTTTAGAAAAGATAATTTATGATTAGTGTCTGTCTGTGAGACCGCGTTGTTCAACTAAACTACGCAATTGATTTTGATGCGGTTTTAATCAGAATTTATTCGGGAAGGTTTTTACCATAAGTAAATAGTAAGTTTGCAAGCACTGGTATTATAACAACGATTAGGTACTTGTTAGTAAGAATGATTGCCTGCATGGAGTTTATACAATATGCATACATAAATAAATATATCATGTTCTTCAAGCGATGTCAATTGAGGCTTTTATTTGGTGGGTTTCATGAATTGTCTTGGACCAAACCGTTCTGATAATCAAGTACTAGTAGGACTACTGCCTCAGACTTCGGCATTCTAAATATATTTATAGAACATTGTTCAGTCACTAATTACTCACAGTACTCTAGACATACACATATAGCATAGCACCACATAACATTATCAATGAACGCATAACCCGAACACATTCAATCCAGTCTAATTCAGGTCAATAGCCACTACGCTCCAAAGTTCAGCCGTTCCAGTTTCCCTATATCAACGGCACAGGTGAGTGCGTAAGCCCCGCTCACGTAGAACCGACTGACTCTGAATCACAAGTGCGAGAAGTATCGCACTCAGATATGAAATATTTTTCATTCATAAACTACTTTGTTATCGGATATGGAAAAGATGTAGATGTAGGGAGTGTAGGAGCGGTTCTTGAAATTTGATTGGGTTTTGAATATGTTATGTTTTTTGTGTGTTGGATATAATATGGAAGAAGATTGAAGGAGGCGTTTTTACAGAAGCAGCAAGAATATGTTAAGACTGCTGTAGGCAATTATTGTAGAGTATAAATTCACAAAATACTTTTTTGGGCCCATGGTATGTTCAGTACATATTATCATAATTAACATACCTACTTCGACTAGGGATGAATTGAACTCATAGAACAGGGTGTAAAGTTCACTCATACTCTATGTAAAGGGAGGATCCTCCGACCAGACGGGTATTGTGTCTGGTGGGCAGGATGTTGTATCTATTCTAGTCGCGTGGTAAACTCTAATTCGCGATGCAGGATTTGTGACGTCAGATTTTCGATGCGTAGTTCACATGTGGCGTTGTAGATGCCGCCACAAGTACTTATTTATTCTGTGCCTAGATCCTCAGGGAATTTAAAATTTCGGACTACTAACTGAAAAGTTGTGTGGAAATCGATTGTTACGGTGTGGGCATATGATGCAGAGGAATGAGGGAAATGTCGTGAGTAACGTTTGAGTATGAATGGATGGACTGTGTCAAACTCAAACTCAAAGCATTTATTTCAAATAAACCAAATACAGGCACTTTGGAATTGTCAAGGGGTCGGTCAGTCAGAAAGATGAAGCTAGTTGCCCATTCCAAAGCGTAGTAGGTTGCTATGGAGAAGAACGTTCAAGAAACTCCACGGACACTCTTTTAAAACAAAATATTGGTAACATCATCCATGTTGAAATTATACATGTGAGAACAAAGATGTGTGAAAGATGATATGGCTAGAAAGGGAATGACTACTGAAATGACGATTAACGATTTTGTATGAAGACGCGTACACATTTGATAGGCGCGGAGAGCTGAACGGATGCGTACGCATCTCCATACAAAATCGTGGTTTTCTATGGACAAAAGCTGAACAGAGCTGAATAGAAGAAGAAGACAAGCTGCAAAAAAAAATTGGGATAAGTCATAAGTAATTTATTTCATAACAATATCGGTACCTACATTGTGGTGAAAAATTAAAAAAATAACATTATACAATTGCAATTAAAATAAAATTCATTAAATACATTTATACTCCATTTATTATAACATTAGACAAATAACTGTTCTCACCCTTTCGTTATTTCGATATAAACGTTTAATAAACTCCGTTATTTCAACGATAAATACAAAGCACTGTAATCTATTTACCATTTACATTAAAAATAACTCTAAAGTGCAGTAATTTCAACAATATTACATAATAACTGTCGTTATTTAGCCGTTATTTGTCTAATGCTAAAGTAAATGGAGTATAGAAAAGTCAGTAAAAACAATAACGTTCAATTGAATTCAAGTACAAGATCATAAATAATAAACGTCAAATTAGTACGATCAATCATAAGTTACAATGTCATATGTCATCTAGGAATTCATTGATACTGTAATAGCCTTTCCCCAATAAATAGGTCCTTAATTTGCTTTTACGAGTAAATAAGTTAACACTGTATATGGTTTTGAAATCTATAGGCAACTTGTTGTATAAAAATACAGATTGATATATATTGATTATACCTCGGGCTATGTTTGACAACTTTTAATTTCGGTTGAATTGTGTTGGGCAAATCTTTCCTTTGTGTGCTAGCTCTAGTTTGACTTTGCTCATTAGTCTCAATTTTGTGCAAATTTTTAACTAAGCTGGTTAGCAATACTAAAATGTAACGGCAAAGTCAAGATTTTTTAGTCTAATAAAGTGGTCTTTACATGATTCCGTCTGTTTCATGCGGAGCATAGTCCTCAAAGCTCTTAAGGACGAGACAATGATGAATGATGATGACTTATGCTATACTTTCCCAAAATATCCCATGCATAATACATAATCAGCATAATGTTCACTGCTGGGATAGAGGCCTATTCCATTCGAGACGGAGTGGTCTATAATCTACCACGCGGGCCCAGTGCGGGTTATTTGGTTTTAGGACATGCCGGTTTCCTAAAGATGTTTTCCTCGACCGTTTCGACAGCAATGGTGGATGAAATTTTTTACGTAAAGTAAAGAGCTTGCCTGGGTTAAAAAACCCATGACCCTCGTAAGTCGGTGCCGTCAACACCGGGCCAACACAGCTCTCCAAATATCCTATAAGTTCTGAAAATTCAAACATGAAGTCAATAACCATTCATATCCACTAAATAGCAGAACAAAATCGCATTATTATGCTGACGTAGCTTTAATCACAGTTCGCAACGCATCCGAACGATTTATGAACCTAATGTATTTTGCTTGATCCCGTACATCACGCTCAAATGATTCATTGTTATGCCTACACGCATTGGTTGTTGGCTAATGAAATACGTCCATTGATGCATTTGTAATTAGAAGATTCATCAATGTATTAGGTAAATCAAGCAATGGATATTGCATAAGTTCCAATATGTATGCTATTGGGCCAATTTTTGGGCAAGTAAGCAATATTCATACAGTATCAAATTACGTGAAATTAACTGTTGCTTGAATGGAACTATATCCTTTGTTGTGTTTTCTATAGTTCAAATATTTACTAAGATTTTTTTTTTTTTTTTGGAAAGTTTAAGGGAGTAGATAGCTGCATTTATTTAATTATCATTACTGGGTAGTTTATTTTCTGGGTAATTATAATTGTATAGATATGATATGATGATGAATTTTATAAATGATACAGAAGCAGTGAACGGTAAATGAATGAATGAACGGTTTATAATTATGACAAGCCGTGCTCCCGATGGGATTTCCTATCCGCAAAAGTTACGAACTTCCATAGAAACTTTCATCACCTGTTTACCTCACCCCCAACCCCCCATACCCCTATATGGAACGAATTTCAAAAAAAAAATCTTATTGCTCACCTTCAATATAAAAGAAACTCGTGTGCAAAATTTCATGCTACTTGACCCAGCGATTAAGGTTATGCGTTGTCTGTCACTGAATAAATGAATGAATGAATTTAAGATTTTTATTAAGTTTGTGACGGCATCTATAATGCCACATGCGAACAATGCATCAAAGACCTGACGTCACATAAATCCTGCATCGCGCAATCAAAGTTTACCGCGCGACTAGCATATATACAACATCCCGACATAAACCGTCTGGCTGTTGCCGATCAGACATAACACCCATCTGGTCGGAGGATCCTCCCTTTTCCATAGAATATGAGTGAACTTTACACCCTGTTCCTCATACTTCTATACGTTAATGAGACACTAATAAACATAAAAAAACTAACTTAAAATCGCCTGTCTCTATTAAGTATAAATGGATGCTATTAGATGTAGTTTTACTTGTAGCAGCCTTAATGACCTTAGGTAGCACTATTATTCAGTCAGAGGCTTTTACAAGTAATCAATAATCAGTATCTCAGGGTTCCTGTGGTGGGACCTTTGCTGTTCATTTGCTACATAAACGACTTTCCCCAAGTAATCAGGTGCCAAATGTCTGGGCACGCCACAATTGTGGCGATAAGTGAGGAGTGGCTAGAGGAGCGCCACGGCGTCCTCACCTTCCGCCTGTCACAGGTCCTCACCAGACATGGTTTTTTCGGGAGGTCCCTGTTTCGGATTAGGCAAACACCCGGGTGTTACCACTGTGTGGATCGCCCGGAGGACACGGTGGAACATACGGTGGAGGTCTGCCCGGCTTGGGCAGAGCACCACCGTGTCCTCACGGAGGCGTCCCAGGCCATGGTCCGGAGCGGAAGTGCATGGGAGGCAGTCACCTCCTTCTGCGAAGTAGTAATGCTTGCGAAGGAGGACGCGAGTATATGTCTTACGAGTGGCAGTACATGGACGGCGTAAGTAGGTACAACAAAATACAGAATTGAATTTTTTTAGATAGAACAACTAAATCTTGAATGTATGTTTTTAGAAAACGTATTATGTTTCGTAAGAAAGACAGTAAAAATATTGTTGTTTATGATGTGAGTAATAAAATAACCCTGTATATGCTCCAAAACTTTAAAACAAACTAGCTTCTGCCCGCGACTTCGTTCGCGTCGAAGTCGTAGGATACACAATATACTAAAATAACAGCCTCATTTTTATAGAACTCCCTCGGTCCCCGTTACATCGCGTCAGCCTGCCTGCGCTTTTACTCCATTTTCGCTTAGCGTCCTTTTTACTTTTTTTCTTTTTGCTCGGCTCCTAAGGTTCATAGGGTGATATTATATAACCTTTAGTCTTTCTAAAGATTTGGGCTATCAAATTCAAAAATAACTGTTTAAATTCGACTTGTAGTTCCAGAGATTAGCGCGATCAAACAATAAAAATAACAAACTCTTCAGCTTTATTATTAGTATTAGTTTATTTCCGACTTGCTGGACAAAAATTGTGATAGCTCGGCTAATATGCATGATATAAAGATAAATTATACTTTATATAAATTAAGGATAAAGCAGCTATATAATAGTGAAAGAGTTTTTCGTATCGGTTCAGTAAATTCAGAGATATATACAAACTTACAAACAAATTTTACCTCTTTATAATATTATTAGTATAGATTACCAGATCAAATTGTATAGAGCAATAACATGAATGAGTTCAAATGTATGCTTAATAAATTATTGAATGACAAGCTATATTATTCTGTTAATGAATATCTTAGTGGCAAATTAAAATAATATTTATATAATTTTATATCTGTCTGTATAATTAAAATGTTGCTCCTCCGTAATGATATTCTTTATTGACATTTATTCCATTTTGTTATTGTAGTTATACCAAATTGTGACTATTTACTAGCTATTTGCTTGTGTGTGGTCTTAATTTATTGACTTATTATTATTAACTATTAATTTTTGGCATGAAATTGTGACATGTTACTTAACTTATCTAGTGTCTTTTCATTTTATTTTTTTAATATGACATTCGATTACCTTAACTATTTTGTATGCTTTAGTAGCGGGATGTAGTATGGACCAACATTTCTGTAAATAGCATGTGTATAATTTTACCCCTGGGTGGGGTACAATTCCCGCCACGCCGGGAACAGTTAGGGGCGGGTTATTTGAAAGTGTTTGACTGTGACTTTTAATATAATTTATGACCTAATTAAATTTTTATTAATGTTTATAATAATAATAATAATGTTACAATTATAATGAAATAAATTAATTTTACAAATTTTACCCCATGTTCACAAAATGATTAAATTGATTTGAATTTTGAACTTTCTGTAACGTCAGTCAAGCGAGTGTAAAGAAAATACGTCATCGATTGGAAGTTTTCTTGCTGAAAACATTTTCAAAGGTCTTGCGATCAAAGTAAGAACATAACATAAAATCACGCTTTGTTTTCCCAAAGGGTAGGGCAGAGGTGTGCCTATAGTACAGCCACATAGCGCCAGTTATATTTAAGTCCCATGTAATAGAGGGCGAGCCTATTCCAGACTCCAGGCTGCTACTGACAAATTCCATATAAAATAAGAAAAACATTTTACCCGACCTCGGAATCGAACCTCAGACCTCATACTCAGCAGTAGCATTTGTGACTACTAGATCAACGAGAAAATCGACGAAAAGAAATAACAAGAAAGCAAAACTTTTTTCTTGTACAGTTTCCCGTATTTATCCGTATCGCAATTGACAAGAAATTATTCAGCTTGGTAATTGCGTACAATACGTTAAGCTTCCTTTGTAAATTTTATAATTGCTTTAAATAAGGATACCTACGTACTTTAGGAATTAAATGCCTTATATTAACAAAGGATTAAATTATATTTATCTTTAACTAAACATTCTCGTTCTTCTTGAAATCCTTTAAAGGTTAGCGAGGGTGTGCTCTGCAGTAGACTGTGAGTGGTGTGTGTTTATTCATCATTTACCTTTTATTGCGGTATTAATACTACCTGTATTCATGTTGCAAGCGTTCTACATGAATAAAAATCTTTTGTAATTGTTATTAAGATGCTTTTCACTGTCGAAAATCGAACACAATAACTATACTATGAAAAAAAAAATTAAACTCATCTGACCGACTATCTCGGTAGATAGTCCGTCTGATGAATTTAATTATTATTAAATCAATAATGCAATTAAAAACCTTGATAAGAATAAAGTGCTGCATCAAAACGCTACGTTGTACCTATAATAAAGGTCATCAGTTTTTAAACTGATATGGTCACTAATATTATTATTAACATAAACGGAATATTTACCATGTTTATTAATTGTTTTGAGTTCCCGATATTTCGGCGCTGTTGCAAGCACCATGATCACGGATAAACTGAAGTCACTGCGGGTGGGTGTTTATGAGCAGACAAAACGGTCTACCCTCTTTCTTGTTCGTTTTTTGCACTCAGTACCGCTACCACTGTCACTCGCAACTCGATTCTGTTCCCGACACACGAAACTCACTGTGTCCGCTCGCGAACTTTTTTCGGCACTTCTTCGGTTTTTACACAGCTGAACCACTAGATTCCAGGCTCTCGACAGTTGAAACCCATCATCCCGGTTGAAGTTCCTATATTTGGTAATCTCAATAGCTTCTCTAACCAGTCTAGGAATATAGTGGCGTTCTGTCGAGATGACCTGAGGGTTATGTAACTCAATCCAGTGGTTCGATCCTGATTCCGTTTTGTCTGCTCATAAACACCCACCCGCAGTGACTTCAGTTTATCCGTGATCATGGTGCTTGCAACAGCGCCGAAATATCGGGATCTCAAAACAATTAATAAACATGGTAAATATCCCGTTTATGTTAATAATAATAAAGGTCATCATCCATTTAAACTGTAGACATCCAATCGAGCCTTGCTGTCCTCCCCCAGCGATGCCTTAAGCCGAGGTCCGTATCCCACAGTAGTCGCTTAGTTTATAAGTTTTTGACGTGACAACGTCTAATAAATCGATGAACGCCGGCTGCATGCACGAAAAGGGATGACTATTTCTCGTTACGCTCATTGTCCCGTTACGCTCATTGTACGCTTGCGCCGCATCAATGTTTTGTTATGACGTTGTCACATTAAACTATCGTCCGTAAACCAACTTTACAGACAACCAATTTGTTTGCTATGGTCGGAGGCCTTAATTTATTGCTTAATTATTAATGCGGTAGACCCTTAAAGGCTACCGTTTGTTGTTTTAAGGAGGAGTATTTTTTATAAATATATGTTATTTCAAACAGTTTATTGTTTCCTTGTATTTCGATAGATAACCACCTTACATCTGGGCTTTGTTCCAATAACGCTAGAGGGACAAAATCTTTTATGTAACAGTGGCGTGTCCGCATTAACTTCGGTTAAGCTGACGACAACCTTCTAGGTCGAATTGCGAGATGTAATAGTAAAAAAAAACATCGCCGTGTGGAGATTGATTCATAGACATGCTTCGGCGAGACCATTGCTGCAATTCCTAGGCTCGTGGAGATGGCGCCTAAGGGTGTATTCATGTAGAACGCTGATATCCGGCGCCGATATGCCAGCGCTTGTCGACGCCGTCAAATGGTAGTTGTCAGCGCTGGTCGGCGCAGGCAGTTTTCATACTTTTGGTCAAATAAGCGCGAACCGTCGCCGATAAGCGTCGACAAGTTCCTATCTGATTAGTCTGCGCCGGTTTGCTTATGAAAACCTGCGCTGTCCAGCGTTATTCACAACATAGTTTTTTTTTTTTTTTCATTTTCAATAGGCATTGAAAACCGTTATCTTATCAAAATAGAATAACAATTAAAAAGATTTTAACAGTCGCAAATTCTGTATTGTACTCCAAATTCCAGCTCCTCCAATTTGTAACTCTTTGAATAAATAGCTAAATATTATATGGAACAAATGAGTACCGAATTTACCGTACGAGTAACATTGAACACGAAAAATATGTTAGCAGAATATAAACCGAACTAATATTTAATTCAGTGGAGCATAAAAGACTATCTGTTTACCCCCGCGTTGACTGCACGATCAATCATTCAAGCCCAAATTACTTCTAGGCGTCAAACCGTTCTGAGGAAACTTCCATTTTGACTCTACATGAGCTATAGCCCAAATAGGTAACGAAACCGATTTATAGGTACGGCTTCGGTCAGAGGTGGCTTGCTCAATAATTTAGCCGGATAATTCGTTCGGGAGAGGCAAACGTATCTATTATTCAATGAAAAGTCCGAAACTCGCGGGAATGGTCTAATGCATCCGAAAATGTTTTCTATTCCTGACCCAGTTGCTGTTTGATGGATCGCTCATACGAATTTTGTTATGATTTAATTTTGTACGAAAAAATCCCGGATTTAGTCGTTGTTTGGACGTGTTAAAAGATTGATGTGTCGTTTGATTTCTACGGGGAAAACGTTCCCGAATAATCTTGATCAAAAGTTTGTACTCTGCCATTTTGTGATAAATTATATTTTATGTTAAATATTCCGTTTCCGTTTCGGTCGTTGTATTCCACAGAGCCTAAAGACGAAGGTCTTCAATCGGACGGTGTGTCCTGCCTATTATGACTTACGGAGCGAAAACGTGGACACTCACGGGCAGATGATTAAAAAACGGAGCAGATAGAAAGCTTCATACTAACGCCGTGCACATCCGTTCATGCTCATTGCCAAATCGCGACTCGCACTTACCCGGTTTTTAATTTTCGATAACCGGGTGGCAGCCCTATGAAAGTAGGTAAGAATTTTGAACTCTGTTAGGAAGTTTTCCTTCTGCTCGGTTTTTTATTCTTGTGCTCACGGTACGGCTGGTAAATTCAAGGTCGCTTAGCGAGCTATAGAACGGGCAATGCTCGGAGTCTGACAGATCGAATCCGGAACGAGGTGATCCGGCAGAAAACGAAAATTGTCGGCATAGCACACATAATAAGCAAGCTGAAATGGCAATGGGCCGGCCATATTAGCCGTAGAACCTATGACCGTTAGGGTAGACGTGTTATTGAATAGAGACCATAAATCGGCAAACGTAAGTTAGGACTAGGACGTCCTCAAGCTAGGTGGAGTGTCGATCTTCGCAGGGTGTCTGGTAGCAGCTGAATGAGAGTTGCCGAGAATCGAGCCGTGCAATTGGCTTTTCCGTTTCTTGCCGCACCTATTCTCAACTTTAGTATTTAGATAAAAGCATAAAAGGCTATTTGACTTGTTACTAACAAGCCAAGCAAGTAGCAAGTTAGTTGTAAGTCTTGTTAGCATATTAGAATAGCACGCAGAAGAACATACCTATTAGGTTTATAATTTTCTTACAACTAATTACTTACCTATCTTAAAATAGTCGATTTAACGCCATCATCATGATAAACTAGCATCGCCATGGTATAAGCAGCTGCACAATAGTCACCAATGCACGTTGCTCTCTTTCAACTATATAATGATGAAATGGTGATAGTTCGTGTAAAGCTCATTACAGCTTTTGAGTAAAGTTTTTATTCTCTAATCTAGTCCTACCTCACCCTCATACACACATCAAAAAAAGTTTGCGATCACTTTGAAAAATCTAAATCTTTTTTGTTAGGTACGGTAGATTTATATTATGATTCGGCTCGCCTGCCTTAAACCTAATAGAGCACGCGTGGGATACTCTTAAGTGAGCTGTTTGGAACCGTGAGCCTCGTCCCCAGACAGTGCCAGAGCTCAGGGAAGCCGCTATTCAAGAATGGGACAGGTTACCCCAAGAAATGCTGGATAACTTTATTCACAGCATGCCCAATAGGATCACCGCAAGTGTTCGAGCCAGGGGAGGAGTTATATTATATTGAATATAAATCTTTTATTAATAAATTGTTGTTTAAGTTTGGTTAAACAGTCTTTTTCTTTGTGTAAAATTTCTCATTATGATTAATTACTCAATTTTTTTTTTATAAAAAATATTTTATTTTTTAATTTCAAACAGGGTATTTCTATTTAAAGACACATTAAAGAATTTTTCTTGATAAAGTTCAATTTAAATAATTATATCAGTTTATGCTAGTGATCACAAACTTTTTTTTGATGTGTGTACATATAATACAAACATAATCAGCCTACAATGTTTCCACTGCTGCGACACAAACCTCCTCTCTATGAGAGGGAGTCGGCCATAATAATCCACGACGTAGGCCTAGTGCGGGTTGATATATGTCACGTCTTCGAGTTTTTGGTTCTAGGACATGCCGGTTTCCTGACGATGTTTTCTTTCACCGGTTTGAGAGCAGTATTAGTGAAATCATTTACACAAAGTAAATTGCCTGTCAGGGTTCAAACCTACGACTCACAACTCGTACGTCACGGCCGTTACCACTGGGCCACCACTGTTCTCACCATCATGTAGTTCTAACACGGAAAAGATTTCATCATTTCCGAAGCCTCGCTTCCCATTTCCAAACGAATATATTTTTAAAAACAATCACTAAATTATGTCTGAAAGGACAGTACTTACTAGACGTGGGTATTCTGAACCCTTTCAAGGTCAAAGACAGAGGTATTAATTATAATGAGGTCAGCCTTAGTGTTGGTTTGAAGGAAAGGAGGAAGCGGTTTTACTATAGAGGATGATTTTAAAGAAAACATCGACTGTTTCTCTTGTGGGATATATTCAAGGCTCATTTAGCCGATTCTTGCCCGTCGCATACAATAAAATTGAATCAACAAATGACTTGTGACTTTAATTGTTGCTTCAACTTATGGTACACAGTCAATTAAATCGTAGAGTGTAAATCAGACTACAATTACAATTAATTAGGATTTTCATTAGGTACAACATAGATTGCGTAGCGCATTATCTTTCCGCTAAATAGGCACAATAGGTAGGTAAACAAATGTTTTAATGAAAAAAAAAAACAAGACATGTGATTTTTTCTGTATCTTCATTAAGTATCTAACTCCAACGCAACAGCAAATTGGTCGCCTAGGTATTCATTTATCAGTTTGTAATTAATCCTTAGATGGATTAATTAAGTTCATATAATGATGTCGCAGAGTATGAATATTTGGCAACTATATTAATTTCCCATTGATCCTAATAGTTGCGCCAATAACTTGTTACTTCCGTCAAGGAATAAGCCCTAAAGGATTACAAGGGACTTTGTGGGTTTAAGCTTCAATCAATATGTATAACTGGGACAGTCATTATTATGGACAGTCATCACGACTACATCCAGAGTGAAGGAGAACGTCTATCTAGGAAAAGTCATCCAGATCGGTAGGCACTTTTAGAAAGAAGCCAACAGAAGGATCCAGTTGGATTGAACAGCATTTGGAAAACTTTGTCAAGTCTCCTCGCCGCTAATCCCGCAGTGTTTGAAGATTAAGGTCTTCAACCAATGCGTTCTACTCGTTATCACATAAGGTGCCAAACTTGGACCCTGACAGTCGGGCTGGTCTACAATCTCAAGGCCGCTCAGCGCGCTATAAACCGGGCTATGCTTGGAGTTTCTTAGCCAGCATAGTAAACAAACTGAAATGGCAGTGAGCTGGCCATGTTTGTCGAAGGACAAATAGCCGGTGGAGCAGTCTAGTCTTGGAGTGGAGACCGCGTATCGGCAAGCGTAGTGTGGGACGCCCCCCAGCTAGATGGACCGACGACCTTAATAAGGTGACTGGGACAGACTGAATACGGAAGGCGGAGGACATGGTGTTGAAGCCAGTAGCGGACTGTAATAGGCTGAGTTGATATATCTAGAGTAGTGACGTTAGTAAAGTTAACAAACATATTGTAGGTATAAAATAAAAACAACGAATACACAACGATCCTTTTTATTTTAGGAAATTTCACAATAAAAGTCTTGATTGGATCTTATCCATAAACGGCAATATGCACAGCAAATATTATACTAAAACCTTAACCTAATTAAACCAAAAAAAACTTATGATTTGAAATCCATACAAATATTTACAATAGCCCTTATTCATGAACGAATTTTCATTATAGCTTAAACTTAACCTATTGAGTACTTCATACGGTAACTATGTACTACATTTTTATTAAAAAACCTTGAATTTTGTGCTTTGTCAGTTTAGGATCGAACAGATTCGTATTGAAGCCAAAAAAATCAGTTAACGAATAAGGGCGAACTTTTATACAGTATTGTCCAAAATTCATACCGAACCGTGGCTAAAATTGAAAATTAAAATGAACTAAATTCGATACCCTGTTTACGAAAGGACCTTTGCATCCCTCCTTGAAACACGAAGTAAGCATAATAATAAAAAATATTTTAAGAATATGACACTCAAGTTTGACTATAAGAGAAAATAAACACTCAATTAGTATTTTGAAATAATATCATTTGTTATTTAGAGTATTCCATTTCGTTGTCTGTAATAGGGATGATGACTAAAATTTTTGTCCGTCATGTAGATTTAAAAAAAATATTGGACACGTATTGTTTTATTTTTTTTACTTAATAAAACATTACGGCGATACATTGAGTTCAAATGTGGCATGACGTCACTGCTCGCTAGATTTTATATGTAGCTGTGACGTAACGAGCCCCCATTCCCCAAGTTTATATATTACGATAAAGACAAAAGTACGTGTCTAATATTTTTTTATTATCTGACTGACGGACTAAATAGATTTTCCTTTTTTTTACCCAGGAAACATCCCTATTTGATTGATAAACAATTTATGACTAAATAAAAAACTGTCAGATTAGTCTATATCATTATCATCATTCTCTTGCCCTTTTCCCAATTTATTTTGGATCAACATGTATTTTTCTTCCATACTTCTCTATTAGTTCTCATCTCGGTAGTCACTTCCTTTCTAGCCATATCGTCTAACAATGTTTTTAATTATTCCGAGTGTCGTATCTTTATTATTTCAATTATAAACTTTATTTTAATAAACAATTTTTTAACTTTGTACAGGTTATACGTATATCGTCTTTGGAAAGAATTACATCTAAACAAAATATTGCATTTTGATTAAGTTATGTAAACCAAGTAATTATTAAAATTAAACTAAAAGAAATGGGCTATAACTAGATAAAAAATTTCATCCGTGTCCACATAATATATTTATTGTGTAGAAGCAAATGACAATATTTTATATTTTTTAAACATCAAGCGTTATTATCCCTGTAACTAAAAATCATGTTTTCCAGCAAGCAACACATTATAAGCGTTTTCTTTTTTAGGATACATTTCAAGTAAAAAAAAACCTGATTTCGATCAGCTTTCCATATACCAGTTTGAAGTTAGCTTTTTCTCAAAACTTTGATTGTCATCTGCTTCAAGTATAATGGTAACATAAAGCAACTCTAAATAATTTTATACACAAAAAATGCAGCTTATAGTCCAACATTCAGATTTAAATAAAAATCATTGGAATTAAACCTCACATCTAACTAAAAATTGTATCTATACAGACTCAAACATGCATTCAACGATTACCACTCACGATTCTTTCGAAATGTCCCTTTTTAGGCCCATGACCACACGGCTAACTACCAACATAGTCTGTACATTTTCTTTGAAAGAAACATTTATTTACATCTTTAAAACTTTGGTTTACATGAAAAATATTTTCGAATTACCCAATCCATACACCAAGATTTATTATCTATTTTTTATTTTCAATTATTTTTTTGTTACTTTCAAACACGCACGTAACTTAGTGTATTACACATAAAGCTATTTTTTTTCTGCATGACAATACAAAACTGTGTACCTCTAAAGCTCCTTCATTAAACCTATTTGGTTTGGTTTCGGTTACTTTGGGTATGACTAGAACTATACGGAATGTGTCAGTAACAATAAGCCTTACTCTATTTCAGAAAATTATGATGAAAATGTCAGTTTCCATTGATATTGAGAAAAAAGTTTATATGACTATCAAACGTCACATTAAGATTGTCAATTAGACTGGGTATGCCTCTGATGAGACATACTTGGATGACAAAGTAAAAAAAAGTTGTGTTATATTAGATATTTTCATCTGAACAAAATTTTCTTGCTGACGTGTTTATGATACGAGAATTCGAGCTAGCACTGATAAACAAGCCATCGTAAGTGCCATAAAGAGGTTCGCCTCTGAAAGAGAAAAATACAAAATATATTAAAACAATTCATATTATATTTTCAACAAATACAGCGCAAAACGATAAACCATTTTGTGTGGTATTGCTTTTCGAAACGAGAAATATGGGATTATCATAATATGTTTGGTTAATGAAACACATAATAATTAACAAAATAGTGGTTGATTGCTTTGTGGAATATTAATGTTTAATTTGGCTAAAGCAGTTGTTTGACTTTCGTTGTAAATATTTACTGGTATTTTCGATATAAGCTGATTAACAGTTAATAAAATCCATACATCTTTTGAATACCTACACCACTGTATATAAAATTACAATGAAAACCAGTAAAAGGTAGTGAAATAGAAAATAGTAAAGAAGAGAATGAAGATAACTACCTCTAGAACTGACTGCGGCTGCAAGCTGCATGTCTGCTGCAGTGGGCATCTCAGGTGTGGTGCTTATAGGTCCTGAAAATAATGAATTTAATTAAATAAAATTATCTATAAAATCAACATACAGACATGTTTAGTAGTTTAAACACAAAATATAGCAGTGTAACTCTTGGCAGAAGAATCGTTTACGTCAATTACTAAAGCAATTGCATTATTTCGTGTAGATTCCTAGAACACTTACCATCAACTTCGCTTACCAACCTAGACTGTTACATTCTCAGTTTATTTACGGAATATTGCTACCAAGTTTGATTAAACATAGCAGTTTATTATGCTATTATTTGAGAATTGCTCGTTTTGTTAAAGCATTATTAGGTATTGGCCTTAATAAATAGTAAAAATGGTTGTGGTTTATGTGGATGATTTCATAGCACACTGATAAAAGCTTAAGCTTAGGGATTCATTTAAGTGCTTCTGATGACCATATACTATTGACAACAATTCATATTATTCCTCGTCAACACTCAATACCCATAATATGCTGGCCTTCAGCTTCTCTTTCATTATGTCATTCGCTTATGTTCTGCATCGTGCATCCTTAAATTCTACAGCAAGTGTAATTTTACAATATCGTTAGCCTATCTCGCTGCTGCACGCGGGTCAGCTTCATAGTAACATTTTTCGTAATTAAATCACCCGTTTCGAGCACAAAAAATATTTCCTAACTTAATTTATTTTTGGAACACGAGTGAATTTCGTTGCAAAGGTTTGTTCATTATATTATGGTGGCTCATTCTTGTAATTATTTGTGCATGTAGAATTTATTTACTTGGACAAAAGTGATACTAATGATAAATAATGTTTTTGTTTTTTGTTTGCTTAGTCTAGACTAGATCAGTATTTAGAGATTGATATAAAAATATTTAAGACACGCACGTAATTATTTTCAGAACTGTGATATTTATAAACTTAAACAGAACTGGCGAAATGTGGGTGTACTTTAGGTACACCTCTGCCAAACTCTTCGGGGAAACTAGGCCTGATGTTATGTTATATTTATAAATCAAAGTTATATTCACAGAAACATAGAGTTTCGTTGTAATTCCAACCACGTTACCACCTAAGGTAAAGTAAAAACCAAATGTGAAAAAACAGCCCAAACGACATCCAATAGTTTGTCAACAGTAAATTGGTCGCGTACCCTCGAGGCGTCACTATTGATGTGACTAACCAAAAAACTCTATCCATCATAATAATCCATCTTTCAATGTCCAATCTTAAAAGATTTTTTCGGAGGTAAAACTTAGTTCCGAGGCTTGTTGACTTTTCATTAGGATCATAAGGAACAAACGCGGAGAAAAAATGTTAGAGCGCCCACCAATATTCTATTAAGCGCATTTACCCTCCACAATGGACTTAACGAAGCATAAAATTATTCACGAGGACTGTAGGAAACGTTCGTCTCATGTATTTTAGATAGCTGTGTACACAAACTTTCTACTGATAAAAAGCTTAAAATGGCCCTCTCGAAAATTATTCCGCAAAATTGTTATTTTCATGGCTCCCATTAAAAAATATAGGTACTATTCCTTATTCTTTGCGCTTC
Organism: Dryobota labecula; assembly: GCA_947523025.1. NCBI lineage: Eukaryota > Metazoa > Arthropoda > Insecta > Lepidoptera > Noctuidae > Dryobota > Dryobota labecula. Next base: position 24,743,939 of record OX383287.1, on the reverse strand, counting down.
AAAAGCGGTTAAGTTGCTTTTTTAAATAAATATACAGCTTTTATGCCGCTTTTCCGTTATTTTGTTTTTTTTTTTTTGTTTTGTTGTGTTTTCATTTTTTTTTCTCAGCTTGTACTTTCAATACAAAAATGTGTTTTTAGGGTTCCGTATCTCAAAAGGAAAAACGGAACCCTTATAGGATCACTCGTGTGTCTGTCTGTCTGTCTGTCTGTCCCTCTCTCACAGCCAATTTGCTCCGAATGTAATGGACCGAATAAGTTGAAATTTGGTATACACCCAAATACGGATGTGAAACATAAATAAATGAATTTAGAATATTGAGGTCAGTTTTGGGGGGCAAACAAGAAAATTAAAAAAAAAAGTTTTGCAAACTTTACCGTGTGACATATCAAATAAAAGGGCTTACTATGAGGGTCTCAAATATTTTTTTTTAATAATTTTAAAATAAATTGTTTTAAAGTTATAAGTGAAAATAGACGAAAATTTACCATTCCGCCACTTATCTCCGAAACTACTGAACGTAAAATTTTGAAAAAAATACAGAAGATAGTTCTATATAAGATAATATAAAAAGTCTATGGTCTTAAAATAACATGGTGAATCTCTCGATATTGTGCGTACAAACTTACATTTACAGTTGGAATGTATGGGAGATTACGTTTACCAACTATAATGTTAAGTTTGTTCTTAGGATAAATTCTTTCCAAGTACGGAACACTTCATTGTGCGTGGTCCGACACGCAGTTGGCCGGATTTTTTTTATATGACCCATAAACAGTTCTTTTAAACTAGCTACTGATTTTATAATACGAGTATCATACTGTATGATACTAGTCATGTATGATTACTGTGACGTTATAACTAAAGCAAATTCTACCAGTAGGTACTCAACTCAGTTGACAGATTTATTCTGAAACTGTATTGTACTGTATTACATGTACGCACATGCTGTGAGTGTGGATGACTTGAATAGAAAATCCATTTACCAGTTTTGTCACAGCACAAAAGCTTATTTATAGTCAAACGAAACTATTTTGTAGCAAAACGGCGAATCAAAGGGAATAGAGCTATTCGAAAGAATTTTCCACTGGAAATGTTATTCGAATCTTGATTATTCCATTGAGGCACTATTATGCAAATTAAAAACATTTAGAATTCACTCGTTCACTGTTGAGTGCTAAAACATTTTTCGCGTCGGGTGATGCCAGCTTTTTTGAGTGTATAAAACATTTTAGGTGATAATTTCATTTGAATGTTCATGCACGTTTTGATGTCAATACATAGGTATGATTTTCGGCTTTTCATTGTTCGAAATAATAATAAATGTTAGATATTAACCGTATTTTTTCACCCTTTTTATTTTTACATATATTTTAGGCAATAGGAATCACACTACCAAGCTTTTTTAGAGTTCCGTTGTCAACAAGGAACCCTTATAGTTTCGCCATGTCCATCTGTTTGTCTGTCTGTCCATGGCCTAGCTCAGAGACTCTTAGTACTAGAAAGCTATAATTTAGCATGAAAAAAACCCCCTTGCATGTAAAGTGGGGATGATATTTTTTTCTCGTCTATCCCATAGTGTGGGATTTCGTTGGAAAGGCCGTCAAGAAATATTGCGGGTCTGTGAAAACCATTATTCGAATCAGGGATCTGTTTGTGTAATATTAAGATTGAAATTGCAAATTTTTGTTAGAGTCAAGTGTCCTCCCCCTGCCAGCTAAATGGTTATTTTTCGATATGTGAATAAAATTACGGCAGAAGTATACACAATGAAGTTACAAGGAAAACTATCATAGTTAAGTAGACATTACAAATTAACAAGTAATAGTCGACCAAGTCGATCTCTTTTTCGGCTGAAATGATGATGATGATGAGTCGACCAACTTACATTTGCAATTGGTATTGTATCGAAGAACATATTTTTCAACTACAATGCTAAGTTTGTTCTTGGGATAAATTCAGGCCAACTACGGAACCCTTCATTGTGCGTGGTCCGATACGCACTTGGCCGGTTTTTTTTATATCACAAGTTCCTGCATAAAAATTATAGTAGTACACACAGATAAATTAATTGTTATTGCAATTGACACTAAGTCAATTTGCCGGGTAATGGACATTTCACACAACTGTCAAAGAATGGCAGTTGTGATTTGATAATACGGACAATTTAAAATGGTTAGTCAATTTACTGATTAATTAATTATCCTGACTGTACCTACATAAAGGTAGATTCGTAAGTCAGGACAGTGATAATTAATAATACATGGGCTGTTACCTGGATAATAAATAGCTTCTTTTCTCACGTTGTATTTTGCTTGTGGTATTCTTAGTGTGCAGATGAATTCTGCCGGTGAAGGTAGGTCCACATCATTGAGGGTCACGGATGATACTGCCGAGTACCTCCCGTTAACTAGATGTACCCTGTGGTCCACTCCTTGTAAGTGTCTGCGTAAAAGAAACAAGATAATGCGTTAAAATTAAAAGTGAATGGTGAATTTGTACAGTTTGGAAAGTGTAATATTTATGATGGGTACTTGTAATCCATGAATGACCATGTAGATGAAGTTATCAATAAAATATAATTTTTCTCAAAAATGCATGGAAATATTGTCATTATTTTCGAAAAAAGAACACGCGAAGTATCGAATTTACGGACAAAGAAAATCAAAACCATTGCAGGAACGTTTTTTTGAATTTGGAACATTACAGCGCTCCAGCAATGTTGTATGAAACGGCGTGTTGGGGTTATTAAATATTCTTTGATTGGATCTCTTTTATCATTCTTGGCATACCAAAGTCTCTTTGCTTAAAAGAAATTGCGTTCACGTGGCTGTATAGCCATAAATGCGTTTGCCTTTCGGCACAGATGATAAATGTAAAATTGGCGGCAAAGCTGAAAATTCGTCTTGATTTGTTATTTACATACATAAACATAAATTTTATAATTAAAATGAGTTCCAACGGTTGAGAGAGTGAAATGGAGATTGATTATACTCCACCAGATTTAAGTTCAGAAGCCAAATTGGCAATGGAAAACTTGCTTCCAGCGAAGTCAAAAGAAAAATACATGAAAGTATGTTAGTAAGTATGTTTTATTTTCCTGCATTTTTTTGAGAAAAGCACTATATATGCCTCGGCGGAAATGGCAATTGCCTGTCTCGTATTAGTGTAGTCCTCGCCTACGGCTCGGCCTTCAAACTCATACTCGACCTGCAATTGCCTATTTCCCGGCCTTTGCAATAATGTACTATTACCAGACTGCAAGTGTTTATGGAAGTCCTAAAGACCTGCTCTAGTTAAATAATTCTGTACAAAATACCGAAATAATTATCGATATAAACTGCAGACGAGCGCATATATTTTTATCTGATATCATGATACATTACAAATAAATGGGCAATAAATAAAATAACGTAACGCATAACGCACGGGTTTATCCATCAGGTTAATCTACACTTGCTGGGGTTGATCCTTGGATAGGTGACCATCTTTACATACCAAGACTCCTCTGTGCCTCGGAAAGCAAGTTAAGCCGTTGGTCTCGGCTGTCATTCGTGGATCTTTTTTTGACAGTCATTACTGATCGTCAGAAGCCCGAAAGGCTAACAACCAGTCTTACCAAGGGTTATGTGGAGGTCAGATAACGTGACATGATCCAAAATGTCTGATCATCAGATTCGAAGCTTTTTCACAGCAACCTATCACCGATACTTAAATAGCCCTATTGCATTAATATAATGGTCCTTTTATATTTAATCCTGATATATTATTATCCATACTTTACCCGGCCGCGACTATAAATTTCGGGTTAATGCCGCCCAACTCAACTGGGACTAATATTTAAGTGTATCAGCGCCATTCGAAGCCATTTCGATCTTACATTGTATAGAAACTATTTGTATATAGGCAGCCATCTTGTTTTTAAGGTTCCGTATCTTAAAAATAAAAAACGGAATCCTTATAGGATAACTCGTGTATCTGTCGTCCGTCTATCATAGCCAATTTGCTCCAAAAATACTGGACCGATTAAATTGAAATGTATTACACATAACCAAACACAAACGTGTAACGAAAATAAATGAATTCTGAATATGGGGTCACTTTTGGGGGGTAAACAAGAAAATTAATAAAAAGGATTGCAAACTGTACCACGTGACACATCAAACAAAGGGCTTATTGTAGGATTTTTTTTATAATTTTAAAATAAATACTTTAATAGTTATTTAAGAAAATACATGAAAATTTACCATTCCTCCCTCCTTATCTCCGAAACTACTGAGCCTAAAATGTAAAAAAAAAAAACAATATAATAATGAAACTAATTAAGGCTGGAATAAAAAAATCTGTTTACTACACAGCTCCAGTATTAACTACATATAATTAGAAAACCGATAAGTCCTTGCTCTTGATAATTTTTATGCCAGTTCTAAATAAATGAATAAACTAAAAAATAAGGCTGGAATAAAAAAAAAATGTTTACTAAACAGCTGCTCCACTATTACTATAGTGGAGATCATTTGATAATTCAAGCAATTTCATTATCATATTATGTTGAAAATCAACGCGCCATGTTCGAATAAGAATCTACCACTTTCACGCCAATCTTATTTCGATAGAACAAAAGTAGTTTCGGAAATATAGTTTTGTCAAAGACACAGTGGAAATCCAATTTATATCAAATGTAACCACTTGTATTCTGGACAATCTCGCTTGGATATAAATACTACGTTTTTATCGTCACATTTATATACAAAATCTCACTTCATTTTACATATGTAAATATATAAAATGTCACAGAATATTAATGTGGCTTTGTTAAAAAAATTGAAACATATTCTCGCCAAGGGTCACAAAGGCAGATGAAAAAAATAATAAGAATGGAACAACAGAAGCTGACATTCCATTTAATTTAATTTCCAAAATTATTAACATCGCTCAAGGCTCTAAATGTAGAGAGCTATAATTAAATTACCCTGCACAAATATTTTTCCCTGCTCCCTATTCATTACGGCGAGGATAAACAAAAAGGAGAATGCATTTTCTGACTTTTTACTTAAAGAATGCGATGTTTTGCTTAAAAGATAGCGAGCACGCAGTAAAAAATCACCGCAAATAATTCAACGCCTCGCCGAGTCTATACTTGTAGTTTTTAAAACATTCTCCTTTGATTAAATTTTGTTGTTAGTTTCAAGACATATTTCCCCGAGGATGGAAAACTTCATTGTTCCCGGCAAATATGTGGTCGCCGCTTGTAATGTTGGTTACACAAAGTTAAATTAGAAAGTTGAGATCGTTTTAGTTTGTACATTCATTATAAAAATATTCGTATGTTGTTTCTTGAGACTCGCTGTGGAATAGGTTTATGTACGACTTTAGCTGTGTAGATGCGTCTAGAGACCACCTGTGTGAAACATGTTTAATAATTTTCTATGTACAAACGACTGATAAGTGTACGGGCTTATTATAGACGTCATGGCTTCGTGTTTTTCAGTCACAGTTGACCTAACTGCTGCAATCAAACTTTCGGCCTTAAATTTCTAATGGTGTATAATTATTGGTACCCTAAATTGACAACGTTATCAAATAGTCTATAGTAAATACGATTATTTCTCGGAAAGCACGTCGTTAAGGCGAGGTTCTTCGAGCGTGCGTTTTTGTTCTAGAGATGGCTGGGCGCGAGTAAATTGTGCCGTGAATTTCGTTAATTTTGGGTTGAAAATTATATGTTTTACGATATTAACAATGTTAAACCCGACGGACATTACATTATCATGACGTTTATTCTGATGTGATTTTCAATACATTATGTAGTATAATATTGAAATAAAATGATTTTAATCTACAACATAAGGGTATGTATGGATTTTTTTTCTATCGAGTGAACTTTATCCAATTATGCAACGAGTACCCGACGTGCCCACAAAAAGGTCTCAAAAGCAACATTTAATTATTTCACGCGTTTAATCATTACCGTTTCTAAATAAAATGAAATTAAAATGACATTTCTTAGAGGTTAACTTGAAGAACCTCGCCTTAAGCCGTTAATCCCGGCTGTGATTCGCAGATCTATGACAGCCGTTACGGGTAGGCACAAAAGTCTAACAACCAGTCTTCCTAAGAGGTATCTTGTTACCCAGTTACTGAGCTGGGAGGTCCATAGGCAGTCGCTCCATGTTAAATCCGGTTAGACTAGAAGCCGACCGATATTTACTCAATCAAGTAAATATGACTGTGATCTTAACTATCAATCAAATAGTTAATGTAGCCACGATTGAACTTCTCATTAATGTGTCAACATGCCACCTTAAAAAATGAGCCTTTAAAAACTTGGTGACCAAAATGAATTTTTTTTGCAAAGGATATTTTATAGCCAGGTTCTTGGCAGGTGAACCAGATGGTAGGCAAGCCGACCAAGTTTAATCTTGGCCTCAAACGTTGCCAAGTTCTTTTATTGCCGTATAATCAATTGTTCGAAATGTGATATTATTTTAAACTATACCCTGTGGATTTTTGAAAGATTGTTAAGTAAACTTTTGTGAATCAGTGAAGTGTTAAAACGTACAAAATTATCTTCTTAAAAGTTGGAATTAAATCTTTCGGGTTTTAAGGTGTGATTTGAGTGGTCTCCAGACACCTTAACTCTCTATGTAGATACATATGTATGTAGACATACAGATGAGGTCGTTAATATGATATCAAATTAAACTTCGTATATCTAACTAATGACGTCCCCAGTCTAAATACAAAATTAAATCAAATACAACATAATTTCTAATTAGTCACTATACTCCATTTATAATAGCATTAGACAGAAGTTAAAAAAGGTTATTTTTGATGCACACTTTATAACAAAAGTACAATAAAATTGTTATAGTTACGATTGACGCCAAATCGATTAAAATGAATTTATATATCAGCTATCACACTTAATTGTAATCATTTAAAAAAACAACCATATGAAATTAATTAGCTTTCATTTAGATATATTATTTCATTCCAATTTAAAATTACAGTGCCTATGCTAAAAACCTAAAAGAAGCAGGAGTCAACAATACTGCAACGCTTTTTCTTTCACTATAATCCTACCAAATCTAAAATGTTACTTAATCCCTTCATAAGCTGTGACAGCCGGGGATTTCTAATTTTACTGGTTTATGTCGTCTGTGAAATTGACTTGACAATGTTCTAAGATTGTCATGTATGTCATTTACTTGTGAATACTTTGTTTGTTATTGTTTAATTTTCGTGATTTTGTTGTTATTTATTAAAATAATATTTAATAAATAATATTTAGTTATTTCTTTATTATTGTGTTGTTATCAGTGTTGTCATTGGGTTGTTTGTACAAAACGTTACTTTTTTTAGAGCTAGGAGTGATCCCGGTGCGGGACCGAGTGGCTTACAACATATAAGTGCTGAGTCTGACCAAAGCCAACGGCGAAAAAAACGTGGTCCAAAAGTTGACTGCGACGAAATTATAATGTCTCCCAAAAAAAAAGAGATCGCTGCGTGCTGTAGAAAAACAACCTGTGATAAATATTTTTAAGCAATTGGAGTCCTGGCCTGCAGATACTCCTCATTATAGGACAATGAGATGATAAACAAAATCGCAGAAGTTGCCGGTAAGGATGATTCATAAAATTATTACTATAAAAATATTTGAAACTAACATGCATTGTGATAAAATGTATTATATTTTAGAAACTCCGCACATTATTTTATTATTTACAGGCGTATCTCGGGCTACTCTGTCCAATATTCTCAAAGAGTACAACATAAAAAGTCGCCTGCAATCTCCCCCTCCCCAACATAAGCACACGAAACGTGATGATTTTGATGACATCACATTTAGTGGAATATGCAGGAAAATTCATTCCTTCTTCTTTAATAATGAGTTGCCCACCTTGGACAAGATGCTGGAAGCAGTTAACAGTGACGAGTCTCTGCCAGATTAAAAAAAAAGCAGTCTGTATAAAATAATTAAATAAACATTAAAGTTCACATAAATCAAATGGAGCAGAAAAAGTGCACTCATAGAAGTCATAGACAAGCAGGAGATCGTCCTTTGGAGACTAAAATATCTTCATGAAATAAAAAGGCTAAGGAATAAAGGAAGGAAAATATATTATTATTTAGATGACACTTGGCTAAATGAAGGTACAGTGCTTCTAAATTTCTTAACAGCTATTTATGCACTAAGCAGTGTATGACCTCTTGCATTCAATAACATTATAATTAATTATACAGTTAACCATAATTTCATAAAATTGGTTCGTGAAATGAATGGTATTTATATTAATAACCTTTTATCATACAAACAGGGCCTCAAGTCTGCTATTACAATAGTGTCAGAATGGTCTCTTCATTGTGAGTTTTTGACAGATTTGCCATACAAACACTGTCAAATACTCACAATGGCGAGACCATTCTGACACTATTGTAATAGCAGACTTGAGGCCCTGGGCCTCAAGTCTGCTATTGCAATAGTGTCAGAATGATCTCTTCATTGTGAGTTTTTGACAGATTTGCCATACAAAAACTGTCAAATACTCACAATGGCGAGACCATTCTGACACTATTGTAATAGCAGACTTGAGGCCCAGGTCACTCGAAAAGCCTAATATGGCATGACACTAATAAGTCTTCAAAAGAAGCACATTGGGAAGGTCTATCTGCTGGTTTAATAAAATCCAACTTATAATCGGTCATACTGGTATGTATTTTATGGACTGTCCTCGCCATAAAAAAATGAACACCCCATTGTTATTGACTATTAATTAAGTAATACATATTATATTGTATTATGAATTAACGCATGCAAAGCGAACTTTTAAAAGTTATAAATTTTGTTATAGTATTTATCTATGAACTATTTCCAGCAGTGAAATTATATAGGGGGTACGGAATAATTGACTTGTATTAATTTTATTTCACAGGGTTTGTGAAGGGTTTTTAATGGATGCTGCATTAATATTTGATGCAAAGAAAGGTGATGGAGATGACCACTCCGAAATGGACGCCTTCAACTTTAATAATAATAATAATTTATTTATTTACACTTCAAGACACAATCATCTGTGTAGCCCTGACTCTTGTACTAGGATTTCTTGTTTCATAAGAGCCAGACCTCTCAATTTACAGGGAATATGTTATAGAAGCGCGATAGACAAAAGTGAAAATGGTTCAAGTTAATTTTGTCAAAAATTGAGAGTGGCGCTGTAATTGTTATGGACAATGCGCTATACCACTCAAGGACATTGGAGAAGCTGCCAACCACAGCTACACGAAAGGCAGATATACAGGAATGGTTTAAAAGCAAAAATATTCCTTTTGAGGAAAAAGATCTTAGGGCAACTTTATTAGAAAAAGCAAAAATACAAAGACATTTATACCAAAAGTTTGTTGTAGATGAGATGGCTAGAGAGAAGGGTATTTCAGTATTGCGCCTCCCACCCTACCAGTGCGAGTTCAACCCTATAGAATTAATATGGGCTCAAATGATGGGGTATGTGGCTCAACATAACAAAACGTTCAAATTAGACAAGGAGAAACAATTACTCCCACAAGATCTGGATAGTATTACGCTAGAACGATGGCAGTCTTGCGTTGCTCATGCAATTAAAGAAGAGGATAAGTAAAAGCATAATGGATGATGTGGTAGAAAGATTTATTATTAGGTAACGTCGGTGAAACTTCTTCATCTTTATTCTCTGATGATAGTGACTAAATTATATGATGAAGACGAAGAAGTTACACCAACTATAATTGTGTGTTGAAAGTTGTTGTTTTAAATAAAATATTGTAAAAAAAAGACTTTTATTTCCTTTAATCTTAATTAAATTTAAATCATCACGACGTAATCGTTTGTTTCATTCATTCGTTTTGTTGTAAGTAATGTGTGATGAAGATGTTATTACGACCTATTTATCAAAGTTATGTTAAAACATTTTTAGTTTAATTGTTTAAACTTTGAACTTTGAATAAAATGTTTCGCACTCCTGCTTCTACGAGCCTCTTTTTTCTAATGCTATAGTAAATGGAGTATAGGTAAGGATAGTCGACTGATTGGCAAAAACCATAATCGTTTCATGAATACTATGTAGATTGTTTTTATTTAATTTCTATGTGTATTTAGGCTTGTGATGATTTCAAAATACTCTTACGCGCCAGTATTGCCAGTGATTAAATTTATTGCCATATTAGCTGCTACCCGCGGCGTACTCATTATAAAATCTGCCAGTGAAAGTCCCGTCAAAATCGGTCCAGCCGTCTCGGAGATTAGCCGGAATAAACAGAAAGACAGTTCTTTTTAGGGTTCCGTAGTCAACAAGGAACCCTTATAGTTTCGCCATGTCCGTCTGTCTGTCTGTCTGCGGTTTAGCTCAAAAACTATTGGTACTAGAAAGTTGTAATTTGGCATGAGTATACACGTTAATGACGACGAAAAAGTTTTTTTTTTTTTAACTATGATTTAGGGTACCTTCTCTACATGTAAAGTGGGGATGATAATTTTTTTTCGTCCTTCCCATAGTGTGGGATATCGTTGGATAGGTCTTTCAAAAATATTAGGGGTTTGGAAAACTTAAAACTTTTTTGATAAAGTAAACCGTTCGTGACTTATCAAGCTTTAAAGTACCAATTTTCGTTAAAGTCAAGTGTCCCCCCCTCTACCAACTAAACGGTTGTAGTTAGAAATTCAAATTCACGGCAGTAGTACCTATATATAACTTAGTTAAAAGAAAAACTATCACAGCTAAGTAGGCTTTACAATTTACCGAGTAATTAGCGACCAACTTACAATTACAGTTGAAAAAAATGTTCTCCCATATATTCTGTATAGGAAAACATGTTTTTCAACTACATGATAAGTTTGTTCTTGGGATAAATTCATCCCAACTATGGAACCCTTCATTGTGCGTGGTCCGAAACGCACTTGGACGTTTTTCTTTTTTTAAGAAAATTTTGTTTTTTTATTATAAGTTCCGTATATAATTTCATATGCATTTAGAAAAAGCTGTTATTTCGACATTACAAACAGACACAAATTTTATTTATTTGTATAGATTGTCATTCGCACATAGTATGTGACAAGTAATATCAATACTCGTTTGAAGCAGTTCCATCATCTTTTTACACCCTTAATATACCTGAGTTCAGATTTTGACCCCGTTAGTTCATATGGAAATAAGCTCTTGTAAATACTGATTGAGAGAGCAATGCCGGAAGCATTGCTCTCTCATTAACGAAAAATGCAATAACGAAAGGATTGTTTGTTACTAAATACAAACAAAAAAAAAAAATAACTTTGTTTTCTTTTGAAATAAATCCTTTCTGCAAGTTGTCGGTCATTAAACTTTGCCTTAATGGACTTATACTTGTAATTTAGAACACGCAAAGTATTTTTGTCTCTGCTGTTGGTTCTGGGGCGAACGATGTATGGATACAGAACAATCTCCTTTGCTCAGGAAAATTTTCATTTCCTTCATCGTTTTTTCAGTTACGATTCCTTTATTTTAATGTAAAATTACATTCTCTCTATGAAGCACTCCATTTATGTAAATAAAACAGCTAAAATCAAAAAACCAGCAATGGATGCTGTAATACTCTAACCAACGACGCGCAAAATCAACTGTTCACTTTCTGCCTAGCTACAGAGTTCATCGAACTCACTCGCTGCGCTGCCGTTCGCTACCTGCGTTTTGCCACGGTAAAGATTCATTGCGTGTGAGGTAATAAAACAAATCAGGTTTATTGGATTCCCATAATGTTCCTGAAATAATTTCATGTACCGGTCTTCTTAGTATGATATACTGAATTCACCCTATCAGTCTGCGGAGGGCTGTCCCTTACACTCTGTATGATGTAAAATTAATACTGTATGATTTTAAGCTACTATGATGTAGTCCTCAGTCTATATTTACGAACTAATGACCGAACATATAAATTTCTGATTTCAGCATCAAATCTAGACAACCGTAAGCAGTATATTTCACATCGTTGGATTTCATCGCTGTGTTTCAAATCATAAATAATGTATGTAACTCTTTTTACGACTACAGCCTTATACTAAAACGGTTGATAAATGTACAATTTTATCGTAACTAAACTTAACATTATTTTTCTTAGGGCGAATTCGATCAAATTTATATATACCTAGTATAAGTCTTCAAGGTTGCATGGAAGAAATCGCAGTAAGCGATATGGCTGCCAATTGTATATTTTGTAGTGTATAAGTTTTTATTTTTGTTATGTATAATCTAGTGTACAATAAAGTATATATAAATAAATAAATAGATAAGTCTTATCCTGCGAATAAATAATTAATTATTGTCAGTTTTTTTTTTTATACAACTACTGCCAGATGTTAATTTTATTCCGCGGATAAAAGATTTTGATAAAAAGCCCTTAGAAGCAAAAGCATCGAAAAATTAATTTTGTTTTACGGTACAGAATTTTGCAATAATATCACAAATAGGATAAATTCAGAAGAAAATGATCGCCAAATTGCCAAACAACATTACGTTCGACGAAGTAGACAATAACCGTGAATCGATCTAACAATAGAACAAGGAAACAATACGAAACTAAGCACCGTGAACCGTGAAACACCTCAAATCCCATCCAAATGGTTCGGGACATTCCATATCAAATTGCGCCCAGCACATTACATGGACACTTCCCGTAATGCGGTTGCTATGTGCCACGGGTAAACTTCATACATCTATGTCTGACCACCTTATATAGATACCTTATACTACGCTTACTATCCCTTGTGACGTCAACAATAGCGTCAACAAAGGGAGGTGAAGCAGGTCTATATAAGATGGCCGCCTCGCTTCCTTATCAAGAAATTGGGAATGGTGGAAATTAGAGGGAAATCACAGGACTGTTCTATAATTTCTCATCTTGTAAACTATTGTGGAAAGGTTCGAGCTTGGAACCGAGCTTTATAGAGTACAATTACGACGTTTAATTAAGAAATTGTTGTAAATTATTGATCGTTGCTTGTACACTGAATCCTTTAAAAAACTTGATCAAATTAACACTTTTCTACGATAAAAATGAAGCGTAATTTAATTGTGAAGTTTATTTTGTTAGTCTAATTATGTTATATTTAACGTTTTATGCTCAGATTGCTTTGAAGAAACCCTGCTTAAATTTTACTTTGAACATGAAATAATACTATAATCTTTGCTGTTAGCAGGGTAACTTAATTTTGTTGAGTTTATTTATATAATTAAAGAGGCTATACATATTATAATGAATTGAAAGCACGTGGAAGTATTTATAGTAACCTCTCATTTATTTATTATTTATTTATTTAACAAATTATGTACACACATATAAACAGACAAGAAGAGAGGAACAGAAAAATACGTACAAAGGTGATGCTTATTTCTAATGAAATCTCTTCCAGCATACCTGCGATAGGAAAGTAGATATAGAGATGTAGACAACGTGTGTAAGTGTAGAAGAGAAAAAAAATAAAAATAAAAATACACATAAAATCAAAATAGCTGTACACAAATATAAATACTTATAAACATACAATAAGAGAATATACTTACATACATACATACTTCTAAAATAAATATCACTCCAATATATACTTAGAACTACAATGTAGTGGAAAATAATAAATACATAATAATATGCAACTATGACGAAGTAGAAAGATAGTGATCCTTTACTCTTCTTTTAAAGGCTGCAACAGTTTGGCAGTCCCTAATGTCCCGATGTTATTTTTGAGTATTTGTAGTCTACACAACGATGAACCCACAACTTCCTGGTGTATTGTTGAGTAAATAAAAACTTGACATTCCTCGTGGGTCTACTTATAAGCACGTTAAGTAACCGTTGAGTATTATATCTTGGGTTTCACGTCACGGGCACTTTAACTAGGAAATTCTCATAATTAGTCCAGAGATTGGATTTGTGCACGATTATTGGTCTGTGCCCATTTTTAACCCTGTTACATAATGGAATCAATAACATAATTAACACCTTAAACCCTACGGGAAATCCAAGCAATAAGAAAACCAAGGTAGTAATGTTGGGTTAGTTAAATAATTACCGTAGCACAGTTGCGAATAAATAAGTCTAAACAAGCAAAAAAGCTTGTAATAAATCCGTCAATTTCCAAACTGCTACAAAGGATTAAAAACTGTGTTGCACAAAACAACATTAACCAGTAACATATGTACATACATACCAAATACTCCAACAATTCGGACAGCAAAATAACTGATACTCTTAAATTTTCCCACTCGCAAAAAGAAGTAAAAGCGTAGTTAGTCGTGTCTAACTTTTTTAAAGCGAATAATTCTCGCTTGGGACTTTAATTAAGTACTACAAGTTTTTCATTGCATAAATAGTTCTAGTGATAATTTCAAAGAATTTTCTGGTATCGCTGAGAGGTTTTGAATTATAGTTTTCACATTAAAATTAAATATTTATGGTAGTATCTGCTAATTTTTAATTTAGTTCCGAGTTTTATATGCCAGAAAAAAATTCAGGCCTTCACCTAAAAAAATATCAAATCTTGTTATGAGCAAAAAAAAAACATAACTTTGGTTCATTAGGCATCTAAACCAACCTGTCCACATACATAAAAATACGCCTGTATTCGCCGGAAGAGTAGGAAACAGTGAACATGCATCAAAGACCTGACGTTACACTAATCCTGCAGCAGAGTTTACCGCGCGACTCAAACTCAAAGCATTTATTTCAATTAAACCATTTACAGGCACTTTTGAATTGTCAGAGAGACGGTCAGTTAGTCAGAAAGAAAGTTGAAGCTAGATGCCCATTCCAATACGTAGATCACTATGGAGAAGAACGGGCAATAAACTCCAAGGACACTCTTTCAAATCAAGATATTACAAAATCCTGGGTACATTATTCTTGTTGCTTCTATATGTGAGACAATGTAAAAACAAATAAAACAATTCAAAATATTAAATTAAATATTAAAAATAATCCCTGGCAGTCAAGAGATGACCAGTCCCAACTGACGGCGCCCGTTCACGAACATGACGCATGGATCAGCACCATCCAGCTCAACCATTTTGTAGGGAACCGAATGATACAACAGATGACTGGCATATATACAACATCCCGACCTCAACCGTCAGGCAGTACCCCACCAGACACGACACTCGATTGGTCGGAGGATACTCCCTTTTCAATAGAGAATGAGTGAACTTTACACCCTGTTCCTCATACCTCTATAGTCTCACGTAAAGGATTTTGCCACAGACCAGGTAAAAATCTAGGCTTTGAGCTGCTACTGACAATTCTAATAGCTCAGCAATCGGGCTATCGGGCGAACACTAGACCAATGAGGCAGTCTACGATCAAGAACAAAGTATTTTTGTGGAAAAAAAGGAGGATTATCCCTTCCTTCACTGTTTGTTGGGTAATAATTGAGTCAGGAAATCTATGCTCTATGTTATAGTGTTTGGTTTCCGCACTTAGTCCTTCAGGTGGATCCTTATACGTGGGCCATGGAGGCCGGTCAAGAGATATTACAATTTTGGTCTCCAAGTGTGCACCACTGTGTTCGCGGAATATTCCTGTCAGGTACTGATTGGATCATAAAACAAATGTAACTAATATTAAAGGGTATTATAATAATGAACTACTTACTTTTCTGGCGTTGCTATGGTGAGGTTCGGCGAAGGGAAGGCCCCGTCCGCCGCACAGATGACGTTCACCGTGTCGTCATCCGTCTTGTTCTGGATCAGCCGGAAACTCGTCTCCGGCACTGGAATTTGATAGTTATGTACACGACATTAAAGGTTTGTTTGTGGAGTTTATGAATGGGTGTATAAGTGTTGAGTTGGAGGCAAAGACACGCGTTAGGTGTGTGTTGAGGACTTCTCGAAAGCGTTGACGAGGCAAAGAGAAGTGCTTGTTTCAGCTATGACACTCCTGCAAGTGTGAGTTCAATAATGCCATAGTATATGTAACCATCTAGAGATTTAACAGCCAAGTAGGTACATAAACACAACTTAAGGCTCAATTTACATTGGTACGGAACGACATGGAAGCGATTTTTTTTTTTTTGTTCAATGCATAATGAACGTCAAATTAATAGTGTAACGTACAAACAAACTAGATACAAGCCAAATAACAGGTCACGCGATTTATTGAGAATCTTCGCGCGTTCTCGATAATTCCCGCAGTTACAAGCTCGTATCTAGTTTGTACAGCGGCCAGCACATCAAGTTACCACAAACTGTCAAACTCCAAACGATTTTAAACTTTAAAATTTTGATAACTAAGTTCAACATCGAAACAAGAAAATTTGGCAGTTTCTGGTAACGATATGCTGGACACAGTACACTACACAATTGACATAAAGTTCATTTTGCTATTATAGTTACAAATACTTCCATTTCGTTCAATGGCAATGTATATTGAGCTTAAAACGTCGTCGCCCTTAAGACTCATACTGCTTTTCACGAAAAGGTGCATTAGGGCAACATAAATACTGTTAAGGTGACGATAACCGACTTTTAATGATTTTATACTAAAGATCATGTCTAAACGAGTAGTGTTAATGATTTGGAAAACATATATGTTAAATAAAAGCATTTTCTTAATAACGTAATCTAAGAATATTTTAGACTAGCTTTTGCCCGCGGCTCCGCCCGCGTAGATGTCGGTTATGGCGTAAAAAAGTAGCCTATGTCCTTCTCCATATCCCAGACTATATCTCTGCCAAATTTCATGACGATCGGTTCAGCGGTTTAGCCGTGAAAACGTAACAGACAGACAGACAGACAGAGTTATTTTCACTGTTTATATTAACATAGTGAAATTCATTTGTAAAGATATGTCTACTATCAAACGTATTTTTCTGAAACTAAAACCTTTTTAAAGATAATTTTATTATAGATCTTTTAATATACGTGCTTTATTAAAATACCTTTTGTTTTATGTATAATAAATTAATGATACGTCTTATTTGGGACAGCGCTCCTGGATGAGCGAGTCCTATTACTGGCTGGACGTACGACGCGTTGCATGAGCTCAGTACAGAACACGCAAGCTAACCACTCAGGTTCTGCGTCTTAAGTACGTCTAAAATTTAAGTGTCCTTTGAGTATTGGTGGGTAGGAGACTTTGGCATACTTGACTCATTTTAGTCAGATTTGTAATATAAAAAAAAAAAAACACTGCGCTAAGCCATTTCTCACTCACAATAAAACAAAATAGAAATAGTGGCTGAATACTAACAGGTTGTTAACCGACCGTTAACGATCTCTATTAAATTATTCTTCCCTCAGTTAACTCCAATAACTTACTTTAAACACGCAGCTGATACGTTTTCTTTCTTTCTTTTTTTCCTGCTTTTAATAAATGAATTGGCCAAGTGCATGTCAATTCGAAATTAGGTTGGGAATTGGGCCAAGTTCCACCAATTGTGGTTACAAACGTTGTTTTTTTAAAGAGAATGACCAAAATAAAATGGTAGCTGTATCTACAACGGACGGAAAATAATATTCATTTTATTTGAATATTTTTTCAACCAGAAAATATGAAACAGGCCAACTTATTTTTTTGGAACCTACAATGATTTTTTATCACAAGTACATATGAATAGTAATCTATAAAATAAAATAAAATTGAAGTGTCTGTTTATAATGTTAGAATAAAACCTTTTTACTAAATGAAAAAATGTTCGGTAATAATAACTAAAAAAATTGTTTGTTTGTCTATTTTTTCTGGCTAATCTCCGTAACTGCTGGACCGATTTTGACGTGACTTTCACTTGCACATAGCTGATGTTACAAGGAGTAATGTAGGCTTTATTTGATAAAAAAGTCACGCTGGCGAAGCCGCGAGCAGCTACTATAGCTTTAACACTCAAAAGACCATTTCAGACACGGATCTACATGGTCCTCACATGATCTGACCAATATTATGTCTGGACTTTAAAAGAGACTTTGAACCCTGAGTTTGTTTCGCCATTTCTTCTCAGGGGTAGTTAGATAGGAAATGTCGACTTCATCTAGCTTATTTTTATTTTTTATATGACGTGTAAAAGTGATTCCGATATCCTATTTACAGAATAAACGATTTCATTTCATTTCATATATTTATTTATTTATTTGTCCTCTTACATCTATATTTAGAGGGCAAATAAATAAAAAGATATTAAAGTTTTTATGTTTCTATTCGACTTTTGTACCGTAAGTCCGTCTATGGTTAAATGTACATGACCTCTCTTGAATGCAGTCATTTGTTTTTCTTTACATTAAAATACGAAATATGCAATCTAAAAAGCTGCACCATTCCCCCATACCAGCAGTACACATAACCCCGATTGCATAAAGTCGAATAGGAATAGAGCAATTCGGTATAGTTTTATTTGGCCGGAAGGCTTACAAGTGTCATTGACACAAAAAGAGCGGGCTGCGGATAGCAGATGTTGTATGTAAAAAACTAGCTTGGTTAAACAAAAAGGATAAATGATATTTAAGGGAGAAGCTGTAGCGTGTACTAAAGACCAAGTGGAAGACTTTGAAGATGAAGTACATGAAAAAAATATAGTCACAATTAACCAAGGAGATGACATGAAGGTTAATAAACTCAACATCGATTAAAATGGATCGATATCAAGCCTTCATTTAAGCCTAAACCATAAACCATGTTCGTTTACCAAGAGCTCGATCGAAAAGAAACAAAATGTTTTCAGTAAAAAAAAACTCTATGTCAATCTAGACTATATTACGAGATCATAGTGAAGAAAAAAAACAATAACTACATCACAAACAGTTGTTTAGGCCTCCCCAAGCACCGCCGCTTCGACAGGTTAATTTATTCTTACAATTACATCAAATATGGCAACATTTAACACAGCAAGTTAATAAAAAAGAATGTCAAAAAAAAAAAACATTGTGTAAAAGAAAAAAAATTGTATAGGACTTTATTTAAAGTATTTGTTTTATTGCTTTACCATAATGTGAACTTAATTGGTAACTAAATCGAGTTAATAAAAATAAAATAACCTAAACTAAATAAAACTAATAACAAAATAAACTAAAATATGGCGTCGAAAAATTCCTCCGCATCGCTGTGGACTGGTAATGTACCCAAGAGACTGGCGGCATTGCCACGTTGTATGGCAATGCTTAGCCTCTGGACAAGGTAAAAACCAGCCCTTTGGTCAAGGGAAGTGATAAGTGTATAGGATCACTTAAATAAAACTGAAAAAACTTTATACAGGATAGCAAACAGAACTAAATACATTATATTTATAAGATTAAACCATAGCAGTATAATATATAAGTAATGGTTATGTACGTAAGGTGGTTCATTGTTATGAAAAAGAGCGCTTCTCGCCATCAAACGTAAAAGTTTGGCGAGTTTAGAATTAAGTAACACTTTTCCTACCACCTTTCACCTTTTATTAATAAAAACAACAAAAAAAAAACGGTAAAACAGCACAGACCGTATTGTGTCTAAACTTATCAGCTTATATTAGTTTCAGTTACGTAATGATCTATTATTTAATAGGTTAATCAACTAATCCTCATCAAAGGCAGCTAATACACATAGTAGGGATGATAGATATAATGAACTTTCCAATAGCTAGTAACCACTTTAAACGTTGAACTGTAATCATTATAATTGCACATAAATAAATCTATATTAATTGAGCCGTACTCAAATAATACAGTCAGTATTGATTCGGAATATGTTAAATTCGACTGTAACGCAGTAGACAAAGGACATGAAACCGTAAGTGATAACAGAGAATAATGTAGTCGTTCTTTTAAGAAATTAATTAAAGCTATCATAAAATTGTATGAAAGGCGATATGACCAAAACGGGGATGAATACTGAAAGACATGAAAAGAAAGGAATGAAATGAAATGAAAAATGAAAAAATAATAATGATGCAACGGAATGATAATGACACATTAATACCAGTTTATGTTTTTATCAATTTGGAGTTAGCTTTTTAACGAAACCACTTATTTTTAGCCAGTACATGAATTCTAATTTCTAATAGTCAACCCAGATACCTTAGTTAACAAAAAAATACTACATATCCCCAAATTCATTTATTCCTTGCACCACTTCGCTTATAACTGTGTCAGAGGGAATCACTACGTGTTATGCGGGAAATTAAACGGTTTACGAGGAAGGAACCTACAAATATGAAATTCAATGTTTTCTTAGTATGGATTGGATATCTTGCCTCCAAACTTTATGTAAGTTTAACACGAATTTTCGAGTACTACAGTCGCGGCACGTGTGTATGTAAGTGGAGGAGTGGAATGTATGGGAATGAAAATATATGGAGGAACTGGGTCTTGCATAAATGTTAAAATAACATCGATAGTTCGTGTACTCGTACTGTACTGTAGTATGGATTTGAATGATGAATACATTTTCAAAATAGATCTTACTGAGTATTCATATCTTTTTAGGAATAAATATTCTATTTCACGAAAATACTTCTGTAAGATTGCATTCATTAAAAAAAAAAAAAACTAAATTCCACCAACATTAATTAAAAAAAATACTCACCGAAAACTGTCATATGTTTACTCTTGACGTCCTCATCAAGAAACGTTGACACTACACAAATATATTCACCAGAAATGTCCGTATCTAATTTAACTATTCGAAGAGCTCTATACATTTTTAAGGGGTCATCAGACGCTCTATAATTTAAGTCCACCCGACCTCTCAAAATGCCTATGTCCTGGGGTTTTTGTGACACTATCCACTGATACACTGGTTTCGTTTTGCTTCTGAAGAACCATTTCACCATAAGGCCTGGAGTTCTGTTCCCGTACGTGTAATCACAGTCTAATATAACAGAGTCTTGAACACCATACTGAATTATCTCTGGCACTACAAACTTCACTATTTTTATTGCATGTAAACCTGAAACAAAGAAAAAGTTTGGTTAGAAAATGTTTTCATAGCAACGAAGCCTAATTTCAATAATTTGATGGTAATGCGATGTTCAAACATTAATAAGGTAGCTATTAATATTCAGGAATCTGCCTACATTCTCACGCTAGATCCAAGTTTAATGTAAATGAAACGAAATACAAACGGCTTCTCATTAAAGACAGGCTTTGTAAGAACGAATCATTAGAACTCGTGTTTACAAATTTATTTATTGGTATTAAAACAGTAAAAACAAGAGTGCTCGCAAAGATAATAAAATTAACTTGAAAAGCAAATTCATTGACTGACAACGTCGCATTAGCGTCGACAGGAACAATAATAAATCGGAACGCAATATTGACGGAAAGAGGGCATCCAAGCGTTTTCTCGGTAATGTAAATGATTAATATTCATTGGACAGCAACAAACAATTTGCTGAAGACACGTTGTCCCCTCAAGTTGCATAAAGAAAACTCCCTCTGGCTAATCCATATCCATCAGTCTTGTAGTCCACGAACCATTAATATTTATGCAATTCCAAGTCAACTCTGTTGAAAGCTCATTTAAATTCATCCTTGGTCCTACTTAAAAGCGGGAGTAGGCACGACCTAAAAATTTGATTCGGTAGCACTTAAAGTTTTATTTTTGCCTTTGGAGCAAATATAGCCAAGTGTTAAATAACAAATTCATAAAGACAAGCTAGTAGATATGGGTGGCTGTTATTTCGAAATGTTGTATTGTACAGGTTTTTGTTGAAGTGTGAAGGCAAGTCTACAAGTTTGTGTGAGGCAGGGGTGACGGAGAGGATAACATAATAGCCTCTTAACTGCCAACAAGTTTGGCTACAGCTTTCAACGGCATCGAATCTCTTGACGTACAAAATAGTTGGCTTATTTATGTGCCCCAGTTTCAAAGGTAATATTAAAACGGTATAATTTAATCATAGTTCTATTTGAAGATCTTCCCTTTCAGCAGGTTAATTATTTAATACAGTCGTTGATATTATTCTGAATAGAAATTGAATTTAGTCATCTGTGTTTATTTTGCCAGTCTGTGTATTTGATATAACATTAATGATGTTATTATAAAATTACAGTGTTTTTTTTTAATTAACCAAAACTTTGCTAAGGCTAATAATGTCGACTTTTTTCATTATTATTCGAGGAATTTATTTATTATTATTTATTTTACGTCTTACAACTATCTTTACAGATCTTAAACCTAATTTTATAGTGTACGTATAGTGTATGTATATACGTATAGTGGCTACTAACTACATATTATTAATTTTATGTAGGAAAATTTCTGTGGCTTCGTGCTCAAAGGGCCAAAGTTCGATTTTTAGGGGAAATGAGCTTATACTACCAAATGTTGTAGTATATTTTTGTGTGCTAAAATTATGCGCGATAACGCAGGCACGACAAGGGTCGCGCTGCCTGTCGCGCCCGCGATATCGCGCGAGCCTGCACGAGCCTTAAGTGTAACCCAAATGATACTATGTTAAAAAGGCCAATTTGGCCAATTTTTCATACTGTTACATTAAAATTACAAAGTGCTAAAAGGGCTGCAGTGTACTTAAGCCAAAAAGGAATTTAAAAAAACATTACGCTAGTAATAGAATCGGAACTAAAATGATCAAAGTTAACATATGACTTTTTTAATTTTATAAAGTATTAAGTAGCAAGTATTTTCAAAAATAAAATTTTTATTCTTGAATTTGAAATTAATTCTTAGATCAACCTACAAATATGTATCAAATAACAGAAATAAATTTTTTCATTCTACAAAATAACATGTTAATAATAACGATCAACCAGCATTATTCTTATGCTCATTACTGAAATTAAGGATTATTGATATTAGCCCTTTTAGCACCAGACCAAAGATTTAATTATTTTCGTTCAAAACACTTCGCAAAATAAAACAACGAAAAAATTCAAAACATAAGTGATTTCTTCAAAATGTGACGTCGTTACTCGCATTCGTCTCCTTGTCCAAGAGCACTTGCGGTTGCCATAAGACTTCAAAATTCGCACTAACGAGGTGACTATCCTAGTTGTCACATTTGAATGAAGGCAACGTGAGGTTAGCTGAACGTTAGTTTGGGTAGTGGCGTTGCGGTCAGGAGGTTTTCTAGTGACCATTGTTGCGAGGCGATAACGTCAGCAACTCCGCACGAAAGATCCCGACGAATATAATTATATCAACAACTTTTTTACAAAAAAAAAAAAAACCAACCGACTTCCAAAAAAGCACTATAAAGTGAAAAATAACGTTAATTTCTAAAGTCGGTGTCTTTGGATCTGTTGTTTGTTTTCGTCACCGACTTCCGAAATTAAAGTTATTTTTCTGTAGAAAAAAGTTTTTTATTTTTCCTTTTTTAGTTATGATACCTACCAGTTCATATACCAACCAACAACTTTTTTACAAAAAAAAAAAAAAAACAACCGACTTCCAAAAAAGCACTATAAAGTGAAAAATAACGTTAATTTCTAAAGTCGGTGTCTTTGGATCTGTTGTTTGTTTTCGTCACCGACTTCCGAAATTAAAGTTATTTTTCTGTAGAAAAAAGTTTTTTATTTTTCCTTTTTTAGTTATGATACCTACCAGTTCATATACCAACCAACAACTTTTTTACAAAAAAAAAAAAAAAAACAACCGACTTCCAAAAAAGCACTATAAAGTGAAAAATAACGTTAATTTCTAAAGTCGGTGTCTTTGGATCTGTTGTTTGTTTTCGTCACCGACTTCCGAAATTAAAGTTATTTTTCTGTAGAAAAAAGTTTTTTATTTTTCCTTTTTTAGTTATGATACCTACCTACCTATTTGCTATGTAAACAACGGTGACAGGAAGTATTATAGCATCACCAAGATACACGAAGTGGATTAAATACGTACTATCGAAGCTAACTCAAAAACTATCCAAGCAAAGTTAATTCATTTTATATGGGACCACCTCGAAAGTATACCTACCCTTTCAAAAAAAAAAAAATTTTTCAAAATCGGTTGACAATTTGACGGAGAAATCGGTGTACATACATAAAAAAATAACATACATACAGTCGGACATGGAACCTCCTTCTTTTTAAAAGTCGGTTAAAAATTATAATAAATAACTTAAACACCGCAATACCACTTAACCACCTAAATAACTATGTAAGTAACCATGTTTCTTTCCTTCAATCCTCCCCGACCCTTGACTGTAAGTGAAGCGCCAGCACGCGTTTTAGCTGAGCAGCATGTAATCCAAACTCCCCAGGATAATAATCAAAACACTGATTTTATCCAGCCACCGTCGGTCCCTTACCACCCTCCCTCCGACTCAGCTGCCCTAAGCCGAGGTTCGTACCCCACAGGGGGTGCCCTTAGCGAGCAGCAGTCGTTTAGTTTGTAGTTTTTTTACGCCCTGGCTGGAGGCATTAAGTTTCGATAGGAGCTTAAGGCAACCACAGGATAGCCCGGTTAAAGAGTCGGAACCTTAGTGGTCACTCTGAGATGCCCTAGATAAAAAAAAAAAAAAAAAAAATCCTTCAATATTCAACGATTAAGAAATAATTATTATTATCCTTAACAATTGTATTAAGAATGCTCTGCCTTGAAAATGTTCTTTTTTTTTCTTCTTTTCAATATTTATTTTCTCTATTTTTACACCTTACTAGATTTTGCCCGCGGCTCCGCCCGCGTGGATGTCGGTTATCGCGTAAAAAAGTAGCCTATGTCCTTCTCCATATCCCAGGCTATATCTCTGCCAAATTTCATGATGATCGGTTCAGCGGTTTAGGCGCGAAAACGTAACGTACGTACATACAGACAGACAGACAGACAGATAGATAGACGGACAGACAGACAGAGTTACTTTCACATTTATAATATTAGTATGGATTATTTTTATCCTGTTAACACTTAGTTATAAGTGCATGATGTGGACTCCTGTAGTTGAAGGAGCACACGTAAAATATCCTTTCGTATTGTTGTGATTTATACTGTCTGTGTATCCTTTGTAGGTGATCCCAAATAAATAAATAAATAATGGTTTTCAATCATTTCGATTTCAATAAAACATATATTTTCCAGTAGGTAATCTAGATTTGGGATTTAGTTCAGGATTAAAATGTTTATGGAGCCTTATCTCGAAGAAAACTTGTATTTTCAGTTTTATATTCTACACAAACATTATTAGGTACATTTTTTGGTGGCTTGATCTAAAAAGTGTCAGAAACAAGTTTTGGGTCAACATTATTATACAGCTAGTCGTATCTTCAAGTTTTCAACGTTTTTGTGGCAAAGTTCTCTCTGTCATGACGTAAAGCCCCCGTTATCATGTGACAACAGCCGGGACGGGCACTTTTTCTTTGTGATATTCATAATGTACACTGACTGTATAAGAATAATAAAAAGTTTTGTTATTTTTAAATAAAATTTTAAGTCTGCTATTTATTTTATGTGAGTTATGACTGCGAATCAGGTTAAAAAACACAGAGTAAACACAGAATCTGTGGAGTTTCTTGCCGGCTCTTCTCCATAGGAAACGACCAATGGAAACCGTGCACCTAGCTAAGTTTCATAAGTGCTCATGTAGGTTTATGAGAAATAAAATATTTAGATTTTGATCTGTAATATTCTTAACATGTCGATTTCATCTCCTATTTCAAGTCTGTTTTACTTGAAGAACTTCTTAAGCCACAAACATTTTTGCAGGCATGTTGTACAACACAAGATCCCCATAGAAAATCACAATTTCAAACAAACAAAGTTGTGAATACGCGAACAGAAATCTTGAACAACTGGAACAAGAGCAAACCGAACTGCTTCTTGTATCTGGTAACATGGATTGTATAATTAAAGTTAGTTAACTCATTTGCCAGGGTTTTGTCTTTGTGCAAAACACGTCTGCGAGAATTAATGTTAACTATTGAAGGCTGTGTTCAATTTGTATTGGCAAACTTTGACAACGATATTCTGGATACAAACCTATTATTACTTAGTACTACCAACTTGATTATATTATTAGCAGTCATAGAAATTGGTTTCATTTAATTGGCTCGTTGACAATGGTTCAGTTTGTGGATACTTGAATCTCCATTCGTACACACTAGGGTCACTCGCATTTGTAATCCATCAAAGGACGCTGAAGCTGGGCCAATATTGGCAATTGCGTACACAACAGGAGCCATTATTTCAGGGTATTGACGAAATCTCATACGTCGTGGACCGACTGTTTACAAAACCGGCACTGGCAACTGGTGAACCTATTTAGATGATGCGTCGCCTAAGGCTCCAAAATTATGCTGACTCTGTGGGTTCGTTATTATTTAAATGTAGGTTCACTTTTCTCTGTTAGGGTTTCGTAGTGAACAAAAAACCCTTATAGTTTTGCCATGTCCACAGACACATGGACACGGCATAGCTCAGAGACTCTTAGTACTAGAAAGCTGTAATTTGTACACACGTAAACTGGGGATGATATTTTTTCTCTTGTCCATCCCATGGTGTGAGGTATCGCCGTTCAAAAATATTGCGGGTTTATGAAACCATTTTTCGTGTCAGGTACCCGTCTGCGTAATATTAAGCTTTAAAAAAATATTATCTCGTGACTGAGAAGGAATTATGAAAAACGGCTCAATCAGCGATACTTCTCAGTCACGAGATAATATTTTTTTAAAGGAGTGGCGCTAGTGGACCGTAGTATGCCATCTTAAAGTGCTAATTTTTGTTGTGTTTTCTGTGATGTATAAACAAAGAAATAAACATCTGTGTGATAGATAAACAGAAAACACAAAGTTCTACGCAATGTTGAAATTCATCCGACTACTAGTTTATCTTGCAGTTCAATATCTCTAACGAAACATTAGTTCAGTATAACTTACTAAAACGACTTCATTTACTCCAAATAATCATAAAGATCACACTGAAACATCCGAACGTTTCTTTTACAAAAGTTCTACAACCGATGAACACTCCAAAAGCCTTATCGATGGAATAACATTGGCTGTATTGAAAGGCGTTATTATTTTTTAATTCGATTCTGAATCCTAGTCGACCCTCCGATCTTATTTATATTTAATTTCGTCCGGTGAATACAGAGGCATCGTATTTGTATCTGAAATCGAATTGGGGCTTCGACAGTAAGAACGTTAAACTTTATCAATTTTCAACACTATAGCAGAAAATTAATTGGAATTGTATTTGCTGATGGTTCAATAGATCTGTTCACCTTTAAATTTTAATTTTGAAGATGTTTATTCTAGAGTATCAAGCTGTTTGGTTATAGGGGATTTGATATCAGTTTGCTTTAGCACAAGTATTTAAGGCGAGGTTCTTCAAGAAAAGCTCTAGGAAATGTCATTTTATTTAGAAACGGTAATGATTAAACACGTGAAAAAATTATATGTTGCTTTTGAGACCTTTCTGTAGGTACGTCGGGTACTCGTTACATAATTTGATGAAGTTCACTCGATAGAAAAAAAACCCAAACATACCCTTATTTTGTAGATTAAAATCATTTTATTTCAATATTATACCACATGATATATTGAAAATCACATCAAAATAAGCGTCTATGATGATGTAATGTCCGTTGGGTTTAACATTGTTAACATCGTAAAACATATAATTTTCAATCCAAAATTAACGAAATTCAAGGCACAATTTACTCGCGCCCAGCTGCCACCTCTAAAAAATGCACGCTCGAAGAACCTCGCCTTAAATTGTACAGCCTATACAGGCTGGATTTTTGAGATGGGGCAGTAAGAGCAGGTAGCTTAACCTTTGTAGCTACAAGAAAATGGTCTTAAGAGAATGTCCTTATTTTTTAACCGACTTCGAAAAAGGAGGAGATTCCATTTTCGACTGAATGTATGTTTTTTATGTATGTCCACCGATTTCTCCTTTTTGAACGGTTTTTTTTTTATGGGAATAGATAATTGAGATGATTCAACGCTATTTCTTATCAAAATAACTATGCAATTTCCGCTTAAATGCAAACCGACTGGTGGTCGTCCTCATATGGACTTAAGCGTTAAATTTAATAATTATTGTACATAAGAAAAGGTTATACTCGTATTTGGAATAGATATAACCTATAAAAAAAGAGGAAAAGAGTATGCGTATATGATTTGATCAAGTTAAGAGGATAAATGAAAGACGACTAACAAAAGGTTATATACAAGGCAGATGTGAGTGGAAACCTGGAGGACATATTTTAAGTGACCTAATTGGTGATGTTTTTCAGAAAGCTCAGATGCGTAGTACTCGCAACCGGCGTGCGTGTATGACCAGATGTATGAATGTAAACGAAGAAAAAGAAGAAAGAAGAAGAAAGAAGAAATTATTGTTTATTAAGCTTATGTGCTTACACTGAAAGAAATAATTAGCCGAACTAATTAAGTTACTTCAAAAATAACTCATCTTTAGTTATACCTAAGGAAATAAACTTTGCTTAAATTAACAAAACTGATTTGTAGTGTGCAAAACAGGGTTTTGTAACAGATAACATCTAAGTTTTTAAACTGTCATGGTCACTAACATTATTATTATTAATATCGGGAACTCAGAAAAATGAATAAACATGGTAAATATCCCGGTTATGTTAATAATAATAGATAACATCTAGTTCGCTAGTCACAATTTTTGTGTAAACAGTAACCAAGTTTTTGCTAAACATTTCTTTCAATGTAATGATTTCCAAGAAACTAACATCCAGGAAAACAAAACAAACAATAGCATCAACAAACACCATCCAAAGTTACAAGGAAACTCCCAAAATATTAAACTTAATACATTTAGAATCAAGCTGAACTAAGCAGAGTAACATTAGGACAATATTTTCGAGTCCCAACCGGCATCAAAAGGTCGCGATATATTATTTCCCAGCGGCAACCTCTGGGCAAGTTTGCGGCTATTAATAATGGGTTTCCTTTGCCTACGGTATATGTATGTGACACTAACGACAATGCTTTTACTGAGTCATTTATCGTGTCGAGTTTTTTTTATATATATTTAAATTCTTTTCTTTTTGTGTTTGTTTGGGTTTGCCAGTGTGGAGTGCTATCTTCTCAATGATAGTCGAGAAGCTACTGTTTGTTGTCTTGCTATTTAATACGGCCTCAGTAGGTACTATTATCTTTTCTAGAGTTCCGTTTATCCGAATGAAAAAAACGGCATCTTTATAGGATCTCTCGTGTGTCTATATGTCTTTCCGTGTCGGTCACAGCCAATTTTCTCCGAATCTACTGGTCCGATAAAGTTGAAATTTGGTGCACATATGAATTTCTTTGACCCAAACTCGGACATGTAACATAAATGAATGAATTTTGAATAAGGGTGTCACTTTTGGAGGGAAAATTATAAAATATAAATAAAAAGTTTTGTAAACAGTACTTTGAAATGAAATGGCTGGTTTGTTTTTTTTTTAATATAAATTTATTTTCAATGTGTGTAATTTAAGGTAGATTGTATAGGAATCACAAAATTTTATAGACACCTTTTTCATTTTTTTGTTTATGTACAGTGGCCAGCACATCAAGTTACCACAAACTGTCAAATTTTCTCGTTCGATTTTAAACTTAATCACCAACATTTTAAAGTTTAAAATTGTTTGGAGAAATTTGACAGTTTCATGTAGCATGATGTACCTAATTTCTAAGCAAATAAATGATTGAGTTGAAGAACTAGGGCACAAATCTTCACACCGGGTTGCTACTGATAAAAAGAGTTATAATAGGAATCGAATACAAAATAGATTAAACAAAAATAATAATAATAATTAACAGATTATTCCAACATTTAAAGAAAACGCGAAAGTCGTAGTTTGAATAACTTAGAACCACTTAATGAAATTAAACTGAGAGCGAAGACCTTTATCGATTTTCGGTAGAAGAGCCGTTTGGCCAATGTTTCCTTTAGGCTTAAGTAGATACAATTAGTACGTACTTACTGAGCAGATAATACTTAAACGTTCTCTTGCTGTCATTAAAACCGTTTCGTTAAGATAATATTATTCTTTCCATTATCGTATTGTGTCTTTAGTGTAAACATTTTTGACGCACAGAAAAGATTTGATACGTTCTATTTATTCTAACAGAAAGTACGATTTTGGATTTTATTTATTTCTTCGTTGTGTGCTAATATCATGTTGCAATTACCAGCTGTTTGTCTAGCCTAGCGTGGTGATTTATGAAAATCTTGTCATGACCTGATTTTAAGGACTACGTCATTTTGCCGGGTTATAGCTATTTCATACAAAAATACATTTTAAGCGTACCCACTTAAAATGTATTTCTGTATGATATAGTGAAATACATTTTAAGCGGGTAGTCAATTTGTTTAACAATTAATCTACCTGACTTGACAAAAGCCATGATCAACAGTCCAAGTTTCCTTCCTTCATCAACAGTCCAAGTTGTGGCGCCAACTGAAATTTATGTGACGGTGTTAAAGTTAATTTTCCAAAAACTTGAAATTTGCGTAACATTTGTTGTTGATCTTTCAGTTAGTATTGCAGTACCAGGCATCTTCAATATCTAATTATTATTTGACGACAATATCATGCATGGCTGCATGCCGTGTTCAATAGATAATACAATAGAAATACGTACATATTTAAAGAATTACGTTAGTAAATAAATAAATTCTTTATTAGCTTAAACACAGGTTATAGAAAAAAATTAAACCCTGTCTCCAGAGCTAGGTTAGAGTATCTGTATTGCAGGAGCCAGTAACTTCTTCCAGTTAGGTTACAAATATTATTATGCAAGTTTTATGCAGCGAAGGTAAACAGTTACCTATGTAACTAAGTTTAATAGCAAAAAACCAGCCAAGTGCGAATCGTACCATGCACAATGAAGGGTTCCGTAGTTGGGATGAATTTATCCCAAGACAAAACTTAACATTGTAGCATGTTCTCCCATACAGAATGTATCCCATACATTCTAACGGAACATTCAAACGGATCCCAGTTTGAATGTTCCGATTTTTCGATTATTTTAAACAAACCATAAAATGTATATCATCCTCAGTTTACGTGTAGGGGTAGTGGATATTAGGGTTGGGGTATTACAGGCGCGATGTTATGTGTATGTGTACCTAAATAATCCTATCAAACATTATCGGAAGCGTATTGATTTAAAAGTTTCATTATTCGTCTAGCACTACTTTATAGTTTATCGACGCGATATCGGGTAAACTTACTTAATTGATAGTGTATCTAAGGTCTGATGAAAATAACCCTTGTTTCTAATTTGATGTAATTTGCACTTCAACAAGAATTAGCTTTATGCTACTGTTAATTAAGTTGATTTAAGAATGACTTTAGCACCATTGAAAAAGTCATAAAAATGTTGTTTTTGTTTGGTAATGGCTTCTCGCATTTCAACCTAGGAGGTTGTCGTCGCTTAACCGGACTTTCCTGTGGGTGCCTCAATAAATTAAGGCCTCCAGCCAGGGTAAAAAACTTAAATCTAAGCGATTACACGCTAAGGGCACCCCTCTGCGGGGGTACGGACCTCGGCTTAGGGCGTCGCTGTGGGAGCAAGGGACAGGCTGTATCTGATTTTAATAAAAATGTTGACAACGCAATATGAACTTTAAAAGTTGTGACTTTAGACGTCATACTTGCAACTAAGCTTACTCGGGTTAAAAGATTTAGTTCAAATAGAGAAGGAAACTCAAGACGGTTCAAAGAAGAGAAATTAAAAGGATAATCTGACATGCATTTAATACAATGTCAACTATGAATGGTTTTGAAATGTTTCGGGCAGATATGGAATTATTCACAAATACGAACATTGAATCGTTCTAGACGGAGCTAATGATTTACACTCTGTAAGCAGTGAAAGGGTTGGGTTTCCCAGTCATAATGAAACACCATCTGAGTAAGTTATACTTTCACTTATGTGTATTGATGTTACTTTCCCTACAAAATCAGTTATATTTGAATTTTCTTTTTTTTTTTTAAATTACGACCTATCTTTTCAGTTACAGGCTGAGTTTTCAACAATGGCAATTTGCATATTAAGGGCTAAAAGCTATTATCTATTGATATTTGTAAGTAATTATAGCTACCGGTATTCGTAACTAATTATAGCTATTGGTATTCGTAATTGGTAGGTATTCAATAAATTGTAGGTTACGCGTATTTACTATTGTATTTGTAGTTTGTTAGTTAATATTAATAAATTTGTTATTATTGTGGTATGGAAATAAATATGATGTGCGTGTAAATGAAAAAGAATGGTCTCTTTTTCATTTACACGCACATAGTATTAAATGTAATTAAAATTGTTCTTAATTAAAAGTCCTTATAATAATCTTTCGAAGATTGATAAAAAAAGAACTTTATTTCACCAAAAAGCCATCACATTACAATAACCAAAGACTAAGAGCATAAAAGGCTTATAACTAGGTCATAATCATTTTAATACTCTGACTCCTAAACTAGGTGTATGTGCCTGTGTCTTAGGAGTCAGTGATTTGGGCACGCCACAATTGTGGCGATAAGTCCCCTCTTTGAGTAGTGGCTAGAGAGGCGCCACGACGTCCTCACCTTCCGCCTGATACCGGCCTCACCGGACACGGTTGTTTCGGGAGGTTCCTGTTTCGGATTAGGCGGGAAGAAACGCCCGGGTGCTACCACTGTGTGGATCGCCTGAAGAACACGGTGGAGCATACGGTGCACGTCTGCCCGGCTTGGATAGAGCACCGCCGTGTCCTCACGGAGGCGATCGGCGATGGCGATCTGTCGCGTCCGGACCTGGTCCAGGCCATGGTCCGGAGCGAGAGTGCATGGGAGGCAGTCACCTCCTTCTGCGAAGCAATAATGCTCGCGAAGGAGGAGGCGGAATGCGTAAGAGAGCGGCAGTCTGTTCACCCTCATTGCCCAAGTCACCGCAGGAGACGCTCTGGGCGGCGGGAATCGGTAGCCGATTCCCGGCCACCGTAGGCGCGGGCTTGCGACGGCCAGCTATGGGCAGCTCGCCGTCCGGTAAGGACCAGGCCCGGCCACACTCGTGTGATACTATTAAAAAACACTCGTGTTTTAATACCCCTCATTATGCAACAATTTCATAAATTACTATAACTTATCCTGGTTAGAATGATTGAACAATAAAAAACCATTAACGGACATGTCCTTTAGACGCACCCTAAACCACCAACCTTTGAATCTACTCAAAGCGTTGATTACTTCACAAAGGTGTGCTATATTATATAAGTGAGTTTCTCAAACGCGATTAACTACAATTTGCCCAGCCATTCAGCTTTGACAATAGTTATTGAAGTGAATGAATTTTATGAATGAAGAATTTTTGATTATGATTGAGTGTGGAAATAAAATGGAAGCGAATAAAGTGAGCTAGAAAGATAGCTGCCTGTCTTTTCAAGATTCTTTCAGATGATCAGGATATTTGCACTGGTAAAATATAATCTTAACAACGAAATCAATCAATCAATCTACAATTGAGTTCATTTTGATTGTGCATTTGAAAAGCCTATGTCCAACAGATGTTTATCGTTTAAAATCATGATGATTTTTAACCGACTTCACAAAAAGGAGGAGGTTCTCAATTCGGTTGTATTTTTTTTCTGTGTTACCTCAGAACTCCGTCCAACAAGCCCAGGACCAGCCCCAAAAAAAAAAAAACTAACTTTAATTTTGGAAGTCAAAAAACGAAAATACGGAACCAAAGACACCGACTTCTAAAATTAAAGTTAATTTTCATTTTTGAGTGTTTTTTTTTAAAAGTCGGTTGTTTTTTTTTTTTTTTTTTTGTAAAAAAATGGTGATTACAGTAGGTACGTACTTGCATTTGTTAGGGTTCGCAAATATACATTTTTATTTAGTTAAATTGAAACGCAAAAAGTCTAGTTTCCGGGTCTGTAACTATTTGATTCGAATATTTTTACTGGCAACACTTTAGTTTGTCAGTTTGTTGCTGGATACTTCTGATTGGCTAACCGATCAGACGCCAGCACATTGTCATCTGTGATTGGTTGATGACATTAAATCGTTAACCAATCACAGAGCTCGTTTTTACCGCGCAAATTACGAAGAGACCTGGGAAGTAGGAAAGGGTCGGTTGAACATTCTGACTCGAGCTGTGGGACGAGAAGGTTATAAGAAAGAATAAAGTTGTGTTTCCTGTTACCTGGATTTCCTTCAGTACTTCACCTAGGCATCCTGAAAGTCTAAATTTAGTCTGTAGTCTCAGTGAGTTTTATATATCAGAAGTGACACGCTAACCAAACTTAAACGTAAGTACACGCCCATGGCTTTTATTATTTATATTCTGAATTATATTTCTTTTGTGTTTTATCTTTGCATTATAATATTTATTATGGTTTTATATTTAATTCAAACTTGCTTAATACTAGTGATGGTGAAATCAGAGATTGTTTAAAGCATAACGGTCGTATAGCGGAAAGAATGAACATGTGTTGAACAGGTGTTTAGAGATACAACAGTGTTTAAACCTATCTAAATGGCAGTTCTAAACATAGTCTAAGACTTAAGAGTGGTTCTACTGTTTTGTAATGCGACCTAAAGTACTTTATAACAATTTATGTTTTCTGCCAAATTTGTGTGTGTGTGTGTCTTAGTATCTGAAATGATCGAGAAAATTCTTCTATGGCAATTTCTAAAAGGGGTACGAAAATTTGCTTATTTTTGGCGTAGGACGCACCATTTCCGAGATATGATGCATTTCTCATTCTTCAATTGAACCGAATAGTGTAGTGTTATTCACCTTATTTTTAGTCATTGTTTTTAACATGCCTTCTTTTTCTGCGAGTGACGATCATGGACGAGCCACCAGGACGCAGAGAACGCTCAAATCGAGACTCCAGTCGGCGTAGACTGGAGGCACCTAGTCGAGAGGATCGCTCATGAAATCGAAGCGGCCTGCGTATGCGCAGCCCGAATCGATCTCGAGATGATCAAGACTTCCTGCTGGGGCGGCAGAGAGTACACATGCTGGAGCAGGAATTACGCCGAGAACGTGAACGACTTCGTGCGACGGAGGACCATCGTCGATCATCGTCACGACGTGCCAGCGAGCGTCGCAAGCCCTCCGGTCGTCGGGAAGCTGAGCTTCGGGCAGAGCCACCTGCCGAGAAACGTAACAATGCCGGAGAATATATAAGGTCACGTAGTCCATCTTTTTCTAAGAACGATCTTGATAGTGTTTTTAAAACTGTTGAAAGAGGATCTGTCGTCACAGCCACATCACCAAAATGCACAGTCGTCTCAAAAGATAGACCACCAAAATATATTGTCTAATTTAGATCCTTCAACTAAAAATCAACGTATTAATATATGGCTGAAAAAGGTAAACGAATGTGCGTCGGTATATGGTTGCGACGACAGAACTACCACTCATTTTGCCATGCAGAAACTCCAAGGCCTGGCTAGGTACTATGTGGTACGAAAGCTTGAATTCCATTATTTTCAGTTGGAAAGAACGGCAAGATAAATTGATAAATGCATTTCACTGTGAACAAAATTGCGGCCAGACCTTGGAGGATATGCTGAAAAGAAAGAGCAAGTTTATTATTACGAAAAGCTTGCTCTCGTGAATCAATGCGATATAGTAAGAAAGCGTGCCGTGGACTGCATTATTCACGGGCCTGGCTTGAGTGAGGACGTTCGATCGAGTGCTTTGGCATTACGTTGCAATCACCCCCCTGACCAACTTTTGCAGTTCTTATTATGTAATAAATATACTCATCAGCCTACAGTAGACCTTGGCCATTTTCGTAATAAAATTGTAGACAATACACATCAAAATAATAACCAAAACCAAGCACCAAAATCTATAGCTAGATCGGGTCAGCCTAATGGTTGCTATAATTGTAAGGAGAAGGGACATAGTTTTCTACATTGTCCTTAACTTCTCTTGAAGTGCCAACGATGCAACAAACTCGGTCATACGATGGAGGGGTGCGTCTCGTATGATATAAAGTTATTTGGTATATTTTAATTTCAATGACATTCACAATATATAATGAACGTGAGGTATACCAACTGTTGATATAATTTCTTTTCATATAACATTTATGTACTCTAAAACTTATTTCGTATAACGTTATTGGACATAACGTTTATTTAATCTAGAATCGTTGGGTCTATCGTTTAAAATATATATATTGATACCATCGTCATGGTTAACACCCCGATTCAGAGCAGTCCGACTCGGATAGGTTAGGATAATAGGCTAAGGCGGGAGCGGCCGCCGAGCGTCTGATCCCCTCCATTGTTAATGAATCATTTGGGTTAGGTTAGAACCGTTTTAACTATGAGTTTTTATCATTAGACTAAATAGGTTTTGCGTCTTTTGAGTGGTATATCAATCGATTTTATGTTCAATGTATGTTATGCTTATACAAATTAGTTATTTTAAAATTATATCAATCGTTTCTTGTAGATGTTAGAGATTTTGTAATTATATCATATATTACTTACCCCCCTACAGGGTTCATACATTTTGTGAGCGAGGTTACTTTGATTAATGAGTCGGTAACCAAGGAGCTAGGCTTGGTTCATGATAACACTCTCAAATGAAAGGTTTCGGTAATAGTGTTGTGCAATCGCTTGGAGAATTGTCTCCTGATTTGAGTATAGTTGATGTCAACGCCAGGGTTATTTGTAAGGTTGTGAGTGACTACTTTTTGGACAAGCCTTTGCTAATTGGCCAGACTTACACGGAAGTTCCTCATATAGTTGCTTATAAAAATGTTTCTGAATTTAAATTCTTCGACAACGGCAATAAATTGCCCTTTTTCTGATGTTGACATTGAGAGTGGAAACTCTTTAAAGGTTAGCACTTTAGGAGCTGTCAAATTTTGGGGACCAGTTTTGATCAGAACCAGCGTTGATCCTACTATTAGTGGCAGTATTTTACTGAATAATAGTGTTGCAGGAAAACCCAAGCAGCAATTTTCAGTTTGCGGATGACTTTATAATTCGACAAATGGCTGTGTGAATATAGTTGTTATTCCCCATGCTAGTTTCTGTCTAATTCCAAAGGACAATATCTTTAACCGAGCTGAAGAGGTCTATTTTGTCAACGGGGTTGTCGTCGAGTCACCTGAACTGATGAGTGATTCTACCGGTAATAAATTAGATAAAAGCCAGGTTCTCATTTGTCAAAAGGTACCTGATGATGTCAGGAAACGGTTACTAGATTTGCTCAGAAAGTACAAGCATTGTTTTGTGTCATCCTTAAAGGATCTTGGTTGTACTAACGTTACTCAAATGAAAATAGAGCTTAACAGTCAACGTCCTGTTGTATACCGTCCGTATCGACTATCACATCATGAGCGCTCGCAGGTGCGTACAATGGTAGATGAGATGTTAGACTCAGGTGCGCGAATCATCTTCCGACTATGCTAGTCCTATTCTGTTTGTACGCAAGAAAGATGGATCTCTTAGAATGTGTATAGATTACCTACTGCATGTTGAATTCTGTAACTCTTGAGGGGAGATATCCAATGCGAATCGTTGTAAAAGTCAAAGTCAAATCATTTATTTCAAATAAGCACATAAAAGGAACTTTTGAACGTCAAAATTTACAATAATAATTAATTGATTCTAGTTGCCCCTTCCAAAGGTAGTTACGTATGGAGAGGAATGGGCGAGAGGCTCCATACTTGCTCTTTTAAAATGTTGGCAATATTTTGTATACATTAATTATATTATATGTGAAGACGTATTGCTCAGAATTTACCGAAATGTGATTTTCTGCGCGATAAAATAAACTATCTCGGACCTTTCGTGAAATCCAAGCGAGGTTTTTCTATTAATAGTAGTTGACGCTTTTACAAATTTTTGTTTTGTCGAACCGGTTCGCAACACGCACACTCAGAACGTAGGAAGAGTGCTAGAAGACATATTCAGGATATTTAGAACTCCTGATCGCTTCATGCGTGACCGCAGCAGCTGCTTCACGTCGCATATGTCTCTAGTCCCCGATCAAACGGTCAAGTCGAGCGGTATAACCGCAAAATTCTCGGCTCATTGAAGGCTTTAAGCGTGAAATATGGCGAAAGAGAATGGGATTGCCATTTAGGAAGGATTCAGTGGGGACTAAACAACACTATCCAAAAAAACGACCGGCAGAACACCAGCTGAGGTGATGTTTCGTACCTCTATGAATGTTTCGGCAAATCCCATCCTTAATGAGATTTCTGATAAAACTCGCGATTCTACTGACTTACCCACTATACGCCAGGAAGTTAAAAGTAGGATAGACAATGAGCAGATCAAGCAAAAACAGTATTATGATAACAGTAAGAGAGTTTTGGTAGTTTTAAGAAGGTGACCTTGTTAAAATTACTAAAACTTGCTTTAATAATGAAGGCCAGAGTAAGAAGCTCCTGCCGTTGTAAATCGGTCCCTATCGGGTTACAAAGGTATTGGGTACTGACCGATATACAATATTGTTTTTGGTGTATGCAAAACCTGAATATAGTTTATTCAGATTAAGTAACTGAATCGATTCCAATCGTTTTTACACCATGTTATATTTTTTCCCAAAAATATTTAAAAAAGGTTACAAGTTGGACACCTAGCGACACTAAGTACTTGACCATTACGAAAAATTCCAAAGCCTGCAAGTGTGATGGAAAATGTTATCACCAGTTAATTAAAATACAATCGTCGTACGGTTAGATACCTACTGCCAAATTAATATAATTATTAATGAACGCAACGCGCGGGCGGCGCGCGGGTGCGCCGCGTGGTGAGCATGTTTTTGTACGGACAACCAGGTAACATAACAAGCTTATAACTTTGTTATTT
Source organism: Dryobota labecula (assembly GCA_947523025.1). Taxonomy (NCBI): domain Eukaryota; kingdom Metazoa; phylum Arthropoda; class Insecta; order Lepidoptera; family Noctuidae; genus Dryobota; species Dryobota labecula. The sequence continues at coordinate 24,705,229 of OX383287.1, read as the reverse complement.
TTCATGATACAGTTTTGAAATTTTGTACATAAATTCTTTACCTAAAAATACTAGACACGTGTTTCGGGTTTCGCATAAACTAGAACTAGTGTTGTATAGTAGCTCCAGTACCTAGTTTATGTAATACACAAGGCAAGCATGCAACGACTGTTGCCGCGGATCGCATGATGCCTTGGATCCACGTGGCTGCATTAGATGTGAACGAGAACTCTGAATCTGCTTTCGACACAGATGATGATTAGATATACTTAAGTTTTGGTGTTCCTTGTGAGGCATGTAACTACAGAATGGTGTGTTGTTTCAGATTGGATGCGAGAATCGATTGACTCGCGTCTGATCAACTATGCCAGAGCTACTCGTTCGTCTTGCTCCTGTTGCACAAGCTTAATCGATCGGCTTGAGCGCATGGTTAGCAAAGGCTCCCTCGATTAATCGATCGTCGAGGTAATCTTTGAAGTATATCGACTAATCGATCGTCGATCACAGGGTATCCCGATTAATCGATCGTCGAGGTAATCTTTGAAGTATATCGACTAATCGATCGTCGATCACAGGGTATCCCGATTAATCGATCATTGGGACCTGAGTTTATGTATTTTTTTATTTTTATTAAATAGATTAAACACAACTAATCGATCGTTGTGATTTCTACATATTGATTGATTTGCCTATGATTAATTTGAAGTTGCAACAATAGTTGTATTAATTTATTAATTTACAAATAGTCAATGAGGTTAAGTAAATTTGTATTTAATATTATAATAATCTGTAAATAGTCAATAAATGAGTTAATAAATTTATAATTAGATTGTTAATTATTATGTATGATATTGGCATCTAATTTGAATTGATTTTGAAATATTGTGTACATGGAATGTGAAGTTTGTTCAACTGACCTAATTCCGATTGTTAGGGTTCCACCCGGTACCGTGTGCAGGGACGCACACGATATCAGGATGGTCGATTGTTAGGGTTCGCAAATATACATTTTTATTTAGTTAAATTGAAACGCAAAAAGTCTAGTTTCCGGGTCTGTAACTATTTGATTCGAATATTTTTACTGGCAACACTTTAGTTTGTCAGTTTGTTGCTGGATGCTTCTGATTGGCTAACTGATCAGACGCCAGCACATTGTCATCTGTGATTGGTTGATGACATTAAATCGTTAACCAATCACAGAGCTCGTTTTTACCGCGCAAATTACGAAGAGACCTGGGAAGTAGGAAAGGGTCGGTTGAACATTCTGACTCGAGCTGTGGGACGAGAAGGTTATAAGAAAGAATAAAGTTGTGTTTCCTGTTACCTGGATTTCCTTCAGTACTTCACCTAGGCATCCTGAAAGTCTAAATTTAGTCTGTAGTCTCAGTGAGTTTTATACATTATACTTTATTTGTCCACTTTGGAAATTGTTTTTTCTTTTTTGTTGTTTTATCCGTTGCTCCCGGCTGTCATTCGTGAATCATTGACAGTCAGAAGCCCGAAAGTCTGGCAACCAGTCTTACCAACGGGTGTCGTATTACCCTGTAACTGAGTTGTGGAGGTCTAATAGGCAGTCACTCCATGTATAATACTGGTATTCAGCTGCGTTCGGTTAGACTGGAAGCTGACTCCAACATGGTTGGGAAAAAGCTAGGCAGATGATGATGAATTTATTGTACACCAAAAAAATACATAACAAAAATAAATCAAACACTACAAAATATACAATGGCATTATCGCTTTCTGCGATCTCTTGTAGGCTACCTTGGAATAGACAATGATTTGCCTGGACATAAAATGTGATTGTCGTTGGTCCAAATAATAATTAGTAATCATAATCATAAATATACAATAATCTAAAATAGATATGTCGGAGACGGGTTGTATCCGGTACGCCAGCGCCATCTAGTGGCGTTCGATGGAGTTGGTGGAGTTCGCGCCATCGATTCTTGATTAATCAGGACGCCAGCGCTGCCTAACGGCGCATGACAGAGTCTACAACATAACGTTGGACCGGCGGCAAGTGATCGCCGCACATTCAACAAGTGAAGTTGGTCGGTGGCGCTCAAGCAATGAAGACGTCTAGAAACTGTCGCGCGTTCGGTATAGTTGTTTCATTTACCTACATTAATTACTTTGCATACCCACTACTGTATAGAATCAAGTTCTTCTAACTAAACAGACAGCTGTGCTGCTGGGGAGTTAGGTGCGCCATTTCTTCTTCCCAGCTAAAGCACTAGGATGTGGTGTAAGGCGGGCGTTTTGGGGGACTGTCTTATGTAATTTTGAAGTGCTAATTATCAGCCTAGGTTGAGTAAATGACTTTTGAGTTTAATTTGGTTTTTCTATTTCGCAATAACCAACAATTCCCACAGTACGCCCACAGTAGTTTAAAATATGGCTGATGATAACGAGAGAGACCTACCGTTCTCCGACGGATACTTAAATATACATCACTGTTTGTAATGTCAAAATAACAGCTACCTATTTACTGAATGCATATCAAAGTATATACGGTATTTATAACAAAATAAAATGGTTGCCTGGAAGAGATCAGAGTAAGCGGTAAGGCCGACCATTGTATATTTTGTAGTGTATAAGTTTTTTTTTGTTTGTAATTTGTAATCTGGTGTACAATAAAGTATATATTTTTTTTCTGTCTGCTGTCTGTCTGTTTGTTCCATCAAATCCCCGAAATGGCTGGACCGATTTTGACGGGATTTTCACTGGCTGATACCTGATGTTATAAGGAACTAAATAAAATAAAATAAAATAAAATACGTTTATTTCGAGCAACCTTAGCTCATATACAGAGTACACATAAATACAGAACACACAACTAAAAGGATAATAAAAATAAAAATAAAATGAGCACCGGACAGACTAGCAGACTTAATAGCTACTTAATAGCCCTGCTGACGGCAACATGCCTATCACAGCAGTGCCGTATGTATGAGCAGTCCATCCGGTCCGCGATCATCGCCAGGACGGCATTGGTGCTGCCCCACACCCTACGCACCAAGGACGCGCCCCGCTTTCGCATGGTCGCGTGAAAGCAGTCGGTACGCGCTTCAGCGAACATACCTGAGGCGCTGCAGTAGCGAGGCAACCCCAATACAGCCCTGAACGCATTGTTGAACTGGACGCGGAGGGCTCCGTAGGATGCACACGTGTACCTCGCCCACAGACCGCACGTATAGAGAGACGTGCAGTACGCCCTAAAGAGCGTTATCTTCACCTCTCTCGAACAACGTGCAAACCTGCGTGCGATCATGTTCGCCCGCACCGACAGAGCCCTCCGTTCCCGCTCCATGTCAGCATTGTCCTTGAGGTCGGTCGTAACTAAATGCCCTAGGTACTTAAATTGATCCACCCTTTCGAGTGGAACACCGTTTAGACAAACGGGTGGATAGTTTTGCGACCGTTTCGTACCGGCCTCGAAGACCATGCATTGGCTTTTGGCCACATTGTACTTCAACCCATGACTAAGGGCATACTCCTCACAGGTCCGCACCAGCTTTCTAAGGCCGCCGACTGACGCGCTCAACAGCACCATGTCGTCAGCATAACTGAGGTTATTGACACAGAGTCCACCGACATGGCAGCCGACATGCTGGCTACTGAGCGCGACGATCAGAGCATTCATGTACAGGTTAAACAGGGAGGGGGAAGTCAACCCCCCCTGCCTCACCCCGCACTCCAGCCGATACGGTTCCGACATTGTACCCGCCCACTTAACGCTGTTGACCTGGTGATTGTACCAGTATTTGAAGACATTGACAAGTTCATGTGGTAGGTTTATACCTTCGAGTTTAGCCCACAGTATGTCGTATGACACCAGGTCAAAAGCCTTGGATAGGTCGAGGAAGCAGGCGTGCACTGGAGTCTTTCGATCTGCGTAATATCTGACGGTATGCTTAAGACACAGTATTGCACTTTAGTAGGCTACTTTTATTTAAGGAAAAAACCACGCGGGCGTTGCCGCGATCAGCATCTAGTACTAAATATATAAGCAATGAAAATAAATGAAGACTTAAAAAAATGTATACGCTGTTGTCTACCCTTCTCTTTTCGGTGTGTGTGTCTGGTATTATAGAAATAAAGCCAGCACACAGCTATTTGTTAGATCGGCTTATTTTAAATATTTTATTTTTGAATTGTTTATTGTTTTTTTTTTTCTGTTTGTTGTACCTGCTCTGGACACTTCTAACGTGTACATTTTTATTTTATATTTTATCATCGTTCTCACATTTAGTTACATACCTAAAAAAAAAAAAGACGTGTGGCACTCGGGGACTGCCGCGGTAAAGTTATTGCATAGCATTTTGTATCAACTTATGCAATTATAATTATTTATTTATTTTATTTATGCAGTATTTCTTTTTCTTTGATATTAATTTTTTTTTTTTCGTTACGGAATTTCTGGATTCGGTCCCCGCGCTCAAGGCCAGCGATAGAAGCTATGCAATAGCTTAAAAACAAAATAAATAAGTGCTGAACGTCGTAAAAGTGTATAACTACGTAAACAAAGTCAAATACTATTCAAATATAAGCATAATAACAACTTTAAAATAGACGAAAGTGTTGAACCTAAAGTAATTTTAAATAAAAAAAGAGTGACAAACTGTTTTGACAGCGAAAAAATTACACACATGCGTCATTTCCAACCGTCTAGTCAAGTTTAAAAATTGTTCAACTGGAATGGTATCAACTATTTGGCGAGCTTTAATTAAGTCATTGTAGCCTTGCGGTGCAACAGGGGAACTGTATGTACTCGTAATCGACTGCTCGTGAGTTCAATCCCCACTATCAACAATCACTTTTTGTGAAGATCATAATTTAATAAACTAATATTTATAAGAATAAAATACGCAGTACACAGAAAAAAGGAACTGCCAGAAATTATTAGATCACTAGAGGGTACTGGTGTAGGAAAACCGTCGGAGTGGGGAGCGTGAGGTTTTTTCGTTACGGAATTTCTGGATTCGGTCCCCGCGCTCAAGGCCCGCGATAGAAGCTTTGCAATAGCTTAATAAGTAATAATTAAGTAATTATACAATTATGTATAAATTCAACATTATATTTTTTTTTTTTTTTTTTATTCTACTATGAGTTTGCTCTTGACTTTACTCTTGACTTTATAAATGTAACTAATATTTCTGTAAAAATTTAATTTAAAAGAGTGTCCATGGAATTTCTTGCCCGTTCTTCTCCATTGGTACCTACTACGCTTTGGAATGGGCAACTAGCTTCATATTTCTTACTGATCGACACCTTGTACCTAAATGTTTTAATTGAAATAAATTATTTGAGTTTGAGTTTGATCATTTGCATTACCTGTGTGATTTAAAACAGAGTTGGTAATAATGAACTCACCAGTCGGAATTTCAAATAAACGGGCTACATACTCATCTTACCTCTACATAACACTACACAGCCCCTCGTTCCAAAGAGGAATCAGCATAGACGACCATTAGTACCTATACAAAGGCCATTGAACCAATTATTGGACACGACGGTCCTTGCACTACCGCAGTAGTGTCTAACGATCTAAGGCCAGGCAAGGCTGGCTGAACAAGGTTGTAACTTGAATATGTAGCTGATTGGCTGGATTCGTTTTCTTAACTACCGATAGTATCCTAGCGAAAGTAAGTTTGTTTGTTTGTTACTTTTCACGCCTAAACCACAGATCCGATCATCCTGAAATTTTGCATAAGTATACGTTGTCAGGTGTATAGAAACGGACGTAGGGTACATTTCATCCCGAAAAAATTTACTGTGCCTGAGAAAAACAACAATTACGTTCTTATGATAATAGATGGCGCCACGTGTCTTTCGAATCATGATTGAATTATACATATTAATATAGAAACTAGTAGTGTGTTAAGAGTTTTTTTTTTTTTAATTTAAGTGCGAGGCAACCGCGGGCAAAGCTAATAATATTATAAATGCGAAAGTAACTTTGTTTGTTAGCTTTTCACGCCTAAATCACTGAACCGATCACCTTAAATTTTACATATACATTGTCAGGTGTGTACAGAAACGGACATAGGGTACCTTGCATCCCGAAAAAAGTACTGTTTAAGGAAAACAACAATAACGTTCTTATGATAATAGATGGCGCCACGTGTCTTTCGAATCATGATTGAATTATAAAGTAATAAAGTAGAGTAGTATGTAGTTATTATATGTAGTGTTGTAGTTGTTTATTATTTCGAAGTTAGAGTGAACAGGCTTCTTCTGGGTAAGCTCACTCCATCGTCGACTTTGTCACTGTCACCTTTGACCTAGACTAGGGTCAAGAGCAAACCCATCGTAAAATAAAAATAAAAATAAATTAAATAAATTATTACAGAAACTTTAGTAATGTTATGAGTTTTTTTTTTAAGCGCGAGTGAAGCCGCGGACAAAAGCTAATTTCTCATGACTTTTCTTTTGTTTACATACATAAACTCACGCGTTCTTCCCATGGGAGTAGGCAGAAACTATAGAAAGCCACCTGCTACGTTCCTTACATACTCTTTTTGCTTCGTTAACGTTCATACACACACGCATTAATGATCAGCCTCTATATTCCCACTGCTGGGACACAAACCTCTTCTTGGCGAGAGGCAGTGGGCCGTAATCTACCACGCGGGTCCAGTGCGGGTTGGTAGATGTCACATGTCATTTTTAAATATTATTTATCTACGCCCATGCTATAAATCCTCTATAAAAGTTTCTGAAACAGTTAGCTTATTGCCAACATTAAAACACCCAGTGTCATAGTGACCATAATAACATCCAAACGGGAGTTATAATGTTGTACTGAATTTCATAATACAACTCCTTTGCTTTTACGAGGATGATGATCCCTTCCTTACTCATCTGTTTGATGAGTAAGGAAGGGATCATCATCCTCCCTTCCATTCTCACTACTCAATTCGTGGCATCTTTATGAATTTCAAAAAAAGAACATTGTCACGCACGCGCATTTCACTATACTATACCATAGCGTCGTATCCCGCCATTTTTTTTCGATATTAGTATTGCAAAAACTGTTTCAGAACCTTTTTATAGAGGATTCATGTCATGGGTGTAGATAAAGTTTTGTATGCAACTGTACTCGTAATAATTAGGTATTAAAACACTCATGTGATACTATTATCACACTCGGCTTCGCCTCGTGTGATAAACCCACATTCGTGTTTTAATAACCCTTCTTATACCAACAGTTACTAACAGTTGCATAAATAACTAGTATGTATTTATTCATGCATTTTAAAAGCATGCAACTCCCAAATGGGGAACTGTCCTGTGTAAAAAAAAAGAAAAACGGTTTAGTCCGTCAATCAGATAATTAAAAATATAATTAAATATGCTGCCAGTCTTCTGGGCACGGTTCCGGATGACAGCGATGCGGACGAGTACTTCGACGCCTATTAAGTGTCCTTTTGTATTTCTTCGTATTTTTATTTATATTTAGTTTGTTAGTCTTTTAATTTAGTACCTAGTGTAAATAGTTAGTTGCAACACTGTATAGTTGCACTATTGTATATTCTATAAATAAAATACAAATACTACATTATAATTATACTATCTGTTCAATACTATCATTTTTTAGGCTGTTACCACGCTCTCCATTATTAAGTTCTTAGGTACAGGTATTTTTTAATTTTTTTCTTATTAAATAATTTTATTTTATATACTTCTACAATTGTGTTTCGTTTGTGATCTTTCTGTGCGACTCACAATAAATACTTTTTCTTTCTTTCTTTTCTTTCCTTAAATTATGAAAATGAACGGGTTTGTAACTGAGTGTGTTACGCAATTACCTACCCCGCCGGTCTCCTGATGGCTAGCAATTATCCCTATCTATCTTCAACACTAAAAGAGTACAACTCCCTGCTGAAAATAAATAAACAAAAAACTTACAATCTAATAAACGCTAAAATATTTATATTACGAGTATGTACAATGGCTAGCACATCAAGCTACCTGAAACTGTCAAATTTCTCCAAACGATTTTGAACTTTAAAATGCTAATATTCAAAATCGATCGAGAAAATTTGACAGTTTGTAGTAACTTGATGTGCTAGCCACCGTACACAAAAAAGGGCAAGAGCTCACTGGGCACTAAAAAATTCGACCGCATTGCTGTCAGTGGGAAAAGTGCCCAAATGGCTGGCAGCGTTGCCACGTTAGATGGCAATGCTGATTCTTTGGCCTAAAAATAGGCCCGTTCTCTGGTCACGTGAAGAGTCGATCAACCGCTTGGCGATGTCCCGGGCGCACTCCGACCTCCCGGACCTAGTGTTTATTTTTTTTATATTTTATTAATAACTAGCTTTTGCCCGCGGCTCCGCCCGCATGGATGTCGGTTATCGCGTAAAAAAGTAGCCTATGTCCTTCTCCATATCTTCCTTCGCTATATCTTTGCCAAATTTCATGACGATCGGTTTAGCGGTTTAGGCGTGAAAACGTAACATACACACAGACAAACAGACAGACAGAGTTACTTTCACATTTATAATATTAGTATGGATATGGATTAAATTTAATAACTTAGATCAAACAGAAATTTTCTAACACGAACTAATAATTCAAAATAACCTCCCCATTCCGCAAAACAATTAGAGATTCATATAGTTCAAGCATTTCTCTGACTGGTTTCAAGTCAGCTCTGTTTAATTTGTTACCTAAGTTACTAAATACAATAACTATCACTCGACTAGAAGTAGGGTAGTCTGAGTTTCGACTAACAAGGACTTGATTTAGACTTTAGATAATTAAGTTGGTAAGTAGAATAAAGTGGAGAGTCTACTGAAAGTTTATACATTATTACATATTAAGGTGAAGAGAGATTTACCTAAATCACTGGTTTATTTAGTTACCTACTTCTGTTAAATACGCATATATTACCTAATTGGGAGCCATATATTTGAGCCGTTTGGGGTTGAAACACTAGGAACGGGGCCCCCTCCCGTTCCTAGTGTTTCAACCCAAAACGGCCCAAAGTTTTTCGAGACATCGTCAAGCGGTTGGTCGACTCTTCACGTGACCAGAGAGCTGACCTATTTCTTGGCCAAAGAATCAGTATTGCCATACAACGTGGCAATGCTGCCAGCCTTTTGGGCACATTTCCTATTGACAGCAATGCGGGTAAATTTTTTGATGCCGTATGATTCTTTCCCCTCCCTTTTTATACTTGTACATATTATTATCGTTTTAAATGTTATTATCATTAATATAAAATATAAATTTAAATTATTTAAACACATATAATTACTTCTGTTAGTTAGTAGCTATGTTTTATTGTTATGATGACATTACATAGCCCTCGGGATAATGGCAATTGTTGTGTTTTCAATGTCCACTCAATGGTAGCTCACTGCTTACGTAAGCCCTACTCCCAGTTTAATCACAAACTAGTAGAGAATTAAAAAAAAAAAATCGGTTCAAAAGTTACGTAATATTTTTCCTGACTGTCTACACAAGAGCTATTAATTTCTAAATAAAAAAAGAAACAAAAACATCTCAAATTGCCACCTCAAAAATTGTTCACACAAAGATGGAACACGCTACAGTTTTAATTAATTAAGGCCCAAACGGCGGATGCAGAACAAAGTAGCTTTTGCCACACAAAAATATCGTTGTTTCTGTGAGATGGAAACGAGCACAAAATGTAGGTCAGACCGTCGTGAAGTAACTTACAAAGATGTAAAACTGAGTTCCAAGTTATAAGCGATAAGAGGATAATGGGCAATGGCACAAGCTTTTCTTGTACGGTGAGCAACGAAAGTTGCTTATCATTGCTATTTTTATCTAAAATGTAAATTAGTTTGGGACTCAGTCAAGTCAGTCAGTCACAGGAACGCTGTCTTTCACACTATTTGTGTTAATTGGGATTCGTTTATGTTATTATTTCATTTTTATTTTCTGTACAGCTGTTAGTAAAAATCATTGACACTGTCTTCACTAGTTTTTTATTTTTTTTATTTTTGTTAGTTCGACCCGCCGTCCAAGGCATGCACTGACCTACCCAGATGACCCCACTACTCTCCTCCAGGAGAGTCGTAGGGAAACTAGTACAGTTCGCTAAATAAGAACACACAATACACGATCGTCATTCCGACCTCGCCGCCGAGGCCCCGCGCGAAATCCCCGACTAACGAATAGTCCTCCCCGACCCTTGACTGTAAGTGAAGCGCCAGCACGCGCTTTAGCTGAGCAGCATGTAATCCAAAATCCCCCTGATAATAATCATAACACTGATTTTATCCAGCCACCGACGGTCCCTTGCCACCCTCCACAGGGGGTGCCCTTAGCGAGCAACAGTCGTTTAGTTTATAAGTTTTTACGCCCTGGCTGGAGGCATTAATTTTCGTTAGGAGCTTAAGGCAGCCACAGGAAAGTCCGGTTAAAGAGTCGGAACCTTAGTGGTTACATTCTGAGATGTCCTAGATAAAAAAATAAAAAAAAACTAGTTTTTGGTTGTGAATATTAACTGAATCCATTTGGCTGGACTCTATCTTTTAAGATACAGGCTATTACTAGTCTACTATTGCATAATTTATAAAGTAATGTTAGTTTTTCAAACTTTGGGTACAGTGCAAAATACTGTTTTTTGTGACATGAATACTTTGTTATTATTACACTTTTTCTCACAAGTGTTAAACTAATTTCGTTGCTGAAAAGAAGCAGCAAAAAAATTATAGTCAATACACATAGTATTGCAAAACGCAAACAATTTGTATTGCTTTTGTTTCAGTGATAACTTTTTAAGCACAAAACAAAATGGTCACATGAGATTTGGCCAAACGCCCAACTCCATTAAAAATCAGTTGCATTTAGCAAGCACATAGATACTATCTCTTTTGTTCATCGTATACAAAATTTTGCGAATGTTGTCCAAAAAAATGTATAAATTAGATAATCACCTGGTTTGCTGTTTATTACCTATGAAATATTTTGAGAAATCACACACACACACAAAAACATGAAATATTTTGTGATAGTCACAGCATTTTGCTGAGCGACGATCTATTCTTGCACAGATGCGACGAACGGTTTTATCTTACTTGTAATTTGTTGTTTGATGCAAAGGTCAGAAGAAAAGGACAGAAGATAAATTTTAGTTTAGTCCTGTCAAATTAATCAGCGCTTGACGTAAATTGACGTAATTTTAGTCGGCTTGTTTTGAATCACGTCCAAACTTGTATGGAGTTACAGGCGCTGATTTATTTGACAGAACTAAACTAAAATTTATTTTCTGTCCTTTTCTTAATGAAATAGAAAGAAAAAGATGCACTGAACTTAAATTTAGTTTAGTTTGTGAACAAGGCAATCGGCACCAATTTCTACTGCGATAGGCATTTAGTTTTTGTTTTGTTTTGTCGTTAATTCTATCTTTAAAACATTCAAAACTCTGTTACATCATGTTTTAGTTTAGGATAGATGAGTTGTACCCACATTTGTTAATAAAAAAACATTATTATTTTATTATTTGTTTGTTTGTTGTCATTTACCAGTGTTGCACAATGCATTGTATGTGTTACGCAACATCTATTGTCTTTGGTCTTGGCCTGACATCAAGCAATGGACAACTGTCACACTTTTTTTAAATTGCATTTTAGGTTTTGAATACGAGGCTTTTGGTTACTTTGTATTAGTGTGTGTATTTTGTCTATTATTCTTGCGATGTGCATCTTGTTTGTTTTTGGTTTTTTGTGCTGGCTGTTGTGTATTACTTTTATTAAATCAAGTTAACTTTTATAAAGTCTTGTCAAACTTTGATTATTCCTGAAATAGCCGAAGTAGTTAGGCTAAATATTTTTTTCAGTGTAGGTAACTGAAAGAATTATTTAATTCGATCTGAAGCGTATATTATTGAATAAATAATCTATTCGAGTTGATACTCGTACAATACGTAGTCTACTAACTATTAACACTACAACCTCTTTACTAGCCAATAAACAAGATAATAAAAATAGAAGTCAAAGGCCTGATTTATATGGTGCGATTTAATTGCTTAAGGCATACCACAAGATGAATCAATATAAAAATTTGCACCGTATAAACAGTGTTTAAACACTAATTCGATCCAGCCTGTCCTTTGCTGTCCTCTCTCAGCGACGCCCTACGCCGAGATCCGTACCCTACAGGGGGTGCCCTTAGCGTCAAGTCACTTCGTTTTTAAGTTTTATGCCCTGGCTGGAGCCCTTAATTTATTGAGGCATCCACAGCAAAGTCCGGTTATGCAGCTAACAACCTCCTAGATTGACCTATGAGATGCCATTTCACAAATACAAAACACAATGTTTAAACTATGCAAGTAATTTGTTACTTCATGTGAAGAAGAACGAAATTAAAGAAGGTAATGCAATAAACTTGCAATCTATAATTGTCTCGCAAACTTTGTGTTATATTATATTATCGTCGGCCTAATTTGTTAACAGGCTAAGTCCATTTTTGAGCAAAATTTTCTTTTATTACCAAACAAAAGGTTCACAATATTATATCATCATCATCATCATCATTTCAGCCGAAAGACGCCCACTGATGGACATAGGCCTCCCCCAAAAGGGGGGAATTTGCCTTAATCGCCACGCTTGGCAGGCGGGTTGGCGATCGCAGTATGGTGTTACGAATGCATAGAGAACGCTGCTGCCCATTCTCTAGTAAGTCCCTTAGTCGACTTTTACGACATCCACGGGAGGAAATGGGGTGGTGCTATTCTTTACGTCCGGCACCACACACATAAAAAAAATATAATAAAAATAAATCGTATAATCGTGTAAATATATGTATACCGTATGGTAAAGGAAAAAGGACGATATTATCATAACAAGACGCCAGAAATGCACGCACGAAAAGCTCCTATCTGACCACCAGCTAATCTCCGTAACGAAATACTGCTAAATCCTAGTGGGGCCTCAGTTTTACACTGGCAATGTGACCCAACACACGTACCGACCGGTACGTGTGTTGGGTCACGTTGTCGTTCGGTTCGGTTGTAATAACTGCGAAGTCCTCAACCAAATTGAACTACACCTCGAAAATCTGCTTTAAATTTGGTTTCACAGATTTTTACTTAAAACAATCAAGGAATCTTACTAGAAACAACAGGATTTTCAGAATTTCGATTGCTAAAGCGATAAATATATTAGTCAGCTTTTTCTTCGTTCTGTAAACTATGGAAAAATGAATTTGGCAGGTTAACAAATTAGGCTGACGTTATTATTAAAAAGTTTACAAAATAATAACAGTTAAGAATACTTCAAGCTCTTTGTCTTAAGACTTGTACCAAACTTAAAAGCTGCAAGGCGTGTAATTTTACGTGATCTCAAAACGTGGGGCGGTCCACGCCATTCCGTTTGTCTCTTATTTTGTTAATATTATGTGTTCCCGTTTTTCATGTACCTACCCACATTTATATAAGAGCGAATGGAGCAAAGAAAACTTAGTTGGAAAGAGAACCCAAGTAGTTGAACAATAACTGGAACAATAAGTCGGAGTTAAACAGAAAATATGCCTAGATAAATTTTATCTAAATGGTAGCTACACTTACCAACGTGTTATTAATTATGTTAGAAACTTGTTAGGAGTCATGAAGATTGCTGTGTACCTAACGTTAATTTTCACGGTACTTATTTGAGCTGAGCTTTTTATCATACATCCATACTAATATTATAAATGTGAAAGTAACTATCTGTTACGTTTTGACGCCTAAACCACTGAACTGATCGTCATGAAATTTGTCAAAAATATAGCCTGGGATATGGAGAAGGACGAAGTCTACTTTTTTATGCGATAACCGACATCCACGCGGGCGGAGCCGCGGGCAAAAGCTAGTTCGCGATAAATCATTAGTCGAGTTTTGTTACTATGGTTTTCTTTATTTTAGGGCAAACTACTTATTTATTTTTCACTAGCTTTTGCCCGCGGCTTCGCTCGCGTTAATTTAGAATAATATAAAAATATAATCCAATTATGATTCGAAAGACACGTGGCTCATGGTCGTGAGATCGTTATTGTTGTTTTCCTTGGGAACAGTACTTTTTTTCGGGATGAAAGGCACTTTATGTCCGTTTCCGTACACCTGACAACGTACGGTCGACTGCAAAAATCCATGGACAGTGCAGAAACAAAATCGTGTGAAGCGAAAAGCGAAAGCCAGTTCTATTTTCAAAAATTTGAACTAAAACGTTCACTGGAAAATAGACACTAAGGTATCCATGCAATTTTGCAGGTGAGTGTACATCCAAAATTTCAATTTCAGTAGTTTAGGCGTGAAAAGGTAACAAACAAACAAACTTACTTTCGCATTTATAATATTATAATAATATAGTTACGATATCAGTTCAAGTTTTTAGGCCAGCATAACAACTTTTTGTGCTATTTATATTATTATTTATATTTATTTAGATATTCTTTTGTTGTGGTCTTTATTTTTCCCAAAAAAGACAGTTGTTTTGTTAATTCTTCCTTTGGCTCATTCTAATATAATCTAGCGAGCCTGTATTGGCACCGTTTACCTAATATTTACTAATATAATAGCAACAGGAGTAATGCCAAAGTTTATCGTCTTGTTTATAGCTGTCTTGACATGTTAGAGGTGACTTTTTATTGAATGTTTATAACCTGGTTTTAGAGGTGGCATCAAATCTTTTATGTAATGTGTATAAAAATGTGCCAAATAAAAACGATACATGGAATGAAAGCTATTTATTAGTGGTAGTGTAGATACTTTTTTTGTTTCTGATTAGTAGAAAGATTAGTATACACTACAGCGTTTTTTCGAGTATTTCCATGTTACGTACCGTAAAACGCTGCAACTACGCCAACTAACCCCAAGTTTGCCTATTTCGTTTTAATTACGATATTTCGCGTTTGCATAGTATTTTTCTTATTTTCCACCAATTGGTAGTAATTTTACATTATTAGGGCAACATATTTTTCATATTTTATAATGGTAACTCCATTAATACTCTGTCAGTTGTGCAACAAAAACCGGTGCGAGGGGTTGAAAAATGTTAGTGTCATGGAACAACGTTCTTACGCATGGTACAATACGAGTACAAGCAAAAAATCAATTTAAAAAGCATTTCCATGTAATGTAACGTTCCTGCGAATGCTCCACACAGTGTTCGAAGTAATGCTCACCGCGAGTGAGCATTTAACTGTAACATTCCTTTCTATTTTGCGTTTACTCTTCGTTGAAATGTCAGACCAGCAGGGGCCCAAGTCTGCTATTTTTATAAATTCGTCATTCCAACACGATCCCATTATCATTTTTCAAAAAATTCGTAATCTGCTAAATTCATAATGGTCGATCATTGGTCGGTCAATGGTCTCGTAATATAATTGTATTACAATGGCATTTTGAACATTTATTCATGCCAGATTTCATTTATATATATTTTTACATATTATTTATTAGTGTTATAAGCAATCTGAAGTAGTAGGAAGTTGGAAGTTTAGTAGGAAGTTTTATTTGTCATTATGTACGAGATTACCAATTCTTTCAATGGAGTGTCAGTGGCTGACCATTGGAAAGTCATAACGACGCCATTATATTAGTAGATTCACAAACTTGTCAAAATCAACAATCACGAAATCAATGATAGACTATTCTGACACTATTGTAATAGCAGACTTGAGGCCCTGAAGGCTCGATAAAATTTTATACAAATCGCTCGTTTCTTTGCAAAATTAAGTTTTACCAAAGCTTCGAGCGTCGTGCGCATTGTTCGGCTCGCCGCTCAATGTTTTGTTACAAGTAAATGCTCTAGTCTATTTATAAATGAAATGAAATGAAATGAAATGAAATGAAATGAAATCGTTTATTCTGTAAATAGGATATCGGAATCACTTTTACACGTCATATAAAAAATATAAAAACAAGCTTGAGGAAGTCGACATTTCCTATCTGACTATCCCTGAGAAGAAATGGCGAAACAAACTCAGGGGTCAAAGTCTCTTTTAAAGTCCAGACATAATCTTGGTCAGATCATGTGAGGACCATGTAGATCCGTGTCTGAAATGGTCTTTTGAGGAAAGAACCACACAATTTTGAGTGGACCTGTCCAGTCAGTGCAAGCATTTGTCAGTAAACGTGTAGCTCAACTCAGGATTTAAGGAGCTCAACGACTCGACGAACAATACCAAAGAAAGGACATTTGGGTAGGCCGCATAAAGTACTCAAAAAACCAGACCATCATTAAAACTACTTGAGAAAGAAGAAAAAAGAGATAATCTTAAAGAAAACAAATGACCCACATAGTGCTCACATTCACAATAATTAAAGTAATATATGTAATACTTTTCAAAGTAAATATTCATGTCATTTTGTATATAATATTTAATAATGTCAATAATTAGGTATGTATATAAAACGTTGTATAATTATTAAAATGTCAAGTTTTACGGTTTAATCAAACGGCTTTAAGCAGAGCGAACAGTTCAATCCCAAGCTTTTTTGTCTTCTAAATAATCAGAAATGTTATAGTACCCTTTTTTGCAAAGTTTGGTTTTAATACAGCTTTTAAATCGTTTAATGGGTAAGTTTCGAATTTCAATGGGAAGTTTGTTGTAAAAGCGTATACATTGACCCATGAATGAGTTGCCTACTCTGTGGAGGCGAGTGCGATGTACAGCAAGATTGTGTTTATTTCTGGTATTTAGACTATGAATATCGGACATTTTCTTAAAATTTGATATATTTTTGTGTACATACAATAGATTTTCAAATATATATTGAGAGGCTACAGTCAGAATATCTATTTCTTTAAATTTTTCCCGAAGGGAATCTCTTGCACCAAGGTTATAAATGGCTCGAACAGCCCTTTTCTGTAAAACAAAGATTGTATTAATATCCGCACAGGTTCCCCAGAGAAGAATCCCATATGACATAAGACTATGAAAATAACTAAAATAAACAATTCTGGCAGTATCTAAATCAGTTATCTGTCGAATTTTTTTAACAGCATAGGCGGCCGAACTTAGCCTTCCTGACAATGTTTCTATGTGTGGGCCCCATTGTAATTTACCATCAATCGTTATTCCAAGAAAAACCGTCGACTCAACAGGGTCCAAATCTATTCCATTAAGTTGAACATTAGTAGTTAGCTGCCTGACATTTGGCGTTGAAAATTTAATGAATTTAGTCTTTTTTTCGTTCAGGAGAAGATTATTTACATTAAACCAATGAACAACTTTAGAGAGTGCATCGTTAACTTGTTCAAAGTTGACTAACTGACGTTTGATTTTAAAAATGAGGGAAGTGTCATCTGCGAATAACACAATCTTGTGATTGTCCCTTATGTGATAAGGTAAGTCATTTATGTAAATCAAAAACAAGAAAGGACCTAGAATTGAACCCTGCGGAACGCCCATAGTGACCGCAGATCCTGCAGATCTCTTGCCATTAACATCAACCTTCTGAATTCTGTTGTTCAGATAAGAAGTCAGAAGGTCGAGAGCCCTGTCCCTCATACCATAGTGATGCAGTTTCCTGATGAGTGTATCATGATGTACGCAATCGAAGGCCTTAGACAAGTCGCAGAAAATGCCAAGAGCATCCTGCGACTCCTCCCAGGCCTCGAATATGCTCTTAAGTAATTCCACGCCCGCGTCTGTAGTTGAACGACCCTTTGTAAAACCAAACTGTTTCAAATGAAGTAAATTATGTAAATTGAAATGTCCTAACATTTGTTTTAAAATTATTTTTTCAAAGATTTTGCTTAATGTAGGTAATATCGAAATAGGCCGAAAATTCGTGGGATCAGTTGTGCTGCCAGATTTGAACAGTGGAATCACTTTGCTAAGTTTCATCAGATCAGGAAATACACCAGACGAAATACAAGAATTAAAGACAATTGTTAAAAACGGTGAAATAACATCAATTATTGAAGACATGTTATGTACTGATAATCCCCAAAGGTCAGCAGTTTTTTTTACATCAAGATCTTTAAAAGTTTCTATTATGTCTTTAGCGGTAACAATTGTGAATTTAAAGTGCTGATCACATTCTGGTACACATTCTTTTAGTATTGAGTAAGCAGAAGTAGAGGACGACGATGACAGAGTTTTGGTTGTTAAAATGGGAATATTAGTAAAGAAATTTTCAAACTCAGCTGCCACCTCCACGTCTGCTTTAATATCTACATCATTGATTTTTAGATGGAAGTCACGATTCCGCACTGTCGTTCTTCCCGTTTCTGAATTAATAATATTCCAAGTTGTTTTAATTTTATTACCAGAAGATTTTATTTTATTTTTAATATGTATGGCTTTTGCTGAGGAACAGGCTCTTTTAAAAGTTTTAGAATAATTTTTAACAAATTCTTTAAAAGTTTCATCATGGTTATATGTTTTTTCATGATACAATTCATATAACCTCTGCCTACTTTTGTAAATACCTGGTGTGTATACTCACCTGAAGTCGAACAGCTCACGTACCTGATTGCAAGCCGTAATGATTTCCACAAAATTGACATAATTTAATGCACAAGACATGTATTAATTTATCAGTAGGTAGGTATTAAAAATATCGTGAAAACAGCGGAAAATCCGCAATAAATAGTCATAAAAAATACCTTACAGGATTGCTATAGGTCAAATTGTGTTCAACCATCCAACCCACAGAACACAGATACGACGGAAAACATCATTGTCAGTTTTATCCAATTATAACTTTGGTTTACGCGCTATGTTATCCGCTTAGGGTAAACTATAAATGTTTTTTTTTTTAATCAGTGGAATAAAAAATAAAAAAGCAAGCATAATAACAGAATATGCAATACGTCACATTGACTACACACATCGACTACACAATCGTTGAGCTCCTTATGTTGTGAGTTGAGCTTCACGATTCAGGACAAATGCATGCACTGAATGGACAGGTCCCCTCAATCTGTGTAATTATTTTTTCAAAAGACCATTTCAGACATCAATCTACATGGTCTTCACATGATTTGACCAAGATTGTGTCTGGACTTTAAAAGAGACTGTGACTTCTGAGTTGGTTTTGGCCTTTCTTCTCAGAGTAGTCAGATACGAAACGCCGACCTCATAAAATATGATTGACGTGTAAAAGTGTTTGTAAAAACCTACTTACAGAAATAAAATCATTTATCATTTATCGCCCTAAGGAGTAATTTTAAAATAATCTGTGTTTTTTTTTTTACACGGGTATGATAATAAAAAAAATTGAGTTATTTGACGAGTACAATTCCAAAACAAAATTATCATAAAAGATAGGCTAAGGTCATATTGCACTTTATCATTCTAACCTTTTGAGACATGACTTGACAGCCACAGATACAATATATTTTTATTTGTAGGTCCACATCCGTAAACAGACATATCGGGACTGTGGTCACGTCTGCAACTGTACTGATTACGTCTTCCAAAGATTGGAATGACTATGATTAATTGCGTTTTTGTTTACGTGTTCGAAATAATCGTTGAATTTCTTGATAAGAAATTTTAAAGGGAAAGTGGGTATTTTTACATGTCCTCGATAAAAAAAATACATGTGCGATTGGGAGACACCCGTCAGGAACGAAATTTCTGCTCACGTATGATTTAAAACAAAAACTTTTTTTTTTTTTGATTTTCTTTTATCTCGCATAGACTGTTTTACCCAGCCACGGTCGCGATTTTAATACAGAGCCATCTAGTATAAGTATTTAGAAGTGTGTGGTAACCTTATGAGACTTTATCTGTCTCTATTAAGGCAGAGAGAGAGAAAGTCGCATTGAGGGGTCACATAACCTTACGTGACGATTACTACCAGTCAACTCCTACGGCAAGCCGCGTTAAAGAACTTCGTTCCGAAAATAGTCAACAAAGTGTCGTGGACGTTCCATTCGCTGTATATTGTATGTATTCAATAACAGGCACAATTAAATAAATTAATACCGTTTGAGAGTAATTACTCTATACAGGATAAGTTTTTAAGCAGTGCGCAATATTTTTTTTTTTTGGTTGTTCAGTATCGCTAATAGAACACATTTTCATTATTTCTTCAATACTTTTTTTTTTGTACAATCTATTCGTAATAATATCAATGGGCGAGCGCACAGCTGATAGGTACTTACTACTGCTTTCCGCTTCACTGACCGCGCCGCCGCGCCGGTGTGTTGCGCGACTAGTATCCATTAAACCAGTTTCAAAATAAACATCTTTCGTTAACGATAACTTCATTTTTTTGTACATACAATACAAGACATATCAAAATAAGAAATAGGTGTATAATAAAACACGTTTAAGTTTAATTTGTCAAAATTTGCGCACTGATTAAATATTATTCCTGTATAAAATAAAAATAAAAGTGTCGTGACGGTCAAATGTTAAACTTTTTTATCTCTCTTTTAATACTTTTCTCTTTTTTGTTTTTCTTTGTGTTAAATATTTCTTGTTTATGTTCTATGGTAATTTTAACCTGAACCTACTACCCCACTGGTAGGCAAAGGTCACCCTGTCTTCGAATTGCCTTTACAAGCCAAAAAAAATCTTGCTTTGTCTAATAAAAAATAAAATAAAATTCATTTAATTGGTCATGACCACGCAATACCCATCTATACAAATAAATAAGATCAAAGTGTCTGTTTGTAAAGTCAAAATAAAAGCTTTTTACTAAATTCATATGAAAGTAAATACGGTATTTATAACATAATATCAATTTAGAAAAAAACTGTCCGCCTGTCTGTCGGTCCGTCTGTTTGTTCCGGCTAATCTCCGAAACAGCTGGACCAATTTTGACGGAAGATTTTCACTGGTAGATAGTTGATGGTATAGGAATACTACTTAGAATACTTTTATTTTAGAAAAAGCCACGCGGGCGAAGCCGTGGGCTGCAGCTAGTATTACATAAACAAATTTTCACAATACTGCTACAGAATACATGGGGATAAAAATGGGGGAAAAACAATGTCCATGCAATTAAAATAAACAATGAGTAGGTATACTGTGTCAAAATCCACCCTATTCGATACTGACTCTTTAAGATAAAAATAATAGATAATCAAGAAGCACTAAAAGACACACACTTGACCTTCACGACAAACCGTGTCAAATGTCAAACTTCACAAAAAAAGTTACGAAATCCCACTTCATACATATTGTATCCCGTCACATCAACGAAAGATACATCATTTCACATTACACGCGGGTTGCCGTATAAAAATAGCGTACGTATACTGCCTTGCCAATTTTCTTGAAAGCGCGACGTATCTAGTTTGACATTTGATACAAACGAGGTCACTCTACTATACTTTGATAAGTATTGACCGGGTTAAATAGTTCTTGTGTGGAAGACCACTTTTTCAGACAAACGGGGCGGAAAACGAAAATGTTGTCAATTAGAAAACTGTTTAAAGTTACTAGAGGAACTTTAATAGATTAATGCTATGCTATTCATATCTCACTATTTAGTTATATTTGACGAACAATTTTATCGAATTTCATTTATAAATTTTGATTTAATTTAATTTGAGTATTGATTTTGATTGTAATTTAAATTTTATTTTATTTGAATTTTATGTGTAAATGTAGGTATATGCTATTATATTTATGAGTCTATTGTTACTCGAATTAAATTATTTGAATTTGAATAAACTAAATATTCACGACCATGAAACGTTCAGGTGGATGCGCTGTGGTAGCCCGCGAAATTCAATTTTTCTTGGGTTTTTTAAATTAGATTTCGTACAGATTCTTTAGATTTTGTTCGTTCGACGAATCTGCACGAAATCTAACTTAAAGAGATGTATTCATTATTTTTATGGTTAAAATTATGTAAATACATATGTTTTATTGTCGCGTATCATATTTTGATCAAAATACAACCTGACACGGACCTGCAAATTGCATAAAATGCAAGAAATTTTGGATTTCGCGGGCTACCACAGCGAATCCCCCTTAAGTTGAACTAATATTAGTATCATAATGATACGTTACTAAGCTATACTAATGAATAAAATTGAAGCGTCTGTTTGCATTGTCAAAATAACAGGTTTTTACTAAATGCATAAGAAAGTATATACGGAAGAATAACAAAAAAAAATTGATACAATTTTGTTTGTCTGCCTGTCTGTCTGTAATTTCCGAAACGGCTGAACCGATTTTGACGGGACTTCACAGACTTTAGAAAAAGCCACGCGGGCGATGCCACGGGCAAATGTGTCAAAAGAATGAACACAAGCATCTTTGTACGTAGCTAAAACATGCTAGCATCACCGTTGATGCATTGCCAAGTGTGGCTATAAAGCAATATTCCCTTGTGCTGGTGATTTCAGAGACCAATCTCCAGTAAAGCACCCATTTATGAGCAGATATGATAAAGCATTCTGCAAATGACATTTGTGCCATTAACACAAAGTGTTCAGTCGATCGACTCAGAACCTAAGATTCAACGGGGAGAAATGGGTCGTTATAGTGCAAGAAGTGGGTTGGAAATCGATTTTAGTCGCAATGTAAGGCTCAGACTTTGAACGGTACCTACACTGGGAAGAAGAACGCTTGGAGTACTATATTACAAGTTTAAGGTACGGTGGTATAATAGTTTTGATGTGAAGTGTGTACATGTGTGTTTGTGAAGTGTGTACCTGTGTGTTAGGGATGATTCC
Source organism: Dryobota labecula (assembly GCA_947523025.1). Lineage (NCBI taxonomy): Eukaryota > Metazoa > Arthropoda > Insecta > Lepidoptera > Noctuidae > Dryobota > Dryobota labecula. Next base: position 24,682,637 of record OX383287.1, on the reverse strand, counting down.
TGGGTAAAAAAAAAAGAAAAACTGTTAAGTCCGTCAATCAGATAATAAAAAAATATTTGACACGTATTTTTTGCTTTATCATATTAATAAAAAATGACTTAGATAAGACACATTAAATTTGGGGAGTGGGGGCTCGTTACATCACAGCTCAGTATAAAATCTACTGAGAAGTGACGTCATGCCACATTTGAACTCAATGTATCGCCGTAATGTTTTGATTACGTAAAAAAATAAAAAATACGTGTCCAATATTTTTTTATAATCTACATGACGGACAAAAAAAAATTTTTTGTCATCATCCCTCTTGTTTAGGTTCATATTTATTTCAGAGCTCAAGCTGTCTTTGATCTTTTGTATAATGTATCTTAAACATGATATTGCTTGAGATGCTATCAAATCTCTTTTTTTACAATCATATTCTATACTATTCTTTTTAAATTTTATTCCTTCATAACCTTACTGTCCTCCCCCAGCGACGGCCTAAGCAGAGGTCCGTACCCCCGCAAGGGTGCGCCCTTAGCGTGAAGGCGCTAGTTTTAAGTTTTATGCCCTGGCCGGAGGCCTTAATTTACGGTGGAAATGTCGAAAAAAAAAATGTTATGTCAATATTATGAAAGCAATTCTTGAAACCATGCTTGACCTAAGAATAGTTTGGCATACGACACTAGTGATTCGGAGAAATCCTATCCTATTATTAGTCACAAAAACTATTAACTTATATACCTATTATTATTATGGAAGATATTGACAGATTTATTTGGGGTAATAATCCAACTAAATCTGTCAATATTTCCAAGTCAGGAAATTCGGCTCCCAGGAACTGCGAAGGCTGATAAGTTCATAAAATATAGACTAGATTTACCCAAAAATAACTTTAGCGAGAAATCAGTGTTAGGAGCAGCCCCAATCCCTTTTACCCGCAGTGCCTAAATTATTAACATCAGATAGCCAACATTAGGGAGATAGAGATCCCACTGGAAATGAAAAGCTAATTAATTTTTCACGTTTTCATTTGAAAGTTTTAATACGTTCGTGCCGTAAGCTGAGTTCTAGATTTTTTTTAAGATAACTATGATTGACTCTTTTGGGTTCTAAGTGACGAAAATTTGATATACCTAGTACTAGTAGGTACCTACTATTAAACTATGTTATTATGATTTCAGGATAGGTGGCCATTCAGCTGAAAGAAAGAAAGAAAGAAAAAACGTTTATTTGCGGTAAACATGACGCAATAAAGAACATAAACACAAAAAAAAAATGAAAACTATGGGGGAAAAATGCATCACATCCACGCAAAACGGCTATCGCTCAGCATTATGCTGCGACCCTATGCAAGACATAGTTAGGACTTTAGTTTTTTGAGGACGTGAAAAAGCTAGTACTTATGTGGAATTTATGCAAATGAACAATCATTATGGTGCTATTTGAAAGAAAAGGGAATGACGAAAAGGCAAGTTTATTCAAATATTATTTTATCCAATTTTAATTGCTGATCATTCCTGTAAAACTGCCTCGTTGGTCTAGTGGTCGCAAGCGTTTCTGCTGAGCATGAGGTCTTGAGTTCGATTCCTAGAAATTCCAGATGGGAAAACCCAATAACACTTAACCCCACTCTACCCATGTAATAGGATCACCACCTATTTACATGGAACTTAAACTTATCTAGCAAAATATGCACTGAAAAAAATAAAAAAGTAGTTGCCACAAACGAGATTTTGTTTAGATTGACTAAGTAACTTGTTTGCATCTGAGCCTATCAATCACAATGATCACAGCTACTACTTTTATTTGATTGAGATTTGAAACGGGATCTTGATTGGAGTTATCACAAAACCTATTTGCAGCAATCAAGACAAAACATAGTTGCTCCAACCAAGATTATTAAAGTTTCAATGATATTTATTGAAGTAATCAAAATGCTTGATGGACATAACAACTAACTTTGTTACAGTTATCATTTTTTTAACTTCTCTTTTAAATATTCTACAATGATGTCATGTTAAGGGTAATCGAGAAACTTGTTTGAGCGTTCAATCATTTGAACTAGTATTGCTGCAATCATGTCGTGTTGATCAACTTAACTAAGATTTTGATAAATCTAAACAAGATATCGTCAATCAAGCTAAAATTTCACTTGATTGGAGTGCATTTTTTTCAGTGTGGGTGTACTATTGGTACATCTCTGCTCAACCCTCTGCTAAATCCCTTCGGGGAAACAAGGCGTGATGCTATGTTTCATTCCTGTAAAACTTACAGTGGCTGGAGTAAGTACTTCTGCTTGAAGGACACAATTTGTACCAAGTTTGTTGCTACGATAGGACCGCCGCCTGACTTTCCAGTTTGTGCCTAAAATAGCTTGAGAGCAAAACTTGTTCCTTAAGTATTCGGTCACTGACAGAAGTACCTGTAGACCGCTATAGTTACTAGTTTAAAGGAAATATTGTTGGAATAAAAATGCATGTTTACATTTGCCAAAATGTGATTATGTCTTAATTCAAAATAAATAAAAAACCTTATCCATAATATACGGGACATAAATAAGTAGTGAAAGGGGTCATGGTTAAATAATAAACGTCGTACGGTCCGATGGAAGGTTAAGCTACACTTGGCGCGGTCTGTTTGTGGAAATCATCATCATCATCATCATCATCATTTCAGCCGAAAGACGTCTACTGCTGGGCATAGGCCTCCCCCAAAGGAGGGGGATTTGCCATAATCGCTACGCTTGGCAGCCGGGTTGGCGATCGCAGTATGGTGTTTGTTTAGTATTGCCATACTAATTTATAATATTCACATCTATCTATCCCTTTCTCACTACCTCTCTCTCTCTCTCTCTGGTACAGCCATTCGACATACACGTGCTCTGTACAATATTATTTAAAACTGTGGAATTAAGCACCCAATAACATAGTGAAGTGTGTAAAAACAAATTAATATTAAACAGTTTGTGTTTGTGCATATTTGTTTCTTTATAACAACCTGCTGACGTCAACAATACTCATCATAAAATTGGTCCTTCGAGTTGTTCCGGACGCCATTTTTTTGGTGGTTACGGCGTGTTGCGCTAAGCCGGCAGGAAGTCATCGACAAGATCGACGAAAGTCGGCTATCTTCGGGTCGCGTCGTGCCACCTCGGGCCTCTTCGGCATACATCGCCAGCGCCTCTTACGAAGAAACAAGTGCTGTTTTACCGACAGGGCCGGAGAGAAGCAGCCAATAGGCAATCGGCATTTTAAGTTGTCGATAAAGCAGACGATATACGGCGGATTCAACCAATCGCGCTGCTGTAACAAAGCTTCCGAGTGTAGCTATTTCCGGAAAAAGATTCTGCCGACGCCTACGTCGTGAACAGTGTATCGAAAAACGTGTTTTTGCAGTTTTGTTAATAACTCAAGCTCGTTCCATAATTTTTAGAGTACAACAGTACAGAAAATATCATTAGCTCACAAGCATCTTACAATACAAATCGTGTGATTCCATCCAACACAAAAGATGGAAGAAATAGAAAACTTGCGCACGACCCGTGCCGCCATTAAAGGTAAAATAACAAGAATATCCAATTATGTGCAGAACTACGACCCTGCAAAGCTTACTAAACGCGACCTACAGGTCAGATCAGAAGAATTAACCAAACTGATGGATCGATACGATGAAATCCAAATCAATATTGAGATGTTGGACTCGCCCGACCGGCAACAAGTCAACGAACAGGATCGGGAGACAACCGAAACGAAATATTATTCTACTAAAGCACAAATTGCGTCATTAACAGGAGGTTCGCAACAAGAAATGGAGCATTCTCATTTAAACTCTACTGCATTACATGATTGTACGACAAGGAAACCTCGTGTCAAGCTGCCATTACTGGAGCTTCCAAAATTCGACGGTGATATCCGTGAGTGGCCAGCATTCAAGAACATATTCTACGCCTCTGTTGACAGTGTAGACCTTCCAACAGTGAACAAACTTCAATATCTGAAGTCCGCCCTGTCAGGAGAAGCGGCTGGGCTTATTACCTCGCTTCTTATAACTGAGGAAAACTACAGTAAGGCACTAGATATACTAGCAAAAAGGTATGAGAACCAAACTATGATTGTTAATTTTCACTTAAAAGCTATTACTAATTACAATGTTGTTAATAAACATAACCTAAAAGAATTTCTAGTAACTTTACAACAAAGTTTAGATTCCCTTAAAGCTATTAAGCTGCCTGTAGATAGTTGGGATGTCCTATTAGTATTCCTAATTTCACATAAACTGGACAACTCACTGAGAGCAGCGTGGGAATTAAATAAAAAAGAAAGTACTCTTGCTACATTGTCTGAGTTGCTGGATTTCTTAAACGTAAGGCGCTCAGCATTTGAATTACTCAATGACAAGCCTTGTGATAGGCCTACTGTTAAAACTACACATTTGTCGTCAACCTCAATGAGACCTCAATTAAATTGTGTATTATGTCAACAAAAGCATGACTTACATAAGTGCCCTAATTATATAGAAATGAGTGTACCTGATCGTATTAACCTTATAAAGTCTAAAACTTTGTGTTTTAACTGTTTACAGCCTTATCATGCAAAACATAAGTGTTCAAAACTGAAGTGTTTAACATGCCATCGCAAACATCATACAAGTATACATATGGATCATCCTAAACAAGTAAGTCCTGCCACAGCAGATGTTAAGCTACCTGTTGCTATTGCCTCACTGAACTCTTGCGTGCAACAGCACAATACTGAAAATACAAGTGTCCAATGTGAAACAAACTCTCAATCTAACCCATCAACGGTTCTTGTCTCAAATACTAAACATCATACTACCTTGCTATCAACAGCTATCATAAAAATACAGGATGCTATGGGAAACTGGGTAAATGCACGAGCATTATTAGACTCGGGCAGTGAAGTTAGTGTAATAACACAGAGACTTGCAGGTGTGCTAAAGCTTCCATATAGCTACCATGCATGCACTATAAAAGGTGTGGGCAACAAAGACAGCCTTGCACAATTAAGTATAAATGCTAATATTTCTTCTCGACATAATGATTATAACTCTAATCTAACATTTATAGTAATGAACAACATTACAGTGCCATTACCGCATACTTACATACCTACACGCAACTGGGACATACCTCCCACGCTTATATGCAAACTAGCAGACCCCACATTCTTTATACCTAGCACTATAGACATACTCATAGGTGCCGAGCTTTTCTATTCTCTCTTACTAACAGACCGCATAAAGTTAGGTCACAACCTACCGGTCATGATTGATACAGTATTTGGTTGGATTATATCAGGCACACTCACAAGTGACATGTCTTTACAGGCAAAGATACATACATGCTAACGTGCTGGTCAGGACTACATAGTCCTGACCAGCACGTTAGCATGTATGTATCTTTATTATCAACAGATCAGCTTCTACAACGCTTCTGGGAACAAGAGGAAATCACACCTCAAAAGTTAACATCTCCACAAGATAAATATTGTGAAACCTTATATGAGTCTACTACGATACAAGATCACTCGGGTAAATACACAGTTAATCTACCCCTACAGACAGACAAACTACAAGATTTAGGTAACTCATTTAATACTGCTTACCGATGCTTATTACAGTTAGAGTCTAGATTTAAAAAAGATCCTTCATTATTCACTCAATATAAGGAATTTATCGATGAATATATTGCATTGGGTCATGCATATTATGTAAAGGAATTCTCCCCTACACAAAAAAATGCATATTACTTACCTCATTTACCTGTCATAAAATCTGAAAGTAGATCAACAAAGTTAAGAGTTGTTTTTAATGCTAGTTCTAAAACATCAACAGGCACATCCTTAAATGATATTCTACATGAAGGTCCTAACATTTACAATGATCTACTTAATATAATGTTGAAATTCAGACTATTCAAGTATGCCTTTTCTTGTGATATAGTTAAAATGTTCAGAGGTATATTTGTGAATCCAGATCAAAGATCATATCAGAGGATTTTATGGAGAGAATCTCAATCTGATCCACTCAAATGCATAGAATTGGCAACAGTTACATATGGCACTAAGTGTGCACCTTATCTTGCATGTCGCACTATGTTAGATTTAGCTTACAAAAATAAAGAGACTCATAGTCTAGCTGCAGAATGCATAGAAACTTGCAGTTATATGGATGACTATTTATCTGGGCAACAGTCCCTTGAACAGTGTACTCAACTCTGTTTACAACTAATGGATTTGCTTAAAAAAGCCGGGTTCAAGTTACACAAATGGACTTCAAACGACCCTCATATTTTAACACAGATTGCAAGTCCTACTATGGACACATCTAGTGAACATAATTCACAAAATAATTCTAGTTCTCAAAACAATTCGTACGATTTTAACAAGCCAGACTCTGTTAAGACTTTAGGTTTAATGTGGCTACCTACACAGGACATACTCCATACTCATATACCTGAAATTACAAGCATTTCTCACACTAAAAGATCTATATTATCACAGATAGCACAGATGTTTGATCCAATAGGAATTCTAGCACCTACAGTAATTATTCCTAAAATTCTAATGCAAGACATATGGAAAGAAAACATTGAATGGGATAGTCCCATACCTAATAATTTACAAGATAATTGGCAAAAGTTTATTGATCAATTAAATTACTTAAAGTCTATTAAAATCCCGAGATGGTATTTTACTGATATACCTATTAATGTATCCCTAATTGGATTTTGTGACGCATCAAAGAAAGCTTATGGTGCTTGCTTATATTTGAAAGCAAATTATCCTAACAAAAAATCTACTTGCATTTTGGTCATGGCCAAATCTAGAGTTGCTCCTATTAAAAGACAACAGTCGATTCCCAGACTAGAGTTATGTGGAACACTATTGTTATCAAAAATATATGATAAGTTTATTAACACTACCAAAAATAATATAGAAATTGATCATACATTTCTATTTACAGACTCGTCCATTGTTCTAAACTGGATAAAATCCCCTTACAAACATAAACATGACACATATGTCTCTCATCGTATAATGCAGGTTATAGAATTAACTGCATCGGATAATTGGTATTATATAAACACCAAACAAAATCCAGCAGATTTAATAACTAGAGGGGTTATGCCCAAACAATTGTCCACTTGTGATTTATGGTGGGAAGGCCCTACCTGGATTAAACAGGATAGATCTACATGGCCTATATCAGAGCCCCAAGTAATCACTCCTGTCCACAATACATGTACACAACTATGTCATACTTCCACACATACGTCGAATAAAATTCCTATTAATTATGAATATTTTTATGACTTGTTTCTTAAAATATCTAACTTCACAAAGTTAGCAAGAATCATTGCATTCATGTTTAGATTCTTAAGTAAAATAAATAACAAGGGTCAAAGCTATTCTCCTTACTTAACTGTACAAGAACTCAACAGAGCTACTAATTTCATTGTTCATATAACACAACTTAAGTCTTATTCAAGAGAATATTTAGAATTATCATCACTCAGGCAATCAGATAGTGCAGACTTACCTAAACGAAAACTATACACATTTCAATCCAGTCCCATAAGGAAACTAAATCCTTTCCTAGACCAAGACCAGCTCATCAGAGTTGGAGGTCGTATTCAGCATTCAGACATATCTTATAATCAAGCTCACCCTATTATACTACCTGCTAAAAATCACATAACATCATTAGTCGTTCAACATTACCACCAGAGGTTGCTACACTCTGGAATACAAAACACTTTATATAATATAAGATTAAAATATTGGATTATACATGGTAGGAATGAAGTCAAAAAGATAGTTCATTCCTGTACTAAATGTATCAGATTTAGAGCACAAACCTGTGGTCAGCAAATGGCTAGTCTGCCTTCTCCACGAGTAACCCTAACAAGAGCGTTTCTTCATGTAGGCATTGATTTCAGTGGTGCAATAGCTATCAGGAGTTCAATGACTAGAAACTGTAAGTACGCAAAGGGATACATATGTCTATTTGTATGTCTGGCGACTCGAGCTATACACTTAGAGCTTGTAACTGATTTGAGTTCCCAGGCATTTATTTGTGCTTTGAAAAGGTTTGTATCTCGAAGAGGTACTCCAACATGTTTGTACACTGATAATGCTACTAATTTTAGAGGTTCTAAAACTGAATTACATGAGCTTTATAAAATGTTCAAGTCAGATAAGTCTTACAGCCAAATAATTGATTTTTGCGTTTCTAATTCTATTGATTATAAATTTACAATACCTCTTGCCAGTCATATGGGTGGTATTTATGAAGCTGGTATAAAATCAGTAAAGTCATTACTTAAAAGACATTTATTTTCTACTAAATTGACTTACGAATTGTTATATACTACATTAGTCCAAATAGAGGGCATATTAAATTCAAGACCATTATGTACAATTGCTGATATTCCCGATGATGTTATCTGTTTAACGCCAGCCCATTTTATCATAGGAACTTCTATAACAGACATACCAGAACCTAGTGTGTTAGATTTAAATGAATCTAGATTAAGTGTATACCAAAAAATAATGTTAATAAAACAAAGATTTTGGAAATAATTTTATTTTGCTTATATTTCTGAGTTGCAAAGTAGAAATAAGTGGTTAGACATTAAGAAAAACTTAAAAATAGGAGACATTGTAATAATTAAAGATGAATGTACACCTCCTACTTTGTGGCCTTTAGGTAAAGTCGTATCTACTAATGTAAACAAAAATGACAACTTAATAAGATCTGTAACCATTCATACATCCAAGGGTGATTATACTAGGCCTATACATAAATTGATTTTGTTACAACAATGTAATAATAATAACTAATTTAAGATATTTACTACATTGAGATTTATATGTTTAAACTTAATAATAGTGAAACAGAATAGTTAGCTGCTAACATAAATAATTATTACTGTAACTTAATTAATAGCATATCTTAACATAATTAATAACTTACCTTACATTGTAAAATAATATATTTGCTCACTAAATTAACTACTTATAAAACAACTTGCATTATCAGCATTAAACTTTCAAGTAGTGCAGTTTTGTTAAAAGAAGGCGTGAGAATGTTTAGTATTGCCATACTAATTTATAATATTCACATCTATCTATCCCTTTCTCACTACCTCTCTCTCTCTCTCTCTGGTACAGCCATTCGACATACACGTGCTCTGTACAATATTATTTAAAACTGTGGAATTAAGCACCCAATAACATAGTGAAGTGTATAAAAACAAATTAATATTAAACAGTTTGTGTTTGTGCATATTTGTTTCTTTATAACAACCTGCTGACGTCAACAATACTCATCAGTGTTAAAAAAACATAGAGAACGCTATTGCCCTTAGTCGCTTTTTACAACACCCACGGGAGGAAATGGAGTGGTGTTATTCTTTACGTCCGGCACCACACGGATGAAATCAAAATTCATTTATTCAAATTAGTCTGAGAATCAGCACTTTTCGAACGTCAAATATACATAAAACAGTCCCTCAAAACGCCCTACCCGCTCTTCACCACTTCCTAGTGCTATAGCTGGAAAGAAGAAGTGGCGCAACAAACTCCCCAGCAGCACATCTGCCTGTTCAATTAGATAAACTTGATTCTATTCAACAGTAGGCAATGTAATGTAACATTAATTAAATGTAACATTACAAGATACAGAACAGTATATTAAATTATTTGCCATATGCCAGCTAGCACACGCCTATATACTAGCAAATATAGTGGAAAACTGTACTCAAGCAAACAGAAACGGAGGTCAGATAGGCAGTCGCTGGCAATCGGCGGCGGCGATCTCTCGCGTCCGGCCCTGGGCTAGGCCACGGACCGGAGCGAGAGTGCATGGGAGGCAGTCACCTCCTTCATGCGAAGCAGTAATGCTCGCGAAGGAGGAGGCGGAATGCGTGAGGGAGCGGCTGTCTGTGCGCCCTCACGCCCCTAGTCGCCGCAGGAGACGCCCTGGGCGGCGGGAATCGGTAGCCGATTCCCGGCACCGTAGGCGCGGCCTTGCGGTTGGCGGGCTATGGTCAGCTCGCCGCCCGGTAAGGACCAGGCTCGGGTCGACGGCGCGTTGTGTTCCACGCGCGCCTCAAACAGATATCAGCATGCACTGACGGGGTCCGCCAGGACCGGTGCCTGCCAGCGTTGCGGGTTTGTCCGAAAGGGATACCGCAGCCCTGGCACACAGGCAACTGAAGGAACACGGGTGGGTTTTAGTCAGTAAAAGTCTGACACGCCCTCCCGCTCCGCCCACAGCGGGAGAAGTTGTTTGATAATGTCCCAACCAAAAAAAAAAAGATAGGCAGTCGCTTCATATAAACTGTGTACTGGTATTCAGCTACATACGGTTAGAATGGAAGCAGACCATAACACAGTTTGGAAAAGGCTAGGCAGAAGATGATGCCTGAAAAACGCATAAGGTGATCATAGTAAGATGTTGCCTGAAAAAAGAAACATTTTGGTAGAGGTACCTACTGTAATCTAGGAATAGGTATTCGATCCTGCTCGAGATTGGAAACCTCAAAAATGAATTCAAATAAAATGCGTAGGATTGGAAGGAACTGCTTTTAAGGTCTTAAGGCAACGATAACCGACTTTTAATGATTTTATACTCACGTCTAAACGAGTAGTTGTTAATGATTTGGAAAAAATATATGTTAAATCAGAGCATTTTCTTAATAACTTTATATATGAATATTTTAGATTATGTTTATATTACATAGTGAAATTAATTTGGAAAGTTGTGTCTAACGCGGATAAAAAACTGAGAATCACGCAAAATATATCAAGCGTATTTTTCTGAAACCTGCACCGTTTTAAAGATAATTTAATTATTGATCTTCTAGTATAGATTTTTTAAATACCATTTATTTTATGTATAATAAATTAATTATGCGTCTTATTTGGGTCAGCGCTCCTGGATGAGCGAGTCCTATAATATTGGCTGGACGTACGACGCGTACGATCACTCAAGGTCACTGGCATATTTCTGCGTCTTAAAAATAGTTACCTTTCTTTGACGTTTTATCCTAAATGTGACAAAGTGAAAAGAATATTCATGACTGTACTTAAGCCAGGATTTTAGTTATTCAATCAATTGTTTTTAGATTCTCAAAAAACAACAAACAACAAAAGTGCGATTTTAAGAAAAAAAAAAAATGTGATTCAATCGAATTGCTCTCACGAAATGGATGTAAAAAAGTTTTTTGTGAAAATGCGTTTCTTATTTCAAGAGGTGCTTTTAAGTTTTTTAAATTCATGCCTTGTATAGAAAGGTAACCCAACATACCAAATTATACCATACTAGCGTTTACCCGCGGTTCCGCCCGCGTGGATGTCGGTTATTGCGTTAAAAAGTAGCCTATGTCGTTCTTCATATCCCAGGCTATGTCTCTGCCAAATTTTATGACGATCGGTTCAGCGGTTTGGGCGTGAAAACGTAACAGACAGACAGAGTTACGTTCACATTTATAAAATTATTATATATATATTAAAATTTTATTAAAATAATTAAAGGCAGAGACACACATACACATAGAAAAGAAAATATAGAATTTAGGTAAATATATAAAACAATAAAAAAATAATAATACTTTCATGAAAGCACACACAGTACCTACATCTGACATGGCAATTAAATCTTCGTCCATTCGGGTGAATGATCGTGTGTTTGACTAGAATCCAAGAAATCATTAAGTGCGGCGAGAGTGCGAGGTACTGGGGATTTAGCACGCGCAACGGTGCGACATGGGGACACCGCAAACAGCCTGTGCTTTCTACCACGGCAGTAATTGTCAGAGACAAAGAAGCGAGCCAGTACAGCAGTATAAGTTAAAACCTTCCGTCCTTACGACAGCTTGTTTAAAAGACGTTCCGTTTTCTCGCTTCCGCACCGCTTACGTAACGTGACCTGAATTAATTCACCTAAACGTTTCAGGAACTTTGCACTTTATAAGTGTTCTTATTGAATAAGGCTGCGCGCACTTTGGACGCGAATTTGTATCGTACGTAAACGTATGATCGTGATCGTACGAATTAAGTGCGCACACTGAATAAGTTTTTCTCTGTCAAATAGCTAGTATTCCGGTGATATCGCATTCGTGAAGTCTTTGGAGCGCGATGAATAATCCGCTTCAAGACCAGCCTATACCCCCTCCCCTTGTGGTCACACTGTGTCTCTTATAACTTGGAGACTGCGGCGGCGTCGTCGCTGATTTGCAGACGTACGAAGGTTTTCGATATCGGAAAACGAGTTATGGAACTCAAATGCAGTTGGGCAGGACACCTGGCAAGGTGAAGTGATAACTGGTGGAGTAAGGCAGTGACCGAGTGGCGTCCAAGGACTGGAAGATGAAGTGTCGGTCGCCCAACAGTGAGATGGGTGGACGGCATTATTGCCATCGCGGGTAGAACCCGGATGAGGCTGGCACAGGAGCATGGGGATTGGCACAAGAAAATAGAGGCCTATTCTCAGCAATATTAAGTCGGGCTGTGGATGATGATGATGATGATGAAATTCAAACAAACGAATGTATTCAAAACTTCCAAACAATATCAAGTTGACTGTGTTTTCGTCAGGACTCTAGCAGTAGGTTTCTATCACAACAATGAATAAGCTAATAAGCTAACCACCTGAAAGATTTATTACAACCATCCAACACTAAGAGAACTCCGCAAAACTCAGATAATAATCCCTTGCCACTTCATTTCATACAACTAGAAACGTGAACGGAAAACCTTGCAAGCAATACTATAGCACGTCAACTTGTATAAAAGACGTAACGCTCGCTTGCCTCAGGGCAGTTCAAGTTAAGCTGAGCCGGGTTTGCTCAAAGGCTAAAAGGCTGAGCGTTTCATACTATCGGATGACCGCGGCCTGTTCAGGTAGACCCTCAAAGATAAAATAAAAACATGCCAGAACATGACCGTGTGTTGCTGGATTTTGTTTACGTATGGATATATTTTGTTGTGTATCTTTTATCGAATAAGCTGGTAGGGCTGTTATTTTAGTTACATTTTGTTTAGTTTGTGAAATATTATATCAATTGAGTAATCTTACCTAGGTTGTCAAAACATTCGTGAGGAAACCGGCATGTCCTAGAACCAAAAATTCGAAGACATGTGACATCTACCAATCTGTACTGCCTGCGTGGTGGATTATAGCCCACTCCTTCTCGAAGAGGACCTGAGTCCCAGCAGTAGGCACATTATAGGCCCATTATGTCACTTTTTATTTAGACTGCAATGATAAGGTAATGATAAAAGAGGAAGGCTGAAGTAGGTCATTAAAATAGCTCTGCAGTGTAGATATAATGCATTATTAATATTCTTGTTAACTTCTCTAGCCAAGCTGAATATCTTGCTGGACGTTCAAATAGAGTGAATTTTAATATGGAGTGGAATATTATGAATCTTTAGACTGTAGTCTAAAGATTTTGAAGACGTTTGACGTTGACTTCCTTTAAATTAAAAACTAGCTCCTGCTCGTGACTTCTTCCGCGTGAAATTTCTTGTATCCCCGACCTAACGGTCTAATTCCATCGTCCGCCCGCAGAACTACTTCCTTTTCGCGTATCGTTCTGTCTGAGTTTTTTTTTTTTAATATTTGATCGGCTCCTAAGGACCTTAGCGTGATGTTAAATAGCCTATAGCCTTTCTGAAGAATTGGCTTATCAAAATCATACAATATTTTTTAAAATTCGACTGGTAGTTCTAGAGATTACCACGTTCAAACAATCAAAGAAATAAACCAAAAAACAAACTCTAATGTAGAAAGATTTGTATTTTCATTTCACTAATTTATCGTACACTTTTAATCTAGTTATCCTACTTGTAACATAATATAGGTCATTACCTATATTATGTTACAAGTAGGATAACTAGATTGGGACTGGATAATTATGTCATGTCATTACATGACATAATTATCCAGTCCCAAAGAACAATTAAAAATATTGTTACCTACCATTAGAACAAAAAATAAAGAAGCCACTGAAAACTGAAATACATACATACGTTACTTATTAAATGCAGTCCAAAAGCTATCTACCAAAAAAACATTACACAGACACAATTACTGCAACCACAATATTCGAGCATATTTTAAGGACATAAAATTAAATAGCACAAAAACCACTTCAGCGTATCAGTATTCAACACTCATAATACAAACGACTCCACTTTTCCCCGGCTTGGGCGAGCTAAAATGACAAGGCATGACTCTGCTCCAACTCGCTAAGTAATTACATACACGTCATGTGAGCGGAGCATATTCAGCGTTAGCGTAGGGTCGCCATGTTGAATCGTTTTGGGAGACTGATTAGGATTAATTTTTCGCAGGTGTGTTTCAGTTGATGAAATATCAGGTTGGTGTTTGTTTGACAAGTTTTGCATTGATTAGAAGTTAAAGTTAGAGGATTATGTTTTTCCCATATTTACAGCTTTGTTGCTATCGTTTTAGAATTATTATTTTTATCCAAAGTTTGGCGGGGTAGATAATTTCCCTTGGCATTAAGCGCGGTGGTTTATTGTGCATAAAAGTGTAAATAATTAAATAAAAGAAAGCAGAGTGTGATGAATTTGGGATGGTATAGGCTTTATTCAGGTTTTATTCAGCAATAAACTTCTTGTAAATTGAATTCACTCTTTATGACTACCTAAAAAGCAAAAATAAACGTAAACATAAAACACTATCTAAATCAAGATTAGTTATACAAGGCCGGTGTTCAAAGTAGAGTAAAAAATCATCTGCTTAGGCTTTTTGTCAAATTTGGGCAAAAAGCTTGCTTTCATCACACTATTACATAATCTTATATAAATGTAACTACTTCCGAAGGGGTGGAGACCTGGTGTCCTGAAATACAGGCCTTACCGACTGAATTAGGCACCAGCCTAATTAAGTCGTAAATAATACGTGGTTTTTAAATTCCCGCATTTAAACGTTGTTATAATTACTCCGGTATTTTAGAGGAGGTATTATCCACTCTATTTTACCTGCTTACTCAAAGTTTAGGTAAATTAACTCTACCTATTCCAATTTCTAATTATGACACTTGGCAATTATGTAACTTCCCATTAGTGAAAGATTTTTTTAAATCGAATCAGCAATTCCGAAGATTACCCCCTACATACAAACTCACAAATTTTACCTCTTTAAAATAACTATAAAGTAATATATTTTAAGAGCGTTTAGTTACTAACCACATCAACCTATAGTGCTTGACATTGCTTCATCCGCTTGGAGAAGCAATGTCAAGCACTATACGTATACAGGAAAAGTTTTTAATCAGTGTCCAAATTTTGACAAATTAAACTTAAACGTATTTTATTATACACCTATTTCTTATTTTGATATGTCTTAGTACAAAAAAATTAAGTTATGGTTAACGAAAGATGTTTATATTGAAACTTTTACAATGGATACTCGTCGCGCAATGCGCTGGCGGCGTGGTCAGTGAAGCGAAACGCAGTTGTAGGTACCTATCATTTTTAACCGCCGACACACGCGCGCATTGATATTATTACGAATAGATTGTATCCATATTTTGCTGATTTCAAGTGGACCAAAAAAAAAAGTTTTGAACAAATAATGGAAATGTGTTCTATTACTGATACTGAACCACCAAAAAAAATTGCGCACTGGTTAAAAACTTATCCTGTATAGAAACAGACGGATTAAAGGGCGTATAGATTAGAAAGTAAAATTGGTTTATTTGTCACAGAAACAAGTGCATACAAAAAGTTAACTAGAATACCTAATACAGTTTTTTTTTTTAATGCGTCGTCTACTAGCACCATATAGAAACAGTCGGCATCTGAGGCACTTATCCTAAAATGTCTCTCATGCTTCAAAATCATGGCCACCATATTTCACACATAATTCATCGGTTGTGAAAGCAAGAAGCTGACTTGTAAATAAATAACGTAATGAAAAGCGTTCATTTCGTACCATACTGATTAAATAATCTAGTAATTGGTTTTACAGAAAATGAGACTGATCTCGTGAAGAATTTTGTGTTTCATCTAAATAATATTAATCTTAGTGAACTCATAATTATGAGATGAATGTGTGAGGTGTTTTAAGAGATTTATTCAGTTACAAGCTAATGTACCTAAGTAAATTATTTATGTAGTTCATGTTCAGACAGCTGCGTAGTATCTTTGACACCTGCATTCCTTAACAAAGCCTAGCCAACTACATCAAATTACTTATTATTTTATATTTTTTTGTGGCCAGTACTTTAGAAGAAGTACTGGCCACAAAAAATTGTAAATATTGGTTGAACCTAAATTACGTAATTATTCGAAATTTTAAAATAAATCCTTTAATAAAATAATTAATGTCGTAAAGCTACGGCGCGGCGGCAGCGTTGAAAAGTAATAATTAATGGTCCTTACAAATAAACACGGAATAAAGTTATGCTAGGAATAACTTTCTTTATGATGTATTCCACATTGGGCACCCGCTTAAACGGCACCTGAGGTATTTCACATACGGCACCTATCGATATTTTTTGCAGGTTCCCTAATGGCACCTTTTATACTAACAACCCTTTTATTTAATCAAACAAATAAAATCAGTATTAAATTACGCTTCTTTTGAAATAAAATATGTTACATAAAGTGTTGAAATTAAAATAATTACTATGAATACCCTTGTACAGTCGCCGTCAGATATATTGTAGTAGACTAGGTGACCAAATACTTCTGAACAATTTAAAATGTAAATAAATTCCATACACTACAAGTTACCATTAAGTTATCACAAACAAAAAAAATATTTACAATAATTTTTAATTTAATTACAAAACCAAGATCTATATTCTATCAATAGTTTGACAACATAAAATATCAGTTGTACGAGTATCCTACACAAATGATTTTCTATACAATTTTTATTCCCTTTTCATCGTATCTATTTATACCTAGAACAGTCATTTGGTGTTCAAAAAGGGTGTTACCTGGAATTTAAATTATTTTTGTCAAGTCGATAGCCGTTTTTGGTTCGTCCTATACAACGTGTAACGTTAAATGCGCAAAACCTGAAAATAGTTTGATCAGAATAACGAGCAGAATCAATTGAACCACTTTTGGTCATAGAAAACCTTCATTAAAAACGTTGCAATGTCTATTTATTAATAGATCAAACTATCACATGCGCAAACCCGCTAAAATAGGTAAACAAACACAAAGTGTTGTCGAATAAATTTAAATTTTCTCAAGCGGGATATACAAATAATAATGTCAGCGCGGCGCAGCAAGCGGCCCGGTGACGACCCCTCCCTCGATAGAACGATCAGAATTGCCAGTAAAACTAAAACAGCACATAAACCCTTTACAATTTTTTTTCTCTCTGAAATAGGTTAATAGAATTAATAATCAGTTGGGTGTCTGAGGTTTTGCGCATTTAACGTTACACGTTGTATATCACGCAGTAACGAATTAGGTAAGCTCACTGATAACACGTAATATTAGGCTTGGAAGTGCAAATTTTTGTTAGAGTCAAGTATCAACTATTCAGCTGGCAGGGGGGAGAGACCCTGCCAGCTCAATGATTGTACAGCAGTAGCATATAATACGAAGATAAAAGGAAAACTATCACAGTTAAGTGATAACATCTGAAAATATCTGAGCACTTACAACGTCAAGTGTATCTATATACACTTGACGTTGTAAGTGCTCAGATATTTTTGGTTAGTTGTGTGTTCAGAAATTATTGACAAGCATCTGCTCAGATATTAATGAAGTAATGAATGTTCAGATATTAATGCTAAAATAACATGTTTTTCAACTGTAAATGTAAGTTGGTCGACTATTACTCGGTAACTTGTAAAGCCCACTTAACTGTGATAGTTTTCCTTTTATCTTCGTATTATATGCTACTGCTGTACAATCATTGAGCTGGCAGGGTCTCTCCCCCCTGCCAGCTGAATAGTTGATACTTGACTCTAACAAAAATTTGCACTTCAAAGCCTAATATTACGCAAATAGATCCCTGAATCGAAAAATGGTTTTCACAAACCTACAATAATTTTGAACAGCCTATCTTACGATACCCCACATCATGGGATAGACGAGAAAAAAATTATCATCCCCACTTTACGTGTAAAGGGACATGCCCTAAAAAAATTTATTTCAAGATTTTATTTTAGCAATTTGTCGGCGTGATTAATTTGTATACATAAGCCAAATTACAGCTTTATAGTACTAAGGGTCAGACAGACAGACGGACATGGCGAAACTATAAGGGTTCCTTGCTGACTACGGAACCCTAAACAATTTATAAAAGTATATTTTTTACTGATAATTGTAATTTTGGTGAAACCTTGCCTGTTGCAGTCGTTAATTATATTGCTTTTCATCCCCTGAAAACAGACCACAAAATTACTACGACAAAGTATTTTCAGTCATGATTGTGCCGTGTCAAAAACTTTTTCATTTCTAAACCACTGGAACATTTTAGCTACATTTTCGTGTGAACTTTTAATTAAAATGTCCTCTTCTATTTTGATTAATTCCGGAGAAGAGCTGCCCTCAAAAAATTTGGCGCATTTTTTCCAATTCCTCCGTGTATAATTCATTTTCTGCGGGTTGCACATTTTCTAATTAAGTCAACTGAGTTCTCTAGTTCGTTCAATCTACCCAAATATTTTGGGGTTGGCTTCCAGTATAATCTGATGCAGCTGAATATTTTACATGGAGTGACTGCCTATCTGACCTCCACAACCAAGTTACTGGGTAACGATACCCTTTGGTAAGACTGGTTCTTAAGTCAGTTCAACGACATGAATAGGAACTATTCTTTAATGCAAAAACCATCGCAAATTTTTCGAGACATCGCCAAGCGGTTGGTCGACTCTTCTCGTGACCATGAGGGCTGGCCTATTTTTTGGCCAAAGAATCAGCATTGCCACTCAACGTGGCAATGCCGCCAGCCTTTTGGGCACTTTTGACAGCGATGCGGATGAATTTTTTGATGCCGTATGATTATTTCCCCTCTTTTTTTATATACTTGTACATATTATTATTATTTTAACACCGTTAGCTTTCTACCCACCTAATAATAATAATCTATCTTCTACTTGGCGTTTCGATGGAAAACTAAATAATCAAACCAGAATTTGGCTACGAGTTTGGCAACTTGAGTAGCGATATAATCTATAAAGTATACAAATAATGAAAAGTACTTACGTACATAACCAGTACATAATTGAAACGTGCCTAAAATTCCATTAGTCACAATATGACCCAGCGAAGACGCCTAATACCTAATTGACGTTAACAAAATAATAAAGAATTTAGTGACAAATTATATAACAGCTTCTTCTGTTGTTGCTTCTAATGGTAGTTTGCACATGACATGGATCTACCCACTTAGATAATTAATATAATCATTTTGTTTACCAAAGCTGGGTTGTTTGTCTGGATCTTCTATATACAGCTAATAATATCCACTACTGAAAATAACTTCAATAAGGAGGAATCTTATAAGTATGTACTAATTAATTTGAAAATAATAATCAATAGTTTTAAGTTAACCAACACTTTGGTAGACTTTGGGAATAGGAAATCAATTTGAAGACGGAAGTACTTTTATCTACACTTATTATAAAGAAGTATTTTTTTTTTTGTAATTTGAATGTTTGTATGTAGGGGTTAATCTCTGGAACTACCAATCGGATTTGAAAAATCCGTTTTGCATTTGATAGCCCAAATTTTGAGGAAGATCATAGGCTATTTAATATTATACTGTGACCTTAGGAGCCGAGTAAAAAGAAAATTCACGCTAAGTGAAAACAAAATAGTATTGATGGCGGGCTATGGGCCGGGTCAACAAGAAATTTCACACGGAGAAAGTCGCAGGCATAAGGTACCCTGATATTATACAATATATGACGGAACTAACTATTTACACAATATAATAAATTAAATGACTAACAAACTAAATATAGAAATAAATACAAATAACAAAAGGACACTTCGTCGTCGACGTACTCTTCCGCATCGCTATTATCCGAAAAAAAGAAAGAAAAAGAAACACAAACACGAAAATAACAAGTTGTGGGAAAATATGCGCCACATCCACGCAAAACGGCCATCGCTCAGCATAATGCTGCGACCCTATGCGAGATAGAGCCCCAGCGCTGGTTTTCAGCGACAAAACGTGCCCAGAAGACTGGTAGCATTGCCACGTTGAATAGCAATGCAATTCTTTGGCCAAAGAACGAGCCAGGCCTCTGGTCACGTGAAGGGTCGGCCAGTTGGCGAGAAATTTCCTTAAAAAGGAGTCTCTCGGGCCCCGTGACCCGAGCGTTTCGACCCCAAACGGCTCAAAACTGTAGGTACCCATAAGGTTACAGTATTTGCGCCACTTGAGGGTCTCAGCAGCCGTAGCAGCTGCGTCAGCACAGCCAGCCGTAAAAAAAGTAATTATAGTAAAGATTATTTGATAAAATGAGTTTCGTTGACATTTACTTAAGTGGTAAGACGTAAGTGTCTGATAAAGTAGTTAGGTACTCAAGTCAAAGTTTGGTCATAGAAATCTAAAATCAATACTTCAGGACTGAGAAACTTACAAGATACTCCAACTATATCAAACCAGAACTTACTACTTAACAGTCTAAACGCGAGAATAAGGAACTTATATACCTGCAATCTTGGAAACTAGCATGTTCCATTTAGCTACGAGCATTCCCTTAGCATCTGTTTCTCACAGCTGGAGTTCCATCTCTTGGGAAAAGACAACATTCATAGTAGGAAAGCTTGATACATTATTAATATCTAGCCTCTCGACCGGAGCTAAACGTTCGTACTGCAAATCGGTTGACCACGAGAATTCAACAGTTCTGAATTCCAATTTTCGCGAATATTCGGCAGTCTTCGCTCTATTGTATCTGAATTGTTTCGTTTCGTCAGTCTGTATTTGTAGGTCTATTGGTACACTAGATATTGGATTGTTGGATTCGATACTTGGTCTACAAAAGAGTTTTTAGTTGACGAGCTTAGAATGGTTTGATGTGGGCCCAATCAAATAAATGGCAGTGAGTAATTGAGTGTTTGAATTTGGGTTTTAAATTGAAGCTCTAAATTAGAATTTCCTGTGTAATAAATCAGAACCGACTCCTATCGCGATGAATAGTAACAGTTCATTTGAACAGCTAATATTACCATCTACCCCGTGGGAATAAAAAATAGGTCTATAAAAATGTCACAAAAGTAATAAATTTTTCATGTTCACACCACAAAAAGTATATTACCTACATGTTCGTACCTACATATTTGCACAGCAATGTCATAAAAGGTTAAACAAATTGTAACGAACAGGAGTTACAAATCATTATGCCCTGTGACGTCATCCGTTCACGTCACCCTGCGTACACTGCGGTGCAAAAAAACAACTCCAACAAATGATAACAGAGGGAACAATGGAAAACAAACATCAATAACTCTGAGCCACTCTGTGACTCTGTTTAAACTCTAATAGCTTTTGATACTCAATTATTTTGGGATTATTTTTACATCAAATGTATGTTTGTAGGGGTTATATTTGAGGATTTAGTTCGTAATCCGCGAATGTGGAAATTCTTAAAGCATTTTTTACTCACTTTTCTATAAATTCGAATTCTATAAATACATATTTGACACGGCTTGACCTACAAATTTCAAAAAAACGTATGAAAATTTGAATGTCACGGGTTACCCTGGCGCTTTAGCCTTAAGACCTCTTTACATGGAAATTCACTAAAAGTCAGTCCTTTTTTTTGTCTGAAACGTTGCCAATCTAGCCTATTATGTGAAACTGTATCTTTAAATATAACAATAGTCTCTATTCATCAATAATAGTCTCTATATCATACATCTTTGGCGGCACGGTTGGCGTAGCGATTAAGAGGCCGTGCACGAAATCGCCTGATTTTGATCAAATTTGTTCATTGTTTGTGAGAAAGGGAAACATAATTTAAACAAAATTATTTGAGATTTGAAAAGTCGTGTTCTTTGTTTTGCATGTGGCTGAAAGGGATTTTTAAAATAAATTAAGTATTCACGGTAAATCACTAATTTATGCAACAAGTTTTCCGAAAAATGACGCGAGACTGACATTTGATCATCATTCTACAAGAAACCACTTTTGATTTTGAACATTAAAAAATATCATCAACATGATTATATGGTCTACTTGCATGTGGCGGAACCGCTTTTTTCAACTTCCATACAAAATATAGAAGAAAAATAATATTGAAAAAACCTTTTTTTGTTTTAAACCTCGTCAGTAATATATATTTTTCCTATTATTTAGCAAATCATATCAAGAAATTTAAAAATCACAAATTAGTCTTCAGCTATCCTTGAAATATCATCAAAATTTTGTTTAATGATTATACAATATCTTCATTAAGTAAATCAATGGCGAAATAAACTATATTTTGGAGAGCACAAAAATTTTGAAACTATTAAAAGCTGCTGTGACTGACACGAATGGTTTAGCACCATGAAAACTGTACTTTTATAGTTACACAGACTTAATGTTTCGATTATTTTAAGTTTTCTCACAATTATATAAGAAATTGCCAAAAGAGAGTTTTTTTCGTGCACAGACCCTTAAGCGATTAACTGCTGCGCTGCGTGTCGCAGGTTCGATTCCCGCACGGAACAAATATTTGTATGAACTACAAGTACTTGTTTGTTTGTTTAAATGTTTGTAAACGCACCTACAATACAGGAGAAATTACTAGTGTGGGGCAATGTTTAAAAAAATAAAATGATAATGAAACAGCAAGGAAAGGAAGCCATACATAATCCAAGAGCAATTTTGGCCCGTATCCCAAAAAGAAGAGGGCACAAATTAGTAAAATTAAAAGTTCATCCCAGAAAGTAAATAATTATATTAATAACTCGAAGGTTCAAAATTAAATACTTTGCCTGTGACCTTTATAAAATAACTTTTAATTTATCAAATAAAGTTTCAGACAATTTAACTTTCACATTCAAACGACATTAGTTAAAAATTAATTTCATAAATTCTGTTTACAAATTTCCGTCGAAAATTACATGATTTTAATAGCTTTAATTACTCGAAAAGTTTGTTTTGTTTCTTAGAACGGTTAAATAAATTAATCAGCACAACCTATCATAAAAGAAAAAAGGTTCTAAGGTTCTAATTAATTAAATATAAAAATTCATAGAATATTATTATTAACACGAACGGGGTATTTATCATGTTTATTATTTGTTAGAATAGAATAGAATAATCAATACAAATTAATGAAATAATTATAATAATTAATAAAAATTATTAAAATAAAATAATTAATACAAATATGTAACAAATAAATGTACAGTCGCCATCAGATATATTGCAGCAGACAAAGTGACCAAATACTTCTGAACAATTTAAAATGTCAAAAAGTTCCATAAACTCCAAGTTACCATTAATATCTGAGCATTCATTACTTCATTAATATCTGAGTAGATGCTTGTCAATAATTTCTATACACATAACTAACCAAAAATACCTGAACACTTCCATAGGAAAAGGGTTACAGGACGTCCATACTAAATGCAGAAGGAGGTTACACAAAATATCTACTTAAATGTTGTCACAAATAAAAAAAATATTTACAATAATTTTTAATTTCATTACAAAACCAAGATCTATTTTCTATCAATAGTTTGACATTAACATAAAATATCTGTTCTATCCTAAACAAATGATTTTCTATACAATTTTTATTCCCTTTTCATCGTATTTATACCTAGAATAGTAATTTGATGTTCAAAAAGGGTGATACCTGGAATTTAATTTATTTTTGTCAAGGCGATAGTCGTTTTTGGTTCGTCCTTTATATCACGCAGTAACGAATTAGGTAAGCTCAGTGTTTGTCTGCGTAGATACACTTGACGTTGTACATAAGTGTTCAGATATTTTTGGTTAGTTGTGTGTATAGAAATTATTGACAAGCATCTGCTCAGATATTAATGAAGTAATGAATGTTCAGATATTAATGGTAACTTGTAGTGTATGGAACTTATTGAGATTTTAAATTGTTCAGAAGTTTTTGGTCATCTTGTCTGCTACAATATATCTGACGGCGACTGTACACATGAATGCAATAAAGAGTTTGAGTTTGAGTTTCTAAGGTATAAGAAAAAAAACTTTAATTAATTATGTAATCATGGCATAGTTTCAAATGTTATAATACGTCATACATCTGCCTAGCCTTTTCCCAATATGTTGGGGTCAGCTTCTAGTCTAACCAGATGCAGCTGAATACCAGTATTTTACATGGAGTGACTGCCTATCTGACCTCCACAACTTACTGGGTAATACGGCACTCCTTGGTAAGATTAGTTGTCTGACTTTCGGGCTTCTGATGACCCGTAACGACTGCCAAAGGTCCACGAATGACAGCTGGAACCAACGGCTTAGCATGTTTTCCGAGTCACGGAGGGGTCGTTTGTTTGTGGCCATCCATCATATCAATAGAAGTCAAAAACGGTTGAACGGATTGTAAAAAGCTTATTTAAATATCTAATCTTATTTCATGCATAAGGCGAGATTCTTTAAGCGTACATTTTCGTTCTTGAGGTGAGAGCGGGGCGCGAGTAAATTGTGCCGTGAATTTCGTTAATTTTGGGTAGAAAATTATATGTTTTACGATATTAACAATGTTAAACCCGACGGACATTACATCATCATAGTAGTTTATTTTGATGTGATTTTCAATACATAAATTTGAGATCACTATCTTTCCACTTCGTCATAGTTGCATATTATTATGTATTTATTATTTTCCACTACATTTTAGTTCTAAGTATATATTTGAGTGATATTTATTTTAGAAGTATGTATGTATGTAAGTATATTATCTTATTGTATGTTTATAAGTATTTATATTAGTGTATAGCTATTTTGATTTTATGTATATTTTTTATTTTAGTTTTTCTCTTCTACACTTACACACATTGTCTACATCTCTATATCTACTTTCCTATCGCAGGTATGCTGGAAGAGATTTCATTAGAAATAAGCATCACCTTTTTACGTATTTTTCTGTTCCTTTCTTCCTGTCCGTTTATATATGTGTACATAAACTGTTAAATAAATAAATAATATCGAAATAAAATGAGTTTTAATCTACAAAATAAGGGTATGTTTGGATTTGTTTTCTATCGAGCGAACTTTGTCCAATTATGTAACGAGTACCCGACGTACCTGTAAGGACTCAAAAGCAACATATAATTTTTTCACGTGTTTAATCATTACCGTTTCTAAATAAAATGACATTAAAATTTAATTTCCTAGAGGTTAACTTGAAGAACCTCGCCTTAAAATTAATTTTCAATTTTTTTTAGATTTTCTATAAACGCGTGTTTTTTAGTTTTTTTAAACAATTATTTTTGTTATAAATATTATTAGATTGCCCATTTCGTATTAATTTATGCTATTAAACAACCAGTCTGAAATTATTTAATGGAACCAATGGGACTCAATTTTTTTTTTAAATAAATTATTCCCATTCAACCCACCAAAAAAATCTGTGGGACGATTGAGAAAAAAATAACGAATTCCCGTTCGTCCCACTTGATGGACGAAGTCGGGGGGACGAACGGGTATACACGGAACCCACGACCTTCAACTCGTAAGGCAGGGCCGTTACCACTAGGCCATCACTGCTCTAACATTTACACTATTTAGACCTATAATCCGTTTGAATGTCTAATCTTATTTCAAATGGAGTATAGTAGGCCTTCATACTTGAATGGCATTACAGCCTTTATTAGTGTGGCAAATAAAACAAGGTGTCTCCCAACGGATGTTTACACTCCCACACAGTACACAACAACTGTGAGATATGTCGCTTACTTGTGAGACATGTCACGTTAGTTAAACAATTTGTCACTATTTGAACCAATTTAATATTTGAACCAATTTAATATCTGAACCGTGTCTCGGAGTAAGTGATGCAGTACCGACGCGTCCGCTTGCGGTGTGCGGTCTTGGGTTCGATTTCCGCATGAGACTAATGTTTGGAGGTAGTACAGATATTGAGCTGAAATTTATATAATGTTGTTTTATTACTTTGCCAGAATCTATCCAAATATTTCTTCTTTAACACACTGACTGCCACCACGGTCACCGGTGACCGCTAACAATAGTTTTTCTATTGGTCTGTTGTCTGGCATTCAAAGCCTTAATCATTTTTGGCACATCCTTTTTATTTGATCTAATAACTAGCAGCTGCCCGCGGCTTCGCTCTAGTAGCTTTTTTCTAAAATAAAAGTAGCTTAAGTTACTCCTTATAACAAAAGTTATCTTCTTATATATTTTGCCAGTGAAAGTCCCGTAAAAATCGGTTCAGCCGTCTCAGAGATTAGCCGGAACAAACAAACAGATGGCTAAAAGGTGGCTGGGATAGACTGGATGCGGAAGGCGGAGGACAGGGTGTTGTGGCGCAGCATGGGAGAGGCATATGTTCAGCAGTGGACAGACAGATAGGCAAACAAACAGACAGACAGACAGACAGACAAATATTTTATAAATAGTTTTTTTTTTAATAAGTACCGAAAGGCTTTCATTTAGTAAAGCTGTTATTTTGACCTTACAAACGGAAAATTCAATTTTATTTATTTATATAGATAATACCAGTATATAATATTACTGTCTCACTGCAGAGCAAAGGCCTCTTCTCATACAAAGAAGGCACAAGCATTAGGACGCAGATATATACCAGTGACCTTGAGTGGTTAGATTGCGTGTTCTGTACTGAGCTCACGCAATGCGTCGTATGTCCAGCCAGTAATAGGACTCGCGCATCCAGGAGCGCTGTCCCAAATAAGACGCATTTTTAATTTATTAAACATGTATTTTAATAAAACACGTATACTAAAAGATCAATAATTAAATTATCTTTAAACAGGTTAAAGTTTCAGAAAAATACGCTTTATAGATTTTGCGTGATTCTCAGTTTTATCTGCGTCAGACATAATTTTACAAATTAATTTCACTATGTAATATAAAAATAACCTAAAATATTCATATATTAAGTTATTAAGAAAATGCTCTGATTTAACATATATTTTTTCCAAATTGTTAAAACTACTCGTTTAGACGTGATCTTCGGTATAAAATCATTAAAAGTTGGTTATCGTTGCCTTAATCACCACACTTGGTCAAGACGGCATGGCGATTTCAGACTAAGTAAGTTTACTGATAAGTATTTGGTGACTTAGACTGAGAACAGTGGTGGCTCAGTGGTACTTACGATGTGTACGTCGTGGGTTTGAAACCAGGCAGGCGCTTTACTTGGTGTAAATAACTTCATCACCACTGCTCTCACGACCGTGAAGGAAAATATCGTGAGGAAACCGGTATATCTTAGAACCAAAAATTCGAAGAGTGTGACATGTGACATCTACGAACCAGCACAGGGCCCGCGTGGTGGATTACTCGAGAGGGAGTGGGCCTCCCTCTTGAAGAGAAGAGGCCTGTGCAACGCAGCAGTGGGCTGATTATTTTGTAACATTCAATATCTTAGACTCTTCATAAAGAATGTGTTAATATTTATTACGTCACACCTGGCCATAATGTGAGTTTTACCGCACGCTACACGTACAGTAAAACTCGCATTGTGGCCAGGTGAACACGTAAAATTGTGTACTCACCACGGGCAGTAAAAAAGAAAGCCCTCTATCGCATATTTACAACCCTCGCCTGCGACTCGGGTCATAAATACCGGCGATTTTGGGCTTTCTTTCATTTACAGCGCTTGGTAAGTAATGTACTATTATAGCAGCAATACTACAGAAGGAGGTAGGCTCAGACATGTTTAATGGCAAGACCCTGTAACCTCTGTCTACTGCCATTGTAAAACGATCAATTTATTTAACAACTTACCAGTACAAACAAGAGAACTTCCAAGAATAAAGGAAAAATGGAGATTAATGACACAAGAACTAATAATCCAGCTTTTCATTTTCAAATTTGTATTTAAACAAATTGACAACACGGCAGTCGCAATAAACGTGTCACTTTGTAATCGATAATCGATAAACACCAGTTACATTTTGTGTAATTTATCACTGATGTGACGTGTTGGGCTATGTTTGGTGATTAGCACCCCTAATGGCACCAAGTATAAATGTGTGTATACTTTATTGTTCACCGATGTGTATTTTTCATACGAGTTTTCGTTATCATGTTGGCTGTCAATTTGACGGGTGTTTGTAATTTGTCTAAAGTGGATTTTTTGATGTTATGTGACAAATGGTACAGTACAGTCTTTTCACAGTTATTTTACCTGTGTGTGACATTAGCAACCCAACGGCTCCGATAGTAAAGGTCACTGTAATTTTGACAGACTTGTCAATGGCGAAGAAACCTGATCTAACAGCAATATTAGAATTTTAACCTTTTTAATGAAAGTAAAGATCACTGTCGTAACTGGAAAGCCAATACTACTTAAGCGCCATTTTGGCCAAAATTAGTTATATATGTATAGGGTGTATCTATTCAAACACGAAATATTTTAAGAGATACACCTATAGGTGGTAAAGAAGCCATGGAAACGATATTTTTTAATCTGAGTATATTATTAAAAAATTAAATAATTTAAAATTACTTGATATGATGATTAATTTATCAAAAGGCACCACGCTCAGGCCGCCATCGTGGACGCGTGCGGGCGGGTCATTCATAGAATAAAAAAGTAAATGTTTTTTTTTTTGCAAAATGTTCAAGCAATTTTAGAATTACAATAATTATGTAACAATATAAAACACGAAGATTTTTTTTTCGCTGGTATGGCTTTTTACCACCTATGATTCTCTTAAAATATTTCGTGTATGAATAGATACACCTTATATAACACTTGAAACCAGCAAAAAAATCCAATCCAGCGATATATGTAACTCATTTTGGCCAAAATGGCGCTTAAGTAGTATTGGCTTTACGGTCACAGTCTTTAGACTGCGATTTTGACAGTTCTGCAAAGTCAGGGGCAAAAGGACTGAATTATAAGTGATCTGTAGATTTCTGTAGATCCAATAAACGTCCAGTTCTGTTGGTAGGTAACACAAAGTGGGTCACTGACAGTTCCCCTATTAGAGGTTCCGTTTGACTTATTTTGTCAACGTCAGGCGGCCAGTTGGCCCGAATGTCATGTACGTTGTCGTATGTTCTGTTTTTATCGATAAAAAAAAAACATATTAACCCTTCTTCGCAGTTGAATAAATATTGGCTACCTTTCTGTGTTGTAGGTATGCGTTATTATTAGCAATATATTAGTACCCTAAGTTCGAATGAACTTACTTTGCGACCCTAAACTATTAATTATTATTGTAAAAGGTTCTGAAATCAAGTAAAATAATATCATGTTTAGATGTAAAAATGAGGTATCGTATCAAAAACCATAAGATCATAAAAATACTTTTACAGGGGCATCTGAACTCAGTTTGCTGTCATCCCCAGAATAAGAGCCAGAACATCCGATCACACAATTCAACCATTCGATACTAAAAAAGTACTTTCGGCACGAAATAAAATGAAAAAAAGGGAAACAAAGCGAGCACATAAAACTTTTACCGGGCAACGGCCGGAACAGAGTCGGACCCGGGTCCATCGAAGCGTTAACGCCGGCACAACATGCCGGATACCAGTGTCCGGTACGACATTAAAAACGGCGGTCACGTTATCTCTGGCGATTTTTTTCGGACAGATCCAGTAACCTCTTTTTAGGTTTGTTATCTTTGTGGGTTATAAAGGGTTATAACGTATATGTGTGTTTCAAAATTGTAGTGCGTATGCGGTCTAAACAACAAAACATTTTTTTTTAATCGACCTTTTACATGATTACCTCTTCTCATTGAAAACTGAACTGCGTAATCGTGATTTCAGACGAAACAACCGAAGTCCATGTTTTCCTCGCGAAATTCGTCGAAATTAAATTGTCTTGAACAGGACAGAAGATAGCCAGATTCTGTTCAGCCACCATTCCGGGCAAAGAGGTAAGTAACATAGGCTGAAAGCGTGGCGGTATCTACAACGTCATATGCGAAGTACGCATCAAAGACCTGACGTCACACAAATCCATCTATACCATCTTATCTAAGTCCGTCGTCATAACAACAATGTTAACAGCATTGTTGTGTTTCGGCAGTTAGAGGTAAGATAGCCAGTTCCTGTGTGGTGGCGGTTTCCGGGCATAGCTCGCTTCCATCTTCGGCCTTTTCATCACTTACCATCAGGTTACATTATGGATTAAAAAAAAAAGAATGCACCCCGTGGAGGATTAAAAAAAAAAAGAATCCTGCATCGCGCAGAGTTTACCGCGCGACTAGCATATATATATTATATACAACAACCCGACATCAACTGTCGGGCAGTTGCCCACCAGACACGACACCCGTCTGGTCGAAGGATCCTCCTTTTTCAATAGAGGATGAGTAAACTTTACACCCTGTTCCTCATACCTCTATAAATCCAATAAAGCCTTGTATAAACTCAGCAGTTATTTCTTGCTCTGAACTTGCTTTTATTACTGACACAAGGTGATACGCAGCTGGTGCATACACTGCGGTTTTGTTACAATCCCAATTTACATGGAAACTGCCTGTTTCAGCTAGAAAACGGCGCTGGACGATGCCCTTTATATAAACTACTGGCTTTACGTAGCATCAGTTTGTCGTTTCAGGCTCAAACACTCTTTAATCTAGGACGGGGATGATATTTGAAATGGTATTTTTTATTTTTTATTTATTAAAAAACGTTGCCCCACACTAGGAATTTCTCCTGTATCATGGGTGCGTTTACAAACATTTAAACTCACATACACAAACAGCCAGACCCGGAACAACTACTTGTAGATCATACAAATATTTGTTCCGTGAGGGGATCGAACCCGCGACACGCAGCGCAGCAGTCAGTCGCTTAACCACTGCGCCAACCGTGCCGTCAAAAGGATCAAAAACAAATTGGCCATAATAACCACGTACTTCTTCATCTCTTGTATTGGCATGGAGTATAATGAGACTAGGTTCAGCCGTGGCCATGCAAGGCTGACTGCCCAGGGTGTATCGGATATACAGGGTGGATTTTTGAGATGGGGCAGCTTTTTAGCTATACAGGATAACGGTTTAGGAGACTGACCTTATTTTTGACATGACAACGTCTAATAAATCGATGAACGCCGGCTGCTTGCACGAAAAAGGATGACTCATTGTCCCGTTACGCTCATCGTCCCGTTACGCTCATTGTCCCCTTACGCTCATTGTACGCTTGCGCCGCATCAATGTTTTGTAATGACGTTGTCACGTTAAACTATCGTCCGTAAACCAACTTTACAGACAACCAATTTTTTTTTTTTTTTTTGAGAAATGTTGATCCACATTCTCAAATTTTATGTAGGTACAGTCAGCAAGAAAATGGGCTATTTTCACAAAAAACATGACCATACGTTTAGACTTGTATGGGAATAGTTTTTTTTGCGATTTCTGTCTTTTCTAGTAAATAATCAAACCTCAGTTGCTCTCCTAGAGTTTTTGATCCTTTTCGAAACAGAATCGATTGGATTCAAAAAAAGTTTTTTTTTTTGCGAAAAAAGCTATATTTTTTGATGCCGTATTTTTTTTTTTTTTTCAAAGTCTGTGAATGGGGATCTAAATTTATTTAAAAAAATAAGGACAGTCTTCCAAGATCGTTTTTCTGTAACAACAACGGTTACGGTACCTACCCTTACTGCCCAGTCTCAAAAATCTACCCTGTATAATAAAATTGCTTCTACCCGCGACTTTGTCCGCGTAAAATTTCTTACACCTCCGACCCACCCCGTCGCATCGCATTGCCTGCCCTATTCTTCGTTTTCGCTGAGCGTTCTTTCCGACTTTTTCTTTTTGCTCGGCTCGTAATGGTCTTAGCGTGACGTTAAATAGCCTTTATCAAAAATTGGACTATCGTTTTTTTTTTTTTTTGATCTGACAGGTAGTTCCAGAGATCACCGCGTTCTAACAAAAAAACTTTAAAAAAAAACCGTTCAGGTTTATTAGTAGTATCGATTTAAGGATCTTCACTAATTGAATCAATATCTATACAAATAAATAAAATTCAAGCGTCTGTTTGTAATTTCAAAATAGCAGCTTTTTACTAAATGCACATAAAAGTATATACGTATGGCACTTATAACAATAAAATAACTTTTTTTAAATTTTCGTCTGTCTGTCGGTCTATCTGTCTGTTTATTCGGCTGATCTCCGAAACAGCTGGACCGATTTTGACGGGACTTTCACTGCCAGATTGCTGATGTTACAAGGAGTATCTAAAGAGTAACTAGTTTTATTTTAGATAAAGTCACGCAGGCAAAGTCGCGGCAGCAGCTAGCGCACTATAAATAGAGACTGGCAGATTGGGACTTTATCACGTTATAGCAGACAAGACACGTCATCCTTTTGATAATTTTCCCTAAGTAACCATGTACGACACGTTCAGGTGAAAAGTACTTAGTCTTCTCCTTGTCTTATCATAATCCATTCAAAACAGAAACAATACACTCATACACAATTACTAAAAACATACATTATACATGTCATATCCCAGAATATGACTCAGCTTATATCAGAAGGAACGTTCTATTATTCAACGGAGGCTGTTTGTCGCAGATGTGGGAGACACATAAAAATTCGCGTGTCATTGCAGTATGTGCTCTATTCTAAACGTGACACCTCTCGCGATGGTTCTAGAAATCTGGATGAAGGATGCAACTGCATTTATTCGTAGCGGATCGGAGTTAGTCGTGCATAGCGATTTGGGAAATCTAGTGGTGCAACTAAAAATAGTTCAGTTTATTTTAAATCGTCTTCTGATGAACATGGGCCTCCAAAAAGTTCGTCTGCATAAAAAAAAAAAAAACTAAAAAAAATTAAGCAACGATTGCCATCATCACTGAATTAGCTAATCAATTGGAGATAGCAATAACAATAATGCTGAGACTGGCCCAAATAATGACGCTGAAAACTCCCTCCCTTCCCCTCTCCCTTCCTCCCCCCTCCTTCCTCTTCCTCTCCTTTCTCCGTTGGCTAGGTACTTTCTCTTTTCTTCTTTTTCTTTCTTTCTTTTTCGGTTAAATATTTAAAATGCACAAAACTGTACACAAAAACACAAAATAAAAGTTACCGTGTACCGTGTAATGCCGGACGTAAAGAATAGCACAACCCCATTTCCTCCCGTGGGTGTCGTAAAAGGCGACTAAGGGACTTACTAGAGAATGGGCAGCAGCGTTCTCTATGCATTTTTAACACCATACTGCGATCGCCAACCCGCCTGCCAAGCGTGGCGATTATGGCAAACCCCCCAAATTGGGGGAGGCCTGTGTCCAGTGGACTTCTTTCGGCTGAAATGATGTAGCCGTGTGAACATTGTGTTTTTGTTTAGGACAGATGAGTTGTACCCACATTTGTTAATAAACATTTTTTATTATTATATAGCTTAGGGATACGCCATAAACTTTGATATACTGTTTTTCTGTTGTTTATTTATTTATTATTATTTAATTTCCTCTTAACAACTATATTTTAACCAACGCCGTAATATCTTCTAAAATCACGCATCAATAATCTAAATTCAAGAACCTAATAACTACCAAACCACTACAAAATACGGACAATATTATCGTCTCATTGGCTATAGCTAAACTTAAAATACCCGGCGTATATGTAAAGTGACCGTACTTGGTATAAGTGGGCCCTGTACGGCATTATAATAACATATTTTATGGACCGGCCATCTTGCTTCTGACATTAATGACTTTTGCCGTAAAATATGAGGCATTTTCAATCCTGACATAGAATTTTTGGGAGGTTAATTTGGAGTGCAATATTTTAAAGAGATTGTATGCAAATTAGTTGATGTGGATGTGAAATTAGAAGATAAGCGAGGGCTTTGCACGGGTAGCTTGAAAATAATTGTTATTAACATGCAAGGCTATAGGTATTGGAGTCCGAGCTTGTAATCGTCACCCTGCAGGGCAGAGGCCTGGGAGAAGGTCGTAAGGAGTGTTGATAACCATGCTTGCACAATCAAATGTGATTTGGTGATTTTTTGTGCTCCGCGCTGTGCTTCGGAAACACTCTACAGTGTACCTAGATCATGACAAGCTGAAAAGACGCAAAGGAACTCCCGTGCGCGATATATTCCAATGCCGTTCCAGTATGCAGCAACTAGCTCTCGACTGTATAATAGAATAAATAAAATTATAAAAATTTACTCCCTAACTGAACATGAAGTTAAAATCAAACTCACAAATTGTTTGTAGAAGTTAACGTATGACGAAACTGAGAATCTTATTACTACACTGAAAAAAAAAAGTAGTAGCCACAATCAAGATTTTGTTTGGATTGACTAAGTAACTTGTTTACATCTGAGCCTATCAAGCACAATGATCACAGCTACTACTTATAATTGATTGAGATTTGAAACGGGATCTTCATTGGAGTTATCACAAAACCTATTTGCAGCAATCAAGTCAAAACATAGTTGCTCCAACCAAGATGATTAGATTAAAGTTTCAATGATCTTTATTAAAGTAATCAAAATGCTTGATTGACACAACTAACTTACTTTGTTACAGTTAACATTTTTTTAACATGTCTCTTTTTTAACTCTTCTACAATGATGTCATGTTAAGGGTAATCGAGAAACTTGTTTGAGTGTTCAATCATTTGAACTAGTATTGCTGCAATCATGTCGTGATCATCAATTTAACTAAGAGTTTGATTAATCTAAACAAGATATCGTCAATCAAGCTAAAAAGTCACTTGATTGGAGTGCATTTTTTTCAGTGTATTGTCTCTTAACCCATTCGCTGCCCAGCACCCAGCATATATGTCAAAAAATAATTCGTTCGTGTGCCTACAACCAGCATTCGAGCAGTCGCTATAGATGACTTCTGTTCATGCCCAGGACCCGACTAGCGACACCAAATCTAAGTATGTAAATTTGCCAAACAATTTATGGCTTACAAGAAAAAAATATTTTTGAACTGGGCAGTAAATACTTTAATAGAACTAATACTGTTTTTAAATTAAGGCACTATTTGTATAATTTATGTTGCTTGCATGAAACTCAATACCAGTTGTTGCTATTATAAAACTACTCTAAACTTAATTCGTAAGCAGTTTTTCAAAATATAATCAGTATTGAAAAAATTATGATGATGTAAGGTCACTCTGGCTCTCAGAGGCCATGAGAGCTAGAGTGGCCTAAAAAACTTCTCAAAACTTATCTAGGTAGCAATTTTTCAAAATAAAATCAGTATTGAACAAATGACAGTTAGGCCACTCTGGCGCTCATGGCCTCATATCTGCAGGAACATTGGCTCCTAAAACACTGGCCTTTGGTCTAGTTTAGGAGGCATCTCAGTTCGCCCTTTAATGTGATTCTATTGTAACATTTCTTTAATCCTTGTTATGTAAGTGTACTAATAAACATTTTATTATTATTGTTGTTTCAGTAATAAATGTTCCACGTTTATCACGAATTTATTCTTACTGTGAAAACACCAATGACGTTGTTGTAGTCTACTGGTACTTGCCAGGTTTCAAAACATAACATGCACCCTAAATGCGTAGCACTTTTAATAAAAATCCGAAAGATTTTGAAGGAAATTGTTAATGCTTCATAAGTGTATGACGCAATTACACTGATTATTAAGTAAGAAATCTTCTAAACTTTGGTTTAGTTTATTAGCCTAAAAAAGACTTAAAATAAAAGCTTAATACCTGCAGCATAAAAATACAAGTTTATGGCCACAGTTTCACATCAAAATGATGGAATTTCTAACAAATGTACCTATTCGTTTTACAATATCAGTTTAAGTTAAAAGCTTCGAACATTCTTTATATCGAGAAACCAATAGCATTTGTACAAATCGTTCCACCTACTATTCTGTAGAAGGTACAAAATGATACATAACAATTGAGTTTTATACACAATGTAAGAAAATACAGAAGGCACGCGACATAAAAATATATTTATTTACAAAAAAGTTAAAACGAAACTATAATGTTCAAGTCCGCGTATTAAGACGCAGATGTATGCCAGTGACCTTGAGTGATTAGCTTGCGTGTTTTGTACTGAGCTCACGCAATACATCGTACGTCCAGCCAGTAACAAAACTCGCCCATCCAGGAGCGCTGTCCTAAATAAGACGCATTACCAATTTATTATACATGAAACAAAAGGTATTTTTTAATAAAACACGTACCTATACTAAAAAAACAATAATTAAATTATCTTTATAAGTGATAATAGGTGATTTTGCACGATTCTCAGTTATTTATCCGCGTTAGATATAACTTTACAAATTAATTTCACTATGTAATATAAACATAATCTTCGATATTCATAATTATGTTAAGTTATTAAAAAAATGTTCCAATATAACATATAATTACTTTTTCCAAATCATTAACACTACTCGTTTAAACGTGATCTTTAGTATCAAATCATTAAAAGTCGGTTATCGTCATCTTAAGAGCGTACCGAGGAAACGATACGTAATTGCGAAATAATTGCGTTCGTTTGATCCCTTGCTGCATCGTTATTACTTTAATTATGTTTTATTATTTTGGGAGGGCTTGTTGACCAAAGCTATCACCACCGATTCGATTTCTGGGACATCCTGTATAACCTATTTATACTACCGCAGTTGCAAAAAAGCATTTTCTTTTGATTTTTATGGTTTTCTTTTATATTTTACTAGCTTTTGCTCGCGGTTTCCCCCGCGTGGATGTCGGTTATCGCGTAAAAAAGTAGCCTATGTCCTTCTCCATATTCCAAGCTATATCTCTGCCAAATTTCGTGACAATAGGTTCTGCGGTTTAGGCGTGAAAACGTAACATACAGACAGACAGAGTTACTTTCACATTTATAATATTAGTATGGATTGACATGTGTATGTATTTTAATTTGATTTCCTTAACAAGTGCTAATATTTAAATTTTATTTGAATATTTGATAATTATTTTATTGTGTATGTGTGATTTTTATATCTATTTTGTGTTTAAAAATTTAATGTAATGTAATGGACTTGTCTCAAATAAATGAATTATTATTATTATTAGCTCTGTATGCTCTTATCGTTCATCATCAAGAATATATCTTCTGTTTCCCTATCTATTTTATGGTCCTACAGTCCTACATTTAGATAGCTCGTGTGGTATTCAGGGTCAATTGAGTAGGGACGACAGGGCTATTGACCTTGGCCACCGACCGTTGTCTTTATAATGCCTACTTTTGGTACCGTGAAAATTACGTGGCCAATTTTGTGAAGAAATACACTGTAGGAATACACTGTGTAGCACTTATATTTATTTTTTATAATCAGTTGGTCTAGATAGGATAGAAGCTGTTTTTAATTAAAACTGTGGATTTAAAAGATTAACGACCAACAATTTATTTGGGAATTAGAAAAAATATATATGTATATATATTTTTTTTTTTTTTAAACGTTGCCCCACACTAGGAATTTTTCCTGTATCGTGGGTGCGTTTACAAACATTAAATTCACATAGACAAACAGCCAGACCCGGAACAACTACTTGTAGGTCATACAAATATTTGTTCCGTGCGGGAATCGAACCCACGACACGCAGCGCAGCAGTCAATCGCTTAACCACTGCGCCAACCGTGTCGTCAAATATTTGGGACACGCACAGGAATAAACAGTAAAAAAAAGCTACCATTTGACTGCCTCATGTCAGATGAGCTTTTGGCTAAAAGAACCACTAATTGGATCCATTAAATGCTATATGACATCGCGGCAGATAATGGAGAGAGACGAACTTGACTTCTAAAGAAAATGTAGCAGCATCTACAACGCCACATGCAAACTAAACATCATAGACCTGACGTCACACAAATCCTGCATCGCGCAATCAGAGTTTACCGCGCAACTGGCATATATACATTATTCTGACATCAACCGTCGGGCAGTTGCTCACCAGACCCAACACCTGTCTGGTGGGAGGATCCTCCCTTTTCTATAGAGTATGAGTGAACTATACACCCTGTTCTTCTCTTCTTTTCCGTGCTTTTCCATACTTTGAGCACTTGTCAAGTAGGCAAAATCATAATATACATATGCTAAATAACCATATGCGTTTATTAGTAAATCACTATAGTGACAAACTTATATTTTTTGACACCAACACTTTTGTTGAGAAATTAAAATCGACTAGGGGTACTGCGTATCTGCCTATTAGTTTTAGACGTCAAATAGCATGGCTATTAGCTTTTAATATAAACTCAGACATAAGTAGTATGTCGAAGTCTGCTGTAATTAGCACCATAAAAATTAGTAATAATACTAATATTAAGTTGGTTAGCCATAATAATTTAAACTAGTCAGTAAGACAACAGAAGGTACCAGTAACTATGTAGTTAATCTCACCATCAACAAGGTATCTTCTAGCATTCAATCAGTTAATTGTAAAAAAGGGGCTAAGCAGAATTCCTTAAAATTGTTTCATCAAAATATTCAAGGTTTTTCTTCCAAACACTTAGAAATTGAATTGTTTTTAGAAAAAACAATGTTTGATATTATTTGTATAACTGAACACTGGTTAAAAGATTACGAAATGCTCATTAATTATGAAAACTATAGTGTGGGCAGTTGTTTTAACCGAAAATCCATGCTGCGTGGAGGTTCACTAATCTTAATCAAAAATTGTATAAAATCAAAGACTCGTAAAGACATAGTTGAACTATCGGTGGAACACATCATTGAACTGTCCTGTGTTGAGCTAGATAAGCATTTTATAGTGTGCGTATACAGACCTCCAAATTATCAAAACTACTCTATATTTGAGTCAGTAATGGAAGATGTTTTAGCAAAACTTGTAACTGGTAATAAATCAGTTATTATTTGTGGTGACTTTAATATTAATATTTTGGAAAGTAATTCAAATAGCAGTAGATTATTAAGCCTCTTCAAATCATTTAATCTGTCAAATGTGTTTTTGGAACCAACGCGAATAACTACGGGTACTGCTACATGTATTGATAATGTTTTTTGTAGCTGCGACTATTTAGATAAAGCCATTGTAAATTATCTCCCTTCTGATCACAGCGGTCAAGCTGTTACTTTTGAGGACAACACACCAGTACAAAACGTGCAGATACAAACTAGACCAATAACATCGGGTAATTTAAATAAGTTTAATAGTACTTTAATTAGCAAATTATGTGCTCAGGGCCTAAATATGATCAATGGTAATATTATGTATGAAGAATTCTTTTCATTAGTGCAAACAGAGTTCAATAATTCTTTTAAGAAGAAAACTAAAACTATTTGCCCTAAGTTTTTATTCAGTGACTGGGCAACTAAAGGCATCAGGAAAAGTAGGGATAGATTGTTTGAACTGTATGGCCTTAAGCCGTATATTAACACGGAAACTTTTCGTAAGTATGTTGCTACTTACTCTAAAACCTTTAAAAATATCTGCAAAGCAGCTAAAGCTTCATTCATTAGCAACAAGGTTAAATCAGCAGAAAATAAAATAAAGACAGTTTGGAAAATTATTAATAATGAAACGAACAGGAACAAAAGAAGAAATACTGATTACTCACTGGACACTCCCCGCGGTATCATTAGCGATAATATCGATGTTGCTCAGGAATTTGCAACTTTCTTTACCAATATTCCTATTAAAACTACAGAAACTTTAAATTCCTCGCCCACACTTGCTATTGAATTATTAAGAGCGAATGTTTCTGACTGTCCTGTAGAATTTAAATTTAAACATATAAACCCTGTGGTCGTCGTAAAGGCTTTTAAGCAACTTAAGATCAAAATTACCGAAGATCTGTGGGGCATGTCTACTAAAGTTTGTCAATCCATTATTGAGACAATTGCACCCTATTTAGCCTTAATATTTAATTTGTGTGTAGATCAAGGGGTATTCCCGGATTTAATGAAATACAGTAAAATTATTCCACTTTTCAAATCCGGTGACAGCAAAGACACTAATAATTATAGACCCGTTTCGATTTTGCCAGTTTTCAGCAAGGTGTTTGAAAAAGTAATGTTAAATCAAATGCTCATTCACTTTAATTGTAATAACATCCTACACGATCAACAGTATGGTTTCACCAAAGGACGTTGCACAACCGATGCTGGGGTCACTTTATTAAAACACATCTATAAGGCATGGGAAGATGCACAAGATGCAATAGGCATCTTTTGCGACTTATCAAAGGCATTTGATTGCGTGAATCACGAAACACTGCTCTTGAAACTTGAACATTACGGACTGGGTAAACTTGCGCTTAGCTTAGTAAAATCATATTTGAATAATAGATTGCAGCAAGTTCAAATAAACGGTGTTAATTCATTGGGTTTAAAAGTCAAAATGGGTGTACCGCAGGGCTCAATACTGGGTCCGTTCCTCTTTTTAGTATATATAAATGATTTACCTTATTTACTGAAAAACCGACCCCAAATGGTGTTATTTGCTGATGACACATCACTGATTTTTAAAGTAAACAGACATGCCCAGGACCTTGACGACGTAAATAACGCTATGATTAAGGTCCATAATTGGTTTACTGTAAATAATTTGGTATTAAATGAGAAGAAAACTAAATGCATAAGATTCGCTTTACCGAACGTTAGAAGTAATGAATGTCACGTTGTATTGAATAAGGAGATACTAGAATTCGTCGAAAATACGGTTTTCCTGGGGATTACGCTTGACTTAAAACTACAGTGGGGTCCTCACTTAACATCACTTGCAAGGCGGCTAAGTTCAGCCGCTTACGCTGTTTGGAAAATCCGCCAATTAACAGACGTGGATACCGCGAGACTGGTCTATTTTAGTTACTTCCATAGCATCATGTCTTACGGTATTTTGCTGTGGGGACGAGCTGCAGATGTTGATTCCATCTTTATTCTGCAAAAGAGGGCTGTCAGAGCTATCTACAACCTCCGCAGACGCGAATCTCTGAGAGAGCTGTTTAAAAAAATTAACATTATGACGGTACCTTGTCAATATATATATGAAAATATTATGTATGTTCGAAAAAATCTACATCTTTTTAGTAAAATAAGTGACAGGCATAATTTTAACACTAGAAATAGGAACAAATTAGATCAACCACGCTTCAGATTGTCTAAAGTACACACTTCTTTTATGGGGTACTGTGTAAAATGTTATAATAAAATACCACTCGATATTCTTCAACTAAATGAGAAGAAATTTAAAACGTGCATTAAACGCACACTATGCAGACAAGCATATTATAAGTTGGATGATTATATCGTAGATAAAAATGCTTGGCTAAATGCTGGTCCTGCTCCACTGCCACTTGGGCTCACTAGATAAAATTTGAATACTTGGAAGTTGCTTCCCCCTTTTTTTATTTTATTTTATTTTCTGACATTACGAACTTAATGTTTATTTTGTTTTTATTTAAGCATGTTTTTATTGATGAATACTCCAATAGATAATAATTATTTTATTTTTTGGTAGTAAATTTTTATTAATCTCTCAAATACATTGCAAACTATAGTTCTGTATAATTTAGCAGCATTTTTTTTTCAATTTTGTAAATGTGAATACCATGGAGTTATTATGATTTATGTTGACTTGAAAGAGCATGGCAGTTGAGAGTATGTCATGCTCACTTAAATGTTTCACTGATGGTGGCGCGTGTGTTGGATCATTCGGTTCCCTACAAAATGGTTGAGCTGGATGGTGCTGATCCATGCGTCATGTTCGTGAACGGGCGCCGTCAGTTGGGACTGGTCATCTCTTGACTGCCAGGGCTTATTTTTAATTTGTAATTTTATATTTTGAATTGTTTTATTAGTTTTTACATTGTCTCACATATAGAAGCAACAAGAATAATGTACCCAGGATTATGTAATATCTTGATTTAAAAGAGTGTCCTTGGAGTTTCTTGTCCGTTCTTCTCCATAGTGATCTACGTATTGGAATGGGCATCTAGCTTCAACTTGCCGACTCTGACTAACTGACCGTCTCTTTGACAATTCAAAAGTGCCTGTAAATGGTTTAATTGAAATAAATGCTTTGAGTTTGAGTTTGAGTTTGAGTTCCTCATACCTCTATAAAACTGGCCCGCAATGGCAGAGGACATACGTGTGTGGAAAAATTATAGAGATACCTTTGCCCAGCAGTAGGATATAACACATCATCATGCCTCGTTTCCCCGAAGGGTTGGGCAGAGGTGTTCATCCACATTTTGCCAGTTAGGTATGTTTAAGTCCCATGTAATAGGGGCCGAGCCTATTGCTAACAACCGGGCACAAATCCAGACTTCGGGCTGCTACTGTCGAGAGATGTCGTGGGATATCTGGTTGCACTTATATTCCATTCGCTCATGCACACTTGGGGAATGAGGGCTTCACCCAAAAAAAATTGTCATTTTGACCGCCATGCCACTTTCGTTACGTAACTAGCTCTCATTCGCCAAGTGTCCAGATACGTGGGATAAGGAACTTCGATCCAAAACCCAATAACACTTTGTCTGACCTGGGATCCAAAACCAGGACCTCATGCTAAGCAGTAGCACTTGCGACCACTAGACCATCGAGGCACTCAGCAGTACATAACAGGCTAATATATAGAAATAGATAGACAGGCAATGTGTTTGTGAACATTTTTTAGGGTTCCGTAGTCAACAAGGAACCCTTATAGTTTCGACATGTCCGTCTGTCTGTCTGTCTGTCCGCGGCTTAGCTCAGAGACTCTTAGTACTGAATTTTGTATAGGTATACATATTAATTACGCCGACAAAGTTGTAAAATAAAATCTTGTTTTTTTTTTTGTGTATCTTACTTGGATTTAGAAATGTGAAAGAATTCATAGCAGTAGTATATATAACGACGTTAAAAGAAAAACTATATCACAGTAAATTATGCTTTACAAATTACCTACCGAGTAGGTAGGTACAGACTCGTACAGACTTGCGCGATATCGCGGCCGCGACAGGCACCGACAAAGAAATTGTGCTACTAGTGTCGCGTCGCGCCCGCGATATCGCACGAGTCTGTATGAGCCTTAATAGTCGACCAACTTAAATTTGCAGTTGAAAAAACATGTTTTTCATTTGTCATTGTGCGTGGTGTGACTCGTAAAACAAAGTGGTAGGTACTATTTTGCTCAGTCTATGACAATTGAAAATCAACACACGTTCTTCTAATTATAACATCGATTCCCATAAAATAAGTACTGAAACACGTATAAAATTAGAACCTAAAATTGGCGTTTATTTTATTCAGTGGCAATACGATTTGATCGCAGCTAACCGCGACATCATA
Source organism: Dryobota labecula (assembly GCA_947523025.1). Lineage (NCBI taxonomy): Eukaryota > Metazoa > Arthropoda > Insecta > Lepidoptera > Noctuidae > Dryobota > Dryobota labecula. The sequence goes on along the minus strand of OX383287.1, from coordinate 24,639,283 downwards.
CAATTTTACGTACCTACATTTACTAGCTAATGGTAAGGAAAACCTTCGAAGTATTTAATAACGAATTTTGTGTAAAATAACAGTTATCAGCACCCAGCATTTGAAAATGAATGGTTTGCTTCAAATTGATAGGTAACGTGGGTGACTGACACACAAATACTTGGTTATTCAAGGGTAGTTTTATAGGGAAATAAAGGTTATTCTTTTGATGTGTCACCAACCTATTGCTAAGCTCGGTGAGCTCGAGAATTATTCGTGTAGGTTTTTGGGAGGTTTTAGGTTCTGAGCTACTAAAAGTTATATCTGTTTATCAAATGGAAAGAATATGTCAGCATCCTAATAAAATGAAGCTTTTTTCAGTGTATATTATTATGTGTAATATTCCTAAATGTGGCATCAATTTTGTCTAAAACAAATTAGAATATGTCACACATTGGCAACAAGATAGTCACACACAACACTTGTATATGGGTAAAAAATATCTTTAGATTTTAATTTCCAAAATATAATATAGCATTAGTCTTTCTTAAATATATTACTAAGATTCTTAAGTTCTCCGATATGCAGAAAAAAAAATGGAAGTTTAGGTAATAAAAACCAAATTATTGTGATTTCCCAAAAACTACATTTATTGTGTTGTGAGTGTTGTGACACTCTCGTTGCTACTCGTTGCTACTCAGAACCTGATAACACATATTATCCTTAATTTCTATTTGTTCACGTAATATATTTCGATTAAGTGGTTTTCATCAAAAATATTTTATTTATCAAGTACTAGCTTTTGCCCGCGGCTCCGCCCGCGTGGATGTCGGTTATCACATAAAAAAGTAGCGTATGTCCTTTTCCATATCCCAGGCTATGTCTCTGCCAAATTTCATGACGGTCGGGGGTAAGCGGTTTAGGCATGAAAACGTAACAAACAGACAGAGTTACTTACACATTTACCTCCTTACTAATAAACGTTGTATAGCGTCTGTATAGTTACACACCGATTTCTCTCTTTCACTCGTCAGTAATTTGACTTTCGAAAGAAGAAGACAAAGCGTTGTGTAACTATACAGACGCTATACAACGTTTATTAGTAAGGAGGTTATAATATTAATATGGATTTATTTCCCAAAATATGCCACGTATTTTCGTTTATGTTTATGTACCAGTGCCACAGACTACTTACCCTAGTAGCATTTTCCGTTGGCATTTAGTTGGGCCAACTTCAGAGGTATGTGGCCCAACCAAACGCCAACAAAAATGCTACTAGGGTAGAAGTTGGTTCAATTATTACATACTCGATCGATTCTACCAAAATCTGAGAATAGGAGCATACATTTAAAGGAGTGACCTCAAACGTAGAGGTCATCAGTTAGCAGCCCTAATGCCGTGTCATGACGTGACTACTGTTAAAAGTAATTGTATGTGGCGAAGTAAAAAAAGTTTTGCAGCTGTTCGTTAGCTTTTAGTATAAATAATTGTGTATTTTAAGTGAGTCATTGAAAATGAATGGTGTGAAAATTTCATGGAAATTAAGGTATATGCGGTGTGGCTTTAAAAAAATAGGGTTTTTGTGTTAAGGTTACTGACTGGAATTTTATTACAATCATGTTACATTTTGTGCTTTTATTTATTAAATTATTTGTATTTTTGTATAGTTAGTTAGTCATTTATCTAAGTACTGTAACGTCGGACACAAACGGTACGGGATTAATCAGCGCCTGTCACTACTCCATACAAGTTTAGACGTGATTAAAAACTTGCCTACTAAAATTACGTCAATTTACGTCAAGCGCTGATTAATTTGACAGGACTAAACTAAAATTTATCTTCTGTCCTTTTCTTAATGAAATAGAAAGAAAAAGATGCACTGAACTTAAATTTAATTTAGTTTGTTAACAAGGGAATCGGCACCATTGACTTTTGAAGTTTATAAAATACTAGCTTCTGCCCGCGACTTCGTCCGCGTTAAATTTCTTGTTCCCCCGACCCACCCCGTCGCAACTCATTGCCTGCCCGTGCTTTTACTTCGATTTCGCATAAACTTTCATTTAAAAAAAAATGGTGTTCTAGTTAATAGGAATGTAATTCTTCCTCAAGAATTGGGCTGTAAAATGCAAAAAGATTTTTTCAAATCCAACTCGCAGTTCCAGAGATTAGCGCGTTCAAAAACAAAAAACCGGCCAAGTGCGAGTCGCACTCTTCAGCTTTATATATTAAGTATATTAAATATATAGATAACATATTTTATATTTCCGTGCATGTCTGGTTCTGAGGTTGTTCAAAATGATAAGCTATTGTTTTTCGTTTGGATCTATTTTATTCGCCGATAGTATCGATATTTAGCATCAGTTTGGTACACTTAACTCATTTTTGACTGGGTTGTGGATTGGATCCTTTTCGTTTAACTACGTCCAATTGACGATACGGTTGGCGCAGTGGTTAAATGATTGACTGCTGCGCTGCGTGTCGCGGGTTCGATTCCCGAACGGAAAATATATTTGTATGTCCTACAAGTAGTTGTTCCGGGTCTGGCTGTTTTTGTATGTGAGTTTTAAATATTTGTAAATGCACCCACAATACAGGAGAACTTCTAAGTGTGGGGCAAGGTTTTACAAAAAGAAAATAAAAAACAGGCAATTTAGTGAGTGAACTAGTTTAATAGGTACATAACTACCTACGTATACCTAAACGACACTCACAGTAGCTAGCCTACTATGCAAATCTTCGTTTTATGTGGCTTTTATTTCATAATTTAGGTAATGTGGATTGTTAATTGAAAATGTTCAGTAAATTAAATCACGAAGTACTCCGAAATCGGACATAGTAATAATTTTCAGTAAATATCGTTCAAAGTCAATTAACTAAGTTAGTTTTTCGAAACATCGCCAAGCGATTGGTCAACTCTTCACGTGACCAGGGCTGGCCTATTTCTTGGCCAAATAATCAGCATTGTCATACAATGTGGCAAAGCTGCCAGCCTTTTGGTCACTTTTTCCCATTAACAGACAGTCGATTTTTTTGATGCCGTATGATTCTTTCCCCTCCCTTTTTTATATACTTGTAGATATTATCATTATTATTTTTAGACTATTAGCTTTAAATCATTTAAAAGTGTTTGTTTAAACCTAATTACAGAAATAAATATAATTTACTCATGAACCGAATAAGCTCATTGACGTTTTAATTTTAATTTATTTCAGTAATTAGGTGCAATTAATATCAAAGAAATATTTATTTAAAATTCATAACTAGTACGTTTATTTCTGATAAATCATAATTAAAACGGATAAACAGATTAATCACCACGTATTTAATAAACAACGTTTTAAATATAATTTTCATAATCCAGAATTTATAATTACCGACATGGCCACAGCATACTCATACAACAGTATGTAAAGAATACACCTTATCAAAAACCACTTTTCATATGCAAATAACATGGCTATGTTAATTCCGTACATATTTAACGCGACCATTACACTGATTATAAAGTTGTAATATTATTTACAAGACTGCTCCATAGCGTGTGTACGCCACATTAAATTATAATGTATTGTGCTATTGAATTTATTACTATAAACAAAGTGACATTACCCGAAATACTGACGGCAACTGATCAGAAAAAGTGGAAACATACGGTTAGCGTGCCGGGAGCGGACGCGTTTTTGCTTTAGGCACTTGTAAGGTGCCGTGCTGTGCCATTTTAGTTCCGTAACACGAGATATATCTTTTTTTACTTGTATTTTTGTAAGAAGTTTACATACTTTCTGTAATTTACATATTTATAAACCTAATGTGAAGTTCTTGCCAGTTTTCTTTGCAATTCAACTCATCCAAAGTGGTTCAGACAGTCTTAACATGAAAATATAGCGAGTTTTCTCTTAAAAATGTCTCAGTAATAACCAGGAGCTTAGAAATAGAACTGTTTTGAAATCCAATAATTTTAGAGACCGCATTAATACTTACATGAAACTTAATTAATACAGTTCTTTGATAATCATTATCCGTTTAATCCCTTGGCGAATACATTCGAGGGCCTAAAACTTGATTCAACTTGGACTTAAATTTTTCTGTAGTCAAAAATTTGTTAATTCTATATCACTTCGTGATGACTGAAGACATTGTGGAATACATCAGAATCAAGACGAAGTGGACCTTGAGAGTAGAAAAGGTGGAGTCATGCCATAACATAAACTTCAATACGTTTGTGGTGCGGGTTCCAACTGAGTACCTAGAAACCTTTATGAAAGAAGAGAAAAAAATTGGGAGCTGAATTGGGAATTTTATTTGACAAGAAACTGAAATTCGATAGGCAGATAATAAATATTACCTCAAAAGGGTTCAAGGTCCTTGGATTTGTCTTGCGTAATAGCAAAGAGTTTTCTAAAGCCTCGACTAGAATCAAATTATATAACACTTTGGTTCGCCCACTGCTTGAATACAATAGCACCGTATGGAATCCTCACTATGATATTTACATTAAACGCATGGAAAGTGTACAAAAACGTTTTCTATACCATCTTTGCTTTAAAGATCGTCTGGAAAAAAAAATTGGAGCTACGACTTAAGACTACAACATTATAAAATGTCTTCGTTGATAGATAGACGAAAAGTTCTAGATCTCACATTCCTTCACAAACTGTTCAATGGGGTTGTTGACTGTGGCGAGCTCCTTGGAAAGCTGCATATAAGTGCACCATCTCGCTTGCCGTGGAAATATAACTATAACCTTTTATAAGTGCTGGGATTCAAAACAAACCTTGGACACTTCGCCGTTTTGCCAAGGCTCTGTAGGCAGTACCTATAACGAAGTATCGAAGCATAACGAATTGGATATTACATGTAAACTATCAAAGTTTAAAAAAAGACCTAAAAGTCCTAGTATCCAAGTAATTTTTTTAACTTCTTTGATTATTGCTTTATTATGATTTGTTTGAAATTGGCTTGTATTTTTGTTTTTTTTTGTTTTTATTTTTGTACCCTTCTTGTTTTACTTTTGATTTGATTTTATTTTCCTAACTATGATTTTCGTGTACTGTAAAACTTATTGCACCTACCTAGATTTTAAGTGAATAATGTGGTCGCCTATAATTGGAAGCGCACACTTGTATTTGTCCCTGTTCATGTTATCATGCGTGTAATTGTGTAGCCTCTGTTGGCGATCCAATAAATAAATAAATAATAAATAAGAGTTTTGGCCAAAATATGTGGCGTACCGACGTTTTAGTGGAAGGTTACACGACGCCGTCGTAGTCATCACTTCGTGTAGGTACAATAATTTAATGTTATTATAATAAAATATAATGTATGTTTAGGTATTTATGTAAGGGTTTGCGTCGCCTGAAATAAATGGATTATTATTATTATATCTGATCAAACTCCATGATATTCAAAATCAACAACGATTCCATCCCTACCATCCCAACAGTATGTTTTCATAATGATTTAACTGTTACGCGGTACTCTGTGGTACATTATAGATGAGATGTGATTTCTTTGATCGATGGGACCCGATTTGGACGACGCTCGTTTAGAACCCTGGCCGACTAATATTTTATTCACAAAATGGCGCTGTATACCTACCGACTGATAGATACTTAACCTTCCAATTTTATAGGATTTTCGATTATTCATGTTACGGTTTTTGTCGGTATTGTCAACTTTTAGGGTTGAATTACGGGTTTTGGCCCAAATTATATGATTCGGTTTTACCCACGTGGCTTTTATCTAAAATAAAAGTAGCCGTAGTTACTCTAGCTATTTGCCAGTGAGTCCCGTTAAAATCAGTCCAGCCGTTTCGGAGATTAGCCGGAACAAACAGACAGACAGACAGACTGATAGACGGTTTTTTTTTGCTTAAAAGCAGCGCTGACGTGATGACGTCACCCGGTGCAGCATATAATGAGACAAAAATAACAAAATAAGAAATAAAATAAATACAATACTTCTAAAAGAAATATAATATTTAGAATGGCAACATTCCATTCCTTCGGTAACGACTGAACAACTCTAGCGACTCTTGCGGTTGATGGCAAATTCTCGCCCCCTATTATGTGGGACTAAAACATAACTGTCCAAATGCGGGTGTACTATAGGAATAGTTCTGCCAAACCCTTTAGGGATAACAGGCGTGATGTTATGTTGTGTTCAACAAATATATTATATCGACAAGCATTAAGCTTATATGCTTAAAGAAATGTAACTAAAACAAACATTAAAAAATTAAGCTTCTAAAAAACATACCCTATATAGAACCTGCAAGAAACTCCATGGATACTTAAATACTAAGCATCGTAAAAATAACTTAAAGCCATAATTCGAAATAACAACCGCTTTAAGGTTACCTGAGCTAACTAAAGCAAGTTAAAGTCGTTTCTAGCTACTTTCAAATGGTATAATGGAAGTTACAACTTACAAATATTGAGCCTTTTAAATAGTAAGTAGGACATGTTTACGCTGGAAATATCAAAATATGTTGATGGTACTGAACGCATTTTGGAAATCATCGTGAGGAAAAAATTCTAGATAAAAAAATTCAAAGATATGTGACATCTACCAACCCGCAACCTAGAGCGGCCTCCTCTCTTTGAGAGGAAGTGGGCTGTAATCTATTACAGATCGATTATGATTAAGAAACGCATTTTATATTTCAGGCAATAGGAGCTTATAACATGTCCTTGAAGGTAACAAAACAATATAAAATAATCAGCTTGTATTGTTCCCACTCAGAGAAAAGAATAACAATTGCAAAAAAAAATATGTTTTTTGGGCGATTTGAATAAAAAAAAAATATGCCGAATTTATTGATTATAATAGGCTTTACCTATGAAATTGCCGTTCTGCCGTACTGGCTATTTCAAGTCCAATTTTTTTCTTTTTTCGCTAAGAATTCTAAGTTAAAATTATTTTTATTTTTAAAATATGTAATTTTTTTTTGAAAATTAGTCATTTGTTTAATGGTTAGTGTTCTGTTTTCATTGCATTTGTACGTTTTTCTTCATCATGGATACGTTAAAAATTCGAGTGATTATGGAGTATGAGTACCGTCGTGGCAGCAAAGCAGCAGAATCGGCACGCAACATCAACGACGTATACGGAGCGAACACTACTAACGGTCGCACCACCCGTTATTGGTTTGTTTGGTTAAAAAAATATGCCGAATTTATATTTTAATATTTATATTTTTTTTTTTAATAAACAAGTACCTGTAAATGGGCATTTTTTTATTTTTATTTTTGTTTATTTAATTTTAAAGAAAGCTTACAGACTAATAACAATCTTGAATATCCGGCATAAGTTTTGACATTTGCTAATTACAAGCTTCCACATGTACCTATATCTACTTACACTGAAAGAAATGTTTGCATAACTGTAATAAAAGTTTTGGTTACTGTTTACACAAAAATTGTGACTTGCGAACTAGATGTTATCTGTTACAAAACCCTGTTTTGCACACTACAAATCAGTTTTGGTAATTTATGCAAAGTTTATTTCCTTCTAACTAAAGATGAATTATTTTTGAAGTAACTTAATTAGTTCGGCTAATTATTTCATTCAGGGTAGTTACGCGTTATCTGCGTTGACCAGTTACAGTGAATTGACTAAGATTATAATGTAAACACGTTAGGTACGTCGAGACAATATAACTATTAGGTATGTCAGGTGGTGCAATATCAAAATCGGAATTAAAAGTTATATACAGTTGTCACCAAAATACTCCTTGTTTAAAATCTTTCTAATTTGATGTGCGCTGTTTTTAATAAAAACGATTCGAAATCAAAATCAAAATATTTTATTTCACATAAACCTACATGGGCACTTATGAAACGTCAGAAGCTAGGTGCACGGTTCCAATTAGTCGTTTCCTATGGAGAAGAGCCGGCAAGAAACTCCACGGTTACTTTTTTTTAAATAATTGGCTTTACAATATTATTAAATAACAGTGATAATAGGTATGGGAGGACAGTGTAGGCCTTTCAACAATTACCAGGTACTTAACAAAATAGACCTGGACCAAGTCAACTTTAAGCAAAAGCCAACATTATCAAATAATCCGTCAAAATAAAAAATAAAGGGCCAATGGCAGTTGAAACTTGAAACATTAATATTACATAATAAAAAGTCACAGCAAGAAGCAGCCAAGTTGTTTTATTAGCCGTAAATCTCAGTGAAGTAGTGAGATATATCTACTGGAGAAATTAAGTGTAGATTCTTTTTTTTACAACCCACTGAAGTGATTCACGAGATCAGATAAGTAAAATACGAGACGAAAATTATAGGGGATTTGCGAGAAATTGTATCAACGATTTTCAACATGTAGTACAAATATAAAGAAATATTCTTTCCTCCGACTTACTTTTATATTATAATAATAATGATGCTTTCGACTTTCTATATTCGCAAAATTGAATTTGAATTTCACCGTAATAAACCTATTTATTGGAATTATAAAACATACAAGAATATTTTTACTATTATGTCGACGAAGTACCTAAACTAATTTTATCTACTCGTAATGATCTTCTAAGACACAACACACGACACACACACACAGGTTTCTTCACAATTCAGAAATCCTTAGTGTCAGGCAACGTTATTAAAAAAAAAACGGCCAAGTGCGAGTCGGACTCGCCCATGAAGGGTTCCGTAGCAGCAAGTAACATAATATAATAGTTGTAACTTTGATCGATGTTTTAATAATAGTGTATTTTTTTAAATTTAGTTATTGTTTTTTTTTTTAATTTTTGAGTTGATTGAATGAAAGGTAAATTGCCGTTTACGATTTATGACGTATTAAAAAAAATTACTTACTATATCTCGTTCAAACCAATTTTCGGTGGAAGTTTACATGGTAATATACATCATATATTATTTTTAGTTTTATCATTCTCTTATTTTAGAAGTTACAGGGGTTACACACATTTTACCACTTTGGTAGTGTCTCTCGTGCAAACTATTCAGTTTAGAAAAAAAAAAATATTCGAAACCTTACTATCATTTTTGAAAACCTATTCTTAGATACCCCAAACGTATGGGTTTGATGAGAAAAAAATATTAGTTTCAGTTCTAAGTATGGAGAAACCCCAATTTTTTTTTTCTTCTATTTTTGTGTGAAAATCTTAATGCGGTTCACAAAATACATCTACTTATCAAGTTTCAACAGTATAGTTCTTATAGTTTCGGAAAAAAAGTGGCTGTGACATACGGACGGACGGACAGACAGACAGACATGACGAATCCATAAGGGTTCCGTTTTTTGCCATTTGGCTACGGAACCCTAAAAAGAAGATAGATGCTAAATCAATTTGGATTAACGAGACATCATTTAATTTATCTTAATCTGGGACGCTACCAGTTGGATAAAACATTCCCTAAAATCTGGAAATTAAATTCTCCCAATCTGTTTTACTGAGACCGACCTTTATAAATTTTCATAATTGGAAGGCACGGAAACATTTAAAAACATGTAAAATTGTAATCAGAGCAAGCCGAAAAATCTGACATTATCATGAGAACCTGTTTTGACTACAACACTGTTAAACACTTACAATATAATATCCGCCATCTAAGTTCTAACCAAACAACCACACAATTAAAAACCAACTTTACCCCAGTTCATATTAGATAAAAGGTTTAATAAAAGCCGTGATAGTGCAGCTAGAAGTTAGGGCAACACTTACATCAATTAAGCAGGGAGTCAATGAAGCAGACTTAATCTGGGGTCTTCCAATCTTTATGGGGAGTCGTCTAAGCATAATGCACGTACGGTACGGTACGATTAAACGGAGCACGATATGTTTGTTTGGGGGGAAGAGGGACGATGGCGAAGTAACGTCCGGTGGGCGATACTATAAATCATTTGTTCAAACGGTGAAGTTAAAATTTAAGGATTTATTATGCCTTTGTTTTTGATAGTTTGTGAACGTATTTTGACTGTTCTTTTATTTAAGGAAGTAGGGATTTATACGGTAAATAATAGTGTTGCGGACAGTGTAACTATTGGTAAGAAATGCATAATTGTATGACAAACCAACGTAATAATGGCTATGACGAATATGACAATGATGGACATACAAGGTATATGCTAAAATTAGACCATATACAAAATATTGGTAGATAAATCTGGGTAGGTATCATTATGTAGGAACAAACACTAAGTTAAGCTCATCGAATAAGTGTACATTTTCCCTATAACCTATACAACTAAATAATACTACGAACAAATGAAAACAAGTGGAAATGTTTGGCCCGTAAGTGATGACGAAATTAGTAATTGATTAAAAGACAAGATCGCCAAAGCTTTTCGATATCTACATTTAAATACTCACAGCTCTGTTCAGAATATTTCCCGAAATTAAAATCGAGAACGCTTTTTTTTTCCTTTTCAAGATCGTATCAATTTCGCCAGAAAAAAGTTGGCAACTAATTTCAAAGAGAACAACGAGAGAAAAGGTAATGGCCGAGCTCTTTAGAGTTTTGGAGCGCTCAATTTCAATATCCACGATATTAATTGTCAAAAACATTAATATTTGAAGTGAAAACTCGAAAGCAATATCGAAGTAAATATTGTTTAATATAGTTTGAGCTACGATTTAATATTCACGAAATTAAAAAACTGCGACCTAGTATTTCGCCCTAATTTAATTTCATGTTTTTCATCAGGTACAATTTCGGAATATTTTACTCGTAATTTTATTACTTCCAACGACTCCTATTTCTGTATTCAGATAAATAAGTGTTGTTGATATACTACTCTATTCGGTATTATACTGTATTCGGGACTCTGAACGAAATGAAATGAAACTTACTTTATAAATACGTTATAATGTACACTCATACTTTTGTTGGTTACTAAATACAACAGACATAAAAAGGTAATCATATCATGTAGGTATAAACTTCCTATGTTTTATTCATTTGACACTACTAAGGTTGAGGACGTTGAGCAAAATTGCGCTTTTTTTTTTACGAACTTGACGCTTATAGAAGAGATTGGTCCCTACTGGCTCAGGATCGAGTTGAGTGGAAAAAGAAAAGCGAGGCATTTGCCCAGCAGTGGGACAATACTGGCTGATTATTATTATTATATAGGTATTAATTAAAATCATTATCTGGGCTTTGTTTTGACAAAACGGACCCACAATCTCGCAGTTTCAGTTAATTACATCAAACTAATCCGATATTTCAAATGTGGTAAGTAGGTACCTACTTATCGCTATCCAGCAAAAATGTATCAATATTTACTCGCGGACAAAGAATACGGGTCGATGAAGAAAATCCCTGTAACTTGAAAATTAATAAGTGCCATTATTAATTTGCAAGTTACAGGGATTTTCGCATGCATGAAACTAACTTTATATTACAGAGTATTTTAATATCATATGAAATAAAATCTTAAATTATCTATATAATAACTTTGAATTGGAAAATAAATTTAATTCGCGGTTGTTTTACTTTTTTTCTCAATCTGTAAAATCAAAATGATTTAAGAGGCCGTGCACGAAATCGACTGATTTTGATCAATTTTGTTCATTGTTTGTGAGAAAGGGAAACATAATTTAAACAAAATTATTTGAGATTTGAAAAGTCGTGTTCTTTGTTATGCATGTGGCTGAAAGGGATTTTTCAAATAAATTAAGGTAAATCACTAATATTTGCAACAAGTTTTCCGAAAAATGACGCGAGACTGACATTTGATCATCATTCTACAAGAAACTACTTTTGATTTTGAACATTAAAAAATATCATCAACATTATTATATGGTCTACTTGCATGTGGCGGAACCACTTTTTTCAACTTCCATACAAAATATAGCAGAAAAAATAATATTGAAAAAACCTTTTTTTTTTGTTTTAAACCTCGTCAGTAATATATATTTTTCCTATTATTTAGCAAATCATATCAAGAAATTTTAAAATCACAAATTAGTCTTCAGCTATCCTTGAAATATAATCAAAATTTTATTTAATGATTATACAATATCTTCATTAAGTAAATTAATGGCGAAATAAACTATATTTTGGAGAGTTCAAAATTGATGAAACTATTAAAAGCTGCTGTGACTGACAGGAATGGTTTAGCACCATGAAAACTGTACTTTTATAGTTACACAGACTTAATGTTTCGATTATTTCTAGTTTTCTCACAATAAGATAAGAAATTGCCAAAAAAGAGCTTTTTTCGTGCACGGACCCATCAGGCAGTCATTTTCGCCTTTCAGCATTATTATTGAATTACTATTATGTCGCTAACACCAGAAGAATATACACGTATCGTCACTATGTTAGAAGAGGGCAGAAGTCAGCGAAGTACAGCAAGAACAATAGGCGTGTCACTTTCTACAGTGCAGTGAGTTGTCCAACGTTTCTGAGAAACTGGGCAGAACTGAAGACTAGGAACCAGCAGATACCTTCTCGAATTCAAAACTCAACTCAAAGCATTTATTTCAATTAAACCATTTACATGCACTTTTTAACTAGAGATGTGCCGTTAGCATTTCATCATTACCAGTATTTTACTTCACGGAAATATTCCCAGTAAGTTTCTATTATTACCGGTAATATTCCCTAACGCTGGTAATATTGTTTAATATCGTCGTCGTATACAATTTTGTTCGAGTGCTTTTATTATTTTAGATTATAACCACAAGATATAAATAAGTGTTAGATAATAATGAAATAATAAGTTATAAGTATGTTAATATATATAAGTGTTAGGTATAATTTTCTTTATTTTTATACTGCTTTATATATCAATTTGACCCACGGTAAAAATAATATTATTTAGGTATACGTACTTTGTCACGTTTTTTTTTTTCGTTTTTCTTTTTGTGGAATTACCTATTTGGTTGTACCTAATCGTATTTTTAGTTGAGGTACTCTGGTCATTATATAATTATTTCGTATAGTAAACATAATCTTCTGGTATTTCCCCAAAACTGTCAAGAAACAGTCTAGTATGAGTGTCAGGACCACGGGTGTATTACTCCAAAATGGATGAAACATATCTCAAAAATTATTTCCTAGAAACTGTTGAAAAGCTTCAAAACAATGGAAACCTGAGAAATCCTACGCTTTTAAGTTTCAAAATACAGAAAAAAGCTTTGACATCATTTTCAACGTACCCAATAATATAAAATTATATCTGAGAGTACCTAATTCTTAAAACAAAAGCATCATTTCATTCCATAATACGAGCAATATTTTTGAGTTATTACTCGCAGTCACAATTTATTCAAGGTACTTAGTGCGTTTTCGTCAAAAGTCACAAAGCTCAATTTAACCAACCAATTAGGTAGGTACTACCAAAAAACTCATATTTTAGCCAACTCCTTAATCTGCAAGTTATTTCAGTGAGAATTTAGCCATTTGAGACTGATGACTTTTAAATTAGTTCTTCAAAAATGGAGATGGAGGCAGTAAAATCATCTATAAAGACATAAAACTGAAATTCATATTAAGGCTGGTAGCAATTTTATTTAAATTAAACAGACTGATGTTGCTTCTGAATCTAAAAGTGTGGCTGCAAACATGGTTTTTATCCCAAAAGTGTTAAAGTAAATTACATAAACCAATTTAGTATTCATAACGAATTTTTCGCCAACAAAAATGAAGTCTTATTCAAAATATTCTTATCAGTTTTACAATCGTCATAATTGTTCCATATCAACTCTATAATGGCTGTTCATAAATATTAAATCATTACAGCATGCTACATTCAATCAACTAAATTATACGTACCTACACGAAATGGCCCATAAAAGACAGCCATCAAATGAAAAGTTCGATAAACAAGTTTTCAATTACAGAGTAAACCATAAACCCTTCATGTACGTAAATGGTACACTGCAAGCATAATTTAATTTTCCATGCTTTGGACGATCATTGAATTCACATAACTCTGAAAACATATCCGGTCCAACGATTATTCAGAAAGCCCAACGTTTTTATCGAATTAACTGCTGAACGAGTTTTAAATTCCCTCAGCGATATATCGCAAAAACAATTATATTACGAAACACATTTTAAACGACAACATCATTCGGACTACAGAAACTTTATTCCAAAATAGAATAATAAGGTTAAAACTTCGTAACGGTTGAGACCACCGAACCGCATCGAATTACCCTACAACCCCTTTTTGTACAGTTTGACCCTGGGTACCGAAACTTACCGTTGAAACAGGTGACCAACCACAGTAGGGTGGTGCAAGCATGCATGATGGTCACTCGCTTCACACCGCGACAACGCACCATCGCACTTTTATAGAATCACCATCCCACAGAACCAATTGATGTATTACCCTCAGAAGGGACACTATTATCTACGATCAGAATTTCACCCTCGACCCGTACGTGTGACGTAACAGAAAGTTCGTGACGTCCGTGTTCTCAGACAAGGCAGCCGCTCTCGTCGGAGCGTCCCGTTCGACTGAACTGAACACGCCGTTAAAGGCTCCGAGGGTGAGGGGAGGGACGATATCAAATGTTTTGTATCCTCACAGCTATTTCCCTCCAAGAGCGGGCACCACGTGCCGTGTTTAGTCAATTTTCGTCTGAATGGCCCGACGGCTATTTGTATTTTTATTGTTGCCATTAAATGTACATTATTAGTGCCAGTTGTATTTTGTTGATTGGTTGCTACTGTTCAAGCAAGTTTAATTGAACAGTTTCGTTCTTGTTAATTATTAATGTTGGCGGTTCTTTTTTCATCACCGTTCATTTACAACTCTTCGGTTTGAATTATGATTTCAGGACAGTAGATCTAATAATTTTAAGGCTACACACAAGGTGTACACTGAAACATTTTCTATTAGAACTATATTTCCCATATGGGTATATGGGAAATATAGTTCTAATAGAAATGTGAAAATGTGAAATGTGTAGACCACAATAAAGAAAGTAAAACACGTCTTCGATTTTATAACGATAACGTCCGAAATACGAAACTCGTATTAAAGTCGGCGGAGATGGGCGAAGTTTCGTTGGTTTCGTGCTAGGCCGTCTTGATACAAGGAGTTTTAACTTCAAGCCCGCCCGAGACTTATACACGACTTTGGGGGTTGATACTCGATTCCGGAACTTTATGAACTACGAAAAAGTGTGAAGATTTTATTATTTGTTTGGTAGTGACCTGAATGTGTGTTCGGTTTGGGAACTGCTTGTTAATAATTCTGACATATTTTTTCTACTTAAACCAGATAAAAATAATAGTCCGCATTTTTTTTTTTCGGACGTCTCTGTACGTCACTATATTAGCAAGCTCTATGAACTTGAAAAATATAAAATGTTTATGACATCAACATTTTATATTTAATCAGCAGTACCTACTCTGCGTAGGATGTTGATTGTACAATCAAAAGCTGGAATACAAGTAAAGGGGACTGATAATGTAGAGGTTAATAATGTATCATTATGACAAATGGAAGTCAGATTGCTACTAAACATAATGGCTCATTTATACAAAACACACGTTTGAACGTTAGGTTCTATTTCGGTCTAGATCAATATATACATACGGTAATTTCAATAATAACTTAGTAGTAAAACAAAAAATATTGTCTACCATTTGAACTAGTTCGGTGTAGTCTCAGGTAAGTCTAGCTCTTGGGTCTTTAGCCATATTTGTACCGTTACAAATATGGCTAAAGACCCAAGAGCTAGACTAGGGGGAGACTAGAGGTTACTTGTTGACGTGTAATAGCTGTCCATAGAACCTCTCGATCTCTCTCAGCAGCTCAGGACGGCTAAAAGTCACCCAAAGGGCAACGGAGAGGGCTATGTTTGGAGTTTCCCTACGGGATCTAACCAGAAATGAAGAGATCCGCAGGAGAACCAAGGTAACCGACATAGCTCGAAGAATTGCCAAATTAAATGACAATGGGCAGAATATATGGCAGTTGGGGCCGAAAAGTTCTGGAGTGGCGACCGCGTACCGCAAGACGTAGGGTAGGAAGGCTTCCCACAAGGTGGACTGATGACCTTGTGAAAGCCGCAGGAATTCACTGGATGCGGGAAGCACGGAACCGGTCGAGGTGGCAGTGCTTGAGGGAGGCCTAAGTCCAGCAGTGGACGTCTTTCGGCTGAAATGATTATGATGATTTGAACTCAATTTTCACGCGTACCTTCAGATGTGAATTTCATTCAGATGATTTTGTTTTAACAAACGAAAATTGTTGCGTGGTCGAATTGATAGGACATTTTATTTCATCTCATATAACATAATCAGCCTATACGAGTAATATTTTCACTGCTAGAACACAGGCTTCCTCTCTTGGAGAGGGTGTGAGCTGTATCACGCGGGCCCAGTACGGATTGGCAGATGTCATATGTCTTCGAATTTTTGGTTCTAGGGCATGCCGGTTTCCTCACGATGTTCTCCTTCACCGTATTGAGAGTAGTGGTGATGTAATTTTTTACACAAAGTAATATGCCTGCCTGGTTTACCCATGGCTTACAAACTTGTAAGTTGAGGCCGTTACCACTGCGCCACCACAGCTCCCTTTGTTTCATCAATCTACTGAAAAAATCTTAAATTTTTCATTCATGCACTCACTGACAGACAACGCACAGCCTTAACCACTGGGTCTAGAAGCATGCAATTTTGCATAAGAATTTCAACGAAGGTGAGCACTAAAGAATGATTTAAAAAAAATCAAAATTGCAAATTTGTTATTTTCGCCGATGGAAATACCCATAGGGAAGACGGATTGTAATCAAAATATTTTGTAGGTAGTCACTATAGTAAAACTTTGTCTTTTAGATGAAGACAAAGATGAAACCTTTTAGATGAAACATTTCAATCAAGCAAGCTAAAGCAATAATGCTTCAGCTTGCTTGATTGAAATGTTTATGAAGACTGCAAAATTAAATGGGAATTCTTTACTTCTATTCCAGAAGTCATAACTAAAATTCCTCCGTGCACTACCTCGACAAATAAATTGACATTTCCCAGCTCCTTTTCCGACATCTAAATTAAAGTAAAAATATTTCCAACCTTACACTGCGGAACAACTTTCTCAATTCCACATATGTACATACGATTTTTAACAGCAGCAGCAGCGTTGAATTAGTCAGTTCCAATGGATCCAATGCTAATACAGACTGGTATACTGTTTGAATCATATTGTTTGCGTGTGTCGTAATAAAGTTCTTTTACAATATCAACTCAGACAAAAGATGTCAAGTACTGGAATAAGGCCTCCCCCAAATCCAAAATCCTTTACAGCTAACTTTTGTTGTTGAATTTTTACTAGGATTGATCAAAAATGTGGCAACGAACAAGTCACAAGCAATTTTCACCAGAGATTCTATCAAAATAATCATGCCTGAATTTTTCCAGTATAATGACTAGGAAATGGTTCCGATTGTACCATACTATAATTATTTCTGTATGTATTACTGTGGGTATGGTATAACATGTCGTGTAACCTGTCATTTGTGTTATCGCCGCATCGTTTTATGTGCTCATCGCAATTTTTCTGATGGGTGACATTCGTTTTTATATGGATATTGAGGTTTATTGGATCGTGTGTCGGTCAGGTATTGTTTTGTTTTTTCAACTTATTGGTTTCACGATTAGTTGTTTAAAAATGAAATGCTTTTCGTTAGTTAGCGCATCAGTTGAAAACGGCTGGACCGATTTGGCAAATTTTTGTTTAGTTTGAATAAGGTTTTTTTTATAAAATAAAATTGGAAATAGTTCCCCGAAAATGTTCAAATTACGGAAAACTGAACGTACTTTGCTGTATGGGATTTTTGTATGAATTATTGAAACTTGGATATGACAACGTCTAACAGACGTTGTCCATATTAGATGATCCATTCATATTTTTAGGAAATCAAAGTGGGAATTATTTGGGGTTCGAACATAACTCGAAATAATTATGTTGTTTCAAGATGTAGGTACAATAAAGATCTAGTTCGCAACCTGTCACTTTCCATACGATGTAACGATTGTATAATTATTGTGATAAACATGTACGTGCACTACATGTTTAATCAATCACAAATATACTACAATAAACACACAATGATTAAAATCGTTTTGACGCTTTAAAATCGGCACAAACTGCCGACTGGTCGTCAAGCGCGTATACGCACGAGATCACTTCAAAACGCAATCAGTTGAGAGAAAAAAAAAACCAAAGTGATAAAGTGCTTCCAAAAGTACTAACAGCAATACTGACTGTACTGCATGGTTTACAAACACACAAACGATAAAAAATAAAAGTTTCACAGCAATGACATTCGAATTTGGATTTTTTTAGTTCGGAAAAGGGAAGTTTTGTTATGTATCCTGGGTTACGGATTAATGACATCAGAGATGGGGTTTCATAGCTGATTCGTATGAGGTCCCAAAATACAGGCGTGTAATTTCTAATCAAGGTAAGCACGTATTATTGCAGTTGACCAAAATCAAAATATTTTATTTCACATAAACCTACATGGGCACTTATAAAACGTCAGAAGCTAGGTGCACGGTTCCAATTAGTCGTTTCCTATGGAGAAGAGCCGGCATGAAACTCCACGGTTACTCTTTTAAAAATAATTGGCTTTACAATATTATTAAATAACAGTGACAATAGGTATGGGAGGACAATGTAGGCCTTTCAACAATTACCAGGTACTTAACAAAATAGAAAAGTGCCAACAAATCTACACTCTACTAGGCCTACAACGTTCTCACATTCACAAAATAGAAAATAATCCAAGTATATAAAATATTAATGACATGATTGCAATTACAACTACAGTAACATATCTGAATAAATAGCATGTCTACAAAAGCCACTAATAAAGAATAGGAATTCGATTTGTAGCTAAATAATGTCAAATAATGAAAAGATTATGTCAAGGGTTATGTAAAAAAATAATTAAAATTCTAAATAAACATCGTTATTTGGGAGCAGTTAATAGACATTAACATAGTTATGTTTTTTATGAGGTACCAAGGAAGCCACATGTGCAGAAGGAATTATTGCCAAACTTCCTTATCTTCAACGTAGTCTTTTATCTTATAATATGCTTTTTTGATAAGGACACGTTTGATGTGGCTTTCGAACTTCCGTTCTTTGAATTTATTTCTAAGGGCCTCACGAGGACCCATTTTATAGATCAGTAAGCTGCCGATCCCCACAGCAGAACGCCATAAGACATAATACTGTGGAAATAAGCAAAATATACTAACCTAGCTGTGGCTATATCAGTTAACTGCCTCATTTTTCTTACTGCATATGCAGCTGAACTTAATCTACCTGAAAGAGCTCTAATGTGGGCACCCCATTGCAATTTCGAATCTGAAGTAATTAAAAAGAAATACAGTTTCCGTAATAGCATCTAGTTTCTTGCCATCAAGTTTTAAATTTAGACCCACTTGGGGTACATTTGGTAATGAGATCTTAAGACATTTAGTTTTATTCGCATTAAGTAAAAGATTATTAGCTGCGAACCATTTTGAAAGAACAGCGAGACTATCGTTGACATGTAAGACATCCGTGTCTTTTCTATTTAAAAAATTAGAGATGTGTCATCAGCAAATAGAATTATATCCGATAAGTTAACCATCATGTAAGGAACGTCATTAATATAAACTAGAAATAGAAAAGGCCCAAGAATTGAACCTTGAGGCACGCCCATCTTAACTAGACTCTTCCGCTGAACTTAGGGTGGAACATCTCCCGGGTTTTACCACTGTGTGGATCGCCCGGAGGACACGGTGGAGCATACGGTGGAGTTCTGCCCGGCGTGTCCTCACGGAGGCGACCAGTGGCGGTGATCACTCGCGTCCGGCCTGGTCCAGGCCATGGTATGGAGCGAGAGTGCATGGGAGGCAGTCACCTCCTTCTGGGAAGCAGTAATGCTCGCGTAGGAGGAAGCGGAACGCTTGAGGGAGAGGCAGTCTGTGCGCCCTCACGCCACTAGTCGCTGCAGGAGACGCCCTAGGCGGCGGGAATCGTTAGCCGATTCCCTGCCACCGTAGGCGCGGGCTTGCGGACGGCGAACTATGGGCAGCTCGCCATCCGGTAAGGACCAGGCCCGGGTCGACAGCGCGTTGTGTTCCGCGCGCGCCTCAAAGAGATGTCAGCACACACTGACATGGTCCATTAGGACCGATGCCTGCCAGGGTTGCGGGTTTGTCCGAAAGGGATATCGTGGGCTTGGCCCACAGGCAATTGAAGGAACACGGGTGGGTTTTAGTCAGTAAAAGTCTGGCACGCCTTCCACTTTTCCTAAGTTATTTGATAATTTCCCACCCAAAAAAAAAGGGTGGAACATTTGCCAATTAGGGTATAACACCTGTTTTCTGGCAAACATAATTTTTATTTCTTTATTTCTCCTGCTTCCTCCTAAACTATTATACTGTTCCCGATAGGTCCATATTTATAAAGTATCCAAATCTTAAGCATACTAACAATTTTTTTTATATTACTACCTACGACATGGATTGCAATATACTTTTAAAAAACTTTTAAAAAAAATCCAGTCAAGTGCGTGTCAGACCACGCACAATGGGAGGATCCGTAGTTGGATCGAATTTTACCCAAGAACAAACTTAATATTTTAGTTGAAATACATGCCCATACATTGATATACGTGACGGCCAATTCTCCAACTAAACTAATGTAAGTTGGTTGACTATTAATCGTTATCTTGTAAAGTCTGCTTTTCTGTGATAGTTTTCCTTTTAATTTCGTTATATATACTACAGCCGTGAATTTTTACACGCATCGAAAATCAACTACTTAGCTGGTAGGGGGGCACACTTGCCTCTAACAAAAATTACCATTTTAAAACTTAATATTTCGTAAACGGATCCCTGTATCGAAAAATGATATTCGCAAACCCGCAATATTTTTAAACGGCCTACCCCAAACTACCCCACATCATGGGATAAACAAAAAAAAAAATATCACCCCACTTTAAGTGTAGGGGAGATACCCTAAAAAAATCGATTTCAAGATATTTCCAGTTTGTCGACGTGATAATATGTATACCCATGCCAAATTACAGCTTTCTAGTACTAGAGTCTGAGCTGAGCCGCGGACAGACAGACAGACAGACAGACGGACATGGCGAAACTATAAGGGTTCCTTGTTGACTACGGAACCCTAAAAACCGGTATAAAACGCAATAATAATAATAATAATAAATTCTTTATTTACTCCTCACAATGACAAACTTATTCTAGGTTTTACATACATCTAGTCAAAAGTAAGATTTCCAAAACATGTATAATGCCTAAAAATAAACTAAAACTAAAATAAGTTTAATACAAGTGCAAGTATTGATAGTTCGGAATTACAATATTTGGTAGCAATCCGCCCGATCTAGGTTAATTTAAACCTGTGTTTCAGGCCATCACTTTACATCTGAATTAAATTGGAAAAAAAGAAAAGAAATAAAAAACGTTTATTTGCGGTAAACGAGACGCAAAAAAAAAAGAACACAACACAAAAAAAAAATCTGTTTGGGGTAAATATGCGTCACATCCACGCAAAACGGCCATCGCTCAGCATAATGCTGCGACCCTATGCGAGACAGAGCCCCAGCGCTGGTTTTCAGCGACAGCCGGCGTTGACGTGATGACGTCGACCAGTGCCCGGTGCAGCATACAATGAGATAAAAAATAACATAAATACACAATACATAATTATTACTAATAGTTTTTATAAAAAATAAAATTTTAACAATAAAAAAATGGCAACATTCCATTCCGTCGGCAGCGGCGTACGCGCCGCCGTCTAAAGTTATCTGTGCATGCAGAGTATAGTTTATAGTACTCTGTGGCGTGCAGTTCAGAACCTTATGACTTAATCAATAACATGGCGCATGATGTAATATTGGATGGAAACAAGTTATCAAACGATGTACTAAGTGATTGTGTTGGAATTGTTTTTGTAAACAGTGTTTACAACACTACAAACACAACACACTAGAAACTTAAAGTTAATCTGATATAAAATAATCTATTAGCAACTAAGAGAAAAAGCATATTGGTATTGGTACATTAATATCTAAAACTAAACCTATGTAAATGTACAATATTTTAGTTAAATAGAAAACACCCAGGTAAAAACTGGTATCACCACGATACTTCCTTATACGAACCGCATACATGCCCATTACTAACTAGCCAGCACAGACGTTTATGTATTAGAATAAAATATCGTCGGACCCCATTACGTAATGCGTCCATAAAATGTTTCCGCGTAATATCACTGATATATTATCCGAAAAGATATATTTCGAATAGTGTTGTAAAAACCGGTATACTAGTGTTTTCATGGAAATTAAACTGAATGGTCTTTTGTTTTTATGATATGAGTGCAGGTAGGTTTCGTTATTACTTTGTGGGTGCAATTGAAACCACAAATTATATACCACTACACTTTATTGAGACATTTTGCAATATTCATAAAATAAAAATAGTTGCAGTTAAATATGTTACAAAATGAAAGGTATTTCATTGTATTGATAAATGATAAATGATTTTATTTCTGTAAGTAGGTTTTTACAAACACTTTTACACGTCAATCATATTTTAAAACTAGATGAGGTCGGCATTTCGTATCTGACTACTCTGAGAAGAAATTTGTTTTATTTACAGTAAAGAACACTGCATTCACATTTTTAAACACTTCAGATTTGCTGAAAACAACCGTCTTTTAAAAAGGAGAATATTGTTTATACTTGCCACAAGAAATAGCCCGTTTTATCAGGAGATCTCCATACATTAATTATTGAGAACAGCAAAAACAGAATTACATAATTATTAATTACAGAGTAATTATTGTGTAACTTGTTTTGTTTACTAACAAATTAATAACACCGTTTTATTTTTATTTTTGTGTGTACTACTAACAACCCTACGAACCCTATCTTTTTTTTTTTTTTTTACACACAACGGGGAAGCTCTTGGCCTTCATCTCACCTGATGGTAAGTGATGATAAGGCCGAAGATGGAAGCGAGCTTCACCCGGAATCCTCAACCACAGAGGAACTGGCTATCTTACCTCTAACTGCCGAAACACAACAAATGCTGTTAACATTGTTGTTTGGCGACAGACTTAGATAAGATGGTGGTAGCTAGCCAGGCGGACTTAGAACAAGCCCTACCACCAACCAAATATTCTTTGTAAAAACGAATGGACTTATGTCTGAAGTAAAGATAAATTATAATTGTTGTATAGCGCACGAAATTCAAATTTTCTTACGTTGATCTGAATATAATTCACGACCGTAACAATTTTTTTTTTATTTAATACTTTAAGCATACAAAATGTACAGAGGCGAACTTAATGCCATAGGCATTTTCTACCAGTCAACCTTTGGGTATGCAAAGACAAACAGTAGTAGGTGCGATAGCGAGAATTGAGGAATAAATATTCATTTAAATATAAAGTTATACATATACCTATTAAAAACTGTAAATTTAATATATATGTACATCTAATTGAATTCAATTTATAATTGTGTGTTTAGTTTGCGATCTTCCTGTGCGAGTCACAATAAATACTTTTTCTTTCTTTCTTTCTATCTTATTATATATAAATATAAGCACAAATTTATTTATTTATTCACTCAAATCTCACCTAAAACTACCATTACAGATCTGCGATCCAATGCGATAGAGTGGCCTTACATGCTAAATCCTTATTCTACCTCTTATGAAATTACATACTATATCCTAATCTCAACCTACATCTAAATAACATATTATATATAATGTAACCATATAGTGTAATGTAACAAATAAATACACATAAATAGGTAAACTAAAATAAATAAGACAAACAATGGGAAAACATTACCGTTGTGATGATACTGCCAGCTTCTTGTGAATGTACTCGCGAACTTTTACTATAAAAGATAATTGGTTACACAACAGCCAGCACAGGTTTTGGTTACATGTTGCATAAAATTATGTGGTCACTTTTTTGTGTTACATGTTGATGAAAGTTTGGTTATGTATGAGTAAAAATTTTTTTTTTTTTTTCAGTGTACAACTCTAATTTCATATTACACTATTGAATGACTATTTCATGAAATCTTGACATTTGAGGATTGGTTGAACTATCTGATGCTAATGATTATTCACATAATATCTGTTTTTACTTTATTTTACTTTTATTTCTATCTGTCCGTGACATCATAGCGGGCCCTATCAGAACACCAGCGCTGCGACACTTATTTTTAAATGTCGCAGCATCATGCTGAGATAGGAGCCTTTTGGCCCCGTACAGGATTTTGTTTTCATTGAACTTTTGTTTTTTATTTATTTTATTTTATTAGTGTTACCTACTTTAAGTGTGTTTATTTTAAAATTTGATCTTCCTGTATGAGTCCCAATAAATAGGTACTTTTTTCTTTATTATTCTATGAATACTTGGAAGTGCTTGTGGCTAGTAATAACAGCCGCAACGGTCGATCGATCATGTTAAGCTACGCTTGCCGCGGTTGGTTCGTGGATGGGTTTTACATACCAAGACCACTCCGTGCTTTGATAAGCACTTTAAACCGTTGGTTCTGACTGTCATTTGTAGATCTTTGACAGTTTTTACATAGGTACGTATCGTGTTACCCAGTGACGTGATTGTGGAGGTCAGATAGGCAGTCGCTCGATGTAAAATGCATTCATACATTCAATAAATTAATTAATTCATTCATTCAATAAATTCATTCATTCATTCATTCAATAAATTCATTCATTCATACATTCAATAAATTCATTCATTCATTCATTCAATAAATTCATTCATTCATTCAGCTGCATCTGGTTAGACTGGAAGCCAACCCCAACTTAGCTGAAAAAAAGCTAGGCAGATGATGAAATACAATTTTGTTACGGTCGCGAATCATACTTTAGATAGATAGATAGGATACTCTTTATTATGTACACCAAATCAATATAGGCACACCCATAATTTAGCAGCATTTTTTCAATTTTGTAAATGTGTATTCCGCGGAGCCGTTTATTATGTTTTATGTAGTACTAGCTTTTGCCCGCGGCTCCGCCCGCGTAGTTGTCGGTCATCGCGTAAAAAAGTAGCCTATGTCCTTCTCCATATCCCAGGCTATATCTCTGCCAAATTTCATGAAGATCGGTTCAGCGGTTTAGGCGTAAAAACGTAACATACAGACAGACAGAGTTACTTTCACATTTATAATATTAGTATGGATAAATAGTTGTAGTTGAAATTGCAATCATGTCATTTGGTTTAAATAGGTTTTCATTTTAATATGTATCTTTCTTTTATAAAGATTATTTTCTATTTTATGAATGTGAGAACGTTTTAGGCCTAGTAAACTGAGAAGCCTAAGACTGTGGATTTGTTGGTACTTTTCTATTTTGTTAAGAGGCCGTGCACGAAATCGACTGATTTTGATCAATTTTGTTCATTGGTTGTGAGAAAGGGAAAAATAATTTAAACAAAATTATTTGAGATTTGAAAAGTCGTGTTCTTTGTTTTGCATGTGGCTGAAAGGGATTTTTCAAATAAATTAAGTATTCACGGTAAATCACTAATATTTGCAACAAGTTTTCCGAAAAATGACGCGAGACTGACATTTGATCATCATTCTACAAGAAACTACTTTTGATTTTGAACATTAAAAAATATCATTAACATCATTATATGCTCTTCTTGCATGTGGTGGAACCACTTTTTTCAACTTTAATACAAAATATAGCAGAAAAATAATATTGATAAAACCTTTTTTTGTTTTAAACCTCGTCAGTAATATATATTTTTCCTATTATTTAGCAAATCATATCAAGAAATTTAAAAATCACAAATTACTCTTCAGCTATCCTTGAAATATAATCAAAATTTTATTTAATGATTATACAATATCTTCATTAAGTAAATCCATGGCGAAATAAACTATATTTTGGAGAGCACAAAAATGATGAAATTATTAAAAGCTGCTGTGACTGACACGAATGGTTTAGCACCATGAAAACTGTACTTTTATAGTTACACAGACTTAATGTTTCGATTATTTCAAGTTTTCTCACAATTAGATAAGAAATTGCCAAAAGAGAGTTTTTTTCGTGCACGGACCCTTAAGTACCTGGTAATTGTTGAAAGGCCTACACTGTGCTCCCTATACTGTGCTACCTATTAATAATGTTATTTGATAATATTGTAAAGCCAACCGAATTTAAAAGAGTAACCGTGGAGTTTCTTGCCAGCTCTTCTCCATAGAAAACGACTAATTGGAACTGTGCACCTAGCTTCTGACGTTTCATATGTGCCCATGTAGGTTTAAGTGAAATAAAATGATTTTGATTTTATGATTTATGTTGACTTGAAAGAGCATGGCAGTTGAGAGTATGTCACTCACTTAAATGTCTCACTGATGGTGGCGCGTGTGTAGGACCGTTTGGTTCCCTACAAAATGGTTGAGCTGAATGGTGCTGTTCGCGTCATGTTCGTGAACGGGCGCCGTCTGTTTGGGCTGGTAATCTCTTGACTGCCAGGGCTTATTTTGAATTTTGAATTTTATATTTTGAATTGTTTTATTAGTGTAATTCATAAGTGCCTGTAAATGGTTTAATTGTAATAAATGCTTTGAGTTTGAGTTTCAATAATTCACTGAAAATTGCAAAAATTGTAAACAAAGAACTGAATTTAGCGAGCTGCCTTAGCGCTTCCCTCTTATACTACTCGTAGTTCTACTGGTTGGGGAGACACGGAATCAACAAAACCATGTCAATTAGTGCTAGAATGCAATGTGAACAAGCAGGGTTATATGGCCATGCCTTTACATTTTAGTGTTGCTAACCAGCTTAGTTAAAAATTTGCATAAAAGCTTTAGTTTGTCTTTGCTCATCAGTCTCACTGATGAGCAAAGACAAACTAAAGCTAGCACACGTAGGAAAGATTTGCCCAACACTATTTAACCGAAATTAAAAGTTGTCAAACATAGCCCGAGGTATTAGTCTGTATTGCTATACAACAAGTTGCCTATAGAATTCAAAACCATATACAGTGTTAACTTATATAAAAACAAATTGAGGACCTATTCATTGGGGAAAGGCTATTACAGTATCGAATTCCTAGATGACAGATGACATTGTAACTTATGATTGATCGTACTAATTTGACATTTATTATTTATGATCTATTGTACTTGAATTCTTAATTGACCGTTATTGTTTTATTGACTTTCCTAAATGTATTAAATGAATCTATTTTAATTGCAATTGTATAATATTATTTTTTAATTTTTCAACACAGTGTACCTATATTGTTATGAAATAAATTACTTATGACTTATCCCGTTACAATAATATTCACATAATCTTCGATATTGATCACGACACCTGCTCTTCTCTTTAGCATTCCTTAAACATTCCAATACAGCGTATTTTATAACGAACTTTGAACAGTACAATTACCATTTGTAAACACTACCAGCCCTCAGTTATTTCCACGCACTATTTTGTCCGCCACGTTACGCTTGGCTAGCAAACACCCTCATATTGGAGTGCCCTCAATAACGTTACATATGGTGTGTCCTGTCAATAACAAATCCAATAGATTCTTATTAAATAGTCAGTCAACCAAAATACTTGATAAAGTAGAATATCCCCTTGGATTATGTCAAGAAAACTGACTACAGTTTATTTTGGATGCTTTTAATAATATTAAATCCGATTACTAGGCTTCCTGATGAGATTATTTTTAATAACGGTTTATCAGAAGACCTAAATCATATTCGGCGATGGTCGTATATAACTTTAAAATATAATTTCTATTAGACCGCTTGTCAGATCGATTCGTAGTTGTGTCTTTCATTCGTTATAGACCACAAAATTCAGCGATTTTCCTGAGCAGCAAACCGTCTCTTGATGCATCGGAACATGCAGGAAGTCCACTTACCAATTTCCTCAATAAATAAGCTAGACTGTCCAAAAACCCCCAACTGAATCATCAACAACATAGAAATCCTCATAAAACAAATGCTTGTTCAAATCCTCCTGTAACAAGAACTCGTACGCAAAAGTTTTCTCATAACTTTCTCCACACCCTTATAAACGTACCCGAAAATTCTCACAGTCAATGCCCCTTTAAAACAATATCAAGGTGATAATAATAACAATAATTCAGAGATATAAATAGCCTACAATTGCAATAAGGACCTTACTTCCAACGTACTCACGGAACATTGGACCGGCCATGTTATAAAACCCATCTGTGACCAACTGTGGCAATTCGCTCCCAAAAATAGGCAATAATTCTTGTCTAAC
Source organism: Dryobota labecula (assembly GCA_947523025.1). Taxonomy (NCBI): domain Eukaryota; kingdom Metazoa; phylum Arthropoda; class Insecta; order Lepidoptera; family Noctuidae; genus Dryobota; species Dryobota labecula. The sequence goes on along the minus strand of OX383287.1, from coordinate 24,611,032 downwards.
GTAGTATGGTGTAAGTGCTAAACATTATCACGCTATTATATAACTTTTGTGAAGATTAGGTGGTTGTCTTTATTATTTTATATTTCTATTAAACATAAGAATGGACTTAATCTGTATAGCTTTGTCTTTTCTTTTTTTAGTCTGTCTTTTTATGTGATAACGTCTTATATTATAAATCGATCGGCTGCACGCTCGATAAAGCATGACTCATTGTCACGTTCTGTCTGAACCGAGTGTGCAAGCGAGAGCGCGGAACAAGCGATAGAGAGGCACGATCGGCCTAAGCGTTCGGCTTGTGACGCAATGTTTTCTTATGACGTTATCACGTAAAATTATCGACCGTAAACCAACTTTACAGACAACCTATTATTAGCAACAGTTTAAAAAAAGTAAAAAAAAAAGTACTGCCAACAGAAGTGAAAACTCAAAACTTTGGAATAACTGACAGTCTGGCGCTACACGTCACGAGCATGTCGCGCATTTCGATGACGCGATTCCATAAGTTTTCCCCTAGCTAAAATCGCTCAACGCGGCTAAAGAAGTTTTCACTTCAAAAAGCTTTTCATACATTCATCGAAATAGTCTATCTATTGTTGTATAGGAATTTTTATTTTTGTTCACCCAAAATATAATATAAAATATACACAGTATACATATAGCTCAGGGAAATCGTTCGGTGACGATGACGCGAGTTCCAAGATTTTTGTTCACCCAAAAAGTACACATACATACCTATACAGTATACATGTAGCTCATGCAAAGCATTCGGTGACGATCGCGAACCCATAAGTTTTTCCCCTACTAAAAATTGCTTATCGCAGCTAAAGAAGTTTTTATTTCAAAAATGTTTGAATAATCATCACTCACCATCTGGTGAGATGAAGGCAAAGAGCTTTCCCGTGGTGCATAAAATAAAATAGGCAGTCATACGGACTGCCGACAGAAGTGCAAACTCAAAACTTTGGAATAACTGTCTGGCGCTACACGTCACGAGCATGTTGCGCATTTCAGTGTCACGATCCCATAAGTTTTGCCATACCGAAAATCGCTCAAAGCGACTAAAGAAGGTTAAACTTTCAACAAAAAAAACGGGGCAATCTTTGCGGCCGATAGAAGTGAAAACTAAGTAAAGTAAGTATTAATTAAAATAATAATAATACTTATTATTATATTTATTTTATTATTTATAATTTATTTTATGTTTTTATTATACACCTGGACCGACAAAATTGCATACGACTCATTTTATTATTTTATATCATGGAGCGAAACACTTCGTGCGCCGGTAATACTGAACTTACTAAACGAAATTTCATTGACTTTACAATCGGCGCCAAATTCAAAACATAGCAAGTTGGTATTTCAAATTCATAACTTAGTAAGTCGCTGGAGCTGCTAGGGTTTTTTTGTATTCTGTCATACTAAGTTTAGAATTTGTACTTCAAGGAAATTTTCGTAATTATGCCAAATTGCTTAGACTTGCAATATTTTAATTATTGCGTATGAAACTGGGTATTTTAAGGTTACATAATTTTGATACGGTGCACAACGCGCCTAAAGAAGTTTCCGCTTAAAAAAAAATTGGATGCATGTCTGTCAATTTCAGATTTAAAAATTTATCGATTTCTTCACATTCAGGTAAGACCAACTTAGGACCTTAATTACGGAACACACTCTAAATCACAAGAAAGCACGTTATACACTCGTTACAGGTAGTCAGAAGCCCAAAAGTCTGACAACCATTCCTGCCAAGGGGTATCGTATTACCCAGTAACTAAGTTGTGGAGGTCAGATAGGGAGTCGCCCCATGTAAAATACTGGTATCCAGATGCGTCCGGTTAGACTGGAAGCCAACCCTAACATAGTTGGGAAAAAGATGGGCAGATTGATTGATTGAATTGAGGTTTTAAATTCCTAATCCATTGCTTATTATGTTTAAACAAATCGTATGCTCTACAATGTAAATAACACAGTGAACGCGGCTGAACTGTCAAAATGAAAGGCATTGCGATCGATTGTCATTGTATGTGTATTATTACCGCGCTGTGCAGTTAAATTTTACGTCAGAGACATAATAATAATTTCTATAAGTAATATCAGGTTTAAAAGGGCAGCCGAACCACTCTGATGCTTTTAATAAAACCATATCTCATTAAGTATGTTTTAAAAGCTAGGTTTCCATTAATTAAATATACTTGGAATATTCTAACCGATGGCCGACGCAATGGAGATATTTTTAGATTTTTGGTTGTGCACATTCGGGGGTCCATTAAGAGCCAGTCGAGCGATCCTAAGTTTGGGATTTTATTTATATAAACAGGAGGGCAGTATATTTGGAATGTTTGCAATTTGTGATAGAGTTTGGTAAACGGCTTAAACGCAATGAAAACACCTACTTTATAGTCTGCTGGATTATGGAATATTGGCATTTGCAGCATGTGCTGCAAATGCCAATATTCACATGGTCAATATTGCACATGGTCTCGCTATACATAGCAATACCATGTGGTATTGCTATGTATAGCGAGACCATGTGCTACAAATGCCAATATTCGTAAAGACGATATTATAAAAAATGAAATCAAAAAGACCTGACGACGTAGTATACGTACTACGTTACGGGGACCTTTTGAATATATCTTTTCATTATCTGATGCTGCCAGTTCGTAATTATCCATTGTTCAAAATGTCACCTCTACGGAAAGACCATGCCATAATCACCATGCTTGTCAAATTGATTGGTTATTCTCCTATCTATTCCCTTTTGACATGATACCCTAGTTGTCTTAAGCGATACCAACATGATGAGCGATACAAGTTTCTTGTTTGCAAAAAAAAAACGACACAAAAGTCTCTATTTGTAAGTAACCACGCGACGAAGGAATGCCTTAAAGACACTGTTTCACCTCAGGAAGAAAGACGCTAGTCTCTTCTTTACAGGAACCACACGACCAAGGTATATGAATCTCTTTGTAAGTAATATCTATTATACCAAATCTCAACCCGAACAAGTACACCCACAGGCCAGTAATAACACGGCCATCTTTTTTATGAGGCAGCAGAGTTTAATGTTATTAGTTCCGGACCGTCCTGTGATTTACAAGGATAATGTCCTGACCTTAATAGACTGTTCCTAATGTCCAAGTAAATTGTGGTCACATGAGTTGTTTTGTGGGATGAGATTATGTAGTAAATGATTTATTATAGGCATGAAAATAATAGTGGAGGTTTTTAAAAAGGTAGATTGGAAAGACTGGATGCAATAAAACGGAAATCCGGGTGTTGGTACAATTTGGGAGCGGACTATTTCAAAACTGTTATGACAAATGATTTTATTTCTGTAAGTAAGTTTGTACAAACACATTATGTCAATCATATTTTTAAAACTAGATGATGTCGGGGTTTCCTATCTGACTACTCTGAGAAGAAAGGCCGAAATATACCCAGAGGTCACAGTCTCTTTTAAAGTCCAGACATAATCTTGGTCAGATCATGTGAACACCATGTAGATTAGTGTCTGAAATGGTCTTTTATGGAAAGAACCACACAGATTGAGTGGATCTGTCCAGTTAATGCACGCATTTTTCAGTAATCGTGCAGCTCAACTCAGAACAAAGGAGCTCAACGATTCGACGAACAATACCAATAATATTGAGTAATTAGTTGAATAATATCAGGCTAAGAACATAGTCCACCACATTCTCTCACTACATATTGACGATTTAAAACCTTGAAATCCAGGATTCTTATTGTTTTCATTTAGCATAGGACGAAGTGTCTTGAGGGTGGTTTCGTTGGCCTAAAACGTTTATACTTATAATAACATAGAGGTAGTTTCAAATTGTTCAGCGAGAAGTTTCAATTAGCAAACTTCACATATTAATGCCAATAAAACCTTCCTACATAAAGGAAAATACCTTATTACCTTATTATAGGAAAACAAACAGATTATTTCTCTGAACACGTTCAGGCTAAACATCCCAACAAATGTTAGCAATGTTACATCACCGTAACCGATATTGCTTTGTTCCCGGCTAACATGTAGTAAATGGTAATTAAATCTGACATCATTAACCTGAAATATTTAATTCGAAATAAGCTTTGATTAAAATTCAGTTTTGGGATATCAATTAATATGGGTAATGCGTTTATTTTAGAATTGGTTAACTTGTCATGACAATGTGCCTCGATTTGTAACCTGGATATCTACACGTCTGTATTCCCGAAATGTGTAAACAAAGGTGTATATATTCACATATAATTAATAATTAATGTATACAATATATTGTTAACATTTTAAAAGAGTAAGTATGGAGTTTCTTGCCCATTCTTCTCCATACATAACTACCTTTTGGAAGGGGCAACTAGAATCAATTAATTATTTTTGTAATTTTTGACGTTCAAAAGTGCTTTATATGTGCCTATTTGAAATTAATGATTTGACTTTGACTTTATACAGCACGTTTAGATGGGTGTTTAGATAATCAAACTGAAAAATTTTCATGGGACGAACAACCCATGGTCATGGCCATTCATGGTCCCATGGAGACAGATGTTCAGTTTGTTAGTCTGTAGAACATCGACATTTTGCCAGTTATGCTGTAATTCGAGCGAAAGCCTATTGCCATTAACCGGGCACAGATCCAAACATGGGTCTGCTCCTGAGAATTTCCTAATGGAAAATCCAATAACACTTTATACGACTCGGGGATCGAACTAAGGACGCTTCAGCAGTCGCGCTAGTGGACTACTAGACGTACAGGTCATTGCTACACCAACCGTGGGTGTTGACAAAGGAACAAACATTTTATATCGCCCACATAGTGTTGTCGGATATCTGGGAGTTTGTGTATATCTATGACATATTATTATGTCAAAATAACACAGTTTAAAAACATATTTTTTTTTTGGGTGGTGGTATCTATTAATGAGTTTTTGTGTGACGTCCCCGATTGGTGGAAATTGTGACTACGTTGTTGTATTGGGTTTCCACCTGTAAAAATAAATGTAAGTGGTAATAGTAAATAAATAAATAAAATAAATAAATATGTTGTGTTTGTAAACGCACCCACGCTGCAGAAGAAAATTATAGTAGGTACGCTTAAATAAACGGATGACTTTTGTGCAAACGGTTAAATAAATAAACATACTCCAATCAACTTTATGTACTAAGTAGAAATAAAAAAGTTCAGGTGCGTAGTACTCGCAACCGGCGTGCGTGTATGACCAGATGTATGAAAATAAACGAAGCGAATGAGTACGTAAGGATCGTTCGTAGCAGATGGCGTTCTGTAGTTTTACCTACCCCCATGGGAAGCAAGCGTGAAGTTATGTATGTATGAATGGTATTAAGGTAATTTCCTTCTTGATCACTCATTGCAACGAAATTGATTTAGGCGACCCACATTCAACAGCAGAACGGCTACCTAGGTATAATCACTAAATATACATTGTAACGGTATACCTACCTCTGGAAAATGTTTAGTAATTATTCATAACTAGCTTCGCCCGCCTGGAGGTCGGAAATTATACCGCGAGAATGTACCACCGGGATAAAAAGTATCCTGTGTTAATCTAGGTTATAAACTATATCTGTGCCTTTCATCCAAATCCGTTCAGCCGTTTTTTCCGGGATTGAGAAACAAACATCTAAACATACAAACTCACATTTATAATATTAGTAGGATATAATAATTATATTATATAATAATATTATATTATATTATATTACTTAAATTATATATTATACCATAAAACTGCTGTGAAGCTCGAATTTTTTGTACCCACGCGTGCGTACAAAAAATTCGAGCTTCACGATGACATGATGTTAAAATATACCGAAAAACGGGAAAAAAGTGTAAAATCTGGAATAATCAATGGCATGAATATTATAATGGGCACGTTGACACATTTTGCAAGTCATGTGAATAAATGGGCTTCACTAAAGGTAGTCATTACTGGGTAATCTAAAAATTATATCGGATCAAGTGAACGTAGGTTGACAAAATACATTTGAGCTTATTTTTCCTCTAAAAAGAATGAACCGTCGACATTATAGGTGCATAATGTTGAAGTTCATGGCAATTTAGTGTATTAAGGCGACAGCGTCAGGGTAGCCCGCGACATTCAAACTCTCTTATGATTGTATGTTGATCTAACTACAATTCGCGGCCGTATCACATATTTATTCATAGAATTATAATCATAAAAATCATCAATATCAATCTTGTAGTCTGTACTAAATAAATGTATTTTCTTTCTTTCTTTTCTTTCTTTCAATACAACTTTTTAAGTTCATATAAGCATATGCATAATCAGCCTACAATGTTCCCATTGCTGGGACACAGACCTCCTCTCTGTGAGAGGGAGGGGGCTGTAATCTACCCCGCCAGCCCAGTGCGGTTGGTAGATGTCACGTCTTAAAACTTTTGGCCCTAAGACGTCTTTCGTATTTCCTCATGATGTTTTCTTTCACCGTTTTGAAAGCAATGGTGATGAAATAATTTACACAAAGGAAAGCGACTGTCTGGGTTCGAACCCACGACATACAAGTAAGTAAGCCGTAAGTCGTGGCAGTAACCACTAGGGTGGTGGCCTCGTCGTAGGTGGAGAATTGAATAACTCAAATTTTCTAGTTTGGAGAAAATTGCGATAGTAATGTTTTTTTGTTTTTTTTTGGTGTCATTAATAAATGGGAGAGAATTTTACTGTGGGTAATTTTTTGATTAATATTGTGTTACAAAAGAAATCGATAATATAAATTATTCATAAATTGAAGTGTGTAAACGTTAGAATTTCAAATGTGCAAATTAAACAACTCGAGTTATTTAGCTTTCCTTGAACATGGTTATTATTTTGATTATAACATTTAGAGTCGAAGAAAACTTAAACAACTTATTTTATCTACGCCCATGCTATAAATCCTCTATAAAAGTTTCTGAAACAGTTAGCTTATTGCCAACATTAAAACACCCAGTGTCATAGTAACCATAATAGCATCCAAACGGGAGTTATAATGTTGTACTGAATTTCATAATGCAACTCCTTTGCTTTTACGAGGATGATGATCCCTTCCATTCTCACTACTCAATTCGTGGTATCTTTATGATTTTCAAAAAAAGAACATTATCATGCACGCGCGTTTGACTATACTATACCATAGCGTCGTATCCCGCCATTTTTGTTCGATATTAGTATTGCAAAAACTGTTTCAGAACCTTTTATAGAGGATTCATGTCATGGGTGTAGATAAAGTCTTGTATGCAACTGTAATAATTAGGTATTAAAACACTCATGTGATACTATTATCACACTCGGCCATTCGTGTTTTAATATCCCTTATTATACAACAGTTGCATAAATAACTATTATGTAACTCTTGCAACACTCAACTTGTCATAAAGCATAGTTATGGATTTATTTATTGAGTTATTTACTTTTTCTTCTACGATTTAGTTATAGTTTTGGACATATTTATTTTTCCATTTGGAACATAAAAATTCTATATTTCTGAACAGGACAGGAATATGATAATAGTTATTTATAATAATAGTTTTTTTTTTTACTTGTGCGTAACGATATAATAAATATTGTATGAAGGAATTCCATTCGGAACTTAGGACCAGAAATTGGTATTCGGTGTGCAATCCAAGGAAGTATTATCTGATTTGAATAGAGCTATAATTTACCAAACCATCCCACTAATCCCTTCAATATGTATGATAAAATGCTAATACGATAAAGAACAACACTAATATTTCACAGCTATCATGATCGCTAATACCGCTAAAATATTATACGTAGTACACCATACTACAGAATATAAATTGTTAAACATTATCCCTGTTTGCCTTGAAAACAAAGGCCAAACGTAGGTACACGCGTTTCGTCTTAAAAATTACGTGTCCAATAAAAAAATTTGTAATATTTTTATAAGACACTTTCTGTTAATAGAGTCTTTTAAATCTAGCGGAAGGACGAAAGAACGATGTAAAAAGTGGTATGCGATTTATACTCCGCCGCAGCGGGCAGCAAAGAAAGTCGTTTAAAAGATATATTAACTGAGAAAATGCAAGAGAATATGGGACCACGTTATGCATCACGAAAGCGCTTGATGTAGAGAAGCTCTTTATTACCAGAATAATTGAGAGCCTGGAATTCAACGTTCATAGAAATACTTTCGTAAACTTAATAGATTTTATCATCATCATCATCATTTCAACCGAAAGACGTCCACTGCTGGACGTAGGCCTCCCCCAAAAGGGGGGAATTTGCCATAATCGCCACGCTTGGCAAGCGGGTTGGCGATCGCAGTATGGTGTTAAAAATACATAGAGAACGCTGCTGCCCATTCTCCAGTAAGTCCCTTAGTCGCCTTTTACGACACCCACGGGAGGAAAAGGGGGTGGTGCTATTCTTTACGTCTTTATGATCTTTTGGAATTTCAGCAAATTTCAGCTGTAACTTTTTGGAGCAAATCAACTATCGCAGAATTTACGCAGGGCTAGTGCTAGGCTCACAAAAAAAGAATACAGATTTATCACAAAACGGCGACGATCCCAAAAAACCATTGGAAACGGGCCAGGTTCGTAGTATTTCGGATAAGCCGTAACAGCGCGGAAGGCTCACTTGCTATTTGTCCACATAATTTGCTACTGGATGGCCAAGATAGTTCCGCATAACAAACTTTAATCCTCAACAGTACATACGTGTTAAGTTGCTCCGAAACGCCCAGGAATATCCAAGCCATTTCGCACCCCGTAACACAATGGCCTCTATAAATAACTAATATTGTGCTCCTTCGATAAGGACGATATACAACGCTGCTTCCGAACAGATGCCAGATAGTACAACGTGAGAATACCAGCAAACAATTGTGCAATCAATTTTTTCCTCAGGGTGATTTACAGTCTACAGTTGTCAGTCTCGGGCGAAGACACTGTTATTAAGGTACTTTAACGATAGAGTTACAGTAAAATAAGTTAATGGTTCCGTGATGACTTTAAAAGAGTTGTTGGAATATTTTAAAAGTTTTATTTTAATATGCCTTTCTAGAAAGGGAAGTTGAATGAGTATAAACGATTTTTAAATGTACTTATTAAACAAAACTGTTGAATGTTGACAATCGTTAAGAGTTTTGGTGACGTCACTAATAAAGTTGGCAGAGCCAAATCATGTTCGTTAAAAGCCTTTTATCGTTTTCCATTTCAACCAATAAATTTATGTAAAAATATGCCGAACCGATTATTTTCTATTGCTCTTAAGTCTGTAAAAAACTTGACTGTTCAGCGGTAAAATAATATAACTATACAGACATTTTGCATGCCAAGTCACGCTCCAACTAAAATTTTGTTGAATTTATTTAAAAATCAGACGATAAAAATGCTATGTTGGTTTTCGCTCTTGAATATTTGCTGTGTTGGCGATGTCTCGACAGATTAAAATCACGATTTACATTTGGTCCATTTTGTTTCTCGTAAACCGAATTTGCAAGCTGACAAGTGTCCAGGCAAAGAAGTTCTGGATCAATAGAAGTTACTGTGTGTAAAAGCAACTACTGCATACTAGGTTCCCGGATAAAATCGTCAAATTAAATTATCTAGGTAGATGTAGAAATGGTAGCAAGTATTAATATATAGTTGTTTGGAGTTCTGGCACTACTTACTTCAGGCAGTTTGATTGTACATTTTAAGAGGGTGCTCAACGGACCACTAGCGCTAGAGCCACTCTTTAAAAAAAACAACAACAAAATGGGATCTAGAAGAATGTGGCCGCTTTTCTTTAGATCCCATTTTGTTACTTCGTGTCTGAATATGAAACGTTATAAAAGGAATTAGAAAAGGGCTATGCTCAATTTTGGTGCCTTTTTTTATGGCACACTAACGCCACCTTGTTAGATGTGTAGAGTACTTCCATTCAAACAATAGTTACTATGGCAAACTGAAAATATTAGTGCTTCTTATGCCCTTATTTGGTCTATTTTATAGTTTGAACACTATCTGGACTCAAGTTACGTCACGTTTGCGTAGGTGACATAGTGTGACATCAAGTCAAACTTCACTACAGCAATGTTACGACTATTTTATCAATAAAAATGAAAATATGATTTCTTTTACGTTCTTCTTTATTTCATAGTGTAAACACTATTTGGACTCATATTGCATCATTTTGGCGTAAGTGGCATAGTGTGATGTGACATCAAGTCACATTTCACTATAAGAAGCACTAATATTTTCAGTTTTGTTAATAAAATACTCATGACATTGTTACGGTGAAGTGTAACTTGATGTCACACTATGCCACTTACGACAATATGATACATCTTGAGTCCAATAGAGTTTGTACTATGAAATGAATAGTATAGGATCATTAAAGGTAACTCATATTTTCAGTTTTCCTAATTAAATACGCGTCATAGATAAAGGTGCATAACTCGAAACGGATGTACTTTAGAGCTGAGCTGCCATAGTAACTATTGTTTGAATGGAAGTACTCTACACATCTAACAAGGTGGCGTTAGTATGCCATAAAAAAAAGGCACCAGTAGTCCATAAATTTCAGGCAAAGCCCTTTTAGACATACTTACCGACATCCCTTATTGATCCGTTTTTCATAATTCCTTCTCAGTCACGAGATAATATTTTTTTTTAAAGAGTGGTGCTAGTGATCCGTTGAGCACCCTCTTAACCAAAACTCTCAACTTACTACCGTAGTCAGGTCAATGTTCTATGCAACAAAGCAATAAAGAACTTCAATAAAATCCAGCCAATAGCGTATCACAATGCATAACGAACTGCAGTCATTACACAAATTGAAAACTCCACACTGAACGATGCCAAATGTCCTCCATTCCAGATGACAAGATACATTACGTTACGAGAAACATATTCGCAAGTTAGAGCAGTTCACGACCTCAATTCACGTCCAAACAGTTTTTTTGAACTGACAAAGCGACCACAAACTCCTATGTCGTATGTTGGGTCACGGCCTTAGTAAATCCTGCGGATGTATGCAAAGGCCACGAACGGGAGTGAAATCTGATCAAATGGAATGCGGAGGATTCAAACTTTGAGGTTCGATGCCATTTTGCGGATTTTACGCCCTCGATGTGTTCCTGTTTGGTCTAATCGAATCAAATAGTTTGGGACACATGCGTATCTGATAACCAAGTTTTGGTGATATAGCGTTTGGGTATAAAAGGCCAGTTTGTTTATACCAGATAGTCGTGATTTTGCTTAATTTTTTTTTGTTTCGTACATAACCCTTCAAATCTTTGGTGTTACTGATGTTGCATAAAAAAAAAGTTTATTGCATCAAATAACTTATTCTCGTTACAATGGGGAGAATCCTTTTAAGCAAATAGTTTGCTTGTATTAGGATGCTCCGCCCTTCCCCAGGTTATATAAATTGCTATTCAGTTATTGAGCCAATTCAAGAATATAAACTTATACAAATAAAAATAAAAGCATGAAATGAAAACACAGTTTAAATAAAGGCAAAAAAACTTTTTAACAAAAAAAAACAACCGTCTTTAAAAAGAAAACACTAAAAAGTGAAAAATAACTTTAATTTCGAAAGTCGGTGTCCTTGGTTCTGTATTTTAGTTTTTTTTTCTTTCCCTTGACGACACGGTTGGCGCAGTGGTTAAGCGATTGACTGATGCGCTGCGTGTCGCGGGTTCGATTCCCGCACAGAACAAATATTTGTATGACCTACAAGTAGTTGTTCCGGGTCTGTCTGTTTGTGCATGTGAGTTTAAGTATTTGTAAACGCACCCACGATACAGGAGAAATTCCTAGAGTGGGGCAATGTTAAAAAAAAAAAAAAACTCATGGATCCCATCATCAGAACTTGATTCTGATAAAAAAGGGACCAATCTGGAAATATATCCTTGCAAACAAAAAACAAATTGGAAATCGGTTTATAAACGAAGGAGTTCTGAGGTAACAAACATAAAAAAAAATACAACCGAATTGAGGTACTCCTCTTTTTTGGAAAGTCGGTAAAAAAACGTGCTAGTAACATTTACATCCACACCAGATAGCCACCGCCACCAGATGAGAGATGTGGAGGTGTATGTGTATGTGAGTAGGGAATGTAAGTAAGTGTTGGAGTACCAACACATTTTACATGGTGGGGATTAGTTATGCATATAATGACGGATTATAAATATCTATTATTATAACTGGAACGATAGAAATCAAAGTCTAGCCTACGTGACAATCGCACCATCTTCACATGGAAAACAAAAGTGAAAAATATATCTCTTAGATAGCATAATGGTCATCATCCTGCAAGTCTTACGAATCAATTGGAGGAAACAATTTTGTTATTTAATGAGTATCAATCAAAGTCGGTTCTAGGTGACCGCGTGATTCGACAACACTTATGGAGTAGGTACTGTGACCTACATTTCATTTCAAATTAGATACTGAGTCGCAGTTTGAAAATTGTAAAGTCTTTGGGTCTAAATATGAATTCGGTTCGTATAGCCGGTATTCGGTTCGGTTCGGTTGATATACACACATCAAAAAAAGTTTGTGATCACTAGCATAAGCTGACAGAATTTTTTTAATTGAACTTTATCAAGAAAAATTATTTGTTGTGGGTTTTCTTCAAATAGGATAAATACCCTGTTAGAAATAAAAAAATAAAACAATATTTTTACTTTTTATAAAAAAAAAAATTGTAAATAATTATAATGTAATTGTAACAGAAATTTGATAGAAAGAAAAAGACTGTTTAACCAAACTTAAGCAACAACTTATTAACAAAAGATTTATATACAAAATAATATAACTCCTTCCGTGGCTCGACCACATGCGGTGATCCTCCTGAGCATGCTGAGAATCAAGTTATCCAGCATTTCTTGGGGTAGCCTGTCCCATTCTTGAATAGCGGCTTCCCTGAGCCCTAGCCCTGTCTGGGGACGTGGCTGACGGCTCCAAACAGCTCGCTTAAGACCATCCCACGCGTGCTCTATTGGGTTTACGTCAGGCTATATTTCTAAATAATTAATCTAAAAAGAAGAAGAAATCATAATATAATCTACCGTAACAAAAAAGATTACGATTTTTCAAAGTGAACGCAATTTTTTTTTATGTGTGTATGTGTTTTTTTTTAATCCTCAACGGGGAAGAACCTGGCCTTCATCTCACCTGATAGTAAATGATGATAAGGTCAAAGGTGGAAGCAAGCTTCACCACCACAGAGGAACTGGCTATCTTACCTCTGATTGCCGAAACACAACGAATGCTGTTAACATTGTTGTTATGGCGACAGACTTAGATAAGATGGTAGTAGCTAGCCAGGTTGACTTAGAACAAGCTCTACCACCAACCAAACCGAGGAGAAAATTTTGCCCTCGCTAGAAATTGAACCCCTGGATCTGAGACAGGTAGTCTTACCACTAGACCAAAGAGGCGGTTTTCTGAAGAGCCTTAACCAACATTTCTACTCGAGACAATCAACATTTCTACTCGTTATTTATATTACAATATTTCCAAATTTATCAAACTATTGTTGAGTGCCCTGACAGGAACCTTCCAAGTCCTTACGACTCAGAACCTATTCCATCATTTAACTATAAAGTAAACTTTTAACAATATCCCATTCAATAATCATGTTCCACGTTGAATTCCTCGTCTATATTTAGTTAACTGCATGTTTCGCCAAATCAACCCCGGTTCGTTGATTGGCTGTCGAAATCACTTCAATTGTTTCAAATTCCTGTGCATTTAGAACCTCCGGCAATTACCAACTAAACTAGTATGTTGTGTCAATGTTGAAACCTACATTATTTGTAGGCTTGACTGTAATTCGGTTCAGTGAATCGTGTGAGCTAAACGCTTCGTATAAAATTAAATTACACGCCACTGCGGGGTATAAAAATTGACATTTTCGGATTTTAGGAAGCAATATCGCTATGAGCCATCGAAAGCTAAAATAAAATCAGAATAGACAGATAAAATCCTGCATAGGGTATGGTAGTACATCGGCCTCTTGTTTTTTTTTTTAATACTTATCTAATTAGGGCCAGACGGAGATGGCAGAATGAGCTGGACTCCTTCAACAAGCACTGCATAGCTATTCACAACGGTACGATTCGCTACCGTATCGACAATGGCATTTGTTCGATATCCTGATTTCCAAAGGACTGGCAAAACGATATTCACAGATCCCTGTGGAAAGTATAAAATGGTAGTAAATAAATAACTGTAGTAGAAAATTGAAAGAGGAACATACTTAAATGATTTTTATATTAACTATTTACTAAAAAAAAAACAGAAAAAAATGATCTTATTATGAATAACTTTCAACAAAAAAAAATGAGTAGTTTATAGTTATATGTGAAAAAAAAAAGTTTTTTTACAGATAAATGGGTGTGGGTATTTTATCACTATGTAACAATTACTATTTCTTGATATTTGCTCATTTTCATGTTATATAACGTAATTAAAAATAATTATTTGCAGAGAAGACTGTCAGTGGAGAGGAGCCGCGACAGATGCTCATTGCATTCTTGCAAGGGTATGAAGACCTTGCCCAGGGCCGTGTCTCAGGACAGGAACGGACGCAGCCTGCACGAGAAAAAAGTCTGCTAGACTAACCACGTAAAAATAGAATCTCGTCATCAAAATAGAATCACGTAGTCCATATACCCAAATAATTTATAACAAAGTCTAGAATGAATTTAATACGTACGAATTTACATACGTACGAAAAAAAAAAAAAAAAAAGTAAATTACGTACGTAACCACCTAAATGCAAATTCAAAATTAAAGTTTATTGCATATCACAAGTCATGTATATAAGATCTTAATAGTAATTATAAATTTCATATGGACCCCGTCGGGCACAACTAAGTATTTAATCAAATATGAGTAGCAGCATGATTCAAAATAAAAAAAGTTAATAGGAATTAAAATATTGTTGTCATTAATCCAGTAAAATTACAATAAATAATATCACATTTAATAAACGTCTTTACAAATTTTTATGCAGCGGTCAAAACAACAATAAAACTAATATATAATATTATGTATATATATGTGTGTATATACTTACTTCAAATAGTGCCTAAATTAGTTTGATTTTAAATAATATAAATGTTCACTCGATGTATAACTGTTATAAATGTTACTTCCGACAGCAAATACCTGTCGGAAGAATTGATGTCATCATAGCGTATTTGAACTGTCAAAATTGTACGGTTACTGATTTGTGAATAGCGTTTAGAGGACTTTGTCGACAACATCGACGTTCGATACGGCATGAAACCGTATCGTACCGTTGTGAATAGCTATGCTCCTTAGCAGCTTTAAACAGAGAGAAGTGGAAAGAGAGTGGGAGGCGTTTATCCTGCAGTGGGACATGACAGCCTTTCAATAAGAATAATAATAACCCCACCACCGTATCTCTACGTTAACGTCGTGGTGGGGCTTACGCGCTTCGAACTCAGAGAGATACAGAAACCCGTAGGGCGGTATGTGGCGAGCTGTTGGGCAGTAGTGACCTCACGAATCCTATCTCCCGGGAGAACTCTTGTTCCTCACCTCTGGCTTGCCTTTATTGGCCGGTTGAAGTGAACACTGACGAGGAACTAAGCCTCACCTCATTCTTGCCTTTATTGGTCGATTTGAGTGGAGATTCGCAAGAGCAAACGTGCTCGGAGGAAGGAAGTATTACAGTAAGTGGTAGAGATCTCGACCACCTTCTGGGCTTTGGGATTTTTCTGATAGCCATGGAATATCTCTCCAGTCCTCAAGCGCCTCAGGATAAGCTCAATAAGCTCCTCAAGCCTCCTTGTTGCTACAGCACTAAGTGGTAGTGACCGTTTTCGGGGGCCTATTATTGAGTCTGCAAGTCACCCCCTGCTATTTTATCCGTGTACAATAAAACATTGATCAGGCAGGGGCCATAGTCCTTCCATAGTTTTAGGTAACCAGTCCATTTTAACCACCCAAACCCATAGTCCAATATCATTGTTTCCATATCCTGCAATAGTCTTACACCAACCAGGGGTTATTCTTGGGTGCACTTACATAATGGGTACAGGGATAATCGTCGGTCGGTGCCTCATTTAATTAAAAGCGACTCTCGGCCTCTGCGAATTGGCTTCGGCTCCTCGTACGCCGTCCAAATGTCCGGAACCCCAGGATCCCTAGGTATGTCAAAAACATAATCAGAATCAGATTCATAAGTTCGTTCAGCTACACTGCAACTTTGTTGCTATTTATTTGGTCAATACTAAAATTACGAACAACTGCGACATTTATGACGTATATAAACCTAAAACTTGTTTGGTATTCCATACTCAGTACAAATTCCACAACACAATCACAATGGCCGTCTACCTAACGGGTGTTCGGAACACTCCAACTTTGCGGCCAGTTTGTCACTCCGAGTCAAAAGTTCCCTCCACTTCAAGCGATTCGACTCGGACTTTGCGTGATTCGGAACCAAAGTTTCCCGTCCTACGCCTTTTTATTTTATGACGGGTGTCAATTACTGGATATCTTTGTTCTTTTCGTCGAGTTAGAGGAGTTAAACTTTCCGACTGTTGGATGTTTTTATTTCAGTTCGATAGTGTATTTTGATATCATAATAACGATGACTTTCGAGTTAAGGAGTATGACAGTTTGTAAGTGTGTTTTAGGGACAAAGAGAATCTGGTTTTGAGGAAAGTTCATATGTATCGTAGAAGCTGTGAGTAGTTCGAAAGGCGCTGAGACCCGGAATCTTGGGTGCTTCCGCCTTGCAAGCGTGGAGTGGAGTCTTGTGGTATAGCGTTGATGTGTTCCGGCTGTGTATTAAGAGCGCATCGCTCCAAATTGCTAGAAACATCCGCTGCTATAGTATGTGGCACACTGTTTGGTATTCGCGGATGGTCTCGAACAACGTATCAGGCATTCTTTATTAAGATTACATGACAATATATTCGTGCATGATCGGAATGTGAGATACGACTGTGTTCTAAACGCTGGAGCTGTATTTACGTCTATTAGGTATATTTTACGTTATTCAATTATGCATAAAGCACATTACCCCTACTCTCAGCTGTCAACATAGCTTGATCACCTGCAAATTGCCTGGACATCGACTAAGCTGATGAAATTATGGTCACTGATCTGTGCTAGGCTATTCTCCATTAGTTAATCCCATGATTATATCCGCTCACGGTTTGCAGTTAGCTTAGAGGAATCTGGCTTCAAACTAATATCGTGGTATGTATTTACGGTGCCCATAAACTGGGCATAAGGAGCAAATTGCTGAATAGCTTTCAGTTCATTCAGCCGAGTTTACTAGCACTTTAAAGCTCCTTTCTCTTGGATGTCAAGACACGGAAGTCAATTCAGCTTATTAATAAGCCATTACAATACCCTTGGATCCATTAAACCGCTAACGACTCGGACAGAAAGCATAAAAGCCGCGGCAACGGATAAAAACACGCCGTTCTAGGCCGCCCCTGTATAATCCTTGCAAAGCTATGGCAGCCCCATTTTATTGTACGTACATTTCTCTGCAAAGTGCCTAGAAAGGCTGAAAGCTGAGCGAACATTCATTTGCATAAAATGTTACAATATAATGTTGCTTTTAACTCCCCACCGCGAGGAATGCTTCATTTTGTTCGAGCAACAATAGATTTTTAACGAAGCTGATTGATGGAGATGAAATGGCGGGGGTCGGGTCAATGGAAGAACGCTTCGGGTAAAATACACAAATTATTAGAAGAGAAGAAAAATCGGTTGCGACACGCAAATATGCTGCTTTTGTTTACTCTTATCCTTTGAGTGGAAACCCAAAAATGACTACACACTTTCGAAGGAAACCCTTTAACGGGAAAAAAGAAAAACATGGGTTCAATGTTTTCTTACTGAATTTTGTACCTACGTAAGAAATTTTTGTTAAATTATGGTCTGTGTAATATAAAACATTATAAAGTTTAAATATAAAAACAGGAAACCGTTAATTTTGAATTTTAATCCACTTACACAAAGCATGCAATTATGTCAACACAGTCTTTTAGTACAACCTGTCCAAAAAACGTAACGTAAAATAATTATCCCACCCTGATTTCCCTCTTCATCATAAACGCAGGGGTCGCCAACATGATTTTAATAACGAGGACCCTTCACATTTTCCTAGGAGTTTACACCTGAATAGCTAGATATTATCTACCTACGGTGTACAGTAAATTGCAAACACAAATACACGCGCCACTGTTGTGCAAACTGTGTTACTTTGAATTAGGGGCCGGACAAACAAACAGACGGTTGAGGCAGATTGCCGCTGGCCTTATTTATTACGGAACCCTAAAATAATACGGTCCGGATGCCTACTATTGTCTTGCTTTCTAAGATGGTCGTGAATTTTCATATGAGAAGGCTGTTTTCTTATTCTCCCTGCCTGTTTTTTTTCTGCCTGCGCCTTCATCCGCATGAAATTTCTTGTTTTAAAATAAAATATATCCTAGGGCACACGACAATACTGTAGCTTTCCATTAGTGAAAGAATTTCTGGTATTGGATCAGTAGTTCCAAAGATTATAGATAGATAGATAGAATACTCTTTATTATGTACACCATAAAAATTACAGATATAAATGTAGAACTGTTACATAGGGTGTCACAATGGGCGGTCTTATCGCTAAAAGCGATCTTTTACAGACAACCTTTGGATGGATCAAAAAGTAGAAGGAGAGACAATACTGCAGGTATTTAGTGGTGTACCACTTACATATAGATACCTATCCATATAAATATATATATATATATATATATATATATATATACACACACAATACTAAACATGATACAAGAGCAAGGAACTTTAAGTAATGATGATGTTTAAGGAGAGAGGAAGTGATTTTTAAGCAAAATTTTAAAAGTGGACAAAGATTGAGCACGCCTTATCGAGACGGGATCTACATACAAACTCACGTTCACATTTATAATATAATTTTTATGGTACATATTATACAGTAATATCTTTTGCCCGCGGCTCCACCCGCGTAGATGTCGGTTATCGCGTAAAAAAGTAGCCTATGTCCTTTTTCATATCCCAGGCTATATCTCTGCCAAATTTCATGACGATCAGTTCAGCGGTTTAGGCGTGAAAACGTAACATACAGACAGACAGAGTTACTTTCTAATTTATAATATTAGTATGGATATGGATTCTACTCGTATCTATCTATGCCCCTTTTTAATATTAGTGTAAATAAAAATAAAGGAAGTGAAAATCTTTGGCCTTAGCTCCTAAATATGAGTGTTGGTGCAGCAAAGAACCACTTTGTGGGATTCAAACTAAAACTGTGAAAGGGTAGAGGCATTCACATACTTTAGCATTTTTTTAAATAAGCTCCTGACTATGCCTAACGAACGACGATGTTACGTCAGTGTAAAAAGAATTCAACACTGTGCTAGAATAGCTAGGTACTCTAAAAGTTAAGGATATTTACAAGAACAGAAGATTTAGCGGAAATTGACTTATGCTTAATATTGCCCTTACGGTTGTATGTAAGTAAATAAAGCGTACATAAGTCAATATTTTCATTTTTTTATTTTATTTTACGATGGGTTTGCTTTTGACTCTAGTCTAGCTCAGAGGTGACAGAGACAACGTCGACGATGGAGTGAGCTTACCCAGAAGAAGCCTGTTCACTCTAAATTTGAATAGATTAGGGTTGTATGCGTTCGGAAACACAGACGCAGGCAGAGAGTTCCACTCCTTTGCTGCGCGCATTATAAAAGACGTTTGAAAACGCTTAGTGCGAGTTGGTGGAATATCAACTAGGTAGGGGTGGTAACTTGCAGTGCGTCTAGATGTCAGATGGTAGAAGGGGGCCGGTGGAATGAGGTCGTGGAGTTCATGAGTCAATTTCTTAACCCACAAAATAAAGCACTCTGGAAATAATACCAACTACATCACATAACATCACGCCTGTATTCTTCGAAGGGTTATGCAGGGCGCACCTATAGTGCACCCACATTTAACCAGTTGATACGCGACCGCAAAAAATATGTATTTACACAATTATAATCATTAGAATCAGTAATACAACTCTTTAGGTTAGTATAATCCTAAAAGTCATGATTTCATGAAATAGTCATTCAATCAGATTATACGAACTTAATAGCAGGAGAACCAAGGTAACCGACATAGCTCGAAGAATTGCCGAACTTAAGTAGCAATGGGTAGGGCACATTGCTCGCAGAAAGATGGCCGTTGGCGCCGAAAGGTTCTGGAGTGGCGACCGCGTACCGGAAGACGTAGCGTAGGAAGGCCTCCCACAAGGTGGACTGATGACCTTGTGAAAGCCGCAGGAATCCGCTGGATGCGGGAATCACGGAACTGGTCGAGGTGGCGGTGCTTGGGGGAGGCCTATGTCCAGCAGTGGACGTCTTTCGGCTGAAATGATGATGATGATACGATAACTCTAATGATTATAATTCTGCAAATACATATTTGTTATGGTCGCGAATCATATTCAGATCAACATACAACCAGATAATGACCTGCATATTTTTTTTTATATACACAACGGTGAAGCTCTTGGCCTTCATCTCTGGAAGATGGAAGCGAGCTTCACCCGGAATCCTCAACCACAGAGGAACTGGCTATCTCACCTCTAACTGCCGAAACACAACAAACTGTTGACATTGTTGTTATGTTGACAGACTTAGATAAGATGATGGTAGCTAGCCAGGCGGACTTAGAACAAGCCCTACCACCAACCAAACCGAGCAGAAATTTTTGCCCCCGCTGGGAATCGAACCCGGGACCTCTGGATTTGAAACAGGTGGTTTTACCACTAGACCACAGAGGCGGTTAAAAAAAATTATTACAAAACACGTAAGAAAATTTGAATTTCCAATCCAATGTACGGGACCATGTTGCTACTGAAAAATTCCAGATGGGAAAACCTAATAACACTTTGCTCAACCTGGGAATCGAACCCAGGACTTCATGATCAGGAGTAGCACTTGCTACCACTAAAGCAATGGGGCAATCTACCAACGAATGAACCGAAAATGCTAAAACGAGGAAAATAATACGCATCTTTCCATTCTCTACTCTTTATCTATAACTTATTCAAAGTGCTATGATACTGACATACACAATAATTTCCTGACATTATGTTACGTTACATTTTTACTTACGACATCATAATACAATGTAGAAAGGTACAGACATACCAAAACTATGTCTCCGCAAAACGTTTGTTGCCAAAACATGAAAAAAAAAACGGTCAAGTGCTAATTGGACTCGTACACGAAGGGTTCCGTACCACCGTACAATGTTTAACAATATTTTCTAAAAACGACGAAAACACTCCGTAATGCCGCCCATTGTATATTTTGTGGTATACAATAAACTATATACATATAAATATAAATAAATAAAACTAGTTACATGCATACATGTTGTCTTGTTTTTGTTCAGCGTTAAAAGTGATTAAAAAAAAGTTTATTTTATTTGTATTTCTTTTTTATATCTGCCAAAGTAGTTCACACTCTGTGTAAATTTCAAGTGTTAAACTGTTACGTTTTAAAAAGATACAGCCCTGTGACAGACGTAGACGGACGGACCGACACGCGATAGCGGAGCCTTAGTGGTAGGATCCCGTTGGCACCCTTTGGGTACGGAACCCTAAAAATTATGTAAGGTATTATTTTTTTATTATGCCTATGCTACTGTTATTCTATTCCGTTGTCGTCGACTCCCTTTATGTTTCATAAAAATTTAGTACATACTTATATTTCTGCTTACTAGTTACATCAGAATTGTATTACTGTTTATGAAACTTTATTTTTATGGGCGTAAGCCTTTCTCGAAGCTCTGAATTCGTTTTTTTGGAACGCCGGCTGCACGCACGAAAAAGCATGACTCATTATCACGTTCCGCCTGAGCCAAGTGTGCAAGCGAGAGCCCGGAACAAGCGATAGAGAGGCACGATCGGCCTAGGCGTTCGGCTTGTGACGCAATATTTTCATAGGACGTTATCACGTAAAATTATCGTCCGTAAACCGACTTTACAGACAACCAATTTATTCATTTTTTACTTTTTTGAGTATAAATTGGCTTGGTGCCGTTTTTATAGTAGTTATTGCCTCTACACTCCTAACATGTAAATATTGTTATAAGGTGACACACACACATTTCGTACACTGACTAAAAACATGTCACTAGCACAATCGCTTATCCAAAGGGCAAAGATCTACGTCACCAACGTCTTCCACCTACGTCGTCTACCTACGTCATGCAGAACATCATGTTTTCAGGGTTCCGTACGTCTAAATGAAAAAACGAAACCCATAGAGGATCACTCGTGTGTCTCTTTATCTGTCTGTCACAGCCATTTTGCGCCAAATCTAATGGACCGATTATGTTGAAATTTAGTATACATATCAACTTCTGTGACCTAAAACACAGACGTGTAATGTAAATAAATGAATTTTGAAGTCACTTTTGGGGCAAAAATTAGAAAAAATTATAATACTAGCTGTATCGTGTGACACATTAAATGCAAGGGCTTAATTTGAGGATCTCAATTATATTTTTAGATGAACATCGATTAATCCGCCCTCTATTACCACAACTACTGAGCCTACATTTTCGAAAAAAAATACTGATAATAGATTTATACTTATAGATTACAGGAAACCCTATAAGAAGAATATGGTCTTAAAATAACATGTTAAATTTCTCAATATTGAACGCACAAACTTACATTTGCAGTTGGAATGTATGGGTATGAGAACATGTTTTTCAACTACAATGTTAAATTTATTCTTGAGATAAATTCATCTCAACTACAGAACCCTTCATTTTGCGTGGTCCGACACGCACTTGGCCGGTTTTTAAACCCACATGTGAATTCTAAGTTTAACCTTGTTTTAAAATTCGTGATATAACGCATTCATTTGCAAAAAAATCTGTACTTGAAATCTACCTATTTGGTAGACTTTCAGAAAACTGTCATCTAATGTCCATCCAATGGCAGTACACGTCAATCTGGCGAAATGGGAGAGAGCCTCCCGCTCCGGCCGTCGGGAGCCGCGTGACGACGACTACCGGCCACCGTAGGCGCGGGCCTGCGGGCGGTGAGTAATGGGTAGCTCACCGTCCGATCAGCCGTGCTATTCTGTAACAATCTCACCGTGAACACTTAGGTGAAGTGTGCTTGAAGTGAGCTGTCGATAGTGAATAACAGCTCACTTCACCTAACTTGTCAAGTTGAGATTCTTACAGAATAGCACTACAGGATCAGGCCCGTGCCGGACGGCGCGTACGTGTTCCACACGCGCCTCAAAGAGATGTCAGCAACGACGAGGGGGCCCATTAGAGCCCAAGCCTGCCGGGTCAGCGGGATCGTCCGAAAGGGGTACCGCTGCCTCGGAACATAAAGGGCCAAGGAAGGAACACGGGTAGGTTTTAGTCAGTAAGAGTCTGACACTCCCTTCCGCTCCACCCAGAGCGGGAGAGGTCATGTGATGATTTCCTGTTCTCAAAAAAAAAAGTACACGTCAATCTATAATTGTATAGGGACCTAAGCTCATACATTCCAGAACCCTAACTGACCCAAACAAAAAAAAACGGTGACCTAAACAAACACATTTTTATCATTAAGCGCCCATATCCCAGCACTATGTTCCGAAAAACTCATTAAACGCCAAACATTAAGAGAACTCGGAAAAATCCCATACAAATAGACTATTAACGTAACTTTTAATGGCTACTACGGGTTACACGCGGTTAATGGAGTGCCATATTTGGCACCCTCAGTTATATCTTGAGCCGTTCGCGCCGAGGATTATACGTTCGAATCCCGCGCGAAACTTAATTAAAGTTTTAATGAGCTACGCAATATATGTATTTCGGAACACTGGCCTAGATTAAGTCTGGAAGTGGCGGAGATGGGTGAGGGCTTTGAAATGTGTGGATCAAAATTGATACAGTAATGTTACCTAATGGTTTTTAGGGTTTCGTACCTCAAAAGAAAAAAACGGAAACCTTACAGAATCACTTGTGTGTCTGTCTGTCAAATCGTCTGTTACAGCCAATTTTATCCGTATCTACTGGGCAGATTAGGTTGAAATTACACATATAAACTTCTGTGATCCAAACACGGACGTTTAACCACAGATTAATACAGATGGGACACTCCGCAAAATCATTAAAATAAAAAGCGACTCTTGATAAGACACAATAAAGTGCAATTCATGTCGCAAAACGCTTATTACCTACAGTTATATTCACCTACAAGTTGCCTCTCTTTCTATCGCGTAACTATTATACCAGCGGCGCGCGGCACTCCTATTGAATTGGCCCAGTGAGATGGGCCCGCCGCGTACTTGTAGCTTCGTACCTAAGCTGCGGAGTGTCCCATCTGTATTAGTCTAGGGTTTAACGTAAAAAAATGCATTTTAATAAGGGGGTCACTCTTGGGGGGGAAATCTAAAAAAAAAAGGTTTGCAAACCATAACGTGTGACATATCAAATGACGTTTTTTGCTCATTTGAAGGTATGATATATTTGTAATAGTAGGTATTTAGCGTTAAGTCATAATATTGTTCGTTACGGGCCGCGGGTCATTCGCGCGTCTCCGAATATACGTCTATCAGTGAGGTCCATGTTTAATTGTGCTCCCGATAGCTCTCGTAGTTCCCATATTCCTCAGTGGCTACGAGTATAGACGATTCTACGCGTGATTTGCGCAATAGTAAGAAAATAGCAACATTAATTAGAAATGTCGATTTTTTTTTTTTTTTTTTTTATAAATAATTTTAAAGTTATTTAAAAAAAAAAAACAGAAAATTGTTCTTTACTTATACAGGAAAACCTATAAGAAGTCTATGATCTTAACACGACATAAATCTCTTAATATTGTGCGTACAAACTTATGTTTGCAGTCGAAAAGTATGAAAGAACTTGTTTTCAACTATAATGTTAAGTTTGTTCTTGGGATAATATCCCAAATACGGAACCCTTCATTGTGTGTGGTCCGACACGCACTTGGCCGACTTTTTTTTTTATTTCATTCGAAAACTGTCGAATGAGCATTGAGCGTTTATCATTGGTACCTCTAGTTTTAAGTAAACCTGAGCTAGAATGGTCTAAAATCACCAAATCATTGATGGCCCCACCGAATAAACGTGCAATGCTTCTTACACGATTTTATTTTTTACATTTTTCGTTTCTTTTGCTTATCCTGCACCCACTTATTTTTTTTATGAATTTTAGACTCAAAACATGCCTATTATTATAGTGAATTTCTTTATTCTAGGGAAATAATTAATTTTAAAATTCACCGAGTCGCCAAGAAAGTAAATATACAAGTCTATAGCTTATATTTTTACTAATAACTCGATTATACATTATTTATATCTATTTACAATGAAATGAGCGTTATTGAAGTTTAAACGTATTTATTTCTTGCTGAAAAGTTGTCATTTTTCTCTTATAAGTTTATTCGGTGGGGCCATCGACATTGCGAACAACGTGGCTCTTAATAATGCTCATTCCGTCTCTAAATGAGAAGATACATTTTTGTCGCAAAGGGACAATTACAGCCCGAAACAATAATTTATTTAGCCTTCAATTTTTTTTCTAGCCTAGGCAGAGATACTTATCATTTCATATTATCATTTTACTGGCCCATAAGTGTCTAGCCTTTGCATAAATTGCTACAATGAACGATCGTGGAGAGATATTGCCTCGGTCATTATTCACTAAACTTGGCAGGCGCCTAGGATGATTTGTAGAAAAATGTGGAGTATTGTTTTTAGTTTAGCTGTAGAATGAAGTTGCAGCTACTAAATGGATGGAGGCAAGGAGATCGATACTAGAGATGTGTTTTTTAGGATTCCGCAGTCAACAAGGAACCCCCTTTTTTTTGTGGGGGAAATTATCAAAAAACTTCTCCCGCTCAGGGCGGCTTACATATATTTTGGTATGTCATATTTTGTCTGTCTGTCCGTAGCTTAGCTCAGAGAGTCTTAGTACTGGAAAACTATAATGCCATCAAAAACATAACCTGTAAAAAAAAAACAAGTCTCGCAACTCAGTTATTCTATCGTAAAAAGTTGTGAGATCCATGTAATACCAAGTCGGTCAATTTATTCAGTCCCTACTTAAGGGTAATTCTGTCTTAAGTTATTACGTAATTGGCTAACCTAACAACATCTTATAGTGACCATATCAATATTAAAAAACTTTTGTTTGAAATTGGTAAATAGATTGACTTGGCAATCGCACTAAACACAATTTATCTTTTATTTTTTATTAAAAACAATGTATCTCACAAGTAATATTATATTAAATTAGATTGTTTAGTGCGATTTCCAAATCAATCGAAAATGGCCTGAACTGCTGCCAGATTTGGTATGGGTATACATATTAATCACGCTGACAAAGTAGAATAACAAAAGCTTGAAAAAAAAAAAATTGTAGCTTTAACAAAAAATCGACGAGAATGAAAAATGTTTTTTTTTTTCTCGTCTATCAAATGGTATGGAATATCGTTGGACAGGCCGTTCAAAAATATTTTGGGTATGTGAAAACTATTTTTCGGTTCAGGAGTCTATTTGCGTAATATTAAGCTTTAAAGTGCTAATTTTTGTTAGACTCAAGTCTCCACTCTCCCGCCCTGCCAGCTAAATGATTGTTTTTGTACATGTGAAAAAAATTCACGACAGTAGTAATATAAACGAAAAAAAAAGAAAAGAAAAAGGGAAAAGAAGAAGAAAAAAGAACAAAGAGAAGAAAGAAAAGAAAAAGAAAATCTAAGAAAAAAGAAAGAAGAAGAAGAAAAAAACAAGAAAGAAGTAAGAAGAAAAAAGAAAACTATCACAGCTAAGTAGGCTTTACAAATTAACGAGTAATAGTCGACCAACTTATGTGTAATTGAAATGTATGGGAGAACATGTTTTCAACTACAATGTTAAGTTTGTTCTTGGGATAAATTCATCCCAACTACGGAATCCATGATTTTTCGTGGTCCGTAATGTATTAAAAATGTTCTGTAAAAGTCTTACCGTGATTGCTTAAGTGAAGCAAGTTTTGAAGTGAAGCTGTCATTCCATCTAACGCTAGACAGTTCATTTCACCTGAATTTTCACGATGAGATTTTTACAGAATAGTTCGGCTGGCTTTTCAGTTGCAAAATAAGCTGCCTAGAAGACACATGACTTTTTAGGGTTTCGTAGTCGACAAGGAATCCTTATAGTCCCGCCATGGTCCGAAATAAAAGTTTTTTTTTTTTACTGAAAATCTCACGTATAATACACACAGCTCTATTAAGTCCTTACCCCCCCAAAAGACATGTGGGTTCAAATCCGTGATAGGCCCAAGTTGGTTTTTGTATTTTGCAAAAACATGTTATTATAATTAATGTATTGTTTTAGTGAATAAATAAGTATTTTCTGTTTTAAATAGCATTGTTTTTATTCAATAAAAACGTTAATACTTTTATTAATGCATATAATGACGCGAAGCGACACAAAGACACCGCGTGCCGCGCGACCAGCGGTCTCTTTGTGTCGCTTCGCGTGTCGCGCCTGTTTGTAGGAGCCTTTATTAGGAAACTATTTACTTTATTAGGATTCTAAATTCTTTAGAATCTTTCGTTTTCATTATTTCAAAATCCAACCTATATTTCCCACAGAACACAACAGAGATACAAAACAAGATTCTTGTTAAACATCCCGTATTCTTTTGTCCGACTTATCTAAACTACATCAGCTTACTTGGCCGTATTCCAAAGTCCGTTATTAGTACAGGAGATTTGCAGATTCACCTGCCCTAGATCTTAAGAGTACTTCGCAACTCGTCGCCTTTGACATGCCAAAACTAAGAGAGACTTACTGGCTTTAATCGGGGTCGACGTGTTACATTTGAGAGGCATTAACATGATTGTTTGTAAGTGTGTGTGCTTGTTCTAGAATCAATTAGTGCAGAAAGTCTAAAAAAATAAGAATATAAATATATAATACTAGCCGCACCCCGCGGTGTTACCCGCAAACACTGCATTCTGTCGGGACAAAAAGTAGCCTATGTGTAAATCCAGGAGGTCAGCTACGTCGATACCAAATGCTATAAAAATTGGTCCAGCCGTTTGAGCGTAAAGAAGAGACAAAAACATACACACTCACAAACTTTCGCCTTTATAATATTAGTGTGATTAATATATTAGTGTGATGGTTTACTTGAAGTTATATACCTAAAGTTAAAGTGACATTATGACCAATTTGTTTATTTAAATATTTATGTACACTAGGGTGTCCCTTATATGACATATTTTTTTTTTTCGATGCGCATAGCCTCTAATTTTTTTATAAATGCTAAAATATACTCAAATATGAAATTTCAGCTTTCTAGCATGA
This sequence comes from Dryobota labecula, assembly GCA_947523025.1. Taxonomy (NCBI): domain Eukaryota; kingdom Metazoa; phylum Arthropoda; class Insecta; order Lepidoptera; family Noctuidae; genus Dryobota; species Dryobota labecula. The sequence goes on along the minus strand of OX383287.1, from coordinate 24,582,645 downwards.
TCGCAACCCGTGCCGACTGAGCTTCAAAGTTTATTTAAAATCGTGTTTTGTCCTATTATTCCGATCTGCTATAAAACTAATATAAATGCAACAAATTTGGTGAGTATGAGGTAAAATAAAATAAGGTAAACATTAATCTTTATTTCAAAACATAAAATTATAACAATCAGCCAGGGTAACTTCTCTTTAGTGTAGTTTTTTAACAGTCCAGATACAAATTTCTATGTTCCTGGGCACAGCGCAAAAAGCATTGTTTTTGCTCTTCTTCTGCCGTGTTAAGTAAGGTTTTGAGTTAGGAATGCATTAGACTGTTTTTAGGACGAATTTATAAACATGATGACGACAACCGAAAACCAAAAATTCTCTCTCTAACGTCTGCTCCAAAACAGCACAAGCTCCATTAAAATGACCAGTATTTTAAGCTTTTGTATCGCAGCACATTATTTGAACTTTATTATTAAGGTTCCAGTCAAAGAGAGCAGATGAGACGGCTTTAGCTTGATGTTATCCAGAAGAACTCTCTAGTTTTGGCACTGCAAGAAGCTGTTCTCTATCGTCAAATGAAGCAATAATGGGGCAAACGTTCTTCTTTTGAACTTCGTACATCCAATCCAGGTAATAGTTTTCCATCCCAATGGACTGTGACTACGTCAGGGCCTCAAGTCTGCTATTACAATAGTGTCAGAATGGTCTCGCCATTGTGAGTATTTGACAGTGTTTGTATGGCAAATCTGTCAAAAACTCACAATGAAGAGATATTCTCATTCATTTGACGATAGAGAACAGCTTCTTGCAGTGCCAAAACTAGAGAGTTCTTCTGGATAACATCAAGCTAAAGCCGTCTCATCTGCTCTCTTTGACTAGAACCTTAATAATAAAGTTCAAATAATGTGCTGCGATACAAAAGCTTAAAATACTGGTCATTTTAATGGAGCTTGTGCTGTTTTGGAGCAGACGTTAGAGAGAGAATTTTTGGTTTTCGGTTGTCGTCATCATGTTTATAAATTCGTCCTAAAAACAGTCTAATGCATTCCTAACTCAAAGCTTTACTTAACACGGCAGAAGAAGAGCAAAAACAATGCTTTTTGCGCTGTGCCCAGGAACATAGAAATTTGTATCTGGACTGTTAAAAAACTACACTAAAGAGAAGTTACCCTGGCTGATTGTTATAATTTTATGTTTTGAAATAAAGATTAATGTTTACCTTATTTTATTTTACCTCATACTCACCAAATTTGTTGCATTTATATTAGTTTTATAGCAGATCGGAATAATAGGACAAAACACGATTTTAAATAAACTTTGAAGCTCAGTCGGCACGGGTTGCGATCATGCTAGAAAGCTGAAATTTCATATTTGAGTATATTTTAGCATTTATAAAAAAATTAGAGGCTATGCGCATCGAAAACAAAAAATATGTCATATAAGGGACACCCTAATGTACACACTGTGAAATACATAGATATGTAATTATAATTTTGAGTACAAAGTTTATTTTGAAGTTAATCTGCGTATTATTTACATTAGTGGTCTGTATCTTGAAATATCTATAAAGTTTAATTTATTTTACTAATCATAGGTATGTACTAATTACTAATATGAAACCTAATAAAAAAGCAAATCCCAAGGCATTAAGCCTAAAGCATTTTTTTTTTTTATATTATAAATTATACATGATCAAAGAACTCAAAGAATTATCGCTTCTGCCATTTATTAACTGTCCAGGTTAATCTATGCCACCAAGTTTAATTCTATGCAATGAGCGATAGTCAAGTTAATTTAGATCAAATATTACTGAACCTATTAGCCTATAGTTTGGTTTATTTACGTTATTTGTGGACGGCCGGTATAATGTGTATAACGTCAATATTGAATTTGTGTTTTGTTAGTTTAATATTTATGATACTAGGTAAGTCAGTCTGGTCGGTGTAATTAACAGGCAATGTTCATTACCTGTATTGTAATTAAAATTATTTAGTTTATATTTCTATCTGATAATGTGCGCTTTGTTTCATTAGATTTGTGTTAAGGTGCAGATCCACCGCGGCGCACGAAGAGGCTACGCACGTGTGTTAAGCTTCGCTTTGAAAGGAAATGTATGTGATTATGTCCACTGCAATCCACGGACACGCTAAGCATCAATTGACGTCATTGATACATGCGTGGCTTCCTCAAATAGGCGCTTACATAGCTCAACGCTGTCAACGCCATGCACGCTGTGCAGGTGCTACACGGCTTGTGTATTTCATCGCTGCGCATGCTGTGCACGAGCACGCTGCGCATTTAAGCTGCTTGGATTCATTTGTTTGACTGACCACGTGGGTCTACGTTTCCACTGCGGTACACTCTTAACGTCTCTTGTGCATGATGGCCGAAAAAGTATCAACGTCCGCGTCGGCAAACATGCCAGACGCGTGGCAGCCCCATGAACACCCAGAACGTTTTGTTGTATTGTGTGCGCAGGCCACTATGTGACTTTTGCGTGAAATTCACCCACAGGCTGCATAGGTTTATTAAATAAAATACATTTAATTCAGGCCATACAACACATATTACATAAAATAAAATTTAACAATACTGTAACAGAATATAATAAAATGACATTACAATAAAAAATATACGAATGAGTGGGTACAAATAGATGCACTATTGATTAACTATTTTAACTTTAGATCTTGCCAACGTAGTATGCGTCATCTCGTATTTTTGAATTGCCTACATCCACCTTAAATTCCACATTTAATAGCCCCTTAACACGTATGGCCAGGCAATATAATGAAAGGTCCAACTTGACAGATTACCCTATTGATATTTTCTCCATAAGAGCGCACTTCTTTGTAGCTTAAATTGGTTTGTTTTGTCGTGTTCTAGATTCTAGATTTAGGTCTAATATACACACTTTTTATTTTTCTTTTTTGTCCCTAATATTCATATATATTAATGTCATGCATACCTGTTATTTGCATGGTTACTAAAACGCCAGTTTAAGATGTTATTTTTATTTGAATTGTAAGTGACTGTACTGTCGGTGTGCTTATTCTAAATAAATAAATAAATAAATACATTATAAAGGTCACAGAATTAAAATTAAAATTAAATGTCAAACGCAATTAAAATAAACTAACTGAACTAATATAAACTATGAATTATTGAGTTTTGGAATATATAAATAAATAAACATTCAGCCTAAGTACCTATTACTGGCGAGAAAACACATACGTAAAAAAACTACCTAGATGACATTACTGTACTTAGTTTGTTTCCCAAAGTGGGTAATAGGTATCTCACCTCACACGCAAAGCGGTAAAAGCCAGCAAGTTATATGAGTTAGCCAAAGGAAGTGAATTATTATGGTACTTCTGAGCTACGAACTTGTTACTATTAAAACTTGGTGCAATAACGCTATGTTTATACTGCACCTGTTTACTTTAAGTGTACTTATCTTTAAGTTTACTTAGAGTTATGTTTCCTTAAGATGAAATAGGGAGGTTCTTCCTGGCACTCATTTTTATCAATTCCTTGTGAATATATAATACGAATTCACAACAAAAGAAGGTAAAGACTGGGGTGTTCTTCATTTAGTTTTTAACTAGCTTTTGCCCGCGGCTCCGCCCGCGTGGATGTCGGTTATCGCGTAAAAAAGTAGCCTATGTCCTTCTCCATATCCCAGGCTATATCTCTGCCAAATTTCATGACGATCGGTTCAGCGGTTTAGGCGTGAATACGTAACATACAGACAGACAGACAGACAGACAGACAGACAGAGTTACTTTCACATTTATAATATAGAAAGAAGATATTTATCGTGTTCTCTAAAGTCAACCCTAATCTATTCAAAGTGAGAGTGAACAGGCTTCTTCTGGGTAAGCTCACTCCATCGTAGACTTTGTCTCTGTCATCCAGACCTAGACTAAAGTCAAGAGCAAACTCATAGCAGAATAAAAAAATAAAAAAAAAGTCATGGCTCTCTAAAAGTAATAGGCACAGAAATAGTAGAGTTTTGCCCATAACTCCTAGGACAGTATTATATAATAAGAATAGCTATGCAATGTGTGGTCGCATATTTAATGCTATACCTACCTGATAGTATTAAAATATTATCGGCTAATAAATTTACAAGTTGTCTTAAAGTACGGTTAAGGGAAAATAATTTCTACTCAGTAAGTGACATATTTAATAAGAGATTGAAAAATAAATAACAATCAAATATAATAATAAAATAAATAATCACATTAATACAGACATTAATAATATTTCCTGCTTTTTTAATGTACCTACCTAATACTGTTTAATAATAATAATATTGCTACTCAATTTTAATTTATATGAATTATAACTGTGAGTATAATTATAACTAAATATACCTACTTAAACCCAAATGTTTGCATGTCACACTATTATATAAATTTATGACTCAGTGTTATGGATCTGTATTTATTTATGTTAAGACTGAAATTGTACCAACACTTATGGCAAATAAATTGATTTGATAAAATATGTACAATTGTCATTGAATATTTTGACTCAGGGTTTTTGCAATTTACACTATAATTATGTACAATCATCCTCATCTGTCTAGCCTTTTTCCAACTATGTTGGGGTCGGCTCCCAGTCTAACCAGATACAGCTGAATCTGACCTCCACAACCCAGTAACTGAGTAATACTTTAGCCCTTGGAAAGACTTGTTGTCAGACTTTCGGGCTTCTGACGACCCGTTACGACTGCCGAAGATCCACGAATGACAGTCAGGACGGCTTGGCGTGCTTACCGAGGCACGGAGGAATCTCGGTATGTAAAAATAGTAACCCATCCATGGACCAACCCCGGCAAGCGTAGCTTAACCTGATCGACCCATGCGGTTGTTACTACTTAGCCACGAGCTCCTCCTAAATTACACTATACAACGTGTAACTGAAATAATACACATTATACTAGTAGTTTGTTCAGAATCGTTTACCGAATAGATTCCTTTCTTTTTGAATATACGTTTATTATCCCAAAAATAAATAAAACTACTTAAATTACAGTCACACTTCCACTGTACAGTTAAAACAAACCAAAATTAACGAAATAGCTACCTAGCTAGACCCTTATACGTGTGCGACTGCATGCGTTCGTAGATTTGTAATGTGACCAAAATTTTCTCCTACAATCGATATAACTTATTTAATGAATAAACAATGTTTTTACATAATAAAAAAATTGGCAGTCATAAAGGACTGCGGACAGAAGTGAAAACACAAAACTTTGAAATAACTGTTCTTTTATACATATAACTCATGGAAAACGTTCGGTGACGATGACGCAAGTTCCATGATTTTTGTTCACCCAAAAAGTACACATACATACACAGTATAGGAACATACAGGAAAAGTTTTTAATCAGCGCAAATTTTGGTCAAGCGCACTATATTTAGTGCTTACTGTACGTACCTTTTAACTCTTTGCAGTATGTGGGCTCATTATACTCAGAAATCATACAGCGCCCTTCGCGTTCAGTACAATAACGCATTCAGGGTGCTGTTGGGGTTGCTCTGATATTGCAGCGCATCTGGGATGTTTGCGGAAGCTCGCGTTGACTGCTTCTACACTGTGATGCGGAAGCGGTGCGCATCCCTGGTTAGTAGGGTGCGGGGCGGTACCAATAGCATCCTATCTATGGTAGCAAGTAGGCTGGATTGTGCGTTTGTGAACCACTGTTGTAGGGTATCAGCTGGGCCTGTTGCAGCAGTGATGTCACAAATTGTGTCTGTGTTAATGTTTTACTAATATAGTTTGTTACTAACACTTTGAGTCTTTTTGCTTGAATAAATGATGATTATTATTATAGCTCATGGAAAGCGTTCGGTGACGATGACGCGAGTTCCATGATTTTTGTTCACGCTCAACGCGCCTGAAGAAGTTTTCACTTCAATAAAAATTCAGTGTATGACAATATTCTTATTGGGGTATTTGGTGGTATGCGTTAATTCCGGGACATGTTTATTCTACATCAATAAAAGAAATGACTGAAGCACTCTAGTGGTTTGTTCTAATGTACCCCAAGTGTCCCGTGTGTATGTGTGTGTGTTCGTTTGTTCGTATCCATTTTTGACATTATGAAACGTGGTCGTGTAATACTACTAGGAGCAGCTGTAGGTAGGACGTGTTCGGGGAGGTCAGATCAGGAAATAAAGAATGCAAGAAACGATAATGCGTTTATTGGTATAACAGCAAAAAAATACATGCCGACAGAAGTGAAAACTCGAAACTTTGGAATAACTGACATGCTGGCAAAATATTATGTTGCGCATTTTGGTGACGCGAACCCATAAGTTTATCCCCTACGAAAAATCGCAATTTAACTATAAAAAATAACAGAAAATAATGATTATAATGCCATAAGGGCCTCAGCTCAGCATAATATAAAGCCCACCAGTAGGTTAGTAATAATTTACTTTTATTGAGATTAGTTGTTACAAGGGTGTAGCAGTCATACTGGTCGAGAGGAAATGACGCCAGTGCTGCTACACTAAAATAATGTGTGGAAGTATTGTACCACCTAACAGGTACCATGTACGATCGGAAACTTTCGAAGTAAAGAACTTCAGGAAATACCCTTGATTTCAATTATTTACATCCATAAAATCACGCCTGTAATCCCCGAACGGTAACGCAGAGGTGTACTTATAGTACAGTTAGCGTCACGATGTGGGTACCCCCCTTGAAAGCAAATTTTAATACAAATGGGGTACCGAATTAATGCAGCCCACTGTACATTCACATTTTGCCAGTTACGTTTAAGTTCAAAGTAAGTTAAGTTTAAGTTAAGTAGTCATGTTTTTTTTTTAATTTTTATTCGTTAGTTATGTTTTTTTTAAAGCTGTGTACACCTATAATAGGCATACATACCAGTAATTTTATTATGTTATTGTTCTATTTTAATTATTTGTATGTACTGCTGTTGCTACCAAATAAAAAAATAAAAAAATAAGTTTAATTATGTTACTTACTAATGAAGACGTACAACGACAGAATGCTTAATTAAAACAACTGTAGTAAGACTTCTCTAAAAATCAATAGAAAATAATCAAATTAAATCAATGGAAATGAATACGTAACAGAGGTGTGTGCTTGGCGTCATTCCAAAGTTCCGATGCCGTCTGTTGCCAACCGTTCAGACCGGTAATTACACCAATATTTTATACAATGCTTTCCTAAAATCATCTGTATTAAATGTGCTTCGTTTTGCTAACAAATTACAGAGGTTTGGGCATTTGATTAATTTTCATAGTAACTATATTTCATCTCGTTTCATCTCGGAGCATTTCCGAGATATTTCTAAGATTTGCTTCGCTTTGAACCCTTTTCTGACTTCGCTTGTAGGCCAATGTAGGTACCTACCTACTTTTACTACATAATGGTTTTCTGGATAAAGATTGTTGGTCATTTCACCAATGGTACAAAAATACCGCATTGAGTGTAGCGTAACATGATGTAGTAACAGTTCCTTTAGAAATAGTAGTAGTTTATTTTGCTGACTCATCGAATAAAGTTAAAAAATAAAATAATAATTTATCTACTAGGTACTAGCTGATGACGGACGTTGCCCTGTCAAAATTTCAATTTCCATAGAAAAACGCACTTTCAGATTTTCCCGAAAATGAAAATGTTTCGGGAAGGTTTTCCAATTTTTCTTTCGGTAAGAATTTAATTCGAACTATTATAAACACTTGAAATATTTTTTTCGAAATAATTTAAAATGTAATAATTATAATTAGAAAATTATCCAAATCGGTCGTACCGTTCTCAAGTGATGGGCTTACCAACGAACAGCATTTCATTTTTATTACACTCTAAAGAGGTATTTTTAATCCCAAATCAAATAAACAAACTCAGGTTACAATAATGTATTAAAAGTGTAACACCATTACAAATGACAACTTCTCTTCCCAATGCTCTGTTCGGGCCCATTTCAATAATGTGGCGTTTGCGACACATCTCTAAAGGACCATTACGGGCGATCCATTTCCTGCCTTTTACAACCTGCACCAGACAATATAGCTGCCTTTATGTCTTGCCAACTAAACCCACATTATAACCTCACACAAAATATATTAAGCAAAAACCGCATTGCACCCTCAATTTAGATTGTTGTTAAACTTTTTGCCAAAAGGTAGTTAGTTACTGCTTTTTGTGTATAGAAGGTCGCGTCACCAATAACAATATTTTTTCCGTTATAGCCAATTAATTTGTAGTTGCAGGCGCCAACAACACGGGGACGATTTTGTCGATCGTTTAAGGTTGGACAGAAATATTGCTAGTTGAACGTGAATTAGCTTTTGTTACCTGGGCGGAGACAACCTATACTCTGTGGGGTCTTGGGATTTTGTTTTAATACAATATTTAAAAAAAAAAAGTTCCTTTCTAATTATAATGCTTTTAATACTGTTGATGTAAGTGATCTCTCTCTTCTCCCTATTCTCTCTCTATCTGTCTCTTCTCTCTCTCTCTTAAAATCAATATTAATGAAGTAGTCAGGTTCCCTTAGGCATTCAAACATTCAGATGTTTGAATGCCTAAGGGAACTTGACTTAGCAGCCGATTACCAAAGTCAAAGTCAAAGCATTTATTTCAAATAGGCATATAAATGGCACTTTTTAACGTCAAAATTTACAAAGCCATAAAATTGATTCTAGTATTCCCTTCCAAAAGGTAACTCCACGGCTTCTCTTTTGCACTGTTTTGTAATACTTTTTATACATCAATTATGAAGTGATGACGATGTACGTAGAATAAAATTTATTTATCCTAATATACATACACAGGTACCTCAAAATTCTTGGGAGTTGTTATTTAAACTTCGGAACTGTCCTGTGGAAGACAGAGCTATTCTTAAAAGTAAGTTGAATGATCAGTTACCACAAAGACCTAAAGAAAAGGTAGTGCTGTGTCAACCTCGGATACAATTGAATTCAATGATGAAAATACAGGGCCCAGCCACTTTTCAATAAAACCTCCACCCCCATCTAAAATATCACAGGTCAAATCTCCAGCAAGTGCGAACCTAATACAAAACGTTCCGTTTAAAACGCAATAATCTGACGGACCGGATCCGAACCGGCTGGCGCGACGCCAAACATCCGCACCTTCGTAAGGATACGTACGTTTCCGGTCTCTGAACGAACGCGCCGCGACACGTTAAAATGTAGGTCGACTGCCTACGTCATTAGAATGGTTCAGGTACACTGAAAATAGACAGGTATTTTAGATAGTTGAGACTTTCTGAGGTTGAATGTAGGTAGGTGGTTGAAAAAGGAAGTCGTGAATCGTGGGTAATAGGCGGTGCATCTGAGTCAAGATTAGTGGGAATTCTAAGGTATTTTAAAACGCAAGAAAGCTACAACTTAGCTATAAGTTAAATGTTAATACTTGCTGCGCCCTAACAGGGTCATGTTCTCATGTGTAAATTGTGCAGTATATAATACACGAAATGTTTTTAACCAGTGCGCAAAATTTGACAAATTAAATTTAAACAAGTTTTATTAATTATATATTTATTTCTTATTTTGATACGTCTTAGTACAAAAAAATAAGTTATCGTTAACGAAAGATGTTTATTTTGAAACTGGTTTAATGGTAACTCGCCGGCGCGTGCAGTGTAGCAGAACGCAGTAGTAGGTACTTATCAGCTGTGCATCCGCATAAATCGCCGACGTAGGTATTTAAGCGGGTTATTAATCGCTAATTTTATCAGATTTGAACTAGTTTTTTTAACCGCCGACACACGCGCTCATTGATATTATTACGAATAGATTGTGACCATACATTTTGCTGAAATAAAGTAGGACTAAAAAAAATTTGAAAAAAATAATGGAAATTTGTTCTATTATAGATACCGAACCACCAAAAAAAAAATTGCATACTCGTTTTTTTTTTTCCTGTATTATGTAATAATGAAATCTTTAATATAGAAGTTTATTTCGTTCTGTCCGTGTCTCTATTTGTTAAGTCAGATCAATTTCTTGTTCCGTTTTCTCTCCAAACATAACAAAAGGTTATGTACTGATTGTTTCTTCATTCGTGATAGTAAATTGTCAAAACCACGTTCTTCTAACTTACATTCACAGAAGACGTTAAAGTAGGTCCTAAAGTAGGTCCTATAGAACCTATATGTGATTCAACGGCTACTACCAATATCTTCAATAGTATGTTTCCAAGCACATAATCTTATTGCTCCCGCCATTAGGACTCTGATGTCGGTGATTATTGAAAATGTTTGCGTTTGGTTATCTTGACCGGTAACCTAATGCCTAACAACTGTATAAAGGAAAACGAGGTCTGATTAGGGTAAACAGACTAAATATTGCGATAAGGTCTGTATTTTCCTTAATGTGGGGATAAAAGCACTTTATGTTTAGGTGAAATGATCATGCCTTAATTATTGATTATAAAAGGTTTTGCACCATTATTTTGTTAAAACCTTTTTGATTTAGCCTACTTGAAAATAAACGTATGAATCATTCGTTTCTATTCTTAAGACTTCTAATAATATCTATTGTAATAGCGATATTTACATCTTACAGATGTAAATATCGCAGGTGCAGGAATCTTTGTGAAAGCTTTGTACACAATGCCTGTTGAACAAACTTCTACGTCCAGACTGACGGATATACCTTTGTCCTTTGACGAACGTCTTGCATTCAAAAGGAAATATACATAGCCGTATTTTCTAAGCCTTCGTATATAGAGCATAAGAGAAAGATTTTTGCAAAAGGATTTGTGCATTTGAGTACAATCTAGGTCAAAATACATACATATATAAACTCACGCCTTTTTCCCATGGGGAAAAGTACAGGAAATATAGAGCGCCACCTGCTATGTTCCTTACATACTCCTTTTGCTTCGTTTACATTCATACATCTGGTCATACATGCACGCCGGTTGCGAGTGCTACGCACCTGACCTTTCTGAAGAACATCACCAATTAGGTCAAAATTATGGATACTTAACGAAGAAGTTTTTCTTTTTTGTATGCAAGCTTCCAAAACGGTGAAGGAAAACATTGTGAGGAAACGGCATGTCCTACAATCAAAAATTCCATGACATATGACATCTACCAACCTACACTGGGTCCGCGTGGGAGATAACAGCTCACTCCCTCTCACAGAGAGAAGGCGTGTGTCTTTGTGTTCAATTGTTTAGAGGTTAAGTTGAACTGTGGAAGCTACTTACAGAAGATTTGACTATAAATAAATCTCCTTAGACTCCCTCCCCACTCATCCGACTTCTACTCCTACTCCTTCACTGTGCACGCGGCTCGGTTGTGGAATTCACTGCCACCTGACATTAGGGACTGCCAAACTGTTGCAGCCTTTAAAAGAAGAGTAAAAGATCACTATCTTTCCACTTCGTCATAGGTGCATATTATTATATTATGTATTTATTATTTTCCAATACATTGTAGTTCTAAGTATATGATTTGAGTGATATTTATTTTAGAAGTATGTATGTAAGTATATTCTCTTATTGTATGTTTATAAGTATTTATATTAGTGTATAGCTATTTTGATTTTATGTATATTTTTCTCTTCTACTCTTACACACGTTGTCTACTTTCCTACCGCAGGTATGCTGGAAGAGATTTCATTAGAAATAAGCATCACCTTTGTACGTATTTTTCTATTCCTTTCTTCTTGTTTGTTTATGTGTGTACATAAATGGTTAAATAAATACATTTATAAATACAATCATCTAGACTATTAACTAAGACCTGAAAATATTAAAATTTAAAACTATTTATTTATTTTATATTTTCACGATTTTTACACAAAAATAGCGCTTAATCTAAGTAATAAATAATATTATGTGCGCTATCAGCTTAAAATTAGAGTTGCTGACTTATGTTTATAGGCTGAGAATCTACACGCTGACATCCTCCATTCCATACTTCCCCACAGTAAGGTGAGCTTTTAATATATTTTTAATTTGTTGAGGTTTTTTGTCTTCTATTTTTTTGGCAATTTTCTTGGGTAGTTTATTTAGAATGTCAGGAAGGGCGTACGTCCAGGCTCTCTTACCATATTCATTATTAATCTTTGGCAGTTTATATGTAGGCAAGTACGACAGGTTACGAACAAAGTTTGGTCTCTTTGTTTTCTGCAGTTTATTCATAAATACAGAGTAATCAGAAGCAACAGCCAAAGCTTTGGCGAACACATTTATAATTTTACAATATTTAAATAACATATCATAATCTGGTTTATATTTATGTTTAATTTTATATGGTGGTGCTGTGATCTGTATATTATAGATTTTCTTAAGATTCCTTTTATGAGTTCTTCCCTTGTTAAACCATTACTAATAACAGAGTCGGCTAGTGCCATGTACAACAATCGCAAGGCCTATAAGGCAAATTTCTTTAATATGCGTAATTTAGACATTATAGCCCTAAGTTTAGTGCATACATAGTCCACATGTGGGCCCCAATTAAATTTATGATCTATCTTAAGCTTCAGATAGACATGCTCTTTAGCCTAATATCCTGTTTAAGCATAATCCTGAAAACGGCAGACACCTAACATGACGGCATCTCTTAGCTCGCAGATTACATCAGCATAAAGTATACTTAGTACACGTCACGTGCCCTAATAGTACATTTTGGAATACGGAATTGTTTATCCGATGCCAAATTCTGGCATACAGCCAACGCACGGAAGAGCCAACACCTGAGCTCGTAATTGGCCCGCATTTTGGCCTGATTGTTGGAAACGGATACCAGATGATATTTCATTGCTATGGATTATTATTATTGGTATTAGTAATAGCTTGGTGTTTGTTTGATGGAAAACAATGATTTCAGTTATGGTAAATGTTTAAAAAAAAAGAGAATCTTTTCAATTTGAACATTGTAATGTATCCCAAAAGTCATACAATTCTATGCATATGAATATCGATACCTCCCACGCAAAAAGTCGTAACATGGTTTTTTAGTAAAATGAGATTTTAGTACACATTCTTAAAAACGATATTTTCATATTTTCACTAAAAACCGAGTTTCTAACTCGGTAATAGTCTAATAATAATAAGTTTTGCAGCTGATCAATACAAAAATGACGTGAAAAATCTCTCCTGAAAAATCACAAACTTAAACATACGATCAGCGCGGGAGGTGTCGATATTCTTCATACGTGGGTGCACATAAGAAAAATATTCATCATAATGCATCGGAAATCGTATTGAACTGTAGGCGGCGCGCGGCGTAAATCACTTTGCAGGAGTCTGAGATCAAACTCAAACTTAAAGCATTTGTATCAATTAAACCATTTACAGGCACTTTTGAATTGTCAAAGTCGGTCAGTTAGAAAGTTGAAGCTAGTTACCCATTCCAAAACGTAGATCTCCATGGAGAAGAACGGGCAAGAAACTCCACGAACACTCTTTTATATCGAAATATTACAAAATCCGGGGTCAATTATTCATGTTGCTTCTATATGTGAGTAGTATAAGTTTACCTACACTTATGCCTACAAAGAAGCTGTATTAGGTAATGATTGCCTGTTTTGTTCCTTAACGAAAATTACACAGCAACCTAGCCTAGGGTAGGTTTATATATCATTGTATACAGGGTGAATTTGAAAACAAACGACAAAATTTAAGCGGGTGTTCTACCCATCAATAAAAACATATTTTAGTATGAGTCCAATTTGGAATACGGAAAAAATAATTACCTTCTCATATGGAGGTACACTCACCTGCAAAATTGCATGGATACCTTAGTGTCTATTTTCCAGTAAACGTTTGAGTTCAAATTTTTGAAAATAGAACTGGCTTTCGCTTTTCGCTTCACACGATTTTGTTTCTGTACTGTCCATGGATTTTTGCAGTCGACCGTACATAGAAAGAAAGAAAAATATATAATATATTTGGGACACGCAAAAGAAATACAAACAATAAAAATAAAACGGGGCAGTCTTTGGGGACTGCCAATAGAAGTGAAAACTAAGTAAATTGTGAATTGTATCGTCGAGCTATTAGATTATTAATTTCGAGCGTTCGATGACGATGACGCGAGTTCCATGATTTTTGTTCACCCAAAAAGTACACATACATACATAGTATACATATAGCTCATGGAAAGCGTTTGGTGACGATGACGCGAGTTCCATGATTTTTTTCACCCAAAAAGTGCTCAACGCGCCTACAGAAGAAATTCACTTCAAAAATGGCATTTAAAACTAACAAAATGTATTATCTGAGCGAGGCCAAAAAGCCCCTATCTCAGCATAATGCTGCCGCTGCAATATTTAAAAAATAAATACCGCAGCGCTGGTATTCTGATAGGGCCCTCAGTAATGTAGGACACACCTACATAGCCGATTGGACCATTTTGTATAAGGTCGATATTTTACTTTTTGCGAATTCTGTCGAATAGTAAAAGTTTTTTATATTGATGGGTAGAGCACCCCCCTATAAATTATGCAGACTATTTTCAAACTCATCCTGTATGATTCAAAATTGAATACCACACAAACCATTCGAAAACAACTGACACATTCCATTTTATTCCAGTCCAAATGAACATTGAATTCACTAAATAACTTAAATCTCATTGTTACGGGAATCAAATAAAATAGCCTGTTTTAGCTTTAAATAGCTCGATTAATATGTAAGAGTGAAGACACATTCGACAACATACAGACAGCCAATTAAGGCCTCATGAATTATAAATTATTGTTGAATAAATTATATTGTTTCACACGCACTGCTTTTTGTCTATTAGAATTGTTGATTAGATTCTGTTTTAAGGGTAATTATAGAAAAAAGCGTTTTTATGGGGTTATAATGGAGTGGGGAGATAGTATATTATTATTTATTTCTGCTTTCATGATTTTTTTCAGGTAAGTATTAATTTTGATCAAATACGCTCTTAGTATATACACCCACACATACTGATACCCTTAATTTTCTATTGGAGAACATTATTATAAAAAGTACTTAACTATAAGGTAAGTCTAGACATAATCATACAGTATCGACACTTTTTGACCTTTCGAATAATGTATTAGGATACTCACGTTTTCAATAGACAATTGTTATGTTACCTAGTAATTTAACACTGTAGCCAATTAGACATGTGAATGAATGCTAGAAATGAATCGGACATTAGAATTATTATTCTAAGGAGATTCTGTTACGTTTTTTAAGCGTCACAATAAGCAGTTTGAAGTGTAAAACATCAGACAATGGAGTGATACAAAACTAAAAGAAAGTAAGTTTATTGGAACTTACACAGGAAGAACACAAACTAAACTCGATAAATAATTAATATTAAAGAGACAACACGGCAACCGTGAATTGTTGGTTCTCTTCAGATAATGATTAAGTGGTCCTTGGTGGACTCGGTAACTAAATTATTTACTAGGTTATTTTTATGATGACACTGAATGTCATTTTAATCTATCAAATTAAAAATCAGAGTATCATTATTATGATTTATGACACAAACATAGAAAAACAAAAATGTTTAAAAAATAAACAGACTTGTTATTATAGGGGCCACAGTAAAACGTATTCAGTGACAATAAGCTAAACCTAAAATACACCCTTATGACAGACTGACGGACAATCCGTTGGCAAAAAAAAACCATAACAAAAAACCATAACAAAATAAATAAACAAACACTCATTTATGTTCAAAGTCGATTTTTGCCAACGCTGAGCGGAGCCCCGGCGACTACGTAAGCATTAATTATTCGGCTTGACCGGCGCGTGGCGTCGCATAATGTTTGGACAACCGGTGATCATTTATAACTTGGACGCGTTTGGCTAAGAGATCAGCGTTTGAGTACTAACAGGCAGTATGTGTGCGTGGAAAAATGTAGGCCACATTACGGTGAAGGTGTACGTCATTATTAATTACCGGGAACAGATTTAGGTTTTTTTTTCTATGACAATAATTGATAAGGCAAAAATCTTGTTCATTGAGTAGTTTGATTAAATAAGACCCTTAATTAATAAAATATAATAATTTAATAATAAAAAATAGAAAAATTAACTCGCTCAAGCTTTTGTTCAATCTTTGCGCAATCTTCAATATGAACCCCAAACGGTCAAAATATTGTGCAAAATAATTGATTGTTTAAGGCCCGGGCGATGTCAAAACAATGAATCATAATCATACGTATTATTCTTGTTATTCAGTTTCCGTATGCTTCCAAACCATGCCTGCTCTAAAGGCTATGCTGTTTCCTTAAAACACACACATAAATAACATAACATCACCCCCGTATTCCCCGAAGGGTTAACTAGAGGTGTATATATATATCTATATGCACCTGCTTTTCGATATTTATAAAAAAAAATATATATAAATATATAGATATCGTTTTTCCATACATTCCAACTGCAAATATGTAATTTGGTTGACTATTGCCCAAATACTCAAACGTTACTTAACTTTAAGACGTTCTTATAAGTGTTTCTGTCGCTACAAAACAGTTTAAAGTGACAGAGACAGCATTAGACTTAACGGCGACTTAAAATTGAATTGCGTTTGAGTATTCGGCAGTATTACTCGTTAACTTGTGAAGCCTACTTAGCTATGATAGTTTTCCTTTTAACTTAATAAAAATATACTATTGCCGTGAATTTTTTCACATATCAACAACTATTTAGCTGGCAGGGGGGAGACACTTGACTCTAACAAAAATTATTACTTTAAAACATAATATTACGCAAATGGATCCCTGAATCGAAAAACGGTTTTCACAGACCCGAAATATTTTTGAACGGCCTATCCCCAGACGATGGGATAAACGAGAACAAAAAATATCATCCCCACTTTACGTGTAGGGGAGGTACCCTAAACATTTTCAAGATTTTATTTTATCA
Source organism: Dryobota labecula (assembly GCA_947523025.1). NCBI lineage: Eukaryota > Metazoa > Arthropoda > Insecta > Lepidoptera > Noctuidae > Dryobota > Dryobota labecula. Next base: position 24,565,773 of record OX383287.1, on the reverse strand, counting down.
CTTTGTCTCCGTGATTAATATGTATACCCATTCCAGATTACAGCTTTCTACTCCTCATCATGCGGTAGACGAGAAAAAAAAACATCCCCACTTTACGTACAAAGGAGGTACGCTACAATTTTTTTTTTTTTTCAAGATTTTTATTCACCACTTCGTCGGCGTAATTAATATGTGAACCCGTGCAAAATTACAGCTTTCTATTTCTAAGAGTCTCTGAGCTGAGCCGCGAACAGACAGACAGACGGAAATAGCGAAACTTTATGGGTTCCTTGTTGACTACTGAATCCTAAAAAAGCCTCTAAAACAGTCACAACAGTACTAACACTATATTTCTCACACAGAATCTTAAAGCAACTACTTCAAACTGAAGAAAATAACCCGGTAACATATCAGTATTCAAGCAAAATTGCAGAGACGTCCCAGCCCCAGTCTCACACATTCAAGTTTAATGAACTTTCTCACATCGCCGTCGCCGTCAGCTTACTTCGTGGCCCCGTACAATAGTAAATTTGTTGGGACTAAATGTTTATTAATGTGTTGTTTGAGTTGGTTTTGTTCCGAGCTAGTCTTATTATTTTTGTTATGAAAAAGAAGGAGTTTTGTTTGGTCTAGTTATGTTACGTTTGGGTAGACAGTTTGACTTTTTTTTATCTAGGAATACGTTGTTGCGATTAAGTACTAATTTTTTTGTCATTAGCGTCGCGCGCTTTGTTTGTGGTAACCAAGTGTACAAACACGCTGTTAATGCGTGGGTAAGCGCAGGAGCTCCCAGTATCATCCGCGACACAGGCAAATTCGGTAGTACGTGTGTGCGTATGTGTGTGTGAGTTGTGCTGACGCTAGTCGTCTTCGTGAATACATCCACAGCATGTTTATACACTTGGTTACCACAAGTAAAACGGTATTGAATCGCAACATTACTAAAGATATATTGCATGAGCTATGCCATTGATTACCTGCTCTTATAGGGACGATGAATGACTGAAAATAAGTTTAAAAATAATGATGACGGTAACACACTAACATTACCTAATTATTGTTTTAAAATCAAGTTTTGCTGAAATCTATCACTGCATAATAATATTCGTAATACTATGGACCGTGACTAGCCTATACTTTATGTATACCCATAAATTACATGCTTTACAGCAATATTGTTGATCGCAGTACGATGTTATGACAGCACCCATACAAATCTAATAACAATCCCTAAATCGTCCCTTTTGACAACTCCATGACACGTCAAGATGGTCTATTCTCAACCAAAACTCAGCACACCTACCCACAACACAATGAAAACTAATTAATCGATATAATGCCAACCAAAATACTAGAGATAGATTAGGCACTATTGAAATTGATACGGAAGCCGTAGAGTGGAAGGGGCTCGGTGTGAATCGATAGGATTATCCCGTTACGATGACACCTCCACAACCTCTGCTTTCACACGGAATTGGGAATTAGGGACAGTTGGGTAAAATGAGTATGTATTTTTTTTCCCGTCATTTTATGTATTTTGATACTGAGTTTACGTAGTGCTATAATAATATGAAGAAGCGTGAGAAAGTTGGGCAAATTGTAGCAGTTGTTGATTAGACATGAGAATTTGCTTGGATAGCGCATTTGTGTCTGCATGTAATAATGATGATTGTGTATAAGAATGATATCTGACTCTTATGCGTTAGGCCGTAACTCGAAATCCCGAATAACTGTATCAAAGATTGTAACCACGAATCACTTTATACCAAATGCAAGCTATCCCGAATAACGTGAGTCCGAATTAATGTTATCCTCAAGGAATACTATCCCTAAAACGTTATTTAACCCTCAATTAAAGCTGTGCATAAAATAGCCCAGGAAAATGAGTTGAATTATTTGTCACCAGAATTATCTTTATGCAGGCACTAAAAATACCGTGTGGACAAAATATATGATTCCATGTGAAATAAAGCAAAATATCGACAGTTAAAGTTCCCGAAATCAGTTTTGTCTGCCTCTAATTGACCCCCTTTTCTAGGCTATTTTATGCATAGCTTTAATTAAGGGTTAAATATAGTTTGAGGGATAGCGTTTATTCGGGCTTGCGTTCTTTCGGGATATAGTTATTCGGGATTTTGAGTTTAGACATGAACATGATGTTCATGTAATGATAATGTTTTTTTTGTGTATGCAAGAAATTAATATTTCTATATCTATGTTTGAATGAATACGTCAATAAATACGATCGCGCATTAATTAATCGATTAGTGTAGTGATAAAAAAAAACGATAGCAATGCCACATAATTTAGTTCTGATAAATAAGTCCCTTATTCGGTTAAATATTACATTGTAGATATTATACAACAAGCAAAAAAGAAGGATCATAACCATCCTCATAATAAAGACAAAATACTACCAATCACAACAGGAAGTACGACAGTTTTACTACAGTTACTGACTTCTGAATTATCCTGGCATATGTCCAGTATTCTATGATACAGATATTCATAAAAAACGCTAACATAAGAAACATTAATATCCATTGCTATTATCACTGCTGATGCTTCTAAAATAGAGGAAATGAATGTAGAAAATATTCTTTATGTAATAGAAAAATTTGTTAGCAAAAGACAGCTGAGAGAACTTGTAATAAAATAATATGTTTATTAGTCTGTTTTCGTTGGTCATGTAATGTCCTTTGGCCCTATTTGAGGATTATATATTTGGGTAATACATTAGGATATTAAGGGTTCTGTTAGATCAGCAAAAAGGTAACTGAAAACGGAGTCTTTGGAACGATTGATGAAATTGAAAATCTCTGTGTTAGTAGAAAACAGGAAAGTTGTTAGTTTTGTCAACCATTGTTTGCATTCAGTGCTTATAGCTTTAGAAGAAGAACAGAAATTGGTTTCTATATTTTATTCAGTAGACACAGAATGTAGTGTAAGCAAAAAAAATTTAAGAAAAGAAGAAACGATTTATTCCGTTCTAATAACAAACACTAATACCACTGATATTTGTTTCATCAAATTTGTTGAAAAAAATACATAGTGGTATTAGTTTTTGTTATTACAACGGAATAAATCAAAGAAACAAGACTTTATTTCTATAAAAATACTTTATTGTTACTTTATATTTTTACTTATAACAACTTAATACAGTTTCTCGCTAATACCTTGACAAAAGAAAAACCACGTTCATATTATTTTTCACACAACAAGAAATCGCATTAACTTCTTCAATCTCAACATTTAACGCAATAGTACTTACGAAATAATTCCCTTCATAGTGGAAGCTATTGTGTTTCGAGTTTATTTCCTGCCTCATTTTTTCAAGGAGGATCAACAGGGTCAAACTGCGTCTCGTCTATTGTCTGTGACGTCATAGTATGGGCTCATTGTGGCATCGCCCTACTTGCCAAGCCCCTCGTTTGTGCTCCCCGTCCGAATGTCCGAGACACTTAGTGCACTCAGTTTGACAGCCTCTTGAGCACTAGCTTGGATTAATCTGGGGAATCAACTTGGAAATTGATTGAGGACTTGTTTGATGAAGAATATTGGGAGTTGACTGGTTCCGGACTAAGACAAACACAACACAAGAATCTATATATGCAGCAGTACCTTAGTATTAAAGCAAGCAATCAATTCGTCAAAACATTTTGCATGGAATTGGACCCTTACCGACTTATCTATACATATAATAAAATCGTAATGTTTATTGCGCGCATCACGTAAAAGCCACTCATTGGATTCAAAATCGAACTATTGTAATATATGCTAATCAGCTTTATTGTAAGTAAAAGTATCCTACTAATAGGATTTGGTGGAATTCGGCACACATAAATAGTTTATAACCTGGAGCTAACACATGGATACTTTTTATCTCGGTAACGTATGACGCTATTTTGATCACAGCACGTTGTGCACAATACTCGTATCTGAGCAGTAAAGTAACAAAAAGTACTAGGCTTGCATGTACTCAAGATAGTATTTTAATAATTATTTTATTTTTATGTTTACATATCTCGGGACCCTGGGGTCCCGGACCATTGGAAGGCGTACTAGGGGCCGAAGCCAACTCGCAGAGGCCTGTCAGACGCTTTTTAATTAAATGAGGCACCAAGCGGCGATTATCCCTGTACGCACTATGCAAGTGCAGCCAAGGACAACCCCCGGTTGGTGTAGGACTATTGCAGGATATGGTAACAAAGATATTGGACTATGGGTTTGGTTGGTTAAAATGGACTGGTTACCTAAAACTATGGAAAGATGCCCCTGCCTGATCAATGTTTTATTAACGCGGATAAAATGGCAGGGGGTGACTTGCACACTCAATAATGGGCCCCCGAAAACGGTCGCTAGCACATAGTGACGTAGTGACAAGGGGGCAATATATCCTGAGGTGCTCGAGGAGTGGAGAGATATTCCACGACTCTCAGAACAATCCCAGAGCCCGGAAGATGGTCAAGATCCCTACAAGCACTTACTGGAATACTTCATTCCTCCGAGCACGTTTGCTCTTGCAAATCTCCACTCAAGCCGGCCAATAAAGGCAAGATTGAGGTGGGAGCTCAGTCCCTCGTCAGTGTTCACTCCAGCCGGCCAATAAAGGCAAGCCAGAGATAATCCGAGGAACATGACTTCTCCCGGGAGATAGGGTCCGTGGGGTCGCAACTGCCCAACAGCTTGCCACATGCTGCCCTGCGGTTTCTGTATCTCTCTTGGTCTGGCTACTCACCCTAGACATGTTCCGGCCAAGTAAACTCTACCGGCACAGACCTAGAGTTTGGAGTGCACAAGCCCCACCACGACGTCAACGTAGAGATACGGCGGTGGGGATCATTATTATTATTATGCTTCTAATAGGATTTGGATGAAAGGTACACAGATAGTTTATAACCTGGATTAACACATAGCATACTGTTTATCCCGGTAGAACGTTTCCATGGGATGGTTTCCGACCTCCAGGCAGGCGCAGTCGCGGGCAAAAGCTAGTTCATAATAAAGTTATCCGCTTCTTAATATAGGCTTATGAAGCGGATAACTTTATTATGAATAAGAAGGTTAGTGGTAATATTTCTTCACAGCAATAAAAATATGTTCGCAATCTAAATCAACTAATAGGCCATGTCAATTGCATACTAATGAGCTTGTTCCACGTCCACTATCATCAATCCTCTTGCCTAACCTTACAAAGATTTAAGCACTAAATAGTCGGCCTCATACTAACAGCAAAAAAAGATAGAAAATTGATATTACAGCATAAAGTACTGCTAAAATGCTGACAGCCCTCCCTAAAAATCATCAAACCAGGCCCCAAATAAAAGTTAACGCTGATGTCCGAAGCGGTTCGTCCGAAAAAAAGTCGTACGACACTTAAAACACCCGAACACGGCTGGGGAAAATTAAATGGCGGCGGAGTAATAATAAAAATGAGTGTTTGTAACACAATGGGTGTGCCTGCGCTCCTACAATTTGGCGACCAGAGAAGGAAGGAGGCTGGTCATTCAGAAATATTTGAACAAAACTTACATGCTCTCAGAAACTCACACTAACACAACCAGTTGGAATCTATGCGACACAAAATAAATTGGCACAGAAGGTCGGCTCCATACGAAGGGTCAAAATGCACGCACACATCATCATCTACCTAGCTTCTATGTTGGGTAGACTTCTATAGTCTAATTGGATACAACTGAATACCAGTATTTTACACGGAGGTGCCGTGTGGTGCCGGATTGCCGTGTGGTGCCGGACGTCAAGAACAGCACCACTCCATTTTCTCCCGTGGGTGTCGTAAAAGGTGACTAAGGGACTTACTAGAGAATGGGCAGCAGCGTTCTCTATGCATTTTTAACACCATACTGCGATCGCTAATCCGCCTGCCAAACGTGGCGATTATGGCAAACCCCCCCAATTGAGGGAGGCTTATGTCCAGCAGTGGACGTCTTTCGGCTGAAATGATGATGTTGATGACATGGAGCGACTGCCTATCTGACCTCCACAGCCCAGATACTGGGTAATACGATACCCTTTGGTAAGACTGGTTGTCAGACTTTCGGGCTTCTGACGACCCGTAACGACTGTCAAAGATCCACGAATGACAGCCAGGACCAACCGCTTAACGTGTTTTCCGCAGCGCGGAGGTGTCTTGGTATGTAAAGATGATCACCCATTCACGGACCAACTGCAGCAAACGTAGCTTAACCTGATCGATCGACCAATCATCGACCAAAATGCACGCACAATTACATACGCTTAATGTACTTGCGGCTGGCATTCGACTGAGATAGACCAAGATTGTCGTGCGTATGTGTGCTTGTGCCTTTTTGTCTCGTTGTATGGAAACAGCCTTCTGTACCTATTCTACATATTTTGTGATTGCGATTCCTATTGTCTTTGTCCATGTGTGTGTTACTGTCACGTATACAGTTCTTGTGTGTGAGTTTTAAGGTTCCATGTGTTGAATGAATGTCGTCCACGTTGTCACAGAGATGACCCTTCCGAGTACAATGACCAGTGTCCATTATTAACGGAAGTGTATACAGCGGACGGAGTTTGAGGTATTTTTCGTGATGAGAAAACTCCGATCTTTACTGGTTTTGCAATTTAGGTATGGTATCAGGTTGTGGCTGCCTTTAAAAGAAACACAGTTCATTTATGTTAATAGTTAAATCAATGAAAATTGCGATTCTATTTTATTATTTTTGAGTTTTTGCATGGAAAAACATGTTTTTCAACCGCCAATGTAAGTTGGTCGACTTTTATACGGTAATTTGTAAAATGGTGTTCACGGACCCGCAATATTTTTGAACGGCCTATCCAATTATAGGGGACACCATGGACTAGACGAGAAAAATATCATCCTCACTTTACGTGTAGGTGTACCCTAAAAAGAAAATTATAGATATTATTTACCACTTTGTCGACGTGATTAATATAATTGTATATCCACACCAAATTACAGTTTTCTAGTATTAACAGTCTCTGAGCTAAGCCGTGGATAGACAGACAGACAGACCACGTGTAATAAGTATCAACTATCATAATTTGCCATTTAAAACGACGAATGACGATATCAATTAATTTCAGCTGTTGATTTCGATGTGTGTTCAAGCAAATTTTTCAGTTGGAGGCTTTCGCAGCGAAATTGTACCGATATCATTATTGTGAAACGTGTACAGAATATATTTATAAGCTACAAAAGGTCGTTTTAATTATATCTGAGCCCAAAACTCATTACTTGGCTTGGTAATTTTTTGCATAACTATTTCATTCTGTAAGGTTTATATTTTAGCTTAATTAATATAATTAGTAAATACTGCCTTGCTTAATATTTGAGCTTAAGAAATTCTTTTACGTAGCAGTCACGCGATTGGATTCCTTAAAGGTGAAGTAAATGTACCTACTTAAAGTACCTACACTTACAAGCCTTTGCAACTGTAATTTAGGGCCTAATTTTTATAATAATTTGATGAAGGCAAAAGGTTACTACCTTGTCCAAGACAGTTCGTATGAAGGCTCCTACAAAACGGCGCGACACGCGACGCGACACATAGGCACCGCGTGTCTCGCGACGAGTGGTGTCTTTGTGTCGCGTCGCGTGTCACTCCTGTTTCTAGGTGCCTTAAAACACATGACACATGACTACAGCAGAGGGCTCATGTGTTTTAAGGCAATGTAATGCCAAAATGATGAGGAAAATTAATTAAAAAACCACCGCAAAAAAGGACACATAACTTTAAACACTTGTTAATTTTAAACCCGTACTAACTGCGGTTAGAACAAAACAAAGCTATGCGAATAATAGTTTTATTTGTGGTGGAACTTTACCATTAACTTGTTCGTTTGTTACTTAATACGGTATTGAGTTATAAGCGCTTCAAAGTTTACAAAGGGTGGTTTAAGCGATTTTTATGTAGGCTTTTACGATTTGTAAAGAACGATTATAGGCGAGGTAAAAATATATTTTCCTTGAAATCAGCAAGCTTAGTTTACCTATTAAACCTGTTAAAGGAGATTTGTTTTATAAATTTTGGATTCTCAGTAACAGTGTTTAATTTTCTTGTGTATTCGCTTTACGCCATTAGAGAGAAAGGAGGTACGACAAAGTAAAATGGTTTGCTAAGCGATAATACTTAACTGGCAAAAATAATCAATCTTTATTTCGTAGTTATGCAGCATGGGTATAACAGCCCTATCAGAACACCGGGCCCTATCAGAATACTAGCATTGCTGTATTTATTTCTTAAATATCGCAGCATTATCCTGAGATAGGAGCCTTTTCGGCTTCGCACAGGTCTTTTTTATGTTGATGCTTTTATTTTTATTCTTGTTTTTAAATGTTAAAATTTTGTTAGGTTTAAATGTTCCATTTTTACTATTTGTATTTCCTGTATAAACAATGACTTTGAAACTGTACTAAAAAAGTTGCGAAGACTTTTATTAATTTTTGCTTGAAAAAATAAACCGTAGTAAAATTAAGTGTAAAAAAATATTTGTGTGTCTGTGCGCCTCTCCTTTTTGAGGAAATTTTAAGGGAATTTGGTCAAACTAGCACTTTGGCCATAAATTAGCATTGCCATTTAAGGCCCAGATATATGCCAGTAACCTTGAGTGGTTAGCTTGCGTGTTCTTAGCTAATGCAACGCGTCGTACGTCCAACCAGTAAGGGCGCCCACACAAAACCGCGATGCGATGCGATATGATAATTCTTGCGGTGCATTCGTGCGAGCTCGCACGCAGATATTTGCGATGTGTTGCGAATTCGTAGTAAGCGCTGTCCCAAAAAAGACGCAATATTAATTTATTAAACATAAAACAAAAGGTATTTTAATAAAACACGTGTACTAAAAGATCAATAATTAAATTGTCTATCAAACGGTTAAGGTTTCAGAAAAATACGCTTGATAGATTTTGCGTGATTCTCAGTTTTTTATCCGCGTTAGACATAAATTTACAAATTAATCTCACTATGTAATATAAACATAATCTAAAATATTCATATATTAAGTTATTAAGAAAATGCTCTAATTTAACATATATTTTTTCCAAATCATTAACACTACTCGTTTAGACGTGATCTTCAGTATAAAATCATTAAAAGTCGGTTATCGTCGCCTTAACTTTGCAATGCTGCCCGCCATCTGGGCCTCAAGTCTGCTATTGCAATAGTGTCAGAATGGTCTCTTCATTGGAGTTTTTGACAGATTTGCCATACAAACACTGTCAAATACTCACAATGGCGAGACCATTCTGACACTATTGTAATAGCAGACTTGAGGCCCTGGGCATTTTCCGGATGACGGCGATGTGGATGAGTACTTTGATGCCTAAGTACTATATAGTTAGTTATTCATTTAATTTAGTACCAAGTGTAAATAGTTTGTTTGTTGTGAAATAATCGTATAAGTGTAAACTGATACATAAAATATAATGAGAGTTTATAACATGCTGTACGAAACCACACCAACCCTGTGATTACTTTCCAATCAATATATTTTAAAAGCGTCATAATTATACCTTAATATTTTATTCGTAAACTTTATTCAAAAGCGATATTTAAGGAAGCGAGCCATAAAATTTATAGTCCGTTATCTATAGAAGCAATTATTTGTTAATTGGCGTACATTTGTAGGCCGTTTTAAGGTACAGTGGCTATCGAATGGGCCTAAGTGATGGATTGCGAGCGGTAAACGCGAAGTGCCGCACGCTTGTTGTTATCAATTTATTTAGTGACTAGCTTTTGCCCGCGGCTTCGCCCGCGTAGAGATTACCCCACGGGAACGTACTACCGGCATAAAAAGGATACTTTCTGTTAATCCAAATTATAAACTATATGTTTGCCAAATATCATCTAAATCCGTTCAGCCGTTTTTGCGTGATTGAGTAACAAACACCCAAACATACAAACTTTCAAATTTATAATAATACTAGCATTTGCCCGCGGCTCCGCCCGCGTGGATGTCGGTTATAGCGTAAAAAAGTAGCCTATGTCCTTCTCCATATCCCAGGCTATATCTCTGCCAAATTTCATGACGATCGGTTCAGCGGTTTAGGCGTGAAAACGTAACATACAGACAGACAGACAGACAGACAGACAGATAGACAGACAGAGTTACTTTCAAATTTATAATATTAGTATGGATGGATTAGAAGTAAAAAATAAAATAAAAATAAAAAAGCTTTTATAAATTCTTTACAATGAAAATTTTAAAAGTATGTTAGTGTGTTAGTAATGAAATAAAATCTTAATCTTATCATATTTTGTTATTATTTTGTTATAACAAAATATGATAAGATAAATATGATCATTTTATGTTTCCTCTATGTAAGTACCGCCTGCGGCGGTAAAAGCCTCCTCCAAAATGTTTCCAAACGTCGCGTTATCTGGCTGTTCTTGCCCAAAATTTTCCAGATATTTTCACAATGTCGTACTCCCACCTTTTGAAAGCCCTGCCTCTCTTTCTTTTCATATTTCTGGGGGTCCAGTTTGTCACAACCTGGTTCCATCTTTGTGGTTCTAGCCTCTGAATGTGGCCTGCCCATCTCCACTTATTATTCTATTAGTAGGATTCATTTATTTTGTTTTGTTTGCCGCTCCCGCTGCCACTTATCACTAACCCCCCACCCAACTTAACCATCACGCAAGCACCCGCTTCTTTAGGCTCAGCGATTATTTAACAATAAATTATTCGTGCCACAATAAATTTACATATTCAGAATCGCCCTCCGTTGAGTAGTAAATAAATTACGTTTCGTTACCTTCTCACTTCGTCATAATTGAGTGGTAAGGTGTACGTATTGACTCAGGCATGCGTTCGTGACCAAATGAATACGGTGAACGGTCTTGGAATTGGATTATAATTATGTATTTTTAATAATATATATTATATATCTACTTGAGCCACTTAGTTTCCTTCGAAAATAAGCAGGAAAGGGAAATCGATCGCCGAATTGAAAACGCCTAGAAAATCTACTGGTCCATGAAGATGGTAATGAAGGGTGATCTACCGAGCTCCCTGAAGCGCAAACTCATCGACGTATGTATCCTGCCCGTCCTAACCTACGGTGCTCAGACCTGGTCGCTCACCGAATCGCAAAATGTCCACCTTGGAGTTTGCCAAAGAGCGTCATAACAAAACATTGATGCGGCGCAAGCGTACAATGAGCGTAACAGGACATTTTCGTGCATGCAGCCGGCGTTCATCGATATAATAGACGTTGTCGCATCAAAAAAAAATCTAGCCGAAATGATCTATACATCTATTTATATAAATGAAATTGAAGTGTCTGTGTGTAACGTCAAAACAACCGCTTTTTACTAAATGCATATAAAACATTGATGTATAAAAAGGAAGATAAGGCACCGCTCCAATGTCATGTAAACATTATTGGACTAGAAACAATTACAGGTAAATACACCTACACAACTTCATTTCCCGATGTCGTTCGTCAAACGAGATATGACGACAAGAGAGATATGACGCGGGCTGTAGCGGGAACGAGATGGCAATAATTGTTACTGTTACGTAACCATAACAACTCAGAAACAAATGGCGACCTAGAAAGCAATATTATTCAGGAGAATTTTAATGAAAATAAGTTTTGTTATGCTTACGAGGGGAAAGTAATCCCGTGGAACTTGTTTTTGATTTGTAAGTTATTTGGGCACATTTTGGAAACACAGGAAGGTATTGTTGCTGCTTATTTAGACGATTACGGTAATTTTACTTAACGAGCTACACATGTCCTACACAAACGCCAGTTCGATTGTGACTAAGGTCAGTTGTGCCAATCGGCATAGTTTATGCGGTCCACGTCGAGGAGCGCGTACGTAATCTTCCTTTTTTATACATCAATGATACAAAAGTATGTATGTACGAGTATATACGGTACAAACAAAAACATAATGTTTTTTTTTTTGTGAGTCTATCTGTGTAGGCAGGTATATGTTTGTTCCAGCTAATCTCCAAAAAGGCTGAACCGATTTTGTCAGGACGTTCACTGGCAGATAGCTGATTTTATATGAAGTAACTATGGCTACCTTATTTTAGATTGTATTGAAATAGCCACGAGAAAATTTTATAGAACATTTTGCTGCCAAAGAGCCCTTAATTTTCTCATTACTGTAATCCGGGGTTCCGACCTGTATTTATTTTGTAGAAATTGAAATTAATTAAAATTATTTAGTTATCAACACATTTTAAACCCCTAAGTACAATAATTAAAACATAAATCACTTCAAAACTTCACAGCAATATAGCTTTGACGGTTATAGCAGGTCGTCAGTAGCCCGAAAGTCTGACAACCAGTCTTTCCAAAGGGTATCGTATTACTCTAATAAATAATAAGTATAACTTCCTAACTAATATTATAAATGCGAAAGTAAGTTTGTTTGTTTGTTAGTTACATTTTCACGCCTAAACCACTAAACCGACCATCCTGAAATTTTGCGTATACGTTGTCAGTTTTACAGAAACGGTCATAGGGTACTTTTTATCCCGAAAAAAGGTACTGTTTCCGAGAAAAACAACAATAACGTTCTTATAATAATAGATGGCGCCACGTGTCTTTCGAATCATGATTGAATTATATTATAATAGAAACTTTAGTAGTGTGTTAAGAGTTTTTTTTTGCCCAAATTGATTGTCAAACTCTAAATTAACGCAAGCGAAGCCGCGGGCAAAAGCTAGTAAAAAATAAATTTGGATTTGAATTTGAACCTAGTTACTGGCTTACGGGTAGATGGATCAGGTTAAGCTACGCTTGCCACGGTTGATCCGTGGATGGGTGACCATCTTTACATACCAAAACCCCTCCATGCTTCGGAAAGCACGTTAGGTCGTTGGTTCCGGCTGTCATTTGTAGATTTTTGACAGTTGTTACGGGTCGTTAGAAGCTGGAATGTCTGACAACCAGTTTCACCAAGGGGTATCGTGTTACCCAGTAAGTAGGTTGTGGAGGTCAGATAGGCAATCGCTCCATGTAAAATACTGCACCATGTATAGACTGAAAGCTGACTCCAACATAGTTGTAAAAAGGCTAATAGGTAGATAATGATAGCAATACATGTAGGTACCTATTTCTTATAAAGGTTGAGCATGAAGGCCTACGAAGCCTAAATAATTTACTCCATGTACTTATTATTATACCTTTACATAAAAAATAAGAATTTTCTTTAAACATTGAACTTACAATTTATTCATGGTATGGCAGCACGCGAGTGCACGATGTCGATTTTTCTTTATTAGGGTTCCGTACCCAAAGAGTGCCAATGGGATCCTATTACCAAGGCTCCGCTGTGTGTCCGTCCGTCTGTCACAGGGCTGTATCTTTTGAACCGTACAGGGCAAAGTACTTCGGTAACCCAGGTACCCTACGTGAGATTGGCAGTAACACCAAGGCGTTGCTGGCCTTCCGTGAGGAGCTGGGGTGGGCTGAATAATCGATATTCCCATCCGTACGTAAAATACGCGCATTGACGTGGAGTTGCGGACACCAGCCCGTATTACCTTTTAACCTACTAGGCTCCGCTGTCCGTCCGTCTGTTACAGGGCTGTATCTTTTGAACCGTAATAGGTAGATACTCGAAATTTTCACAGAGTGTGTACTACTATGGCCGCTACAACAAAATATAAATTAAAGTTAAAAATTAAAGGGTCCACGTCCCTATACAAGAAACGTGTTTTTTTACTAAACCATTTTTTTTGTAAGTAGAGTTATATATTGTAGTGTCGTACGGAACCCTTCGAGTGCGAGTCCGACTCGCACTTGACCACTTTTTATACATTCATTTGGTTAAGAAATATGAACTAGCGAAGGGTTATTTTTCATTACATTATTATTGCGTAGAAAGTTATTTTCTGATGTAGGTAATGATATTATGTTTCCAGCAGACGATAAATATATTTCTTTTTGAGTGAGTTATGTTTTGTTACTCGTTTATAATTTTCAATGATGGGATAGAGCTTTGATGTTTCTGAGATAAAAAAAACCTAATGCAAGTCAATACGTGGGAGGATTCCCGTTTGAGCACCATTTTTTTTTACACCAAAGGTATTCCCATTTATCAACCATGTGCAGTCGGAGAACCTGACTGTTGAGCTTGTGGCGGCATATACAACGCCACATAAGAACTACGCATCAAAGACCTGACGTCACACAAATCCTGCATCGCGCAATCAGAATTTACCGCGCGACCAGCATATATAAGGTGTATCTATTCAAACACGAAAGATTTTAAGAGATACACCTATAGGTGGTAATGAAACCATGGAAACGATTTTTTTTTTTAATACGGGTATATTATTCAAAAAATTATATATTTTAAAATTACTTGATATGATGATTAATTATCAAAAGGCACCGCGCTCGTGCCGCCACCGCCGCCGCGTCCGGGCGGGGTTTTTTTGGAACATCTCCCAAGCAATCATAATTATGTATAATAAAAACACTTTAAAAAAAAAATATCGCTGCTATGGGTTTTTTACCATCTATAAATGTTTCTCTCTAAATATTTCGTGTATGGATAGATACACCTTATATACAACTTCCCGACATCAACCGTCAGTCAGTTGCCCACCAGACACAATACCCGTCTGCTCGGAGGATCCTCCCTTTTCTATAGAGCATGAGTAAACTTTACATCCTGTTCCTCATACCTCTATATGCACAACACACTACATATGTATATGTATACTACACTACGTCAAATTACCGTAACGTGTAGCCATTTCATACGACTGACAAGAAAAGAAATTCGTTATTTGAATTTATCCATCAATCCAGTTATCAATCGTTCCCTGACTTAACATTATATCCTGTTCCCCAGGGTTCTTATTCTGGTTCCCCTACAGGGAAAATGCCCCTTCTCACATAGAGAAGGCACATAGAGAAGGCACAGACACACACGCACGGCACACACGCAAGAAGGCACAGTATTGATCACCACGCTTGCTCAAGATGGGTTGGCGATTACAGACTTTTAGTAGCTTCTACCAGCGACTTCGTCCTCGTGAAATTTCTTGTTCCCCGACCCACCGCGTATTGTCGCGTTCTTTCTAACTTTTTTTTTTTGCTCGGTTTCTAAGCGGCCCAATTTTTGCCCAATTTTTGCGGAAGGCAACATCACGCTAGGGCCCTAGCGTGATGTTGCCTTCCGCAAAAATTGGGCTAACAAATACAAAAGTTTTTTTTTTATCCGATTAGTAGTTCTAGAGATTAGCGCGCTCAAACAAAAAAACAAACTCTTCAGCATTATAATGAGTATATTATGTAGATAAAAAATTACCGTCTTATTCATAACTAGCTTTTGCCCGCGGCTTCGCCCGCGTGGATGTCGGAAAATATCCCACACGAACGTACTACCGGGATTAAAAGTACCCTATGTTTTAATCCAGGTAAACAATATCTTCTCTAAATATTATTACTCATTGGATCCCTTAGTAAAGTTATTGTTCTTAGAATTACTAAGGTGTCTTTGGCGATGACAAAAGTTGGGTTGAGCGATGAGCAGTTAGTACTTAAGGGTTTTTAACCGCCTCGGGGATTATTTTACAAAAACGCCAAAAGGCTTTTAATACCAATTTTATGGGTTAGCTTCAAAATTTAAGGGTTTTCTATACAAATTTTTCATACCCTATTTTACTTTCTTCTGGGATGATTTTTCAAAAACGCTGATAAATGTTAAACAAAAGGCTAAATACAAATTTTCATGGTTTGAACTACAAAAATTACGATTTTCCATAGAAACTTTAATCCCCTATTTCACTCCCTTAGGGGTTGAATTTCATAAAATCCTTCCTTAAATTTCAGCTTTCTAGGTCCAAGAGTTTGGGCTGGGCGTTGATGAGTCAGTCAGTCAGTCAGGACTTTTCTTTTTATACACCATATACACATTTTACCTATAGAACTGTTGTCCCTTTCTGTCAAACTTCATTTTATAACTTGACAGAAAGGGACAAACCAGATCGATAGCTAAAATAGGTTTATTAAGCGAATGGATTAATTATGAATAAGACGGTTAGTATATCTGTATATTTTATCAGAGTACTTCAATGGGTGCGTAGTCCTGACATACACACCATCACTCCTCTTCACCTGCCTGTTAATCCCTAATTTAGTTAAAGGATAAGTACCTTATTCTATTCACACTCCCCCCTGACTTGACTTAAAGCCCTCTTAAGTCAAAAACCTCATTGACACAAGGTATAAGCCCCCAGCTCGCGTGACCACAACCGCGGGATCTAATACACTGGCCCACTTAGCCAATTATCGTGGGGGTTGACGTGTTTGCGCTGTGATGGTTCAATTAAAACCAATAATTGTAGGCATTTTTACTGGTTTCAACTAAATAATTATTTTTGTGTTAATGTTTGTTTTATTGACCTTTTTAAATGTAAATTCTTGAAATAGAACAGTTCCGTATCAATCCTATTTCTTCTGGCTTTAGGTTTGCTTTCTTTAATTCTGTTACTCCCACTTAGTTCTCCCAGTCTCTTTTCATTCATCAACATAACTTAGGACTAAATCACCAAAGCATATGAATGTGTCCAAGTGAGCTTGACTAACAACTTTAAAAAATCCAAATAATGATGACTGCACGTCAGTGGTCATATTTTGACATTGGTGATAACACTGATAACCTAGCGTAGTTCGGAGTTTCAATAGTATAAGAGGCCAGCTTATACTGGTTATTACCACTGATGATGACGTGCAGCCTACCGTTCAATCTAATTTTCATTTTAATTATATTCCTCTCTTTGTATTTTGACTGCTGGATATAGGCCTCTCCAAGCAACGCCACTTCAACAGGTTCTGTGCTTCCTACATCCAGCGCATTCCCGCGGCCTTCACAAGGTCATCGGTCCTACTTGTGGGAGGCCTTCCAACGCTAAGTATTCCGCTACGCGGTCGCCACTCTAGAACCTTTCAGCCCCATCGGCCATCTGTTCTGCGAGCAATGTTACTACCACTGTTTGGCAATTTTTCGGGCTATGTCGGTTACCTTAATTGTCGAAACTCCAAGCATAGCCCTCCACATTAAAGACAAACTTTTAATACTAAGAAATAAACAGAGCATTACAGAATTCCCAACTCCAGTTGTCGAAGCTCGTAATGAAAGTTTCTTCTTATTATCGCGGAATCGCCAACAGTTATAGCCAATGGAATGCTGCAGTTGAAAACCCGATCAAAGGGGTGGCTTGCGAAATAGTTGAAGGCCGGTTTGAACTGTTTCTAGCCGGTGGAATTCTGTTACATCGTGTAGTACAAGTTGGGGGATGTAGTATATGATAGTCATTTTTTATAGGGCAACAAGAAAAAATTTAGATTTTTTGATATTTCCTTCATCTGTAATTTATTTTTCAACTTATAGGTTCATTATTATACGCATTGTAGCATTTTCACCATACCTGCATGACCAATGGGTCAAAATTTTAGGTGAATGATTGCACCAGAATTCCAAACTAATATTTATGCCACTGCTGCAAAAATAAACATGTAAAAACAAAAATACCTAAACTCAAGGAAGCTTCCAAATCCGATCGTCATATCCAACATGCCGTAAAAACATCCGTGTGAACGTTTCCCAGTAAAAACCATCCGGAGATTGAAAACGTCACTCTTGTAGTGCGACACTCCACACTCGATGAGACAATTTGTCAATCAATATGGGATTTTGTGTATCATATTTTTCACTTTCTGTACCCATTTTTTCCCATGTCCTACATTTTCGATGTGATCGAGATTGTTGTAGGTATATGAATTCGTTTAGTTGAATATTATGATTGTAAAGTTTTATTCAATTTTGACAATTACTTCTTAAAATAATAAAATGTACAAGTATATAAAAAAGGGAGGGGATAATCATAAGGCATCAAAAAATTCGTCCGCGTCGCTATCAACATGAAAGTTGCCCAAAAGTCCGGCAGCATTCCCGTATTTAGATACTGTTTTTCAGTATTTTAAAACCGTCAAAAACGAATCATCATTGCTTAGTACTTGGTTGTAATTTTGCCATAATACTTTCAACCACTTCATTATGACACTCCATGCTCGATGAGAAAATTTTTCTATCAATATGGGATTTTGTGTATCAATAATTTTCATTTTCTGTTCTCATTTTTTCCCATGCCCTACATTTTTGGTGCGATTTTGAGATTGTTTAAGATAAGTGAATTCCGTTACTTGGATACTGTTTTGTAATCTATGTAAATGAGCAAAAACGCCGTTTCTTGATTTATTATTTGATTGATAATTGCTTTTTGCACTTCGTTGTTATTTTGCCAGAATGCTTTGAACCACTTGACTACGGTATCTACCTCACACTCGATGAGACAATGATTGTCAATTAATATGGGATTTTGTGTATAAAATGTTTCACTTTCTGTTCCTATTTTTCCAAAGTCTAATGATATACGAGTATGAAACAATCTAAAAATATATGAAGCGATTTTGAAATGATTTGTAATGTTTGAGTAGTTGCTACATTTCTAAGGATTGTTTTTTGTTTACAGTGTGAAAATCTACGAAGCGTTCTGGTTATAAAGGGTTATATTGGAGAACTTTAAACCTGAGAATCAACTCGAACAGGGGTACTGTTCAAGTTGATTTCCAGGTTTAAAGTACTTCAACATAAACAACCACCAGACGCCAACTTTGAAATCTAGAGAATATTAGCGTAGCCTTTACCATTAGTATCATCAAGACTACTTTTATTTTATATCCTGTAAGTAAAACAAATTATAGTTCTGTTTCCATTCGCTATAAGTCTATCACTTAGTCCATATTATAACCACTAAAACTTTGCTTAGGAATGCTCTGAAGTGGTCGCCATGGTTTTTTAATTATAACATTAAGCTTTTGTTTTACGTGATATTCTTTTTAAATATAAACTCAATTATTACGTTATATGTGTACTGATACAGTTTTACCTTCGTAAAGTTCAATTTTTTTTATTAATTTCAAAAACTTAAGTACAGGTTTTGCTAGCTGGTTCTACATCAACAGTTTTGCAGCAAGTACAATGTTATAATTTTCTTAATTCATCATCATTATCCTCCTGCTCCTATCTTAATTTATTTGGGATTGACGTCTTATCGTCTCATACATCTCAATCAATC
Organism: Dryobota labecula; assembly: GCA_947523025.1. Taxonomy (NCBI): domain Eukaryota; kingdom Metazoa; phylum Arthropoda; class Insecta; order Lepidoptera; family Noctuidae; genus Dryobota; species Dryobota labecula. Next base: position 24,546,670 of record OX383287.1, on the reverse strand, counting down.
GCCATGTCAGTGTTCACTTTTTCCTAGTCATATCTTTTATCACATGTTTCATTTTACTTAGTTTATCTCTTCTTTATCTTATTTTACAGTCTTTAAATTTTTAATGGTCATAACCCGGTTTCCTTTCCATTATGACTTCAAGAATATCCCGTACCGTTTTCCAAATTTCGGTTTGCGAATCCGCAAAAGGATTTCGGTTTCCCTTCATTTTAATTAGTTTTATTTCGCGAATCCGACTTACAGATCTTATAAAACGTTGTGGCCGAACAATTTTAATGAAAGGATTTACACCACCAATTCATAAGAAACTTGTTTAATTTAAGTCAAAATTGTGTTTTAACAAAGTGTAAAGCGTCAAGTAGTCAATCTGGGAGGAACGATCTAAAATTATTTCATTTGTCGTCCACGAACTCTTTGCAATTAGGATTAGTAGATATAATATCGGAGTTCGTTTTGGCTTTTTACGAATTGGTACACTTGTTGAAGGTGATGCTTTGGAAATCCTTTGTCCAGCAACGTCTTTCAGCAAAATGATTATTATTGTTTTGTGTTGTGTGGTGTTGTAAATAGTATGTCTAATAAATATCACTTTTTCTCTTCTAGTGAGAGCTACAAGATCAAGATCACGGTCGCTTTTAGCGATAAGACCGCCCATTGAGACACCCTATGTAATAATAGCTCTACATTTATATCTGAAATGTTTATGGTGTACATAATAAAGAGTATTCTATCTATCTATCTATCTTTCTGCATGATCATTCCAGAAATCAACATCAGTTACTTCGCTGAAAATCTCCACAGGTATGTTTTGAAATAACCTATGTCTGTACTCGTATAATATATTATATTATCCATGTCCGTCACAACACTTCTAACAACGCCACTTCCGTGTACAAAGCACGATGAGAATTTTTTATTAATGCATGGGTTTCCTCGCGGTGTTTTCCTTCACCGTCTGAATTTTAATTATTTGGCTGACCTACATTAATTTTAAAGGGTGTACTTTAAAATTTTGTAAAATGGACAGAGATAAATTGTTTTCCGCTGAAAATTGCCTTGTGATGGTCAGAAGTGCGTTTTTCGTTCAGAAGGAATTTTATTAAAGTTTGAACTATCATGGGATGTGAAAATAGTAATTTAAGGCGGTACTAACCGACAAAAACCGCGCTTAATAGTTTTTTTAATCAATGGGAAACATAAAACTATGTTATAAAATTCTGAAAACAAAAAAAAGGTATAGATATATTATTTAAGAATCTGGCGGACATGCAATCGCTTGTTATAACACAATTAAATTAACATTGCTGGATAGAAAAAATACCAAAGTTACCCCCTTCCGTAATGTTTAATCAATCTCGTAGCTACAAAACAGACGTTTTTATTATTTTTTATGTAAATGAAAAGGTAATAAGATTGTTTAACACAATTTGCTGTTTGTCTTGATAAAATGATTAAAATAATGTTTAAATACGTACCAAATGCGCGAGGCAACCACTCACGACTTCACGAACCTACTTCAGTCGGCTCGAGCGGATCATAGCGTCTTAATATAATTCTACTAATACAATTTCAAAAAAATAATATAAAAATTCGTTAGTATTACTTTCGACTACAATTCTCGGAAATCTACGAAAACCATAAACAAAACTGACTCCTGGAAACAGAAAAAAACAAACACAAATGGAGTGTCTAGGAAAGTCCCATGTCAGTCCAACTTTTCGCACACAAATTTGTCGTTCACGAGATAAACAAAGCCTCTCCAGCGATACAACATGAAGTTGGCGCTATGAATATAAACAGTTAAATTAGGGGCACTCCGGACGGGCCCCTAATATGTTATACAACATATGCGGATAATTTAATTTCACTCGCCAAATTTAGTGCCGTCCCTTGTCGGTGATAGTTTTTTAAATTCCGTACCATAATTTAACTCGTTATGAGGATAAATAAAGTGTTTTACATTAAATGGATCGTGCAAAAGTTTGCGTGAAGTATTATAATGGGATCTCTAAACGGTTAAAATAGCTTGAGAAGCATTTACGTGCTTGATAAGCACGTTTGACGAGGCTTGACGCAACGTCAAGCATGCATTTCACATCAAGCATTGCTTATATATAATTTATTCATCAAGCATTATCAAGCACGTAGTTTGCTTGTCAAACACATCAAGCTACGTTCCAAACGGTCAAAATTACTTGACAAGCACGTGAATTCTTCGTGCTTGTCAAGCAATTTTGACCGTCTAGGGACTTCATAACACTAAAACAGATTTTCTAAATATCAATAGTATTGTTTTATAAAATGTATTGTTCTTTGGTATACGACTGGCGACCCTGTGCAGTCTGCCTACCAGTACTTAATCTAAACTAATAATAAAGAAAAAGAGTTTGTTTTTTCTTTGATTGTTTAAACACGCTATTCTCTGGAACTAGCAGTCGGATAAAAAAAAATCTTTTTGCATTTGATAGCCCAATTCTTGAGGAAGGCTATTTGCGATGCGATACTAGGGGGTTGGTCGGAAGAGCAAGAAATTTCACGCAGACGAAGTCACGGACAGAAGCTAGTCATATATACACGGCATGTAGTTCATGACAATATAAGAGAAGGAGAAGACTTAGCAGACATTCTGTTTACTCATAACCCTATCATTTCCACATATCACAATATCTCGGATTTGGGAAAGGCTTCCCCACTTTGCTATGTATTGTACATTTTCTGAGACCGGATTGTAACCTTTCATATCGGCTTTACAAAATCCGGCTGGCGGCGCTTCTTACGGTTGTCACTAGGTTTCACTACGGGTACCGTTTGAAATGGCATACAAATCCGTCGAACCTTAGGGCGCGAGATTATGTCCCTGTATCATTTAAGGGGCCGTGCACGAAATAGACTGATTTAGATCAATTTTGTTCATTGTTTGTGAGAAAGGGAAAAAGAATTTAAACAAAATTAATTGTGATTTGAAAAGTCGTGTTCTTTGTTTTGCATGTGGCTGAAAGGGACTTTTTTAATAAATTAAGTATGCACGGAAAATCACTAATATTCGCAACAAGTTTTTCGAAAAATGACGCAAGACTGACGTTTGACCATCTTTTTACAAGAAACTGCTTTTGATTTTGAACATTAAAAAATATCATCAACATTGTTATATAGTCTACTTGCATGTGGCCGTACCACTTTTTTAAGTTTCATACAAAATATAGCAGAAAAATAAGATTGAAAAAACAAAAAGCTTCTTTTTTTTTAAACCCAGTCGGTAATATATTTTTTGCTATTCTTTAGCAAATCATATCAAGAAATTTAAAAACCACACAATAGTCTTCAGGTATCCTTAAAATATAATCAAAATTATATTTAATGATCATACAATGTCTTCATTAAGTAAATCAACGGCGAAATAAACTATATTTTCGCGAGCTCAATAATGATGAAACTATTAACGGTGCTGTGACTGACACGAATAGTTTGGCACCACAAAACTATACTTTTATAGTCACACAGACTTAATGTTTCGATTATTTTAAGCTTTTTCACAATTAGATAAGAAATTGACAAAAGAGAGTATTTTTCGTGCACGGAGCCTTATTGACTTAACAAGTCAACTTATTGAAAAACATGTTGATATTGACAAGATATTTAGTATATACTAGCTGTTGCCCGAGGCTACGCCCGCGTGGATGTCAATACTTTCCTAGTTGAATCGGATTTTATCTAGAATTTCAAGGGTTTTAATTATTTTGTTTGTAAAATCTTTTATTTTAATTCCTACATACAAACTTTGACACCCCGCAATCCCCCTTTGAGGGGTAGTTTTGAACAACTAATAATAAAAAATGGTATTACTTACTTAGGCAAGTATTTGTGCCAAGTTTCAAGTTAATCAACCAAATGAATAAGATTTTTCATTTAAACTTTCATCCCCTATTGTATCCCCTTAGGGGTGGAATTTCCAAATATCCTTTCTTAGTGCACCCCTAGGCCTCATAAGGAACCTACATGCCAAATTTGGAATCTCTAGACCCAGCGGTTTGGGCTGTGCGTTGATATATCAGTCAGGACTTTGAATTTTATATATGTAGAGATTCATTTATCGAACAAAGATGTTCGATAAATGAAATAGCTATAACACGGCAAACTAACGTTGTCTGTCAATCTGCTCAACTATTAAATTCCTTGAATTATACAAGAACAAAGCCTAAAGTCAATGCGCATCAGCTCTCTCTAGCAATTTCGTTTTTGTACGCCTTTGATATCCGAAAAGAGAAAATGCAAAGAAATAAAATCTGCGGATTATTATTTTCTTAGAAATTCTTCTTCTTTTTATGGCAATTACATTTTTAATTAACGAGTTAATTAAAGATGTCTGTCTGAAGTAATAAAATTCTGCTAACAATTCATGAGACGAGTTCAGTCCGAACGGATTTCTTTATGGATTTTATTAAATGTTCTTGCGTCAGTTTATAAAAACCCATATTGAAATTCAGTGTCTGCTGGTTAGTCAAGGACATTTTTCAATAAAAACTACTGTTTCTAGTTTAAGGAAAACAAATGAGTAATCTACTGTTACGAGCTTGCGGTTCGTGACAATAAAAACTGCCGATTTACAAACCGAAAATGACACTTTAATTAATCAACACTGATAACAACTCGAACACACTAATTATAAAGCACTACTGATCGCACTTGTTCGCTTCGACTTCGACTATCCCGAGTCGCGGTGCATACGGCCTTTTATATTCCTTAGATCGTTCCAGAACCTTGTAGAAACATCTAGAATGTTCGAGTACATACCGGCCCCTACTGACCAGTGTCGAAAGTTCTAGAAAGTCCTAGCATCGAATTCTCTAGAGGAATCTCGAGTCTGCTAGTTCTGCTACTCGATACTAGATGACGCTAGTGGTACTTAAACTTTTGTGGCGCGTAACACTACTAATAAAATTATTAAACAAAAAATTATTATAAGATGCTTTATTTAAAAAAACTACCTTGTGAACTATTTGTATGTAAGTACTTTGACATTATCTTAAACATAAACAGGTGTTTAATGGAGTTCATCCGATTTTCACATAGAACATTATCTACTCATACACTGAACTAGCCAAATAGATGACTATCTATTCCATTTCACTACAAATAATTCTAAATTAATTTCTAAGTTTTAACAAGTTATCAACCATCTTTTGTACTTGGCCTCTGGCCGTGATCATGATTGTTCTCAGTTTTAATTGTTATTTGAAAACTTCTAGTTATACCGAATTGGACAGATTGTTTTACTTGTCCTTGTTTCAGAAATATTTAGGGTCTTTGACACGAGGAGCGGGTTATTACTATTATTGTTGATCAACATTAATAGTGCCCTAAAGAGTCAGAAATAATAAGCAAGATAGAGAGAGAGAGAGTTGTAGCTTATATAATCACTACTACGTTCAATGAAAAGTCTATAGAGGTATGAGGAACAGGGTTTAAAGTTTACTCATCCTCAATAGAAACGGGAGGATCCTTCAACCAAACGGGTCTGATGGGCAACTACCATGTCGGAACGTTGTATATATGCTAGTCGCGCGGTAAACTTTGCTTGCGCGATGCAGGATTTTACGTGACGTCAGTGTGATGTATAGTCGCATTTGGCGATGTAGATGCCACCACATCACTCCCCTCCGGAGACCAGAGGTCGATAGTGGACTGAGTCGTGTATCTAGCAATGTCTGCTACGGCCAGATGAGGTTTCAGTGAGTCGGAGCCGGGTGCCTCATAGTTCACGGTGAGTTGGAACTATCTGCGGTGATTTCCCAGTGAGTCGGGATGGCACTGCGTTATGCTCCAGTGATGTGGTACAGCGCCGAGTTGAGGCCGACTGCTGGCATTGACCAGCAGAGATATTAACAGCTCTTCTTGTTGACCGGCAGGAAGTGCAGTGTGCTGTGACAAGGTTGCTGATGAAGCTGAGGATGATGTGCTCATCATCCTCAGCTTCATCAGCAACCTTGCGCTTCCGCTGCATGCTAGTGGTCAGGATACCCGTTAAAGCCGTGTCTACTGGCTAGATATGTGACTTGCCGTTCGAAATCTTAAGGAAATGATTATGATTACGTCATTCTGAACTAGCTGCTCGAAGGCCGCGTCAATGTCCATGTTCAGGGTCACTAGTATAGACGTATGAAGAACAGGATGTAAAGTTCACTCATCCTCTATAGAAAATGGAAACGGGGACGGAGACTAGGACGGGAAGATGGGTGTTGTATCAGTGTGATGCGAATATTGCATGTGACAATGTAGATTCCGCCACAAGTCAGTCAGTGAGCAGCTAAAATAATACTCTAACATACAGTTTCTGGAACGAAAATTATCCACATGTCAAAATTAAACGCAAGTCAAGTGATCCGATGGGCTGTAGATAATTCATTCAACTAATCATAGCAGTTTACGCGCGCTTGATAAATTGTTAGCTAATATTTGTGTTGATCTTCATTCCAGAAACCAGCGTTCAAGGCTAGCAAAGAGAATACTCCTAAGTAAGGCAAATAATAGTAACGCTCTGTTCTTGGTACCGATGGTCAAATTGACATAGCCGGCTTCATACAAGATTAATAGTCTACTGACCAAGATTCCTAGAGGCTATTATAACTCTGTTATCTTATCTTACTACACTGAACAACCGGAGTCAGTAACACCAACTTAGTAATACCTGACTTGGTATTACTAGACTCCAGTTGTTCAGTGTCTGACTATCCAGTCAATTGTATTGAACAAATGTGTACAAGTGTCTAGATTAAATAAGAAGAAATTAAATAATCATTCGTCGCCGAACAGTCTTGACAAAATAAGTTTCTTTTTTTTGTCACGCCTTTGTGTTTATTGTTTAGTATAACAATATTAATATTGAATAACATTATAGAATAGACATACATTTTCAAGTCAGTTATTGTTTCGTTCCATTTATTGAGTAACATATAGTTAACCTACTGTATCTTATGTTGGTTTATTGAGAGGATCAATACCAAAGCTTAGTCTTCTTCCATTAATTTAACACAAAAAATATATGTCACGACCTTCATCACATACTTTCATATTCATTATTGTTCATGTGAACACTATGTTTCGCTGTAAGCGAAGTGTAAGCTTTAATGTTACCACTATTAAAGTGTTTGACATAAATGCCGTGGCTTCTTCCACCCTATTTTCTTCTACCGAAAATACCTCACAAAATCAATTAACAGAGCTCCCAATAGTAAATGATTCAAGAGTTAAAGCTAAGAATAATTGTCAGCCATAGCTCCGAATTTAATACAAAAGGAGTCAATGCCGCGATTTGTTCCTTAAATGAAATCCAACCGCGAGACAAAGAAGATAGATTTACGTGGAAACGTCCAAGTAATTGTGAAAAATGCGGATCGTTTCCAAGCAAAAATAAAGGCTGTTGAGCCACAGACTACTGAAATCTAAACTTTATGTAGAACAACTTTCAATATATTTTTGATCGCTGGCTACTTCCCAGCCCTTCAAAGCATGTTTATATAGAAATCTGGATAAACCCTAAACGTTTTCGTTGGCGCGTTTGTTACTAAATCCGGCCGAATTATATCCCGCAGGAATAAATTATGAGGCCGGGCCATTCCCTCTCAACAGCACGGCTAAACTTTAATTAAGCTGCATTTCGACTGAAATGGGTTCCCCTTTCAAACATTTAGAGGCAACTTCGTACAGTCAAATGATGCCCAACTTTATATTAGACCCGGTGTTCTGAAATACTAGACACTTTGTGGTCGTGCAAAAATGCAGGGTGGTTCGGTTCACCCCCTTCGCCTCCTCATGAAATGACTTCATTTTTCCACGTAATGCGACGAAAGAATTCGAATAGGCTCATTAGTGCTTTTTTCCAGTTGCATGTTGAACACATAGTAAATAACTTTAAAAACGACAACTTTGTTAATGACGTGTGAAATACAGCCTGTGGTGTTTTATGTTCTGTTTCAAAGAGAACTTTAAATCAGACGAAGTGCCTATTAAAACAGCAATAATGGGGGAAGCCGATGACCGTTTGTGTAGACGTGTTCTTGAGTAGAGACTGCGAATCAGCAAACGTAAGGTAGGATGCCCTCAGGCTAGGTGGAGCGACGATCTTCGCAGGGTGGCTGGTAGCAGCTGGATGAGAGTTGCCGAGAATCGACAACAATCGGCGTGCAATTGGAGAGGCCTATGTCCAGCATTGGACTGCTGTAGACTTATGATGATGAATGGGGGAAGCAAGGATATTTTATAACACTTTGAACTTCATTGTTTTTACAATTCGTGAAGTAATTAAACAACGGCAATCAATGTTTCACGTCTTTTGTGGTATCGATCTTTGTCATTACTGTGGTAGTTATAGGTTTCATAAAAAGTTTCGTGTCCAGATCAGAAAAAATATTTTCTTTACTGATTTGAAGTTAACCATTTAATTACCCGTAGCGGTCCTGTAGTGTGAGTTTTGTAAACTGTATGTATACTACATCCATTTACATGCACATCAGAAAATCCAGTCTTTGTCTTCCGACAAAGGAAGCCGCGTTTATTTAATGATAAATGATAAATGATTTTATCCCAGTAAGTAGATTTGTACAAACACTTTTACACGTCAGTCATATTTTAAAAACTAGATGAGGTCGGCGTTTTCTCTCTGACTACTCGGAGAAGAAAGGCCGAAAAAAACTCAGGGGTCACAGTCTTTTTTAAAGTCCAGGCATAATATTGGTCAGATCATGTGAAGACCATGTAGATTGGTGTCTGAAATGGTCTTTCGAAGAAAGAACCACACAGATTGAGTGGACCTGTCCAGTCAGTGCACGCATTTGTCAATAATCGTGCAGCTCAACTGCTCACTGAATCACAACTAGATAAACTTGAGCGACTTCTAAACCTGCATAAGATTTATTATATTTGGCTTGCGCAAATATGATCACATTTCTGAATTTCGTACAAAGCTCAAGTGGCTTCCCATATACCATTGCCGGAATTTTCACTTCTTGTTTCAGCTCTACAGTATTCTGTTCAATCCTACAACCCCCTCTTAAAGAACGTTTCAAGTTCCTTCATGACAAACCTAAAATAGATATCTGAGGTCATCGGAAAACTTGAGTTTCTATGATAAATCTTTTACAGTTCAAGCAGTGCGGTTATAATATTATGCACACGGAAAAGGCATTCCGCCTTTCTCCATTCCGCCATAGTTTTAAAACTATGATAAGAAAATACTATCTTTCTCCTTAACCATGTTTTTTTTTTGTTCGTTGCACTTATTTCATGATTATTATGGTATATAAATTTATATAGATAACTATAACATGTTTTATGTATGTGCGTATTTATTATATATATGTAAATGGTACACCACAGACCACCTGCAGTATTATCTGTCCTTCTCCCTTAATCAATCCAAAGGTTGTCTTTAAAAGATCGCTTTTAGCGATAAGATCGCCCATTGTGTCACCCCTTATAAAATTTCTACATATAAATCTGTAATTTTTATAATTATACGGCATAAACTATAGAACACCACCTGCTACGCTCCATACATACTCTTTTTGCTTCGTTTACGTTCATACATCTGGTCATACACGCACGCCGGTTGCGAGTACTAGGCACCTGACCTTTCTGAAGAACATCACGAATTAGATCCAATTAGGTAATTTTTATAGTGTGCAATAAAGAAATTCTATTTTTAACTTAGAACTTTAATAAAAAAGGAATCGCAAAAAAGGCACTCTAGTAAACTTTCTTTTCATTCATTAATGACATCAACCATCGGGGCAGAGAAGCCTGTGTGGTGTAGCCGACGCCGACGGGTCGCCATTTTAATTTTATGCAGACAAGACCCACTCAAGAGGCGTGCACAGTATTACAACTTTCAATGCTTTGAAAGGCTGAGTGCACAAAAAGAAGTGATGGCAAGTGAATGAAGATAATTTGATTATTCCGACCACATTATGGAAGTTATGAATTTTCTGTGTAAGAGAGGAAATGAAATTAAAATTGTATCTAGAATTGGTCTTATGGTATATTGGTCTTAAAGAAAATTAATAACATTAATTGAACATCACCTAGCAGTTGGGGCCGAAAGGTTCTGGAGTGGCGACCGCGTACCGGAAGACGTTACGTTGGACGGCCTCCCACAAGGTGGATCGGTGACCTTGTGAAAGCCGCAGGAATCCGCCGGATGCGGGAAGCACAAAACCGGTCAAGGTGGCGGTGCTTGGGGCTCCAGCAGTGGAAGTCTTTCGGCTGAAATGATGAACAGCACCCTAATTCCCTAACACAATTTGAATCACAATCCTTGTGATGTGTGTGCGATTGTGATTCAAATCCATTGCTTCATATGTTTGAACAATTCGTCTGCTCAACAAAACAAATAATGCAATGGACGTGGGTGAACTATCAAAATGAAACCCATTGCGATCAATTGTCATTATATGTGTGTTACACAAGCCCCCCCAGTTCATAAAAATCATCAAAGTAGGGAATTAAGGTAACACACAACACTTGGAAGGGAATTGATAGCCGAGTTTTGTAACTTAAAATGTTTTATGAGACATCAAATTCGTTTCCACTCAAAATGTCTCCAATTTCTCTAAAAAGCCTCCATTATCTCTAAACCATTAGTCTCTCGTCAATATAATATGCAATAACAATCCCATACGTTAATACAAGTACTCGAAAACAAGTAAGCATCAACAAAGACCATCAAAATAGATATTATGACGATAATAAAATATTATTTTCATGGAAGGATCACGGGAGAGTCGAGTGGCCCGACTGCCACTAGCCTAGCAGCACAACGGAATTCAAGCTACATACTTACAAACTTGTTGCTGCAGACAAAACAAAAGACAATGAACTCTATGAAGTAAATGATAAAGGAGGTACTGATGGTGTAGATATGTTTGTATAAATTGCACATTTGGCTGGCGCCCAGCAGAGATTCGGTACGTTTTGGAGACAAATCATTGAGAGAAAACAGATTCGCGCCACCATTGCACGCGACTACAGAGGAAATATCGTTTGTTATTGTTGTTTGCCTTCTTCCATTTGTAGGGGGCTTCATGAATTCGCGCAAATCTACTTTGGAGTGGAGACGTAATATTTCCTGAGAATATACTGCACTGTTCGTTGCTGTTTCTAATTGTTTTGGTCGGAATTTTGAACTGAAACCTATTTTGAAAACAGTTGTACGATTTGCTGCATGATGACTAATTTATATGAGATCATCATCATCATCATTTCAGATGAAAGACGTCCACTGCTGGACATAGGCCATAACATGTGGCGTTATCGATGCCGCCATCTCACTCCCCTCCGGAGACCGGAGGTAGATAGTGGGCTAAGGCAGTGGTTCCAGTGAGTCGGAACCGGATGTTCAATAGTTCACAGTGAGTCGGAACTGTCTTGCGAACTACGCATCAAAGACCTGATGTCTCACAAATCCTGCATCGCGTAATCAGAGTTTACCGCGCGACTGTCATATACTCGTATATACAACATCCCGACATCAACCGTCGGGCAGTTGCCCACCAGACACAATACGATCTTCTCCATATCTTTTCCATAGACTATGAATGAACTTTACACACTGTTCCTCATACCTCTATACCACTACAGTGTCATTGAGTTTTTCCATCTGGAATTTCTCAGTAGCAGCCCGGTGTCTGGATTTGTTCCTGGTAAATGGCAATAGGCTCCTAAGTGCCTCGAAAAGCATGTTAAGATTTACAAATGACAGCCAGGACCAACGTCCTGGCTGTCATTTGTAAATCTTTGACAGTTGTTACGTGTCGTCGGAAGCCCGAAAGTATGACAACCAGTCTTATCCAGAGGTATCGTGTTACCCAGTAACGGTGGAGATCAGATATGCAGTCGCTCCATGTAAAATACTGGTATTCAGCTGGATCCGGTTAGATTGGAAGCCGACCCCAACGTGGTTTGGAAAAACTAGGCAAATGATGAATAGCAATAGGCCCACCCATCATTCATCATCATCATCATTTTAGCCGAAAGACGTCCACTGCTGGACATAAGCCTCCCCCAAATGGGGGGGGGTTGCCATAATCGCCACGCTTGGCAGGCGGGTTGGCGATCACAGTATGGTGCATAGCGAACGCTGCTGCCCATTCTCTAGTAAGTCCCTTAGTCGCCTTTTACAACAGCCACGGGAGGAAATGGGGTGGTGCTATTCTTTACGTCCAGCTCCACACGGCACAAAGGCTCGCCCATATTACGCGAAATGTGGGTGTACAATACTATCTAACCCTTCGGGGAATAAAGGCGTGAGGTAACGATGTTATGTACAACATCCTCAAACTAATAACAAAGGTCGATGGCGATACTCCAACTTAGTGAGCAACAAAACAAAATTATGTCGCAGCGATGACAACAGATAGTAAGTCATCAATCATGGTGTCCCGCGACCATCATTCCGTGATAATTACTTTCGTTTAATTATTAAAATGTCAATCATTGCTGATTCAGTTCCTGGATACTAGGGCTCTATAATAATTAACGTTATATTTTGATTAAATTGGGGAATACAGCTGGAGGCATATTCCAAAGATGCCTGTAAACTTTAATGAACGCTGAATGTACTCGTAGTCTTTAGGCCTCTCGCCCACGGCGACGTTTTGCAGCATCGCTACCAACGCGCGTTAGTCGCATTTGCAACGCGCTACAGAGGCGATGCCAATGCGCTAATAACGCGCTACAGCATCGCGACTGTATCGATGCAAACACGCGACCGTGTCGGACCACATCGGGGAGAGAACGGAGGGAGGGTGGCGCGTGAGTGGAGAACCGACCATCAGTGCAACTGTGGCATTTTTGTGCCGTTACTGAATCGCGTTTGCATCGCGACAGAAGCGCGACAGCACCGCGTTTGCCTCTCGACTGAATCTGGGCCCGTGGGCGAGGGCACACAGCTAGCGACCGCTTCGCGACTGTATTGATGCGGACGCGCGACAGCATCGCTACTGCATCGCTACAAAAAGTCGCCGTGGGCGAGGGGCCTTAGGATTCGACTACCTACCAATTTTTTAAATTCTTTTATAAAGTATCACGGTTGGTGATACTTTATTCACATGGCTATCTTGCCTGTTCGCTAATGGAAAGAAAAGAAACATATTTTATTTGGGACACGCAAAAGAAATACAAATAGTAAAAAATAAATATGAGCATTTAAAACGAACAAATTTTACATTGTAAACAACAACAAAAAACATATTAGAAAAAGACCTGTGCGAGGCCAAAAAGGCCACTATCTCAGCATAATGATGTGATATTTAAAAAATAAATACCACCGCGCTGGTATTCTGATAGGGCCCACAGTAATGCCATGGACACACCTACGGAAATCTATAAGTCCCACTAGTGGATTAAAAAATAAGTGGAAATAAAATATAATTTAGAGAAACAACAAATAAATACAAACCGTAATTAGGTACAGTCAGTATACACAATTAGCTGACCCCCCCTTGCATAAATGGTTGAGATTTTTTTGAATACGGATCGATATAATTTTATAATTCTTAATTTAATTTAAATACCTATACGAAATCTACCCAAAACTAGAAAAAAAATTAAAATTGTACGATTTGTTAGTAAAAAAATCTCAACCATTTATGCAAGGGGGGGTCAGCTAATTGTGTATACTGACTGTACGTACAATAAATAAAATATTACGATCGACTCACGTCTGACGTTCCATCATCACTTGTCTATGCTATCGACTATTGTCTATAGACTGTGACAAGCGATGAGACGCGAGCGCAGGCGAATGAGTAATTTAAATATAACTTAAACTCCTAAGTCACTATAAAATTAAGAAGTCGTCCAATATCGTCTTTCTTATTTACTTTATATAAAGGGGAAGATACTTAATTCACGTGTTCTTTAGTCAGTATTTGCAATGCATTTACACAATGCACTGGCACTGCACTTAACTAACTCAAAACGTTTAACCCTTTTATTTTTCTCACTAATTCAGTAATATCAAGCAGTTGGATCGCCTCTACATTCACGTGATGATGAAGTCTGTGTTCGTGAGCTTCTGCATATTTTTTAGGGTTCCGTACCTCAAAAGGAAAAAACGGAACCCTTATAGGATCACTCGTGTGTCTGTCTGTCACAGCCAATTTTCTCCAAATGTAATGGACCGATTAAGTTGAAATTTGGTATACATATCAATTTGAGTGACCCAAACACGGACGTGAACCGTAAATAAATGAATTTAGAATATTGAGGTCAGTTTTGGGGGGCAAACAAGAAAATGAAAAAATTTTTTTTTTGCAAACTGTACCGTGTGACATATCAAATGAAAGGGCTTGCTGTGAGGATTTCAAATATATTTATTTAATAATTTTAAAATAAATCGTTTTTAAGTTATAAGTGAAAATAGACGAAAATTTACCATTCCCCCTTATCTCCGAAACTACTGAACCTAAAATTTTGAAAAAAATACAGAAAATAGTTAAACATGGTAAATCTCTCGATATTGTGCGTACAAACTTACATTTGCAGTTGGAATGTATGGGAGATTATGTTTACCAACTACAATGTTAAGTTTGTTCTTAGGATAAATTCTTTCCAAGTACGGATCCCTTCATTATGCGTGGTCCGACACGCACTATTACTACTATTTTTATGATATCCATCTTGAGGTCCATGTGGAAGTCGCTGTTTCAAATTTATCAGGGCGCGTTGACTATATCCCTGAGAACTTTGTTTTGGAATCATTGTACTATAATTTGACAATTGTTTTGGCTGGTGCAGCCCCACATCTGAATACCATAGGTCCATACAGGCTTTAAAACTTGTTTGTACCTACCAATACAATCACTTTTATTTTAAAACTCAAGTTTATTTTTATGTAGTACTAGCTTTTGCCCGCGGCTCCGCCCGCGTAGATGTCGGTTATCGCGTAAAAAAGTAGCCTATGTCCGTCTCCATATCCCAGGCTACATCTCTGCCAAATTTCATGACGATCGGTTCAGCGGTTTAGGCGTGACAACGTAACATACAGACAGACAGGCAGAGTTACTTTCACATTTATAATATTAAGTATGGAAGTATGATAAATGATAAATGATAAATGATTTTATTTCTGTAAGTAGGTTTTTACAAGCACTTTTACACGTCAATCATATTTTAAAACTAGATGAGGTCGGCATTTCGTATCTGACTACTCTGAGAAGAAAGACCGAAACAAACTCAGAGGTCACAGTCTCTTTTAAAGTCCAGACAATAATCTTGGTCAAATCATGTGAAGACCATGTAGACTGGTGTCTGAAATGGTCTTTTGGAGAAAGAACCACACAGATTGAGTGGACCTGTCCATTCAGTGCACGCATTTGTCAGTAATCGTGCAGCTCAACTCAGAACATAAGGAGCTCAACGATTCGACGAACAATACCAAAGAAAGGACATTTGGGCAGGCCGCATAAATTACTCAAACTGCCATACCATGATCAGGAAAAAAAAATGTATATATACTGAGATAAAAAAATAAAAATAAACAAAGACCCACATAGTCTTCACATTCACAATAATTAAAATAATAACATTATACTTCACAAGTAAATATTCATGTCAATGTGTATAAAGCAATAAATTACTCAAACTGCCATACCATGATCAGGAAAAAAAAAAATGTATATATACTGAGATAAAAAAATAAAAATAAACAAAGACCCACATAGTCTTCACATTCACAATAATTAAAATAATAACATTATACTTCACAAGTAAATATTCATGTCAATGTGTATAAAGCAATCACAATAAAAAAAGTTTCAATATATAAAATTTGGAGCAGCTCAATCCCAAGCCTTTTTGTCCTCAATATAATCTTTAATGGTATAAAAGGCTTTCTGACACAACTTAAGTTTAATGAATGATTTGAATTGATTAATGCTTAGATCTTGAACGTGGCTTGGAAGTTTATTATAAAAGCGTATACATTGACATCTGAACGAACCACCTATTTTCTATGGATAAATTACTATCTATTTGACACTGCACTATATCCCATCTCGTTCTCACAGCAGATTGGTTCTCTCAGACTCCCACGTTCTCTCACTCACTCAGTCTTTCACTTAAATTCCATTCGTTTTATTCCTTCTGGCCTTCATTCCCACATGGATATATTCTTACAGTGATTACCTACTCATCTTACACAGTAAGCAATGGTTTGGTGATCGTAGTCAGGCAGTCTTTTCTATTAATAATTTTGGTGTAAGTTCTTAGTCACCTTAACACCTATAAACGAATTTAAATCATGAATTTCCCCATAACAAATCTAGCTAATATGGTCTTTAATTCTTAGATGTTAGAGGTTTATTACTGCTGATTGTGTTTAATTGTGGCGTGAACTGGCAAAAATTTGTATTTTAAGTAGGTACATAAATAACCTAGTTTGTACAAGTTATAGCGTGGAAATACGTAAATTGGGTTAGTTAGTTGGGAACAAGTATTAACAGTAACTCGTTTTCGATGTATTGGCATGATTATAAACCGTCAATTTATTTAATTATTGAACTGTATACAGGGTGGCGATAAGGATAATAGATATACGAGGAGCTCGTGGCTAAGTAATAACAGCCGCACGGGTCGATCCGTCAGGTTAAGCTACGCTTGCCGGGGTTGGTCAGTGGATGAGTGATCATCTTTACATACCGAGACTCCTCCGTGCCTCGGAAAGCACGTTAAGCCGTTGGTCCCGGCTGTCATTCGTGGGATCTTTGACAGTCGTTAAGGGTCGTCAGAAGCCCAAAAAGTCTGACAACCAGTCTTACCAAGGGGTATCGTGTTACCCAGTAACTGGGTTGTGGAGGTCAGATAGGCAGTCGCTCCATGTAAAATACTGGTATTCAGCTGCATCCGGTTAGACTGGAAGCCGACCCCAACATAACTGGGAAAAGGCTAGGCAGATATACAGGGTGGCGATAAAGTCACCTACATCCGTCACGGGGATGAATCTATCCGTCATTCTTAACAGCTTTCGCTATGAAAATCATAAAAGATTAGTGAAAAAAAAAAATTGTATACAACTTAGGCAGTAGACAGACGAATGACATTTCGATGCATGTATGAAAAGTTTTCTATTACGATTTGGTTATGGATTTCGTAGGAAAAATTGTTCAGCTGGACTGGTAGAATTTAACCTCTTGACGAACGCAGGTGATTATATCGCCAACCTATATAATACGTCTTTTAGTTATTGAACTGTAACTACGACGTCTATAATGGTAACACGTAGTGGATTTTTTGGCTTGTTCTCATTTGTATTTCTTTATTTTTTCAAGGTTTAACTAGACTAGACCTTGACCAAATAACCTTCAAACCATTTCCTTAACAAATAAGACATTATCATAAAACGGACCCAGCACCAAATCCAAACTCATTTTCTGACGACTCAAAATATAACCTAATAAAACTAATTTAACCGTCGAAAACCGTTGTTCTTTCCAAAATTACGGTTATTACTCGAACGAAATTGGTGTAAACTTGTCGAAAAACCGTACCTAAATACAATCACGCGAAAATAAAATAAAAAAACGAACTCGTTAAGACTTGTTAAATATATGGGCGTATGCACAAAGTTTCTTTGGAACACTCCAAGTTTACTATAATGGGTGCTTATCGTGGGGGCCGATCAGTTCCTTCGATCGAAATTTTCTTTTGGTTGGCACACAATTAGCTCTGATAGCTTTTTGTACCGCGTCATGCTTGCGTGGCGGGTTGAGTGATCTGGTTACGGTTAGTGCATTCGACGCTTAACTGAAAGTATGAAAAATTGTATTTGACACTGTTGTTATGGAAGATGACGTTGCAAATCTGGTGTTTGCTATCCTTGGAAGAGTGTTTGCTTTTTTTTCTTCTTTATTGGCACTTTTTGATAGTGTCCTAACTGTGCTATCGAAACCTACTTGCTTTGCTTTTAATAGGTACCTAAGTATGTTTGTTCTACGCATGACCAGTTTCTCGAATTAAATAAAGCACTGTAAAATAGTAAAACATGACATTGCTAAGTCATAGAAGTCACAGAATTTTTATTTAATATCATTAAAGCTACATAATCTAAATTATAAAACAAAGTCTGGTTAGTTACACCATTTATAAATCAAGAACGGCTGGACCGATTTTTATGATCTTTTATTTGTTGGATTTGTCTCCGCCCCGAATAGCAGAATAACTATTAAAACATACGAAAAGTTCACGGAAAAAAAGAAGAAGTAGATTAATTTTTCCATACTTTTTGTATGGAACGGCTTTTTTGCAAAACATTTCACGTTGACGAATTCGCGGGCAGAAGCTAGTTATTAATAAACTTCTCCTTTTGGGGTAATAACACTGACAATAACAGGAAAACAATTTCGTAGCGAGGTTTTCTAATTGGTTCAAGGGCTCTCTCTCACTGTTGGTTTAGTTTGTTGAAACCAATGTGAAAAGTAAATCAATCATGGTACGCAGTTACACATTATGGAATTTCAACTTATTAACGGCTTTGGGTTGGAAATGTTTTAATAAAGAAATGAAATGTATTTCTTAAGTATTTTGGGCATTTTCTTTATACTCAGAATTTAAGCAATGAAAAGAACATTCCATTTCTAATAGGTTTAAAAACTATTGTTCTATCGTAGTTAAGGTACGGGCGGCTATGCTTGGAGTTTCTCTGAGGGATCGAATCCGGAACGAGGTGATCCGGCATAGAGCACCAAAGTTGTCGACATAGCTCACAGAATAAGCAAGCTGAAGTGGCAATGGGCCGGCCATATTAGCCGTAAAACCGATGACCGTTGGGGTAGACGTGTTCTTGAGTGGAGACCACGAATCGGCAAACGTAAGGTAGGACGTCCTCAGGCTAGGTGGAGCGACGATCTTCGCAGGGTGCAATTGAAGAGGCCTTTGTCCAGCAGTGGACTGCTATAGGCTGATGATGATGATGATCGTAGTTTGGGTGTAGGTAAATGTTCTCGAAAGATAGAAGAGTAGTGTAGTTCTAGGTTCGAACCCAGACAGGCGCTTTACTTTGTGTAAATAATATATCAGCACCAATGCTCTAAAAACGGTGAAGGAAAACACCGTGAGAAAATGTAGAAAAAAATTCGAAGTCATGTGATATTTACCGCACGGGGCCCGCGTGGAGGATTACGGCCTACTCCCTCTCACCGAGAGGAGGTCTCAGGTGTCCCAACAGTGGGAACATATGATGTCCCCACTGTTGGGCAACGGGCCTACAGGCTGATTTAAAAACAAAAAATGTTCTTAGTGAAGACGTTCTCAAGTCTGATAGTGGTACCGATTCCCTTATTCACAAACTAAACTAAATTTAAGTGCAGTGCATCTTTTTCTTTCTATTTCATTAAGAAAAGGACAGAAGATAAATTTTAGCTTAGTCCTGTCAAATTAATCAGCGCTTGACGTAAATTGACGTAATTTTATTCGGCAAGTTTTTAATTACGTCTAAACTTGTATTGAGTAGTGACAGGCGCTGATTGATTTGACAGGACTAAACTAAAATTTATCTTCTGTCCTTTTCTTAATCAAATAGAAAGAAAAAGATACACTGAACTTAAATTTAGTTTAGTTTGTGAACAAGGGAATCGGCACCATTATGTGGTAACATTTTGACTAAAGTATCTTAAATATTTAATAATGAATGAATAAACATTAAAGAGAATAAATTATTGTTTCTTTAAGGTTGACTTTTGTATGTTATTTATCTATACACATTGTTTACAAAGAGAAATTTCTGGAGGAGTTTTCTGAGAACAATAAAATAAGGAACGTGACGGCGGCGCCGGAGACGAATGGCGGAGCAAAGGCGTTATTTCGGAAAACTTTTCACCGTTTTCCCTTCAAATTGCACTTGGAGAACGAATTAAACAAAATTTGTTTTTTAGCCTTATTGCTTTTTGGTGGATGCTTGTATAATACGTGTTATTTATGTAAGGGTATTTATCATTGGCTTGAGTTTTTCTTTGTGAAGAGCTTTTGGCGAAAATACGACGCGTATTTCAAGCACCATTTAAATGTCTTGAACATCGACAATATTTCAGGCCAAAGTTGTTTTTTTTTGTGTTTTTTTTTCTCGTATTTTACACGCACAAGTATGTCTCCATTCCCAACTCGATATAAAGACTCGATTGTCTACAGTTTACTTAAAGCGTATTTTGACCTATTTCGGCCACATACTGAAGGGGAGATAGCAACCTTGAAAACCTAGTCATTGTTGGCAATACCGAAGGAAAGAGCACAAGGCCGGTCGCCAACACGATGGTCCGACCAAGTAAAATAAGCTACGTCCTCAAGCAAATTTCAGCAGGTGATGATGGCAATTTTGGACCGGAGTCAATGGAGATTCAGATTCAGATTGTCCGCTTAAAGGGGTCCAGTGACCACGAGCCTCAGTAATGAGGGACCGATTGAAGAGTTGTGTTTTATTTTATATGAGAACAAAATCGCTACGCCGAATATCAAAGAATTTTGAAATTCTTCTTCTTAGCGTGTTGATGGCAATATAAATGGAGTTGGTCTAGAATGCGGCTATGTGTTTGCACTATAGTCCTAGTCACTAGCGTCCATCAGTTCCTGGAACGTGCAGATGACAGAAAACCCGACCCGGGACTAGTCATCTCTTAGCTGCCACGGGTTATTTTATTTTATTTTGTTTCTATTTGTTGTACCTACTTTTGACGCTTTTAACGTGTAAGTTTTTATTATTTTTACATCGTTCTCACATTTCGTTATAAATTCAACATTATAGATGTAACGAATACTTTTGTAACAATTTAATTTAAAAGAGTGTCCATAGAGTTTCTTACCCGTTCTTCTCCATAGGTACCTACGCTTTGGAATGGGAATGTAGCTTCATTTTTATTACTGACCGACTCCTTGACAATTGAAAAATGCCTGTAATTGGTTTATTTGAAATAAATGCTTTGAGTTTGAGTTTGTCATTGTTATTCGATTATTCGTTACGTCTGTACGAAGAAAATATCGTCTACTCAAAAAAAAACCGGCCATGTGCGAGTAGGACTCATGCACGAAGGGTTCCGTACGATTATCTATAAAAACGGCAAACAAATCATGTCTGTTGTATGGGAGCCCCCTTATACATTTATATTCTCCAACTGCAAATTTAAGTTTGTAAACGCAAAAACAATTTTTTTATGTGATAAAACTACAAATTAACAATTTTCGGACTTTTTCCTTTACTTGTGCTGTGAGACCTTGCTTCTTGCTAAATTTCATGATTCTAGGTCAACGGGAAGTACCTTATAGGTTTTGATTTACTTGCGAATATCGCATAAATGGCTGTATCTTTTTATTGCTTTGACTTAGAAGCTTGATTTTTTCAGAGCTCCAAGAGAGCATACATTTTCGTATTTGACATTAATTTCAACTTGATATCTCCACGCGCTCTTGAGAAAAAGGGTCTTGACAGACTGACAGACAGTCGGACAACGAAGTGATCCTATAAGGGTTCCGTTTTTCCTTTTGAAGTACGTAACCTTAAAAAATGTGTTTATTTGTTGAGGACCCATATGCAGACACTATGACATAAATGCACTCATTGAATGACACTCAATATCCCTCTGAACATCCCTCAACGTAACGTGGGGATATGTTGACGGTATTGTTGTTTGGTATGCCGCCATCGGCGTCGCGCCAGAGCTTTGTGTCATCAATATTATTCAGCCAAAATATTTTATAATGATCAAAGGCTTTTCATAATGAGCGAAGCTGTTCTTTGTAATCATATTAAGTTTGCCTTTCGTACCTAGGTACGAGCTTTTTAGAGTTAGCTTCAGTCTAGACTGAAGCTAACTCTAGGTAGGGTACCATACCTTTGTAATAGTGCTTGCATGTCTAATCAAAGTATTTAGTAAACAAATAGAGACACAAATCTACACAGTGCATAAAATTCGGTGCATTCGCCCGTATAACATTATTTTTGTTTTATGTTATTATAGTATCGTGCAAGTCTACTGCACAATACATCTGGAACGCAATATTGTCATTTACTACTTTCGTCTCTTTTTGGGTTAGGTACTGTTAGTACTTTTTAGAATATCTATACAAATAACTAAAATTGAAGTGTCTGTTTGTAATGTCAAAATAACCGCTTTTTAATAAATGCATATGACAGTATATACTCTGTCTGTCTGTTTGTTCCGGCTAATCTCCGAAACGACTGGACCGTTTTTAACGGTACTTTCACTGGCAGGATAATTGATGTTATATATACTCCATTAAAATTTAATAACAGTTATTGTGTAATATTGTTGAAATTACTGCACTTGTGAGTTATTTAAAAAAAAAATTAATGGTATATAGATTACTTTATATTTATCGTGAAATAACGGAGTTTATTAAACGTTTACATTGAAATAACGAAAGGGTGAGAACAGTTATTTGTCTAATGTTATAATAAATGGAGTGTAGAGTAACATAGGCTACTTTAATTTTAGAAAAAGCCACGCGAGCAAAGTCGCGGGCAGCAGTTAGTTAAAAACATTATTATTTTATATCAACTTCTTTCTTTTCACTTCTCTGAAGGTATGACAGACTAAAAATTTTAAACCAATAACCTGATACTTTGATAACGTTTTAAAACAAAAGCCACAAGTCAAGCCAAGTTTTATCCACTAATCCAAATTTTATGTTTTTAACGCACTTAAAAGCTTTGTTACTGTACAAAAATAGGCAGTATTAATCAATCCCCAGTCATGGTGGCGAATGCTTGGCACTCCATGTTTCCACGTCGCGCTGTAATTTATGTCCTCCTGATAGTGCTGCGAAGTTTTATGCTTGTTTTCATAATATTTTTTTCATTTTCCTAACTGGTACATTACGTGTAGTGAAAATAAGCTGTTTAGAAGTAATTAAACACGACGGTACCTCCTTGTAACAAGTTAATGGTGTTGGTCATTACCAACACTATAAAACTTATGAGGTTACATCGGAAAATATTTACTCGTGTTATATTCCGTCCACTGAGAGAATGCTTTTCTGCCACATGTCAGTTGTACAAGATTTGGAACTAATAAAGTTTAAATTTGTAAAACATATATTCGTTTGTATGAAACTGACAGGTGTCAAATAAGCATTCTCTCGGTGGACGGATTATGTATAGCTTTGTTTATTTATAATAATTACGCAATGGAAATTGTCTTTGGTTCCTGGTCCTGACATCAAGCAATTAATAAAATTTTCACTTCTAATGCTTAAAGTAATACATACATGTAGTCGGTTTACTGCAAGAACTCACTAGGTACTGGCAAAAAATCTCATGAAGTTTATAACGCCTTGAACTCGTCTTGGCGAGTTTTAGAGCTATTACGCACTGTCGACTAGTCGTCAGCGACTCGGTCGACGGCAACTGTGACTTACTATAGTTTAAATAGGTGTTTGCGCACTTGGTCGCCGGTCGCTTGCTTATGTTTTGGTCGCCGAGGGATCGAGTCGCCGGCGACAAGTCGACAGTGCGTAATGAGCCTTATATAGGTAATGCAAAAACTCATTGCGTTTAATATTTCTTTAACATAATCATAATGACGGTGATATAGGGCAATCAATACAACTAAAACTAATTTATTGCTTATTTCAAAGTTTTGACTATATCACTTAGGCCTGTGTTCACCAACATTCAAACCTACGGTTAGGTATTTAAACAGTTGATTTATGTCAAATTTCCTAAGTAAAGAACTGATTAAATATCTAAACAGTTGATTTAAATGTTGGTGAACATAGGCCTTAGTGAGTTCTTGCAGTAAACCGAGGATTTATACGAGGCTATTGTCTACTTTGTATGTGTGTATTTTGTGTTTATTTTTATTTTTATTAGTAATGTGCGCTTCGTTTGTGCCAAATAAACAAATTTTCATTCATTCTGTCTTTTCTTTCTTTTTTATTATATTATAAAAGTGACTCAACTGTTATGTATTGTTCATTGTTTTGCAATTTCTCGTTGGTCACGTGTCTTCTTTAAACGTCTGTTTCATGATATACATTCAATGTAAAAGTTAAATACACCTGTAATAATTATTTTATATGTTAGATTTCAACCACAGTTTTAGTTCAGTTACTGTAACTATCATGAAAATAGAATACATAAACATCACACCTTATTTCCCCGAAAATTTAGGCAGAGGTGTAGGTACTCATAGTAGAAACACCCACATTTTGCCGGGTATGTTAGTCCCATGTAATGGGGGTGAGCCTATTGCCATCAACCGAGAAATTCCTAATGGAAAAATTTAATAACACTTTGCCCAACCCGGGAATCGAATTCAGGACCTCATGCTCAGCAGTAGCGCTTGCGACCACTAGACCAACGAGGTAGTCAAATATGAATGAAGGCAGTGAAAATATAATATATATAATATAATAAATTATATTATCTAAAATTATATATCATAATATTATTATATAATATTATAAAATTATATTATCTATAATTATATATCATAATATTATATTATCGTTTCTAGGCACATAATAATTATTATTTAAATATACCTAATATTTATCCCAAATTGACAAATCAAGCAAGGGGCGCCCACGACTCCCAAATTTCGTTCTTACAAATCAGATTGATAAAATAGCCATATTTACCGCTTCATTTATGTATCGATATCGGTTCACCTAGTATCGATATAGCTTCAGGGATAAATAAAATTCAATAGGAAAGTCACAAGTCGGAACATATGGCCCGAAGCGAAATGTCGGACGGTGAAATTCAATCGCTTGAAAGCTTCCACTGGATGTAAGTAGCAGCGATAGTGTGAAATTTAAAGCAATGGATGTTTGAACGAATGGACTTTTTAAGACGTTGCTTTAATTTTGCTACGATTTGTAAAGTTACTCCACTTAGCTAGGTATAAACGTTGTTGACGAAGGAGTCCCTAGCAGTGTCCGGAATGAAAGACGGTTGAGTTGCGAATGATTCTTTATTGCAAAACTTACAAAAATATTTAGATAGATAGATAGATAGAATACTCTTTATTATGTACACCATAAAAATTACAGATATAAATGTAGAACTGTTACATAGGGTGTCACAATGGGCGGTCTTATCGCTAAAAGCGATCTTTTACAGACAACCTTTGGATGGATCAAAAAGTAGAAGGAGAGACAATACTGCAGGTATTTAGTGGTAGTGGGTATTTACAAAATTACTAGTGGCTACCTACATGAATATCACAATACAATAAACAATATTATTTTATTTACAGAATATACAATATATGTCGCAACTAACTGACTAACTAACTAATTTTCAAGCACGGCTGGCTGTGCTGGCGCTGCTGCTGCGGCTGCTGAGACCCTCAAGCGGCGCAAAAACTGTAACCTTATGGGTAACCACAGTTTTGAGCCGTTTGGGGTCGAAACGCTCGGGTCATGGGGCCCGAGTGCACGTCTCCTTTTTAAGGAAATTTCTCGCCGACTGGTCGACACTTCACGTGAGAGCTGGCTCGTTCTTTGGCCAAAGAATTAGCATTGCCATTCAACGTGGCAATGCTGCCAGTCTTCTGGGCACGTTTCCGGATGACAGCGATGTCGACGAGTACTTCGATGCCTATTATGTGTCTTGTTTTTCTTTGTTTTTTTTTTTTGATTTTTGTTTTTGTTTTTATATATTTAGTTTGTAAGTCTTTTAATTTAGTACCTAGTGTAAATAGAATAAACCATTATGTCGGTAAGCCGAAAAGGTTCGAAAAGGTTTCTGTCAGGGGTTACGTATTACCCAGTTACTGGTTTGTTAAGGTCAGATAGGCAGTCGCTCCAAGTAAAATACTGGTATGCAGTTGCATCTAGTAAGATTGGAAACAACCCCAACATAGTTTGAAAAAAGGCTCAGCAGATGATGATGAAGTCGAAAAGGTTTGCAATTTTCGATCAAATATAAATGCTAGCGCCACGCCTGGGCCGACAGTACGCCCCGACCTTTGCTCCAGCCAGCTCACGCAACTGAACCTGCAGCTTTAAATTCGTCTCCTAATAATCATAATCCGATCCAGCCTGTCCTGATCCTGCCCTTGCTGTCCTCCCCCAGCAACGCCCTAAGCCGAGATCCGAACTCCACAGGAGGTGCACTTAGCGTGTACTCGTGTAGTCGCTTAGTATATAAGTCTTTTGCCCTGGCTGGAGCCCTTAATTTATTCAGGCACCCACAGGAAACTCCGGTTAACCAGACAACCTTTAGTTTGGCGGCGAGATGACATTAAAATAATAATAATAATAACCCCACCGCCGTATCTCTACGTTGACATCGTGGTGGGGCTTGCGCTCTCTGAACTCTAGGTCTGTGCCGGTAGAGTTTACTTTACCGGAACATGTCTAGGGTGAGGAGCCAGACCAAGAGAGATACAGAAACCCGCAGGGCAGTATGTGGCGAGCTGTTGGGCAGTTGCGACCCCACGGACCCTATCTCCCGGGAGAAGTCATGTTCCTCATCTCTGGCTTGCCTCTATTGGCCGACTAGAGTCAACGCTGACGAGGAACTGAGCTCCCACCTCATTCTTGCCTTTATTTATTTATTTAACACTTTATCACACAAATGTACAGAGGCGGACTTAAAGCCATAGGCATTTTCTACCATTCAACCTTTGGGTGGTGTAGAGACAAACTTTTATTGTCCAGTTTGAGTGGAGATTTGCAAGAGCAAACGTGCTCTGAGGAAGGAAGTATTCCAGTAAGTGCTGGTAGGGATCTTGATCATATTCCGGGCTCTGGGCATATTCCGATAGCCGTGTAATACCTTTCCAGTCCTCAAGCACCTCAGAATATTTATTGTATTTATGTAAAGCTGTTGGTTTGCCATGTGATAAATAAATAAATAAATATGTTGCCCCTTTGCTGCTACGGCAATAAGTGCTAGCAAACGTTTCCGTGGGCCCATTATTGAGTGTGCAAGTCACCCCCTGCCATTTTATCCGTATAAAATAAAATATTGGTGAGGCAGAGGCCATAATCCTTCCATAGTTTTAGGTAACCGGTCCATTTTAATCGCCCAAAATTCATAGTCCAACATCTTTGTTTCCATATCCTGCAATAGTCCTACACCAACCGGGAATTGTCCTTGGGTGCACTTGCATAGTGCATATAGGGATAATCGTCGGTCGATGCCTCATTTCATTAAAAGCATCTAACGGGCCTCTGAGAGTCGGTTTCGGCCCCTCGTACGCCTTTCAATGGCCCGGGGTCCCAGAGTCCCGAGGTTATATCAAAGAAAAAATAATAGTAATGAACCGACAGTATTCTACTAGCCACCGGCGCGCGCGCATGACGTATAAATGTGTTGCAGCTACAACGTAAACGGAATTCCCAAAATGAAAAATAATACATCTAGACATGAGTTACGAAACAACACTTGAAGTAACTTATATCTCAATCGAAGATAGCACAATAATGCTAAAGATATCCAACACGATTTTGCCAAATAATTCCATACGAACTCATATCAATTCATAAAAATGACGAACTTCTATCCAACTTCCTAACTTTTTGTCTACATAATTTGGTCACAAAACATTTATCCTAGAACTTATGTGGATAGAACGTCAAATTCCTCTACTCAATCCTTTGGCCAGAAACACACAGATTGCAAGTTCCGAACTCGCAAGACTTTGGCAAGGTGTTAGGACTTTACGAAGGATTTCGAGTAACTTCGTTGACTAACTAGCTTCTAATTGGAGATGTAGGGCGGTTTGAGAGAATCTTGATTGAATCTCAAGATTTGGAGGTAAATCGTCGTGGACTGGCATTGATCAGGAGTGCTCAAGCCAGCACATAGTGTCTGATTTCTGCCGCAAGCTAGCGGTAAGTCACGGAGGAGTGTGACAAAAATATTTCCTAAGCAAAGCCCGCCTCTGTCCTCGGTCGAGTGGAAGTCCACCTATCTCAGACCTACAGGTCTCGGGTTTGATTCCCAGTGAGGAAAAACTTCTGCTCGGTTTGACTGGTGGTAGGGCTTGTTCTAAGTCCGCCTGGCTAGCTACCATCATCTTATCTAAGTCTGTCGACATAACAACAATGTTAACAGTTTATTGTGTTTCGGCAGTTAGAGGTAAGGCAGCTAGTTCCTCTGTGGTTGAGGATTTCGGGTAAAGCTCGCTTCCAGCTTCGGCCTTATCATCACTTTTCTTTAGATAAGATGAAGGCCAAGAGCTTCTCCGTTGAGGATTTTAAAAAAAGGTGGTTCTCCGGTGCGTTTCAGTGGAAAATCATTTTCACATTTGTGCTAAGGACGGTTACCGGGGTTAATTAAGCCGATTGCTCACCGATAACCCTTCGCCGTACCCTGGGTAGGGTAACCGTGAAGATTTTCCAACGAAACAGAAGGGTCTTTCAATTTAGTGGTAGACGCAGGTGACAATAGTACAGACTTAAATTGACTCTCGGTTGCAAAAAAAGTACACTGAAAAAAATGTTTACTTATACATAACCAAACTTTCGTCAACATGTAACACAAAAAAGTGACCACATAACTTTATGCAACATGTGACCAAAACCTGTGCTGGCGGTTGTGTATCACTTATATTAAATCAAGTTAACTTTTATAGTCTTGTCAAACTTTGATTATTCCTAAAATAGCCGAAGTAGTTAGGGTAAATATGTTTTTCAGTTTAGTACTTAAATTACATTATTTATTTATTTAATATTTCAAGCACAGAAATGTACAGATGAGTCATTTTGGGTGATGCAGAGAAAAACAGTGGTAGGTGCAATTACGAAAAATTTTGGTTTTTTTTATACAGCTGTACCCAGCATGCGTAGCAATGCCACGTAACGTAAAAAAGTGTATGGTCAAACTTTTTCTAAAAATATTTTTCGGGCCAGAAACTCGCGCTATACCAAAGTTTCATCACAATGCAATCAATGGTTTAGAAAGGCATAGACGAGAAACTTACAAACATTTATCTTTATTTGTATTTAAGATAGATAGATAAAGATACACGTATATGTGTATTTTTATCTATCCATCTTATATTATACTATTATAAACTATAAATATTGTATATACCTAATTATATAAGGTTTATCTATTCATACACGAAATATTTTAAGAGGAACATCTATAGGTGGTACAAAAGCCATAGAAGCGATTTTTTTTTTATCTAAGTGTTTTATATTTGTACATAGTTATTATAATTTTAAAATTGCTTGAGTCATTTTACAAAGGAGTTGTATTTTCCAAAATTTTACTTATTCTATGAATGACCCGACCGGACGCGGGGACGGTGGCGGCAGGAGCGCGGTGAATTTTGATAATTAATCATCATATCAAGTAATTTTAAATTATTTAATTTTTTAAGCAATATAATCAGATTTTATTAAAAATCGTTTCCATGGCTTCTTTACCACCTGTAGGTGTATCTCTTAAAATATTTCGTGTTTGAATAGATACACCCAATATATAAACATAAGCACAACTAAATATACATAATTACACGAATATACAATAACAAATAACACAAACAATAGGAAAACATTAAAGTTGTGATGATACTGCCAGCTTCTTAGAATGTGCTCGCGAACTTTTACTACAAATGATAAAAGTTCACGAGCACATTCGTGAGACATTGTCATGTCTGGCCATACGTCAGCTTTAGTATGCAAAGGTTTCTGTTATTTTATATACTGAGCAAATGCTGATGAATCTAATTAATATCATAATCCATATTTTTATCACTTTATTCAGCATACGATGGCTCCTCCTCAGTTGAGAGTATTCCATGCCGATTTTACAGTTACTCTTAATTTTCATCGGATAAAAAAGGTTTTTCATTTCATTTCCAGTAATCCAATCTGTAAAGCGTTACTCGCTTCCGCTTCTAGTTCTGTACTGTATAAAATACACATCTCGTTAACATTGATTGAAGCCCGGTTTTTTCTCTCAATGTAAAAGCTTCTATGTACCGTACGTTGATACCGACTTCTACATGCACAAAACTTTTATGTAGCTGTATTGTGTACTATGTAGATACGTGAGAGAGATTTTGGTTGGAAACGGTGATTTTGATTTTATACAAGGGGCTCGTGGCTAAGTAGGTACAGCCTCCCGGATCGAGATCGGCCGAGACTGGTGTAGTGATTGATAACTCATCATTTTTATATGAGGTTGAGGGAATACCTCATTTTACCTCGCGAGGTCCTCACGAGGTACCCCTCATTTGAGGCGAGTAATCGCACATCGGCGTATTCACCTCACGAGCCGAGCCCGAGCCGAAATCAGCCGATAGTCCGAGACAGCGAGGCGGATGGGCGCGTCGACTCATAAGTCCTCACGATTCCGATTTTTACGTCTTCCTCACGCACATAATTCTTTTTCGCTCATAAATTTTTGACCACCAAAATGAACGAATCAATGACACTTGATTACCAATCTAATGCTAATGTTTTTAGAGTTCATAGTTAACGTTCAGAGTTCATAGTAATAACAGAATAAAAAATATTTTCTCTATAATTCGTTTTGAGTAATAATATTTTCGAGACCCCACCTCACTCATTCTCAAATTCTGTACTAAGTCGGTTCATTCGCTCACTAAGCTCACTCAATCACTCAATACTCACTCGCGAGTACTCGCGACGCGTCACTATTGTCAATGTCAATGTCAATTTTTGAGGACGCGTGAACAAGGGAGTAGTTCAATGTTGAAATTCGGGTAACTCTTTCATTTTGCGATCACGAGTACCTCAAACGAGGCACCTCATGAGTGAGGGACACATGACTAGACTGTTGCGTGGATCGTTGACCATCCATTATACCCTCCGTGCCTCGGAAAGCACGTTAAGCCGTTGGTCCCGGCTGTCGTATGTAGATCTTTGACAATCGTTACTGGTAGTCAAAACCCGGAAATCTGACATCAAGTATTACTGAGGGGTATCGTGTTTACACGGACATGCCAAACTTAAGTGGCAGTGGGCAGGGCACACAAAGTTTCTAGAGTGGCGACCGTGAACCACTAGACGTAGCGTTGAAAGGCCTCCCATAAGGTGGACTGATGACCTTGTGAAGGCAGCAGGAATCCAATGGATGCGGGAAGCACGGAACCGGTCTAAGTGGCGGTGCTTCGGGGAGGCATATGTCCAGCAGTTGACGTCTTTCGGCTGAAATGATGATGATGATCGTGTTATCCAGTAACTGGATTGTGAAGATTAGTTAGGCAGTCGCTCCATATAAATACTGGTATTCAGCTGTATCCAGTTAGACTAGAAGTTAAATTAAAGTTTTTTTAGTTATAAATTTTACTGCTTACTTAAGGCCCACACAAAATTGGCGGTCCGCCATTTGGTGACTCTGCTCTGCATGCGCAATTCGTTTGGTAGCTCGTGTCGACAGTGAAGTTATTTTTTGTGTACGTGGCATGTTGGCACTGTCTGTCACTACATGTTAGATTGAATATGTTAGAACTGTCAAAGTGATTTAATACTGTAAACCTACTGTAACTGCAAAGCGATTTTACGTAGCTATTCAAGTTTACGTTTATGTTTTCTACTTAATTTTAAATTCCCCAGTTCGCGTGCGATACATGCACAACGGCTAATCAACATGCAAGACGTCACACAGCCAAACAACAAACCTGACCAACCTACCTACTACACTAACAAGTACTAACTATTAATTGAATAACCCGAAATTTTATAGCCTTCCCAGAGATCATAATCGACGTAATTTACAACTTTTACTAGTTAACGACATCGTAAATAATAAATATTTAGTTGAACGGCAAGGGGTAACTAAACATGTGGGCATTCTTTACTTTTTATTGGTATTTTATGATAATCTATGGTGCAAAACTATCATGTTGTGAATAAAGTATTGTTATGCGCTGGTTAATCGATGGTTTATGATATTGGTAGACGATAAATGGGGAAATTAAAGGAAATGATCCTACGGTATTGCCAAGATCGGTCGATGTGGCGACGCTTTGACGAGGCCTATGTCCGACACGGGACGTCTTTCGACTGTAAATTGAGATATAATAAATAAACAAACGATGAGTAAATTAAGATAATTATAATAGTAGGTATAGTAGTAGTCACCGAGGGGATAGCCCCACGCCACTGTGACTAACCTACTATTATGGACTAGTAACTATAATAGTATTTTTACAATGATTTCCACAGGACTCAGCAAAGCGCCTGGGGACGGAATTCTTTAAGGCCCAGATATATGCCATTGACCTTAAGTGGTTAGCTTGCGTTTTCTGTACTGAGCTCACGCAACGCGTCGTACGTCCAGCCAGTAATAGGACTCGCACATCCAGGAGCACTGTCCCAAATAAAACGCATTATTAATTTATTACACATAACACAAAAGGTATTTTATAAAACAAGAATTCTAAAAGATCAATAATTAAATTATCTTTAGGAAGGTGAAGGTTTTAGAAAAATACGCTTGATAGATTTTGCGTGATTCTCATTTTTTAAACCGCATTAGACATAACTTTACAAATTAATTTCATAATTTAATGAAGATATAATCTAAAATATTCACATATAAAGTTATTAAGAAAATGCTCTAATTTAACATATATTTTTTCCAAATCATTAACACTACTCGTTTAGACGTGATCTTCAATATAAAATCATTAAAAGTCGGTTATCGTCGCCCTATGAAACCATGAAAACTAGGCATCCAAACTGTTTGAAATTGGCTCACCTAAAAGGCTTCGCCTTACGAGATCGATTTGTAAAAAGATTTCAAATAATTACCTAAGTAATACCTTGATTCATAGTAATCTGGGATTAGTGAAAGACCGCAGATTGTATTAGGGTATCAGTTATCAGCTTATAGTCCCCATAAGCTGGTATAAACCTAATACCGTCCCACGCAAGGTGTAATAGACAAATTAAGGTAGGGATTACTGTAACTGGAGAAATAAATATGTATACCTAAGTTATGGCAAATTTCATCAATGAAACTGAACGCGATTAGCACATCTAAACCGCGTTCAAGTGCTGTCAATGTCATAGTTGATGGGGAATATTGACACTGACAGCTCTTGAACGCAGTATATATGAGTTGATCTTGTTCAGTTCCATTTCAGTTGTTCTTGTCCAGTTGTAATGGGCAAATCAGTCTTTATAATAAGACGGATGACTTGTCAATCAAAATCAAAAGTAATTTATTCAAATTAGGCTGAGAATCAGCACTTTTCGAACGTCAAAATTACATTAGACAGTCCCCCAAAACGCCTGCCCTTCACCACTTCCTAGTGCTTTAGCTGGGAAGAAGAAGTGGCGGAACAAAGTCCCCAGTAGCACATCTTTCTGTTCAATTAGATAAACTTGATTATAAACAATAGTAGGTATGCAAAGTAATTAACATTACGAGACACAGAACAGTAAATTAAATTATGTGCCATATGTCAGCTAGCACACGCAAATATACCAGCAAATATAGTGAAAAACTATACTCAAACAAAAATTAAAAATGTAGAAAAAAAACGAATTGCTTATATAAGTCTCCTGGCATAAAGGGCGTGCCCGCTTACTTAAGCAATGCTGGATTAATAATTTGACTTTTACTTTAATTTCTCAATTTGGTACTGAAAAAAGTGTACGGATAGGCTGCAAACACAGGGTTGCGACCAACCTTTCAGTGGACTATTCATATCAGAATACTATTGAAATTCTGCAGAACTATTCAAGCTATAACTCTTTGCTAGTAGATACTAATCTACTAGCAAAGAGTCAAAAATGCTATTTCGGCTATTATTGCTTGTAAGTTACTAAACTTACAAGCAATATTATATATATTAATACATTGCTTGTAAGTTACTAAACTTACAAGCAATAATAGCCGAAATTGCATTTTTTACATTACAAAAATATCCTTAAAAGTAATGCAAGCTAATGAATAACTCATAATATTACACACATTCCAAGTAAAAATAACATTAAAGCAAGAAAAAATCTTCAACAAACATCTCCAAAAACTGACCTGTCACTTATCCACTTTTCCCTTAAAGGACTTTGCCCTCTACACCGTATCATATGACCGTGCTATGAAAAGTCAGGCAATTTTTTTTTTTTTTTCAATCTGA
The DNA here is from genome assembly GCA_947523025.1 of Dryobota labecula. Classification (NCBI taxonomy): domain Eukaryota; kingdom Metazoa; phylum Arthropoda; class Insecta; order Lepidoptera; family Noctuidae; genus Dryobota; species Dryobota labecula. The sequence continues at coordinate 24,512,591 of OX383287.1, read as the reverse complement.
ATCTTCATCATCATCATTTCAGCCGAAGACGTCCATTGCTGGACATAGGCCTACCCCAATTGGGGGGGTTTGCCATAATGCCACGCTTGGCAGGCGGGTTGACGATCGCAGTATGGTGTTAAAAATTACTAGAGAACGCTGCTGCCCATTCTCTAGTAAGTCCCTTAGTCGCCTTTTACGACACCCACGGGAGGAAATGGAGTGGTGCTATTCTTTACGTCCGGCAACACACGGTACATGCATGCATCTGAATATAGCCATCTTATATGCATAGGAAATAATTTTTTCAACAAAAATATTCGCGCCTCACGTGAAAACACAGGTGAACTACTACAAACGAGAGAACGGGAACCATACATATATGACACGCAGATGATATACGGATTATCACTTATCACTAAAAACGTCATTCACGGGTATAATACGCTGTTCATAGCACGGTCATGATATGGTACGGTGTGGTGGACAGATAGCTTTACACCATATTTGTCGGGTGCCACTCGACCCCGTTACTGGTGGCGTGTGAAACACACGTTAGGGTCACCCCACGTTTTAATTTTAACATATCGCACATATGCTGCCTCACTGCTTGTACCGTTCACACGAGTGTTCGCTTTATGGGAATGTTCATTTTGTAGTTTTGAGGAATGTTGATAAAATTGATATTATTTAGCATTGTCAGCTTACAACGTTCCGACTGCTGGGACACTTGCGGGAGTGGGCCATAATCTACCACGCCGGCCTAGTGTGAGTTGATGGATGTTACATGTCTTCAAATTTTTGTTCTAGAACTTGTCAGTTTCTTCACGATGATGTTTTCGTTCAGCGTTTTGAGAGCAGTGATGATGAAATGAATTGCTTTTTTGCTGCATGGGTTCGAACCGAGGACTTACAACACGTTTGAGACAGCAGTATTTGTCAAATCCAACTTCCATCTGTTTGATACTTTGAGATCTAAACGACGCAACAGAGATATGCGCTAAGCCACATAACACTGCTCTTTATACAAAATTTTTTAGAAGTGAAAACTTCTTTAGGTGGGATGAACACTTTTTGGTAGGAGATAAACTTATGGTTTCGCAATCGTCACCGAACGCTTTCAATGAGCTATATGTATACTGTGTTGTGTACTTTTTGGGTGAACAAAAATCATGGAACTCGCGTCATCGTCACCGCACGCTTCCCATGAGCTATATGACATAGATATACCTCCGTGCGTTATTAGTATACATTATATATATACAAAGAGTATTTTTTTGAAGTTGAAACTTCTTTAGCCGCAATGAGCGATTTTTGGTAAGGGAAAAACTTATGGTTTCGCGATCGTCACCGAACGCTTTCCATGTGCTATATGTATACTGTGTATATATGTGTACTTTTTGTGTGAACAAAAATCATGGGACTCGCGTCATCGTCACCGCACGCTTCCCATAAGCTATATGTATACTGTGTACATATGTACATAGATAAACCTCCGTGCGTTATCAGTATACATTATATATAGACAAAGAGTATTTTTTTGAAGTTGAAACTCTTTTAGCAGCAATGAGCGATTTTTGGTAGGGAAAAAACTTAAGGTTTCGCGATCGTCACCGAACGCCTTCCATGAGCTATGTACAGCTATATGTATACTGTGTATATATGTGTACTTTTGGGTGAACAAAAATTATAGAACTCGCGTCATCGTCACCGAACGCTTTCCATGTATAAAATAACAGTTATTCCAAAGTTTTGTGTTTTCACTTCTGTCGGCAGTACTGCAGACTGCCAATTTTTTTTTCAGGAATGGCACCTAGGGTCTATAATAAGATCCCTAGACGAATTAAAGAAATAAACAACATACACGATTTTCAAGAGGCTTTACTGAAAATATTATATGAAAAAACATACTATACGGTGAACAAATACCTAGCTAACTATAATTACCTTTTATTTTTTTTTAAATGTCATCACGTAGAATGTTTCTTCTTTTACCAAAATAATATTGCCATAAAATCAGTCGGTAGTATAGTTGAGAACAATACACTGCTCTTTTTTTAAATATTTTTTAAAATTATTATTATTATTCGACGGCAGTGCGTAGCCAAGTCAGAGGGGCGGTATAAAAACTCTGACACCAGGTTAGTGACTGACCACACAAAACCACACACAATTTATTAAAAAAAAAAAAAAAAAAACCGCAGCTCATTGCTACTATCAAAATTATTACAAATCTTTCCTTTGATAACAATGTCAAAGTTTTTATTTGTAGGTGTAATACGAGTAATAGGTGTTAAAAATTAAATAAGTACAGAGATCTCTATGCCGTTAACGGCGTACCAACATCAAATACGAAATTACAGAAAGTGTAATTGAAATTGTGTCAGAAAGCCTTGTATACCATTAAAGATTATATTGAGGACAAAAAGGCTTGGGATTGAGCTGCTCCAAATTTTATATATTGAAACTTTTTTTATTGTGATTGCTTTATACACATTGACATGAATATTTACTTGTGAAGTATAATGTTATTATTTTAATTATTGTGAATGTGAAGACTATGTGGGTCTTTGTTTATTTTTATTTTTTTATCTCAGTATATATACATTTTTTTTTTCCTGATCATGGTATGGCAGTTTGAGTAATTTATGCGGCCTGCCCAAATGTCCTTTCTTTGGTATTGTTTGTCGAATCGTTGAGCTCCTTATGTTCTGAGTTGAGCTGCACGATTACTGACAAATGCGTGCACTGAATGGACAGGTCCACTCAATCTGTGTGGTTCTTTCTTCAAAAGACCATTTCAGACACCAGTCTACATGGTCTTCACATGATTTGACCAAGATTATTATCTGGACTTTAAAAGAGACTGTGACCTCTGAGTTTGTTTCGGTCTTTCTTCTCAGAGTAGTCAGATACGAAATGCCGACCTCATCTAGTTTTAAAATATGATTGACGTGTAAAAGTGTTTGTAAAAACCTACTTACAGAAATAAAATCATTTATCATTTATCATTTATCACAATTATTTATTATTATTTATATTTTTTATGACATTCATTTTATTTTCTGTGATTAATATACTCACACACTGACATAGGTTATTAAATGTTAAAATTTTAGGGAAATCATCTGCTTTTACAATGTTTGTAAATATGTGAGCACCATGCATCTAACGTAATTAATTTGTCTGTCATGGCTTCACTTTTCATTCTTTTTACCTATACTGGTATAGTAATTTTATTCTAGGTAAGTGCATTGTCTTCACATATAAATAATAATTACTGTATACAAATATTGTTAACATTTTAAAAGAGTAAGTATATGGAGTTTCTTGCCCATTCTTCTCCATACGTAACTACCTTTTGGAAGGGGCAACTAGAATCAATTAATAAATTATTTTGGTAAATTTTGACGTTCAAAAGTGCTTTTTATGTGCCTGTTTGAAATAAATTATTTGACTTTGACAATTTTGAATGACAACAACCGAAAACTAGAAGGAACTGAGCAGTAAATTAAATCTAATCTATAGCGTTTTACTATGGAACTTTACGTGGGCAAAACTATCAAACACATCCCAACTCTCGTCAGTAGTTCATAAAGAAAATAATTTTCCATTAAACTTTAATGTTCCTGTTATATATATATATATCTTAGAAAACTAGAATCCAGTCTAGACCGCTCTAAAATCCTATTTACTTATACTTTAGGTAATGAACTCGAGCTTTCTACAAATGAGTCTAAACTTCACCTAAGCAGATGCATCTTGCACTAAACTACTAACAAGAAGGATTGAATTAAAATTAATTTAAGCTAACGTTGTCCGAGTTCAGACAAGTTTGTAGAACAATCCTCTACCTAAATGTAGATTCTAACTAGACGACTTACCTTCTGATTAACTCAGATTAGAAGGAATCTCTTGTTTAATGTACATCGCTTTGTTAACAAAGAGATAGAACAACGATTAAGAATTTGAACAGCAATGGATGTGTACAGACGGAGAGATCGTATCAAGTCGTATCATGATGAGAGTGGAAAGATACTACAAAATAATTTAAGAGCTCTGAAGCGCGTTCTACTTAATATCATCTTAGGGCTTAATTGCTTAGTACTGAGCGTGTGTCTGTTTTATTAAACTACTTCTGTCTTTGCTTGCGACGGAAGACGTCTGCAGATTTAATTTAAGTCTTTTGTTTTGCAGTAATTTGCTATTGTTTCTATTGAGACGATTCATCTCTCACAGCAGTGAAATAACAAAGGTTTATAAACTGGTAATACAATACAGCCCTTGAAACTAATTAGTTTGGAGCAGCACTCTGCCCCACGGCATCGCGTGCCATTTAAAAGGTTCCGTATGTCCGAATGAAAAAACGGAACCCTAGCATCACTCGTCTGTCTGTCTGTCTGTCACAGCCAATTTGCTCCGAATCTAATGGACCAATGAAGTTAAAGTTTGGTACACATATTTCTTTGATCTAAACATGGACGTGTGACGTAAATAAATGAAGTTTGAATATGGGTCACTTTGGGAGAAAAATACCCAAATACATCAAACACCCAAAAATGAAAGAGCATACTGTGAGTGTCTCAAGGATAAATTTAATAATTATAAAATAAATTAAATTAAAGTTACTTAAGCAAATAGATGAAAGTTTACAATTCTCACCTTATCTCCGAAACAAACGAGCCTACAATTTTGAAAAAAATACAGATTTTTTTTTATACTTATAGGAAAACCTATAAGAAGTCTATGGTCTTAAAATAACATCGTAAATCTCTCAATATTGTGCGTACAAACTTACGTTTGCAGTTGGAATGTATGGGGGAACATGTTTTCCACCTTCAATGTTAAGTTTGTTCTTGGGATAAATTTATCCCAACTATCCTTAACTGAATATATATTTTCCTACTAGTGAATGGGCAGCAGCGTTCTCTGTGCATTTTTAACACCATACTGCGATCGCCAACCCGCCTGCCAAGCGTGGCGATTATGGCAAATTCCCCCCTTTTGGAGGAGGCCAATGTCCAACAGTGGACGTCTTTCGACTGAAATGATGATGATTATGATCCTTGATTGTGCGTGGTCTGACACGCACTTGGCCGGTTTTTAGATTATAAATCATGGACTGAATTATGTTAGCGTTTCTGAGCACTGGGCCGAACAAACAATTTAACTTTCTTTTCGAACACATTTGCCATGGACAAGCTTAGAAGAGAAAGATGGGACTGGACAGATTAGTCTATTGTTTATGGTAGCTTTCCCAGGTTAAATTTAACGGAACTGCTATTCCGGTAAGCGAGAAAGTCAAGAACCTGGGGGTTTGGATCGAAAAACATCCTTTTTGGGGTCCCCAGCTGCAAGACGTAAGTCACAAAAAGTTTTCATCTGCCAAGTCCTTGAGACGATTGCGGAACTTTTTTCCAACTGGTGGCAGTTGGAAGAAAGTTCCAAACTGCGCTTGCATAATCTCTTTTACTTCCCATTCATGACTACACTTATGTCATTGAGTGGACCTGTCCAGTCAGTGTACGTATTTGTCAATAGTGCAGCTCAACTGCTCACTGAAGCACAACTAGATAAACTTGAGCGACTTCAAAACTTGCATAAGATTTATATTTGGCTTGCGCAAATATGATCACATTTCTGAATGTTGTACAAAGCTTAAGTGGCTTCCCATACAAGGAGTATGGGAAGCCGAAATTCTCACATGTTGTTTCAGCTCTGCAGTAATCTGTTCAATCCTACCAAACCCCTATATTAAATAACATTTCTAGTTTCTTCATGACACACATCATATTTTTTACGTCACACCTGGCCATAATGTGAGTTTTACCGACGCTACGCGTACAGTAAAACTCGCATTGTGGCCAGGTGAAGACGTCTTTTTTACTGCTTGTGGTGAGTACACAACTCACCACGGGCAGTAAAAAAGAAAGCCCTCTGTCGTATATTTACAACCCTCACCTGCGGCTCGGGTCACAAATACCTGCGATTTCGGCCTTTCATTCTTTTACAGCCCTCGGTAAGTAATGTACTAATATCTGAGGACATCGGAAAACTTGAGACTAGAGATGCCGATGCATTCCACCAGTTTCTATGATAAATCTGGAAGGCCTTCCAACGCTACGTCTTCCGTTACGCGGTCGACACTCCAGAACCTTTCTGCGAGCAATGTGCCCTGCCTATTGCCACTTAAGTTTCGCAATTCTTCGGGCTATGTCGGTTATCTTGGTTCTCCTGGGATCTCTCGGAAGAGTATTCTATCTATCTGTTTATGGTATTCCACCGAGTTTTATTTCAGCGCATTTAGTTTGGATTAGGTACAAAAAAAAGAAATCTAGTTGTATACATAGTCAATATAAACTTTTTTTTCGGCAGCTGTATTAGTGGTTACAATGTCTTCGTAAACCTGGTTTGTATGCTTCTCTTACTTAAGTTTTCCTTAAACTGCAACAGTTCGCTAAAGTAATTATGCTAATGACCTCTAGCCGTAATAATTATTAACTTATTAGGGCCATTTCCGGTTCTCCGCCAACGCAGTTTGCTTCAATAAGGGCTTGATTACGTGTTTAATAATATGACATTTAATTAAGTGCAATAAACGTTGTTTATGCATAGTAATGATGTAAGAAAAACTTAGGGACTACAATAGGTCGAGCTGAAGACCCTGTATAGAACTATGTGACCCTTTTAAAAAGTATTATATGTCTAGAATTTCTCTAGGTATAGTATATTTATTTATTCAATTATCTATTAACACTTTATGCACAAGTAAAAAAAATATGTAAAAAGGCAGACTTAATGCCTGAGCCATTTTCTACCAGTCAACCTTAAAGTGATGCAGAGACAAAACATGGCAGGTACAACATAACGGATATATAACTCGAAAAAGAAAAAGAAAAAACTTATAAACAGATACATACATACACACATAAAGGGTGTATCTATTCAAACACGAAATATTTTAGGAGATACACCTATAGGTAGTAAAGAAGCCATGGAAACGATATATATTTTTTAAATGAGAATATTATATTTAAAAAAAAATTACTTGATATGATGATTAATTATCAAAATTCACCGCGCTCGTGCCGCCACTATCCCGCGTCCGGGCGGGTCATTCACAGAATAAGTAAAATTTTGGAAAATGCACCTCCTTTGCAAAATGTCTCAAGCAATTTTAAAATTATAATAATTATGTAAAAATATAAAACACTAAGATAAAAAAAAATCTCTGCTATGGCTTTTTTACCACCTTTAGATGGTCCTCTTAAAATATTTCGTGTATGAATAGATACACCTTAGAAAAACAAAATAAAGAGTGTCAGGAGAAATAACGATTGGTAGAGGAGAAAACTAATCAGCGCTGTGATGATTCTGGCAACTTCTTACGATAGAGTACTAGATACATGCATCAAATAATTTTTGTTAACAAAAAAACCGGTCAAGTGCATATCGGATTACGCACAATGAAGGGTTTCGTAGTTGGGATGAATTTATCCTAAAAACAAAACGTTGTAGTTGAAAAAAAATGTTCTCCAATACATCGATATACGTCAAGGTCATTACTTCTACTGCAAATGTAAGTTTGTAATCGCAATAAAATGTTTTATTGATGCGATAAACCTAAAAATAATAAATTTTCGGACCGTTTCCTTTATTTTTATTTTACCCGTACATATAAAATGCTTCATTGTATAGTTTGATATTGAGATAGACTCACGATAGCAGAAGTTTAAACCTTAGTACTTTTTGGTTGCTATTTAATATGTAATCCTGTATTCTTTTGTTTAAATGATAAATTAAAAAATTAAAAACACTTGTGCTGAAACCTTGCTTCTTACCAAATTTCATGTTTCTAGGTTAACTGGAAGAACCCAATTATTGGTTTTGATTTATTTGCGAGTATCAAAATACCTATGTCGCATAAATGGCCGTATTTTATTATTGCATTGCAATAAAGCAAGGAACGCGTGGAGGTATCAAGTCGAAATTAATAACAAATTGCTTGATTTATTTAGAGCTTCATGGGATCGTAGACCTACGTATTTGCTCAACTTGATACCTCCACGCGTTCCTGAGAAAAAGGGTCTTGACAGACAGACAGACAGACGGAGGGACGAACAACGAAGTGTTCCGTTTTTCCTTTACAGGTACGGAACCCTAAAAATACCATTGTAACTCATGAGAGCATTTCTTTTAACAATAATGTGGAGAAGTATAAAGAACATGAAATAATAAAGACTGTAGGCACTCGTCCGCTATGATACATAATCACGTTGAGAATCCTAAGATTTCTATACTAGCAAAAAAATATCTTAGTATCCTATATAACATACATATTTCCCTTTCTTGTGGCTTAGCTTTTACTACGTGTATATTATTTGCAACCACATAATATCTTGGAGATAGCGTCTCACACCGAATGGAATAATACAATTTATTTTATAAAAGTTGTTTTTGACGGCGGGCAAAATGTACTGCTTGTTTGTCGCTTTGTGTTTTCTTTACTTAGTTGCGGGCCAGTAGGTTGGCGGGTAAGTTTTCATGGTAGACGGCCATGGGTCACCATCAATTCACTTGAGGTTGTCGTGAAATGGAAACTAAGGTTATGTCGAGTTTTTAGCAGGGCCCCAACGTCTGTTAAAATATCGTCACGCCTGTACCTAATCCCCGAAGTGATAAGCAAAATGTGTGTGATATAGGTACACCACACATTTTGCCAGTTATTTTCAAGTCCCATGTAATAGGGGGCGAGCCTATTGCCCTCAACTTCTGCTATGCATGGGAAATATTAAAAAATCGTCTACTAATAAAATATATGTATAAATTATATTAAATAAGTGAACTGTTTTTTTATTTTATTTCATGTATTTTATTTTATTTTCTACTCTTACATCTGATTTTATCCTCTGTCCTATGTGTCTGCTGGAAGAGATTTCTTTAGAAATAAGCATCACTTTTGTAGTATTTTTCTGTTCCTTTCTTCTTGTCAGATTTTTTGGTTATACCTACATAAAAGGTTAAATAAATAAATAAGATTGATGGTCCTAAATTCAGCTGTGTTTCACATTCAGAGAAAATTCGCATAAACAGTCACAGTGGAATTGTTTATTAAAATCAAACAAAATTTACTGTATTTATTAGGTTCACCTGAACAGCCAATTCCAATGTCATTCATAGTTCTTTGACAGTCGTTACGGTAAAGTCAAATCATTTATTTCAAATAGGCAAATAAAAGGCACATTTGAACGTCAACATTTATAGAAGAGAATTTATTGAATCTGACAACCAGTCTTACCCAGGGGTATCGTGTTACCCAGTAGCTAGGTTGTGGAGGTCAGATTGGCAGTCGCTTCATGTACAATACAGGTATTCAGCTGCCTTCAGTCAGACTGGAAACCGACCTCAATATAGTTAAGAAAAGGCTAGGCTGATTGACATAGACGGCCAATAACTTAGCCTAAAGCTTAGATTTTAATTTAAAAAAGTCCCGGGACGTCTATGTTAATATTAGAATTCATAATTAATATAAACCTTTAACGATATATGGAGTAAAGTAAAAAAGTATACGCGCGCGCACACACAATGGAGTCTAGAGCGGTGGCGTAGAGGGGGTATCACGACATGACAGCGTCATGCCGTTTGCCGTCATGGCATACGAGTCGGTTTTACTGCCAAGGCGCGCCAATAGATGTTTCACATCAAAAATACCCTTGTGACTGGATTGTAATAATTATTCCCAAGGGTAACCCTATTTCCGCCATTCTCGCGGCCGACTGCTAAGGATATAATGTACTGTGCGACGACTCCACATTATGTGAGTCCTTGCTTTTGTTTATTTTTATATTATTCATTTTTATTTCGTTCACAGTGATGTGTAAACAACAATACTCTCTGGATATTAGGGAACGTGGTTTATATTTGGTTTTCTTACATATTTATTATTTCATAAGAGCTTCCGTTGTATGATTTTTGTTGGGTCTAAGTAAATAATGTCGGAATTGGTTACATAGTCTTGTTTGTGTTGGCGAGTATGTCAATTTTTCTTGTAGTATTTTGGTATATTTTATTCATTTTCAACAGTTCACTCACTTTCAAAGAGAGTCGAGAGGCCTGAGTCCCATCAATGGCAACATTATTGGCTGATTATTTATATATTTATTTGCTCTCATGCACATCACACTTTTTACAACAGATTAGTTGTCGGTATTTGTGCATGAATACAATGTATTATGGAGGTATGTTAACCCAAATTATTATTTTTATTTTTTATTGTTATAAATAGCATCTCACAGTTCAACCTAGGAGGTTGTCGTCTGCTTAACCGGACTTTCCTCGGATATTTTAAGGCCTCCAGCCAGGGAAAAATCCTATAAACTAAGCGACTACATGCTAAGGGCACCCCCTTATGGGTACGGACCTCGGCTTAGGGCGGGGATGGACGGGAACATCGCGACGGGTCTCGTCGGCGAGGACGGAAGGACGGCGGTCGGTGTGTGCTGCCTGACTGTGCTAGTACTACTCTCATGGGGCCCAAGTCTGCTATTTTCATAAATTCGTCACTCCAACACGATCCCATTGTCATTTTGCTAAAAGTTCGCAATCTGCTAAATTCATAATGGTCGATCATTGGTCGGTCAATGATCTCGTAATAGAATTGTATTATAACGGCATTTTGAACATTTATTCATGCCAAATTTCATTTATATATATTTTTACATATTATTTATTAGTGTTATAAGCAATCTGAAGTAGTAGGAAGTTGGAAGTTTAGTAGGAAGTTTCATTTGTCATTATGTACCAGATTACCAATTCTTTCAATGGAGTGTCAGTGGCTGACCATTGGAAAGTCATAATGACGCCATTATATTATAAGATTACCAAACTTGTCAAAATCAACAATTATGAAATCAATGATAGACCATTCTGACACTATTGTAATAGCAGACTTGAGGCCCAGGAGGAGTGTGGGAATGGCGAGAGTATGGCTCGGTTGGCGAATCCTACTAATGCGGGAGGGAGTATATCGGGCGGCAGCTGCAATCAGGGAATTGGGGTGCTTTATACACTGAAAAAAAAATAGTTGCCACAATCAAGATTTTGTTTAGATTGACTAATTAACTTGTTTGCATCTGAGCCTATCAAGCACAATGATTACAGCTACTACTTTTATTTGATTGAGCTTTGAAACGGGATCTTGATTGGAGTTATCACAAAACCTAATTGCAGCAATCAAGTCAAAACATAGTTGCTCAAACCAAGATTATTAGATCAAAGTTTCAATGATCTTTATTGAAGTAATCAAAATGCTTGATTGACACAACTAACTTACTTTGTTACAATTAAATTTTTTTTAACTTGTCTCTTTTTTAACTCTTCTACAATGATGTCATGTTAAGGGTAATCGAGAAACTTGTTTGAGACTTCAATTATTTGAACTAGTATTGCTGCAATGATGTCGTGATGATCAACTTAACTAAGATTTTGATTAATCTATACTAAATAACGTCAATCAAGTTAAAAAGTCACTTGATTGGAGTGCATTTTTTTCAGTGATAGCAGAGTCGAAGAAACGTTTTGAGACGCGTTTCATGAACTGCTGGATGGTGGGAATTTTGAGATCTATGTGTAGATCCAAATTACTAACATAGAAGGGAAATTATATCAAAGACTACAAAATTACACTTACATCAAACAAAAATACAGTGACTTTACAGCCAGATGGTTTAGCTACAAAGCTGCAAAGTCTACTAACAGAAAATACTTTAAAATAATAGCCATTCAAATACCAGTTTCCAAACTCTGTTCCCATTCAACATTAAGACTAGACCGTAAAATTATATGAGTAGTGCAGAAGTGCCGAAGCGACCCAGTTTCCTCTTGCAATCTCCGTCTATATTATTGCAAAGGTATAATAATTATAAAAGTCGCCTCGAGGGAGGTTTTTGTGTCGAAACTGGTAAGCGGTAAAGGTAACTTTGAAATAAAATATGTCTGTTACTTATTAAGTGGATTCAACATAGGCTGGTACTGATATTTTATACTGTGATGTTTCTCGTATACTAAATGTAGTATACGAGAAACATCACACATTCATCATTACATTTTCTGTATATTTTTGCAGTGCTTATTTTATGCAAAGTGCATGTAGGTAGATTATTTTAGAAAGTGAGATTCCAAGAATAATAGCATCATAACAGCATAAAAATTGTATATATTTTTTTTTTTTTGTTATGTGTGTTTTCCTCTTTTGCGTATCTCATTGATTGGGATCCAGTTTTTAGTGATCTGTGCCCAACATTCAAACTCAAACGCAACCCATTACAGAAATGGCTCCAAATGCTTCCATGATAGATGGTCATGGAAGCATATCGATGTCTAAAAGCCAAAAAAAGCTATCCGCCACTTTACGAACTTTACAGGAGAGTGGTTTAAAGTTAAAAAAAAATGAAAAAAAAAAAATCATATAAATTTTATCATTTCAAATTTATATGTTTTTTTTTTTTAACATAAGCACATAACCTTCAAAATTTACGAATATCACTTTTAAACATGTCTCTACCAAATGTCATTGTTAATTAAATATAATTCACCCTCTTAGCACCATTTACTGTCGCTTACCCTCAAATGGTCCTGATTTTACTAACAGGAAGAACGTCGTAAATGAAAACAACTCACTGATTCAATTCCAACCTAAATGATTTAACTGTACAATTCGTTTTATTTTAATTATGGAAAAAAGTGTAACTGTAAGTTTTATATTCATTAAGTGGGCCCAATATGATATAACCAGCTATTGGTTAATGAGACAGACAACGTTACAAATTCATGTTACTTCGGCTGAAATATTATAATTTACTTATTAGTATTCATAGTCTTAATCAGAACGTCAAATATAATACCAAAACAAATTGTGAAACCTCCGTTTTCGGTTTGACGCCCACAGTAGGCGAATTCTGAATTTACAAATAATATTTACTCAGACAAATATAGGTTATGAGCAAGATTCGCCAACAATTATGAATTTATTCAAATTGGTTCAGTAAATTATAATTCAAATGATTTTAATAATTATATAAAACTAGCTGATGCCCGCGGCTTCGTCCGCGTGGATGTCGGTTATCGCGACCAAAAGTAATCATGAAATATTGATCCCGTTCCCGCATCCCATGGGAACCTATTCCAGAGATAAAAAGTAGCCTATGTGTATGGCGAGTCACAGCCAGCCAGCACCCACAGCTTCAACGGGTATCCTGACCATCAGCATGCAGCGAACGCGCATACCTGGTCATCACCCTCATCAGCAACCTTCGCACAGCACACTGCACTTACGGCCGGTCCACAAGCAGAGCCCTTCAACGCTCTCCTGTTCGACGCCAGCAGTCAGCCTCAACCCGGCGCTGTACGACGTCCGACTCACTGGATCAACAAATGCAGCGCCACCCCGACTCACTGGCGGAATCACCGCAGACAGTTCCGACTCACCGTGAACTATGCGGCACCCGGTTCCGACCCACTGGAATCATAACTGGCCCTGGCAAGCATCATATGCACTGACTCAGCCCACTATCGACCTCCGGTCTCCGGAGGGGAGTAATGTGGTGGTATCAACAACGCCACATGCGAACTACGCATGAAAAGACCTAACGTCACAAATCCTGCATCGCGCTATCAGAGTTTACCGCGTGACTAGCATATATACAACAACCCGTCATCAACCGTTGGGCAGTTGCCCCCAAGACACGACCCCCGTCTGGTTGGCGGATCCTCCGTTTACTATAGAGTATGAGTGAACTTTACACCCTGTTCCTCATGCCTCTAAACGTTACGTTTGTTAGCTAGTTGGTAGACAACTAGAAAAGCACAGTTTAAGATTACATACATACATAAACTCACGCCTTATTTCCATAAGGATAGGCAGAAACGACATAACTACTACGGTCCTTATATACTCTTTTTGCTTCGTTTACGTTCACACATAATCAAAATCAAAATCTTAAGTCATTTATTCAAATTGGGCTGAGAATCAGCACTTTTCAAACGTCAAAATTACATAAGACAGTCCCCCAAAACGTCCGCCCTTCACCGCTTCCTATAGTGCTTTAGCTGGGAAGAAGTGGCACAACAAACTCCCCAGCATTGGGGTAATTGCGTAACACACAATAGCAATGGTTTTCATTTTGGCAGTTCAACAACATTCATTGCGTTATTTACGTTATTGAGCGGACACATTTTTCGAACCTAAGAAGCAATGGATTAACAATATCCTTCAAAATCATACAGATTATGATTGAAAGTGTGTTACGCAGTTAAGGTTATACACGCAAGCCGTGCCGGTTGCGAGTACTACGCACCTGACCTTTCTTAAGAACATTACCAATAAGGTATTCACCTATATGTGGTGAGGAAGCCATGGAAACGATTTTTTAATAATCTTAAAAAATTAAATTATTTTAAATTATGTACTTGATATGATTATTAATTATCAAAAGGCACCGCGCTCGCGCTGCCATAATAATTACGTAAACATAAAAACACATAGATAAAAAAAAATTCGTTGCTATGGCTTTTTCACCACCTATTGATGTTCCCCTTAAAATATTTCGTGTATGAATAGATACACCTTATATATGTCAGTTTAAGATTATTGATTATTATTAATCAATATAAATACTACTATTAAATAAAAACTAAAAAAAAAAGTTTATTCATTTAATTGATTTTTGTACACAAATGCGGTGATGTTAATCCCATCGTGCTTTTACAAATAACAAATGGGAAAGTTGCATGACATGAAAATAAAATTTGACATTTTTATTTTAGGCTATTGACATTTGTAATTTTATTTATTTTGTTGTCATTTGAAAGTTGATATTTAGACAATTTGTAACTTCATAACTTTTCTTTGACATCTGTATTTTGATATGTAGACAATTCATGATTTAGTACTTTTATTTTTGACAGTAGTATTTAATTATTTTGTTTAAATTGATTAAATTAGAATCATTATTATTGTCACAAAATTTGCATGCCGAATTTAGTAGGCGGAATATGAAGAACTATTGTGTATGTGTTATAAAATCTGTAAAATACCATATTCCAGGGAAATAAATGAATCTATCTATCTTACTCCTAAACTAAATTAACAAAATCTAAGCCACACAAAACTTAACTTAATCTATAATTTCTTATCTATAAAAGTACAATATAATATTTTTTCTGCTTCAGAAGTAGGCTTGGCCAAAATACCATGGAACATTCCAACATCCATTAGCGACAATGTCATCGAGTTGATAAGTGCGTTTCTTTTGTTTTTATATCGGACGCATTCCACACATTCCCCGACCCTTGCTTTCAAACGAAGCGCCAGCACGCGCTTTAGCTGAGCAGCATGTAGCTTTAAATCCCCCTGATAATAATCAAAACCTTGATTTTATCCAGCCACCGACGGTCCCTTGTTACCCCTCCCCCCTCCTCCGACTCTGCCCTAAGCCGAGGTCCGTACCCCGCAGGGGGTGCCCTTAGCGAGCAGACGGGAACTATTTAGCTTTAAGTATGCCCCTGGCTGGAGGCCTTAAAATCCGTTAGGAGCTTAAGGCACCACAGGATAGACCGGTTAAAGAGTCCGAGCCCCTCGTGGTTACACTCTGAGTTGCCATTAAAAAAAAAAAAAAAACCAACACATGCTGGGCATCCTTTATTTTATCAAACACCTCACAGTTAGGAGGGTCCGATTTTCACATGAGATAAGCAAAGTTGTTTAGAGGAATATGTCCTGACCTCAAACAACACGCAGTAACAATTTGCCAGCGTCTAAATAAACAACTTGTAATGTATTTATAATGTTTTTCCATAGAAATATTCTAAAACTACACATTTACAAAAATCCAAACATGATACCATTGTATATAAAATAATTTTCTAAAATTTATCGGTCGTTAAAATAAATTTTATAAAATACACAGTAAAAGTTAACGCTCATAAATAAAATATCAAATTTGCCTCCTGAGACTGTAGTTCTGTGCAATACAGCCCAAAGCAATAGGGGAGAGCTACTAAATTTCTAAATTTCTCTCTGGATGACACTAACAAAACTTCGGCCCCATCGCGTCTTAAAAGAAACATACGGGGCTATATTAATGGCAGGATCGAACCGTACACTCAAACAGGCCAATATTTTATTATGATAAAAAAGTCAGTGTGATTGAACAAGCGATTTTGAACCTTGTGCGGTGCAACTATTGCTATCACATTGACTTGCCCTGCAAACGGTCATGGTACGGGCAGTTGTCTCATTCAATCAACAAGGATTTGAGGATACCATAAGATAAACTGTGCCCATCCATAAATTTGTACCCAACAATGGGATTTACGTAGCGCATGCGTCTCACCAAGATTCGTAAGTAACATCCTCTAGGTGAAAAATGCTATCATCATTTGTTTTACGCAATTGTTGGACATAGAGTGGACGTATTTCCTTTATTTCATTTATATATGAACATATAATTTACATTTTTAAATGTAAAACATAAAAATTAAATAAAACATTTAAAAATATAAAAAATAGTAGCCCAACGGTATTGGGAACAGGGTCCCAGCTACCGGTGGTCAGGGCTCTTGAGAGAGAAACCTCTCAACAATACGCTCCATGTCCAGAAGTACCGCTTTCTGGAACAATCCCTTGATCCAGCTGCCTAGCGAGAGCCTCGTCAGGTGTTGTTCGAGGCTCTTGGCTATTATTACAATGACTGCTGTATCCACATCCCATATGTCGACAACCTCGCGAGCCAGGTATTTTTTTATAGTTACATTTTTTTTTGTACCTGCTCTGGACACTTTTAAAGTGTACTTTTTTGTTTTTTTTTAATCTTTACATATTTAGTTATAAATTTTACATTATATGTGAAACAATAGTTTTGTAACAATTTAATTTAAAAGAGTGTCCATGGAGTTTCTTGCCCGTTCTTCTCCATACGTACCTACCTAATACGCTTTGGCATGGATGTAGCTTCATTTTTCTTACTGACCGACTCCTTGACAATTCAAAAGTGCCTGTAAATAGTTTAATTGAAATAAATGATTTGAGTTTGAGTTTGATACCTATAATTATCTAGTATACTAAGACTGAATGCCATATTGTCTTAAATGTTACCTTTTTCCTCCATATTTCGTCTAAAATTAAAAACAACTGCCGCAATACCTCTTACATCAACATACCGTATGTTTCCATAACACAGTGGCGCAAGTTTCGCGGCCTGACGTCTATACAACCACAAACAGATGCAAGTTTAATGTCTTTCGCCCCACAATACGCTCACACTGTATGTGAACTACTACAGGAGTGTATCGATTTCCTTTTGAGTTTACCAGATTTGTTCAATTATGCTGAAACAGTAGATTAAAGATTTTTGTATGGCAACACATCTAAGGATTTACAATGGAAATGCCTGCCGCAAATAAACGTATATGTGCTATCTTCTTCTACTGTGACAATTCAACAACATTCGTTGCGTTATTTACGTAGCAAACAAATTATTCAAACAAATGAAGCAATGGATAAGCAATTTCCTTCAGAATCTTTCGGATTGTAATTGAAAGAAGGTTACGCTATTAGGATGCTGGTCTCAACCATTAGACGTTGTCACCACACAATGAGTAAGCGTAGTGGTCAATGCTCATCCATCTGTCTATGTCTATTTTTAAATTACGACGTACGCACAATATAAATTTCAAGCATGCTACTTTCCTTATTGTACTTACTAATTGTTGTACCCGACAGGGTCCATGTGAACTACGTAACTATTATTAAGATCTTGTACACACATGAGACACACTGACCAACCCAGACGACCAAGACTCTCTTCCAGGAGATCAGTATGGAAACGAGTACAGTTCGAAAGAGAATACACAATCCGACCTCGCCGCCGAGGCCCCGCGCGAAAGCCCCGACTAAAAAGTCCTCCCCGACCCTTGCTTGTAAGCGAAGCACCAGCCCGCGCTATAGCTGAGCCAGTATCTTTAAATCCCCCAGATAATAATCATAACCCTGATTTTATCCAGCCACCGTCGGTCCCTTGCCATCCTCCCTCCGACTCTGCCCTAAGCCAAGGTTCGTACCCCACAGGAGATTCCCTTAGCGCGCAGTCGTTTCGTTTATAAGTTTTTACGCCCCGGCTTGAGGTATTATGTTTCGTTAGGAGCTTAAGGCAACCACAGGAATGTCCGGTTAAAGAGTCTCAACCTCTCAAGGTTAACTCGGTGATGCCCTAGCAAAAAAAAAAAAAAAGACATGAGACACGCAATCAAAATTTGAATTTGAATCTCTGTATCAGAAGAGATCGAATTTGGAACGTTCCAAAGAAGCTTTATTTAATTAACAAAATATTATACTCTTCATAATTATTCACGTCAATCCATCAGATACAGGTACGCTTGCCGGGATTGGTCCGTGGATGGGTGACCATCTTTACATACCGAGACTCCTCCGTGCCTCGGAAAGCACGTTAAGCCGTTGGTCCCGGCTGTCATTCTGGATCTTTGACAGTCGTTACGGGTCGTCAGAACCCTAAAACTCTGACAACCAGTCTTACCAAGGGGTATCATATTACCCAGTTACTCAAAGTCAAAGTCAAAGTCAAATCATTTATTTCAAATAAGCATCGAAGATGCACTTTTGAACGTCAAAGAACTTTGAACTCGGTTGTGGAGGTCCGATAGGCAGTCGCTCCATCTAAAATACTGATATTCAGATGCATCTGGTTAGACTGGAAGCTGACCCCAACATAGTTGAGAAAAGGCTAGGCAGATTAATATTGACTCTTCATAATTATCTTTCAGTTTTCTGAAAATAATTTCAACTGATATTTACACTAACTTGTTTTTTTTTTTTTTTGAGGATGGGAAATCATCAAATGACCCCCTGCCGCTCTGGGTGGAGCGGAAGTGAGTGTCAGACTCTTACTGACTAAAACCCACCCGTGTTCCTTCCTTGGCCCTTTATGTTTCGGGGCAGCAGTACCCCTTTCGGACAATCCCGCTGACCTCCACTAACATGTTTGTGTTTTCATTTCTGTAATGAAAACACATGAAATGTATATCCACTCAATAAAATACGCAAATTAACCTCTCGTATGCCGTAATTACAGACACAATTAAAAAACCATTGTTTCTCGCGTGGATCCACGTTCATGAATCACGGTATATGAAAGGTTAAAAAAAATATGGACACACGAGATAAAAATAATGTCAGAGCTATTTAAAATCCCGATACATTTTGCAATTTATTAACTCATTCACCGCTGGTCGTAAAAACTGGCGGGCGGTCCATTTGACCCAGCTCACTTGCTAAATCATCCGTTAAGATTCGCGTTACGGCAATAGTAATTAACCTGCTACCGTACTCGGCAATGGAGAGTGAATCATTTGTTAGTGCCGCCTAATTTCTAGCCGTATACAGCTATAAATCTTAGGTAAATATTTAGTTAGGGCTGTCTTCAGTAGAAGTCCATATTTCTTCCACTTTTCCATTTCCAAATCCTTTTACAATAAGTTTCTCGCGAAGTAGATAAAATGTATCTTAATGACATTATATTTTATCAAATTAAACATAATATTTCCCTATATTTATAAACGTTGCTTACAATTAACTAATGCTTAAACGTCAGTGTTACCATACATTTTTGATATTTAGTCAAATCTTTTATTTAAGGCGGTGTGATCTGACAGAGACCACACTTACTAGTTTTTTTTTAATCCATGGGTAACATAAAAAAACAGTGTTATAAAATTCTGAAAAAATAAAAGATATATCTTATTTATGGATCTGGCGGACATACAATCGCGTTTAATAACACGATTAGATTAACTTTGCTGGATAGAAAAAAAAGACCCAAAGTTTCCCCATTTCGTAATGTTTAATCAATTTCATACCCACAAAACAAAGGCTTTAAAAAAAAATATAAATGTAAAGGTAGTACGATTGTTTAGCAGAATTCACTGAGTTTGTTTTGTAAAATAAATAATTATTATTTCAAAATCTAAAGCAATAACCTTATGTTATTTTTTTATTTTTTTTTTTAAATAGGCTAATTCAGTCTGAATCAAATGACATAAAACAGGATGCGCTGTCTGCAAAAAAATTCGCGGTAAAAATTCCAGTCCACTCTCTCGGCATCGGACATTTCAGCGTTTTCACTCAGCGCCAGTATATTGGATTGGACACGTGAGTGATTTGTGATTAAAATAATTACTATGTTTAAATACCTACTAAATGCGCGAGGCAAGCACTCGCGACTTTGCGAGCCTACTTCAGTCGGCTCAAACAAAGTCGGGCTATGATCTGGCATCATAGCCCCTTAAGCAACGTTTATAAAATAAAGATAAAATCGTAATTATTTTGTCGATAAAATCAATTACCCTTGTACCAGTAATACAATACCAATCAGACGTCTACACGACAAGCAAAACTGTGCACCATGCAAAGTAGAACCGTCGAACGCAGTCTTTATTGACCGTGTTCTGATCACACAGCATACATAGAGGTAGAATGATTACAGTCCTGCTGGCAATAAATAGCCCCTTTGATTTTAGATGAAGAGTAATTGTAGCGGACGGTGTAGGGGGCTCGTATTCACAAAGCGTATGTACTTAATGATCTTCTGTGTTGAGTGGTTCGACTTGCACTTTGAAGTCTAATTTATACGGATGTGGGGGTGTGGCTTTGCATTTGAGGTTGAGGAATAATAATATTTGACTGCCTTGTTGGTTTATAGTGGTCGCTACTGCTGAACATGAGGTCGTGGGTTCGATTATCGGGTTGGACGTGTTATTGGGTTTTGGCATCTGGAATTTCTCAGTAACAGCCCGGAGTCTGGAATTTGTGCCCGGTTAATGGAAATAGGAACATCCCTATTACATGAGAGTTAAGTATAATATGCAAATGTGTGTAATTTTAATTCAGGGTAAATGATTAGTCATGTACTATGACGTATTTAAGTTCGTAGGTAATTGGCTTAGCTATTATTTATTAAGGTACCATGTGGTGCCGGACGTAAAGAATAGCACCATCCTATTTCCTCCCATGGGTGTTGTGAAAGGCGACTAAGGGACTTACTAGAAAATGGACAGCAGCGTTCTATATGCATTTTTAACACCATACTGTGATCGCCAACCCGCCTGCCAAGCGTGGCAATTATGGCAAACCCCCCCAATTGGGAGGCTTATGTCCAGCAGTGGACGTCTTTCGGCTGAAATGATGATGATTATTATTTTCCCTGATTTTACATTAATTTCACAGTGTTCAAAACTTTCTATTACATTTTCATACCATGCATAGCATAATCAGCATATAATGTTTCCACTGTACAGGCGTAGGACACAGGCCTCCTCTCTATGAGAGAGAATGGGTCGTAATCCACCAGGCGGGCCTAGTACGGGTGTGGTAGATGTCACATGTCTTCGAATTTTTGGTTCAAGTCATGCCGGTTTCCTCACAATGTTTGAGATCACCGTTTTGAGAGCAGTGGCAAGGGCGTCACCAGCCGATGGCCCAGAGGGGGGCAAGTTGATATAAGGAGGATGGGAAAAGTATGAATTGAAGGTACAGTCAAGAACACATGAAGCTGTAGTACGAGTCTTACCTCTACGGCGATTGTAATAAGAACGGTACAAAGTCCAATGTGTAAAGCACCACGAGCTCTTTAACTGTACAATAAATAAAACTTTTAATATAATTATATTTTTTTTTTAATAATAATTCTTTATTGGCATAAAAAATGTGTACAAACAAAGTGAAAGCCCTGACTCCTGCGCTAGGTAAAACACCTGTGTTACAGGAGCCAGTGTCTTCTCCCAATCAGTAGGTTCTGGATACTTGTAAACCAAGTTATTACATTTATTAGAAAAATTGGATAAAGTTATTTTATTAATAATAAAGTGGTAGGTAGAGCGAGACCCTTTTTTTTTTGAGTTAATTAAAACATAATCTTCCATGGTTTTTTTTTTAAACTTCTCGACCACTTGATTATGATTTTTTTTTAAGTTTTCATTAATAAGTTTTCTGTGTACACTAATCATGGCCAGACCATTGAGGCGATTTTCCCGCATGATGCTTCTTAGTTAGGATTTTGGTTGCTTTGCATTTGGCTACAATTATTTTGGAATCTCTAGGAGGAGGCAGCTGCCCTCCCTGCCAAAATCTTACAAATCAAAAATGTACACAAAGTAAAACGCCTCTCTGGGTTTGAACCTACTCGTAACTCGCGGTCATTACCAAGGGGCCACAACTACGCGGCTGGGCCACCATTGCTCTATTTCCATATCAATAACCTCAAATTTCAAAGAAAAAACACAAACCCATCATTATCCTTTTCCCAGTAAACACTCAAATCTAAATGTTGCCCACTTCCCGTGAACCGACCGTGTAAACTAACCATTAATGGTATCAGAAATCGTTATTACATTTCAAAGAGCATTTTAATAACTCAATTCAGAGGCGAGCGGGTTCCATTAAATGCACGGTAATTTTTCGATGTCAGGGTGCAGTTTCATTAACTTTGTGAAAAACCCGATGACTGGGGGTTATTGAACACTGCTTTAGTGGTGTAGACTTTTATGGGTTGGTCTTTAAGATACTTAGGCCTGCGTTCACTAATTATTATTAATTTGACGGCACGGTTGGCGCAGTGGTTAAGCGATTGACTGCTGCGCTGCGTATCGCGGGTTCGATTCCCGCACGGAACAAATATGTGTATGACCTACAATTAGTTGTTCCGGGTCTGGCTGTTTGTGTATGTGAGATTAAATGTTTGTAAACGCACCCACAATACAGGAGAAATTCCAAGTGTGGGGCAACGTTTAAAAAAAATAAAAAGTAAACGAATTACATTAAACAGTTGTTTATGTCAAACTTTATAAATATGGTACTACTAAAATAAGAAGGTAATCTTAATGTTGCAGAATACTGGCCTTAGAGATTAATCATCTGCCTAGCCATTTCACGACTATTTTGGGGTCAGCTTCCAGCCTAACCAAATGCAGATAAATACCAGTATTTTACATGGAACGAGTCCCTATCTGACCTCCACAATCCTTCTTTTTACTTGGTCGATACCCCTTGGTAAGACTGGTTGTCAGCCTTTCGGGCTTCTGACGACCCGTAACGACTGTCAAAGATCCGCGAATGACAGCCGGGACCAAAGGCTTAGTGTGTTTTCCGAGGCATGTAGGGGTCTTGGTATGTAAAGGTTCACCCATCAACAGACCAACCGCAGCAAGCGTAGTTTAACCTGATCCAGTGCGGCTGTCAGTACTAAGCCACAAGCCTTAGAGATTAATTAAGACTTTATTTTCCGTCCTCTACTTTGGAAAATAATGTACGTCTATATATATATAGTCCTCCTTATCGATGTCGATAATGGCGACCCTTAGAAATCAATTCCTTGCGTGTGCTCTTAGATGGCTCGCTAGAACGAATTTAGTTTTGAACACAATAAGAACAATAAAGTTGGCCTGCAGTGTTGTATGTATAAGTGGTAGGAGGGCTTAAGTCTCTCTTTGCGTATTTGGCGCTTATTATTTAAACTAAGCCGGTATTCATATGCCATCTATATGCTTCATAAAGTGGTAAATCAAAGTGCACTAAGATATGGTATAATGTTTTGGGGCAATGCCACTGAGAGAGAAACTGTCTTCAAAGCCCAGAAGAAATGTATCCCGGCAATATGTGCACTGAAGCCTACGGATACTATTGTAAACCACATTTTATTAATTTAAAAATATTGACATTCCCATCACTGTATATCTATGAACTAGCATTACACATAAGAAATAATATTAATAAATATGAAACATTAAAATGTACCAGGCTTGCCAGTACACTTCGTGCAATACGCTATAGAACAGCTATGTTTGACAAGAGTGCATTTTGTATGGGCCCCAGAATATATAATAAATTACCTAATAATATAAAGGAAGCTAGGAATTTTATATCATTTAAAAATAAATTAAAGGCTTTTCTAATCAATAAAGCTTATTATAAGGTTAATGATTATTTGGATGATAAGTTTTGAGGTTAAGTAATGATAATAAAATTGTATAATTAATCAATTTCATAAATAATCTAATAATTATGTTTGTAACAGTTAAATTAATGAATTAATGAATAATGTAATAAGTGTTGTTAATTAAGTATAATAGATATTTGCACACCTGTTTAGGTAGGATATGGTTGGCTATTTTGGTTGGTATGGCTTTTCTTGTATTTATCACCCCATGTACCCTTATTCAAGCAAATAAATGATTTGATTTGATTCTTGATAATGGATTCGTGTCGCTTTTATTCGAAAGTATTTTTTTTTTTTTGTGAATAGTAGAGCGCCAAGATGACATGTTTACTATGGTTACCTGAAGTTAATTTTTAGCTATGAAAGTATAGAAGCGGCTTTTTAAAATAAAATGATTGCAAATAAAAACCGGGGTTCCAGGAACACTGGGGATGCGTAACTAGTCGGGTGTAAAGTATGGAAGCGACTTCTAAAAAAATATTTATAAGAAAAAACCCCGGGATTCTTGGATTGCATAACTATTCAGATGCATATTTATTAATACTTTTATTTTAACCCCCGATGCAAATATGTGTTTGTAGGGTATAAGAGGAGGGGTGGTATGTTAGTTTGAAAAATTAATTAAAAATAATACGTACTTTAGCCCGATGGGCATAAATATTACCTCGGCTACATAGGTAGGTACCTAAATATGCATCCGATTCTATAATCAGAAACAAACACTAAAGAACAAAGGCGAACTCCCGAACAAATTTTTGTTGACATTTTTTTTTTTGCGTTTGGTTATGAAAAATATTTAAAAGTATAGATTTTGAATTCCTGAAATATTTTGTCTTCAGTTATACTTTTATAGGAAGTCAGGAATTAAAGATATTCCAGTTTGAAGTTCTAGAGGTTAGGTATGTCTTGTCAACCAACAACAAACTAATCGAAAAAGAAATACCTACTTACCACTTAAAATATCATTGATAGAAATGCATTTTTACGACAAAATAAGATACGGAGTACGTATTCAGAAAGTTATAGATATTTTATATGGTAAATTACATGGTAGAGGTAGGTCACGGGTATAGAAAAAAAAAAAAAACAAAACTTTTTTTTTATATTTATTCCTCATCTTCTCTTATTACAATGTCATCAAGAAAATCTGCAGGTGCTGAGATATTTTGTTGATGCCTAGCCCATCCTAGATACCACACCACAATCATTGTATGTGCGCAACATCCAACAGTTCATTATTATTTTATTTCACATTATTTTTCCCGGTATCGGCGCATTTTATTGACACTCATGATGCGTGTAGGCTTAACACGGTTACCCATCGTGATAAACAAATCGATGCACACTACAAAATCCAAGGTATCAGCCAGAATCGGAATCCAGAGTCACAGGAAAATGTCGTCGTATAGGTAAACAATCAGAATTCTTAGGCAAGCACTAGTCACACAGGGAACGGTAAATCTCAGAGTCCATAAGCAGAAGCAATTGATGAATTAGAAAATCACGGAAAATCGATGGAAAACTAAATAACGAGACGCACGCGTAAACAACAAGTTGTCAGTAAGGTACATGTCAATATGCGGCGTTGACAACTTAAATATTATATTCCTTTTTTTGCGATGTTGCCATACTCGAATAAATTGCACTACGAGGTAATAATTGTATGTATTAAATTAAACAATTATGACCGTTATATTCTTAGCACAAACAATTATTTTTTATTTTCACATTTATTTTCTGTTGTAAAAATGTATTTCATAAGTATATTAATGCAATACGAAAAGCAAAGCATTTTATGTAACTTGACCAAGATTTATATTGCATGGCAACATTAAACGTTCAGCTTAGCCAAAAGTCATTAAGTTAAGCCAGAAAAAAGTAACGATGCCATGATTATTTATCATCATCATTAATCTAGTCAATTCAGTTTTCAATTATGACGACTTTTTTTTCCAGACTTTAATAGATCATAAGCTTGATTTGATAAAGCTTAGTGAATTATTTCGTCGGTACCTATCACGCTGATATATGTAGACGCTTAATAATTTCATCAACAATTTTCTCGCCATTGTTCTTTGTCGATTCCGGAATCGCGGGATTTTTACGATCGATACAAAAGCGCTTTCTTAGAAGCCAACATTTGAAAGTAAGTAAATATACATCCAATTCTATAATCAGAAACCTAAATTGGTCGATCCCGGAACCGAGGGCTTTTTTTTTTTTCGATACAAAAGCACATTCCATATTAACCAACAACTCAACTTTAAGTGAATGTGGATCCGAATATCCGATCTCTAGTTATGAATAACACAAAATACATAAGCACTGATTTGAATACGAATTTCAACCTAAACATTTGACTTTATTATAATCAAATCCAAACTCTTACCTCCTACGCACTAAAATGTCGTCACTTAAATATGATAAGTACTCGTACTTTTCAAGAAAATTACTCGGAGTGGTAATTTTTCCATCGTTTTATTATTTATTCAAAATAAAATCGTATTTAATTATAGATGAGTGTTAGCCCCACTTAGCACTTTATACTGCCGAGTGAAAATTAATAATGAAACGTCTACGAAAATCCTATCCTGAATATTTAAGGGAAACACCAAATATTTCGTCCTTCCAAAATATATTATTACAATAATTTGCTTTAACCGTGCGCATCGCAATCTTAGTTCAATTAAATTAAATCCACTAAATATAAAAAGTAAACAGGGCTAAGTTCATAATGTGCCTGAAGAATCGTAATAGAGAGGAAATTTATTAAATTTCGTCTAAGCTACGTGCCGGTCCCGAGGCCGTGGGGTTTCAACCCCATTAACCTTGTCTCGCCATGATTTAGGGGCGAAATACGAATTTCCCCGTATTTCTGCCTTTCACCTTTTTGTTCGGAACAGATTTTTACTTGGGGTTTAATAAACTGACACTTGGTAATGAAGCGAATTATCGTTCATTTGTCCATTTAGTGGTTTTGGTGGATTTTAATTAGAGATACAGGATTTTACAATGGTTTTGTATAATGGACATGTTCCTACATTTGTACAACTTGGAGTTTGTAGGTATTCAAAAAGCCATAAAATGAACAGTCCGTTAAAAGGTCGTTTAACCCACGACATTTTACAAAGCTTACGCTTGCAGAGTTAAGAAAACAACTGAAAAGAAAAGGAATCTTGCGAACAAGTTTATTGGTTTATATTAAAGGACAACCATAGTGTTTTGACAAACAAAGCATAACACAAACTTAACTATAATCCATTCTCATAATGAAAAAGATGCCTTAGATAAAAGGTCTGAATTCTTATTTTTGCTAAATAAAATCGTTGATGTAAGGTTTTTGAACACATATTTCAAAGTTAATGTTCATTGTGAAACAGTAAGCAAAAAATATTCTTACTACTAAAATAAAATATCCATTAGGATCTCCATAACACATTTAGGAATGTAAGAAAATGTAATTTATGGTTTCTGTTTTCACTCAAATTATATTACTCAAGGAGTGCAATATATGACTATTTTTTTGAGCACTAAGGGTTCACAGTCCATTATAATATTATGTGCTGTCGAACAAGCAAAAATAGTTATCAAAGTCAAAGTTAAAGTCAAATAAATTACTTCAACACCAAAAAAAAAAAATTGCTTCTGTTTGCCCCTTCACGTATGGAGAAGAATGGGCAAGAAACTTCATACTAAAATGTTAACAATATTTTGTATACATTAATTAATAATTATATGTGAAGACGATGCACCTAGAATAAAAATACTATACCACCGAAGTAGAACCAAGTGAAGTAATGACAGACAAATTAATTATGAAATAGATACACATAGTGCTCACATATTTACAAACGTTGTAAAAGTAGATAATTTTCCAATTTTTTCACCACACTGATAATATTCAATTTTATGGCATACTTAGGAGAGTGGTTTAGAGAATTGACTACACAGCACACTAACAAGATCAATTAAAAGTACGGAGTTGCTAGTTATCTGCCTGTATGTAAACCAAATAGCGTGTTCAACTGTAAGATATCGACTACCGCAGCAAGAGCATATGCATCTGACCGTTTGATGGCGACAAAACCCTAGGAGTTTCCAAAACGTTAGCACTACTAGCTTTATGGGTTTAGGTTACAAATGTTATCAACTGATTTTCAAAAAAACAAACCACGGATATTATACTATAAATTTGAATAAACTCGAACTCAGACCACCCAGAACCAATTACGGGAAGAAAAAATATTTTTACAATTTTTATTCTGTAGAATAAATTGCCAGATACTATTGTTAAAGCCAAACAATGTTAAAAATGTATGTTCAAAACAATGTAACTGACAACCAGAAAAAAAATAGTTTGCTCCTTTTGTAGGTATAGAATTTAAACTTTGGAATCCTAGTTTTAAATAGGTATTTTGTTTTCCTTTTGTCGACTAACGGAGTCATTATGATTGTTACCTTATAACTGCATGACTTATTTGTATAATTCATATTTTAAGTCAACAGTTTGTGTTCTTTTTGAGAATAAATTCTTTAAACCGAATGCAGTCTTGCTGTTTAGTTATAACATGTTTGCAACCTCCTTTCCCAAAATGACAGACATGACTCTTAGTATGACATACACTCTGGAGTCATGGACGTCTAATAATAGCGGAATTCTTGGTAGAAGCAGGTTACCCCACGAACCAATGGACCCATGAACCAATTAATGCGACTCTTCTCCAGAACAACTGAAAAGCCACTGCCTTATCTTGCCTAGTCGGAAATTATTGACAGATTCTAAAAACAACCCTACCGACATGACGACACCCTAAAATCTGACTAGACTATACCACAGAATCTGTTACAGTTCTTACACAATCAACAAATCTCTAAACTAGAGGAGAACACACACGACACAGGATAATCAGGCTTCGGACGGCCGGAACTATACTCGAGCAGAGGATATTAACGGGGAGATAAGGGGAAACAACTGATTGTGGAGGAAACGCTGGTGTATGTATACTGCCCTTTATAGGAGGGACTCGCTATTTAGTGTACAGTTCGGTGGTTCGGAGTGTGGGAATGTTTTGGACGGAATAGGGCTGCATTTGTTTTTCTGGGGTAGGGTTGATGGTGGTAGGAAATGGGTTAGTTATGCATGCACGGATGGTGGCAGGAGACTATATATTTATGTTAAAAGGAATGAATATTATATTTCATGGTGGTGTTGTCCTTTACCAATGCAACGATTTTTGAGCTTTTTTTATTTATACAGGTGCGTTGAGTCGTCGACTGCTTCTTAGGATGTGCGCGGAAAGGTTTTCCATGCGCGGTTCATTTGTTTGCTAACCACACATCTATCCTAGTGCTTTCATCCCGGGAATCTCGGTCTCGAAAACTTCGAGAGTCTCAAGGATTTTTTGGTATTTTCGAGACACGAGACTGATATTTTCGGTCTCGGGAATAACGACACTTTTGAGACTTGTCCAATGGTTTAAGAAAATACCTAAACCATTGTTACAGTTACTTAATATCTATCCCCCCCACTAGCGTAGAAGCAGAGAGAGCTTTTTCTAACGCGGGTTACTTTTGTAATAAATTCAGGTCTTCTCTGTCTTAAACTACATTAAATGCCCTTTTTTTCTTACGTGCCCACTATAAAAATTATAAAAACTCATATAAATAATTGTTAATTTTATAATTTGAATTTGTAACTGTATGTTTAATAAAGTGTTTGATTGAAATATCTTATTTTCTTATTTGACTCTCTATTAACTTTCTATTTTTTATTTTTTTCTAGTGTATGAGACTTGTCTTGAAAGATCGCTTTTAGCGATAAGACCGCCCATTGTATCACCCCTTGTAAATTTTAATTTTAAAGAGTATTCTGTCGATCCATGAAACCTACATTTGAAATAGTCTCGAAAGTCTCGTATTTCCTGTGAATTTTGAGACCGCATCGAGTCCCGATTTTTTTTCCCGGGACTCAGAAATGCAGCGAGACTGAAAGCCGAAATCCATCCGTAATCTGGCTGTGGGTCGCAGTTCACGATTGCGCCCACGTTTTCTTACAAAGCTAAGTTAAGTATACCTGCGTAGCTTAGCCGTGGGCTGCTGGGAGCGGCGCCTTTACTCTTGTTCAGTTTCTTACAGAAACCGCTAACCCGTCTGTAAAAAATCCGTAGCGGATGTATGTCTAATGTATAGTCACGTCACTGACAGATCTGAGGGTTCCGTACGTCTGAATAAAAAAACGGAACCCTTTATGGGATCACTGGTGTGTCTGCCAGTTTCATCTTATAAAACCCACTTAAGTAATTCAAAAAATCGGCCCCAGTATGAAAATACCTACATTAAACCAATTGGCGTCACTTTTTGGCGAGAAGACCGCCATTGTTATTCAACTAGTCATTCCATTAGCGTAATTTTCGCACATTTTGATAAGTTATACGCGTATTAATTACTCCGGGCTTGGCTAACGTAGCGGTTGTGGCTGGTTGCGTACATTGACTGTCTAGTGCATTATAAACGAGTAGGTTATGTGATCTCTGATCGGTGGGTATTTAATATTAATTACTTTGAGCCTTCTATTTCGAGCTGTGTGCATTTCTTGAACGATAATCTCGAGCAACCGTTGAGTGTCGACGAACGAAAAGATGTAACCACGGCATTCTATTCTGCTGGGTATTTTGATCAAGAATCTGCCTAATAATGGTCCATGTGCAGAATAAAATGTGGCCATACATTTACAACGCATTTATAATATGATACGCAAAATAAAGCTGACTTGAATAAAGTCACTGTTTACCAACCCATACATATATTTGTATGCTTCTCATAAGAGTCATTACGTAAACGCTGTTTAGCTGCTTTATCATTAGCCAGATTATCCTAGAAACGGACAACTAAAACATTTTCGTCCATCACGGGTCATCGCAGCGAGGGGCATGCATCAACATTTTATCCCCTCTCTCCCCACTTCCTGCGGGCCCAACCTCCCCGCGAGATAAAAGTTAATGGGCCAACTTACCACGAATTATTCCCCAGGCACAGCATATTTTTTTCGGTATCTCAACAGTGTAAATGTTTCAATAATTTAGGCTGTTCTCTTTTTTAACGAGCGCTATTTATGGGTTTATGGTAATTTTGGTCTGCGCCCCAAAATTGGTGGGGTCGGAAAATATTCAGTTTTTTTGGGTGAATATTGGTATGTTTGAAGATTTGCTAGATGTTGATTTTTACGGAATAGTTTAACGAAAAGGCATCAGGCCCCAATATTAAACGCTCCAACATTTAAAATCACTATTCAATCACGATTATATTTTAAGCATAATTTGAACAAAATAAACACGCATTGTTCCTCTTAAAAAATTGATAATTTACCTTTTTTGTAAATATGGAATTTTGACAATAACAATGTAACGAATTTAATGACATATTTATAAGCAGACTTAACAATAGGTACTTAAATTAACAAAACATCAAATAAACTCCGCCCAAAGGCTGTCGCTTAATGCTCATATTGTATAAATTAATATAGTAATTTAATTACTTTGGTATATATTCAATAAACGGTTACAAAAGCTTTGTCAATGAGCTGCCATGAAATTAATTTGGCAAATAACGAAATTATTCGTTTGTTCTGTTAATTTTACATTATTAGTGTTCATTAAGAGTAAAATGGATCGTTTTTAGCCAGTGGGTACAGGCTTTTTAATAGATCGTAAGTCAGTGTGTATTTTATAATTGTATAGCACATGTGTGGGTACGTCTTCATTGACTCGAATGTGCTCTGGCGGCTGAGAGTAAGTATGTCATGCTCACTCTAATGTCTCGCGGATGGTGGCGCGTGTGTTGGATCATTTACCTCCCCTTCAATATAGTTGAGCTGAATGGTACTAATCCACGCGCCATGATCGTGAACAGGCGCCGTCAATATTATCTCTTAGCTGCCATAGCTTATTTTAATAAAATTTTAATTTTAATAGATTTTTTTCTTTTTCTTTTTATTATGCACTGAAAAAAAAAGTAGATGCCACAATCAAGATTTTGTTTAGATTGACTAAGTAACTTGTTTGCATCTGCGCCTATCAAGCACAATGATCACAGCTACTACTTTAATTTGATTGAGATTTGAAACGGGATCTTGATTGGAGTTATCACAAAACCTATTTGCAACAATCGAGTCAAAACATAGTTGCTCCAACCAATATTATTAGATTAAAGTTTCAATGATCTTTATTGAAGTAATCAAAATGCTTGATTGATACAACTAACTTACTTTGTTACAGTTATTTTTTTTTTAACTTGTCTCTTTTTTAACTCTTCTTAAATGATGTCATGTTAATGGTAATCGAGAAACTTGTTTGAGCGTTCAATCATTTGAACTAGTATTGGTGCAATCATGTCGTGATGATAACTAACTAAGATTTTGATTAATCTAAACAAAATATCGTCAATCAAGCTAAAAAGTCACTTGATTGGCGTGCATTTTTTTCAGTGTGGATGATTTGAACGTTCTACATCGTTCTCACGTGAATGATGTAATCAATGTTTTGTACCATATTTTTATTTGAAAGAGTATCCGTGGAGTTTCTTGCCCGTTCTTCTCCACAGACACCTACTACGCTTTGGAATGGGTAACTAGCTTCATCTTTCTGACTGACCGAACCCTTAATAATTAAAAAGTGCCTGTAATTGGTTTATTTGAAATAAATGATGTGAGTCTGAGTTGAGTTTGAGTTCGAGTTAGAACGTTACATGTTTAGCAAAAACTTAAGATGATCTTGCGAATGCAAAATGTCTGAAGCAATTTTAAAATTATAATAACTACCTAAAAAACATACTTATATGAAAAAAATATGGTTGCTATGGCTTCTTTACCAATTAAAGAAGTTTCTCTTAAAATATTTCGTGAATCAATAGATAGACCAGAAATAAATGACTATCGACACGCTCCTGCTTCGCACGATTTTAACTACTTAACAAAACATGAAAATATCTTTATTATATCTAAGTTAAATACAAAATACACAAAAACCTTTCGAAATAAATTCTCTAAATGAAAAAAAAAAAAACATCAAAATCCGTCGCGTACTTTATAAGAACACGGTCACGCAGACAGACACGAAAAGCAACTTTAATTTAAAATAATGTATAGAAGAGTCACGTTTTTGCCAAATCATTTTTGTTGGACCAGCCACGTGTTTCTAGTATCACGTTTCGACTGTATTTTGATGGTTTAGTCAAAACGATATTCACAGATCCGTGTGGAAAGTACAAAATGGTAGTAAATAGATACCTGTAGTAGAAAAAAAGAGGAACATACTTAAATGATTTTGACGTGACAACGTCTAATAAATCGATGAACGCCGGCTGCATGCACGAAAAAGGATGACTCATTGTCCCGTTACGCTCATTGTCCCGTTACCCTTATTGTCCCGTTACGCTCATTGTCCCATTACGCTCATTGTACGCTTGCGCCGCACCAATGTTTTGTTATGACGTTGTCACGTTAAACTATCGTCCGTAAACCAACTTTACAGACAACCAATTTTTAGTCTATGAAATAATAAATATTTTTTTACAAAAATTAGGGTGTGTATTCTTGGAATAGCTAATGGCTTTTTGGCGGTATCTACAACGCCACATGCGAACTACGCATCAAAGACCTGACGTCACAAATCTTGCATCGCGCAATCAGAGTTTACCGAGCGACTAGCATATGAAAAGTGACTAACACCAAGCAGATGTGAGTGGAAACGCCGGGAGGGGACGCCCTATGAGAACATATGGTGACCTAATTGGTGATGTTCTAAAGAAAGGTCAGGTGCGTATCACTCGCAACCGGCGTGCGTGTATGATCAGATGTATGAATGTAAACGAATCAAAAGGAGTACTGAAGTAGCGTAGCAGGTGGCGTTCTATAGTTTCTGCCTATCCCTATGGGACGAAGGCGCGAATTTATGTATGTAGTTTATGTAAACAAGCAAATTCGAATAACCTCCCATTGAGGTGCTCAATTACTTATTTACTGCCCTACCCACTTGACAAAATCTACTTATTATTTATATATTTATTATTACTTTAAACCGCTTTTTAGGGTTCCGTAGTCAACAAGAAACCCTTATAATTTCGCCATGTCCATCCGTCTGTCCATCCCCAGCTTAGCTCAGAGACTCTTAGTACTAGAAAGCTATGATTTGGCATGAATATACATACTCGTATCACGCCGATAAAGAAAAAAATAAAATCATGGAAAAAATAGTTATTTAGGGTACCTCCTGTACATGTAAAGTGGGGATGTTTTTTTTTTTTCGCCTATCCTATGGTGTGGGGTATTTTTGGATGGGTCTTTCAAAAATATTGAGGGTTTGGGAAGACCGTTTTTTGATTATTATTTTATTAAACAATTTTTCGATTAAGGGATCCGTTTCTGAAATATTAGGCTTTAAAGTCCTAATTTTTGTTAGAGTTAAGTGTGTCCCCTGCCAGCTAAATGGTTGTACTTGGATATGTAAAAAAAAATCACAGCAGTAGTATTATAACGAAGTTAAAGGAAAACTATCACAGCCAAGTAGGCGTCACAAGTTACCGAGTAATAGTCAACCAACTTACATTTACAGTTGAAAAACGTGTTCTCCCATAAATTCCGTATGGAAGAACATGTTTTCCAACTACAATGTTAAGTTTGTTCTTGGGATAAATTCATACCAACTACGGAACCCTTCATTGTGCGTGGTTCGACAGGCACTTGTCCGGTTTTTATCATCTGAAAACTGTTCAAGTGGGCGGGGTACTCGTACATACGTGGGCTTGCCTAACATAAAATATTCAAAACATTGTAGGTCAACTATTAACAGTTTTCAAGTAAAGCTTCTTAAATATGCGTGGTTTAATAGGTCCCGTCACAAATATTTGGGTTGGCTACGTAAATAGATATGGCTTACCAACGCTTTCAGTGGGTAGGTTAGTAACTAAGTACTTTCGGATAAATGATAAATGATAATGTACCTACTCTGATAACTTAAAGGAAAATAAATAATCCTTTGAATTATTAACTTTGTATCCATACTTACTATATCCATACTAATATTCTAAATGTGAAAGTAACTCTGTCTGTCCGTATGTTACTTTTCACGCCTAAACCGCCGAACCGATCGTCACGAAATTTGGCAGAGATATAGCCTGGTACATGGAGAAGGATATAGCTTACTTTTTTACGCGATAACCGACATCCACGCGGGCGGAGCTGCAGACAAATGCTAGTAATATTATAAATGTGAAAGTAACTTTGTCTACCTGTTGTATGTTACGTTTTCACGTCTAAACCGCCGAACCGATCGTCATGAAATTTGGCAGAAATATAGCCTGGTATATGGAGAAGGACATAAGCTACATTTTTACGCGATAACCCACAACCACGCGAGCGGAGCCGCAGACAAATGCTAGTAATATTATAAATGTGAAAGTAACTCTGTCTGCCTGTTGTATGTCACGTCTTCACGTCTAAACCGCCGAACAGATCGTCATGAAATATGGCAGAAATATAGCCTGGTATATGGAGAAGGACATAGGCTACTTTTTTAAGCGATAACCGACATCCACGTGGGCGGAGCTGCAGACAAATGCTAGTAATATTATAAATGTGAAAGTAACTCTGTCTGCATGTTGTATGTCACGTCTTCACGTCTAAACCGCCGAACAGATCGTCATGAAATTTGGCAGAAATATAGCCTGGTATATGGAGAAGGACATAGGTTACTTTTTTACGCGATATCCCACAACCACTCGGGCGGAGCCGTATGCAAATAAATAGAGCTGGGTTTCGTAACAAGTTAATGTAAGTCGTTGATCCTTTTACACTGTTCAAGTTTTGTTGCTAAGGTACGATGTGCTTTGAATGACATAAATCTATTAGTCAACTCGGCTGAGTTGACCTATCGCAGTCTACTACTGGACATAAGCCTCTCCCAGCAGACTTAGCATGATGCTTTCTGTTTCTACGAAGAATAGAAACAATTCTTTCTGTACAAAGTGAAATTTCATTTCTCCATTTTTGACATCGCACCGTAGAAATCCTTCTACAATCTGTCATTTTATCTTTCGTTTCTAACGATCTTTGTCTAGGACCTTTTATATGATAACAAATTTGGTGGCAAAATTTTCTGCTCGGCTTGGTTGGTGGTACGGCTTGTTCTTAGTCCGCCTGGCTAGGTACCCCTATACCTATCAAAGGCTGTCACCATAACAACAAAGTTCACAGCATTGTTGTATTTCGGCAGTTAGAGGTAAGATAGCCAGTTCCTCTGGGGTTGAGGATTCCGGGTGAAGCTCACTTCCACCTTCGGTCTTAGCATCACTTACCATCAGGTGAGATGAAATCCAAGAGCTCCCCGTTGTGGATAAAAAATAAAAAATAATTTTGTTAAAACCAACACACTTTATTCATAAACAAACAACCCTGATCTTTCAAAACTACAGCTACAAATATAATAAATCAAAGCGCTATTTCTATTATAAACTTTAATATCGTTTAATCGCTAACTGTACAGAAGCAATTATAGCTCTTTCCACGTCTCCCTTATCAAAACAAGCATGAAATATAATTTCAAACCAAGTGAAATTTCGTTTTAGTTTCTCATAACAGCAAATATAATTTAGAGACTTCACTTTCAAGTCCGGAACACTCGAGTGCTCTTTATTTTAGTATTAATGGATCCGAGTAACTCGTGTCAAAGGATTTCTGGTTATTCGAAATTATGTTATTTTGGCAAAGATCAACTAACATACTCACACTGACACGGCAACCAATACTTGAAGGCTTTTTATTCATCTATATTAGTTCCTCTGTAGCTGATGGGTTGCTTTATTTTACAACCATCGATTTAGAATACCCTAGATACACCGTCAACGCTTGAAATGTGTCTCGATACAACTGTGCTTAAATTACTTCTAAGCACAGTTGCACTCTCAGTAACGCGCGCTTCGTTGTCGGGTGAACACGCCAAAGTGCTCCGTAAAAAAGTGCAAAAATAATATTTTAACCACGTTGAAAAGGAATGGCATATCGTATTTTCGGTAAGTACTAGATAATAGTTTTATAATGTAGTGAATTTGTGGCAAAATACGCCTTCAAACTCATTAAAAACATATATTTTTTTAATTTATTTCAATACGTCTCTTCATTTGACGCTACGCAGTTGGCTTTTTCCCTCGCGCAGCACTTGTATTAAGTGAAAAGGAGATGGAAGATGTATAAAGTGGAACATAGTCAAATATTAAATGAATAGAGTCGCTTATTGTTTTTTTCTTTCTGCGGTATGTCAATAATATGGAATTAACATAGAATAACTATAGCCCGTCCGGAGATGAGCAAAATTTATTTGAATGGTGATTGGTGTTTTTTATATTATAGTTATTATTAATTGAAAGGGAAAAATGGCGAAAAATTATAGCTAATGAGAGGAGTGAAGATTTTTTTTTTAAGCCAAATGATTCTATAAAAAAAAAATTGTGTGGTTCGCTCTTGTCACTTCTCAGAAAATGACATGTATAGGAATATAGGAATATACGAAGAAAGGCTTTCGGAAAGTATAGAAAGCGGTTATTCCATGTATTGCAGTAAGTTTTTACATAAGATATTGTGACTACTGAGTAAATGTGCTGAGTTAATGGTGCCGATTCTCTTGTACACCGAACTAAACTAACTAAATTATCACTAAAATTCCTTACTTTTGGCTATGAGAATCTTAAAGCTATTCTGCAAACAAAATTCTCTAAATTTAAAAATAAGTTTGACACAACTAAATCGAATTTGACAATCGTGACTCCACGTGGTATTTTTTGTTTTATGGCTTCGCAACGTTGTACTTGTTTGCCTATGATTTTTGAGTCCGCGACGTGTTTTTTATGGAATTTTTCCCTTTTTGTGTGGAAAAAAAAAAAAAGATTACCTACATGTAGAGTAATAATGGTTTAAGAGTTTACTAAAGGGGGTCGAAATTTTCATTATTTTTGCGATAGGACGCACCATTTTGGAGATATAAGCAAAAGAAAAGAAAAAAAAAATTGGGATAAACACGAAATATTTTAAGTGATACACCTATAGGTGGTTAAGAAGCCATGGAAATGATTTTTTTTTAATTCAGAGAATATTATTAAAAAAAAAAAAAACTTGATATGATGATTAATTATCAAAATTCACCGCGCTCGTGCCGCCACCCCACCGCACCGCTCGGCGTCACCGCGTCGAGGCGGGTCATTCATAGAATAAGTAAATAAAGGATTTTTTCGCAAAATGTCTCAAGCAATTTTAAAATTATAATAATTATGTAGAAATATAAAACACTTAGATATAAAAAATAAAAAATTTCGCTGCTGTGGCTTTTTTACGACTTAAAGATGTTTCTCTTAAAATATTTCGTGTATGAATAGATACACCTTATATACAGTAGGTACTGGTTTTGCACCAGAAGTCGTGAGAGTCGGTGATTGGTGTGAATTTTAGTTCATGAAAACTAATTTTATTCCACACCTTTTTAATCGCGATTATAAATATATCAGATTTAGTTAGAAAATCTAAATTTTAGTTTAAAAACGTCAAATTCAGAATAGTTAAATTGCCATTTTCACTAAATTTAAAAACTCAGTACCATCTTAGATCTGTCAAACAAAATTATAGTTAAGTTGTGTCATTTTCGTCAATTTCAGAATAGGAAATGGTCGTTTGACAGGAATAAACTAAATTTTGGTGATTTTTAGTCTTAGTTTAGAGAATTTTGTGACAAGAGAATCGGCACCATTATCTATCAATCTTTTTAAATTGTCTTAATAAATAAAATAAAAATAAGTTAATTTTAACCACCTCAACCTGTTTTATTTAAGCACATAGTACTGAGTAAAATTTCAAGACCACTCCATTATCCTTCTGTTCCAAAGCAAAATTTTTTTACGATTCACGATTCATTGTCACGCGGCGTAAACTGAATTTGACTTAATAAGCATTTGCTTAAGGAATAGTATCGTTTAAAATTATCTTACCTACAGCTGAGAGCAATAAAATTTTACGACTTGCGCGATGGTCTAATTTTGAAATGTCATAACCGCCCATCGCGCGCACTCGAAACTACACCTTAATTCCATTCACATAAGGTTGTATGTAAGGAAAATTGAAATGTTGTTAAGTACATTATGTGTTTTAGATTTGCCTTAGTAGACGCACACACTTGTAACTTAGCGATGGGACACTTTTGCGACTTTGATTTGTAGGTGATAGTGTATCTAGGGTATTCTGCCGTGCTAACGAAGAACGCAGTAACTCGATTTTGGACGATTAAGAGTTATACATTCGTTGAGTTATATATTTGGAGTCAGCGAATCGAAATCTATTAAATCTCTCTAAGCAACTTTTTATTGATCCTTCAGGAACTCGGTTTTTCAGTAAGCAAGAATGCTATACTAAAACATCATAACAAATTCAATAATCAAAAATAAAAGTCTCGGAAGCGGCAAAATCGAGTTACTGCGTTCTTCGTTAGCACGGCAGTATTCTAAATCGATGTTTACAACGTCCATTTTAAATCCTCCAGAAATAGTACATTACTTACCAAGGGCTGTAAAAGAAAGAAAGCCCGAAATCGCAAGTATTTGTAACACGAGCCGCAGGCGAGGGTTGTA
The DNA here is from genome assembly GCA_947523025.1 of Dryobota labecula. Taxonomy (NCBI): domain Eukaryota; kingdom Metazoa; phylum Arthropoda; class Insecta; order Lepidoptera; family Noctuidae; genus Dryobota; species Dryobota labecula. Next base: position 24,472,890 of record OX383287.1, on the reverse strand, counting down.
AATATGCGATAAAGGGCTTTCTTTTTTAATGCCCGTGGTGAGTACATAGTTTTACGTCTTCAACTGGCCACAATGCGAGTTTTACTGTACGCGTAGCGTGCGGTAAAACTCACATTATGGCCAGGTGTGACGTAAACTTCTTTACAATACGAGTAGTGGGAAGATGTAACTCAAACCTGGTAAGTGGGGCTACCTCGACGGAACGGTAGCAAGGTTTTTATTTTTATTTTTATTCTTCTATGAGTTGCTCTTGACTTTAGTCTAGGTCTGGATGACAGAGACAAAGTCTACGATGGAGTGAGCTTACCCAGAAGAAGCCTGTTCACTCTCACTTTGAATAGATTAGGGTTGTATGCGTTCGGAAACACAGACGCAGGCAGAGAGTTCCACTCCTTTGCTGTGCGCATTATAAAAGACGTTTGAAAACGCTTAGTGCGAGTTGTTGGAATATCAACTAGGTAGGGGTGGTAACTTGCAGTGCGTCTAGATGTCCGATGGTAGAAGGGGGCCGGTGGAATGAGGTCGTGGAGTTCATGGGCACACTCTCCGAAGTACGAAGAAGGTGTGGATGTGGAGCTGTGTTGCAAACCATGCTACACTTCCTATCCTGCCCTCTGTGTTCCAAAACATGCAGTCAAAACGACCTCTGCGCTGCCACCGATAACGCCGTGGAAGCGGCGAAGTTTTGGGCCAACAAAATTTGAAGGGATATCGTGCCAGCGACAAGAATAAGAAGAAGCATATGACCAGGACCAGATACTGGACAGTTCTCCGTTTCGTGCGGAAACCAGAAAATAAAACTCAAGAGGTGTTATTATTAGCAGACAATCAGTGCCATATCAGGCGCATACTGATTTAGGTGCTTACAGAAAGACAATATCCTGAATAGAAAATACTGACGACTTATAAGTTACTAGTTTCTACCCGAGATTTTGTCCGCGTGAAATAAAATATATCCTATGACACTTGGCAATTCTATAGCTTCCAATTATTGAAAATCATAGGTATAACATTTTTTAGGGTTCCGTACTAAAACTATTAAATTAAAGAGCTTTTTAGCAAATTTAGTACGTAACCCTAAAAAAAATTATATGATTTTTCAAATCAATAATTTGTAACTATAAATGACGTCCAATAAATAATTTGTGGTTTTTAAATCCCGGGATTTATACATCATTATAATTGTTCCGGGATTTTAAAGGTGGTATTATCCACTCTATGTTACATCCTTCCTCGTTTAGGTACCTAAATTAGCACAATTTAAGAAAAAAGTCATTAGAGTATCAGATTGACTATTGTTTTTAAGTTATTGGAGTATGCATAGAGTATGATTGAGTTTATTGGGTATCTGGTAATGTGTGTATGTAAGGGAGAGGGGATTATTTGCCCAGTAGGAGGATAATACAGGTTAGTTTAGATTTGTATCGGTATGAATCCAAAATAATAAACAAAATTTTAATTTTTACTCTCTAAACGCTTGATTGAGAGCATTAATCTTGATTTTATTTTTATTTTTAATATTATTCTAAATCATTTGGGAAATAGCTGAAGTGGGTGTCAACAATTATTTTAGTTAATAAAATAAAAATAAGCACTTATACATACCTACTGATCTATTTAATTGAAATATGAAAACAGCAATTAAAAAAAAAAACTAGAGCCAATTTCTAAACACTGTTCGTAGTTCCAGTCATGGGTTTAAGTTTAACCTAAAACAAACCTAAACCTCTTAGCAAAAGCAACAAAATCACTGTTGACTAGTGTTCCAACGGTACCTACGTCATTATTGCTACCCGAACTACAATTTAGTATGGCATCTGTTTCCCCACACTTAACAGGCAATATTAACGAGCATTCATAAAAACAAGCAGTCACAAGCCATCGTATAGTGCCGCCATTAGTAGTTATTGAAACTGCTAACCAGTCCAAGTCCAAAAAACAAACCCCGAAGGAATACAAACAATGACTGCAGCATTTAACGTGAAACACCAAATTGCATTTTACGTTCGAAAACAAAACACTGAAGTAGCAAAGACCAAAGCGTTTCTGTTTATCATTCCATTTGAGCAGTTACCGTCGCCGCTCAAAGACATGCACACATCGGCAATTATAAAACAATTAGCGGAACAAGTTTGTTTGAACTAGTGCAGTTCAGGGGGTAGTTATTAGCACGTCGTCTTGTTTACGTGTTTTGATGATGCTTCATTGTAATTTTTTTTAATGACTTTATGTTACGCCTTTATTTCCCGAAGGTTTAGGCAAAGTTGCATCTTAGTACACCCAAATTTCACCACTTGTTTTTGAGTCCCATGTGGGCTAGCCTATGGCAATTAACCGCCTCTGTGGTCTAGTGATAAGACCACCTGTCTCAAACCCAAAGGTCCTGGGTTCGATTCCCAGCGGGGAATTTTTTTTCTGCTCGGTTTGGTTGGTGGTAGGGCTTGTTCTAAGTCCGCTTGGTTAACTACCACCATCTTATCAAAGTCTGCCGCCACAACAACAATGTTAACAACATTGTTGTATTTCGACAGTTAAGAGGTAAGATAGCCAGTTCCTCTGTGATTTCCAAGAGCTCCCCGTTGTGTTAAAAAAAAAAAAACAGACAAATCCAGACTACGGGCTGGTACTGAGAAATTCCAGATGGAAACCCCAATCAAAGCCTGCTGAAATAAGAATGTATTATTGAAATAACTGAAGGAAATATTATGAACCTAAACATTGCTCTACACCTAAATAAGCGAAATGTGAGAATGCTTTGGGGAAGATGTCTAAGCAGTAGTTGGACAGTAGAAGTTCGAAATAAAATGCGAATTTAATCAAATGAAATTAATCTAAATATATAAAACAAAGTCGGGTTATTTACAACATTTATAACTCAAGAACGGCTGGACCGATGTTTATGATCTTGGATTTGTCTCCGCCCCGAATACCCGAATACCAGAATAACTATTGAAACATGCAAAAATTTCACGAAAAAAAAATATTATGTAGGCAATTCACTTTCTCATACATTTTGTATAGAACGACTTTTTGATGATATCTCGAGAATGGATTGGGGAACGGGGAAACAAGAAATTTCACGCGGACGAAGTCGCGGGCAGAAGCTTGTGTTAAAATAAATAATACCATCTCAATTTTGTTTTCCTCGACCTCAACTTTTAATAAAAATCCGTTTTAATCACAGTGTTAATTAAAAACACACAACAAAATTTCATTTAACAATTCTATCATGCTAAAGACAGTAGGTACACATCAACAATTATAATTCAATTAACGTATCGTGTTGAACAACCTTGTTTCAACTGGTTGGTATTTATAATGGTTCTGAAGAGTAAAAAAAATTTAAAACAGTTAAGAAAGAGTTGTGTATGATGAATCTGAAATCTGAAATCTGAAATCTATACAAATAAATAAAAAAGTATGTATTTGTATTGTCAAAATAATAGCTTTTTACTAAATTCATATGAAAGTTTCGTATCATTTTTAAGTATCGTCGAATTCGACTCGACTGGACAGTGTTCGGGAAGCTGCGCAATATCTTCTCGTCCCACATACCGCAGTGTCTCAAGACGAAAGTCTTTGACCAGTGCGTATTGCCAGTGATGACATATGGCACTGAAACGTGGTCGCTCACAATGGGCCTTATTAGAAGACTAAAAGTCACCCAAAGGGCAATGGAGAGGGCTATGCTAGGAGTTTCCCAACGTGATCGAATCAGAAATGAAGAAATCCGCAGGATAACCAAGGTAACCGACATAGCTCGAAGAATTGCCAAACTTAAGTGGCAATGGGCAGGGCACATTGCGCGCAGAACAGATGGCCTTTGGGGCCAAAAGGTTCTGGAGTGGCGACCGCGTACCGGAAGATGTAGCGTTGGAAGGCCTACCACAAGGTGGACCGATGACCTTATGAAGGCCGCAGGAATCCGCTGGATGCGGGAAGCACAGAACCGGTCGAGGTGGCGGTGCTTAGTAGAGACCTATGTCCAGCAGTGGACGTCTTTCGGCTAAAATGATGATGATGATGATATGAAAGTCTATACGGTACTTGATAACAAGAAAACATTATTTTGAATTATTCTTTGTCTGTCTGTCTGTCTGCTCCGGCTAATTTCCGAATCCGCTGGATGCGGGAAGCACAGAACCGGTCGAGGTGGCAGTGCTTAGTAGACGCCTATGTCCAGCAGTGGACGTCTTTCGGCTAAAATGATGATGATGATGATATGAAAGTTTATACGGTACTTGATAACAAGAAAACATTCTTTTGAATTATTTTTTGTTTGTCTGTCTGTCTGTTCCGGCTAATTTCCGAAATAGCTGCACCGATTTTTACGGGACTTTCACTGACAGATAGCTGATATTATAAATGTAATATAAGATAATTTTATACTAAACAAAGCCTCGCGGGCGAAGCCGCGGACAGTAGCTAGTAATAAATAATAATAATACCAGCCTATTATTGTCCCACTGCAAGGCAAAGACCTCTTCTCATACAAAGAAAATACCATCGCTTGCTCAAGGAGGATTCAGTATGTGCACATTAGTTAAAAGCAAACAATAAAACTTTCTTCTACTAATTCATATCAGATGGTCTCATTTTTGGAGCACCGCCTTTTAACCAATTAATCTTAAGTGTTAAACCATACTTAAGTCTGAAACCAGAATATTATAAAAGTAATCGTCTTATGTAGCTCCAAACACCAGCATAACATCTTAGTAGACGCCATTTTAGCTCAGACAAGCGAAAATACAGTGCAATATACTTTAGCACCACACTAAAGATACGAGCAGTTTATATCCGTGCCATCGCAGCCACATCATACTCTGGGAACCGCAGATGGCTATGTAACAATCTCTATAATAATAAAGACGAAAAACGTTAAAATTGCGCCATCTAGCGAGATACTTGGAAACTATAAATGCAATGGTTCTGAATCGCGCAAGTAACATTTTCCAATTAAAAGTAGCGTTTTTCGGTTCACCATCGTGCATTTGGTTGCTGTGGTTGTGTGGGATTATTAGCCCAGTAGTCAACCGTTGCGTCTCAACCAACAATATATACAAATAAATAAAATTGAAGAGTCTGTTTGTAATTTCAAAATAACAACTTTTTACTAAATGCATATGAAATTATATACGGTACTTATAACAAAAAAATCAATTAGCTTTTTTTTGTCTGTTTGTCTATCGGTCTGTCTTCTGTCTGTTTGTTCCGGCTAACCTCCGAAACGGCAGGACCAATTTTGACGGGACTTTCACTTATAAGGAGTAACTAAACCTAATTTAATTTTCGACTATCTGCTGCCCGCAGGTTAGCCAGCATGGATAAAAAAAAAAAACATTAGAAACAGACACTTCAATTTTATTTATTTGTATAGAAAAGGCCACGCGACCGAAGCCACGAGCAGCATCTAGTCAACAATATAATAAGAAATCATAATACAATGCTAGGTGACCTATTCTGTTTACGTGTTAGGTGATAATAGAATTATCGAAATGAGGATTTCGTAGAGATTTATTTATCTTTTAAACAATAATAGGAGGATAAAGAGAATAATAAACAAGGATTCAAATGGTTTATTTTATGGCTATAACTAATGCACAAAATTCTACAATACTCAGAGCAGCGTTGCGTCGTTTGAAACACGATTTTCGTTTGAAATATTTTTGTAAAATAAAATATGAGCAAAGACTTGGTTGCAGCTCCGCCCAATGGGAAGCGAGCGGACATTTGACGTACATTCTACTTATATTGCCTTAACGATACTTCGCAAGAATATAAAATTGAAAATTTGTGTCAAAATATTACGTGTATTAAAGTTTGAGTTCAACGTATGGATATTATAGATTTTCTAAACTGACTTTAGGGTTGCAAGATTTCTAGAGTTCTAGTGCTGTGCATTACTCTGATCTAAACAATATAAGCATTAAGTGGCAAAGTTTTAATTAGGAGAACATATTGAGCTTTAACAAAACAAAAATAGGTACTAGTCTTGCCAGAACAAGAAAATCTTTCAAAGTTTTTGGTGATTAAAGTTCTAGCTTTTGCAAAACACGCAGTTCTAAAACAGAAAATGCAAATCAAATTAAAATAATGATACAAATTTTATTTAAACCTGTCAATATTTTAGAAACGTCATCTTCAGTTATGTTGTTACACAATCTAGGTTACAGGCAAAGGACATAAAAATAAATTGTGTTGTTGTTTGTACTAGCTCGCTGTTTTAGATCTAGTCGTCAAGATTACCTAGACTTTTATTGTTTACTAGGCTATATACTTTGCCTACCTGGACCTTAGTTATTAGTGCTGCACTATTTGGTGGTAACAATTTTGGATTGCTAACAACAAAGTCAATATTTAAATTGGCTGAGAAAAAGCACTTTTCGAACGTCAAAATTACATAAGACAGTCCCCCAAAACTCCTGCCCTTCACCTCTTCCTAGCTGGGAAGAAGAAGTGGCGCAACTAACTCCCCAGAAGTACTCCAGAAATGTATAGAAACAAGTCATGACTGTGCTATGCATGCATTTGACGCATATTTTTTAGGATATCCTTAGAACCTAGAGCAGTGGCAATCGCTTTCAAAGCGTTTTGTATTTCTGCAACTACTTTAGTAGTAGCTCATGTCAATCGTTATTGCTGATAGAATGTCACTTTATCCATGCTCTTTATCTTGTGTTTTCAACCAGCACATCTCAATCTATGTAAATATTTTTGAAACGAAGTTCCTTTTCGCACGCTATACTCTACACACTTGAAGAATGAGAGCTAGACCGAGAAAAGTGTAATATTTTGATTGTCACGACACTTTTGTTACAGAACCAAGGGGTCGTGGGGTCAAAATCTTACACAAAGCAAAAGGGCCTTCGCTCCAACCGGGTCTCCTTTTTTTTAACAATAACACATAAATTTCCAACAAAACTAAAAATGTTAACAATACACTACTTAGACTATTTTTACTGTTCACTTTGCGGTATGTGAGAATGAAACCGCGGTGCACTTACAGAATATAAAAGAAACAAAATTTTCCACAACCACGAACCACTAAAAGGAGTGTCCATTTTCTTCGTGCTCATTAAATTTTCACACATGGTGAAAGAATAGTCCTGTGCGAGAGCAAATGGGTACCTATTTGTGATAGGAGTTACGAGTTTGAATAAAACTTGGAAGGGAAGAGGTACGGTTGTTATAGACGAGCTAATGGTTCTAGGAGTACGTTCTACTAAGTATATTGTGTGTAGGAATTGTGTTTATGGGATTTCCAAGGTTCAATAGTACTGTGTTATAAAAACATAATATTAGTCCATGTCTGGGTTCAACCATAACTTAAAAACCATAAACCATCATCCAAAATATTTTTTGGAAATGTACGCAAATGTCTCAGGGACTTACGTAAGTATATTTAATGTATTGAAGTAAAAAAAAAAAAAAAAAACAGCCAGTCTAAAGCCAATTCCGCCAGAATCTGTTACTGCATTTTAAATAACAGAGTTTGGTGAAATGTTTCTCAACATTGTAAATTATGGCCAAGCAAAGCAACCAGAAAGCAAAGACTCTAATACAGTACCAAGAGGGTATTTCTGACGACGAAATTTCACACACAATCTGCAAGGTGATTTACTGTACCTACAAGTATTATGTCTTGGGCCCAACCCCTCGATTTATGGAGCCGAACTTACCCGCAAATGTTACTACTACATTTGAAATCTTATTGAGTAAACTCATCGTGTGCAAAATCAAGATTACTTTCATAAAAATTTTGGATTGTCAGGACCTGTTGACATTATTGTCCAACAAATAAATTAAAAAAATATGCAAAACTTGTGTGATATTGTAGCAGTTAATTGCCACGAAAATTATTCGGAGGTGGTAAAATTAGAAATCACAATTAAGTTTTATGAAATTCCACTACGATCAAAGAAGATTTAAACACAAAGGATTTGTATTGATTTAGAATTTGAATCACCTGGTAAACTGAATCGAGCACAAAGCTAGAATGCAGTTTATAACTAAGTAAAAATCCAACAACATAACATGACATTCTTCAAAACGGCGCTTATAACAGAATCGCTTTTATAGCAACCATCGGGTCAGAGGCGCTTAATCGTTCGGAACAGTTTACGAGCAGCCGTTCCATTCACAGGCGCAGCTCCTTCCGAATATTTCACCCTCACATATCCAAAGAAAAGGTGCATGTATATAGTAACGAAATTAGATACAGCAAGGGCTGTAAAGTCGTCAAGCACCACGTTTTATTATTGTATTGACTTATTTTACGGGACATAAAATTTTCGATTGTTATTGACTGTATTGATAATATTTGCATGTTAAGACGCCGTTTAGTTTAGCGACCTTCTGTTCTCCGACGTTGCGGTTTACGGTATCGTAATGTTCGATTTGCTTAACAACTTTTTGATTACTCCTTACATTTAGACCATTATGTCTTACGGGAATTCCAATTTTAATGTTGGACGTTATGTAAAATGTATTACCGATAATAACAGGTATCGGAAAATGAGTGGATTTCTCCATTCCGATCAGAATTCTGTCACGCGAAAGCTTGAACCATAATCTAAGATGGGTAGTAGAAAATGTCGTGTATGTTGATGATACGTAAACATACATAATAATTTCAAGCAAACGTCTTCGAGCTTTCCAATATTTTACGTTCGTAAGCAGTTGATTTATGTCACGATAAAATCACTTAAAACGACTGAATGGTTTTTATTGAGATTTGACTTGAGTATCCTTGGTGAGAGCTACGAAATCAATACCTAATCTTGTAGAAGTGTATTAAATTGAAGAAGCTTTATATTTTATCTTTATTTATTTCTTCGCTTTGGCCCGGGTCGTTGCTAAGTTACGCTCAAGTATGGGATCAGCAACGATAAAATATAATGTAAAATATCTACTTGAGTCATATTTTTCTTTGAAAATCTATAATCGTTGATCATAAATCTTTTTCAGCGGTCATGGTTTGTTTGAATGTATTCTTCATTTAGATGAAGTCATAAATTGAGCAAAATTATTCTCATGAGAATAGAATAAAATAGATCAATTCAATTTACTGTTATATGTTACATGTTAAATTGTTAGTGGACATCTTGAATCACTTCCTTGCTTTTTATAACAATCTAAATAGGAGTTAAAATTTCGTTGGTGTGGTTTCCTAAGACAGCGGTGACCGCCACATTACGGCCACAGTGACGGCCGTCATGAAAATGATGGCAGCGGAATTTGACTTTACGGTGTCAAAAAACGCTCTCACACATAACTATATAAACTTACGAACACTGATTAAAATTATAATTATTGAAATTATTTATAAATAAATTTATAAATGAGATATAATCTAACAATCTAATTTAAAATATTTTATTATGTTAATTCGCCTAATTATTATTAACGAAGCAAGACTGTAAATTTTATTATGATTATGATGTGTACCTATGACTAATGACATTGATGTAATTTCATGATATTATTATGCACTAGCTTTTGCCCGCGGCTTCGCCCGCGTGGATGTCGGTTATCGCATAAAAAGTACCCTATGTCCTCCATATCCCAGGCTATATCTCAAAATTCTAACTTAATATTAATTTTAATGTGACTCACTATGTGAATAGAAACCGAAACAAATGATTTAATATAATAAAAGTACTTATGTTCTGAACGTGAATGAGTCTTTACCTAAAGACAAACACAAAATCAAAATACGAAATTTCACTCAAATTCTTAAAGCAATCAATTGTACCAAATTACAACACGAAATAAAAGTGCGACACAAATGATAATTTTAAAATAATTCACGTAAGTCCCAACAATGTGAAAACAAAACGAAATCCTCCGAAATGTTGCATGATACATTTGTGTCGCACTTTTATTTGTACCATTTGTGCTGATAAAACGCTCGAAATATATAATGAACACCATTGGTGCATAACTTTTCTCAGGGTCACGTTCGCAATTGGACGAAATATTTGACATTTATTTTGTACTTGCAACACGATCTGGCTGTAGAATTCGATTAATCGACTAATACTTGACCAGTTGACATTTTAGCGGGAACACCACTAAACGAACGAAAAAAAAAAGAAAACAAAATACGTCTATACTCTGTGCTTAATGTAAACATTCATCAAGGTTATACGTGCGTAAAGTAATGGATTCAATGAGAAAACTGTTTAATCTTAGAAGAATCATAGACAGAATTACTGTGAAATAAGTGTAGATTTCGTATTGAGTGTTAGTTTATCGAAAAGTGATAAATATGTCAGTGAAAAAGTAACGAAAGTATTGGAATGCACAAATTTTGATCATAAGGCCGCCGTGCTTAGTAATGTTTTATGATAAATATTCTTGTACACTGTTTGAAATACACGTAAGTAGCTAGTTTATTTATCTACGAACATAATTTGACTAATAGCTACTGATATTATAGCGTATTGTTATCGTAATCGTATTTCCAAGAGTAAAATTCGGCAAACAAATACCTACAAAAAGACAATAAAATGGATATAGTATGTTATCCTTAAGAGATAGACATATGCCATCGCGGACTTTTTTGAAGACCTTTATAAGATACATAATTCCACCATACATTATTTTGTTATATCTCAAAGGGTTTAGACAGCGTTTTCGTTGAAAGCTCCCAGACGGCTTATTTTTTTCCGACACCTCCAACAAATATCGTTAATTCATACAAAAGTGCATACAAAAACATAACAAATTATATACTAAAACCTTCCTCAAGAACTAAGCTATCCATTGGTGAAAACAGCATGGAAGAATCGGTGCAGTAGTATTTGAGTTTATCGCGAACAGACAGACAGACAGATAGACAGACGCGGCGGAGGACTTTGTTTTATAATAAATGTAGTGATGTACTAGAAACATTTGCACGACTGATAAGTCGAATATAGTGACACCAAAATTATTTTACCTATATTCTGGTAAATAAATAAATTTCATGTTATAAATAACGTTTCAGTGACATCATTCGACGGTAAATGGCGAACGCTATGTGGCAGCCACCACAGTCTTAGGAAACTACACCAACGAAATTTTAGCTCCTCTTTAGTAAGAAAACATCTTTACGAAACACTTCTAAAAATGGATGTGTACAAACTTACCTATATCCAATTCCACCTACTCCACACGTTTTAAGATACACGAATCCTAACATTTCACGGTCCCTATTAGACATAAAATGTCTGACTGTATCTACTGTTTGAGATAGCTCTATATTCCAGGATTGCGTGACGGCAAAGGCTTTACAATCAACGTGAATCAGTGCACGTGAAAGTTTGGTGCAAGTTTATTGAGAACGTTGGGTTCTTGAGTATGTTTTTTTAAATTTTTTTTTCATACATCAATGTTATAATTTATTTTTCTCTGTCATCTCACTCCGTAGTCTTCAAAGTTTACATAGTGAAATGATAGAGAGAAAATGTTGTTTGAGAATTTATTATGTCTCAACCCAAACCGTCAACGCGAGCATTTGCGAACATTTATGACGCACTACAATGGCGCAGCAACCCCAACAGCATATAATAATAATATTAATAATTTAATATTTAATAATAATAATAATATTTTTCATATTTTTATTAAAAAATATTTAAAAATGTATTTAAATATGGATACAAAATTAAATAAACGTCATAATAATATATTTATTTGCGTAAGACATGGTATAAAAAGATCTTACAGTAAAAGAATATAGTAAACATGTTTTGCCAAGATGCAAATATTTTTACTAACAATTTCCTTAACAAAATTATTATTATATAACAAAAACACTATTTTCGTTCTAGGAATTGTTTTATACTATAGAAGTTGTTATCAATTAACCATTTATACAATTTATTCTTAAAAGCATATCTCGAGTTTAACATTTTCAGATAACTAGGTAATTTGCTATAAATTCGTACACACATAAAAGACAAACATAAATAGGTCACAGGTAGCTTGCTGGCCCGTAGATTCTCCCAATGCTCTGAACGAGTAAAGACCACGCATTTTAAGGCATATTGTCAGAGCTTTTACACTGGAAGTCTGTGAGTCTATCACACCAAAAGATAGCTGGATGCCCTATGCATCCAGTATAATAATAATTGATTGATTTTAAGGATGATGTTGGGGCTGCCACGTTTCTGTAGTGCATCGAGGATGTTAGCGTTTTCTTACTGATGGCTTTCATGCCATCATTCACAAAAGGACCGTATCCCTCATCTGCTGGATTCGTGGCAGCCGCAATGAAATCCTGAAGACTTTAGACGATAGAATCTCATCCCCGCTTTGAAGGTCCTTTATTAAGGCAGTCATTTAATCTTAATTTGATAATTATCTTAGTTTGTTTATTTTAATTCTCGTTTAATTTTGTTATTAGAAATAAAATATTTCAAACAATTTAATAATACCGTCCATTGTTTCAAGTATAACGAGATACCAAGGTTATAGTAACCTTCTCTTCTCACTTATCTAAATTAAATTACAAATTAAAAAAAATACGAATTTATATCTGTACTTATACTAGCTGCCGCCCGCAGCTTCATCCGGCGTGACTTTTTCTAAAATAAAAGTAGCCTAAGTTACTCCTTATAACGTCCCGTCAAAATCAGTCCAACCGTTTTGGATATTAGCCGAAACAAACAGACAGACAGGTAGACAGAAAGATAGACAGACAAACATATTTACAATATATATATATTTTTTTTTAAGTACCTTATATACTTTCATATGAATTTAGTAAAAAGCTATTAATATTGACATTACAAACAGACACTTCAATTTTCTTTATTTATATAGATGTACCTATAGATTAAAGTCGCTTTTCATGTCTGTCTGTGTGACCGCGTTGTTCTTTTAAACTATGCAATGAAATTTCGTGCGGTTTTTACAATAATTTTGGGAATTTATTCCGGAATTCAACTGAATGAGACTAAATTTAAATCTTGTATAAAACGCACACTATGCAGGCAGGCATATTATAAGTTGAGGGATTACATCGCTGATAAAAATGCTTGGCTGAATACTGGTCTTGCTCCACAACCACAACTAATTGATTAACATTTGACAATAATGTTGGAGCTGCTGAAGAGTATAAGACTATCTTTGCATTGTATAACCTCAATCTCCTTTGTATTATATAATTGCATAGCACAGGTGTGAGTACTATGTACTATAGAACTACTATTGAACGGGTAATATGTCTTTCATTGACTTGAATGTGCCCTGGCGGCTGAGAGTATGTCATGCTCACTTAGATGTCTCACTGATGGTGGCGTTTGTGATGGATCATTTAGCTCCCTTCAAAATGGTTGAGCTGAATGAAAAACGGGCGCCGTCAGTTGGGACTGGCCATCTCTTAGCTGCCACGGGTTATTTTAATTATTTTATTTTGTTTCTATTTGTTGTACCTACTCTGGACGCTTTTAACGTGTAAGTTTTTATTTTTTTTATTTTTACATCGTTCTCACATTTATTTATAAATTCAACATTATAGACGTAACTAATATTTTTGTAACTATTTAATTTAAAAGAGTGTCCATGGAGTTTCTTGCCCGTTCTTCTCCATAGGTACCTACTACGCTTTGGAATGGGCATGTAGCTTCATTTTTCTTACTGACCGACTCCTTGACAATTCAAAAGTGCCTGTAAATGGTTTAATTGAAATAAATGATTAAAAAAAAGAAGGTATATGGTTAATAAATTAATATTAAAATACCTACACAGTTAGATGTAAGAAAAGAATCTCGATGTTTTGTTAAGTCATAAAAACACTGCGGAGCACTGGGTCCCGTATTATAAAATTAAAACATAATGTTACAAAAATAATACATCCTGGCCAGTCCTGAACAAATAAATTGTGTTAAACAAATGTACCAGGTGTAATGATACTGAAAACTTTGCAGCTTGTATTACATACATTTTCGATAATTATTTAAATCCCTACTAGTATTATTGTAAATGCGAAAGTAATTCTGTGTGTCCGTCTGTAATTTTTTCACGCCTAAAGCAGCCTGCGACCGGAAAAGGACATAGGATACTTTTTTTTAAATAAAAAATATTAAATACAAAGTACCTACTAGTTGCTAGTGATTGTAAAATAATGTCGCAATTTTTTTTTTCTCCTTACTTGTTTAGGGTTTTTTTTTTATATAAACAGATACGCCAACTTCATCGTACCTTTTAACATTGCATAACATTAACACTTATGTAAAACATTAGACACCCAACATTTGTAATTATTATAACACCTAGAGACAAAAATAGAAAATAATTACTTCCGAATTCAAAACTTTTCCTCAAGCCGCCATCTTTATTTTCTCTACCTCCTACATGGTTACGTCTAACCCAATTTCGTTTTAAAAAGGAATAAAAATTCAAATTAACCGCTTGTTCTTCCGTTTAGCCCACGTCGCACACACGGGTGTGTTTTATGCAAAGCAACCGTCTAATTGTGCCAGCTCTCTAGAATTGTGGCTATGGAGTGAGCGCGCCTTTTCGACCCGTCGGAACCCAACTTTATGGGCCAGTAAAATATGGGAAATTCAGACGTTCCATAATTGGCGGCTTTTTATAGATGTAGATTTCATGTTTGGTGGATTGATTGGCGGAATCGGTTTTGGTAATGGCTTCTGCTTTTTTTGGTGTGTTATCAATTTATCGTCGTTAGCAATAAGCATCCAAATTTATTTAAGGTTTTCCGATTACATCGTATTCTGCTAAGTCGACCATCAATGTCAGTGTTTCAATAATTCCCTAAACCCAAGAAAAAATATGTCATGTATTCAAGCCATATGTAAAATTAAACGATCGGATTCTTGCAAGCCACATTTCCAAAACTTAAAACTATTGACTGTACCATCACTTTATATCTATGAAGCCTGTATCTTTGTAAAAAAACAACATGTTTTTATACAAATTTGTAGAAAGTCAACGGCACTCAACGAAGTTGCACCCGTTAGACACTAAAATCAATTTTCTGTACAATAGTATATGTATATGCAATGGCTCCAAAATGTTATAACAAATTACCTGGGCCTCAAGTCTGCTATTACAATAGCGTCAGAATGGTCTCTTCATTGTGAGTTTTTGACAGATTTGCCATACAAAAACTGTCAAATACTCACAATGGCGAGACCATTCTGACTCTATTGTAATAGCAGACTTGAGGCCCTGATCAAATTTTATCGAGCAAAAACATGAATGAGTTTAAACGTAAGATTTTTTAATTTTAGAATGACAAGGCGTTTATCACTACATATATTGTTTTTAGGGTTCCGTACCTCAAAAGGTAAAACGGAACCCTTATAGGATCACTCGTGTGTCTGTCTGTCTGTCACAGCTAATTTGCTCCGAATATACATAATCGACCGATGAAGTTGAAATTTGGTATATGTACATATTAATATGAGTGACCCAAACACGGACATGAACCGTAAATAAATGAATTTAAAATATTGGGGTCAGTTTTCGGGGGCAAATAAGAAAAAAAAAAAAAATTGCAAACTGTCAAACTCAAATCATTTATTTCAATTAAACCATTTAAAGGCACTTTTGAATTGTCACGGAGTCGGTCAGTAAGAAAAAAGAAGCTACATGCCCATTCCAAAGTGTAGTAGGTACCTGTACATTGTGTATACCTATCAAATGAAAGGGCTTATTGTGAGGGTCTCAAATATTTTTTATATAATTTTAAAATAAATTGTTATAAAGTTATAAATAGAAGAATATATAGAATATAATAGTTTGTTCTTGGGATATAATTGAAAAAACATGGTAGATACGGATCCTTCTCAACGCGAGTTCAACTCGCACTTGACCGGTTTTTTGTTTAAACCGTCTGCATAAGACGCAACAATTTCATTCCGAACCCGAACATTTACGACACGGAAAGAATGTAACGTCAAATTATTCAACTTGCTCTGGCATCAAAACTATTTAAAATTGAAATTTTCGTACGAATAATGAAAGGAAAATGGGCAAATTCAATTTAACGCCAGTCGACCTTTTCTACATGCCCCCATTAAAGGAGTAACTAAAGAAAAACGCCGATAACAGATGTTAATTAATCGTATAAATCTATAAGGGAAAAGCAATCTGAGAGCTTGAAGAGAATGATATTGCTTGTTAAGCAATTAAGTGCTGTTTGTTTAGTTTGTTTACTTGGATGATGTTATTGTTTACGTTCGAATGTTTCATATTTATAAGGGCTTTTCTTTGCGATGGGAAAGCTATTATGAAGTGTTCGGTTTAATGGGCCGGTATTGTGAAGGGTTAATAATGTGTTTGTGCTGATGGTAGCGCTTTTTTAGGGTTCCGTTTCCGTAGTAAACAACGAACCAATGCAAATTTGCCATGTCCGTCTGTCTGTCTTTACAACTGTCCATCTATCCGCGGCTTAACTCAGAGACTCTTAGTACTAGAAAGCTGTACTTAGGTACGAGTATACATATTAATCACACCGAAAAAGTGATATAGTAAAATCTTGTTTTTTTTTTTTTTTTTTAATTTGCTTTTAAAGTAGAGATGATATTTTTTTTTCTTGTCTAGCCTATGATGTGGGGTACTATTGGGTAGATATAACTGGTTTCTCAAAACCATTTTTCGATTCAAGAATCGTTTTGCGTAATATTAAGCTATGAAATGCTAATTTTTGTAAGAGTCAAATGTTCCTGCCAGCTAAATGGTTGTACTTGGATATGATGAAAAATTCACAGCAGTAGTACATATAACGAAGATAGGAGGAACACTATCACAGCTGAGTAGGCTTTACAAATTACCGAGTAATAGTCGACCAACTTAAATGTACAGTTAAAAAACATGTTCTCCCATACATTCCGTATGGAAGAACATGTTTTTCAACTACTATGCTATGTTTGTTCTTGGGATAAATTCGTCCCAACTACGGAACTCTTCATTGTGCGGTAAAATTTTGTATTTCGCAGAAACAGTTAACACCGCATTTAACGATGTTCAAAGTAAACAAATTGGAAGAAATAATTCCTTTTTAATCATCCAAGGCTTAAAAACTCAACTACAGCTTCATCATCTGAACGAATTACACACACCAATACTTCGCTGAATCCATGTGAATATAAACTTCATATTAATTCGTAAGTCAGTCCATAATATGTACCATCAAAAACACGCCATGAAATTGATATTAATTAATTTAAAAGCTTACCTACGGCCCGTTACGTGGAGGTGGATTTTACTGGATTTCCATATATTTTCCGCGCATATTAATTACGAACGGTTAACGTCTGGCGTCGAGGAGCATTAGCTTAATTCGATGTCAGATACGATTTCGATTTTATTAATTTTTCCGCTCACATGGGACTGTGGAGCGAAAATCGCTGGATGTGGCAAGAACATGCTGAATTTTAATAGACAACAGCGGGATAATTGCGTAACATCGGTTAAATATAAAAAAGGAAGATTAGGTACGTGCTCCTCGACGTGCACCGCATAACTTATACCGGCACAACTGACCTTAGTAATAATCAAATCATTTTTATTTCAGGAATACACCCATATAAAATTTACATCAGATTACAAAATTACAAAATTATTATTATTATTATTATTCACTAATTACAAGAAAAATAGACATCTATATTATTATTAAATCATTCCAATTTACAGTTTGCGTTATTTTAGCTGGAATATTAATTGCCATATACGTAGTAAGTAAGTAGTGGTTTACCTCGTATATGGCCCTCAATATTCCATCGTCAGATTTATGTATTCGGTTCATGAAGGAGGCCTGTGACTGTCATCCACCCTGTTTTCGGCCAACATGCCGAATAATAATAATTATAATAATATTATTATTAACATAACCGGGATATTTAATATCGGGAACTCAGAAAAATGAATAAACATGGTAAATATCCCGGTTATGTTAATAATAATGTTAGTGACCATGACAGTTTAAAAACTTATATTATAATAATAATAAACATTTTATTTCTCTTCCACAAAGGTGCCTTAAACATAATGAAGATTATAATATAACATCCGATAAATCCTCTGTGGGAGACTGGTATCTGCACTAGGAAAACCTGTCACACAGATTCCCAGCCCCCCCCCCCCCCCCCAAAAGTGATTGAGTATCAAATCTTAAAGATAATATTAACAAAAAATATTTGAACCTTTCGTCCGCGATCGAACTGGCATTTGGCACATAATGCAGCACGTTAAGTAAAATTACCGTAATCGTCTTAATAAGCAGCACTAATGCCTTCTTGTGTTCAAAATGTACACAAATAATTCACAAACCAAAAACAAGTTCCACGGAATTACTTTCCACTCGTAGTTACATCAAAACTTATTTTCTTTAAAATTCTTCAGATTTTTTTTTTCTCCTTTCTAGGTCGCCATTTGTTTCAGAGTTATTATGGGTACGTAACAGTGACAATCATTGCTATCTCGTTCCTGCTGCAGCCCGCGTCGTAGCTCTCTATTTCGGTTCTTTATTTCGTAACACACATGAAATTACTGAGAGGAGCTTGTGGCTAAGTATCAACAGTGGCACGGGTCGATACATCTGATTTAGCTACGCTTGCCGGGGTTGGTCCGTGGATGGGTGACCATCTTTACATACCGAAACTTCTCCGTGCCTCGGAAAGCACGTTAAGCCGTTGGTCCCGGCTGTCATTCGTGGATCTTTGACAGTCGTTACGGGTCGTCAGAAGCCCGAAAGTCTGACAACCAGTCTTACCAAGGGGTATCATATTACCCAGTTACTGAGTTGTGGAGGTCAGATAGGCAGTAGCTCTAAGTATAGAGAAATCTAAGTCCTCCGCGTAGGGTAACTTTTAATTTTATCTGCAATCGTGTGGTCCGCACTCACAAGACCCTCACCAAAAGAGCTAGAGAACTTCTGTCAAAGCGGGTGTATAGAATTCCTACTCCACCTGCGAAGTCCTTTTTGGCCAGACGAAGCCCAACTTACTCTCACCTACACACATTTAACATGGTCTGCAAATCTCTGGACATCAACGACTTGTTAACCGCTCGGTTAAAAAGTGTACTATAGAAATGGCTTCTGGTACTTACATATACCGAAACAAAATCATTTCTCTAATGTTTGTCGACAAGCCAAAGTGCCAGAAAACAACATCCCTCTCTCATATTCTCACCCTCACAGACCCTCACACTAACACACACAACATAATACACGCTTCAGTAAACTAGCCTGCAAACAGACATATTCTTTCTGCTCAATCGTACTCCGAGCCCCAAGATACAAGCCCTGCTTAGTTTGAGGGTCAGCGTCCAAACCAAAATATTGTGATGTACAAACTTAATCGTGTTCTTTAACGGCCTCTGTGGTCTAGTGGTAAAACCACCTGTCTCAGATCCAGAGGTCGGGTTCGATTCCCAGCGGGGCCAAAAAATTCTGCTCGGTTTGGTTAGTGGTAGGGCTTGTTCTAAGTCCGCCTGGTTAGCTACCACCATCTTATCTAAGTCTGTCGCCAAAACAACAATGTTAACAGCATTTGTTGTGTTTCGGCAGTTAAAGGTAAGATAGTCAGTTCCTCTGTGGTTGAGGATTCCGGGTGAAGCTCGCTTCTATCTTCGGCCTTATCATCACTTACAATCAGGTGAGATGAAGGCCAAGAGCTTCCCCGTTATATGTAAAAAAAAATGTGTTTTGCTAGATCATTGTCTTCATCACCTTTTCTTTTTGCCAATAAAACTTTTCTTTTTTCAAGTAAAATATTATTATTCAGCTGCATTCAGTTAGATTGGAAGCCGACCCCAACATAGTTCAGAAAAAGCTAGGCAGATTGATTAACATAAAATTACAATTGACATGAATGCCTTTCATTTTGGTAGTGCAGCCACGTTCATTGCGTTATTTGCATTGTTGAGCAGAAATTTTTCAAACCAATGATTAGGAATCTCCTTCAAAATCCTCTGATTGTAATTAAAAGTGTGTCACGCAAGATCTCCATTTGTCTACTATGTGTTATCGTTTAAAGTGACATTCTGTACAGCAGAACAACATGGGTTGTTTTTAAAGCGATCCAATAAAGCCAGGGCTTGTTAACGTTACCAAATAACAAAATAATAACCGTTACGTAACGTTAAGTTTCAATGTTATACCTACTAACGTTACAAAAATTTAACTTTACTTGATAACATTACCAGTAATATAATGTTAATTAACAATAACAAAAATACGATAACTAACGTTAATTTAGCTACGTTGCCGTTCTGTGGGTAAGAATCAGGCAGATTTAGGCAGCGTTTTGATCGGCACGGCATCAGAGCGGCACGAGGGTGGGCTCCCGCCGCGCCGAACGCCTCAGGCCACACTAGTTACATCTCACCCCTTTAAAATAACGCTAAAATTAATAGTCGCATATATAACGTTAAATCGATTACCGTTATTTTAATAATAACGTTAACTCTGTCAATAACAGGGAACGTTATGAAAAATTACCGGTATTTAAAGCCCTGAATAAAGTTTTACAGCTTTGTTTCCGTAGCTTAAGCATGGTTAATTACAAAAGATTAAGGGCTTTACAAATAAACACGGAATAAAGTTATCCTAAGAATAACTATGTCGGCACGGTTGGCGCAGTGGTTAAGCGATTGACTGTTGGGACTGATTTTTTCCGTGCAGTAATCGATCCCGCGACACGCAGGTCGCGGGATCGATAACTGCACGGAAAAAATATTTGTATGACATACAAGTAGTTGTTCTGGGTCTGGCTGTTAGTGTGAGTTTAAATGTTTGTAAACGTTTAAAAAAAAAAACTTCGGTATAACCATACATTTTTTGACTTTATTCCGTGTTTATTTGTATTATGGTTAAGATTTAAGAAGTGTCAAATACAAAGAAATAAAACTTACTTTGTATTTCGCAAATAAATGAAAGAGGTTTGTCCGGTAGTCTAAATTAATGATGTGTTCGTTTGTAGAGACGTTGTTTATCACAAAAAAAATTGCAGCATTATGTCTTAAAACCACAATGATATCGTAATACAGAATGAATATCACTAGTTAATATGCCTGAACTAAGATTCGTATCTTATGCCAAGTGCACACACAAGAGTTGAAAGATATTTTGTAAGAAAACTTCAACATCAAATCCTGTGCCACTTCCAGCCCCCATAAACCAAGGAAACCACAAGGGTCGCGTGGGAGACGCACATTACGGATTCGTAGCGGTAAAATACGACGTACGGTATCAGCATGTCACAAATATTGGTGAGCGCGTGCTTTTTATTGGCGAGCACGGATGTACGGATGTGCGGATGTACGGATGTTCGGATGTTGGGATGTTGCTGAGTAGGACCCACCTGTACCGATCGTGTTTATGTCTGCTTTTTTGTTTATCTTGGGTTGTAAATTTTTTTATTGCTTGAACTTCGTTGAAGTTATTTCTGAGGTACGTTTTGCCTAAACGCTATAGGACGCTATATAGGATGCTCCGAAATGTTGCCAGTTCATAAAGCGCATAGATAATTTAGGTACTAAAGTTATAGTGTAAAACGTTTTGTTGAGGATGATATTCTCATAGCAAGTATAACTCCTTTTTATTTTTTTTAAATTCTACCACATTTTAAATTAAATTATATTAATTTTCTTTAAGTACCTACGCTGTACTGGTACAGCGTCTTAATAATTGTTTGCTGCACCGGACGACGTCATTACGTCAACGCCGGCTGTCGCTGAAAACCAGCGCTAGGGCTCTGTCTTGCATAGGGTCGCAGCATAATGCTGAGCGATAACCGTTTAGCGTGGATGTGACGCATTTTTCCCCCATATTTTTTTTTTGTGTTTATGTTCTTTTTTGCGTCATGTTTACCGCAAATAAACGTATTTCGTTTCTTTCTTTCTTTTTCTTTCTAAAGGGACTGATAAGTTTTATGTGTAATTAGCTGCTGCCTGCGGCTTCTTCTGCGTGGCTTATTCTAAAATAAACGTGGCCTAATTTACTTCGTATAATATCAGCTATCAGCCAGTGAAAGTTCCAATCAGTCAAAATCGGTGCAGCCGTTTCGGAGATTAGCTCTGCATGCACACCGTATACCGTATATACTTCATACGCATTTAGTAAAATGCTGTCATTTTGACATTACAAACAGACAGAAGTCCCTTAGACGCCTTTTACGACACCCACGGGATGAAATAGGGTGGCGCTATTCTTTACGTCCGGCACCACACGGAACAACGTACATAGACGACCAATCATTTGTTCATACCTCCAAATCTAATTCCAACTCTTTATTAATGGCTTTTGCGGACATGATACTTATTCAGATTTGTTACTGTAGTTGTAATTGCAATTATGTCCTTTGGTTTAAGGCTCCGTGCACGAAAAAAAAACTCTCTTTGGTCAATTTCTTATCTAATTGTGAGAAAACTTGAAATAATCGAAACATGAAGTCTGTGTAACTATAAAAGTACAGTTTTCATGGTGCTAAACCATTCGTGTCAGTCACAGCAGCTGTTAATAGTTTCATCATTTTTGAGCTCTCCAAAATATAGTTTATTTCGCCGTTGATTTACTTAATGAAGATATTGTATAATCATTAAATAACATTTTGATTATATTTCAAGGATAGCTGAAGACTCTATTTAGACTATATCACAATATAGTTTTGATACTTTTACTGTAAAATATAAATTTTAAAAAACTTCTGACATAAGAAGAAAACATTTCACGTTTATCTTAAAACGCCACTTCTTAAACATCTCTTTATTATTCATATTTTTATCACAACAGTTTGCTAAGTGCAGCGCTCAAAGCTACGTGCAAGAAGTACTGAAAAATATATTTTACGATTGTTCAAGCCAAGTTGATACTTATCACAGTACAGTTAGCGACAAAATTGGCGTCCTTTTTGGGGGTGAAAGTACTCTTCACCCCCTACTACTACTATTTTAGTCTAATAAGCGACCAAATCTGAAATATCATAAAATAAATACTGTTTGTACAAAAATATTACTTACCTATCCTGTCATAATAATAAAACAGCACCCTAATGCATATTATTTTTACAAACATTCAACATCATCATTTCAGCCGAAAGACGTCCAATGCTGAACATAAGCCTCCCCCGATTTGCCATAATCGCCACGCTTGGCAGGCGGATTGGCGATCGCAGTATGGTGTTAAAAATGCATAGAGAACGCTGCTGCCCATTCTCTAGTAAGTCCCTTAGTCGCCTTTTACGACACCCACGGGAGGAAATGGAGTAGTGCTATTCTTTACGTCCGGTCCGGTCCACAAACAAACTGATTTTTTTTTTATTACAAACATTATTTGCATTAGAAAAATTCTGCCAAATATTTCTTCTGAAACTTCGCATAATATTAACCAACTTTGTCTTTACCTGTACTAAGACTTGCTTAAGTCATTATACGTAAACACTGCAACATGAATACAATAATATCGCGCCAGTAATTATGTGAAATTAGTTTTTTTCAACACGCTTATGTTCCTAGTACACTGGCTTCAGTATACCAATGAAGTTATTTTGCGTGACTCTAATAAGACCGGACTGCCAGGGATGTGCGTGTCGGTTTTATTAATTTTCGTATCCGAAAATATTGGTGCGGATATTATTTCAAAATCAGCATGTGCATTTGCAACTCTGGAATCGTTACTTCCAATCTGACATGTACAGATGCTTTCAAAGCGCATTTAAATATTAGCAACTAGGTATACATAGTGATCAAAATATTTTAATTATAATAATAATATACCCAGTTCTTGAAAATGGACATATCACATTGTACAGGGATCGATCCATCATCACTGACAGGACTATTGCTGCCAATAAGCCTGATAT
The DNA here is from genome assembly GCA_947523025.1 of Dryobota labecula. Taxonomy (NCBI): domain Eukaryota; kingdom Metazoa; phylum Arthropoda; class Insecta; order Lepidoptera; family Noctuidae; genus Dryobota; species Dryobota labecula. Next base: position 24,449,065 of record OX383287.1, on the reverse strand, counting down.
AGTGGTGGTGGATCGAATAGAGCGGCGCGCAATGATTATTGACATAACAGTCCCACATGACGAGAACCTCGTTAAAGCCGAGAAAGATAAACAAATCAAGTATCTTGACTTGGCTCGCGAGGTTGTCGACATGTGGGATGTGGGCTCAGCGATCATTGTGCCGATAGTCGTATCAGCCAATGGCTTAATTGCCAAGAGCCTCGACCAACACCTAAGGAGGCTCTCGTTGGGCAGCTGGATCAAGGGCTTGATTCAGAGGGCGGTACTACTGGACACGGCTCGCATTGTTAGGAGGTTCCTCTCTCTGGAGCCCTGATCGCCGGTAGCTTGGACCCTGTTCCCGATACCGGTGGGCTACTATTTTTTTATATTTTTAAATGTTTTTATATTTTTTATATTCTAATATTTAAAAATATAATTTATATGTATTTATTTGAATAAAGGAAATAATAATAAATAAATAAATAAATAAATAATAATGTACCACAATAAACGCTGCTCTAGATACGCCTGCTGGCCAGTATCATGTAGGTTATTCATAAAATTTTATTCTCAATTATGTGTGCAAGTATTATTCAGGCTTAACAGTTAACACCGTCCTTTGTGCAATTTCACTTTAATATTTTGTTTCGTAATTCTACCTACATACTCGTAGGTACAATTACGTGGTGAATTGTATCTGAAACATTCAAATAATTTTCAATGCAATCACAGTCAGGATTCGTGTTCATTGATATCACTACATATTATAAGACAAAGTCCTCCGCCGCGTCTGTCTGTCTGTTCGCGATAAACTCAAAAACTACGGCACCGATTCTTATGCTGTTTTCTTTAATAGATAGCGTGGTTCTCGCGGAAGGTTTTAGTATAAATTTGTTAAGTTTTTGTATGCGTTTTTGTATAAATTAACGATATTTGTTGGAGGTGTCGGAAAAAAATAAGCATCTGGGAGCTTTCAACGAAAACGCTGTCTAAACCCTTTGAGATATAACAAAATAATGTATGGTGGAATTGTGTATCTTATTTAGGTCTTCAAAAAAGTCCGCGATGGCATATGTCTATCTCTTAAGGATAACATACTATATCCATTTTATTGTCTTTTGTAGGTATTTGTTTGCCGAATTTTACTCTTGGAAATATGATTACGATAACAATACGCTATAATATCAGTAGCTATTAGCCAAATTATGTTCGTAGATAAATAAGCTAGCTCCTTATGTGTATTTCAAACAGTATACAAGAATATTTATCATAAAAACATTACTAAACAAGACGGCCATATGACTAAAATTTGTGCATTAGAAAACTTTCGTTACTTTTTCACTGACATATTTATCACTTTTCGATAAACTAACACTCAATACGAAATCTACACTTATTTCTCAGTAACTCTGTACAAGATTCTTCTAAGATTTAACCGTTTTCTCATTGAATCCATCACTTTACGCACGTATAACCTTGATGAATGTTTACAATAAGCCACACCGCCACACGACCACAGAGTATAGACGTATTTTGGTTTCGTTTAGTGGTGTTCCCGCTAAAGTGTATTAATACCGGTTATGTATTAGTCGATTAATCGAATTCTACAGCCAGATCGTGTCGCAAGTACAAAATAAATGTCAAATATTTCGACCAATTGCGAACGTGACCCTGAGAACAGTTATGCACCAATCGTGTTCATTTGCCATTTTAAGCGATTTCTCAGCACAAACAGTGTATCATGCGACATTTCGGAGGTTAATTTCGTTTTGTTTTCACATTTTTGTTGGTACTTACGTGAATTGTTGTAAAATTATTATAAATGTCGCATTTTTATTTTGTGTTGTAATTTGGTACAATTGATTGCTTTAAGAATTTGAGTGAAATTTTGTATTTTGGTTTTGTGTTTGTTATCTTTATGTAAAGACTCATTAGACGTTCAGAACATAAGTACTTTTATTATATTAAATCATTTGTTTCGGTTTCTATTCACATAGTGAATCACATTAAAATTAAGAGCCATTTCACAAAATTTTAACGCTCGAGTTTAGGTAAAAGACGGCAGCGCTGTGTATGTGAGCGTAGCTATCCACACATACACAATTTAAGCAGTGTAACGCGAGTGTCGAGACGGACTAAATAATCTTGAGCCATTATAATAATAATGCGGTATTTAGAGATTTATTAAAAAAGTTATTTTATTTATTCAGTCTACTAAAGCTTTCTAGACTAATAAAAAAATACAAATATATGTTTTGAAAGTATATAATAAAAATGAACAGGAAAACAATCACATCGTACAAAATATAAGTGTTGGTCATTATTATTTGACAATAATGTCAAGTAATAATGACTATCACTTACGTTAAATAAATATTTGTCGTAAAGGCTTCTTACACACTCACCGTTCGACCTCCGCCCTGGACGGTCGTTACGCTGCTCCCGCTCCCTGCGCCCGCCCCGGTGCGCTTGTTCGGTCATTCCGCGTCGCGACACCGTTCGGAACGGTCGTGTGCTGCAGCTCCGGCTCGCTGCGCCCGTGCCGTGTCAAGTGTCCGCCGCCGCCGCCATCCGGTAATCGTTACGCCCAGTCGTAACGATTGCACTAGTAGTCCGACTACTAACAATAATATCAACTATTGTCTTTTTCAAGACAGGTTGGTATTGGTTTCTTTAAACCTTGTCGTCAAAAACGTTGCGCGCGTTTTTACCCCGTCAGGGAAAAACCACAGTTTCGTGGTCCTTGGTTGAAACCTAACGGTGCTAACGAATCCAAGGGGGTGTTGACCCAATCACACCCGCCGAACCCCATCAGGGCAAGGCAGTCAATTGGACGGGTCCCAGAGTTAACCGGCCTTGGGGGATCTCCTAGTCGGCTCTGGTGACAGTTTTCCCTTCACAGCTACTCACCCGGTGTCTTTAGGGTGTGTCTACACCCTTCGCACCGGATTTGTAGGGCCCCGTTCGCACAATAAGACTGGCGACGGGTTACAAGCTTAGGGCTCACCATTAGCACACATCTCCCTGCCTGACCCGGCAGGGAGGCTTCACTCATCCCCGGGCAAACCCACCCGGGGAGTTAGGGATATAGTCGTAGGGATAACTTCCCCGCCGCCATCATGGCCCCCCTCCCCGCCTATAAGAAAAACCCCGTCATCGGGACCGTGTTAATAGAATTCCTGATCGGAGTCGTATTAAAGGACCCCGTATTCCAGTCCAAATATGGACAGGAATACGGAGCCCTCGCAGCTGCCACCCTCTCGGCGTCCGTTCGCGCCCGCTCGGAGGATAGCCCCCGCTCTCCTTCTCCCTCTCCATCGCGTTCGCGTTCGCGTTCTCGCTCGCCTCTGTCGCAGGCTGGCTCATCTGTTTCCGACATGGAAACAGAAGAGGCAGTCAGTGGTGGAAGAGCCGACACCCCGCGCCCCGCCGGTTCCGACTCAGAATCGGACCGTACCGTCACGACACGGTCGGCAGCGTCCTCTGCCTCTTCCCCCTCCACCTCGGACGAAGGCTTCAGCCTAGTCTCGGGACGGGGGGGCAAGAGGAAGAAGACGAAAGCCCAGAGAAAGGCCGCCAAGAAAGGGAAAGCAGAGGCCCTCAGCCCTCCTGCGTCCCCCACTCCGTCTACCGCGTCCGCGCCCTTCGCGTCGCAGGTCCCCACCCCCACCCCGTCTACCGCGTCCGCGCCCTCCGCGTCGCAGATCCCCACCCCCGCCCCGTCCACCGCGTCCGCGCCCCTCGCGTCGCAGGTCCCCACCCCCGCGCCCTCCGCCGCGCCCGCGCCCTCCGCGTCCGTTAAGAAAATCCCCCCCCCACCGCCGGTATTTATCCAGGACAAGTCCAAATGGACCGATATATCAAAATGGTGTGTCGAGCTCCGGATAAATTACTCGCACGCCAAGTCAACCCAGACCGGCATCAAGGTTACGGTTCCCACGTCCACGGACTACAGGAGCCTAACTAAAATGCTTCGCTCTAAAAACGTGTCTTTCCGCACGTATTGCCTCCCCGAGGAAAAGGAAACACGCGTGGTCATCCGCAGGATCCCAAGGGAGATCCCATGCTCCGAAATCATAGCCGATCTTAGGTCGCAAAACGTCCCTGTAAACGAGGTCCACCGTATGCACCGCGCGCGACGCGGTGAGGCCTTTGATATGATCCTCGTGATCTGCCCACCCTCTGAGGGTCATAACCCGATCTTCCAGATCAAATCGATCTGTAGCCTCTCGGGTCTCGAGATCGAGAGACCCCGCAAGTCAAGCGTGATTGCCCAGTGCCACCGTTGCCAACTCTACGGGCATACGCAGAAGCACTGCTATGCGACACCCAGGTGCGTAAAGTGCCTGGGTTCGCATAGCACTGCGGAATGCGAACGTCCAAAGGACCGCGCACTTTGCACTGAGCCACCTAGCTGCGTGCTATGTGGCGAGGCAGGCCACCCCGCGAACTACCGTGGCTGCGCTAAAGCCCCAAAATCCGCGCCCCCTCGCTTAGCGAAGCGTACCGACGCGCGTCAATTCCGCGAATGCCCGTCCTACTTGGAACCAGTAAGACTGAGTCCCCAGAGACCCAGTCCCTGGAATTACCTGCACCATCAGCAGGCGTTCCCTAATCTCCAGACTAGACACGCCCCTCAGGCAGTCGCTCCCCAGGCCCCTCAGGCCAGTATACCCCGATTAATGGACCCGCGAACCCGATTCGAGAACTCGCAATCGAGACCCGCGACCATCGCGCCCCCCACCGCACCCGCGCCCCTCGCCGCCGCGCCCGCGCCCGCGCCCGCGCCCGTCGCCGCCGCTCCGTACGCGCGCCCCCCTCCTAACCACACCCCCACTCCCGTGGCCGGTGTCAACAAAGTAGATCCCTTCCAGGTGATCTCTTCCACCTACATGGTCTTCCTCACCCCCCGCGCGAGGAGGATGGCCGATGAGATAGTCGCCGCGACCAACGCCGGTGACTTATACCAAATTCAGGCAATCTACAATGCGTATCCCGAGATCACGCAAGCATTGTCTAGATTCGCGAACAACACCCCTAGACCACTTAATGGATACTAGGTCCCCCGCTAGAAACAAACCCCGATCCCTAATGTTAGGTTATTTTAACGCCAATGGCTTGGACGGCCAAAACTCAGAGATCACCGAATTCCTCGGCGACCATAAGGTAGACGTTTTCCTAATTCAAGAGACCTTTTTAAAACCCAGGCACCGTAACCCGTCAATTGCGAATTATCGTATAATTCGCAACGATAGGTCGCGGTGCCACCTGGGAGGTACTCTAATCTATTATAAATCAGAGCTCTATTGCACGCCCATAGACCCTCCTGTCCTAAAGTCCCTATTAGAAGTCTCGATCTGCCGAATCGGTATGACGGGCCACCCATCTATAACGATAATATCAGCCTATCTGCCCCCTACCATTACAATTGATCCTATCCAAGATCGACTACTGACCGACGACCTTAGCACCCTCTTGAGCATGAGTGATTCCGTCATCATGGCGGGTGATCTCAATGCCAAGCACCCAGCCTGGAATAGTAGACTCACCTCCCATAGGGGCAAAGCCCTCTTTGACCTCTGCCCCCTCCTAAATTTTGATATCATCGCCCCGATGAATCACACCCACTATCCGCATAATCCTGACTATGCCTCTGACGTGCTCGATGTGGCACTTCTAAAGAACATCAACCTACGGTTGGTCTCTATAGAGGTGCACCACGAGCTTCACTCTGACCACCGACCTGTTCTCGTAGAATTGGCCCCTCGGATAGGTCTCCACGACCCCAATATCCCCCCGCGTACCAAAAGGATAACGGACTGGAAGCGAGTAGGCGAAAGCTTGAAAGCTAACACGTCCCCCCAATTGGATTCGATCCCCGACCAGTTCGACTCTATCGCAGACACGACGACCGCGATCGACTCTCTCACAGAGCACGTACAATCTGTCCTGAACACATGTTCAAGGGAGGTTCCGGCGACGGATAACCGTCGCGGGAAACTGCCGGACGATGTACGTGCACTGATGACGGAGAAGAACGCAGCCGTCCGTGCGTACAGTAGCTTTCCCTGCACGGCTAACAAAATCCACATGCGCTACTTGCAGCGTGCTGTAAGTAAACGCGTGAAGGAATTTCGTGACGCCGACTGGGATAAGCTACTGAGCAGCCTAGAGCCGAACCATCTAGCATTCTGGCAACTCCAAAGGAAACTCAATCCCCGAGGAGGTGGCTCAGCCTCAATGCCCCCACTGATCCGCCCAGACGCGTCTCTCGCTTTCGAAGACATCGACAAAGCCGAATGCTTAGCCGACAGTCTAGAGGCCCAGTGCTCGCCCAGCTCTCAACCAGTAGACCAGGCGCACCTCGATGAGGTCGACGCTGAAGTCGAACGTAGAGCCTCCCTCCCGCCCGTGGAAGACCCTGAGTATCCTCTGGCTCCCGTCACACCGGCGGAAGTGCACGAGCTCATAAAGGGTCTGAAACCTCGTAAAGCCCCTGGCTCTGATGGTATCACCAATAGGGTGGTCCAATTGTTCCCCGCCCACCTGATAATGCTCTTGGCCACCATCTTCAATGGAGCCATGAACAATAATGTCTTCCCGCAAGTGTGGAAAGAGGCCACAGTAATCGGTATTGCCAAACCCGGTAAACCCAAGAAGGAGCCCGCGAGCTACCGCCCCATTAGCCTGCTCACAGTCATGGGCAAACTCTACGAGAGGCTTATTTATAAGCGTCTCAGAGACTACGCCGAGACTAAGGGCCTTATCCCCCACGAACAGTTTGGATTCCGTACCAAACATTCGTCGACCCATCAGGTCCACCGTATAGTCGAGGACATAAGCGCCGGCTTTCAACGCGGCCTTATGACAGGAGCTATCTTCTTTGATATAGCGAAAGCGTTCGACAAAGTCTGGCACAACGGCTTGATTTACAAGCTGTACCAACTCGGTGTGCCCGAGCGTCTCGTGCTCATCTTACGAGACTTTTTGTCGAATCGCACCTTTCGCTATCGCATAGAGGGAGCCCTCTCCTCCTCCCATCCCATACGCGCAGGAGTCCCTCAGGGCTCTGTGATATCCCCCCTGGCTTTTACGCTTTACACCAGCGACATCCCGAAGTTTAAAAAGGCTCAGTTGGCTCTGTTCGCAGACGATACGGCCGTTTACTACAGAGGGAAGAGTCATAATGTCATTACCAACACTCTCCAGACTGCAGCCGACAAGCTCGGTGCGTGGTTTAGAAAGTGGCGGATCGAAGTCAATCCTGACAAAAGCCAAGCGGTTCTCTTCATAAAACCGAGAAAAATCCCCCCAAAGCCCAAACCTGTCACCATGTTCGGCAAGCCTATCCCTTGGGAGAAGCGAGCCAAATATCTAGGTGTCATTCTCGATCAACGCCTCTCCTTTTCTGAGCATGTAAGTAAGGTGCGTTCGCGCGCCGCCTTCGCTCTCTCTAGGCTTCACTCCCTTGTCCACGAAAATAGCAAATTGTCACTCAAGTGCAAATTGCGATTGTACACCGCGTGCATCCGCCCCATCATGACCTATGCGAGTCCGGTCTTTGCCCAAGCAAAATCACATGTCATCCATAAGATGCAAATCATTCAAAATCGTTTCCTCCGTAAATGCACGGGAGCCCCCTGGTTCGTTCGGAACACAAACCTCCATGTAGAGCTTAGAATGCCTACAATAGCCCAATTTCTGAAACGCTCTTCCAAGCGATTCTTCGACTCTGCCGCCACCCACCGCAACACTCTCGTTGTGCAGGCCGCCAATTATACCCCCTCCCGCATTAGTACGATCCGCCGTCCAAGGCACGCACTGACCGACCCAGACGACCCCACCACTCTCATTCAGGAGAGCCGTAGGGAAACTAGTACAGCTCGAAGAGTACACACAACACGAACACGATCACAATTCCGACCTCGCTTTAGAGGTCCCGCGCGAAACCAACCCCGATTAATAAGCCCTCCCCGTCCCTTGACGACGCTTAACGATGTGCCAGCATGTGGTTTAGCTGAGCCTGTAATCCAAACTCCCCCGATTAATAATCAGAACCCTGATATTATCCAGCCACCGACGGCCCCTTGCCACCCTCCCTCCGACACTGCCCTAAGCCGAGGTTCGAGCCCCACCTGGGGTGCCCTTAGCGAGCAGTCGTCTAGCTTAAGTAGATTTTAGTGTAAACCCCCTGGCTGGAGGCGTAAACTTCGTTAGGAGCTTGCGGCACCACAGGAAAGCCCGGTTAAGGAGCAGGAACCCCCAGTGGTTATACCTCCAAGATGCCATTACAAAAAAAAAAAAAAAAAAAAAAAAAAAAAAAAGGCTTCTTAAAGGCAATCTTGCTTTTCTAGGGTCTATAATTTCCGGCAATACGCAATCTTCGTAAAAACGAGTCAATTTGGGAAGCATCAAAATGTTGTGGTCGTAGTATAATATCACGGTTACGATATGAGCACTCGACAATTGAGACGCGGGAAAAAGTAGCACAGGTCCTTCCTCGATGGGCGCTCGCGCTGTACTAAACGGTGCCCACTTGTGCATCGCAATTTATTCTTTTTTAGAGTGTTTAAAAAAAGGATATTGTGGCTAATTAAATGAAGGGATTTTAATCAAACTTGAGAATTCGATTTGTTAAAGAACATAGTTCATTTTGAGATGATTTTTAAAATGTAATTACGCTTTATTCAAACAAAAAAATCGCAATATAATTGCGAATAAATCGTAAAAATTGTCCTAAGTCTTTATTTTTTTTACCTATTAATGTTATTAATAATCGAAATTCTAGTACGTCATTTGTCGACAAAACTATATGCCTGATGCTTTGTGTATTTTTTTCAGTCAAATTTATAAATATTAATTATAGAAATAGGAGTCTGAAATTGCCTCTGCGATGATTTTTCAGTAAACTAGTTCTGGGAGATTAATAACTACAAAGTACACAAATAAGTTTTTGTAAATGTGTTACATGAAGTGTCAATACGAAAGAATGATCTATTATTTACATATATTCACCAATACCAGAGAATTAACTAAGATGGTAAATTAGGCGACTAAAATCTTAGATATTCGCGCGAAAACGTTAAATGGCTCTTAATATTAAGTTAGAAATTTTAGATATAGCCTGGGATATGGAGAAGGACATAGGGTTCTTTTTTATGCGATAACCGACATCCACGCGGGCGAAGCCGCGGGCAAAAGCTAGTATATATACAAAACCCTGACTAATGTACTGACATTTTTTAAGCCCAAAATTGATTAAATGATATCATAGCAAAGTTTTATAAAATATCTGGGTAGTTAATAATATGTTTATTTTTTCAAATAATAATATTTACATAATTTAAAAGCTAATAGTTTTAAAATAATAAAATAGAGAGGGGAAAGAATCATAAGCCATCAAAAATCTCGTCCGGATCGCTGTCAACAGGAAAAGTGCTCATAAGGCTGGCAGCATTCCACGTTGGATGGATGCCGATTCTTTGACCTAGAAATAGGCCAGTCCTCTGTGGGCCAAGTCTACTAATGTACAAACGTTGCAATGGTCTCTTCATTGTGAGTTTTTGACAGATTTGCCATACAAACACTGTCAAATACTCACAATGGCGATATCATTGCAACGTTTGTAAATTAGTAGACTTAGGCCCCAGGTCACGTGAAGGACTACAAACCGCTTGGCGATGTCGATGAAGATATAAGTCCCATTAAGATTGGAGTATTTGCGCCGTTTAAGGTGTTCCGCACCAGCAGAAGTAATTAAAGTAGTGGTATACTTGAAGTCTCAAATTCAGATAGTTTATGTAAACAAAGGGGATAACATAACAAAAAAATATCTTCGTAATGGTAATTCACATAGAATTGCGAAAAAAGAGGTTCAATTTTCTTTTAAGTACTGATTTTAAGAAATAATAATTAAAAAGTAATCATACCGTCATAATTTTTATAAATTTTCGGTTTTAAACAAAGTTATTAATAAAAGGAGATTTTCTGGTATAAAATATTTTATGATACTGGTAACATTGCAGGAGATCCAAACATTTTCAATTTTTTAACATCTTCAACAACACTAATATTACAACTCTCATAAATAGATTCATATTTAAGTAGCATATCTATCCACATTTTGGATGAAAACGGCTATAAACTGTTTCGATTGGAAATCGATTTTGGGAGGCCTACGTCCAGCACTGGGCTTAAAAGGGCTGATTGTGACTATCATATACTGTGCCTCCGACACACTACAAAAAACATTGTTTGGCAACGGTATTTTGTTTGCATAGTTCTTATAATTAATTCACTTTAATTTTATCGATAATTATTTACAAAAACATTTAATGATAAAATGTTTTGCACCACTGTCCTGTCATTTTGACAGTGACATTTCTTGACATTACTTTGTTTACATAAATTATCTGAATTAGAGACTTCGGGTATAGTTAATTAAATATTTAAACTTTTTAACCGCATCTCAAATATCCGCCAACAATTTATCCGCTATCGATATTATGTTTCCCACCACTACTCTAATGGACGGTTAAAAGAGTATGTAACATGTTTTTATGCATAAACGTTAATGTTGAAAGCCTTTGAGTATTAACTAGTACTCAAATATATATTAAAACAAGCAACTTTTTGCTTTCCGGTCCCAATTAACTAGTTGATGGCTCGTTTATGAAGCTGACTCGTTGATTTGTATTTAAAAGTTAATTTGTGAAGTAGTTTTTTTTTAACTTTTTAAGGTTATAAGACGAAATAATGGCATGAAAAGTGAAGTTTTATAAGCCAATCCATCATTTTGAGAAGATAATGTTTATTATAGAGGTGGTAATGTATCTGTACTATTAGGTAGGTAGTAGGTACTATTTTAGCTAAAAGACTAGCCAGTTTGTCTATTTTCCTTTACAAGAAGTCAAACTGCCTAAAATAAAATACATTTATTACTCAGCAGTTTTTCTTTACTCCTACCAACAAGAAATATGAGCATAATGCACTCCACTTCCATCACCACACACTCTGATAAATAACTAGTGTCTCTATCACCAGCGACCTAAAAATGCTTCCTTCCACTCCGAGTTACAAACATACCTACATCAAACACCTGAAGATTTGATACCTCATGCCATCTCGTTCTAAGACCCAGATAAAGAAAGAGATCGCAATAACTCTTGGAGAAGATAAAACGTCTCGGTGTCGTATATTCAGGCCGTTTGTTCTGAACGGCTCATGTACTTTTATGTCCTCAGTCAAGTACAATACTGACTCAGTGTACTTGCATCGCTCCTTGTTATCGGTTAAGCTTTTAAAATTTTTGCGGGAAATGTATTTGTCTTACTGTTATATTTATGTTTGAAAGATGAGTAGACATTACATAATATCATTGTATTTTTTAGTCAATAAGCTAACGTTGAGAACAAAGTTAACAACACATTTTTTGGAGAGTGTTTGTTAAATATTGACGTAACAAGAATGATCCACTTATTCTTAAGACGGGTTGTTTCACTTCCACTTAACGCACGCGTATACGTCATAAATGGCGCTAACTATCGTCAAACCAAAAAAAAGCGTTGTTTCACAAAATTATGCCCTTAACGTTCGTTAAAAAATAACGATTACAGTAACCCACTGGTTAACGTCATTTTATTCTTTTACATTTGAACTTTGACGATCGAATGTAAAAGTCAAAATATCTTAAGTAATCGTTATTATTTGACGTACGTATGTTACGTTAACCAACCGTTTGAAACAACTGGCCCTTAATGGCTTCAATAATGGCTTGTCTAATAAAATATATACATTTTTTGGTGAGTTTGTTGTAAAGATCAATTAGCAAGTTTGCATAGCTGTGATAGTCCAGTGGTGTGACCGCCAAGTCATAGTCTCGAGTTCGAACCCAAGGAACGCACCTCTGACTTTTCGGATTCATGTGCATATTGTATAATTATCACTTGCTTATGAAACGGTGAAGGAAAAAATCGTGAGGAAACCGGCATTCCTGAGAGATATTTCTCGACGGCATGTAAAGCCAAGTCAGAGGCCCATGAGCGGCATAAAAATTCTGACACCAGGTTAGTCACCAACCATACGAAAAAGAAGAAGAAGAAGAAGAATTTCTCTTTATTCGAGTGTCCATGACTCAAAAGCTGTTAGAACGTATGACTATGTTGATAAGCACTGATAAAACAAAAAAAAAAAAACAAAAAATAACGGTGGATCACTGCTGCGACAACCCATGAGTAATTCAATTGCACAGCAGTGACCCACATAGACACAGTCCAGGCGACTGGCAATCATGCCTAAGATACTGTTGGTGCTGCCCCACACCCTGCGCACCAGGAAAGCGTTCGTTGCGTAATAACAATCCACATGTGCATCTGTGAACATCCCCGATGCACTACAGAAGCGGAGCAGCCCCACCAGCATCCTAATCGAATACCTACTTCATACTTGAAACCAGTGAGCTAGTGTGACTTAGACGTAGTTTCTAACGTATTCTTATCACGCACATAATCTCTTTATTTTATAGCAGTATCCTAGAATAAGTGACCTTTTCGAGCTATATCATTTATCGATAGGCCACACTTTAGGTTGCTCTATAAAACCCTTACTTAGAGGTGTATAACTTATGTAACTCGATCGATTTTCCAGTAAATTTTAACGTGCTTTTTTAGCTTAATATACCATTTAAAAACTTACGAACTATCGAGTAATTTCTATGGAAAATTGGGAAAACGCTTTTAGACTGTCATATTCATTTGTGCCTTTCTTCCACGATGCGCCCATGTAGATAATTTGTATAGGTATTATAATTTGTGTAAGCATTCTCTTTCGTACGATATTAGTAGTCATATAGGTATTTTCTAGTCTCCATAGAAATGTCTCAAAACAAAAAACCGACCACATTGAGGCGCTACGATCCACGCTCCGGCGCTCGACTGAAGTGGGCTCGCAAATTCGGGAGTGGTTGCCTCGCGCATTTGGTAGGTATTTAAACATAGTAATTATTTTAATAATTTTATCAAAACAAACTCAGCAGTTGTGCTAAATAATCTTACTACCTACATTTATAAGTTTTTTTTTTTTTATAATTAGCATTTTTTTTTCAAGCTTTTTTGGTATGAATATATGTATATGTATTTTTTTATTTATTCAAGGTGTTTTTTTTTTATGTCCCATAACTCCGGGGTAGGAATGAGACCATATCAAAGAATCAACTGGCATATGAATTATTTTTTAATTCAAAATATATATATATATATATATATATTTTTTATAATAATTCGACAAAGTCACGATTATTAATGTAAAACACCCTTACGTGAAATATGACAACGTCACATTTTCTCAGCTTTAAATATTAATGATTGGTTTGAATGAAAATGAATTTCTCGTATTTATCAATGAAACTTAGATACCTACATACATCGAGGGTCACAGTTTCATCAGTTTGGCAACGTCGCAAAGGTAACAATTCGTCATACGGGTGAAAATTTTTGACCTAAATTAATATGATTGATGATAATATTATCTTCGAAACTATGCATTTTTGGACCACATAATCTAAGACTTTTTGTCTTATTTTTACTCATAGAATATAACCCTAGAGTTATGGGATATATAAAAAAACACGTTGTATATTTGTAATTGTCTCATCTGATACCAATATTTTTGTGATTTATTTTTAAAAAAACCTCCTCCCTTTTTTTGTATTTGCAGATGCAATATATAGCCTAATAAACAAGAATCCAACGACATCATAATATGTTAAAATCCATCAAGCCAAATAGGCTACAGAGCGTGCCAAATAAATAGGCATACATACATACATACATACTCTCGAAAAATATTACCCTCCTTCTGGGGCAGTCGGGTAAAAATAAGAAAAAATTGTCAGTTTTGTAGCTATGAGATTGATATTAGACACATATGAGATTGATGATTAAAAGGGGTAATTTAGTTTTTTTTTTTTTTTTTCTATCAAGCAAAGTTAATCTAATGGTGTTATTAAAAACAATTGCATGTTCGCCAGATCCTTAAATAAAATATATCTTTTATGTTTCCTATGGATTCAAAAAACTAGTAAGAGCGGTCTCTGTCAGATCATACCACCTTAAGCTAGACGACAATTCACGAGACTAGCTACACTCTAAAAGGTAATAGGTACATCATCGGATATCTAGACGCACTGCAAGTTATCACCCCTACCAAGTTGATATTCCATCAACTCGCACTAAGCGTTTTCAAACGTCTTTTATAATGCGCACAGCAAAGGAGTGGAACTCTCTGCCTGCGTCTGTGTTTCCGAACGCATACAAGACTAATCAATTCAAAGTGAGAGTGAACAGGCTTCTTCTGGGCAAGCTCACTCCATCGTCGACTTTGTCTCTGTCACCGCTGACCTAGGCTAGAGTCAAGAGCAAACCCATCATAAAATAAAAATTAAATAAAAAAAGGTACGTGCTTTTCTCCCATTAGATGTTAAAATGTCATATCGCTAGTCTCGAGGACTCATTAGGTGCTAACAGTACCAAACCTTGGTTTACCTACATTATCTAAGAACTATTGTCGTGAAGCATTCGTCAGATTTTCCTAGGGTTCATGGTTCATGTTAGTATCAAGTTTACAAACTTGGTACTGAACCTTTTTGAACTTGTTATCATGTAGGTGTTAGAGTAAAAATGTTTGGGGTTATACTGTAGACTCATTAAATTTCTTTTAATATTAGCCAAAAATGTGTTACTTCACTTTACTTTTATTTTGTTGTTCCATGTGGTGCCGGACGTAAAGAATAGCACAACCCCATTTTCTCTCGTGGGTGTCGTAAAAGGCGACTTAGGGATTCACTAGAGAATGGGCAGCAGCGTTCTCTATGCACTTTTAACACCATACTGCGATCGCTAACCCACCTGCCAAGCGTGGCGATTATGGCAAACCCCCCCCAATTGGGGAGGCCTATGTCCAGCAGTAGACGTATTTTGACTGAAATGAATGAATGATGGATGTGTTACTTCAATGTGTTTGTGTTATGTGTACATTAGTTTATCATTGTTCCTTTATATATCGTTGTCTCTTTATTAATGCGTTTATGATACCTGACTACCTCAAAAGAAGAGTTATATTATCAAACAAATTATTATCAACATTATTATTAAATTATAATAAAAAATAAGAATATAAAATAAATATTCAAAAAAAAAATCGTTTAAATACAGTGTCAATCTTAGAAATAATCAAGGTATTACAAATTATGATGAACCTGTATCACAGGCGGCATGAGTTCTTACACTTACTATCAGGACAACTGATTTGATTCAGAGCTCTTTCAGGTAGATTAAGTTCAGCTGCATATGCAGTAAGAAAAATACGGCAGTTAACTGATATAGCCACAGCTAGGTTAGTATACTTTGCTTATTTCCACAGTATTATGTCTTATGGCGTTCTGCTGTGGGGATCGGCAGCTGACGTAGATTCCATTTTCATTCTACAAAAGAGAGCAATCCGCGCGATTTATAAAATGGGTCCTCGTGAGTCCCTTAGAAATAAATTCAAAGTAATTGATATACTAACTTTGCCTTCTAAAATTGCAATCATGTCATTAATATTTTATATACTTAGATTATTTTATATTTTGTGAATGTGAGAACGTTGTAGGCCTAGTAGAGTGTAGATTTGTTGGCGGTTTTCTATTTTGTTAAGTACCTGGTAATTGTTGAAAGGCCTACACTGTCCTCCCATACCTATGATCACTGTTATTTAATAATATTGTAAAGCCAATTATTTTTAAAAGAGTAACCGTGGAGTATCTTGCCGGCTCTTCTCCATAGGAAACGACTAACTCGAACCGTGCACCTAGCTTCTGACGTTTCATAAGTGCCCATGTAGGTTTATGTGAAATAAAATATTTTGATTTTTGATTTTGATTCAATTGATTGAAATTATATAATAACTGCTTTGTATTTATCGTGAAATAACGGAGTTTATTAAAAGTTTACATCGAAATAACAAAAGGGTGAGAACATTTATTTGTCTAATGTTATAATAAATGGAGTATAGCTACGGTACTATCTTTGAGTAAAAAAATATATGTATGGCACAGCTGGTTATGCGTACTCGTATAATGTGCTATTTTAAAATTGGAAATCATTAACCATCATAAGTAAACATTTTGAAAAATCTCTAACCAACATGGATTAACCAACACAGATTCGTAAATAACGTTCAAAGAACATCAGAACATCTACCGAATTATACGTACATACAAGTATGTACTTGTACGTACCCATTACGTGGAAGCACAAAGCGACTGCAATTCTGTTTGCAGTTGCCTGCCTTTATGCATTCGGATAGGGTAGCCATGTGCGAAGTTTGAGGATATTTACTTGAATAGCCGAAATTACTTTTCAAAAGTTATATTGTGTAGACTGAGAGGATAGTATCATACGAGATAAAGCTTGAGGTCTCGCTCTGTCTTTGTGTCTGCATGTTTCTTTCCCTCTCACACAAACACTATTGTTCTCTGTATATTTTTAGCCATCCGTCACCATTATTATTATTATTTATTTAAGTATTTATTAACAAACTTACAGAAATCTTAAAATACAAACTATGCCCCGCAAAACCGTTTTCAAGGTTCGTCTGTGCGAACAGAACAAATAATTTTATCGGATAATATTTTTGTGTTCACCAAAAATCTTATTCTTCCCCGAAAAATACTGATCGTGCACCAAATATTAAAGGTTAGGTTAGGTTAGGTTAGGTATTTTGGTGCACATTCAGTATATTTGGTGGAACACAGGCAAAATTAGGTAAACGAAATGGGAATAAATTGAAGTACTTTTAAATACCATCCAATTTTATCTAATAATTTTTATTAGTGTTTATTAGTGCGAAAACTTAATTTTCACTTATTGCACTTATGAAACTTACAATAACATTATATTATAACATATATGTATGGGAAAAACATCGCTTATAAACTCTTGAAAAAAACTGTTTAAGTAATTTGGCAAATTTATCTTTTGTTTCCTGACTTCTTATTTCAGTAGGCAACTGGTTGAGAAGGTATGGTACAGTCAGTTACCACAATTAGCTGACCCCCCTTGCATAAATGGTTGAGATTTTTTAGAATACGGATCGATAGAATTTTACAATTCTTAATTTAATTTAAATACCTATATGAAATCTACCCAAAACTAGAAAAAAAATTATAATCGTACGATTTGTTAATAAAAAAACCTCAACGATTTGAGTAATGGGGGGTCAGCTGATTGTGGTAACTGACTGTACTCTTTTATCAAGCATGTCCGCATGTCTGTCTGTCTGTCCGCCGCTTAGCTCAGAGACTTTTAGTACTGGAAAGCTGTAATTTGGCACGGGTATATTAATCACGCAGACAAAATGGTAAAACAAAATTTTTAAGTACATATATTTTTTTTAGGGAAGTTGGAAAGATATAATTTTTTTCTCGTCTATCCCATGGTTTGGGATATTGTTAGATAGGCCGTTTAAAAATATTGCGGGTATATCAAAACTATTTTTCGATTCAGGGATCCGTTTGCGTAATATTAAGCTTTAAAGTGCTCATTTTTGTTAGAGACAACTGTCCCCCCCCCCTGCCAGCTAAATGGTTGTATTTGGATATGTGAAAAAAATCGCAGCAGTAGTAACGAAGTTAAAAGGAAAATTATCACAGCTAAGTAGACTTTACAAGTTACCGAGTAATAGTCGGCCAAGTTACATTTGCAGGTGCGAAACATGTTCTCCCATACATTCTGTATAATAAGGGATAAATTCAACCCAACTACGGAACCCTTCATTGTGTGTCTGTGTCTCTCTTATGAATCTAATGTTTGGAATCTGACAGGATCTTCAGTTTAATTACAAATCCAATCAAACATTGGATTTACCTGCCAATTATGAAATTCTCAGTAACTATTCCGTGATTTGATTGAGGTAGTTCTAAGAATCATAAGAGCCTGTTATCGGATGCTTGTTATTATACCAAAATATATTTATCCTTGCTTGCCCGTTCAGAGAATTCAGGTAAAATAATTGTTTATGTAATTAATTAACAATAAACTGATATTGAAGTTATGGAAAGGTAAATCAAACAGCTACGCGTAGGCGGTCTACGAAATGCTACGTCAGTGATATCGTTGCTACGGCGTAGTCAATAAATGCTACGGTTTCACAAGTTAAGTAAACTGGTATTGTAGCTTTCATTATTTAGATTTGTTAATAGTACATTATTGCAAAGGCCGGGAAATAGGCAATTGCAGGTCGAGTATTATTATGAAGGCTGAGCCGGAGGCGAAGACTTCACTAATACGAGACAGGCAATTGCCATTTCCGCCGAGGCATATATAATGCCTTTAAAAAAAAAATCTGGGAAATAAGACATACTTTCATATATTTTTCTTTTGACTTCGTTGGAAGCAGGTTTTCCATTGCCAATTTGGCTTCTGATCTTAAATCTGGTGGAGTACAATCAATCTCCATTTCACTCTCTGAACCGTGGGAATTCATTTTAAATAAATTTATATTTATTAAGTATGTCAATAACAAATCAAGACGAATTTTCAGCTTTGCCGCCAATTTTCTATTTGTCATCTGTGCCGAAAGGCAAACGCATTTATGGCTAAAATAAGTATTTATTAACCCCAGCACGCCATTTCATATGGACCCAGTTAAGCAGAAAAGATCCAACCCACAATTTTGTAAAATCGAGTTCTCTACGTATCCATAATGTACTCATCAAGTTTCATATATGCACAAAATATCCAGGCAGTTTGATCACATTAACCTAACAAAAGTTATACTGTGTCAAAGATACCATCCCCTAATCACCAATTTTGAAAAATGCAAAAAGTACCATGTTGCTTGGACACAGATATTAATATGATTTAATTTTTTTTAAAGATTCATGTTGCATGGATCTATTTAAAACTTTTAAAAGTCTCAATAATTGTTGTATACTTTTCATACCACGCAGTTTGGATCTTTTTGCATAATAGATACCTCACTTTATTTCAAAAACTTAAGGAGCCAAATGCTTTGGATCTAATTTGCATAATGTCAAATGTAACGTTTGCCTTTGTTTGACCCATCCATGATGTATGGATGTATTCTGCTAATAATATTTTTTTTATTGTAATTTTAAATAAAAGATTCAAAGTAAACTTTTGATGAACCTTAAATATTTAAAAAATCGATATTATTATGTTATTGTGTTTTGTTCAGTATAAAAGAAATACAACTTTATTTTATCCGTTTACATGATAATGATAATCTTTTTTTACTTGGTAACACTCATAGAATTCCCTGCTCTACGGCCATTAACTACGTGACGTCTGTGTAGTCTAGTGTTCGTTTGGCGCTCATAATAGCTCAACCGTAGTAAATGAAAATTGATATAAAACCTTTAATATTCGAATATGGAACGTGCGAACAATGTTTTAAGAGGTGCCTACTTGGGATATAGTTCCGATGACGACGAACAAAACGAAAACAAAGACAGTAAGTAACTTCCTACGTTTTATAACCTCAATAATACTTTCAAACTTTTTCAAATGCTGAATGCTCAAAATATGATTGCATTGATGATAATAAAAAGTACATCTATTATGTTAGTCTCAAAATGTCTCTAAATGTGAGGCATGTTCAAAGCTAAGTGTGTATTTTTCACTAGATTGAGCAGAGCGATGTTGCGAGAGCGAAGTAAAACTACCTAACCTATTCACATTTTTCTGAAAATTCAAGATACACATTTCCTATCTCTTTAGAAAGGATGTATTGTATTGTAATCTGGGCTTGTGTTCGCAACTCCACGACTCGGCACGTATTTTGCGTACGGTATATAGGATGCCGTATTTAGTTTTAACTTTTTTACAAAATTAAATCAACTTTTATATTACACAGATAACGTCTTGTCAGCAGATGTTATAGAAAACTCACCTCAAAGGAGCCCGATTAGATTCCTAAAGTCAGGTACGTCTACCAAACTTTATTAAGTTTGGTAGTTATATTGAAATTCTGTTGTATTACTGTTACTATCCTACTCATATTAGGTATAGATACGAAAGTCTGTCGGTGTGTAAGTATGTTTGTTACTCCTACACGGTTAAATGGAATCATCCAAATCCGAAGAATTATCGTCATACCACACAGGCGAAGTTGCAGCTGGAAGCTAGTCTAATAAAAAATAATGTTAGTTAAGTGCAGGGCACGAGTTTTATGCATGGCTAAATAACAACTCTATTTTACTAAGTCTTGTCACTGCTTCGCTACGTTTGTATTTCTAACCCCGTTATGATATTTTTTACTACTGACGAGCCGCGTTTTGGTTAATAATTTGCTTACAAGCTTGTTTGTTTGCCTAGGTACACACTTGGCTAAACAACAAAATGCAACACCAAAAATATCATCAAATCTGCTTTTTCGAAGTCAGCAAAACAAAGAATACTCTTCAGTGATGCCTGTTGCTTGCAAACCGCTTTCGGCTACGGAGATGTCTAATGTGGGCAGCTATGGAGTTGGTGACCAGAGCATAGAAGCTCCGCCGTATTCCCCTTTAACACCGCGCATGAACATAGTTAACTGTGATGATGGTTATAATGATGTGGTGGAGGTTTCTTCAACAACTACTACAACACCGCTTATGGCAGGGGAAATGAGCATTGAAGCCCCCGCTTTTTCCTCGTTAACTCCAATTACTATTCCAGCTCTTCCATCACCAATGCCTCAAATGTCTCCAAAAACTAGAGAACTATTAAGTGTTTTAGAAGGATGTGAAGATTTTGACAGTGACGATTCCGTGCAAGACCCTAACTATGTAATTGATGGTTTTGCTGAAGCATGTTCTAGTGACGACAGCTCGAACATATCAGCGTCTATAATTACAACACAAGCAATAATTATCCACAATGAATCTCGTAATGCCGAAATGGGACATGCAATATCAACCGGTTTTGATGCCAGTGTACAGCCGGAAATGAGTAGTAGAGTAGATTTGGAACAGGCTACTGCTATTGGCGAAGAACCCAGGCGACTGGAAGAAGAAATGCCTATGGATGAAGAAACACATGGGAGGCCTACAAAAGGAAGAAAAAGAAAATTTGGCCAAATGACTAGAGAAGAAAGGAAACAAAGAAAGTATAAAAACTTATCTTACGTTAATTATAAGAAAAAAGAAGTAAGCCCTAAGATTTTTATTGATTTTAACTGTAATTGTGTAAAAAAATGTAGTGAAAAGATTTCACTTCAAGACCGGCAAGCTGAATTTGAGAAATTCTATGAATTAGGGTCGTATCATGCTCAAAATATGTTCATAGTAGCTGCTGTTAAAGAAGTTCCAGTCAAACGACGCTACGTATCACAATCACAAAATATCTCCAAGAACAGGTCATTTTCACGACAGTATTTCCTGAAAGGTATTCCAATATGTAGGGAAATGTTTGTAAAAACAATTCACACAACTCCAAAAAGGATTGATACAGCACTTAAAAAGATGAGGTCGGATTCTATTTCGGACAAACGTGGAATTAATGGAGGTCGCAATAAAATTAATGAGGAAAGCGAAATTTTTTTCATAAGTATTGTTAATAAGCTCCCTACGTACATTTCGCATTACTGTCGTGAGAAAGTAGGAAATTTTTAAGATCAGATATGACATTTCCTAAAATTTACCAGATCTACACTGAAGAAGCACATTCAGCAGGCATTAATGTCTTGTCATATCCAAAAGTAAAACAGATTTTCTTAACCAAATTTAATCTTCGCATCAAACCCCTAAATAAAGATACTTGTAACAAATGCGACTTTTACAAAAATAAAAAGAATTTGATTACGGATGAAGAAGCTAAAAGAAAGATTATAGAGGAACATAATGCCCATCTTAAAACCGCAGAAGATCTTAAAAAACGACTGAAAAGTGACATGGCTCTCGCAAAAACTGATCCTTACACAGAAACGATTACATATGATTTAGAGAAAACGTTGCCTCTTCCACGCATTCCCACGAATATTGTATTTTATAAGAGGCAGGTATGGGTGTACAATATGGGGATACATACGGGATCAGATGATCAAGGGCACTGTAACATCTGGGTAGAAGGTGAAGCTGGGAGAGGCTCCCAGGAAGTAGGTTCTTGTCTTATTAAGCACCTATCTGAAAGATTGAAAGAAGGAGTGACCAATCTTATTTTGTGGAGCGATTCCTGCGGCGGCCAAAATAGGAACATTAAGCTCACCCTTATGCTTAAAGCTTTTTTAAATGATCACCCAACATTACAACAAATTTGTATTAGATTTTTAGAGTCTGGACACAGCTTCTTGCCTAACGACACCGATTTCGGAAAAATAGAATGTGCTTTGAAACACCAACAAAGAGTTTACCTACCTGAAGATTATATGAATACAATGAGAACCTGCAAAAAAAATAAACCTCTTCAAGTGCACAGAATGGAAGCCAAAGATTTTCTTGGATCAGCAAATCTTGAGAATACAATCACTAATAGAAAAATATCTATTACTGGTGAGAAAATATCCTGGCTTAAAACTAAAGAAATTTTATTGAAAAAGGAAGCAATGTTTTCCTTGTTTATGCGACAGAGTTTAGAGGATGATTATGAAGAGGTGGATCTGAAAAAACGTCAACGTGGAAGACAACGCTTAATTTCCAGAGATATGATGAATATGCTTTGGCCAAATGGTAAACCTATAGCAGCTGCGAAATTGAGCGATATCAAAAGCCTTATGCATTTAATTCCACGAGATGCTCACACCTTCTACAAAAATCTAACGGGCGACAATAATGTAGAAGACGACATTGATGGATTTGGTGTCGAACCTGATTTTGAGGTAGAGTTTGAAGCTGAGGAAAGCGATATTGCTTAAATAAATTGGAAAACCAACCAGTGATTGCCGATTCATTTTATAATATATTTTTTTTCATCTCAAAGCAACAATTTGAATTAGTTTTTCTCATTAAACTGTTTTTATATAAGTACAGATTTTAATTTCCTTCCTTCTAAAATGAACCACACATTAAACCAATGTTTATTATTGTAATATTGTATTTTGCATAAAAGATCCACGCATAGTTTTTCAGGAATTACAGATATTCTTCATATGAAAATGTACAATATACTACTTTCAAAATAATGTATATGTAATGGCCTACTACACTACTAACTTTCAAATAGGTACAGTATCATACGATTTTTTTATTCTCTGCCTAACTTTAAACTGCATTTACTCAAAAGTAATGAAACGTTGGCTGGATCTTTTCTGCTTAACTGGGTCCATATAACATTGCTGGAGCGTAGTAACGTTCCAAATTTAAAAAATGCTCCTGCAATGGATTTTGTTTTCTTTGTAAATTCGATACTTCGCGTGTTCTTTTTTCGAAAATAATGACATTCTTAAATTTCGTTTCGTCTTCGCGTCTTCACGTCTATCTAATTTAAGGATAAGGATCAAAAACCGTAATTTTCAGGACAAAATCCCCTTATCTTGTTACGTAGTCGTCCTACCAAAAGCGCAGCTTATTTAATAGTTTCTTAATTACTGCTAATCTTGCTGCACTGTATCCACCTAGTAATTTGCTCTATTTAAACCGTCTGACGAACTGAAAGGGCCTTCTCACTAAATTAAACGCGAGAGAAATAGACTCACGCTGAGTCGGGTTGATTCTCTATTTTTAACGTACTTCTTTACGTTGTGAGGTAAAGGGATTAGTGTTGATGAATTATCTTTTAGATTGCTAATGAGAGAAGATTCGTTTTTTGATTTTATGTATGGACTAGCTGCACCCCGCGGTTTCACCCGCATAAGTGTCGATCCCGTGGGAATATCGGGATAAAAAGTAGCCTATATGTAAATCCAGGGTGTCAACTACCTCCGTACAACATTTTATCAAAATTGGTCCAGCCGTTTGAGCGTGAAGAAGAGACAAACATAAACACACACTCACAAATTTTCGCCTTTATAATATTAGTGTGATGTTAGTAAAGTCATAATGTTGTGGTTTTTAAGGCTCTACAAATAGGCAATATCAATAGCAATATCTTCTTGTCCCACATACCGCAGTAAAGACGAAAGTCTTTGACCAGTGCGTGTTCCCAGTGATGACCTATGGCACTGAAACGTGTACGCTCACAATGGGGCTTACTAGAAGGCTAACAGTCACCCAAAGGGCAATGGAGAGGGCTATGCTTGGAGTTTCCATACGTGATCGAATCAGAAATGAAGAGATCCGTAGAAGAACCAAGATACCGACATAGCTCGAAGAATTGCCAAACTTAAGTGGCAATGGGCAGGACACATTGCTCGCAGAGATGGCCGTTGGGGCCGAAAGGTTCCGCGTACCGGAAGACGTAGCGTGGGAAGGTCTCCCACAAGGTGGACTGATGACCTTGTGAAAGCCGCAGGAATCCGCTGGATGTGGGAAGCACAGAACCGGTCGAAGTGGCTCTGCTTGGGGAGGCCTATGTCCAGCAGTGGACGTCTTTCGGCTGAAATGATGATGATGACAAACTTACGCGACACAAAGGCACCGCGTTTCGCGCAACGAGCGGTGCCTTTATGTCACGTTGCATGTCGCGCCTGTTTGTAGTGTGGATAAAAAACATAATCCTTATAGTTTCGCCATGTCCGTCTGTCTGTCTGTCTATCTGTCTGAGGCTCAGTGACTCTTAGTACTAGAAAGCTGTCTTGAAATATATTTTTTTTTTGGTACTTCCCATACACGTAAAGTAAGGATAATATTTTTAATTTTTTTGTCGTCTATCCTATAGTGTTGGGTATCGTTGGATTGGCCGTTCAGTAATATTGCGGGTTTGTGAAAATCATTTCGATTCAGGGATCCGTTTGTTTAATATTAAGCTTTAATCTACAAATTTTTCTTAGAGTCCAGTGTCGCCCCCTACCAACTAAATGGTTGCTCTTGGATATGTGAAAAACGGCAGTAGAATATATAATTTGAAAGGTAAACTATCACATCTGCTAAGTAGGCTTTACAAGTTAACGAGTAATAGTCGACCAACTTACATTTGCAGTTGAAATGTATGGGAAAACATGTTTTTCAACTGCTACAATCGTAAGTTTGTTCTTGGGATAAATTCGTCCCAACTACGGAACTCTTCATTGTGCGTGGTCCGACATGCACATTTAAGGCCGGTTTTTTTATAAAGTATGATTAAAATCACCAATTTCTTTTGTATAGGTAAATACCAATATCAGATGACTACTGAAAATCAGCGCTCTGCTGTGAGTCAACCATATCACAGCATCATGCTGAGTAGAAGCTTTCTTGTCACAGTCATGACGTGTAGCTGCTGACTATTTCGGGTTTGTGCACGTGATTAAAATGTAGATCTTGTTTGTTCTGTTTTTCTATTTACCTTCCATCTCGAGATAATTATCTTTCTGTATGCACGTATTTCTGTGACAAAAACTGTATATTACTTACCAAGGGCTGTAAAAGAAAGAAAGCCCGAAATCGCAGGTATTTGTGACCCGAAACCGCAGGCGAGGGTTGTAGGGGTGTTGCAGGTGTGAGAACTATGTACTATAGAGCTACCATTTACCGGGTAATATGTCTTTTATTGACTTGAATGTGCCCTGGCGGCTGAGAGTATGTCATGCTCACTCAAATGTCTCGCTGGTGGTGGCGTGTGTGTTGGATCATTAAGTTCCCTTCAAAATGGTTGAGCTAAATGGTGCTGATCCATGCGTCATGTTCGTGAACGGGCGCCGTCAGTTGGGACTGGTCATCTCTTAGCTGCCACGGCTTATTTTAATTTTTGAATTGTTTCTATTACGGACGCTTCTAACGTGCACGTCTTTCTACATTGTTCTCACATGTATAACTTCAACATGAATGATGTAACCCATATTTTGTAACAATATTTTGTTTTAAAAGAGTGTCCATGGAGTTTCTTGTCCGTTCTTCTCCATAGGAACCTACTACGCTTTGGAATGGGCAACTAGCTTCATCTTTCTGACTGACCGACCCCTTGACAATTCAAAAGTGCCTGTAATTGGTTTATTTGAAATAAATGCTTTGAGTTTGAGTTTGAGTTTGTAAATATGCGATAGAGGGTTTTCTTTTTTACTGCCCGTGGTGAGTACACAATTTTACGTGTTTACCTGGCCACAATGCGAGTTTTACTGTACGTGTAGCGTGCGGTAAAACTCACATTATGGTCAGGTGTGACGTTAAATCTATTTTTCTTTCTTTCTTTTCATTTTTTTTCCGTCAACTAGTCTCAAATCACTATTATTTAGTAACGTTAAATGTGAAACATGAATTTTATATCAAACAATGGCGTGGTAATACACCTTAATAACCGAGCTGAGAAAAGCAATGCAGGATGTAATAATGTGTCCATTATGAATACTCGTTTCATCTTTATGACGTAGATATTCTCCAACGGCTTTTCAATGGCTTCTTTACCATTTATTGGTGTACCTCTTAAAATATTTCGTGTATGAAATTATACACCTTATATATTCCTACTCGAAACTGACAGGATGATTACCAAATATATCGTTAATTATGCTAGCGCAGTATGTTCGAAATTCTCATTAATGTTATGTTTGAATTTGACGGATTATGCCAATTACGTGGTCATTGCACCGCGTTTGTGGATCATTAGTGGTCAATGCTTGCTGCATTCTTATTTACAAATAAAAACTCAGAATTCACTATTTTAATAGTGTTCATCCTCATCGGCTCGAGCTTTCCCCGATTCTTTTGGAGTTGTATTTAAGTCTATTCCAATGTAAATCTAATCCAATGATGGTATCTCTATCTATGACTATTATATTTTTTATAACAATCCAACGCACTTTTGGACGGCCCTTGTGTCTTTGGGTTAACTTTGGCCATCATTCGGTCACAACTTTACTGCATCGCGCATCGGCCATCTCTAACATTATAACTAGGTGTCCTGCCCAACTCCACTTGAGACCCTCCCGACGTCACACACGTCGTCTCGTCGTACACTTTCGACCGATGCCAGATTTTGGTGTTCCGCACTCGGTATATTAGGGTAATGCCAAGCATGGATCGAACCATGGCCCTTTGTGCTACTCGTATGCGGTGGACAGTTTCCTTTGTGAGCGTCCATGTCTCGGCAACGTAGGTCATTGTTGGCAGGACACATTGGATGAAAAGGCGGATTTTTAGGTACTGGGAGATCATTTTGGAGCGAAAAATATGTTCCAGTAAACCAAATTCCACCCATCCAAGCTGTATTCTCCTGGAAAGCTCTTTATATACCGCATATAAAGTATTGTGTGAATAGAAAAGTGCCTTTGAACTTTGATAGCCAATGCGATAAAATCCCCTGTTTTTTAAACCCCTAAGCTCATCACATCTATTGACATGAAAACGTGTAGGATGTCTGACGGAGATAAGCCATTTTCGAAGAATAACCAGTTATATGGAAGGATGATGTGAAGTTTGAACTACAACTACAAATATACTGCGCGATTCAATTTCGCAGGTGGAATAAAAGGTCATCTGGTGACTGCAAAATTCAGCTGCTGGAAGACTGGGTATTGGGCATTCACTAAATTCGCCTACCAACTGTACTTCGTGCATCAAATTTCATCATTTCTCTTTCTCACTCTCACTCTCTCACTCTCACTCTCTCATTCTAACTCTCTTTCTCAGAATTTCTCACTTTTCTCAATCTCACTCCACTCTCACTCTCACTCTCACTGACTTTCTCGCACTCTTCTTCTATCTATCTCTCTCACTCTTTTTCACCTTTTCTCTCTCACTCTCTTTTTCCCTCTCTTCCTCACACTCTTCATCACTCTATCTCTCTCACTCTTAGTCTCTTTCTCACACTCTCACTCTCTTACTCAATCATTCTCACTTTCACTCGCTTTCTTACTCTCACTCTCTTTGTCACTGTCTTTTACACTCTCTTCCTCACTATATTCCTCTCTCTATCACTATCATTCTCAATCACTCGCACTCTCTTTTTCACACTCTTCTTCTCTCTATCTCTCTCACTCTTACTCTCTTTTTCACTTTTCTCCCTCTCACTCTCTTTCTCACTTTTCTCACTCTCACTCTTTCTCACTCTCTTTTTCACTCTCTTCCACTCTATCTCTCTTACTCTTAGTCTCTTTCTCACGCTCACCTTAATTCTCAATTTAACCATCTTTCTCAGACACTCACTTGCTCACTTTTTCTCACTCTCACTCTCTTTCTCACTCTCATGCTCACTCTCTTTCTCACTCTCTGGCTAACTCTCTCACTCTCTTTCTCACTTTCATTCTCACATTCACTCTCTCTTTCTCAATCTCTTTCTCACATACTCACTCTTTGTCACGCTCACTCTCTTCCTCACTCTCACTCTCTTTCTCACTTTTTAACACTCCTTTCTCACCTTTTCACTGTCTTTCTCACTTTTTCTAAATCTCTATCTCTCTCTTTCTCACTCTTTTTCACTCTCACTCTCTTTCTCACTGTTTCTCAAACTCACTCCTCTCTTTCTCACTCACTCTCACTCTCACTGTCTCTTACTGTCACTAACTTTCTCACACTCTTCTATCTATCTCTCTCACTCTTACTCTCTTTTTCTCTCTCTCTCTCTGTCTCACACTTTTTTATTCCTTTTTACTCTTACTCTCTTTCTCACTCTTTATCACAATTTCACACTGTTTCTCAATCTCACTTCATTCTCTTTCTCACTCACTCTCACTCTCACTGTCTCTCACTCTCACTAACTTTCTCACACTCTTCTTCTATCTATCTCTCTCACTCTTACTCTCTTTTTCTCTATCTCTCTCTTTCTCTCTCTCACTCTCTTTCTTACTCCTTTTCACTCTTAATCTCTTTCTCACAATTTCTCACTGTTTCTCAATCTCACACTACTCTCTTTCTCACTCACTTTCATTCTCACTGTCTCTCACTCTCACTAACTTACTCACAAAACTCTCTTTCTCACTCTCTTTTCCCTCTCTTCCTCACACTTCCTCATTCTCTTTCTCACTATTTCTCACTCTCACTCTTATTCTCACTTTCACCCTCTGTCTCACACACTTTCTTGCTCACTCTTTCTCACTCTCTTCCTCACTATCTTCCTCTCTCTATCACTCTCATTCTCCTTCTCTTGCTCACTCTTACTCATAATTTCTCTCTTTTTCTCAATCTCACTCACTCTCACTCTCTTTCTCACACTCTTCTCTCTATCTCACTGACTCTCTTTTTCACTTTTCTCACTCTCACTCTCTTCCCCACTATCTTCCTCTCTCTGTCACTCTCATTCTCACTCTTTCTCTTAATTTCTCAATTTTTCCCACTGTCTCTCATTCTCACTAACTTTCTCTCACTCTTACTCTCTTTTTCACCTTTTCTCTCTCACTATCTTTCACACTCTCTTTTTCCCTCTCATCCTCACACTATCTCTCTCACACACTCTCACTCTCACTCACTCTCACTCTCTTTCTCACACTCTTCTTCTCTCTATCTCTCTCACTCTCACTCTCTTTCTCACTCTCTTTTGCCCTCTCTTCCTCACTCTATCTCTCTCACTCTTAGTCTCTTTCTCACTATTTCTCACTCTCACTGTAATTCTCACTTTTACCCTCGTTCTCACACACTCTCTTGCTCACTCTTTCTCACTCTCACTCGATTTCTTACTCTTTATCACGCTTTCTTGCTCACTCTCACTCCCTTTCTCACTCTCACTCCCTTTCTCACTCTCACTCTTTGTCTCATTCTCACTCTCTTTCTCATTCTCACTCCCACTCGCTTTCTTACTCTTTGTCACGCTCTCCTGCTCAGTCTCACTCCCTTTCTCACTCTCACTCTCTGTCTCACTTTCACTCACTTTCTCACTCTCGCTCTCTTTCTCACTCTCTTCCTCACTATCTTCCTCTCTCTATCACTCTAATTCTCCCTCTTTCTCATTCTTTCTCAATCTTATTCCACTCTTTCTCACTCACTCTCACTCTCACTTACTCTCACTCTCTTTTTCCATCTCGTCCACACACTCTTCCTAGATAGATACCTGATAGAGTGAGGAAGAGTGTGAAAGAGGGTGTAAGTGAGAATTAGAGTGCCCACCCCCCCCACTCCCTTTCTCACTCTCTTTCTAATTCTCACTTTCACCCTCTTTCTCACACACTCTCTTGCTCACTTTTTCTCACTCTCACCCGCTTTCTTACTCTTTCTCACACTCACTCTCTTTCTCACTATCACTCTCTTTCTCACTCAAACTCTCTTTCTCACTCTCTTCCTCACTTTCTTCCTCTCTCTGTTACTCTCATTCTCACTCCCTTTCTCACTCTTTCTCACAAGTTCTCACTTTTTCTCACTGACTTTCACTCTCACTGACTTTCTCACACTCTTCTTCGATCTATCTCTCTCACTCTTACTCTCTTTTTCACCTTTTCTCTCTCATTCTCTTTCTCACTCTTACTGTAACTCTCTTTCTCACTATTTCTCACTCTCACTTTAATTCTCACTTTCACCATCTTTCTCACACACTCTCTTGCTCACACTTTCTCACCCTCACTCTCTTTCTCACTCTCTTGCTCTCTCTGTTTCTCACTCTCTGGCTAATTCTCTTTCTCACTCTCTTTCTCACTTTCATTCTCACTTTCACTCTCTCACTCTCACTAATTCTCACTCTCACTCTCTCTCGCTTTCTCACTTTCACTCTCTTGCTCATTCTCACTTTTACTTTTTTTTACTTTTACACTAGCTTAGCTAGTGAGACTTGAGTGAGCTATATAACAAGCGAGCGAGTGAGTGAGCGACAGCGACGCCCCACCACCAGTTAGTGGTTTTTTTTTTAATATATACTTTTCTTTTTTGCTTTTGTTTTTGTTTAACTGCAATACCAAAATTCTATAGTTTATAATGCTTGTTTTTCTCTTTTCAGTTATGATTTTGGTGTCGGGTTTATTGTTCATTAACATTATTTGCTTTTTAGCATTATACGAGCCTAAGTCCCTGAGCCACCGCATAACTTTCATAAATTTGCAGAAGGCGATAAGAGTACTGATCGACTGACTCGTTGGTCTAGTCGCAAACGCTACTGCTGACCATGAGGTCCTGAGTACGATTCCTAGACCTTGTAAAGTGATATTGGGTTTTTTCATCTGGAATTTCTCAGTAACAGCCCGGAGTATGGCTTTGTGCCAGGTTGATGGCAATAGGCTCGCCCCCTATTACATGAGACTTAAACTCAACTGGCGAAATGTGGATGCAGTATAGGTAACTAAGCCCCTGCCCAACCCTTTGGGAAAACAAGGCGTGCTGTTATGTATTATTGATGCACGTTACTCGTATAAAAGACTCTTAGTACATGGTTGGTTAGCCGTTCTGTTCTATCCTATCAATCAATCAACTTTTTCTTCTTTTCATGTCGATGATCATCATCATCATCATTTCAGTCGAACGACGTCCACTGCTGGACATAGGCCTCCCCCAAGCACCGCCACCTCGACCGGTTCCATGCTTCCCGCATCCAGCGGATTCCTGCGGCTTTCACAAGGTCATCAGTCCATCTTGTGGGAGGCCTTCCTACGCTACGTCTTCCGGTACGTGGTCGCCACTCCAGAACCTTTCGGCCCCAACGGCCATCTGTTCTGCGAGCAATGTGCCCTGCCCATTGCCACTTAAGTTTAGCAATTCTTCGTGCTATGTCGCTTACCTTGGTTCTCCTGCGGATCTCTTCATTTCTGATTCGATCACGTAAGGAAACTCCAAGCATAGCCATCTCCATTGCTCTTTGAGTGACTTTTAGCCTTCTAATAAGGCCCATTGTGAGCGACCACGTTTCAGTGCCATAGGTCATCAATATATATGTCGTTACGAGTATATAATATGTCGATGATACTTTGTTATTAATATATTGTTTGAGCCCAATCGGTGGCCAAGTTAATCAGTGGCATTCATTAGGTCTTCTTTAGTGCAAGTGAACGGATACTTAGGACAATCCAGCAAGTGCGACATGGTTTGATTAGAAAGACCGCACTCGCACTGGGTGTTGGATGGGTCAGTAATCTCCCACTATGACAGATTGTGTTTACAGCGGCCTACTTGGGCACGTAATCGATTGAGAGCTTTCCATTTGGGCGGTGGTGGATGTTGTATTTCCACAATTTGCTTCTCTTATTGGATGGTTTGTCCTGGATAGCTTGCGTAGACCGTAAGAAGCTCTGACGACTTCGTGGTCATTGTGTAAACGTAGAGGGGATGTCGGGAATCGGATTCTTGTTTCTTTTCTTTTTTTCCAGCGTGAATGGGACACCCCTTCGTAAGGCAGGTGATGCAATTCCTGCTAGCGGGTAAATCTCATTGATTGGAGTCGGTTTTAAGCAGTTCGATATTATCCAACAGATCCCATTTAGAAAAGTATCTACTTGCTTGGCATGAGTGGACCGGTGCCACACTGGACACGCAAATTCTCCAGCAGAGTAGCAAAAAAACATGCTTGTTACGCGGAGAGTATAGGGTGCTGCCCCCCAACAACCGATGCTGGTAATCAACTTACTTATCGCCTTTCGGGTGTGGTATTTTGCTTTACAAAACCATATCATATTGCCTTTATGTACATAGTTTAGAAGGAGTTGACGTTCCTTAACTAAGCTATGTTTTATGTATGAAATCGTTTTACAAAATTAAACAAAATTATTAAAAAAGTAAAACAGCAAGTAACCACATGGGGAGGAACATGTAGCTGCACAAAAAACTCATCATTAAATACTCAGACGAGCGACGCTGTTTGTGAATCTCTACAACCTGAGTCCGATAGATGTGATTGCTACGTGAAAGGAGCCTCGAGGCCATCAGGTGTGACTGCTACGTTAGGAGAGCCTCAGATTCTTCGCTTTTCTGAAGACTGGCCTACTTTTTTAGACTAATTCTTGATTTTTTAACTTATTTTTTGTATAAATATTATTGTTAACTTACAAACAGCTCCTAATGTCATTTGTAACTTTACACGGGATAAAAATCTTCCATTTCTCTTTCATTTTTAAAACGTAAGATATTTATTGTTTTCAATCATATTTCCAGTAAGTTATACTGTCAATTTCAAAGACATTAACGAGCATCTACGAAACTATCAACTATTCGACGTACCTACTCATATACTTGCGAAACTACTAAATGACATTTTAATTGCATTCTAATGCTAGGGAATTTTAATTAGTGCAACCTCAAATAAGTTGTTGGTAGTTTTCTTCAAAGCTTATTAATTCAGAATTTTTATTCAGAAGTTTTAATTACTTTGACGTACGAAGCCTCGTAAATGATAATACTAGCCTTTGAAACTTTTCCGTTTTTATATTTCTCCGGTTTGTATTGAAAATTTAATTTAAAAATATTTTTTTAATTACTTTACGCGTCTAAGGATTCGTTTATTGAATACTCTTTTAAAATGAAAATGAGAAATAAGATTACCATAATATTTTCTGAAAATATTTTAAATAAAATTAAAATTGGATTACTTACCAGTAGTATGGTAATGTATAGAAGAATAACACCAATATTCATTGTAGTATTCAATTTTTTTTATTTTATGGTTTTATTATTATTTGATGTTTATATTTTATTTAAGTTTTTTTTTTTTATTATTATTTTCTAGTACGCTAATTGATAGTTCCGTGCTTTCCTATAATTTAGATACATGCGAGGTATTATGACAAAGACTAGGTTAATACTGCGAATGTGTTTAATTGGTAAGTAAAGAATTAAATATTAACCACATAAATTATACGTGTGTAAAACTCCAATTCAATGCTACAGCCAACCATTAAAATTTCTTGCTAGTAATTAAGTTTGGGTTATCGGTGAAAAAATTTGTAAATGTAAATTTAATTAAGTATCTTTGTCTGTTATTATGTTTAACGCTCATTTTAAAGGGAATACCGATAAAGTCTGCTTTAGTTTTTTACTGACCAATGCACATCAGCCGAAAAACGTCCACTGCTGGACATAGGCTTCCCAGATTGGGGGGGTTGTGCCATAATCGCCACGCTTGGCAGACGGGTTGGCCATCGCAGTATGGTGTGTTAAAATGCATAGAGAACGCTGCTGCCCACTCTCTAGTAAGTCCCTTAGTCGCCTTTTACGACACCCATGGGAGGAAATGGGGTGGTGCTATTATTTACGTCCGGCACCACACAGCACCAATGCACATCAAAGCAAAAATAAGTATTTACGTAACCATAAAATCATACCACACCAAAATCGAATTTTACGCTACATAATGCTACTTTCGGGAATTGCCCTGAATAACATAATTCTATTATTTGATATAACAATTAATAATGACGGCATAATGCGGCCCATTTGCGGCCCAACAATGAAGCTTTGTTTATACCCCAATAACGGTATGAAACAACATAATAAAGATATTGAAATAAAAATAACACGGTTGGTTGGATACATCCGACACCGCAGGCCATTCATTCTAATCCTTCCCAACGATTTAGAAATTTAAATGAAGGTTATACCAGGCAATTTTAATATTTCACTTCGGTGTAGCGTTGTGTGAGAATTAATTATGCAAATAGTTCGCGGGCACATTGAAAATTAGCTGTTATTATGCGCTTGATGCGTTGGAAACGGAATTTGTATCTCATTATGATCAAAGTTCAGTCTGTTTGTTGGAGTTATTTGATTGTGTGATATTGTTGTTAAGGAATATAATGAGGATGTCGTTATAATCAGTATGGTGATCTTTTTCAATGCTTGGATGTGCGCTGGCAAATAATTTTTGTTGGTAAAAGTTCCTGCAAAACTTCCTTGTGAACTAAGTACGGTGACCAGCACATCAAGTTACCACAAACTGTCGATTTTTTTTGACGTGACAACGTCTATTAAATCGATGAACGCCGGCTGCATGCACGAACATGTCCCGTTACGCTCATTGTACGCTTGCGCCGCATCAATGTTTTGTTATGACGTTGTCACGTTAAACTATCGTCCGTAAACCAACTTTACAGACAACCAATTTTTTTTTATCTTTTGGAGAAATTTGACAGTTTGGTGTAGCTGGATGTGCTGGCCACTGTACCTACATATCGTAATGCGACCGCCTTTCTGTTTCAGTTTGACACAGATAACTGACATGTCCTCCTCGATGATTTTATATTCATAGGGGCCTATCACACTCTCAGTATTATCACGCGATACTAAATATCGTGATCCAGTATTGATGAAATATTAATGGTATTGATGTCAAATTATGATTACTACATCGATAATTTTACTGATGATAATATCACGATATCCAGGATCATGATAATATTGATAGTGTAATAGGGGTCATATACATTTAAGTAAATTATGCCTATTTAAAGGGATACATAAATCATAACAAGGTACCTAGTACCAAAATTAGTGATTACCCCCAAAACTGATATCGCATGTCAAGTCTAAGGATAAATTTAAAAAAAGTTCTATAAAAACATTAACTCTCATTGTATCCACAGCTATGTTTGTAACAAACCTCACGACTGCAAAAATGTCTTTCTGTAAAATGTGAGATTTTTTATCTCGACTGTAGGTATATTATTTTATAGTTTACTTATTATATTAGTTTTGGGATATAAATTTTCAAAATTTGTAATCCAGTGCTAGACGAGAACAACTCACCACAAACTGTTATGCAGTTTGGCGGTCTATATGTTTGTTATTGTTAATTCAGATTTTGAATAATAGTAAATTGTATAGCTAGTGCATAAAAGAAGCCATTTCACCACGAGACGTATATAACTACCCGAGCTGCAGGCGAGAGTGGATAGTTCAGTCGAGGGGTAAAATGGGTCGTTTATGCCCGAGTTATTATACACTCTGCCTTTCACTTCTATTGCGACAAAAATGGAACAGGCATAAAGTATAAAATAGTATTTTTATACTTTATGCCTGCAATGCCTTTATACAGTGTCATTCGACTTGGGTACTTCATACTGACAAGAAATAAAAACTTTTCTTGGCGTTTTTAAATAATAAAGACAACTATTTTATCTGGTTTTATTAAATTAACGATAAAAAACACGGAAGTGATATAAACTTAAAAATATATATATAATAACGACTTTAATTTGCGACGTATTATTGTGCGTGTGCTATTGGGCCTGATTATCTTAGTCTTATAAAAAAAAAATACTTTATGCACTAGAGCATAAAAAGTAACTTTATGTCGCCTACGCATAACATACGACAAGAAAAGTAAAAAAAAATTGCATCCGGTTAGACTGAAATCCAAGCCCAACATATTTTGTAAAAAGGCTAAGCAGATGATGACGATGATGATGAATAAAATCATAATTGAAAACGTGGTACAGTTGCATGGATAATAAATTTATTCCAGTGAGGATTCTGGTAAGAAAAAGTAAAAATAAACATCATACCTAAGTGAATAATTTATTATAATAACTACTAAATTTTAGAAATCTACCTTTGCTATGTTAATTGTACAATTCTAATTAGAGAAGCACTTAAGACCCCGCATACTGAACGAAGTCAAGCTCCTAATTAGGTTTCTAAGCTAATTATGACTAGTTGCACTGTTAACCAAAGTAGATAGGAGCAAAGTAGAGATGCAGCCAGTATCTTAAAAATACAAGTGTGGAAATTTTCTTTGAGCTGACTTATTAAGTAACACCGTTTGTCCAAAAGGTCGTGGGTTCAAACCCAAGCAGGTGCCTTACTTTATGTAAATAATTTCATCACTACTGCTCTCAAAATGGTGAAGGAAACCGGCATGTACTAGAACCAAAAGTTCGAAGACATGTGTCGACTATTAAACCGCACTGGGTCCGCGTCATAGATAAAAGTGGTCCTGGAGTCCTGCGTCCCAGCAGTGGGATCAGTATAGGCTGGTTATGCCTTGTCCAAAAGTCTTAGATGGGTTCAGCTTTAGCCAAATATCACATTACTTTTGTAACCACAACAACTTCTAGGGATTAACTAAGAACATGTGGCGGCACCTACAACGCCACATGCAAACTACGCATCAAAGACCTAACGTCATAAATCCTGCATGGCGCAATCAGAATTTACCGCACGACTAGCATATATACACCGACATACGTCCGACTCACTGGATCAAAAAACGCAGCGCCACCCCGACTCACTGGGGAATCACCGCAGACAGTTCCGACTCACCGTGAACTATGCGGCACCCGGTTCCGACTCACTGGAATCACAACTGGCCCTGGCAAGCATCATATGCACTGACTCAGCCCACTATCGACCTCCGGTCTCCGGAGGGGAGTAATGTGGCGGTATCAACAATGCCACATGCGAACTACGCATCAAAGACCTGACGTCATAAATCCTGCATCGCGCAATCAGAATTTACCGCATGACTAGCATATATACAACATCCTGACATCAACTGTCGGGCAGTTGCCCACCAGACACGACACCCGTCTGGTCGGGGGATCCTCCCTTTTCAATAGAGGATAAATGAACTTTACACCCTGTTCCTCATACCTCTATAAACACAACGGACAAAATTTGTTATTCTTTATACACTTATGCCCAACCTTCCGGGGAATACAGTGATGTTATGTTATGAACATAAAACCCTCCTATAGAATGGGGTCGTCACATCTAAATTTTGAAAAAAAAAAATAAACATCGTTTTCACAAGCGCAATCATTTCAAATCTTCATTCAATAACAGGTAGGTATATACCATACTAGATAGTTTATATTTTCTTTTTATTCATTCGGAGATAGAGAAATACGTTGCAATGATAGAAACGCATGTTTACTTGACGTGACAAAAAACCCTACATTTTTCCCATGTGATCATGATACAGTAAAATGTCTTATACCGATCCCATCCCTAGCAATTCAGACATATTGGCTCGCAAATACGATATGAGAAACGTGTTCCGTTATCACTCTTATTAGAAACCTTAAGCCGTGTACTCATTGGGAAGCAAAGTTGTGGAACATTGTTTAAAAACATGTTTTTGTGTTACAGGAAATATGTTTCAAAGAAAATGGAATGTTGCAGCATTGCTGGCAGCGTCTAGAGATGGCAGTTTTAACAAAATTTGTGGTGCTGAAAGTGCGTTGAGCTTAGAACTGCTGTCACGGACCGAAATTCAAAGCCGTCAGTTTCTACACGTCATTTGAGTTCTAGCACGAATTAACAGTGAAACGCTTTGTTTGTGTGGAAAGAGTTGTCAATGCGGCTTTCAGCAGCGGCCGCCGAGCCGTCTTCGTGTTCTGTGACTGTTGGCAATAAATGACGAAAATGAACATTGTTGCAGGCAACGAGTTTTCCCATGTTTTCAACATTGTTTCCAATGAATACAAGGCTTTAGAAACCTTATTTCATACGCATTTTGTTGCTTCAAGTGGATGTCAGTATTCAAGGAACGTTCTCGCTAAATATTCCTTTGGGCAGAGTCGATTTGCATCTGTATTACTGACGGAAACAATTTCTCTTTACTCTAAGATAGGTCTGAGTTAAATTCGGACTGGAAGTGATAGACAGAGACAGAAGTTTGTGTCTCTCTTTATTATTTGTATTAAGGTTAATTGCTTTTCATAACCATTTGTCGAATGAAAGTTGAAGCAATGACACTTATACTTTTTTCATCATTACACTCGTTCGACACAATCCATGGCTCTCCTCATAGATTAAATCTTAACACCTCCTAAAACGTAATAATATAATTAGTATAAATGCTTAATTTAACTCTATTACCATTGATTCATTTAAAAAAGTGTGAGTAAGTACCAACAGGATTAACTGAAATTAATTCCATCCTCTAAGTTTGAAGAGAAGTCAATTCCGCTTAACTTAAATTTATCTGAATTTTATGTTTTCATGTCGACACTGTTTATAATTACTGTTTATTTTCTCCATCTTGTTGGTATCAACCATACAATTTCTTTATTGAAAAAGCGCTCCTTTTTCAGCGATATACCTACTTCATTGAGCCTATTTTTAATGTTTTTATTTTTAACTACATTGTTGTACAAAATTATATATCTTCCCTTTTTCCTAATCTCCCTTTAGTAAACACTCCATTGTTATGTCTACTTTTAGTATTATTCATGTACTCTTTATTAAAACCTCTTAATATCAATTTAATTTTCATTTTAATTTATTTTCAATTATATACTTCAATTTTATTTTCATTTTAGTTATTTATGTATATCCATTTTATTTTCAATTATTTATTTGGTTACCTAATGCATTGATTGATCGCGTCATGACTAACATAATTTTAAGTTAATGTACGTAATACTAACAAAATACGGACAAAAATTTGTCAGAATTTTTGTTTTTATCAATCTTAGTATCGTGATGCTTGACCGCTTTTTCTATTTTTCTATTTTTGTTGTTTTATTTGACGCATTACTCAACCAAACAGGTATAATTTACTTTAATTATTATAAAATATCACATGTATGTACAAAACTAATCTCCTAACACTAGCCAGTGACACTAGTAGCAGGACGCAGTAATGGCGACACTTTGTCTCTCGACATACGATGCGGCTGCACTTTGTCAGACCGCGTCAACGCATTTTTTATTACATAGTTTGCTTTTAAGGGAATTGCTGGTATATGTTGTAGGTAGAAATACTTGGGGTTTATTGTGGTCAGTTTTATTTTTGCTGTGACGTTGGTTTATCGAGTTGAAGTGGGGTTCAACACTAGTTAATTTACTGTGAGTTACATGCATCTTTGAACATGGTCGTCCTGCATGATTACTTTATTGATCTGGCATATACTAAGAATCATAAAACATCTTCTCTTCTTCAATATAGTAACTAAAACAGAAAGGTATCACTAAAAGTGATTGAGACAAACAACAAAATATACAAAACACACCGCCTAATCTAATAAATCAGATTATTTCTTAAAAACTACACGATAACGAAAGACATGAAGTACCAGAACTTACGAAAACAAAAATACCTTATTGTCTACGTTTCAGTTTGAACAAGATATCCATAACAATTAAAGTAGGGCCCGTCAAAAAGTTTTAATGACTGC
Source organism: Dryobota labecula (assembly GCA_947523025.1). Classification (NCBI taxonomy): domain Eukaryota; kingdom Metazoa; phylum Arthropoda; class Insecta; order Lepidoptera; family Noctuidae; genus Dryobota; species Dryobota labecula. The sequence continues at coordinate 24,409,075 of OX383287.1, read as the reverse complement.
TCAGATCCACTTTGTAAAAAAATTGTTAGCGAAGAAACAGCGATTGAATAGAAGTCGTCAAAGAAACAGCTACCTGCCCTTGCTTCTGTTTTCCGTTAAAATTTGGCTGCGTATTCAATGTGCGACAAAAAGTGGGAAAAAAGTCATCTCAAATAAAGTCGATACAATACTAACTATACAATTTCCTGTGATAAGAGGTAGTTGCTGAAAATAGAGGTAGTTGGTGAAAATAGATGTAGTTGCTGAAAATACATGTCGTCGCTGAAATTAGTTGTAGTTGCTGAAAATAGATGTAGTTGCTGAAAATAGATGTAGTCATGAATAGTTGCTGAAAATAGATGTAGTTGCTGAAAATAGATGTAGTTGCTGAAAATAGATGTAGTCGCTGAAAACAGAATTAGGTAGTTGCTGAAAATAGATGTAGTTGCTGAAAATAGTTGTAGTCATGAATAGTTGCTAAAAATATTGTAGTTGCTGAAAATAGATTTAGTTGCTGAAAATAGATGTAGTCGCTGAAAACAGATGTAGGTAGTTGCTGAAAATAGATGTAGTTGCTGAAAATTGTTGTAGTCATGAATAGTTGCTGAAAATATTGTAGTTGCTGAAAATAGATTTAGTTGCTGAAAATAGATTAGTTGCTGAAAATAGCTTAGTAGCTGAAAAACTGCACTTTTGACAATAGGTTCATCCGGGCGTTTTTTTTTTTTTTTTCACTTTCGAAAACTGCTGATTCTCAGCCTAGTTTGAACAAATGACTTTTGATTATGATTTTCGAAAAGACAAACTATTATTTTCATCAGCTATCCTCTGCTGGGAAAAGGTACAAATTATCATCGCAGTTGTACCTACTGATGGACCCGATAAATCTTGTTAATCATCCATCGTCCACACTTCAAAAATATTTATTCGCTTACTTTGTCGACTAGTGAATAAACAGCTTTATCCTACTTAGCCTTGAACAGTTTTCGGTATACTTTTTTCTTACGTTTTATAATTACACCAACTTTCTGAGAAGTCGTGTTAATTTGATCGCGGAGGTCGGATTCTCTTTTCATTTTTTGCGGAAGTCCGATAAAGTACTTAAGGGCCCGAAACTAAAGTTTGGAGTTTTTGTATTGTACCTCCATTTTTCATACGTATTATGTTTTATGAACTTCGTTGAGAGCTTTCATTTTCGTTTAAGGATCGGTTTATTTCAGCCGTAAATCGTTCTCTAAATAGGACCAATGCGTTTTGACATCAACCAATTCTACTTTGACCATTAACCCTATTAGACCTTTTCAGCAATTAATCTTAAAGAGCCAGCAATTTCACCAGCACAAATATGATAATGGAGATTTAAGGATACGAATATCCATTTATAATGTACGACATAACATAAAGGTCATATGTGCTGTTAATTTACGTAATAGCTCAATAAAAGGCCGTGTTTCCGCTAATAGGCTCTGTTTTGTATATGAAACAAATACCCAAAAGGGCTATAAATCATAGCGAGTGTTATGCGTAATTCCAAAAATGTTGGGAATGACCAAACTTTGCACGTTTTATCTGAAGCAGCGTTAAAATTATGTGGATAGTGTTCTAAATTGTTAAATCCGTTTTAGATAACTTTTTTTTTTTTTTTTGAGCAATTTTGTCTCAGTTGTAATGGCCGCGACTTACGAGTTGTAGGTCGTAGGTTCGAATCCAGATAGGAGCTTTACTTTGTGTAAATGGTTTCACAACCACTGCCCTCAAAACGGTGAAGGAAAACATCGTAAAGAAACCGGCATGTCCTAGAACCAAAAATTCGAAGACATGTGACATCTACGTTGAATGCGATGCGATGCGAGGTGAGGCGATGTTAGAAGAAGTGGGTATTCATACCCACTTCTTCTCACCGAGAGGAGGCCTGTGTCCCAGCAGTGGGAACATTATAGTGGGCTTATTATGATTTGTATTTTTTTTTCGGATGCGTTTCGCACTGATTGTTGTATCTGTTTCACTATACATTGTAGAGTGTAAAGTTATTTTATTTTATTTTATTTTGTTTCTATTTGTTGTACCTACGCTTGACGCTTTTAACGTGTAAGTTTTTATTATTTTTATTTTTACATCGTTCTCACTTTTAGTTATAAATGCAACATTATAGATGTAACGAATACTTTTGTAACAATTTAATTTAAAAGAGTGTCCATGGAGTTTCTTGCCCGTTCTTCTCCATAGGTACCTACGCTTTGGAATGGGAATGTAACTTAATTTTTCTTACTGACCGACTGCTTGACAATTCAAAAGTGCCTGTAAATGGTTTAATTGAAATAAATGATTTGAGTTGAGAAAGTGAAAAAAAAATCATATTGTTTTGTTTTTTTAATTTATATTTTCTAGAACCTATTAGAATCTTGAGATTTTAATAGGTATTTTAATAAAATCTCACGGGTATAAACCAAGCTGAAATTTTAAGTTCGTGTATATACAGTGTGTAAGAGACAGCCCTCCGCAGACTGATAGGGTGAATTCAGTATATCTTACTAAGAAGACCGGTACATGAAATTATTTCAGGAACATTATGAGAATCCAATAAACCTGATTTGTTTTATTACCTCACACGCAATGTATCGTTACCGTGGCAAAACGCAGGTAGCGAACAGCAGCGCAGCGAGTGAGTTCGATGAACTCTGTAGCTAGGGAGAAACTGAACAGCTGATTTCGCGCGTCGTTTGTTATACTATTTCAACATCCATTGCTGGTTTTTTGATTTTAGCTGTTTTATTTACATAAATAGATTGCTTTGTACAGAAAATTTTATTTTATTGTACATTTAAGTAAAGGAATCGTAACTTAAAAAACGATAAAGAAAATGAAAAATTTCCTGAGCAAATTTCCAGTGGAATATGATTCAAAATAAGGAGCTGAATGCACCCTGTTAGTTTGCGGAGGGCTGTCCCTTACACCCTGTAGATTAGATGTTTTGTACTACATTGAAATTATGGTCTTAATCTAATTGAAGGAATTTCCTTAGTATGCGACATGTGTTTAATATAGCTACTTTATGTAGTGTAAGATAATATATGTATATTTAAAAAGATTTATTTTAATTAAACTGATAAATAGTTGTTTATTATTTTTATTCACTGCTTATTCTTCTTCTGTTGACGACACTGTAAAGTCGAACTTGAGTCTTGGTTTTCTCTGAGGGTCTAGGAAATGACGTTATTATGACGTATTGTGTGACATGTAAAATGAGGCATCGCGACTGGACGCTCGAACAGAAGCTTACTATGTTGTAACCATAGAGCACGGAAACGTTACACACGCGCCTGTTCGCCTCCGAACATAAGTTTAAGTTTATTTTGTTTTACTATGCTTGCTATATTGTTAAAGTGTTTTTTACTGGCAACATTGAATCGTTTTTTAGGGTTTCGTACCTCAAAAGGAAAAAACGGAACCCTTATAGGATCACTTCGTTATTCGTCTGTCTGTTTGTTAGTCTGTCAAGACCCTTTTTCTCAGGAACGCGTGGAGATATCAAGTTGAAATTAATATCGAATACGAAGGTTTATGCTCTCTTAGAGCTCTGAAAAAATCAAGCTTTTAAGTCAACGCAATAAAAAGATACAGCCATTTATGCGACATTTATGCGATATTCGCAAGTAAATCAAAACCGTACTTCCCGTTGACCTAGAATCATGAAATTTAGCAAGAAGCAAGGTATCACAGAACAAGTAAAGGAAAAAGTCCAAAAATTGGTAATTTGTAGTTATATCATATAAAAAAATCGTTTCTGCGTTACAAACTTAAATTTGCAGTTGGAGAATCAACTATTGAACCCTTCATTGTGCGTGGTACCGACACGCAAATGGCCTTTTTTTTCTCTTCTCTCTAGAAGATTGTCGAAAATGTGTACTGAATTTGTATAGTATAGCAGTCATATCGAATAAAGTGATGTTCTTAATATTTCGCATTACAATTTTATTTATGTTTTCGCCACGAACAGCGGCAGTAGCGTCTAAAGACAGTTCTCATAAAATCCGTGGCGCTGAACGTGCGTTGAGCGCAAAACTTCCGACGTGGCCATTATTAAAAGCCGTCAGTTTTTATTTATTTATTTATTTATAGGAGAACCCACAGCTATAACAGATGGATAACAATTGAATATGAAACATAGAGCCAATTACAGGTTCTCACGGGTAAAAACAGAAAAAGCAGTAGAAATCTTAGGATCTTAGGATCACTAACAAGCACGATAGAAAAGATTATCAATATATTTAAGGTACAATAAGCACTATGCACTACCAAAGAAGTCAGCGTTCAGCTGAGTGCGCGCAGAATAGGTTTTGGGGGTAAAACGTATTCGTATATTTAAGATAGGATAAGATAAGATAAGATATATTTATTTGCTTTAACATGTGTACACATACAAGTATTAAACAAACGTGTATGCAAGATACATATAAATAAAAATACAGGTTCAGACATGTTTGCCACATACTATGGCGTGCAAATATCAATAGTTATGTATTATTATTAATAATTAATTTCAGGTCAATATCATTATTTTAAAGTTAATTCAATTCATAAAAAAAAACATAATAAAAACAATATCAATGTCAAAAACAAATGCTTTAGTCAGAATTTCTCTAATATTGTAGCATCGATAGTATATAATATGTCATGAAGTGACAATATTTATTTAGCTACTATTATAAATGTCAATAAAATACAAAATGCCAAAATTTATCTGTCAAAAAATCTGAGACACTATAATAACATTTTTGACATAGCAAAGTTTTTAATTTTTGCTTAAACAAATTAATATGAAACTTTTTTAGGTCCTTTGGCAATTTATTATAAACGACTGGTGCCATATGAAAAATACTTTTATAAATTAAGGCAGTATTCGTCTTGCGAACACAGAGACGACTTTCATCTCTCTGAGTACGATTGAAAGCTTCAGATGCTAGCACAAAAAGTTCAGGATTTTGTTTCACGAAGACAGCTACTTCAAAAATATACAGTGATGGCAAAGGTAAAGATACTGTACTTTCTAAAGAAAGGAACACAACTCTCGGTAGATTTATATTTTTTATACGTATATTTGTGTTGTAGAGCGAGTAAACTATATTTCTATACCCAAAGTCTCTAATTCAGATAATTTATGTAAACAAAATAATATCACTGTCAAAATGACAGGACAGTGGTACAAAACATGTAAACATATATTTTTTTTTTTTGTTGTAAATAGTCATCGCTATAATTAAAGTGAATTAATTTTACGAACTATGCAAAAAAAACATTTTTTGTGTAGTATGTCGGAGACACGGCATATAATCGTCATAATCACCCCTTTTAAGTCCAGTTCTATACGTAGACCTCCCAAAATAGATTTCCACTCGAAACAGTTTTCAGCTGTTTTCATCCAAAATGTGCCTAGATATGCTATTTACAATATGAATCTATGAATGAGAGTAGTAATACTCGTATAAGTGTTGTAGAAGATTTAAAAAATTTGAAAATGTTTTGATCTCCTTCATTGTTACCAGTATCATAAAATATTTTATACCAGAAAATCCCCATTTTTTAATAACTTTGTTTAAAACCGAAAATTTATAAAAATAATTATGTTATGATTATTTTTTCATTATTATTTCTTAAAATCAGTACTTAAAAGAAAATGAAACCTCTTTTTTCGCCATTTTATGTGAATTACCATTACGAAGATATTTTTTGCTATGTTATCCCCTTTGTTTACATAAAATATCTGAATTTGAGTCTTTGGGTATAGTAACTATAGTTTAGTAAGTTCTCGTCAATTCAACTTTTCGCCATTTAAATATTAAAAAATAATACATTCACCAAATTAATATTTCAAACACGTACTCCCAACAAGACACAGAACAGATGCAGTATATTCTTTTGAAACTTCACAAAGAACAATTTCATCTAAAAAATAAAGGTCAACGTTCTAAGTCGGTGCAAATGTTCCCTTTGTTGCTTTGATAAAACAATGAAACTTGTAATGTTAGTACATTACACCCCGAGGTCCACTAATTGTGAGATAGAGTATTATGCTGCATAAGTTGCTTATCATCTAGCTAGACGAGATGTTAGCTGGTACTTGTGAACTAGCGGTACTAAAACTCATAAGAAAATTGTTGTTTGTTTCTAAGGGATATACTTACTTAGTGGATACTTTAGAAACTTGTTGTAATAAATAAATATTTATACACTTAGTTATTTGTATACTTATTATTTGCACCAACGACAGCCCCATTTTATGTCCAGCAGGTTTAGCACGAGCACCGTTTTGTCGAAGTAAAAGTAGACAAAAATGACGTTCCGTGCAGACAGTACGACGTCTGCAAAGTAGAAAGCACTTTTTTTTACGAAATTCACTCTTTTTAATCGACTTCACAAAAAGGACGAGGTTCTCAATTCGGTTGTATTTTTTGTTTGTTTTTGATGTGACAACGTCTAATAAATCGATGAACGCCGGCTGCATGCACGAAAATGGATAACTCATTGTCCCGTTACGCTCATTGTCCCGTTACGCTCATTGTCCCGTTACGCTCATTGTACGCTTGCGCCGCATCAATGTTTTGTTATGACGTTGTCACGTTAAACTATCGTCCGTAAACCAACTTTACAGACAACCAATTTTTTTTTTTTTTTTACTGTTGGTTACCTTAGTACTCCGTAGTTTATGAACAGACTTGGAAAAAAAAAATATTTGAAAGGATATACTTCCAGATTGGTCCCCTTTTTTTTATTCAAAATCTAGTTCTGATAATGTAATACATGAGGAATTGAGGGAACACCTCAAATTTTATAGAAATTCATATAGCGATTTTTGTATTTTCATCAAGCATTTGCATTTAGAAAGTATCATTTGTTGAACTGGAACTGATGAAGAAGACCACAGATGGTCACCATAACTCGTCAATAAACTTTTCTATAAATTGTGTGTTCAGTGCCATTACAATCAACTTAGCCTATCGCAGTCCACTGCTGGACATATCCCTCTCTCAGGCTGCGCCACAGCACGCTGTCCTCGACCTTCTACATCGAGTCTGTCCCAACCACCTTTTTAAGGTCGTCGGTCCATCTAGCTGGGGGGCATCGCACATTACGCTTACCGAAACGCGCCATTACAAACTGTGTCTCAATGTTGCTCATATTCTAATATGCCTCAAGACATCATACGCTAAAATATCTGTGTCTTTAAAAGGTTGATATTCACAACTAATAAAGTCACAAAATGCCAAGCGTTTCATTGTTAAATGCTAAACAGAGTTTCAACCTTTCAACACACGCAGAAAACATACTAACAAAGTTGCCAACATTTCTAATGTGATTTTATCTCACTAATTCATTGGACGAAATGAAACAAATACGTACGAAACCGTACGGACTTTAAAAGTTCGCAATGAATCAGTCAGTTTTTCGTTTAATTTTACTGAGCGTTGTTTTCGAAGCAGTTTGTTACGTCATGAAGTTCGAGCCAACGGACCGTCTGCCAACTTCGCGTAGTTTCTACTTGTCTTCTATTAGGTTTTTGGCGACGTTTTTTTGGGCTTTTTAAGCGCTTTTTTTTTTGTTGCTATTAATAGATTCACGTACATAGGTTTTGTTGGGAATTATATTTTAGGCAATGTTTTAGATTTTCCCCCAGCATAGGTACTTAGTTCCCGCGTAAAAGTGGTAGAATTGCAGTCCATACCACAGACTACAGATGGGACACTCCGTAAAATCATTTAAATAAAAAGCGACTCTTGTTACGACACAATAAAGTGCAATTCAGGTCACACAACGCTTATTACCTACAGTTATATTCACCTACAAGTTGCCTCTCTTTCTATCGCGTAACTCTTATACCGGCGGCGTGCGTCAATCCTACTGCTTTGGCCCAGTGAGATGGGTCTGCCGCATACGTGTAGCTTCATACCTAAACTGCGGAGTGTCCCATCTGTATTAATCTGTGTTAAAGTCAAAGTCAAATCATTTATTTCAAATAGGCACGTAAAATGCACTTTTGAACGTCAAAAATTACATAAATAGTTAATTGATTCTAGTTGCCACTTCCAAAAGGCAGAAGAAGAAGAACGGAACGGGAGTTATGTATGGAGAAGAATGGGCAAGAAACTCCATTAACTCCACTTTTAAAATGTTAACAATAGTTTGTATACATTAATTAATAATTTTATAGGTGAAGACGAAGTACCTAGAATAAAAATTACTTACCACAATTGGTAAAAAGAATGAAAAGTGAAGTAATGACAGAAAAATTAATAAATGCGATAGGTACCTACAGGGTGCTCACATATTTACAAACATTGTATATGATTCTCCTAAAAAATTTACATATAATAAGTCAGTGTGTGAGTTAAATTATATTAATCACAGAAAAAAAAATTAATATCATAAAAATTATAATTAAATTGTCCACACTGACAAGAGTGAGCTCAAACATCTCCCTTGGAATGATAGATACGATTTTCAGTATGAGTGAGCGAGACAATACCATTACCAAACCAAAGATTTAAATTGTTAGATTCGCGAACGGAACAGAAACGTGACCATACTTTGCCGCGGTAGAGCGTCAAATGATGAAATCTGTTTTGTGACAAGCTCAAAGATATTTGTGACCGTTAGGCGGTTCTCAATCGTAAAAAAGCATGCAGAACGAGAGATTTCTTGCCTTATAAAAACAGGCTTCTAAGACTATTATTAGGAAAGTAAAACTTCTTTCCTGATAATGGTCTTAGAAGCCTTTTTTTGGTGTTGAAATTCAAACGAATTAGACTGGATTTTTTAAACATAACTAAATACTTAAGTTACTGTAAAGTATAATTAAATCGCACCACTCACTTCAAATAAAACAGCGAAAGATGTCCATTGGCACCGAAATTTAAAATACTTATTCTGTAAACGTCTCTCCAAACTTAGTTGGCGAGTTGAGATAACTCGAGTGCTGAGTATCCATCTATCTGTGTGCGTCAATCGCGTGTGGAAAGTGAAAAGTTTCCACGTGATAAAGTGAACGTGAGTTGAAGTTGTGAAGTCAGAATAGTACCGTGGCTGTTGGATGTGCTATCGAAGTGTTTTGGTAGATGTAGCGTATCAACTTTTTGAACTAGTGTTAGTTTGTACTTAGTTATGGCCAGTAATAGGATTTAGATGTTAAATACACAAGCTTTATAATAAAGGTATGCTTTGAGATGATATTATTCATGTGTGTCACCAAACTTCTAATAATCTGTTGAATGATCTTCTAAAGTACTGCTGTTTCATAAAACATTATGTGAACTGCTAAATACTCATTTGAAAAAAACCCAATTTACTTCTTTGTCTGATGAATATTACAGGTGCACACTTTTATAATTTCTTAGCAATTATTTAGGGACGAACTAAAAGTTGGGTTGACATAAACTGCCACAGTAATCATTTTTTCATCGCAATTTTATAGGTACATATTATAAAATACTAGCTTTTGACGGCTCCATCTGCGTGGATGTCGGTAAATGCGTAAATAAGTACCCTATGTCCTTCTCTATATCCCAGGCTATGTCTCTGCCAAATGTCATGACGATCGGTTCAGCGGTTTGGGCGTGAAAACGTTACAGGTAGACAGACAGACAGAGTTACTTTCACGTTTATGAGTGGTGTTAAACTTAAAATATGCCACATCCAAACATTCATCGTCAAACACCCCAGCGGAGTATCACTCTTAGCGTTCTGAATTTTTAAGAAGCCCAGTTCACCGATGCTTTCAACGAGTTCCTTAGAAGAAACCCTCACTAACTTACCACGATTTACATAACACGCGTAATGCAGACAGCAACTTTGAGTTTCTTTTGACTGTTGGTTTACTTTCAGTGTTGAAAGTGCTGCTTTTTGAGATAAAGTTTCAAGGTGTTTTATTGAAGGACTGCTAAGATTTTTGCTAAAGTTGTACCTACCTGTGTATTTGATGCTTGGTGACGAATATACCTACATAATTTCGGGGCTTTCAAGAATTAATTCATTTATCAATTTTATTAAATATATTATTTTGTAAATGGCATCTCGTAAATCTACCTAGGTGGTTGTTGGCTGCTTAATCGGTCATGGCTGTGGGTGCCTCAATAATTTAAGACCTCCAGCCAGGGCATAAGACTTAAAAACTAAGCGACTACATGCTAAGAGCACCCCCTGTGGGGTATGGATCTCGGCTTAGGGCGTCGCTGGGGAAGGGCAGCAAGGGACAAGCTGGATCGGATTTCGATTAATTTTGGACGAATTTAAAAGGCTCAGCGGCGTGGGCTAGCTCGAGCAAGGGTCGGGGCGGGCATGGGCTGTGGCGTCGAAGCGGGCCTCGGCGACGAGGACGGAAAGATGGCGTATCAGATGACTGCCGTAATCAGGGGATTGGGGATCTTTATAGCAGAGTCGAAGGAACGCTTTGAGAGGCGTTTTATGAGCTGCTGGATGGTGGACATTTTAAGATCTAAATGTAGATCCATATTGAACATAGAAGGGGGCTCCCGTGACCTTTCTGAGGAAATGGTTCTGGAAGGTCTGCATCCTTTGGAGATGACGTCACTTAAATTAGCGTTTGCGAAGACGACGCAAGCATAGGTCATGATAGAACGGATGACCGCGGTGTAGTTGCGCAATTTTCACTTGAGTGACAATTTTCTGCGTGCGGTCAGTATAAAGTGGAGCCTACTGAGAGCGACGGAGGCGCGCGAATGAGCCGCCTTTATGTGCTCACTGAAGGTAAGGTGATTGTCAAGGATCTCATCTAGGTATTTAGCTCGCTTCTCCTAAGGGATCGGCTTGCCATATATAGCGATCGGACTGGTAATCAACAAATCAACAAGTAAAGTTTGCTGTTGATTACTTAATTAATTATTTCTTAATGGGTATTCGAAATATGAAGATAAATAGGTACTTACTTACTTATCTAACTATTTTGAAACACTGCTAGATTTGTCTATATTATAAAGTTCTGAATCATGTTTTGTTTAATTCAATTAAAATTAAAATTGTTTTATTTCAGATAATATGATCATTTTAACAAGGTAACAAGAAAAATGGAAATTAAGATCAGATGACTGACATTACAAAGGAACTCCAAAGCAGGGTAGAGATCCTATCAGCTACAGTCTTTTTCTTAATCTTAAGGATGGTACTTTGTTAAGATTAGAAACAAAAGTGAAGTTTATGAATCTGAGGAGCGTATCATCATCTCGTTTACAAAAAGTATTATATTTATTATCCAATCACCTACGCCCAAAAGCCATTTTAATTGACTTCTGAAACGGAATCCCTGATAAATCTCGTGGCAGTTTGTGCAACTGTCTTTGTTTCCTACTGCTACTACCTATCTAAACAGCAATATCATTAATAATGCAGAATCAAATTAGTGACCAGCTGCAGACACAAAGCGAGTCATCTTGTTATGCGGGTCAGTGGAGGACGGTTGGGGTAATCAACAACGCAGACTATCTTGTGACTGTCTTGCAACCTAGGTAGGCTAATGTTATACATACAATCTAGGAAAAGCAGTTATATATACATAATTCATCACAATATGCTGGACTGTAGCGGTATCTACAACGCCACATGCGAAATACGCAACAAAGACCTGACGTCACAAATTCTGCATCGTGCAATCAGAGTTTACTGCGCGACTAGCATATATACAACATCCCGACATAAACTGTCGGGCAGTTGCCCACCAGACACAACACCCGTCTGGTCGGAGGATCCTCCCTTTACAATAGAGTATGAGTGAATTTTACCCCCTGTTCCTCATACCTCTTTAGGACAAGGGTGCTGCGAGTGAAATGGTAACAGTATTTCTTGTGTTTTGGCAGTTAGAGGTAAGATAGGCAGTTCCTCTGTGGTTGAGGTTTCCGGGCGAAGCTCGTTTCCACCTTTGGCCTTATCTTTACTTACCATCAGGAGATCAAGAAATTCCCCGTTGAGGATAAAAAAGAACATTTCTGCGTAGACCTAGATTATTTTCTAGATTATCGTAGATTAGTCTAAGTAGACTTCTTCCCAGTAGGTCTGCCTTCTCTGTATGAGAAGAGGCCTTTGCCCTGCACTGGCACGATAATAGGCTTGATTATAACCTAGATTAGATGATTAGGAAACCGATGCATTCTGCTTGTTTGCTTGCAATGTGTGACGAATGCGGAACTCCTTATGGTACGTATTGAATATAAATTAAATCTACTAAGTAATATACAAGGATTATAATTTAAAATTGTAATTTGAGTCTGCAAAGGGATCTCGTAAGGAAAGGTCATGTTGACAGGGCTCTCAGACAAAAAAAAAAAAAAAAACAATGCGCCTGCGCGTGCGTCGGCGTCACATAATTATGTTGCGCCTCATGGCGGTCATTGAAATCGATCAGTGTTTATTTTGTTGTGTCTTTGTGTCGCCAAACGAAATTCGTTAGAACTGTGCAAAGGTGCGTTCCTGAATTAAAACTTGGTGAATTGCTTCCATAATTATCATTCAGGGATTTGCTACTAGGACTGTGTTTCGTTTTCCGGCTCTATTTCGATAACGGTAGGATTCGGTCTAGGTTGGGTATATTATTGGTTAGATCATGGGACAACTTTTGGAGCGCAAATTTGAAGCAATTCTCAGTCAGCAAGTGAATGGTGAAGTGTGTGTGAAGTTTGAACATTTATTTTAAGCTATTGGTTAAGACATTAATTATGTTCGTATTAAATCTATACATATAATAACATCATAGCGAAGTCAAAACTGTACATTGAAAATTTTTGAAAAAAAAAATGCAATTGCCACGAGGTGTGGGAACGATGCTGATGCCGAAAATATAGTTTTCTGAATTTTTGTCTGTTTATCTGCTTGGCTGAATGTATGTTCCAACATCACGCAAAAATTACCGGATAGATTTTGTTCAAATTTTGCATCGATATTCCTTAATTTTAATATAATTAAAATAAACTTCCAAGCCACGTTCAAGATCTATGCCTTAATAAATTCAAATCATTCATTAAGCGTAAGTTGTGCCAGAGAGCCTTTTATTAGTAGAACTCATGAATGAGGAGAATTTAACAGATTGATATGATAATAAACAAAAAAGTTTTTAGATTATGGCCTACTCCCACTCACAGAGAGGAGGCCTGTGTCCCAGCAGTGAGAAAATGATAAGCTGGTTATGCTTATGCTTATGCTAAACAAGTTTTTGAGCTCTGTGGCTACTTCTCGCTAAAATGTAATTTGGTAAGTATTTTGATCTTTCATATATTCAGTCTCGTTTCGTAAACCATTCACCTACCGTTTTATCTTGCTTAGGTAGCCCTAGCCAGGCATTTCGATCAATCTTATCAAAGTTCAACCATACCTACATGTACCAGGGCAGCACGATCCGATGGAGTGTCACAAATGAAAGCGGTCAAGCGTCGCTGCATCCGCCACAAGTCCAGAGATAACGCGCAACAAGGCGAAAACAACGGGATATTTTCAACAAATTCTCAAATAGGGACAAACTTGGTGAGGAATTACGTTTGCTCCGGTAAATTGATGTTCATTTTATTTAAATAGTTTGAAATTTAGTAGTTCAACATGAAATTAATTCATTTACAAATAAGTAAATCCATCGCAGCTATATTTTTTTTTTAAACTGGCTACCAAACATGTGTTAGGGATGCATGTTTGGTAGCCAGTTTTTAAAAATAATTTAGGACATGTTCCGAAATCGACAAAAAATCGAATTCGTACCACTACAGTACCTATTCGTAGTTCGTGTAGTTTACTCCTTGAAACGCAAACTGGAAGAAGCCAACACCGAACTTTATTTGTATAAGAAAATTCCGAACTAACTCAAATTCACCAATACTAACGAGTACCTATTCTCTAATCATTCTCAGTCCGTAATGAGATGACCCAGAACGTAGCATAATCCCTCTTTTCTTTTATCTCTCATGCCATCCTCGTCTGTCCTATCCTGTGATAGATAGCCCTGTATAGCTCAGAATAGCTCTAAATGAACGTATAGCTGCCAGTACTAATAGTGAAATGATACATTTCTACCTGAGTCTCGAACTGATCTGAATAGTGAATGGGATCCACTTCGAATGCAACGGATCCGGCTATGCAGCGTGATTTGTGGTTCCTATTGATTGTTTGCAAAAGTGACTGGTATAGATGAAGTATTGGTAAGACAACTTGGTATGTTATTGATAATGTACGTAGTTGTTGGAATATTGTCAGAATATACAAACTAATAATTTGCTACAAAAAAAAGGTGTAACAAGTCGAATCTCGCTTGCTTTTCTCTGGCTCAAAATATAAAGAAATAAAGAAAATAATACACAAAGATAATCAACTCGAGTAGGTAGGTAAACGGAAAAATATAATAAAATATATCTACATTATAATCACGAGCACAAAACCGAAATATTCGACAGCTGCACGTTATGACTATGACAAGAAGGCTCCACTCAGCATGATCCTGATAATGTAAAATCTTCCATAGGATCATAGATAATGATAATTGTTACAGATAATCATGATTCTTCAAACAAAAACACTTTAATAACCACTTTTTAATTATTGTGTATTTTTTGTAGTGAAAAAATCTTTCACAAAACATTACTTTTAATTACTTATTAAATACTTTTAAATACTTCTGTCACACTTATCCCTTTGTTGTTTCAAACGGTTGGTTAACGTAACATACGTACGTCAAATAATCACGATTTCATATGATGTTTAACGTTCGTTAAATACAAAGCGCTGTTTCACTGCATAAAAAACCGATCGTCAAAGTTCAAATGTAAAAGAATAAAATGACGTTAACAAATGGGTTACTGTAATCGTTATTTTTTAACGAACGTTAAGAGCATAATTTTGTAAAACAACGTTTTTTTTTGGTTTGACGATAGTTAGCGCCATTTATGACGTATACGCGTGCAAGTGGATGTGAAACAACCCGCCCTTAATGAATTCCCAATTGGCAATTTAGAACCCATTCAATTAAATCCCTATCAAATACATAGTTTTAAATCAAAATAGTCCGTATACTGTAACGTAATTCCTTTCACAATACAAAAGGCTTTCAACGACTTCTTAAGAATCGAATACGGATTACTTTCCAATACAGACCTTTGTTTTAAATTGAAAATTCCTCGCGACGTTGGGAGAAATAGTAAGTGGAAGCTCAAACGGCCGATTGACTCTTATAATTGATAACACTCGAAAACCCGTCAATGGCCAGATTTATATCGACGTTAATTGTAAACGGTGATTTAAATTTGTTGTTTTTTTTTTTTTGTGCCCCACTTCTCGGTTTGTATTGTAATTACATAGCTGGTACTTTTTTTTGTGTTCTTGATTTTCTCATAGCCTGTTTATTTCCTTAGTAAAAAAATATTCTATTGTCGTCTACATGTTTAGTGATTTCCAATCTAGTGGTTCGATTCCCAAATCGGGAATAGTGTTTTTCCATCAGGGATTTCTCAGTAACAGCCCGGAGTCTGGATTTGTGCCCGGTTAATGACAATAGGCTCGCCCCCTATTACATGGGACTTAAATATAACTGGCGAAATGTAAGTCTACATATACAGGTAGGTATACATCTGCCTAAGCCTTCGGGAATTACAGGCGTTTATGCCTGCATTCCTCCTGCGCTGAAGTCGGTCGCGTACGTCGGTCACGCGTACCAAAGTAAGCGCCGCGATCGTCGGCCGACTGACGAGCATAGAATTGTGTGAGCGCCCTCAGTCTGTTACCGATGATCAATTGAATGCCACGCGTGCACGACAAGAAAATCCACTTGGTAGACGACTGTGCCGTAAAGCGGTCAGTAACGCAATACGGTAACGCAATATTTTATTATTTATTTCTCGCTGCCGCACGGTCCGCGACCGACCGTACACGACCGGCATCAGCGTAGAAGAAATTCAGGCCTTAGTCTACAAATCGACTCTAAATAATTTGGCCATGAATAAGTTACCAGTTTACTGATGTAGAACAACATATCATAAACATCACGCTTTATTCCCCTAAAGGTTAGATAGAGATACACCTATAAGACACCCACATTTTGCCAATTATGTTTAAGTCCCATGTAATAGAATAATGTTGTTATGTTAGAATATTCTACTCAAAATCATGTAATATTTATCTGAAGAGAACCGTTGTTGCCTGTCGTAAATTACACTACATAAACACAACCGCCCACGCATGTTTAGTTAGATAAAATCCAGCCAAAGTTTTAAATCAAAATCAGCAAATAGTAATTACAGCAACTAACAACTCCCTTATAGCGCTTTATATGAATACAGGAAAAGTTTTTAACCAGTGCGCAAATTTTGACAAATTAAACTTAAACGAGTTTTATTAACCACGTATTTCTTATTTTTATACGTCACAAACAAATTAAGTTATCGTTAACGAAAGATGTTTATTTTGAAACTAGTTTATTGGATACACGCCGCGCGACGGCGCGTGCAGTGAAGCGGAACGCAGTCGTAGGTACCTATCAGCTGTGTGCCCGCGCAATTCACCGATGTAGGTATTTAAGCAGGTTATTATCCTGTATGTCCCTACAGATCGTCTATTTGATGATTATCTTTTTGTGTGCACGTGTTTCTGTGACAAATAAAGCTATTTTTCTTTCTTTCTTTCTTTCTCTCTTTCTTCTTATATCAAAAACGAGGTCAAACCTTCATGTGTAGCCATCCCGAAATACTCACAACTCCGAGAAATACCTAACTTCTACGAATGGTCACAAATTGATGGACATTATTTGCTGAAATCAATTTCGTAGTTTAGTTACGAAAACGTTTATTTATAGTGAGACTGTCATGGCGATTTGTGTATTGACAGTGAGAGTAAAAATGTGAGTAAAAATACGGAATACATAATATATTTGTTATTGGTTGAATTCTATTATACTGGAAATAAAATTCAATGTTTATTTGTGAAATATATTTTTAATATTTTATTGAATATAATATTTACATTATCAAAAAGCTAATAGAGAGTCTATTAGCTTTTTCAAATAAAAATAAAGAGAAAGAATCATAGGGCATCAAAAAATTCGTCCGCATCGTTGTCAACAGGAAAAGTGCCCAAAAGGCTGGCAGCATTGCCACATTGTATGTCAATGCTGATTTTTTTGACAAAAAATAGGCTAGCTCTCTGGTCACGTGAAGAGTCGACCAACCGCTTGGCAAGTACTCGAAAAACTAAGGAGCACTCGGAACCCATGCTGGAAATAATATTTGTATTTGCCTACGCATCCAGATACATTTATTGTTTTAAAAATGCACAGTTCACCATTGACTTATACCTACATATAATGCAGTGTAGTGACAAAAATATTAAAGAGTATGATTAGGTGGTTTGATCGTGTTGAGAGGATGAATGAAAGGTGACTAACAAAATTTATCTTTTTTTTTGGGTGGGTAATTATCAAATAACTTCTTCCGCTCTGGACGGAGCGGGTGGGCGTGTCAGAGTTTTACTGACCAAAACCCACCCGTGTTCCTCCAGTTGCCTGTGTGCCAGGGCCACGGTATCCCTTTCAGACAAACCCGCAACCCTGGCAGGCACCGGTCCTAGCGGACCTCGTCAGTGCGTGCTGAAATCTCTTTGAGACGCGCGTGGAACACAACGCGCCGTCGACTCGGGCCTGGTCCTTACCGGACAGCGAGCTGCCCATAGCTCGCCGTCCGCAAGCCCGCGCCTACGGTGGCCGCGAATCGGCTATCGATTCCCGCCGCCCAGGGCGTCTCCTGCAGCGACTATGGGCGTGGGGGCTCCTTCGCAAGTATTACGACTTCGCAGAAGAAATTGACTACCTCCCATGCACTCTCGCTCTAGACCATGGCCTGGACCAGGGCCGGACGCAAGAGATCACCGCCGCCGATCGCCTCCGTGAGGACACGGTGGTGCTCTGCCCAAGCCAGGCAGACCTCCACCGTATGCTCCACCATGTCCTAAGAAAATGTATCTACAAGGCTGCAGACGTGAGTGGTAAAGAGGACGCCCTAAGAGGACATATAGTGACCTTATTGGTGATGTTCTTCAGAAAGGTTAGGTGCGTAGTACTCACAACCGGCGTGCTTGTATGACCAAACATATGATCGTAAACGAAGTAAAAGGAGTGTAAGGATTGTAGCAGGTGGCGTTTTGTAGTTACTGCCTACCCCCATGGGAATAAAGCGTAAGTTTCTGTATGTATACACGAATATACAATATTTTATCCACAAAACCTTTGCCTTTACTAAAGCTAGACCAATGAAGCCCAATAAGACATTAAATACATATTTTTATCCTACAACTATTCGACCATAATATTCACAAAGTAAAACCCACTATACCCAAAATATTTTAAAGATAAAGCGTAAAACGTTTTGTTGAGGATGATATTCTCATAGCATGTATATTTCCTTTTTCTTTTCTTTTTATATTCTTGTTTATATTCTATCATATTTTAAATGAAATTATATTAATTTTCTTTAAGTACGCTGTACTGGTACAGCGTCTTAATTATTGTTTGCTGCACCGGACGACGTCATTACGTCAACGCCGGCTGTCGCTGAAAACCAGCAATGGGGCTCTGTCTTGCATAAGATCGCAGCATAATGCTGAGCGATAGCCGTTTTCCGTGGATATGATGCATTTTCCCAGTATAGTTAACAGATTTATTTTGTGTTTATGTGCTTTATTGCGTCATGTTTACCGCAAATAAACGTATTTTCTTTCTTCACTGATCCAGATTCGTCCTCTGAACCCTAATCCCAGAACCTCATTAATGTAAAATTACCTTGTGCACTCCATAATTAGAAATTAAAGCAGAACGGAGACTCAAAGATTCGATTTATCTAAATGCACTCACTGTACACGTGTCGGATTTAGCGAGTTACACAGAAGTACACTGGTCGGATTTGGTTTTAGTCCGATTTTGTGTCCGATAGTCTCTCCGCGGCCCACGATTTACATTTTACATTTAGGAAAAAACGGTCTGAGGGACTTGGGACTAAAAACAGTGACCCACACAGTATTCACATTCACATTAAAATAATATAACCAATATAATACTTTACAAGTAAATATTCATGTCATTTATCTATAATACTCACCAAAATAAAGTTTCAGTACGTAAAAACTGGAGCAGCTCAATCCCAAGTCTTTATCCACTATTTCCATCACTAAAATCATTTCTTACGGAATACTCAGAAAGCAGGCACACTCTGCCGTACATATCGAGGCTAAATCTATCCTAGTATTTTACTCCTGATAGCTTAAAAGCATTCTATTCTCAGAGAGTGAAGTCGACCAAACCTTAAGTACAGCTGGCTGGAATAATTATTACTCGTCCAGGAAAACGTTTACCCTAATTAAAACCTATTCTTAGGTGTTTCAGAAAGGTTTATATAAGGCGTCTCGTTTTCTTCACCTAAAATAGGCTAAAGCCTGCATTAAGGCAAGCATTTTAGCTTTTATCTCATGGAGCTACAGAGATATTAGGTATGCCAGGCAGCTAAAAGTAAAATATCACGACAATTCAAATTCATCTTTATTGTAATTCATAATGTACACATACAGGCGGTTAATATTAATAAATAGAAACAATTATGGATCCTGTCGGGCACAGCAACATTTTAATTATGTAGGAGAGAGGAAGAACGCATTTACATTAAAGATACTATGCCTATATATAACCTAAACGCAATTTCTCTAATTTGTTCCCATATCATGACAGCTAAATACAAAGTAATTTTTAGGTTTCCTTAGTCAACACAGGAACTCCTGTATAACCTTGTTCGCACTGTGTCGATGAAGTTGAAAATACCATTGGCACACTGTTGTGTGTAAATTAGTTCTTGATACCTCGATAGATGTCGTTGTACTACTATTAGATCGCGATGTTAAGATTCTCCGTCGATTAATATATAAGGACCCTATGTACTTAGAATAAGGCCCTTTTTGCGACCAAAATATACCGTTGGAACAGGGTTGTTGTGTTTTATTCAAAGGCCTGTTCAAAGTCCCTGGTTCCATCCGAAGCCCTGTGCTGAACCTAGCTGGACATCATCAGGTCGTACATGGTCTTTCGAAGCCGGATACACTAGTATCCTGGGCACCTTAGCGGTGGTGCATTTTTAAAATAAAATCTATAGTTTAAAATAAAATCTTGTATTTTTTTTAGGGCACCCCCCTACACGTAGAGTGGGAATGATATTTTTTTTTCTCGTCTATCTCATGGTGTGGGGGGTATCGTTGGATAGGCTATTCAAAAATATTGCGGGTTTGTGTAAACCATTGTTCGATTCAGGGATCCGTCATTTCCCCCCCTTGCCCCTCTGTCAGCTAAGGGTTGTATTTGGAAATATGAAAAAATTCACAGCAGTAGTATATTTACCGAAATTAAAAGGAAAACTATCACAGCTATATACCTGCAATAGCAGGCTTTACAAGTTACTGAGTAATAACCAACCAACTTACTTTTCAGATGAAAAACATGTTTTCCGATTCATTATGTATGCGAAAACATGTTTTCCAACTACCATGTTAGGTTTTTTCTTGGGATAAATTCATCCCAAGTACGGAACCCTTGTTTGTGCGTGGTCCGACACGCACTTCGCCGGTTTTTTTCTTTTTTTTTTCTTTTAAAACTGGTGCTAATAGGCACGTTTAGTAGCAGAATTTTAGATATAATTAATAAAAAAAATTACTGCTTCAACAAAAAAATAAATAATAACCGTCTATTATCTCTGAAACCACATAAAGTTTTACTTGTCCAAGAAATACAAAAAAATAGAATTCAATCTTCCAAAAAAAGCAAATTCCTAGGACCAAATAAAAACCAAGCAATTTTAGCAGTCATAGAAAACGCAAAACCAATCAAATTAGGGATTCCTAAACCACTGAAGCAACAAACTAGGGACCGTAGCGAGCAACAATCCTAGGACGGACCCCAACTAAACCCACACGAGAAACGCTCGGCGGTAATATAAAACAGCCTGTAATGGCCACTAAAACTTTTCTAATGACCACGATGTCCCGAAACTGTCTCCAGGGAGAGAACTTCCACGTAAAATATTTATGATTTTTGCCCGTCCCTAGCATGTTTTTGTTGGCGTATTTTATTTATATTACCTCCTTTCTCCGACTTTGAAGTATGGAGGGCGTGAAAAAAATGTTCTGCTATTCAATTGGGCGAAATTGTTTTAGTGCTACGCCGGAATTTTATTTTGTGTTAATATGGTTTATAAACAAAAATATGCACTTTTGGGAAATATACATTATGATTAGAGCGTAAAGGGAGTTAAATAAAGTAAATAAATGGAGCAATCTTTTTTGCAAAATAATACGATATAAATACCTATTTATTTATAAACTAGTGTAATGAAATACCTTTTCAGTTTTTTTTTTTTTTTTAAGTGGCATCTCAGTGTTTAACCACGAGGGGTTGGGACTCTTTAACCGGGCTATCCTGTGGTGCCTTAAGCTCCTAATAGAAATTGAAGGCCTCCAGCCAGGGCATACTTATAAGCTATCCGACTGCGCGCTAAGGGCACCCCCTGTGGGGTAGGAACCTCGGCTTAGGGCAGAGTCGGGGGGAGGATGGCAAGGGACCGTCGGTGGCTGGATAAAATCAGGATTTTGATTATTATCAGGGAGATTTAAAGCTACATGCTGCTCAGCTAAAGCGCGTGCTGGCGCTTCATTTGAAAACAAGGGTCGGGGAGGACTAATTTGTCGGGGATTTCACGCGGGGCCTCGGCGGCGAGGTCGGAATGACGATCGTGTAGTGTGTACTCTTTTGCGAACTGTTCTAGTAGACCTATGACTCTCCTGGAGGAGAGTGATAGGGTCGTCTGGGTCGGTCAGAGTCCTTTTCAGTAGGAACATTTCTCTATTTATATTCTTGCACACATAGAAACTTGGTATATAGTAATATTTAACAAACTACTTAAGAGACTTGAGACTTCTTGAAGACAACCTTTAGATTCCGAGGCTCGAAGACAACTGACTTAGGAACTAGACGACACTCCAAACATCATGTTTTCATTCCGTTCCGTTAGAAAAATAACTAGTACTTTTGGCGGTAAATATCAAATGAGATACTTTTAAACTTCATGACTACATGACTACATAAGTCAATTGAGGCAATCACATATTTTCAATTTTATATAAATAGTATTTAAAGTCACTACAAATTTTATTAATATTTGGAAATCATGACACTACGTTAGTAGTGTCATGATTTCTGAAGGACTGAAATGTAATCCTCAAAAATATGATTTCTTTTCTATTCAACAAAAACCAGCAAGAACTATAACTAATATAGTTACGTATCGCGATAAATTCTAATATAAGGTTCTAGTATCATAAAGTGAAACGTTTTATAGACCGTCAGAAAACCAGCGTGGACCTTGGCTCGAAGTATACAGATTTACAAAATGTGCCTTCAAGAATTGTTAGCTCCGTGCCTTTGGGCTGGATTCATATTGCCTTACGTGGACAATGTTATAAAAGAGTAAGGCTGGATACAGACGTAGGATAAAGTCGCATAAAACCATACAAATAAATAAATTTGAAGTGGCTTATTGCAATGTCAAAAGAACAGCTTTTTACTAAATGCATATAAAAACGGTACTTATAAAAATAAAAATAAATTGTCTGTTTGTCTATTTGTTCCGCCTAATCTCCGAAACGGCTGGACCCATTTTGACAGGACTTTCACTGGCAGATAGCTAATGCTTTAAGGAATATCTTAGGCTTCTTTAAATTTAGACTAGCTATGCCCGCGGGTTCGGCCGCGTGGATTAAAAAAAAAACATGTTACATTACAAACAGACAATTTTATTTAACTTTTACATATCAAAACTATTTTACAAGCAACCTGCTGATCTTATCTCAATTTAATTTTTGGTGTGTTCTAACATGCTTTTGGACTTCTTCTTCCGTACCAACATCACATTCCCATCCTATTTCAGTACTTCCATCTTTTTAGCTACAAAATCTATCACATAATCCATCCATCGTTTCTTCGGTTTCTCCTTCTCTTATAATGAAAAGAAATCTTTTTTCTGTAACTAGGCTATCGGAATCCCTTTTACAAGTAATATTTAAAAAAAAAAGTAAGCAAGATGGAGTCGACATTTCCTATCTGACTAGCCCAGAGAAGAAATGGCGAAACAAACTCAGGGGTAAAAGTCTCTTTTAAAGTCCAGACATAATGTTGATCAGATCATGTGAGGCCCATGTAAATCCGTGTCTGAAATGGTCTTTTGAGGAAAGAACCACACAAAGAGTGGACCTGTCCAGTCAGTGCAAGCATTTGTCAGTAATCGTGTAGCTCAACTCAGGACTTAAGGAGCTCAACGACTCGACGAACAATACCAAAGAAAAGACAGTAAAGTTGTGGCGGCATCTACAACGCCACATGCGAACTACGCATCAAAGACCTGACGTCACAAATCCTGCATCGCGCAATCAGAGTTTACCGTGCGGCTAGCATATATACAACATCCCGACATCAACCGTCGGGCAGTTGCCCACTTGACACGACACCGGTCTGGTCGGAGGATCCTCCCTTTACTAGTAGAGTATGAGTGAACTTTACACCCTGTTCCTCATACCTCTATATAGTCATCCATATTCATACCCAAAAGTTTCAAAACAAAGAAATTTTACTCAAACAAACATTTTCGGAAAACGTGTTTTCAGCCTTAGCATTTATGGTTTGACATTGGACCGTACAGATAGTCATAATATTGATCTGTATGTATTTTTTACGATCTCTTCCCTTGTGAGATTTACAAAGGGTGAAACAGGGTCAATGTTCGCATGTCTCAATAAGCATAATCAATGGCGCTGCTGGGCCCAACTGCTGGGGCAATCAGAGAATTGCTCAGTGTGTGAGACTTCTGCTGCCGCACACGGACTGATTTATTATGTCTTGAAGAGTGAATATTAGATCTTTAGGGCTGCTAGTAGGTGTCCGGACTCTGTTCCGGAAATAATAAGAATGAATGGGCTCCCGTTAAACGAGAGTGTCAACATGCAAGTATCTTGGGCATTTCATCAGTGACGACCTTAGGGATGACATAGACATTAAGAGAGCGCGTAGGGCTTTAGCTGTTAGATGTAACATGTTGGCTCGTAGATTTGCTCAGTGCTCTGACCATGTAAAAAATACTCTTTTCAAGGAGCTTTTACAAGAGCAATCTATGGGTCAACTACACCAAGAGACCGCTGGATGCCCTACGCGTACAGTACAATAATGCTTTCAGGATGTTGTTGTGACTACCCTGTTTCTGCAGCGTCTCGGAAATGTTTGCTGAGATCCACACAGATTGCATTCAAGTAATCATTCGAAAAAAAAATTGCGTCGCTGCTGAGTAGAGTGCGAAGTAGTCGCAACTACATAATATATCCTGAGAGCTACGGCGGAGAGCTATACTCCTAACATTAGACACTTCATGCGGAGACTGATCAGGTAGGAAACATGTTTTCTTGTCTGGTCGTCAGCTGCGTGGAGTGTTCATTTTTTTAAATATTTTATATGTGTACTATTACTCGTAACACTAAAATATAAGTTATTTTCTAATACTAACACAAGATGGATCTTTTTTGTCCGAATTAAATGAATTTGAATAATCAGCCTATAGCGTTCCCACTGTTGGGAAGAGGACCTTCTCTCCGTGAGAGGGAGTGGGCCATAATCCACCACGTGGGCCCAGTGCGGGTGGATGTCACGTCTTATTTTTTTTGGTTCTAGGACATGCAGGTTTCCTCGCGATGTTTTCCTTCACCGTTTTGAGAGCAGTTGTAATGAAATTAAATAGGTACCTACACACAGTAAAATACCTGCCTGGGTCCGAACTCACGACCTACAACTCATAAGTTAAGGTCGGGCTCTCAATTTGATGTCGTAGAAATATTTCGTCTTTCGTCGTTTGGCTATTGGTTCTCAAGGTCAGCAACGGTTTTATGTTCATTGACTGTAGAACAATATTCGTCGAAAGATGACCGGGCGGGGCGTTAAGCCATAATCTACATGCTTGGCAGGCGGGTTGGCGATCGCAGTATGGTATTAAAAAGGCATAGAGAACGCTGCTGCTCATTCTCTAGTAAGTCCCTTAGTCGCTTTTTACGACACCCACGGGAAGAAATATTCTAATTGCCGAGAAAATAGTTAACTAGCTCTGACTAGTTTAGACGAGGGGGTTACTTGTGTAGACTACACAGTTTTGATGTTATTGGAATGTATTTTCTCTGCAGGAATACTCAAACTATTACTTAACAATTTACCGTTTAAGGATTTAAAGTAGATAGGAATTCTTATTTATCTGTAGGTAAATGTCTTATGTCACCAAAATAGAAAACAGATAATAAACACAATATTTTTTCCTGAAATACAAACAGTTAAACTACATTAAACCCGCATATTAAGCCTAAAAACCAAAAACGGGTTCACGAACGCGACCCGCTAAAATCCGCATTTCGCCGAGGATTTGCAAAAACACGAACGGTTTTAAACGCATTACATTTTTTTGCCAGAAAACACATTTAAAGTCGTGAACAAATCAGTTTAATACGGAAAACATACATTCGAATTTTCATGTAATGGCTTTTAATGTACAAAGAATGGATGCAGCCGCAGCCAACATTAAATTGGTATTATTGCAATAGGACTCACAATGGTGCCAAATGTTTTATAGTTGCTGAACATAAGGCAATTTGGCTGTAAATCTGCTGGATAGGTAAACCTTTGTGGGTATTCTTCCAACGGGTTTAATGTATATTTTACTTCATAAGGATTCACACTGACATTTGCAGAGAAGCTCGTGGCTAAGGAATAACAGCCGCACAGGTCGATCTACCAGGTTAATCTACGCTTGCCGGGGTTGCTCCGTGGATGGGTGACTTATTCATACCGAGACTTCTCCGTGCCTCGGAAAGCACGACCATCAAACAATCAATCTACGATCAACAAATAATCGCCTTCTTCAATGTCTCACTCAACGCACAGACTTTATTCACTCTTCCTTCTTCGTTCAGTCTATCTATCTCTCTGTGGAATGCGCTCCCTCTGAAAATCAGGATGGCAACCAACCGATTATCATGTTCGCGAGCATATTCGTAAGAAGCTGGCAGTATCGTCACAACGTTAATGTTTTCCCACTGTCGATTCCCGCACGGAACAAATATTTGTATGATCTACAAGTAGTTGTTCCGGGTCTGGCTGTTTGTGAATGTGACTTTAAATGTTTGTAAACGCACCCCACAATACAGGAGAAATTCCAAGTGTGGGGCGCTTAAAAAAAAAACACGTTTAGCCGTTGGTCCTGGCTATCATTCGTAGATCTTTGACACTCTTTATGATTCAGAAGCCCGAAAGTCTGAAAACCAGTCTTACCAAGGGGTATCGTGTTACCTAGTGACATGGTTGTGGTGGTCAGATAGGCGGTCGCTCCATGTAAAATACTGGTATTCAGCTACATCCGGTTAAACTGGAAGCAGACCACAACATAGTTGGGAAAAGGCTAGCCAGATTAATTTTACATTGACATTTGCAGTGACACAAACATGGAATTGCATTTTACAATAATAATGAATCAAATGGCGATGGCTAATGCAAGATGTTCCTAGAATACAGTAATTAATGATGATATTTTAATATTCCGTACCCTCGTAGTAGGGATGTAACTATGTAACGGAGGCCATCTAAACGGAGTCGGAGGCGGGGGCAGAGATGGAAAAATTAAAGAAAAAAAATAGCTGTCATAAGGACTGCCGACAGAAGTGAAAACACAAAACTTTGGAATAACTGTTCTTTTATACATATAGCTCATGAAAAGTACACATACATACACAGTATACATACCTATAGCTCATGGAAAGCGTTCGGTGAGGATGACGCGTGTTCCATGATTTTTGTTAACCTAAAAAGTAAACGTAATTATATACACAGTATAAATATAGCTCAAGAAAAGCGTTCGGTGACGATGACGGGAGTTCCATGATTTTTGTTCACCCAAAAAGTGATCAACGCGCCTAAAGAAGTTTTCACTTCAAAAAAAACAAACGTTTGTTAGTAAAATTTTAGAAGGGGCAAACTATATTTCACAGAAAAGAGTTTTGCGGTCTTGTCATCTTCCAGGCGGTTTCTTTGTGGTTTCCTTGAACCTGGCGGTGGCAGTGTAGCATAAAGTTAAACTTCGAATTATGTCTCCACCACATTCAAGAGAATTTGATTAGTTTTGAAGCAGATTTTCTTTATTAGACCTCCGTTACGACTCCCTTTTAAACTTGTTGAGGCGGAGGCTCAACACAGTGGACTGCGCATTCCGCTTGACATCTGGAAATGTATGAATATGTTCTGTGTTGAGCAATAAACTTTTGAATTTGAATTTGAGGCGAAGTTCCGTTACAACCCTGCCTATTTCACATTAGGTACAGCAGTGCTATTCTGTAACCATCTCACCGTGAAAACTAAGGTGAAGTGAGCGTGAAGTGAGCTGTCAACAGTGTCAACCTCAAGCATCAGGTGGAATTTCACGTCACTTCAAGCTCACTTCACCTAAGTTTTCACCGTGAGATTTTTACAGAATTGCTCTACTGGTCATAGGATAAAGTACACTCGAAAGTCCCTGAAGTTTTTTATAGCCTTGAATACATTATGTCCCAGATTCGTTCGTTCATGAAAATGTATCGACCGATGCTTATAAATATGTTGTGCCATCGAACCGAACACAACACGTGGAAGGATTTCGAAAAAATCGCTAACGAGATTGAGTCCCCAAAAAACACATTTGAGGTCAAACCGGAAATCTGTGTAGACGTAAATAATTCCCGTTTGCTTTGTTGTTATTGTGATTACGAAATCGAGAGGATACGGAAGTAAAAGTATTGGTTTTTATTTTACATTCACGATATGTATTTTTATTTTATATTTTTGTATTTTACCCATTGTATGTTATTTCAATCAAAAATTGTTTAAGTCTATCATAAATTGTTATAGTCTATATTCTAGTCATATACAGGCGACATCTGGTTTATAATAATTTTATGCTTCTTTGAAAGCCCCTTTAAAATATAACCCTATGGCATTAAGTCCGCCTCCACACATTTCTGTGCTTGAAGTATTAAAAAGGAATTGAATATTTAGTCATAGTGAGCAGGCTTGATGAATGAATATTGTTTACCCCAGTATTTTTTTTAGGACAAGCTAGCTGCTGCCTGCGGCTTCGCCCGCGTGGCTTTTTCTAAAATAAAAGTACTCCTTATAACATCAGCTATCTTCCAGTGAAAGGCCCGTCAAAATCGGTCCAGCTGTTTGAGAGATTAGCCGGAACAAACAGACAGTTTTTTTTTTTTTTTCATAGTTCTTTCTTTTTTTTCTTTTATGTACCGTATATACTTTCATATGCATGTATTAAAATGTTGTTATTTTGACATTAAAATACAAACAGACACTTCAATTTTATTTATTTGTATAGAAAGTGAAAATCACATACAAACGGAGAATAAGGTTGCTACATTAGCTTCAATATACCTACTGTTCATAATTTCTAACGCGGAATGTCACTACTTTAAAGTGAACATAAAAGGTAACATATTTCCTGTATTTCATGACCTGATAAATGAAACAGTAGTACAATCAAACTACTGACGCTATAAACTAATTTCGAGTATACTACTAACAAATCCTTGTAACTATTAGGTCGGGAAATATGATTTCTTGAGCTCACCCCGGGGATCGCATAAAGAAAAGTTTAAGACGCTATTAGCCCCGGTTTTATTTGCCCCATGCCCAACGGGCTGACAGTGAGATTTACGCACGCAGCAACGTTAAGATTTAACACAGTACTACCCATATTTTAAACCGGGTAAATCCCTGTGCAACTGCTATATTATTTCGTTTTATTGCTTGGAATCAAAGACTGGCTCTAAGTGCTGTCGAAGCGTCAGTGTCAGGTCTATAATATTTGATTTCAGATTGTATATTTTATCACTAGCTTTTAAAAGCTACCACTGTAGAGGGTTTTTAATAGGGACAAGGTATCTTTGTCAACTAATGGTGGCCATATTAGATTATCTATTGGCGAGAATATTTGACTGATGAGTCATAAAATGTTCGGTATATATCAAGATGAGTCGCTATACAGTTGAACAATGCGTTAAAATTATTAAAGCATATTATCAAAACGGCAGTTCAATTCACCAAACGTTTCATGTTGTCAATATATTGAAAGAGAAATTCAACGGGCTCCTGATCTCAAGATTCGGGTACAAGACATGGCCTCTAGGATCATGTGATTTAACGCCCCTTGATATTTTTTGTGGGGATATGTGAAAATCACTGGTGTATGCGATCAAGCTAAGAACTGTCGAAGACCTAAAGAGTAACGTCACATGCGACACCGATGAGATAGAGGTGACAATGTGTCAAAAAGTAATGGAAAATTAGACTTATTGTATTCACGCTCCCACACGATATAAGGTCTATCTATTCATACAAGGAATATTTTAAGAGATACACCTATACGTGGTAAAGAAGCCATACAAACGATATTTTTTTTTAAATATTATGTATGGTATTTAAAAAAATAAACAATTTAAATTACTCATAATATTATGATGGTTCATTATCAAAAGGCACCGCGCCCGCGCTACCGCCCGCGCCGTTGCTGCGTCACAATTTTAAAATTATAATAATTCGGTACGTAAAAAAAAATACTCAGATTAAAAAAAAATCGTTTCTATGGCTTCTTTACCACCTACAGATGTTTCTATTAAAATATTTAGGGTATGAACAGCTAACCTTATATTTCGTAGTCATTGTAAAGTCAGCAGACAAAATTTTAATTTTGTTAATATTTTTGATTATTTTCGATATTGATGATTTCTTGGCGCGAATAAGTATGTGGCGTCTACAACGCGGCATCTACAACGCCACATGCGAACTACGCATCAAAGACCTGACTTCACAAATCCTGCATCGCGCAATCAGAGTTTACCGCACGACTAGCATATAATATACAACATCAACCGTCGGGCAGTTGCCCACTAAACACGACACCCGTCTGGTCGGAGGATCCTCCCTTGTCAATACAGGATGAGTGAACTTTACACCCTGTTCCTCATACCTCTATAAGTACGTACGAGTATGTTGAAACATTTAAGACAAAAACTATTGAACATGTTGCATTTTCATGGCTCATTTATCTAGGTCATGTAACAAGTAATACGATAAAATTAACAAACTACCAGACGCAACAATCGTACACATACAAAATCTGACGGCACAAAATCTCGTCAGCAATAAAACGAAATAAACAGCTCTTAAAAGTGTATTGAAGCTAATAAAATGCCAATGAAAAGTTGGAGAGCTCGGCTGTCGGCGTAACGCAGCAAATTTCCCATGTTTATAGCACTGTGTTCGCATTTAATATTTTAGTCATAGCGGAACCCTTCGCTATTGTTTCAACCGTACTTAAGTAAGACGAAGTTCTGAATAATTAAATGTGTCAAAAGTCAGTGTTCTGTCCATCGAGACTGTTCTTAGTGAGAGTAAAAAAAAAACTGAACAAAAAACTTAAAGGAAGTTTCTGATAGAATAACTTTACTGATCATGGTCATTTAATTTGGTAAGTCTATTTAGAACCAAAATAATGGTTAGGTTTTAGCTTGTCAACTTGGTGACAGTGCCAGGCGTTAGGACGAAAAGATCCTCTGGGGAGCCAGAATATATTTAGAGCCGTTGAACTGACAGCTTTGTTCACACGGCTATATATCAAGCTATACATCTCCGTATAAGTTGACCTCTCATTCTGCGGAAATCCTATACAATGCGATATCAGCTTATACTGGAAATTATAGCTTGATATGAGCCGTGACAAATAAAACACAAAAAGTTACTTAATTTTAAATATTTATCCTTCTTCGCCAAACAAACAAATGTATCTTACACAGAAATATACACATCAAAAGTGTCTAGGGATCAAGGTTCATATAATAAATATACATGTCATCAATAGAGCAATAAAATATATCTTAATGCTCTATTGAAATTAAATAAGAATGTCTATTTAAATTGATTAAATAAAATGTTTTTTTAGAAGTGTAGATCGATGAAGTACTCTCTGATTTTACATTATTAAAGAATATTCGTGATTTTTGCTTATGTAGGATTTTTCACCTTAATTAATCCTGACATTAAAATGTGATAAAAACAAAAGTTTATAAAGGTTGTTATTGCGTAAAATAAACAATATTAGTAGTCTGTATTAACGCATATAACACAATCGCAGCGATTCATACTAAATATGAGTTCATCCAAATCACGTTGCGGAATGGCCGCCCACGTCCGTTTTATCAAGCGAAAAAGATTTTTTTGTGTGGGTACGGCATCCATATTTGGCAGAGGTCTTCTTTGAAACATATCCCATGCGTGCTCAATGGGATTCGAGTCTGGCGATTGAGTAGGCCCTGGTAACGTTGATATTAGCTGCAGTAAGTGTGTTTGCAACGACTCTGGTAATGTGTGGACGTGCATTATCATGCATAAGCAGAATTAATAAAGCACCAAATTGGATCCGCAAAGGAATGACAACATAATGATACAATCGTTTCAGCGTAAATCTGTGCATTGAGATTGCTTCTGATCCAAATCAGTTCAGTTCTTCCGCCGGTCCAAATACCCGCCCATATCATAATTGTTCCACCACTGTATGCATGGACGTCCTGGCATGATTTTAAACGTTCTTGGCGCCCAGGAGTCCTCCAATACCGTGTACATCTAGTATCTGGCCTCATACCAACGCGAAATTCGTCAGAAAACCATTCAAAACGCCACTCTTCTTCTGCCCAATTTCTATGTTCACGAGCCCACTGTAAACGGGCTCTGCGATTGCGGGGCTCAATAGGTGGTACACGTAGTGGCCTTTCGGAACACTGATTGACTTTATGTAAGCAATTTCTTATGGTTTGATCGCTTATTAACAACCCTGAAGAGCTATGAAGCCTCGTAACTAACTTCATCGCGGTCGTTGTACGATTTCGTCGAGCAGTAATTTGTATGTAACGATCTTGTCTGCACGTGGTGATGCGAACTCGTCCTCCATGTCGCTCTGCCGTACTGCCAGTGATGCGGTAACGTATCCAAAGTCGACATATAACACTCTGCGTAGTGCCCAGAGCGATTGCCACAGCACGTTGCCGAGAACCAGCTTCCAACATTCCCACGGCTCTGATAATTTCTTCTCGGCCCAAGTTACGTCTTCTCTCCGTAATAATGTTCTTTTGTATTAATTCCACTCATAAGTTTGGCAGATATTGTACTGCATAACAGCATAATCAGCCTATAACGTTCCCGCTGCTGGGATATAGGCCTCCTCTCTGTGAGAAGGAGTGGGCCATAATCCACCACGCGGGCCCAATGCGGGTTGGTGGATGTCAACTTTACGAATTTTTTGTTTTAGATAATGCCGGTTTCCCCACGACGTTTTTCTTCACCGTTATGTGACCAGTGGTGATGAAATTAAATACACAAAGTAAAGTGCCTGTCTGGGTTCGAACTCACGATTTAACTCATAAGTCGGTGCTGATACCACTGGGCCACCTGCTCTGAAATTGTACTGATTTGACCTCAAGCCTGTTGTAAGATTTTATAGGAATACGACTTGACAGAAGATTTTCATCTTTGGACCGAAATTCAAAAACTATTCCCTTTTCAAATGACAAAATTTACTAAAAAGTATCCAAAAGAGTTAAAAAAAAAAATTGATTTTTAGTAACTAGCAAAAACGTGCTTGATCTCTTGACACTTTTGATGTGTTTTTTTTTTTTTTTTTTACACTCAACGGGGAAGCTCTTGGCCTTCATCTCACCTGATGGTAAGTGATGATAAGGCCGAAGATGGAAGCGAGCTTCACCCGGAATCCTCAACCACAGAGGAACTGGTTATCTTACCTCTAACTGCCGAAACACAACAAATGTTGTTAACATTGTTGTTTGGCGACAGACTTAGATAAGATAATATGGTGGTAGCTAGCCAGGCGGACTTAGAACAAGCCCTACCACCAACCAAAATTAAAATGATTAGACATTCATTAAAATTCAACATGGTTATTAGGTTATTACCCATCCCGATATACCAAGCTAAAATAACCCCTAGCTCAAAAAACCAAGGTTAAAATTACCATTTAGACACAAAGTCTAAAAAAACTCAGTTCTCTAGAAAAAACTTAGCTGACGTTAATTGCGAGACTGGAAATAGCCTTAAAATATGAATAAGTTACGTTCGAGTCGCTCACACGTCTTTCTAATTCAGGCTCCAAGGGACTCCAGTTAACTAAATTAGGTGTCGACGAACAAAATCGTCGTAATTGGTGAGATTTTTTGCTCATACTTTAGTTCTTGGAGTTTCTGTTACTTGTGAGTCTCGCTTAAGAATATTATGGACTGTGGTTTTGAAGGTGTTATGTTCGTGGCAAAGAAACACCGAGATTCAATGCAGACTGGCATTTAATATAAGTATTGCGACATACCCTCACACACAACGTGTACTTATTATGCGATACAACAATATTATACTTAACAGAAGGTTAACGTAGATATTTCTTTGGTAAGGTATCTCAAAATGTTTTTTTTTTTTTTGCTGTCAATAATTTGACTCTAATATCAACGAAAGTAACATGATTGGGTTTTTGGGTTTTTGTCACAACTAAACTAACGTTAGCTAAAACGGCATTTGTCTGCAATCAAAGAAAGCGAACGCTCGCGAAGGTAGGTACCGTGAGGTACCGACTAAGCGTTCGTTCGATGCATGCTAGCATTCCAGCCACAGAACTTGCTGACGTATACATTTTTTAAAGTGGCATTATTGTATACAGGATAAGTTTAAAAGGAGTGCGTATATTTTAGGAAGTAATTAGGTGCATAAAACTGGACAACTTTCCCCAAGGAACATACATAAATCGAAATCTTAAAATTTAAAATCAACTTTTCATACAAAGTGACTTATTTTTGAGATTTCGATTTTTTTTAAAGCAATAGCAATGAAAAAAAAATATCTGAGTGTTTTTATTTTTACGTAATTATTATAATTTTTAAATTTCTTGAGACATTTTGCACAAACCTTTAATTACTAATTCTATGAATTACCCACCCGGATACGGTGACAGTGGCGGCACGAGCGCGGTGCCTTTTGATAATATTAATCACCATATCAAGTATTTTTTTTTTTTTTTTAAATAATATAGGTTATTTAGATTTTTTAAATCATTTCTATGGCTTCTTTACCACTTAAATGTGTAAGTCTTAAAAAAATTCATGTATGAATAGATATGTATACTTAATTTCTGTGACCCAAACACGAACGTGTAACGTAAATAAATGAATTTTGAATATGGGGTTCTCTTGGGGAAAAATTAGAAAATTTTAAAAGAAAGTTTTGCTGAGTGTACCGTGTGACATATCAAATGAAATGACTTGTTATATTATGAGGATTCTCTGAGGTGTGAGAAAACTCCGACGCCGGTCCCGAAGTCGATCTTTGATCCGTCGGTGTATACTCTCAGCTCTTTCGGGCCTGAGTAGTCACATCGTTCTTCTGTGAGTATAATGTTGTAGTGCTTTTGAAAGTAGTGTAGTTTCGGGACTTAAAGCCATCATTGGCTGGCGTTCGATCGCATCTTCCTTTATGCGTATGTGCTTGACTCTAGAGTATTTTCTCAGGGTTCCTGTTACGTTGAGCTTAAAAGCGACCAGGCGGCCTCCTCTCACACGATGAGATGTAGAGGCAGCAGCCCAAGCATTGCCTGTAGGGTGGCAGTAGGTGTGGTTCGCATGCAGATAGTGACTGCTACACTAACGAACCTCTGCAGTTTTCTCGAGATCTCTTTGGGCTGTGCTCAGGTCTGTTCTGGGCCACCAGACTAGTAATCTATATGTGATAGTTGGTCAGATGACTGTGGTGTATATCCAGTAAGTAACTTTGGGGCCAATTCCCCAATTCCTGCCGAGCAGTTGCTTGCACTGCCACAGGGATATGCTGGCTTTTGTAGTGATGTAGTTGGTATGTTTTGCCTAGTCCAGCTGTTTGTCGAAATAGATGCCCAGGTATTTGGTTTCAGTTGAAAGGTTTAGGGTAGTTCTAAAGAAGCGTGGTAGTTGTAGTGTCGTCAGGTTCCTCTTTTTTGTAAAGAGAATCAGTTCGGTTTCTGAGGGATTTACTGAGAGTAGGTGTTTATTACACCAGTCCGCTATTATTTTCACGGCTTGGCGCATAAGGTTGGATAGGGTATTTTCGTGGGTACCATTTATTATTATGGTTATGTCGTCGGCGTAGCATACGGTGAAGTAACCTTTGCCATTGAGTGTTTTGATGAGGCTGTCTACAACCAGGTTCCATAGAAGCGGCGAGAGGACGCACCCTTGCGGCCAACCTTTCGCCACGATGGCCCTTGTAGTGTCGTTCACTGTGACTTGCACAGCTCTCAGTTTGAGCATATTAGTGATCAAGCCACTCAGGTTCGAATTTATGTTATGTCTGTCGAGTGCCTTGTTGATACTGTTGAGCATGGTTTAGTCAAAGGCGCCCTAGATGTCAATGAAGGTGGCCAGTGATGAGCATTTGCGGTCCACTGCGAAACCCTAAAAATTATAATGTTTACCAGCAACGCGCTCCTGTCAATGTCATTCAAAAGCCAAAAGATCTTGTCTGCACGAAAGTAGAATCATTTTTGTTTTTATCTTGTCGTGACAAAGCTACAGCTGATACCTACAATTGCAATATTTCGTAGATCACGCCCGTCTAGCAATATCTACGCATAATTAACACGGCTCTTCATTAATTAATGAAGAGCCGTGTTAATTATGCGTAGATTTCACAGACGTTCACAGGTCGACGCAAAACTAAAGATTCAATCAGTCGCAGTCGATTTCGTTAGTATACATTCTTCAAGAATTACCTTGATGTTTGACATTGCTCGTTTAATCTGATAAAAAATTTCGTCACCTGTTACATCATCCACAGTATGTAAAGTAAAGGGCTAGTATACACATGTAAATACGTATTATGCATGTGTGTATGTCACGAAACTCAGTGTTACTACCCACAAGCGGCTAGTAACGCCATTGTTGTTAATATTTACTAAATCCGCGGCTAACAAAGCTTATCACAGTTTATGCATAAATAAAGAGATATAAGTCGTTTCGTATAAAGGACTGCCCTGAGTGTACAACGAGCGTGGAGCTACGAAAACTGATTATGGAGTGTGTGAACATTGTTTGTTTCGAGATAAATTCGTAATAGTCAAAAATGTAAAGTAATTTTAGCCATCATCATTATCAGCCCATAGCAGTCAACTGCTAGATATAGGCCTCTCCAATTGCACGCCATTCAGCTCGATTCTCGGCAATTCTCACCCAGCTGCTACCGGCTACCCTGCGAAGATCGTCGCTGCACCTGACCTGAGAACGAACTTCTTTTTTTTTTTATATTTTATTTATTTAAGAGAATTTTGTATATATATGCAACGATGTCAATCCCATCGTGCTTTCACAAATAACAACTTACTCCTAAACTTAATTAATAAATCTAAGTCACACAAAACTTAATCCAATTTCTTATTTAAAAAAAGTATATAATATTTTTGCTGCTTCAGAAGTAAGCTAGGCTAAAATACCATGGAACATTCCAACATCCATTACCAACAATTTCATTGAGTTGATAAGTGACACATTCCACCAACACATGCTGGGAATCCTTAATTTTACCACACACGTCACAGTTAGGAGAGTCCGATTTTGCAGTCCGAGCCTTGGCTTGGGTACACCAGGCTCGGACTGCAGTCGTAACAGGGTGTTTTAAACTATGTCATGCGTCATAATTTATAATAAGAAAAAATCAAATGTCCATATATATTTATTTTTATTTTTATTGAATGATTTGTAGTCATTGGATACATTAAGTGGACTGTCTTTGTAAGACGATTAAAATGCCACGGTGTATAGCTGTAATGTGTCCCAGCAGTAGTAATATAAACTAGCTAGGCAGATGATTGCTTGATAAGCATTGTCGCAAGGTGAATATAGCTGTCTTTAAATTTCCTCCTTCTATTTCTACGGTCTTCGTACCTCAGCGTTCACGTCTCAGAAATAATTCACACGTCCCTCGAGAACAAAGCGTCGACTAAAGGGGTATTTTATACATTATACATATGAATTTACCAAAGAGTATACATTGTGAAGATTAATATAATGTCCCGGCAAGATTCGCAACTAATAGAATTTTGATCAAACACTATAACATATGCAGACTCGGATATATAAATATGGATAGAAATCAGCACCCTGACACAACGTAACACAATGAAAATGAAAGTGCTACCATTGCTTCATATGTATGAAGAATTCGTCTGTTCAACAACCTATAAAACGCAATGAATGATATTGAACTGTCAAAATTAAAGGCACTGCGCATGCGTAATTACCCCGCAGTAACTTGATATTTATTTTCGTAGGTAGGTACAACTACACATACGTGTGTCACTTATGGAGCCCAAAAAATGTTCCATCGCGGAATTCAATAACTCTTTTGCTGTAAAACAATACGTTATGGAAAAATATGTCAGTTTGTGATGCACTATCCATTGAGTATTAAAACTATGCTTTCATCATATTTGTAACATTCCGTGATTATTTCTATTCACAAATTCTCTCTCAGGTGTGGTACACAATTGTTTGGGTCGATATTCATCGGTACAGCCGGGCAGCAAAATCGAATATTAGTAAATACTAGCTGCTACTGGTGGCTTCGCCCGCTCTTTCTAAAATAAAAGTAACCTAAGTTACTCCCCGTTTCCTCCCCATAGGTATCGTAAAAGGTGACTAAGGGACTTACTAGAGAATGGGCAGCAGCGTTCTCTATGCATTTTTAACACCATACTGCGATCGCCAACCCGCCTGCCAAGCGTGGCGATTATAGCAAACCCCCCCAAATGGGGGAGGCCTATGTCTAGCAGTGGACGTCTTTCGGCTGAAATGATGATGAATGAAGTTACTCCTTATATAACATCAGATATCAGCCAGTGAAAGTCCCGTTAAAATCAGTCCAGCCGATTAGCCAGAACAAACAGGCACACAGACAGATAGACCGACAGTCAGACAGATAAACATTTTTTTTTTCTTTGCTATAAGTAGGTACCGTATAAAAAGCCGTTATTTTGACATTAGAAACAGACACTTCAATTTGATTTATATGTATGTATGTATAGATAGGTATGAGTCCCTCGTTGGTCTAGTAGTCGCAAGCGCTACTGTTAATCATGAGGTCCTGGGTTTTATTCCTGGGTCGGTCGAAGTGTTATTGGATTTTCCAGCAGGAATTTCTCAGTAGCAACCCGGAGCCTACTTAAACAGAACAGGCGAAATGAGGGTGTACTGTAGGGGAAAGTATGCAATAATGGATATTATATCATCAAAAGTAGTTTTTGTGTGTTGTTTGTGTTTAGTTTTAACACCAAGCGACATGCGTCTAACTTCATTGCATATCGGCCATATTGTTTTCGTTTAAACATGGAATGTTTGTGTTTTGTTTTCAAAATGTTGTTAATGTGGTCCAATTTAGTTGCCGGTCCAATATTCCATACTTTTCCATACACAGCTACACCTCTGCCTAACCCTTTGGGAATAACAGGCGTGATGTTATATTAATATTATTAGGTATGTAGTTTCCCTCTGAGTCGGCCCATTGTTCAACAAATACTGCCAAATCGAATGTGCCGATCCCAACAAGTGTGTAGGACGCCTTAAGGCCCAGATATATGCCAGTGACCTTGAGTGGTTAGCTTGCGTGTTCTGTACTGAGCTCATGCAACGCGTTGTACGTCCAACTAGTAATAGGACTCGCCTATCTAGGGGCGCTGTCCCAAATAAGACGCATTATTAATTTATTATACATACAACAAAAGGTATTTTAATAAAACACGTATACTAAAAGATCAATAGTTAAATTATCTTTAAAAAGTTGAAGGTTTCAGAAAAATATGCTTTATAGATTTTGCGTGATTCTCAGTCTTTCATCGGCGTTAGACATAATTCCACAAATTAATTTCACTATGTAATATAAATATAATCTAAAATATTCAGATATTAAGTTATTAAGAAAATGCTCTAATTTAACATATATTTTTTCCAAGTCATTAACACTACTCGTTTAGACGTAATCTTCAGTATAAAATCATTAAAAGTCGGTTATCGTCGCCTTAAAGAGAATTTGATATTTCAAATAGTTTTTAAAGGTGCAAACGCTTGGCTCGGGACTCAGAGTTTCTTGCGAACTATGCCGATCAAAGTTTAGAAGCTTTTGTGATTGCGTTCGATCTCTGACGTGGTTGCGATGCGGTGCATCTTGAGATGAAGCCCATAGTTGCTTGCAATCAATATACTTATTGTATAGAATCAAGTTTTTCTTTCTGAACAGACAGCTGTGCTGCTGGGGAAAACTCCCCAGCAGCACAGCTGTCTAACTTAGCTGGGAAGAAGAAGTAGCTCAACAAACGTTCAGCTACTTCTTCTTCCCAGCTAAAGCACTAGGAAATGGTGAAGGGCGGGCGTTTTGGGGGCCAGTTTTATGTAATTTTGACGTTCGAAAAGTGCTGATTCTCATACAAATTTGAATAAATGACTTTTGAATTTTGAATAGGAATGTGAAGCTCTAATTTATTATTGGAATGCTAGTGTTTGAACACTTCCTTTTGTTAAAAAGTAATGATGTCAAAAGCACGAAATGTAATTGATTATTTCAAAAGACGAGGTTTTATATTTTGACAATCAGTTAGGTAAGTACCTAACAGTCCGAGTTATGTTTGACAGTCATCAATCATATACAAAAATTCTGTCTAATGTCGAACACAAAAAAAAAACAAATAAATCAATGTCAAAAACAACGGACGTTCGACGAAACTTCAGTTAACCACTAAACCACGACAACCAAAAGGAATCTGTTAAAAACAACTTCGGACCATTCACCTCAGAAACACGTTGTATAAGACATTTTTTTTTTTATCCCAACTGACTTTTCTCCAGTGGCGATTTTGCAAAGTTTAAGTGGCCATTAGCGAACTTGTTTACGGCTGCCCCAAGGCAACTGGTTCAGAAGTCCTAGCATGAACGCACGACGTACACGTAACGTAAATTCAAACATTTTAGGGTTCCGTATCGCAAAAGGAAAATACGGAACCCATATAAGATCACTCGTGTGTCTATCTGTTTGTCTGACCACGGCTTAGCTCAGAGACCCTTAGTACGGTCAGCTGCAGAGAAATCTCACCGCCTAGCAATGTACTCATTCATTGCTAGGGGGTGAGATTTCTCTGCAGCTGACTGTACTAGGAAGCTGTAATTTGGCATGCGTAAACATATTAATCACGCCGACAAAGTGATAAAATTAATTTAAAAAAGATTCTTAAAAAAAAAATACAGAAGTAGTATACAAAGAGAGAGAAGAGAAGAAAGAAAAAGAAAAAAAGAAGAGAAGAGTATTCTATCTATAAATAACGAAGTTAAAAGGAAAACTATCCCAGCTAAG
The DNA here is from genome assembly GCA_947523025.1 of Dryobota labecula. NCBI lineage: Eukaryota > Metazoa > Arthropoda > Insecta > Lepidoptera > Noctuidae > Dryobota > Dryobota labecula. Next base: position 24,368,505 of record OX383287.1, on the reverse strand, counting down.
TAGGCTTTACTACTGACTGAGTAATAGTCTACCAACTTACATTTACAGTTGAAAAACACGTTCTACCATACATTACGTATGTAAGAACATGTTTTTCAACTACAACGTTCAGTTCTTGGGATAAATTCATACCGACTACGGAACCCTTCATTGCATTTATTTTCGTTGGATCCCAGTTTTGAATCCCAGTTTAATATTTTTGGCGTTGAATCCCACGAAACATTATTATGTATTACCGTTGGATCCCAAATGCTTAAAAAAATCTTAATGCGGGTACTTTCAACAACAACAATTTTATTTTTTATAATAAAATGAGTGTATATTTTATACTGACTGACCACTTATAAAATTGCTGTCCTCTTTGTCCTTGTGTATATCTATTTATACGCATAACCATTGCATAACGTGCATACAATTGTTATAGTTTGCAGTGACTGTAGTTATTTTGTGTAAAATTTAATTGAATAATAAAGTACTATGAGTGATCAACTCCCATCTACTTCTTCATCTTGCAACAATATAAAAAAAGAAATCTCTGTAGGACTGTGTTTTTGCAAAGCTTCGTTTTTAGTGTCAAAAGTTGACCTGACCTATGTCGGTGTGCAAAAAAAGTATAAATTTATTCATGTTTCTTCTGTCTTTCATAAATTCAATCATTTCATAGTCGGTGGGCCGAACCCACACTGCTTTTTAAATATTTGATAAAGGTTAATCACTTTTCTTTTGAAAAGTAAACCTGTTGTTATAACATGGGATTCAATGGAAATAGAAAATGGGACCCATCGTTAATACCAAAAAAAATTGTATCTTAAACTGGTATCTAACGAAAATAAATGCTTCATTGTATGTGGTCCAATACGCACTTAGCAGGTTTTTATTATTAGAAAGGTATGGTTATTCAGCTAAAGTTCATAATGCATAAAATTATATTATTCAAAAAAAAAAATTGACTGACATAAACATTCCCCTCACTTCCATGCAACTGACTATTCTATTCTTTTTAGGTTGACCATGATCCCGAAAATCCTACCAGAAGTTTTGGTGCGGTATGAAATTACCTACTTTTTTCTAAGTGCTTTTTACAACTTTGACATGCTGTGAACTTTAGACTCTCCCTTGGGTGCGGCGACTGACTCTCACATTCATGATAGTTGAATATTAAGCAACTGCTAGAAATAAAATTTATTGATTATAAAATTGGTCGCAAAAATCAAACAATATCAAAATCAAAAGTCATTTATTCAAATTAGGCTGAGAATCGGTACTTCTCGAACGTCAAAGTTACATATAAGACAGTCCCTCAAATCGCTCGCCCTTCACCACTTCCTAGTGCTTTAGCTGGGAAGAAGAAGTGGCGCAACTAACTCGCTCAAAAAGATAAAATTGATTCTATACAATACTAGGTATACAAAGTAATTAACATAACGAGAAACAGAAAAGTAAATTAAATTATTTGCTAGCACACGCCGCAAAAAACTAAAAAGTTAACAAAACTCTCTCTTCTTCCGATCTTAATATAAAAGTCACCTGGCATAAAGAGCGTGCCCGCTCACTTATTTATTTTATTAGGTTCACCAACAATTGAATACACTGAAACAAACACATAATACATTTTAAAGTAAAATAACAGTGCATCAATTACTTAAAGGTAAACACCACATGCATAAAACAATGAATCTTAGAAATAACCTAACTTACTTAGTAATAAGCGCAAATAAAAAAATTAAAAATTAATTCTGTGTGAAAAACTGGGAAAAGTAAAATTGAATAATCTTTGACATTATAAAATTAATAAGAATTGGTTAAAAAATATTTAAAAAAAAATGGTAATAATAGAAAAAAAGTAAAAATAGTAAAAGTTGGAAATATTGATAAATTTAATTAAAAATTCATAACATTAAGTAAATTCATAAAAGTATATTAACATCGGTAAGTACACAGAGATGAAAATTAATGTAAATGAAAATAGGATTAAAAATGATCAACAAAAAAAATTTATAACAATGGTAAAAAATAAATTTAAAAAAAGTTAAATTGATAAACTCATAGCAGTGGTAAGTTCAGATTAAGGATTGCTCTTATGCAATGCTACATTATGTTCATATAGCTGTAACACAAATGATAAACTAGGATCATCGAAGTAAAATAAATAAACAGTTAATTATTTATAACAATAACGAAACCATTTTCAGCCAGTCGACTACTCACCACAAGCAGTACTCGTTCACGTACGTTGTGGAAATCTTCCGTTTACTCCGCGCGTTCGTGCTAGGCCCACAGTTCCCTACGTTTTATTACTGAAGCGCATGCTTGTCAGGAAATCGAGGGCGAAATAGTAATACAAGCTGGTTGCTAAGCTTTCCTTAGGCGTAGGAAATAAATGTTAATTATGAAAATGGAGGGCCCTTCTGTGTATTAAAGTTGGGTCGTCAGATAGGATCGTTTGGGACTAAGTGCCGGAGGAAAGTTTCTGCCTATATCTTCATGATCGTTTCTTCTTAGGGGAAAGCAGAATTCTAAGGGGACTAATATTCCAATACTAATTATGTAAGCTCCTCACTTATCTAATAGTCGTTGTTATAACCGTTTTCGTACTAAAATTACCGTCTTTGACCCAAATTCGGCTCCAATTAGATATATTTTTTTTTTTTTCAGTAACTTCACATGATTATGACGTCCCATGATCTCATTATATATTTTTCAATTTCCAAGATTATATTTACATAATTTAAAAGCTAACCACAGTCTTAAAATAATAATAATAAGAATCAGCATTGCCATACAACGAGGCAGTGTCGCCAGCCTTTTGGGCGCTATTCCTGTTGACAGTTATGCGGCCGAATTTTTTGATGCCCTATGATTATTTCCCACAATCTTCGACGTCATAAAATATCATGGTATTAGCGATAAAAAATAAATAAATTGCGATTAAACTTTTATGCAAAGTGTAATTGCAATAACTGAAAACCTCTTATAAATAAAATAAAATCTTTTATTTCGGACACATAAATATAGTCCACTTGGTTAGTATACACACAACTTAGAAACTAGTGTTAGTACTTACATCTACCAAAAAAACAACAAACTACTCATTACTACGTCACAGTGGCATGTAGGCGTATCCAATGTCCCAGTGTGGGGCAGCTATGGTTATCAGCTATGGTTTTCAGGATGTTGTTGGCGCTGGCGTGTACCCTGCGCATAATGGAAGCGCAACGCTTGCGCATGATGGCGTGAAAGCCATCTATTCTCGCTTCTGCGAACATGCCGATAGCCCCATTAACACCCTGAAAGCATTATTGTATTGTACGCGCAGGGTACTATATGCCCTCTGCGTGTAGTTGACCCACAGACTACATGTATAAAACGACTGACAGTACGCTGTAAATAGTGTAGCCTTAACTTCTGTCGTGCATTTTGCAAATCTGCGAGCCAACATATTGCAGCGGACAGCCAACGCCCTGCGCTCACGCTCAATGTCCAGACTGTCTTTGAGGTCTTCGGAAACCCAGTGGCCCAGATACTTGAACTCAGAGACTTGCTTTAAGGAACTTCCGCAAAGTTTCAACTGTGGTTGAATCGGGTACGTTTTAGTACCTGCCTTATAGAGTAGTACCTCACTCTTGTTTACATTATATCTGAGCCCATGAGCCTCCGCGTACCTCTCACATGTCGTAAGTAGGCTCATCATTGCGTTAATCGAAGGGCTCAGCAACACCATATCATCAGCATAACAAATATTGTTGACACATACTCTGTCTACATAACAGGCCTGATAGGTGTTGCTGAGCTCGACGATCAACCGGTTTATGTACAGGCTAAAGAGGCGAGGGAAGGTCATGCCGCCCTGCCTCACCCCGCACTCCAGCCTATACACATCCGATAATGAGCCTGCCCAACTTACACAATTTATTTGATCGCTATACCAAAACCGCAGAATTGATATAACTTCTCTTTCCACTGAAGTATCATTCAACAGTTTCTGCCACAGCAATTCATACGACACCAGGGTCTGAACCCAAACTGCGCATCATGCAGTTCGATGCGGGTCGCCATATGCCTATCAAGCAAACTGTCCAGCACCTTGGCAATGACAGTAGCAAGGGATATGGGCCTATAGTTCGAGAGATCTGATGTGTCCCCAGTCTTATTCTTCACAATAGGTACAACCACAGTTTTCATTAGGTCACTGGGCAGATGGACATGGCTTAGACAGAGCGAGAACATAGCCAGTACCGCAGGCAGGTGAACGCTTGCATGCTGCAGGTGTTCGATGCTGAGGTAGTCATGCCCTGGTGACTTGCCCCTGACCATACTTTTAATTACAGTAGCAACATCTTTTGCTGAGAACCTGATATTTAACTCCTTCAGACAATCCTCAGCATCGACCGCCTGCGATGCGGAGCCAAGAGGAGATTCAACTTTAAAATGTTTTACAAACAAGTTTGCTATCGCAGTAGGCTCGTGTTGCCCCACCACACTAACGGGGACGCCCGGTCTCGGATTCAATCTATTCGTATTTTTCCAAAACCTTGAAAAATCTTTAGAGGTCATTGTACTCATCGTTTTGAATAACTTTTACTATTGGACCAATACTGCATCGTGAAAAAACAATCGGCTGCTCCATACATTTTGTTGAGTTAGGCGAACATAAATTGGATAAAGAAAATCACATGTTACAGTTTATGAGGAAACCATGAAAATTCCTGCCATAATAAAGCATGTTTTAAGCCCAGGCTTACAATGAACTAAAACATGCTTTAAAAAACGTCGCGTAAAAAAGCGCCCGTGTATACCTGGTATACACGGGCGCTTTTTTACGCGACGATTTTTTTTCGCGCATTATATTTTCAACTCTTGGTATTGAGGCGATAAAATATCGAAATAAATAGAAATAATAAATTTCCTATCAAATAACATCATTTACAATCAAAACTCAAATTGAAAGTTTCAGGTACGCAAAAATGATATGTCATGAGATAAATATTTCTAGTAAAAATATAACAAATATACACTGAAAAAAATGTTTACTTATACATAACCAAACTTTCGTCAACATGTAACACAAAAAAGTGACCACATAAATTTATGCAACATGTAACCAAAACCTGTGCTGGCTGTTGTGTATCACTTTTATTAAATCAAGTTAACTTTTATGAAGTCTTGTCAAACTTTGATTATTCCTGAAATAGCCGAAGTAGTTAGGCTAAATATTTTTTTCAGTGTAATAGCATATTTATGCATATCAGACGAAAGGATATAATATACTTTCTAGTATGATATAATACTTGTATATTTTTTATTGCTAGCTCACCAGAAAATAATCCTGAAAAAAATACGAATTATGATGTTTTAGTGATAAATTTTGAATCAAATTATGGTGCTCACATATTTACAAATATTGTTAAAGTAGATAATTTTACTACAAATTTAACAAATCATAAAAAAAACAAACATGTCAAAAGCTGAACTAGAGATCTAGCACTGCATGTGATTGAAAACAATATTTTGACTCCACAGCCCAGTCTCTCGAAACTCCACAAATAGACAGCACAGTCGAAGCAGACACCTAAATGACTGCAAACTAAAGGTCCAGCCACGTCAATGGGTTTCGTACAATTTGGCTTTCTAGGCCGCTCTCAGGGTGAGGATCTGGCGCGGGTGCTAAGGCGGGCGCGGAATATCCAACATTATGAAACCGCCGTTTGCGTCCATAGTGTGGTATGGCGAACGCTTATGGCCGATTTACATTTGAATTAGTTAAGTAGCGAGTTTAGTTCAAGTAGCAAGTTAAGTGTCCAAAAGTGACAGGTTTTTATTCCGAAGTGTCCACTTACCTCGCTTAGGGCCAAAACACGTACACACGATACGACATCGCATCGTGGCACGTTGGGATCACTGTTGTTATTATTATTATAGTAAATAATTATAGTATTGATGAAACAACTTGTAAAGACTAGTTATCTTTACAACTTGTTTTAGGTGTAAACCATAAACGAAACTAGTAGATAGTTATCATTAAAAGACTGTTACGTATCAATGTCGGTCGGTCGCAACGTACAATGATGTGACATCGCCGTCGTATCGTAGTATGTGTTTTGGCCCTTAGGCGGTTGTGGCCTTGATGTGGCCTTGATGTGGTTGTTATCGCCCACACGGTTGATTTTGACGGTCAAACGTGATCCGTGTGAATAAACTATTCATTTTCATACAAATTAGCGCCCGTCCACGTGTTATCGTTGTGGTACGTTTGATCGGAGTCTTAGCGCAACGAGCATGAGCGACCTAGCTAACGAGCGATCGCCTATTGTTTTGCACTGTGGAAACACATATATCCGCTACGACCCGCTACAACAGCTCGCGTTGCACTGTGGCCACCTAACCACGCACGCCACCGCGCACGTCACCGCTACCGCCCTAGTAACCACACGTTCACCCCGGACGAAGCCCAGATGTCCACTACATCAACAAGGGACGTTTCGCCATGTTTGTACTACGGTCGGTTATGTTGTGATTATATTAGTGGAGCAGGGTAAATACGGCAGGTAGGCTTTGTGTAAACTGAGTTACGTCGCTTCATATTTGGGCTGTGAGGCCTAGACTTAGTTAGATCCAATTAGCACTAACCACGTTTGAGATTATAATCTCGTACTAAAATTCCTGGTTCGTGGAAGTGTAGAAGGGAAACTTTTCAGTGTTGTAAGTAAACCTTTGTGACAGTATTTATATAAATAAATACTTATCGTATCTACTATATATCCATGCATATCACGTTGGTACACTATGTATAGCCCCATGAGTTAGTAAGAGTATATGAAAATTGTTATACTCGTAGTAAGTAAAAATTGCCATTTATTTTTTAGTTGTACCTATTGAATCCGACACACGTGGATTCTACTATAAAAAATATCTTAGATCCCACGACTTAAAACAAAAAAAGTTCAAGTCAAGTCCCAAGTCTCAAGTCCTATCTAAAAATACGATCCCCCATACAAAATCAAATACAGAAAAAAAAAATACGGGTGGGAAATGAAATAAAATCTCCTTTCCGTGAAAAATATTGAATATCTGGTGACGACATACGGTATTGCGTATCGTGGGGCTTCGAGAAGTAATCGGTGTCGATTATAACATGATATCGGAAATCTGTCAGGATCACGTCGCTTCCGCAACATGTGTTTAAAAATCGCGAGACGGCAGTTTTAAGGTGAGTTTACACTTGGTTTTAATGTCCTTGTAAACTGTTGTGCTAAAAAAAGTTTCTAATAAAGACGGTAAACAGTTCCATGTTGAAAATGAAAATTAAACACGTAACAAACATAATAATATATTACGCCTGTGATTTCCGAAGGGTTAAGAAGAGTTGTGCCTTTTAGTGTCCTTGGAGTTTCTTGTCCGTTCTTCTCCATAGTGATCTACGTATTGGAAGGGGCATCTAGCTTCAACTTTCTGACTAACTGACCGTCTCTTTGACAATTCAAAAGTGCCTGTAAATGGTTTAATTGAAATAAATGCTTTGAGTTTTTTTTGAGTTTTAGTACCCACATTTCACCAGTTATGTTTAAACCCCACGTTGCCCCATGTCATAGGGGGCGATGCTATTGCCATCAACTAGGCAAAAATCTAAACTCTGGGCTGCTATACTGAGGAATTCCGGATAGAAAAACCCAATAACGAAATTAAAGAATTATCGATAAGAAAAGATAAGCTTCCCTGAAGAATAAAAAAAAACATTTAATAACAGCCCTGCGTTACTTAGAGAAAACAGGCTCCTAAATATTTGACCTATATTCATGCTTTTCAAAAGTAATTTGATTGTTTTTTCACTGTAAAACATAAATTGCTTTATAATCTTATCGTACCTGGTTGGCAATTTACTTAATGAGCGCTCAAACGGCTCCTGTTATCAAAACAGACCTTGGACCGGTAAAACAAATTAATTGTACTGATAAAACTAAACTTAGTACCACTAAGAGACTGGCTATAGGTAGTTACCCAAATGAACAATGTAAAGCCAAAGCATTTATAAAAAAAAATACCTATAACAGGTAACTTGTCGGTACTTTTAAATAGTCTTATTCAGTTTGTCAGAAAGTTGAAGCTAGTTTAAGCTAACAGGACATTGGCTTGACATAGCCAACATTATCGTCTACAAATATTAATATTAGTACAGATTTTGCGCTAAAATTCGATGTGTAATAACCCTAACTCAAAAGCACGTGCCTGCCACATGACATGGAACGCGACGCTGATTAAATTTGAAACCATAAAAAATCATGAACGGCAAACAGGACCTGTTACAGGGGTTGCGTGTTCATACATTGTTAAATAAATTGTACCTTTTACTCCGGTCAAAGGTAAACATTGGGATCGTTGCATGTCCCCCAGCCGTATTTGGCTCGAGTTACTAATTCTAGATTGAAAGATATTTTTTTTATAGATTTCGAATTACGCAATGAGGGTTTTTTTTTACGGTTACCTAATATGTATGTCTGGAAGTGGTTTTTGCTTTGATTAAGTTTTTATAAAGAACAAACGTTTTCGTCTTTTAGTTTTCGTAAAAGGTATGTACTTAAGTACGGTTTGACCCTTTACTATTCATAAGGGAAAAGTAGGGTACAGTGAGACTTAAATCCGTAGACCACAAGAGTGAGCCTAGCACAAACGCGTGGACTAAAGGTAACGTAAATTTGAACGAGGTTAAAATGAAAATACTCATTTCGCACGTAATATTTCATTAGTTTTAAGCCTTTATTCATATCTTTGGGTGAAACTTATTATGCACGTCGCAAAAAAATTAACTTAACTCTAAAAGTTTATTTTATATAATAAAAATAGTCCGAATTTACGTTATTTTGACGTCGCGCGATCTTGCTAGGACCTTATAGGTCCATTTATAAGAAAAAAATTAAAAAATAATGAATTTTGGAAGTCGGTGTCATCAGTTTTGTATTATCGTTTTTTGCTACCGACTTCCGAAATTAATGTTATTTTTCACTTTGTAGTGTTTTGTATTGGAAGTCGGCTGTTATTTTTTTTTTATTCTATTACCACTACCTGCTATGTACCTAACAGTGACAGGACGATATAATAACATCATTCACATAGACTAAGTGAGAAAAATACGTATTATTGAAGCTAACTCAAAACTATCCCAGCGAAGTTAAAATTTTGAAGTGACCAAATTCCCTTTTATAAAGATTTCAAACATGAAATAATTTTCCAAATCGGTCCAGCCGTCTTCGAGTAATTGTGGAACATATACAGGATGGATTTTTGAGTTGGGGCAGTATGGTACGTTAACGATTGACATAAAAAAAAGTTTTTGTGAAAATGGCCAATTCCTCGTTGACTACATTTTTTCAAATTCTGTGGATGGGGAACCAAATTTCTCAAAGGACAGTCTCCTGAAACCATTTTTTTGTAATTGCAACGGATAAGATACCCTTACTGCCCCGTCTCAAAAATTCATCCTGTTTAAAAAATAAAAAAACTGACTATCTGAGTACCTCCTTATTTTTTTGATTTCAGTTAAAAAGGCCTATGTCCAGCATTGGAGAGGCCTATGTCCAGTAGTGGACTGCTATAGACTGATGATGATGATGATGAAAAAATAAGTGACTAAAGGTACTTCAACGAAAGTTGTAAAATAAATATTTCATAATCCACGGACCCCTCCCTATATTAATAGCGAAACACTAACAAAGGCATACCCAGCAATGTATACGAATTTCTACAGTCATACACCTCGCCGGCCAGAATTTCATACGATGCGAATATGCAGTTTGTTGGCGTTTCGGGCCACCTTAATGGTTTGTTTACTTTAGTAGATAACGCATGTAATATATAGCTGCACGTGAATAGAACGACGATCCTTACGAAGGTAGGGGAAAAGCTTGCAGAATGTTTCAGCGAATATAAGTAGGTAGGTACTAGGAGAGGGTTTGAGTTCTCACGGTGTAGCAACTGTATGTCCACCAGACCATGCCCGTAAACACAAATCTCGACCTCTGCAGGAGCCTCGAGGTAGAATTAAACATACAATATTAAAGCCTGATCAGACAAGAACATCTTTTACAGGTAAACACTACTTTATCCTTAGCATAAGATTGTATAACAATACCAACAAACAATTGGATATATTTCACCTAAATAGAATTAACTGTAAAATGAATGTGAAGAATTGGCTTACTTCTCTAAACTACTTTATGTTAATTTTTTTTAAGATGGTAATCTGTGAACAGTGCTGTGGGCTACATTATTACTTATGCTATTTATGTTTTTATGTTCGTAATATTGCATGATATAGCTGTTCGTTGTTCCTATATATAAAACAAATACTTTTTCTAAAATAACAGCGATATTCAGTCGATGATGTTCACTAACGCAAAGACAGTGCATTTTCAACAGAGTGCTACTAAAAACAAACTACACACTTACTGCAGCACACCTGCGGCTTAAAAATCACACCATCAAGCTAAACTTCATATAAAAAATTCAAAACAACTGCTCATGCATAATGAACTTTTAGAATATATTTTCATGAAAACTATTTTTGTTTGTGAGCCAAAAAAATCAAGAAAAGTTTGTATGCAAAACGCACAGCCCCCGTTTATGACATCACTGGTCTAGTAAAAATAATTTATCGTTCAGACAAAACACTGACTTTGCATTTGCCCCAACCAGAATAAGCACCGCAGAATTTAAGATATACGGCCCTATTCTAGCTATTATGCTAAAGCTGAAATATTTCTTCCCCGTTTAAGTGAAATGTGTGATTATTTTGGGTGGATTTTGTTATGTGTAATAGATTGAGTTGTGATTTACCATCTGGATATTATGGTTCTATTTTATTTTCCTTTTTTCCTTACAGTACAATATTCCTGTAGGGCAGTTACTTGGTGCCAGTTAAGTATACCTGAATATATTTTTGATGTGTATCAAAAATATATTTAAAAAATGTGAACACGCGGTTAATTGCTGGTAATTGTTGAAAGGCATACACTGTCCTCCCATACCTATTAACAATGTTATTTTATAAATGATTGTAAAGCCAATTATTTTTAAAAGAGTAACCGTGGAGTTTCATGCCGGCTCTTCTCTATAGGAAACGACTAATTGTTACCGTGCTTCTGACGTTTCATAAGTGCCCATGTAGATTTATGTGAAATAAAATATTTTGATATTATTTTTATTTTTAAATAATTTGCTAGTTTTATTTATTTATTTATTTATACAATTTTAAGAAAGCTTACAGATAAACAAATAATAATACACGTAAATGGTAACGAAATAGTAAACATCTGACAATTGCTAATTATAAGCTTCCACATTATTATATATAACAATATTGTAACACAAGATTAAAGGGGGAGAAAAAAATATATAAAGGGAAAAGGTATGGAAAATAGGTAGGTATACCGTGATAAATCACAAAATATTCACCCATTTAAATTATATTCTTATCCAAAGTATTTGTTTACAGAATAAAATACTATCTACCTATACTTAAGTAAATACAATCAGTATTTACTTAAGAGGGCGTATAAGGGTCTACTAGCGCCACTCCTTAAAAAAAATATTATCTCGTGACTGAGAAGGAATTATGAAAAGCGACTCAACAGCGACCTCGGTAAGTGTGTCTAGAATGTGTGTTGTTCCTTTTATAAAGTTCCATATTGAGACACAAAGCAACAAAATACGATCTAGAGAAATGTGGCCGTTTTCTTTAGAACTAATTTCGCCGCGTCGCGTAAAGTTCCGTACGATTGCACGTTGTATCGCTGAAAATGAGATCCATCACCAATTAAAACACCAAAATCAAGAGACTATCATACGTAACCTAGAAAAAAAAAAATATTTTCGAGAAGAAATAATGTTCCAGCTTGTCAACGATTATCTCTAAACCTCAAACGCTACACCAGAATACGACCACATTAGGGATGCCGGACACAACCTGCAAATAGAACTTGAGAGAACTGCCGTAAAGATGCACAACAGTCCGGGGACGGGATTATTTCCGGACGTGGCACAGCCCTGGCCTATTGTGGGACAATCGCAGATGCAGGCCGAAACTTAGGGGCCATTGCAACTTAGTGAGTGTATCTAGTCTGGTAAACTTGCACTCTGAAGTAAATTAATATTCTACCGTTGTGCACACTTAAAAATATATGTTTATGAACTTGCGGTTGTGGTTGCGAAATTTGTGGGCTGTGCGTGAATGTTTGAAATGTTTGTGTATGAATAGGTTAAAACTAACCCTAATGTTACTAACCGCAACAAATTCAGGTTGTGACGTATTATTAAAAGTATTTTGTGTATACGTTCGTGTCAATTTCGGCAAACACTGCTTTTCCACATTTACCATTTAGGAATTAGATACCTACTACTCAAAGCCGTGCAAAAAGGGCAGTGGTAACAGATATATTTTAATAAGTAAAATAATTAAAATAAATTATAACATAATAAGTACTTTAATTATACTACATTAATAATAATGAACAATTTTTAAGCGAGTAAACAAATAAGCAATACTAAATAAGTAAGTGGATGAGTGGTTAATAAGTGAATGAATGGAAATATTTTAATAGGATATAAATAATTCTAACATAAAACAAGGAAATTAATAAAGCGCTCTTCCTCTCTCTACTTAGGCCCAGTAGAGCAGTGGTGGCCCAGTAGAGCATTGGAGGCCCAATAGAGCATTGGAGGCCCAATAGAGCATTGGAGGCCCAATAGAGCATTGGAGGCCCAGTAGGACAGTGGTGACCCAGTAGAGCATTGGAGGCCCAGTAGGGCAATGGTGACCCAGTAGAGCATTGGAGGCCCAGTAGAGCAGTGGTGACTCAGTAGAGCAGTGGCGGCCCAGTAGAGCAGTGGAGGCCCAGTAGAACATTGGAGGCCCAGTAGAGCAGTGGTGACCCAGTAGAGCAGTGGTGGCCCAGTGGTAACTGCCGCGATTAACGAGTTGTAGGGCCTAGGTTCGAACCCAGACAGGCGCTTTACTTTGTGTAAATTGTTTTATCACCACTGCTCTCAAAACGGTGAAGGAAAACATCGTGCGGAAACTGGCATGTCCTAGAACCAAAAATTCAAAGACATGTGACACCCGTTCTGGGCCCGCGTGGTGGATTGCGGCCCATTTCCTCTTACCGAATAAGAATGTGCCTACTTCAGCTTATTGACAATACATTACTCCATGGTGTAAACCTCAATTTTCCATGGGCATTGTAATCTTGGCATTATTATAGCTAAGTACATTATGTATACTAAAACATTTGTTACCTATTTTCATTCATCAGACCAACATTGACTTCCGAATCACATTAAGCAAATTAGAAAATCCCAAAACCTATGAATATCGAGAGAAAAATAATAAAATTGGGTCACTTCACTCCATTAACGTGCAGAAATCAATAACATAAGGTAAGTACGGGAAGGCTTTCAGTCGACGACGTAATTGCTGTGTAGAACCTTAACGACAAAGGAATAACAGAAGGTCTATGTATTTGCATGATCACAAGGTCACATACATCTATACAAATAAATTAAATTTATGTGTCTGTTTTGTAACGTCAAAATAACAAGTTTTTCCAAATGCATATGAAAATGTATATGTACGGAAATGTGTACGGAAGGTTTCTCTCGTTATCATCAGCCATATTTTAACTACTGTGAGCGTACCTACTGTGGGTAGTGTTGGTTATTGCACAATAGAAAAACCGAATTAAACTCAAAAGTCGTTCACTCAATAGCTGAAATCAAAATTACAAAAGACAGTTCCCCCAAAGCGCCCATCCCTTCACCATTTCCTAGTGCTTTAGCTGGGAAGAAGAAGTATCGGAACAAACTCCCCAGCAGCACATCTGTCTGTTCAGTTAGAAGAACTTGATTCTATACAGTAATGGGTATGCAAAGTAATTAATGTAGGAACATGACACAACTATACCGAACGCGCAACAATTCCTAGACGTCTTCACTGCTTGACCGCCACCGATGAACTCCACTTGTCAAATGTGCGGCGATCACTTGCCGCCAGTCGAGCGCTATGTTATAGACTCCGTCATGCGCCCCTAGGCAGCACTGGCGTCCCGATTAGTCAAGACTCGTTGGCGCGAACTCCAATGACTCCATCAATCCCGACTAGATGGCGCTAGCGTACTGGATACAACCCGTCTTCGACAAATAGATAATTAAAAAAAAATTGTCTTTGTGGCAGTCTGTCTGTTATTCCGCCTAATCTTCAAAACGGCTGGACCTATTTTGACGGGACTTCCATTGGCAGATAGCTGATGTTATAAGTGTAACTAAAACATTTTAAGAGATACATCTATAGGCGGTAAAGAACCCATAGAATCTTTTTTTTTTTAAATTAGTATATTATTTAAAAATTAAATTATTTAAAATTATGTGACTCATAATAATATGATGATTAGTTATCAAAAGGCACCGTGCCAGTCCCCGTCGGCATAGTATAAGTATTACTTATTCTACTACTGACTCACCCGTGGTTTTATGCAAAATGTCTCAAGCAGTTTAAAAATTATAAGAATTATAAAAGATAAAAAATCATTCCTATGACTTCTTTACCACCTACAGATGTTTCTCTTAAAATATTTCGTGTATGAAAAGATAGACCTTATATTGTTAGCCCTATCGTGTAAGTATTACTAGGAATGGATATTCTGCCTTCCTAAATCTGTCGCCCTCAGCTAAAAGGCATTACGTTAAAAGTCATCGCTTTTCTCATGTGAAGCCGTGGGAGCGGATATAAAGGATTTTTTTAATATCTACCGTATAAGTCGCGGCCTTGGAGTGAAGCGACGGATAGAAACGCGATACCGTAATGATGTTTGACATTGAAGGTGACGAATTTTGAATATATGGCCTGATTTTCAATAGAAAAGAATGAGTTAAATGTACAGGAAAAGTTCACCCATTCATTATGATTTTCTTATCTAGAAACCTTGCTAGTAGCCGACTCACTCTGTTGAAGAAGTAATTTAGGTACAAAATTCACGACTCAATGTCACTGGCACGACAATATTTCAAGTTTTGTTGGCCCAAAACTTCGCCTACACAGCGTCTTCGGTGGCCGCGCAGTGGTCACTTTGACTGCATGTTCTGGGACACAAAGAGCAGAAATTTGTCCGATAGTAAGAGATGTACTTTTTTCCTTCCGAAAAAACGCCTATGTATCTTAACAGTTTACATGTCAAATGAAAGAAAATAAAGAAAGAAAGATTTATTTTTATTGTGACTCGTACAGAAAGATCACAAACTAAACTAAACATATAATGATAAATGTATAAAAAAATATTTTATTTAAAAAAAAACAGGTCTTCAATTATACATTATGCGGCCTAATCGCTTTATGCGATCTCTCCCAGACAACCTTGGAATGGATAGTCATTTGCCTGGATATAAAATAAAATGAGGCTGTCCTTTTGGTGCAAAATACACCACACTTGTGTGGTACTAAAACCACATACTAAAATGAAATCCTTACAATAAGCTCTTGCATGTAATATGTTCTACGGTATATATATATATATTTTTTTGTATATTGCCCCCAATAGTGATCCCATATTCAATATTCATTTATTTACGTTACACGTCGTAGTCGTAGGTAAACCCATGAATGACTTATCAGTGGCATTAATCCTATCCTACCACATATTATACTACAAGTATTTCCTATCCTACTTCTTACTAATCCTACTAATATTGTAAATGTAAAGTCCAATTGAACGAAACAAAATTTAAAACTTGTATAAAACTTGTATACATCGCTGACAAAAATGTTTGTCTCAATGCTGGTCCTGCTCCATAAGGGCGCATAAACTAATTAATTAGCATTTGAAAATAATATTGGAGCTGCTGAAGATTGTAAGACTATATTTGCATTGTATAAACTCAATCTCCTTAAATTATATAATTGCATAGCACAGGTGTGAGTACTATGTAATATAGAGCTACCATTTACCGGGTAATATGTCTTTTATTGACTTGAATGTGCCCTGGCGGCTGAGAGAATATTATGCTCACTCAAATGTCTCGCTGGTGGTGGCGTGTGTTGGATCATTAAGTTCCCTTCAAAATGGTTGAGCTAAATGGTGATGATCCATGCGTCATGTTCTTGAACGAGCGCCGTCAGTTGGGACTGGTCATCTCTTAGCTGCTACTGCTTATTATGTTTTAATTTTGAATTGTTTTTATTACGAACGCTTCTAACGTGCACGTCTTTCTACATTGTTCTCACATGTATAACTTCAACATGAATGATGTAACCCATATTTTGTAACAATATTTTGTTTTAAAAGAGTGTCTGTGGAGTTTCTTGCCCGTTCTTCTCCATAGGAACCTACTACGCTTTGGAATGGGCAACTAGCTTCATCTTTCTGACTGACCGACCCCTTGACAATTCAAAAGTGCCTGTAATTGGTTTATTTGAAATAAATGATTTGAGTTGAGTTGAAAGGTTTTTGAGGATGGATGGACGTTTCTTACTCAATCACGACAAAACAACAAAACGGATTTGGATTAAATTTGGCAAACATATAGTTTGTAACCTGGATTAATACATAGAATACTTTTTATCCCGATACTCTCACGGAATCGAGACTTATGCGAATGAAAAAGCACTAACAAAACAAAAATACGAATCACTTAAGTAATTCTAAAACAACAAACTAAAATGCTCCTAAGGATCTTTAATCGGATAAACAGCTATCCGGAGCGTACAACGCTCCCAACTCAACAACGCTATTCAATTGAGTTATAATACACAGTGCACTACAGTGTCTACAGTACATATTATATGTAGAGGAAACATTAAAGGAACCACACGCGAAATGTTCATAACTACACTACGTTTTCCAGCTACAAAGACTGTGGTTGACGGCTTTGAATTTTGTAGCGTACTTTTGAATGGTTTTGAATAATAGGTTGGGGAAAAAGTTTCTTCGCATTTTTTAAGAAATTTCAAAACATTTTTTAATATAGTTTATTTACATTCAACTATAGTATGTAGGTACCATTTTGTTCGATAACTTTTTGCCATCTTTTAGGTAGGAACATGATCCATTGCTATAGAAATTTTGGGACTTCTGATCAAAATACCGCGACAAGTGGTTTTAGCAGTCCTCTCGTGATATTAACCTGACACTGCCTAAAGAACTCTGAAGAGACCGAAACAGGTGGAAATCTGAAGGTGCAAGGTCAGGACTATACGGCGGATGCATTAACACCTCCCAGCCAAACTCTCTTAATTTTTGCTGAGTGGCTAAAGATGTGTGAGGTCTAGCGTTATCATGATGAAAAACCACACCCCTTCTGTTGATTAATTCGGGCCGCTTTCATCTCATCAGATGATGATCTTTCTTGCTTTAATCTCATCAGTTGTTCGCAGTAGAGTTCAGAATCGATGGTCTTGCCTGGTGGTCACAGCTCATATTGAATAATGCCCTTCCAATCCCACCACACACACAGCATCACCTTGTTGCGAGCTAACCCGGGTTTCGCCACAGTCTGTGAAGCCAGCCGGCCTTTGACCACGATCTTTTTCGCACGTTCTTGTCGTACGTGATCCACTTTTCATCACCAGTTATCAGCTTCTTCAAAAATGGTTCGGTTTCATTACGTCGTAATAAAGAATCACAAATGAGTACACGGTTCATTAGGTTTCTTTCAGTGAGCTCGTGAGGTACCCAAATATCGAGCTTTTTTGTGTACCCAGTTTTATTCAAATGTGCCAAAACTGTTTTGTGGTCAATTCCCAGTTCTTCAGCTACGTCGTAACTACTGTTATGCCGATCATGCTCCACTTTTTTCAAAAATGGCATCCATTTTATCCGTAATAGGGCGACCAGAGCGACGTGCATCTTTGATATTGAAATTTCCGGATTGAAAACGCTTAAATCAAATTTGTGCTACTCTCACAGACACTGTACTAGGTCCATAAACATCGCAAATTTTTTCGCGGCTTGCGTTGCAATTCTACCTTTTTTGTAGAAAATTTTTAAAATGTATTGAATTTCTTCATTAGATTCACTCATCTTGACAGTATGAAAAACAAATGAAAATCACACATTTTCCTAATTTGAATTTGGAATTATGTTCTTTAAAATTTAAACTTTCAATGATACCAAAACCAGCCAGATACAAATAGTATAGCCAACATTGACATATATATTACTGCGTAAGGACTGGGCGGACCGCACGTTATAATGACGCCTCGAACGTGGTCCCAAAATGGTCTTCCCTATAACGAAGTGAACTAGAACGCGTTCGGCTGTCTTCGGGAGCGGTCGTAAAATTTTACAAGCAAAAATACCAAGTTGTGTCGTGAAGGGTTGCGTGAACTACGACAAAAAGCACAATAAAACAATTGATAACATTTCATATCACTGATAAGATAAAAATATGTAATTATATCAACTTCTAACATTATTTAAAACAATTTTCTTTCTAATTTGTCTCAACGTTTAGCAAAGACGACGCGAAGCCGCGTAAAAGTACGACATAACTTTGCAGCGGCGCGCGTTTTTATCCGATGAAATGAAAAGATTTATTAGTATTACTATATGATTTAATTATGTATAAAATTATTTTTATTGTTTATTAAAAGCAAATTAAAATGTGTTTTTATGTACTTACTGCTAAAAAATCTGTAAGTACAGTGAAATACGTATTTATTTTGCAGATTTCCTTCTGATTCCGTGCGAAATAAAGTTTGGAGTCGCGTCATAAGTTAAAAAAAATAAGTTTAAAAATATTGTTTTATTCAAAGGCCAATGGAAATTTTATAACACAAACTGCAATAAATATAAATTTCGAAAAATAGAAGGTTTTTTTATTTCTTTGTACCTCGAAAAATACCCGCTCTTACAAGTTTACGTCTAGGAGCAGACCACGCCGATTGACATCGTAGTTCATAGTAGTTCTAATAGATGGCGCTAGTGTTTTTGTATGGCGACCGTGTCCGGCAAACGTTCGGACGACCGTATCTTTACTATTTATATCAATGATAGCCAAAGAGATTTTATTACAAGTTCATACATACTATAATGCGAAAAGACTTTTTCCTCAACCTAATATTTATTGAACGAAAACAAAAACGCATAAGTGTATTCAAGTTTTTTATAGTAGTTACAGGTAGACAAAAGTTTCTAAATTGTCGGTTTTATGTATAAAAAACCGGCCAACTGCATGTCGGATCAAACACAATGAAGAGTTCCGTAGTTGGGATAAATTTATCCTATGAACAGTTTAACGTTGTAGTTGAAATACAATCTCCTCAATCTCCTCAATCTCCCATACATTCTAACAGCACATGTAAGTTTGTACGCATAATATCGAGAGATTTACCTTGTTATTTGACTTTTCGTAGCTTTTCCTTACAAATAAACACGGAATAAAGTTATGCTAGGAATAACTTCGGTATAACCATATTTTTTTGACGTTTGTGCTTGTCATAACTTTATTCCGTTTTTTTTTTGGCCCTTTAAGTATAAAAACTATTGAACAGAACTATTTCCTATTTTATTTTTATTTTATTTTTTTATCAAAACTTTAGGGTCCTTAGTTTCAGATATAATGGGGATGGTCAGTTATTGTTTAATATTTTTAATAGCTTTAAAAATATTTGTATGCAAAAATATCTGAAATTCTTACAATAAGGTACAGTTTGCAAATTTTTTTTTTTTTAATTATCTTATTTCCACCCACAAAAGTGACACCATATTCAATATTCATTTATTTACGTTACACGTCCGTGTTTGGGTCACTAAAATTGATTATGTGTACCTTTCAACTTAGTCGGTCCGTTAGATTCGGATCAAATTGGTTGTGACAGACGGACATACAGACACACGAGTGATCCTATAAGTGTTCCGTTTTTGCATTCGGACGTACGGAACTCAAAAACTAGTGGTAAAAGCAGAAACAATCACTAGCAGCAGGCGTAGGTAAACCTATGAATGACTTATCAATGGCATCCTATCCTACTAATATACTACTTCCTACTAATAATCTTATCTTATAAAATTCTCGTGTCACAATGTTAGTTACCATACTCCTCCGAAACGGCTTGACCGATTTTTATGAAATTTTATATGCATATTCAGTAGGTCTGAGAATCGGCTACTAAATATTTTTCATACCCCTAAGTGATAAGGGTTGTCCACCCCTAACATTTTTTTTTTGAGAATTTTTTTGGCAGTGACATTAAAAAATACATACAACCCAAAATTTTCACCCTTCTACTACCAACCCCTATTTTTTAATAGCGATATTAGTACTTAAATAATTGTAAGGAAAGAAAGGAAGGTTCAGGTTCAGGGAAGGTTTTAGGTAGGTAGATAGGGTAGGGCAGTTTAGGGTAGGGTAGAGTAGGGTAGGGTAGGTAGGTAGGGTAAGATAGGTAGGTAGATAGGAAGGGTAGGTAAGTAGGTAGGTAGGCCAGGGATTTATTTGTTCATTTTATTTAGGAAGGTACGGTAAGGTAGGTAGGGTAAGTAGGGTAGATAGTGCTACCCGTGCGAAGTCGGGTTGGGTAAAGCTAGTAATATAATAAAACAAAATCGGGCTATTTACACCATTTATATATTAACTCAAGAACGGCTGGACCGATTTTTATGGTCTTGGATTTGTTGGATTTTTGTCCGCCCAGAACAGCAGATTTACTAAAAAACATGCGAAAAAAACATTTAACAAAAAAATTTAGACAAATCACTATCCTCCTACATTTTGTACAGAACGACTTTTTTGATGATATCTCGAGAACGGATTGGGAACGGGGAAAGAAGAAATTTCACGCGAACGAAGTCGCGCGAGCTGAAGCTAGTAATATGTGCTAGTAATATGTGAAAGTTTGTGAAGATGAATAGATGTTTGTTACTCAATCACGAGAAAACAGCAGAACGGATTTTGATGAAATTTGACGCACAGATAGTTCTTAACCTGGATTAACACATAGATTATTTTTTATTCCGATATTCGCACGGAATCGAGACTTATGCGGGTAAAACCTCGGGACACAACTTGTATTATTGCTAGCCAAGTTCTTATTTCTACAAAGTGCAAACAAAATATCCAGGCCAAAGCTTTCACTAGACTTTTGAAAATTGTTAGTCATTATGGTGTTCATAAACTATGAAACAGCAAACACTGTAATCATACGCTATTAGCGACTGCGAGGTCCCACGATCGGTTCCCAGTAGTCGTTCCGTAAGTGCAATGAAAATATGGTTTTCATGTCAATACAAAGAAAGAAAGAAAGAAAATATGTTTATTTGCGGTAAACATGACGCAAAGAAAGAAAACAAACACGAAAAGAAATACGTTAACGTAATGAGTAATAGCAAAACGTTTATAGGTAGATCAAATAAAAACACCTAACTTCTAAATATAGATATCAGATTTGATTAAATCGTAATTGTTTTGCTGAGCATGAGGTGATTTTTTGTATAATGGATACAATCTATTCGTAATAATATCAATGGGCGAGCGCACAGCTGATAGGTACCTACTACTGCGTCCCGCTTCAGTAACCGCGCTGCCGGCGCTTTGCGCGACGAGTATCCAATATACCAGTTTCAAAATAAACATCTTTCGTTAACGATAACTTCATTTTTTGTACAGAAAAAAAAAAATAAGAAACACGTGTATAATTAAACACGTTTAAGTTTAATTTGTCAAAATTTGCGCACTGATCAAAAACTTTTTCTGTATAATGTGTCATAGAAAATAATTCCAAAATGACTAAGATTGATAAAGTGATTGATGATTATAGTTTGTTATTGACTGATGGAAACATCGCTTAGTAGTCTATTGCAATATTCACGGCAAACATAAGAAAGCACAAAAATAAACAAAATACAAACATACCATGGTCTTCACATGATCTGACCAAGATTATTTCTGGACTTTAAAAGTGACTGTGACCTCTGAGTTTGTTTCGGCCTTTCAGAGAGTGTTTCAGAGTAGTTCAATAGGAAACGCCGACCACATCTAGGTTTTATTTTTAAAATATGATTAAGCGGGTTGTCACCGGTCCACTAGCGTCGGCCCTCCTTTAAAAAAATATTATCTCGTGCCTGAGAAGGAATTATGATGAATTATTATTCGATCTAAATAAAAACGGCTACATTCCTCTAGATCGTATTTTGTTGTTTCGTCTCTCAATATGATTTTTCATAAAAGGTATTAGAAAATTCTAGACACACTTACCGAGATAGGTAGTTGATTGAGCCGTTTTTCATAATTCCTTCCCAGTCACGACTGAGATAATTATGTTTTTAAAGAAGTGGCGCTAGTGGACCGGTGACAACGCTCTTAACTATTGTGTATTGTTTAAATAAACATGGAATAAAATTATGCTAGGCATAAACTTAAAACAATGTATGGTTATATCGAAGTATAACCATACATATTTCTAGGATAACTATATTCCGTGTTTATTTTTAAGGACCTATAAGTTTTTTATTTTTTTTATTTTTGTTATGTGTAATCTGGTGTACAATAAAGTATCTAACGATGCCTCCAAGCAATAAGTCGGGAATGTGCTATTATGGAGCTTTTATTGTTATGTCAAATTCGGTACGTATAGGTTGAGGATCTATCTTAGTAATTTATTTAAAACATTTTTTTAGTGATGTTTACGAAGCTATCATGCAAACACCTTTAGAGAAATTAAAAAATGTAATTATGACGAGAAAAGTATATTTACGTATCAAACCAAAAGTTTTGGGCGTATTTAATTTTGTTACGTTGCTATTACCGACTTATTGGCGTAAACGAATTTCGTGCGGATCTTGGTTAACGCTACCACGTTTTTGTTGTCGAATTATTTTGAGTAAGCTCAAACTGTAATGGTAACTTAATTGATAAAATAATATGTGTAAAATGCAATATGTATTCAATTTGAACACGTCTGCTACCATCTTCGACAAAAACAATGTACTGTAACAATACTGTTACTGTGTCAATTTAAAATAACCACAATAACTGGCTGTTTGTGTATGTGAGTTTAAATGTTTGTAAACGCACCCACGAAACAGGAGAAATTCCTAGTGTGGGGCCACGTTTAAAAAATTTTTTTTTTAAATATATATATATATTATATATATCGAAATACGTATCGTTTTTAAGATAACGTTGGAAAAGTCCGTATTGTGTTATGTTACGTATCAACATTTTTAACACTGCAATAATGGCGTAAATGTATATTAATGAAATAATATTTTTGTAATATTTGCTTTCTTAAATTACAAGGTTTTTCAGAAATATAATTTAATGATTACATCGTAATTGAATTACACAAAAAATTAACTTTCGTTTGATGTATCAATGACGTCAATAGTCTGACTAGTTAAAAAGATATTCAAAAAAACAGAAAAACAATTCTCCTGTAAAATTTGAGTTTTACGATTACCTATTATAATCCATTTATTTTACATTAGACAAATAACGGCTAAATAACGACAGTTATTGTGTTATATTGTTGAAATTACTGCACTTTAGAGTTATTTTTTTTTTAAATGTAAATGGTAAATAGATTACAGTGCTTTGTATTTATCGTGAAATAACTGAGTTTATTAAACGTTTACATCGAAATAACGAAAGGGCGAGAACAGTTATTTGTCTAATGTTATAATAAATGGAGTATACATCTGGTTGGGGGCATCGATATAAATAATAATAAATAAATAACACTTCACCCGACCAAGGAATCGAACCACGCTCAACAGTCGCGATTGCGACCACGACACCAACGGGGCAGTTAACGGTCCAAAAAAAATAGAATTACAAAAAAAATAAGAATAAAAAAACTTAGTCCTCGAATAACAGGAAAACCGTTAAAAATAAATAAAGCATTCAAAACGTAACACAAATATTTTTCTAAGGCACTGTATACATGCGGCTCTAAAAATGAACCACTGAAAAATAAAATAAAAATAAACGTCCCTTTTAGTTGCGGCGGTACGGAACGCGAACATATTACGGGAAATATCGGATGGTGCTCGGATTATGTGCACGAATTAAAAATGATCAATAGAAAACGCTAGTTTTATTGAAATACTGTGTACTGTAGAGGTTTTCTCCGGTTGGCTTTGATAACCAACCCTCGCGAATATTTTATTTTATCTACATACATTTAATAAAATAGTAACGAAGTTAAAACTGAACATAAAATGTTTAAAAAAAAATATTGCTATTCGTCTGATGTGTTAGCCCAAGTTTTTAGAATTTTTGTTCGTTTCTCTGGGTGTATGTTCCAGTTTCGCGTAAAAACGGCTGGATTCAGATGAAATTTGGCACATAGATAGTTTATAACCTGGAATAAAATTATACTAGGTATAAACGTCAAAAAAATTATGATTATACCGATGTTATTCCTAGGATAACTTTATTCCACTTAGAAGACACTGATTCCTGTAATACAGGTTACAACCTAGAGCAGGAATCAGGATTTCCCTAAAAATGTAACACACTTTTATGTCAATAAAATAATATAAATAAAATATGCTGAATGGATTCAGATGAAATTTGGCACACAGATAGTTTATAACCTGGATGAACACATAGGTAACTTTTAATCCTGGTAGTATGATATTTTCCGACATCAATAGCTAGTATTTTCTAAATCGATGGCACGTATGATGAGATAAATCTATACCAAGTCTCTAATTCAGATAATTTATATAAACAAAGTAATTTCAAGAAATGTCACTGTCAAAATGACATGACAATGGTGCAAAACATTTTATCATATTTTTTTTTTTTTTTAAATAATAATCTATAAAATTAAAGTGAATTAATTATAAGAACTATGCAAACAAAATACCGTTGCCAAACAATGTTTTGTGTAGTGTGTCGGAGACATGGCCTATGATCGTCATAATCAGCCCTTTTAAGTCCACTGCTAGACGTAGGCCTCCCAAAATCGATTTCCACTCAAAACAGTTTTCATCCAAAATGTGGCTAGATATGATACTTACAATATGAATCTATGAATGAGAGTTGTAATATTAGTGTTGTTGAAGATGTAAAAATTTGAAAATGTTTCGATCTCCTGCATTGTTACCAGTATCATTCAATATTTTATACCAGAAAATCTCCTTTTTTAATAACTTTGTTTAAAACCGAAAATTTATAAAAATAATTACGGTATAATTATTTTTTAATCATTATTTCTAAAAATCAGTACTTAAAATAAAATTAAACCTAATTTTTGATATGTTATCCCCTTTGTTTACATAAATTATCTGAATTTGAGACTTTGGGTATAGCTGGGGGCATCCCACACTACACTTGCCAATATGCGGTTCTTCGACAAACCTAGTAGATTCCGTTTTTTTGACATGACAACGTCTAATAAATCGATGAACGCCGGCTGCATGCACGAAAAAGGATGACTCATTGTCCCATTACGCTCTTTGTCCCGTTACGCGCATTGTACGCTTGCGCCGCATCAATGTTTTGTTATGACGTTGTCACGTTAAACTATAGTCCGTAAACCAACTTTACAGGCAATCAATTTTTTTTTAGGATCCGTAGTTAACAAGACCGATTTAAAAAAAAAATCACCAATATAAAGCAAAACTATCAGGAAGTAACATAGGCTAGAATTTATTTAAAAAAATTGGTTGTCTGTAAAGTTGGTTTACGGACGATAGTTTAACGTGACAACGTCATAACAAAACATTGATGCGGCGCAAGCGTACAATGAGCGTAAGGGAACAATGAGCGTAACGGGACAATGAGTCATCTTTTTTCGTGCATGCAGCCGGCGTTCATCTGCAAAATGAGTGTAATGGGACAGTGAGCGTAACGGGACAATGAGCGTAACGAGACAATCAGTCATCCTTTTTCGTGCATGCAGCCGGCGTTCATCGATTTATTAGACGTTATCACGTCAAAAAAATTGAGATCCTTAAGAAAATTGTAATAATGTAACCGAAAGTAGAAATTTTATACATATATAGTTTTACTAAATGCATAAGAAAGTATATACGGTACTTATAACAACAAAAAACAGTTTTTAAATTTTCTGTCTGTCTGTCTATTTGTTACGGCTAATCACCGAAACAACTGGATCGATGTTGACGGGACTTTCACTGGCAGATAGCTGATATTATAAGAAGTAACTAAGAGTACTTTTATTTTATAAAAACACACGCGGGCGAAACCGCGAGCAGCAGCAATATCTTCGTAAGATGAAACTTCTCGGCGCCAGTGAAAGCATTATGGAACCTGTTAGTTAATTAATTGCTCTAGAGTTGCGCTTATTACGAGGTTATAGTACATAATGTTATCTAATATATTAAGTCTCGTGTATTTGACGTGCTCTTATGTTTCAGTTAATTTTATCTTCTTACAGCCTTACAAACGCGGAATAAAGTTATACTAGGTATGAACGTCAAAAATGTATGGTTATATCGAAGTTATTCCTAGTATAATTTTATTCCGCGTTTATAAGTAAGGCGGTTAATTTATAATTAGTCGTAAATTTATTGAGTAAGTAATTATAGAATGGTTTGATTTTAAAGAGATTGAGAGCAGTGGTAGCGCGCCACTGCTCTCAATCTCTTTAAAATCAAGACTTAAAAATTCAAAATAGAATGAAGACAAACAAAGAAAGAAAAATTGTTTATTCTGCACAAACAAGACGCACATTACATGAAAAATAAACAAAATACACATACTAATACAAAGTAACCAAAAGCCTCGTATTCAAAACAATAAATGTAACAATAAAAATAAAATAAAGTTTGACTGTTGTCCATTGCTTGATGTCAGGCCAAGACCACAGACAATAGATGTTACGTAATCTATTGCGTTGTGCAACACTGGTAAATGACAACAAACAATTAAAACTAAAACTAAATGCTTAACGCAGTGGAAATTATCTACCTTTGCAACAAACAACATTCTTGCAACTCAACTTGCTTTTCAACTTGCTTTGCAGTTTGGCAGATGTTGTGTAAGAAAAAGCTGTAACTTATTGGATTAAATAAACAAATTACAAGTAAGATAAAACCGTGCGTCGCATCTGTGCAAGAATAGGTCATTACTAGAGATCGAATAATCGGATGCATATTTACTTAAAGTTAATTTTTAGCTATGAAAGTATGGAAGCAGCTTCTTAAAATATTTTTTTTTGTAAGAAAATATCCCGTAATGCCAGGAATACCGGCAATGTATAACAGTCGAGTGTATAGTATGGATGCGACATCAAAAATATTATTTAATTCTTGGATTGCATGCCTATTCAGATGCATATTTATTTAAAATTATTTTATCCCCCTACGCAAATATGTGTATGTAGGGTGTAAGAGTAGGGGTGGTGTGTGT
Source organism: Dryobota labecula (assembly GCA_947523025.1). NCBI lineage: Eukaryota > Metazoa > Arthropoda > Insecta > Lepidoptera > Noctuidae > Dryobota > Dryobota labecula. The sequence continues at coordinate 24,341,148 of OX383287.1, read as the reverse complement.
TAGTTAAAATAAAAAATAAAAAACCGGAACCGCGGAAAATATTCGATACAAAAGCGCTTTCCATAATAGCAAACATCTCAACTTTAAGTGAATATGCATCCGAATATCCGATCTCTAGTCATTACTCAGCAAAATGCTGTGACTTCGGTCGAACCTATCGTCAACAGCGCTGATTTTCATCAACTACCTCTCGAGTGACATAATGTCGTCGCCCTGTGTGACATAATAATTCGGGTAGGTAATTAAAAAGATAAGTTAGTAAAATCAAAACTCATTTATTAAAATTACGCTGAGAATCAGAACTTTTTGAACGCCAAAATTACCTACGACGCGCTTTACTTTGCGTAAATAAATCCATCATCACTGCTCTCAAAACGGTGAAGGAAAACATGGTAAGGAAACCGGAATATCCTAGAACCAACATTCGAAGACATGTGACACCTACCAACCCGCACTGGGCTCGCGTGGTGTATTACGGTCCTCTCGGAAAATTATAGTCTGATTATGTTTGAATTTAAAGGAAAAATGCTAGTACATAATATTTGAATACCGTAATGCATCGTTTCGTAATATAACTTACATAAATATTCATTACATAAAGAGAACGTGATTGACTTCGATAACTAACGCACTAACGCCCGGTTTCTCGACGGCTGTTCAAATCTAAAATTAACTAACCATATGTCAAATCTCTTGTTAAGTCGAAAACGAGTACACAAATCAGAAATACACATATTATATATTATATTTACCAATAAAAACGTGCAATAGTTACTTACTTTATTATACTCAAAAGTGAACATTTCTCGCGTTCTGTATAGTTTCTCCCTCTTGATGTCGATGCCAATGCCATAATTCAATCATCATCATCATCCTCATATCAGCCGAAAGACGTCCACTGCTGGACATAGGCCTCCCCCAATTTGGGGATTTTGCCATAATCGCCACGCTTAGCAGGCGCGTTGGCGATCGCAGTATGGTGTTAAAAATGAATAGAGAACGCTGCTGCCCATTCTCTAGGAAGTCCTTTAGTCGCCTTTTACGACACCCACGGGAAGAAATAGGATGATACTATTCTTTACGTCCATCACCACGGCACATAATTCAATGAAAACCACAAAACAATTTTTTTATTTATATCTAGATACCTCGAACATTAAACTTTCAATAAAATGCCGCCTTTAGAAATGTCAACAGTGTCAACTTGATATTAAATTGAACGAACTATTTATCAAAATGAATGAAGAATACGATGTTGCCATACACATCATCTATTTTCGTTATTCAGTTGACACTGATCGTTGATTAGTTAATTTTATCGTAATCGCCAATTCAGCAACCCAATTTGATTTGACTGTTCTGTTAATTTAACAGGTTTGTTAGTTGATTATAGATTTGAATAGCCGTCGAGAAACCGGGCGTAAGCCACGGGCGATTTTTTCCGCGACGATTTTGTCACGCACTGTATTTTTAACTCTGGGCGCTAAACAGAGCGTTGAAAATCCAGTGTGCGATAAAACATCACCGTGACGCATATTATTGAAAAAAAAAAGTAATTGCTATGACAGACTCGTAGCAAGTACTTTTTTATGCCGAAAATATACCAGCCAGCCTATAACTGTCCCACTGTAGGGCAAAGGCCTCTTCTCATACAGAAAAGGCACGAGCATTGATCAGCACGCTTGCTCAAGACGCGAGGTCTTAACCATCACGACACAAAAAACCGGCCAAGTGCGTGTCAGACCACGCACAATGAAGGGTTCCGTACTTGGAAAGAATTTATCCTAAGAGCAAACTTAACATTGTAGTTGGTAAACATAATCTCCCATACATTCCAACTGCAAATGTAAGTTTGTACGCACAATATCGAAAGATCTACCATGTTATTTTAAGACCATAGACTTCTTATATTTTTTACTTAATAATCTATAAGTCTAAAACTATTTTCTGTATTTTTTTCAAAATTTTAGGTTCAGTAGTTTCGGAGATAAGGGGGAAGGGAATGGTCAATTTTCGTCTATTTTCACTAATAACTTTAAAACAGTTTATTTTAAAATTATAAAAAAAAATATTTGAAACTCTCACAGTAAGCTCTTTCATTTGATATGTCACAAAGTACAGTTTGCAAAACTTTTTTTTTTTAATTTTCTTGTTTGCCCCCCAAAACTGACCCCAATATTCTAAATTAATTTATTTACGGTTCACGACCGTATTTGGGTCAGTCAAATTGATATGTATACCAAATTTCAACTTAATTGGTCCATTACATTCGGAGCAAATTGGCTGTGACAAACGGACAGACAGACAGATAGACAGACACACGAGTGATCCTATAAGGGTTCCGTTTTTCCTTTTGAGGTACGGAACCCTAATAACCAAATATTTTTTTTGTTTTTTTTTTTCGTTTTTGTTCCATATGTTCCAGGTTGGCGCAAAAACAGCGGAATGGATTCAGTTGAGGTAAACTGATAAAGCCCGTATACATAGAAGTAAATATGCATCAACTGAGGAAAATTGTGTCGCCCGGACGTTCACCTAGCACTTTGTCAATATAGTTCACTTTCGCTTGCATTTAAATAGGGAATTTATGCTGAAAGAGGGAAAATATCTAAAAGAGAAAATTGGTAGTAACTTTTATTTACAGAAGACATTATTTTAAAGCAGTCTTGTTATAACTGTTAATAAACTCAAACTCAACTCAAAGCATTTATTTCAAATAAACCAATTACAGGCACTTTTGAATTGTCCAGGGATCGGTCAGTCAGAAAGATGAAGCTAGTTGCCCATTCCAAAGCGTAGTATGTTCATATGTAGAAGAACGGGCAAGAAACTCCACGGACACTCTTTTAAAACAATTAATTTTATTTTATGTTATTTAAGTGTTTTATATTTTTAAGTACATAATTATTATAATTTTAAAATTGCTTGAGACATTTTGCAAAAAAGTTGCATTTTCCAAAATTTTACTTATTCTATGAATGACCCACGCGGATGCGGCAACGGTGGCGGCACGAGCGCGGTGAATTTTGATAATTAATCATCATATCAAGTAATTTTAAATTATTATTATTTTTTAAATAATATACCCAGATTTAAAAAAAATAACGTTTCGTTGGCTTCTTTACTACCTGTAGGTGTATCTCTTAAAATATTTCGTGTTTGAATAGATACACCCTATATATAACATCCCGACAACAACTGTCGGGCATTTGCCCACCAGACACAACACCCGTCTGGTCGGAGGATCCTCCCTTTTCAATAGAGGATGAGTGAAGTTTACACCCTGTTCCTCATACCTCTATAATGCTAGGCTATGCATGCATACTAAATTCGTATTATGAGTGAAAGCTGTCTCACTTAGGCTGAGATCTCTAAACGTTACTTAACACGTAGTTTGTTTTAGCGTTATTCCTGTTCCCGTCACACCACTGTCAAATTTCGGCTTATTCCACTAATCCCCCCTGAGAGAATCCCCCTCAGTGGAAAAAATTGAACCCTAATGTATAAAAATCAATTTTAGGGGATCTTGGAAAAGTTATTTTTTGTTTTTTCAATTCTAGTTTTCCTCCCTTAGTTTTTTCCCTTTAGGGGTGAATTCTAAACTGTTTTCAAATTCCACTTTTCCTCCTAAAGGGAATTTTCAGGGGGGATTTGAGGAATAAGCCCAAATTTCAAGTGCTAGATAGAGTTGGGAACATGTCTATGTCAAAGCACGAGCTATATAACGTTTATAGATCTCGGCCTTTGTAGACTTTTTCTTAACCTTTATTTTCCCACTGCTGGGCAAAAGTCTCCTCCATACTTTTCCATCACTTTTTTGAAGTCATTTATTTACAAAAAAATCCTAAGTTAAAATGATGAATTACAGAAAAAAAATAAAAGGCATTGTGTCTCGCGTTGATCCACGTTATAATACGAAGGGTTAATATTAAAATATTTATTTTAAAATATTTATAACAATATAAAATATTTGTTTAAGATGAAACATTAAATAAGTAAAATGAAAAAACTTTGAAGCAGTTGAAAAGTTTTAAATTATGAAGTTCACTGAAATGTCTTAATCAAAGGTTATGATTTATGAAGCATAATTTCTAAAATGTTAACACTTAAGTTCAGACTAAGTAATCTTTCTATTCTTGATTTGTTGGCAAAATGTGAATTAAAATTACTGAAAAGTTTTTCTATTTGACAAACATACTTGCTGTTAAAGTAAATAGAAATAACTATACTCTATCTGAAATAATATAAGACATTAAAAAAAAACCTTTTTTACAGTCCGTTCAACCGATTTTGACTTCTATTCTGGAGGCATAAGGATGGCATTGAAAGCAAAAAAGTGGTTACAATACCAACTGTTTACTGCAGCAGCCGTTTTCATACCACCAACGCAACGACACGTTTCTTGGGACACCCAGTTGGAACGAAGTTCTTTTCGCTGTATATAATGTACTAGCTTCTGCCCGCTACTTCGTATACACGTAAAATTTCTTGCTACTCCGATCCACCCCGTCGCATTGCATCGCCTGCTCGTGCTATTACTTCGTTTTCGCTTAGCGTTCCTTCTGACTTGAAAAAAAGAAAAAAAAGTCACGCCAAACGACCCTTTGGAGCCTAAAGACACCTAAGGGTCATAGCGTGTTGATTTAGGAACGTGAAGAATTGAGCGATCAAATGCAATTTTTTTTTTTAATCCTACTGATACTTCCAGAGATTAACGCGTTCATACAATTAAACTCGGTAAGTGTGTCTAGAATTTTCAAATACCTTTTATAAAGTTTCACTTTTAGAGACGAAGCAACAAAATACGAACTAGAGGAATGTGGCCGCTTTTCTTTAGATCGAATTTTGTTGCTTCGTGTCTCAATATGAAACGTTATAAAAGTTATCAGAAAATTCTAGACACATTTACCGAGATTCCTTATTGAGCCGTTTTTCATAATTCCTTCTCAGTCACGAGATAATATTTTTTTAAAGGAGTGGCGCTAGTGGACCGTTGTATACCCTCTTAAGTGAAAATTACCTGCTATTTTACTACCTGTAGGAATAATTTGACTTTCCTAAAATTCTGTTTTCTGAATATGTAAAAACTCCGTAAAAAGATTAAAACTGATAGAGCCTTGAGTCGACCGAACTTGCATAAAATTAGTATATTGTGATACAAGGGTGGGAAGTAGATTATTGCAAACGAGCTGTCATTAACAATCCCGAGCCGAAGGCGAGGGTTTTTAATGACACGAGTTTTTATACAAGTAAAAATGTATGAGTCCGTACGTCTTAGCATTAAATTCTCAAAAGTCGTTTAAATGGTTGTTTAATATACTTAATTACCAGTTTTAATTTAATTATTTTCACATCATAATTTGTCAAAAATCGAATAGGCTGTATTTTCGTTGTAAAAAATAAAAAATGTCCAGTTGCAAAAACGCGCCGTTGGTGCCGATTCCCTTGTTCACAAACTAAACTAAATTTAAGTTCAGTACATCTTTTTTTTTTCTAATTCATTAAGAAAAGGACAGAATATAAATTTTAGTTTAATCCTGTCAAATTAATCAGCGCTTGACGTAAATTGACGTAATTTTAGTCGGCAAGTTTTTAATCACGTCTAAACTTGTATGGAGTAGTCGCTGATTAATTTGACAGGACTAAACTAAAATTTATCTTCTGTCTTTTTCTTAATGAAATAGAAAGAAAAAAATGCACTGAACTTAAATGTAGTTTAGTTTGTGAACAAGGGAATCGGCACCATTTTCTGAAAATTTTAATTTGTGTGATAAATTGAACATTTTTTAAATTAGTTTTTTACTGTTTCCCACAACTGTATTGAAAAATGTCGTGTGATACACGGGTGTGTAGGTTATTGCAAACTCGTGTCATTAAAAACCCTCGCCTTTGGCTCGGGCTTGTTAATGACAGCTCCTTTGCAATAACCTACTTCCCACCCTTGTATCACAATGTACTATACTGAAACTCAAACGTAAACTTAGAAGTTTGTGGTTACGATGTCAACAGGATGCAATAAGAGCATGGGTGTGCTTATTAAACAACAACAAAATAACGGAATCAGTGCAGAACATAAGTTACGGTGTCTAGTATACTCACTGTTTGTGTACAGTTGTACACATACGGCCAGAATAACAAAGCGAAACAAAGTTTTTACTTGCAAAATAAATATTTGGATAAACTGCACCTGCATATCTGCAATATGTTGAGCTACACATTTACTGACAAATGCTTGCACTGACTGGACAGGTCTACTCAAAATTGTGTAGTTCTTTCCTCAAAAGACCATTCCAGACACGGATCTACATGGTCCTCACATGATCTGACCAAGGTTATGTCTGGACTTTAAAAGAGACTTTGACCCCTGTGTTTGTTTCTTCTCAGGGGTAGTCAGATAGGAAATTTCGACTTAAACTAGCTTGTTTTTATTTTTTATATAATGTGTAAAAGTGATTGTGATAGCCTATTTACAGAATAAACGATTTCATTTTATTTCATTTCATTTTATGGTGGTTTCAAATATTTTTCTGGTAGTCAACAAAAAAAAAGTCCTACAAAATATGTGGTAACACTAGATTTATATGGCATTTCATCGAGTTATGAATGCAGTAATCAAATAACAACAACAGTGACGTGTCACAGATGTTGTGTCACTCAAACGGTACAAACCTCTCAATTAAACAACCAGAATTTATTTATTTTATTTTCCAAAACCCACTAACTATGCTATCAATTAATTATCAACTCATTCGTAAATACATTTTACATGTACAATTAAGGCATTACACTAACATGTCCCATTTACAATGACTGAAACCGCAACATTTAAACACTTTTCGATAACATATTTCAATTCCAATTTTGTAAAATGGCACTCTGATACACTAGTACTGCCGCTATCGAAACAGTTTCGAAGCAATATAACTTTTAACTTATATTGGCCTCAAGTGTATAGCGTTACAGTGTGTTGTATGGCAGTGCAACGACCACGTATTGTAAAGAAAGCGTAACAGAACCGGTTTAAATTGAGTCAAACAATTTGTTTTACTGTATTGTTATCAATGGTTCAATTTATATGTAAAACAGTGTAAAATTAAACTTGTAATTACTTATTTTTAATGAAGAAATATCCCCTTGTAATGGTACCGTAGGACAAGATTCGCTTTCTGAGAAAGGTTCAATTTACACCACAGGGATTTGGGAGCCATTAACATTACTGGAACATCTTTGTGAATTTTGAAGAATATAGTAATTTATTTTAATTTATTTAATATTAAGTTGCAAAGTCGTATAGCGACGGTCCCTACGTACATAAAGACATGTCAAAATTTTATTTTATTTAATTGCACAATTGGGTTTAGATTTTCCATATGCACATACCTGTATAGTTATATTTTTTTAATATTACGTATTTAACGTTATTTACAAATTGTACATACAATTATTTCTAGAGCAGTTTGAACATAAATAACGCTTTCCTGTAAACCTCGGTTTTCGACATGTCTTTATGTACGTCGGGACCGTCGATATATGCGTACATAGAGTTTTATTTAAGGGCGCATCAGAAAATGATACGCACCTAATTGCGAAATAATTACGATCGTTTGATACTTACACCTTTAGTTATGTAATTAATATGTAAGATATTAAAGGATTCACTCTATAAATCGTACACTTTAGAAACACGGTTACTTGTAGTTTTCTCTATAGAAAAAAAAACCAAAGTAATCTCAAAAAACAAATAAACCCTTATGCCTTAGTACTGCGTAAATACTTTAAGGAAGGTCATCGATTTTTTGATAATAACATATTGATCGTGACGATAGGTCGTGGTGGAGCAAAATGAAAATGGTAGCGGACTGTATAACAAGTATAATGATGAATAAGAATAAAAAGAAATTAAATAACAACGGTCGGTTATATATATGAAAACAAGAGAGGTTTAAAACGCGCAAGCGCAGCCGTGCATAAAGGCCAGCAACAGCTGCGGCGATGTTGAGTGAAGGCGTCTCAACACATATCTACATGTTTTCCATAACGTATACATTTTATATTTTCAAAATGTGTATTTGTTTAAATAAAACGAAAGATATACCTAAAGTAGCCAGATCCGCCACGCTTTCCTTTCCGTCAATTAGCGCCAGAAGCTCAGTCCGCTCTTAAGTTAACACATCGAAAATCTAATCTAAGGCGCCATCTCCACGGGCGAGAGAATCGCGGCGATATTCACGCTGGGCCTTCAAATAATCGCCGCGATGATAACGCCGTGTGGAGATTGATTCATAGAATCGACGCCGTGTGGAGATTGATTCATAGAGCTTCGATTGAATTTGATGGCACGGCGAGACTATCGCCGCGATTTTCTCGCCCGTGGAGATAGCGCCATAGGGATGGCTAAAAACCGTTACAAATCGCCAAAGTATCGGTAAATACTTCATGGAAAGTCATCAGTTTTTGTCAGGGTTACTATTCGTGTGTAGTGTGTACCGCAGTGGAAACATAGACCCACGTGGTCAAAAAAATGAATCCACGCAGCTAAAATGCGCTGCGAGCTCGTGCACAGCATGCGCAGCGATGAGATACACAAGCCGTGTAGCACATGCACAGCGTGCATGGCGTTGACAGCGTTGAGCTATGTAAGCGCCTATTTGAGCATGCCACGCATGTATCAATGACGTCAATTGATGCTTAGCGTATCCGTGGGTTGCAGTGGACACAATCACATACATTTCCTTGCAAAGCGAAGCTTAACACACGTGCGTAGCCTCTTCGTGCGCCGCGGTAGTTCTGCGCCTTAATGCCCTAGGTATTTTCTACCAGTCAACCTTTGGGTGAAGCAAAGACAAACAGTGATAGGTGCAATAACGGAAATTGTGGAATAAATATATATTTAAATAAAAGGATATACATACAGGGTGGAACATCGACGCGAAGCCAGAAACCATGGATTGAGTACATGATTCTGGACCAAAATTCGTTGTGTTAAAATTTTCGCAGGTATTAAAAAAAAAAAATTGCTGTCCCATACATTTTGATCGCGTAGGTATTGCAGTTTTGTAGGAATCTGCAGTTTTTTTTTTTAAATAACCAACGAAAAATTTCAACGCAGGACGGTCTGAATCCATGGTAACCGGCCTCGCGTCGATGTTTTCCACCCTGTATACGTAATAAAAACGCCTAATATTAATTTTATTTTATATATTTTATTTTATTTTATTTTATTTTATTTTATTCTATTTTATTTTATTTTATTTTATTTTATTTTGTTTTATGTTATTTTATTTCATTTTAATTTTATTTATTTAAATTAATTATAATTTTTTATTAATTTATCTAAATAATATAATTTATTAATTAATATATTTGCGATTGTAAGTCCAAAATAACTTTTAATTATCAAAACTCGAAATAGTATCGCACTCAAAACCCAGTAATCACACGCCACCCTCTCGGAATGTGGCGGTCGTTCCGGCCGAGCGAACCGGAAGTCCGCACACGGCCCGCTTCCGGCACGTCACACCGGTCACCCACGGCCGGAGCTTCGAGCTTTTTTGTTAGACACACATGACAAACACAATAATTATGTCAAATCAAGTGTGAATTTGTTCGTATTGGTGCTTTGTTGTATTCGCGATGTCAAACCAAAAGTTGGCTTTTCAATGCATGAATGGCTATTCTTTAAACTATTACTTTATTATTATTACTTCGAGAGGTGTTCTAAGTAATAACAGCCGGACGGGTCGATCGCTCAGGTTAAGCTACGCTTGCCGCGGTTGGTCCGTGGATGGGTGACCATCTTTATATACCAAGACCCGATCTTTGACAGTCGTTACGGGTAATCAGAAGACTGACAAGTCTGACAACCAGTCTTACGAGCCAGAACCAGTCTTAAGAGGTATCGTATTTACAAGTAAATGGGTTGTGGAAGTCAACTAAGCAGTCGCTGCATGTAAAATACTGGTATTTAGCATCATTCGGTCAGACTGGAAGCCGACCCCACATAGTTGGAAAACGGTTAGGCAGATGATGACTTCGAGAGATTTTCTAGTGTAAAGATCAATTAGCAACCTGGTTAGGCCATTTATTTACCCCAGTTTAAATAATAGGCAGCAATCGACCTGGAGGGAGTCGATGTAATCCGCTGCGGCTCGATACGGAAAATGCAGGTAGTAGATAGCAATGTTTGGTGCAGGCTTATGTGCAGCCGGAAGACACGGTGGAGCATACGGTGGAGGTCTGCCCGGCTTGGGTAGGGCACCGCCGTGTCCTGACGGAAGCTATCGGTGGCGGCGATCTCTCGGATCCGGCCCTAGTCCAGGACATGGCCCGGAGCGAAAGTGCATGGACGGCAGTCACCTCCTTCTACGAAGCAGTAATGCCCGCGAAGGAAGAGGCGGAACGCATTAAGGAGAGGCAGTCTATGCACCTCCATGCCCGTAGTAGACGCAAGAGACGCCCTGGGCGGCAGGGATCGATAGCCGATTCCCGGCCACCGCAGGCGCTGGCTTGCGGACGGTGAGCTATGGGCAGCTCGCCGTCCGGTAAGACCAGGCCCGGATCGACGGCACGTTGTGTTCCACGCGCGCCTCAATGAGATGTCAGTACGCACTGACGGGATTCGTTAGGACCGATATTTGCCGCACAGGCAATTGAAGGAATACGGGTGGGTTTTAGTAAGTAAAAGTCTGACACGCCCCCAGAAGTTATTTGATAATTTCCCACCCAAAAAAAAAAGAGGCCTATGTGCAGCAGCAAATTTATTTCGGTCGAAACGATGATGATGAATAAAATAAAAGGAGTACCCACCTATGTTTGTAGGGTATATATTTTGAGACGTGGTGTTGAAAGAGCTAAATAATAAGAAAAAAATCTGTACAAAGTAAAAAAAATGTAAGTAAAATGGAACTTTTTTTTTCGCTATGTGAATTACCACTGTGTATGTGTATTCCCGCTGTCCCCATCCCCATTACCCGTGCCCCCAGCACGGGTGATGGGGATGGGGACAGCGGGAATACACCGATAAATTCATCCCAAATACGGAAGCCTTCATTGTGCGTGGTTGGACATGCACTTGGCCGGTTTTCGGACTTAATCCATAAGCCACCTTTTGCACAATAGGCAGAACAGGCGTGATGAATTTTACGCTGGAAGCAAGAAAAAAAGAAAAAAGAAAAGAAAGAAAATATGTTTATTTGCGGCAAACATGACGCAGAGAAAGAACACAAACACGAAAATAACAAGTTGGGGGAAAATATGCGCCACATCCACGCAAAACGGCCATCGCTCAGCATAATGCTGCGACCCTATGCGAAACAGAGCCCCAGCGTGACGTGATGACGTCACCTGGTGCAGCATAAATAATGAGACAAAAATAACAAAATAAGAAATAAAATAAATACAATACTTCTAAAAGTTTAAAATAAATATAACATTTAAAATGGCAACATTCCATGCCGTCGGTAACGACTGACTGAACAACTCTTGCGACGCTATATTAATAGGTAATCTGTGCATGCAGTGCAAGAGTAGGTAAAACACAAATCCTCTCTCACAGTCAATAAACTCCCCCACATCTTGTCTCAATCATTAATCGCTCACAAAATCTAATAAACGACAAGATAAAGGAATCCGTGTTCAATAGTCCATTCAATAAATAACATAAAAGGCGTTTAATTAATATTTATGGGATCGCCGCGTCCGGTGTGACTTTATTGAATCAAATCATTGTCTGCCTCTGTTTGAGCGACAAACGTTAATGTGTTTTTGTTAGCTTTTCCGTAGTTCTAAATAAAGGTATATTATGTAATTGTGTTACTGTGTAGCTTAATCGTGATTGATTTGATTTTGTCATAAAAGGGATAAGTAGGAATGACGAGTTTTCTGTGGTTTGAATTGATATAATAATTATAGAAGTAGGATATCATTTAAGCAGCAGAAAGTATCATCATCTGCCTAGCTTTACTTTGTTGGCTAATTTAACCGTATGCAGCTAAATACCAGAATTTTACATGGAGCGACTGGTTATCTGACCTTCACAAGTAATTAAAAGGTTAGGTAACAGAAGTAGTCGTGCCAGGGTTGCGGGTTTGTCCGAAAGGGATACTTTGGCCCTGGCACATAGGCAATTGAAGGAACTCGGGTGGATTTTAGTCAGTAAAAGTCTGATACGTCCTCGCGCTCCGCCCAGAGCTGGATAAGTTATTTGATAATTTCCTACCCAAAAAAAAAAGGTAACAGAAAGCATGTTCATCCTTAGGAAATATTTTATTTTACCAAAACTAACAGAAGGTATTTATAAGGCAGATGTGAGTGGAAACGCCGGGAGGGGACGCCCTAGGAGAAAAGTAGTGACCTAATTGGTGATATTCTCCAGAAAGGTCAAGTGCGTAGCACTCGCAACCGGCGTGCGTGTATGACCTGAGGCCCTTGTGTGAATTTATTTTAACCATCTCGAATGTATGCATCGAGCGCGTTCAGCACTCCAATTGGTGAAGGGCCAATCGGAGGCCAATTGGAACGCCGAACGCGCTCTATGCGTATAATCAAGATGGCTATATGAAACTCACACTAGGGCCTCAGATGTATGAATGTAAATGAAGCAAAAGGAGAATGTAAGGAGCGTAGCAGGTGGCGTTCTATAGTTTCTGCCTATCCCCAGGACAAGGCGTGAGCTTATTTATGTGTATGTATATATTTTATTTTTGTAATAGACTTAATTTGGACAATAGTCTGGCAATTATATCAAGGTTTAGGGAGCAGTGTTTTTTTAGATCGAATTTTGTTGCTTCGTGCCTCAATATGAAACTTTATAAAAAGAGGGGGAGGGACACGCAAAATGGTCCATCTTAAGGACTAAGTGCGGAAACCAAACCCTCTAACATAGAACATAGACGGGGGGGATTATGGCTCCCCCAATAGAAGGAGGCCTATGTCCAGCGGTGGACGTCTTTCAGCTGAAATGATTGGCTTAGCAGCGCCTTTCGTACCAAACTGAACGATTCCTAAAATGGATTTCCACTTAGATAATATTCAAGAGCCCTTATTAAATTAATCTCTACTCGTTCCCATGACAGCATAGAACAGCGTTGTAATTTCGGAAACTTCCAATTTAGTATTTCGAGAATGCTTAATAATAGAAAGTGAACGATACCTTGACGTCGAGTTTCGCAAGAACTAAGTACTCGACAATTAATACAAGTTTAACTATGAGAATTCTTGGCCTGTTTAACTGAGAAACTCCGAGACTCATTTATATTTAATTTACTACGAGATAGACGCGACTGAATGTTTTATAAGCAATTGTTTTCAAGAACTTTTAGTTAACTCTTCGGTGTTGTTACTAGCTTTTAAAGTTGTTTAAAAAAATCTTGTTGATTTATTTATGTTTCTAGTACTTTGGGCATTATAGGAATAGGAGAGTGGTGGTCCAGTGGTAACGGCTGCGATTTACAAGTTGAAGGTCGTAGGTTCGAACCCAGACAGGTGCTTTACTTTGCGTAAAATATTTCATCACCACTGTTCTCTAAACGGTGAAGTAAAACATTGTGAGGAAACCGGCATGTCCAAGAACCAAAAATCAAAGACATGTGACATCCACCCACCTGCACTGGGTCCGCGTGGTAGATTACAGCCTACTCCCTCTCACCGAGAGGAGGCCTTTGTCCTAGCATTGATAAAAATAAAGGCTCCTACAAACAGCGCGACACGTGACGCGACACAAAGCCACCGCGTGCCGCGCGACGAGCTGTTTCTTTGTGTCGCAACGCACGTCGCGCCTGTTTGTAGGAACCTTAAGTCAACTTTTTTACGGCTCTGAATTCTAGCGGTTTTACACTGAAAAAAAATGCACTCCAATCAAGTGAATTTTAGCTTGATTGATGATATCTTGTTTCGATTAATCAAAATCTTAGTTAAGTTGATCATAACGACATGACTGCTGCAATATTAGTTCAAATGATTGAACGCTTAAACAAGTTTCTCGATTACCCTTAACATGACATCATTGTAGAAGAGTTAAGAGACAAGTTATTTTTTTTTTAACTGTACCAAAGTCAGATAGTTGTGCCTATCAAACATTTTGATTACTTCAATAAAGATCATTGAAACTTTAATCTAATAATCTTGGTTGGAGCAACTATGTTTTGACTTGAGTGCTGCAAATAGGTTTTGTGATAACTCCAATCAATATCCCATTTCAAATCTCAATCAAATAAAAGTAGTAGCTGTGATCATTGTGCTTGATAGGCTCAGATGCAAACAAGTTACTTAGTCAATCTAAACAAAATCTTGATTGTGGCAACAATATATATATATTTTTTTTTTCAGTGTTAGTCAGTGGCGACAACGGTGATGCTATTGGAAATATATCGACGCTTGAAATGCAATATTGACCAAACGACATGTTGGCAACTTTACACTAGAGCATAGTATTTTTATTTTATACACAAAAAAAAGCATTTTAAAGAGGGTGTTTTTTTTTTTTTTTTTTTTTTTTAATTCTTTAAATGCTCTAGTGTAAAAACCTTGCCAACATATCGTTTGGTCAATATTGCCTTTCAAGCGTCGTTATCGTATTTGATACATTTTCGCTACTTGATATTTTATATTGTTAGATGCAACGATATTTTTTCTACAACCCTAACAGAAGGGTATCTCTGTCGTTCCGTTTGATAAGAGAAAAAGCCTTTACCGTACTGTGAGCAAATAGACTAGTATTTCAAATTCTATTTTCTCCAAAACCGTAAGCGGAAAAGACAGTGTAGTCCCTACTTCCTCGAGAAACTCTGCAGAATATACCCCGAAAATGGAAGTACGAATTCAAATCGCGGCTGTAGACTAAAGATAAAATTAACGCAGAGGTCTTAACTCACTTAGAAATGTTATACAAGCGGCGTACAGTATTCGCATACTAAGTAGGCGATGTAAATGAACGTATGGCGATGGGTGAGGTACTGATAGCAGCCGGAAGGGGCATACTAGACGCTCCACTGTGACATACGGACGGCGAAAATTGAAGGAATTTTGTTAGTCCTTTTTGAGGAGTCCGTACTTCGTGGTAATATTATGTACGTGTACATACCTACAACTACTGAAAGATTACTGAATTGTTTATACAGTGATAGTTTCAAGTGACTTTGTTTTAATGTTTATTAAAAAAAAAACTGGTCAGGTTTAGTTAAAAAAAAATTGTTGAATACCCTTTTTTTTTGTGCAAAATTTTTGTGATTTTATTAGGCGAAATAATATTTTAATAGAATGAGTAAGGTGCGATGATGCGTGTAAAAAAAAAACAATACAAACTTTAAACTCATATAAAACTTAAAGAAAAAAATCGCAAGCAACAGTATGTACTTACGTGAAGTATTAGAATAAATTACCCAATAACTACACAATACCGAGTGCTTCCGATATGGTCCGCTTACCACCGGACGCCAGTTGGCTGCGTCGGTTAGTTTCCAACCCGGGTTCGAACCCCACACACGTTGGGAACGTGGTTTAAAACTTTACGCGCGTTTAGTTCGAGAGCTCCAAACTTTGTAATATATTCTCTTTACGGAATATAAAGATACTAGTTTATAAGCAGTTTATACAAGTTTGTACTGGTTTTTGTTCTTGGTTTTCGCACGTAACCGAAGCGCAAACGCAGTGATATATTGGTTGGTGTTTGGACAAACATTGGTGGGCTTTGGCCGGGATAATGTGGTGGTTGGTGAAGTTGTCGATCGTTTTGCAATGTAAGTAATGGTCGTTTCACATTTTTCTTATTCGACTTTTTTGAGTTATGTTCGTTTTCAGTGTGCGAAAATTCTGCCAAGCTCCTAGTCCGAAAGTGCAGTTGACGCTGTTTTATTCAGTGTTATATTTGCGACATAAATATTTGTGGAGAAATAACTTTTTCATTAATTCGGTGTCGGTAAACCAAGTGCTCAAATGCTGCTATGTCAGCTGATTATATAAGTATACCTATAATAATTGGCATTTACGGACGATAATATTTACTTACAAATAGTGTCAGAAGCGTACACTTGCACACATACCACTATTATAAATTGTATATTTAATACACAATATATAATACATGCTTCTAACACTATTGTAATAAAAAATAATGTCCGAAAATGCCTATAATTATTTAGTATAATAAAAAATGTTTACATTGTCATTCATCAATCACAAACACGATAGGTAGGTAAAACTGTTCAGTCATGACAATGCGGTATGGTTAGAAAAAGTAAACAAATACAACACTCACTGACCCAAAGGATCAATATTGTTAAAGCCAATGGTCGTGTGTTAACTACATTGGTATCGATCAAATATCAGGTGCTTTGCGATTGGACTAGGTAACATAGGGTAGTTAGAAACCTTCCGGCTTTAGTAATTAAAATAATAGTAGGCATATTCATATACCATAGATACCTACAGCAGGGATATATTTTTTTTTTTGCAAATTGGCACACAATTTGCCGTGTTACAACCAACTGACAAAGAAAGAAAAAAAAAAAACATTTCAAACAACTGTCAAAGAATTACAGTGTCGATTTGTGTAGACGGGATATTCAAGTTAGCTATACCCAAAGTCTCAAATTCAGATAATTTATGTAAACAAAGGGGATAACATATGAAAAAAATATCTTCGTAATGGTAATTCACATAAAATGGCGAAGAAAACGGTTCCATTTTCTTTTAAGTACTGAATTTAAGAGATAATAATTAAAAAATAATCATACCGTAATTATTTTTATAAATTTTCGGCTTAAAACAAAGTTATTAAAAAAAGGAGTTTTTCTGGTATAAAATATTTTATGATACTGGTAACAATACAGGAGATCCAAACATTTTCACATTTTTTACATCTTCAACAACACTTATTATAATACAACTCTCATTCATAGATTCATATCGTATGTAGCATATCTAGCCACATTTTGGATGAAAACGGCTGTAAACTGTTTCGAGTGGAAATCGATTTTGGGAGGCCTACGTCTAGCAGTGGACTTAAAAGGGCTGATTATGACGATCATAGGCCGTGTCTCCGACACACTACATAAACATTTGGCAACGGTATTTTGTTTGCATAGTTCTTATAATTAATTCACTTTAATTTCATAGATGACTATTTACAAAAAAAATAAATATGATAAAATGTTTTGCACCACTGTCCTGTCATTTTGACAGTGACATTACTTTGTTTACATAAATTATCTGAATTAGAGACTTTGGGAATAAGCAATTAATTTCCCTTTAGTATAAGTAATCAGCCTATAACGTTACTTATCGTTGTGATTTTGTTCTCGTTGTTGGCTGTAATAATCTATACTCTTAATTTATTTTCGTTGCTTATATAGTTAGTATGTATGTATCTATTATATAGCATACATCTGTGTATCTATTATAGTATAATGTACTTTTATACTTTTTATCTACTCTCATATCGTAAAATTCGAATTATAAACTTCAAAACACATAATACCGAAATTAAAAATAGAATCATATTACAACACTTTTTATCTAACAAAATAATGTTATAAAACAATTTTTTTACCATTACGATACAGGGTAAATCAAAGAAGTTAACCAAGAAGTTTCTATCATTTTTTTTTTTTCTAATGGTATGCCTTAAGTTGTATCCAGCTTTATGGAACAAATATGCTGGGCACGCCATTTTTATAGCATTACAAAAAAAGTTTTGATTCCAATTTTTATTTGTCTGTGGCAGCCCCCGCTTTAATGATGTGCTGGCGTTGGCGCCATACGTTTTGCTGTAGGAATTTCTTACGCTTTTAACATTAATCTCTTATTTAGTAGATTCAATCCCAATGTATGAGGAAGATAAATTAGTGTATGAAACTGCACATAACTAGGTATTAAAACACTCGTGTGATACTATTAAAAACCTCGCCTACGGCTTGGTTTTTAAACACACATTCGTGTTTTAATACCCCTCATTATGCAACAGTTTCCTAAACTACTATTATTTGCACCAATGACAACCCCATGTTATGATCAGAAATTCACTGTCTATGTCAAGGTTGCCTGGAAGAGGCCGCAGTATGCGATAAAGCCGCCCATTGTATATTTTCTAGTGTATAAAGTTTTTTTTTTTTTTTGTAATATGTTATCTGGTGTATAATAAAGTATTATATAAATAAATAAATAAACGTTCCCACTGCTGGGACACAGGCCTCTTCTCTTCGATAGGCAGTGGGCTACAACCTACCACGTGAACCCGGTGCGGATTGGTGAATGTCACATGTCTTCAAATTTTTGGTTTCCTCACAAGCCGATTTCCTCACGATGTTTTCCTTCACCGTTTTGAGGGCAATGCTGATGAAAGTAGATACACAAAGTGAAGCGCCTGCCTGGGTTCGAACCCACTCGTAAGGTGGAGCCACTACCACTGGGCCACCTGGTTCTCTTCTTGTATAGGTATGTTTACTAATTTTTTTATGTCCTTCCTGTAGATTATTAAAAAATATTAGACACGTATTTTTTGCTTTATCGTATTAATAAAAAATACTTAGATAAAACACATTTATAAGGTTGGGGAGTGGGGGCTCATTACGTCACAATTCTAACTAACTACGTAAAAAATCTAGCACAGAGTGACGTCATCCCATATTTGAACTCAATGTATTTGCCTTAATTTTTTGATTACGTAAAAAAAGAAAAAAATACGTGTCCAATATTTTTTAATAATGCATGACGAACGAAAAAAATGTTTTGTGTTATTGTTCATCATCCCTATTGTGTCGGAAAAACCCTACAAATATGTAAATTGTAGTGACAAATCTACAATTTACATATTTATAATTTCTGTGTTACGCAATATTTTCTACAATATACCTAACAGTTTTGTAGAATTGTATACTTGTAAAGTTTTGTGGTATAGGGCTCAGGTGTTATAGTACCGTATTAAACTGCCAATTATCACTAATGACTAAATTAAACATGCTTGTTAAACCGTGGGCCAGGAGTAGGTGAACCGCAATAGTGCGCGCGGTTCAGTTGACCCGTACAAAATCGATTCACTGTCAACGCCCCTGATCGACAATACATGGTGATCGACAATACGAGGTTTACTGTTCAATGTTTGGTGAATAACTTTTCCAACATACTGATCACACTATTTTTCGATCTATAGGTAGGACATGAAAGCCAATTTTTCTGCAAAGTTAAACCACTTAATAATAATTCAAAGGACCATAAATAAAAAAAGCCGGCTAAGTCTAAGACCACGCACAATGAAGGGTTCCGTAGTTGGGATGAATTTATTCCAAGAACAAACTTACTATTGTAAGTTGATATTTGACTATTATTCGGCAACTTGTAAAGCCTACTTAGCTGTGATAGTTTTCTGTTAAACTTCGTTATATATATACTGCTGTAAATTTTTTCTCATATCCAAATACAACCATTTAGCTGGCGGGGGGGAGGGGGGAGGCACTTGGCTCTAACAAAAATTAGCACTTTAAAGCTTAATATTACGCAAACGGATCCCTGAATCGAAAAATAGTTGTGACATACCCGCAATATTTTTAAACGGCCTATCCAAGGATACCCCATACCATGGGATAGACGAGAAAAAAATATCATCCCCTGTTTACGTATACGGGAGGTACCCTATATTGTTTTTTTTTTTTTTTTCAAGATTTTATTTTACCACTTTGTCGGCGTGACTAATATGTATACCCATACCAAATAACAGCTTTCTAGTACTAAGAGTCTCAGAGCTGAGCCGCGGACAGACAGACGGACATTGCGAAACTATAAGGGTTCCTTGTTGACTATTGAACCCTAAAAATGGCGCAAATATAATACCTTATTGGGAGCTATATGTTTGAGCCGTTTGGGGTTGAAACACTAGGATCTTGGGGTCCGAGTGCCCACTTAGTTTTTCGAGACATCGCCAAGCGGTTGGTCGACTCTTCACGTGACCAGGGGGCTGGCCTATTTCTTGGCCAAAGAATCAGTATTGCCATACAACGTGGCAATGCTGCCAGCCTTTTGGGCACATTTCCTGTAGACAGCGATGAGGACAAACGTTTTGATGCCATTTATTCTTTCTCCTCCCTTTTTATATACTTTACATATTAATAATATTTTAAATTTTATTATTATTAAGACTACTAGCTTTTAAATGATGTTAATTCTGAATAAACATTAACCACCTTACTTATAAACGCGGAATAAAGTTATACTATGAATAAGTTCGGTATAACCATATTTTTTTTAAACACGGAATAACGTCCTAGTGTAACTTTATTCCGCGTTTATAAGTAAGGCGGTAAAGATGTACAGACTATTAATTTGTAGATTATTTCGATGTTCAAAACTATGCAAAGAAAAATTACCACTCTGGATTACTTTCTCCTCCTACTCAAGACAATGCAAGACATTGCCTTATTTTTAAGTAGGTACACAAATTTATCTCTTCACAAATAAACTCAATAGAGTAGATGTTCTCTAACCCCTAAAATACTAGACAATGGTGGAATGAATGCGACAATACTATCTTTGTAAAAACAAAAGAGCAACGTAACACTATTTTGTAAATGAAATACCGAACCTAATAAAGTTAATAAAACCCATAACAAAATACACTGCATTGAACACACAACCAACACGGTGTTCAACTTCAAGTTTTAATCCGCAGTTATCGAAGTAATATAAAATTCAAATGTAGAACGAAATAGGAAGCGCCAATTATCGGATGTATTATTCATTCGTAGTGCAGACGTGTCGTCGGTACCGCGTCATGATATGACAACTATTTAATTTCAAATAGAGAACGAAGAATTATATGCCAGCCATGTTTGGAAGTTTAATAATAAAAAGGTTTTAGTGGAAAACAATGGGACTAATAACTGAATGGAGTGTTTCTGTGGATTAAAAATATTTGATTACTAATTGTTTGTACCGTGTGATGCCGGACGTAAAGAATAGCACCACCCCATTTCCTCCCGTGGGTGTCGTAAAAGGCGACTAAGGGACTTACTAGAGAATGGGCAGCAGCGTCCTCTATGCATTTTAAAACCATACTGCGATCGCCAACCCGCCTGCCAAGCGAGGCGATTATGGCGAACCCCCCCCCCCCATTGGGGAGGCCTATGTTCAGCAGTGGATGTCTTTCGGCTGAAATGATGATGATGATGATGAATTGTTTGATAATTATTTGACATCGTGAATGTAATTAACTAAACTAGAATTCAACTCAAGTCTTGATCATTTGATGATTTGAATTAAGAAATTATGAAATGAATAAAATAAACGTATGAATGATTAAATGGTAAATAATATATTAAAAAACTTGTTAGGTTAGGTTTGTGTTTGCGGCAAAACTGACCGACGAAAGAAAATAAAAATCGAATCGAAAATAGACTATATAATAAAATAGTTGGTATATTAGGAAACTTTAAATACTTCCTACTTCATTATAATCCGTCCACCGAGAAAATGCTTTTCTGACACCTGTCAGTTGTATGTACAAGATTTGGAACTAATAAAATTTAAATTCGTAATATTTTAAATTTAAATAATAATATCATTAGGACTTTTAATAGTTTTTCAGTCATAACGTATTATGTTAATTTATAGGTAGCATTCCGGCAACCATATTTCTATGAAATAAACATAGCTGTCATTGTGACATTTGAATGATAGGCAAACCATCCCTAATGTGAGCCTTTGAAAGAACCAATTCTTTATTTATTAACCGAACAATAATGAACTCTAAGTTGTTTTTTGTCTAGTCATTGACCCGCACTTACGGCTGATAAATAGAACTTATTTTATAATACACCACCATGATATTTGTAACAATGGTCATTGGGATTTATTTGATGTTTATTAAGTTTTATGAGTAACTGAGGAAACCGAAATATATACTACTTACTGTTCTAATTCTTTACAGGAAAACTATATAAAAAATGCCACAATTAAAGCAAAACAATTCCAATTTCTCAATCTACCAAGAATGCGGGCGCCTCCACCAGAGGTATGCAATAATTTATTCATTCGCGACGCAATCAAAGCGTGGTGGAAGCGTGAATTACGATTAAAATGTTGACTTACCGAAAAATTCACTTACTCCCGAATATCGCGATTTCAGTTACGTAGAAACTGCTTCTACAGGTGGAATTCTAAATAATTGGATTCCGAATACCGGGAACGCCTCGATCTGTGAACCGTGTAAGTGTTACCGCCTATAATGATAAATCATTGTCGTGTATCTGGGACATGGAATTTTGTGTTACCGTATGATTTCGGAATAAGGAAAGAAATTTGAAAGCCGTTTGCGTTGATGGGAATCATTGTTTTTGCGACCAAAAATTGTATCTAAATCTTTGCAGTCAACCGCTTGATTTCCGATGAAAAATTTGCCACCACCTCTTTTCTCGTGGGTTTAAAGTATTTGCTTATGAGAATCATCAATCATAGATCGGGATAGGTAGAGTATATTTCCCTAAACCTCGAGGGAATAAGTAAAATAAAGTGGATAATACCTCCTCTAAAATCCTGAAATCATAAAAATGACCATTAAGTACCAGGATTTACGAAATTGTAAATGATTATTTATTGCACTTTGAATTTATTCAAATTATTATTTCGAAGAATATTTTTACGTTTTTAGGGTTTGGAACTAAAACTATAAAGTTAAAGTGTTTTGTTTTATATATAGGAAAATAAATTGTTGAAATGTTGGCTGGTTATTGTGAGTATTTTCTTGATTATATTACCTACATAAAACAAAAAAATTGATTTTGACACAATTTTAGTACGAAACCCAATTTTTTTAAATATATAAATAAATTCTTTAAAGCAATAATTTGTAACTATATATGTATAAAGTCCAAAAATAACTCGTGATTTTTGAATCCCGGGAATAAAACGCCATTATCACCATTCCGGGACTTTAGAGGAGGATCCACTCTATGTTTCTTACTTCCTCGAGGTTTAAATAAATATACTCTACCTACTCCGATCTCTAAATTCATCATACTTGATCTACGATCAGGAAACCCCCTTTTCAAACCCAGCAGCGAGCAGCTCAGATTCGAAACATTACATGACTAGGTATGACATGGGACTCACGGGACTCACTTCACGTACGGATACATGTTAATTAGGTGCAAAATATAATTAATTTACATTATTATTTAAGCGCTTTGTTAATTAAGCAGTGTTTTTATACCGAATGTGAGTACTCGTACTAATACAAACCACTTCAGCGGGGTACTTGCGTAAATTACAGTAGCAATGGGTTTCATTTTGACAGTTTAACAACATTGATTGCGTTATTTGCGTTGTTGACGCACACAAATTTTTTAACCGACTTTCCAAAAAGGAGGAGGTTCTCAATTCGGTTGTATTTTTTTAATTTTTGTTACCTTGGAACTCCGTCGTTTATGAACCGATTTGGGAAATCCTTTTTTTACTTAAAAGATATACTCACAGATTGGCCCCAGTTCTGATGCTGGGATCCATGAGGAATTGAGGGAACTCCTCAAATTTTATAGGCAAACATACGGTTTTTGTATTTTCATCAAGAAATCAAGCATTTGCATTCAGAAAGTATCATTTGATGAAGTGGACTGATGAAAAAGACCACAAATGGCCACCGGAACTCCTCATTGAATAGTATTTTACGGGTGGCGATAAGATATTTCGATTAAGATCGACTATCGAGGCAAAAATAAATAATTCTGATGAAAATGCTACCATCGAACTGATCTGAAGGTGAAGACGGAAGATATGCACCGGAACTCGGTAATAAAACAATGTATCCTAGCCGTGTTTGGGTGGAATTGTCGTGAGATGCACTCGGGCTATAAATGGTTATTAACTGATTTTTATTAACTTAGCTATTAACTTAGAAGTTTTTGAGTTAGCTTCGATAATACGTATTTAATCCACTTCGTATATCTTGTGTCACTGTTGTTTGTGTGGTGTAGCAAGTAATAGTAATCAAATTGTTGTGGGGCCTACCCCACAACAAGGTTTTTATTTTTCACTTTTTAGTTATGGTACCTATACCATAACTAAAAAGAGAAGAATAAAAACCTTTTTAAAAAACAAAAGGATTTAACAAAAATTTTTTTTTTTTTTGTTAAACATTTTTTTTCGAACATAATATGAAGCAATGGCCTAGCAATATCCTTCAAAATCATTCAGTTGGCGATCGATAGTGTATTACGCAATTAGTGTACTAGTTTAATGGTACGAAATAATCATGTACGTGTATGTATAAACTAGCTTCTGCTTGCGACTTCGTCCGCGTGAAATTTCTTGTTCCCTCGACCCGTACCCTAGCCGCGATATTATTTTGTTTCCACTTAGCGTTTATTCTGACTTTTTTCTTTTCACTCGGCTCCTAAGGGTCATAGCGTGATGTTAAATAACCTATAACCTTCCTCGAGAATTGGGCTACCAAATGCAAAAGAATTTTACAAATCTGACTGGTAGGTCCAGAGATTACCCCCAACATTTAAACTTACAAACAAATTTTACCTCTTTATTATATTAATATTATATTCTTATTAGTATAAATAAATATAAAAAAACTCCATTATTTTATGAAGGTCTTCTCCAAAGTAATGAAGAAACGAAGTATTGGTTTTAGTACTCAAGAGTTACAATTACAAGTCCAATTTAAGAATGACTATAATAATGTGTGTGGCCCTGGAATCTTCAAGGCACATAATGAATAGGTACTAGTTTCTTAGACAAAAGAGTTTCCTTTTCCTTTGTCTTTTCCGAGTATGAGGTCGAATACGTACGTGGCGTATACTTAATAAGAAATCGTAGTTTAATCATCTATGGCTCACTGCGCTTGACCGTTGCAAGCTGCAACAATATTTTTGTTTAATCACTACTTACATACCTACATCATAACAGAGGAAGAGATAAGTAGTGTGAGACTTTAAGAATATATACAACATGTACCGGAATTAACGTACACGATCAAATACCCCAATTAAAATATTACGTTATAATCATAATACATACACTGAATTTTTATTATTATGTATAAAATATTGTTAATTTCTTCAATTACTGATTGTACGAGATAATTGTGAGAATAAAGTATTGAGGGACTTCCCGGCAGTCCTTGAGATCGCGTGGGTGGCGACCGCCCGACCACAGTCTTCTCTCGAGCGCGCACGGTTTGACCTGCGTATCTAAATTATAATTGTACAAGTCAAATAAACGTTAGTGAAGACTTTTAATGACAATCCTGAACCTAAACCTAGTTTCAATTAGTTATGGGAAAAAAAAAAGTATATTAAAAATAACAAAAATCGATACAGTAAACGATTCTGAACAAACTACTTTCACAATGTGCATCAATTCAGTTACACATTGTATTAATGAATATTATATACAGGTTAAAACCATTGTGGTTATGTATAGGACTAATTCGATTGCAAAAATTATTTCATTGTTAGAAAGGTACTCTATTGCTAAGTGCCATAGGGTATGCCTTCCACGCGGACGAATTCGCGGGCTGAAGTCACAAATGAAAGTCTTTCCTTTTACCCAAATCAGACACAGCATAACAAACTAGGACTATACTGTTTAAACAAACACCCCGTCCCTTCGCAAGTAACAAGTCAAAGGCGGGCATCAATTTTAATTGTTTCAGAATTGTATTCATTCCAGCACTGGAATAAACTTAAACATTAATGGAGTTTTACATTAACATCATGTCGCGTGCGGCAGATGCCTTGAGCTCAGTTCGCTTCACTGCATATTGCCAAAGATTATATTAATGCAGAAGGAACACCTCATTAACTACCTACCTTAACAGGAAGCTCACATACGCCAAAGCACTAAAATTCGTAATTACTCGTCTTTTTAGGGTTCCGTAGCCAAATGGCAAAAAACGGAACCCTTATGGATTCGTCATGTCTGTCTGTCTGTCCGTCCGTATGTCACAGCCACTTTTTTCCTAAACTATAAGAACTATACTGTTGAAACTTGGTAAGTAGATGTATTCTGTGAACCGCATTAAGATTTCCACACAAAAATATAAGAAAAAACAAAAAAAAATTGTGGTTCCCCATACTTAGAACCAAAACTCATATTTTTTTTTCATAAAACCCATACGTGTGGGGTATCTATGGATAGGTCTTCAAAAATGATATTGAGGTTTCTAATATTTTTTTATTTTTATAAACTGAATAGTTTACGCGAGAGACACTTCCAAAGTGGTAAAATGTGTAACCGTAAAACCTGTAACTTCTAAAATAAGAGAATAATAAAACTAAAAAAAAATATAATTATGATGTACATTTTTATGTAAACTTCCACCGAAAATTGGTTTGAACGAGATCTAGTAAGTAGTTTTTTTTTTATATGTCATAAATCGTAAACCGCGCTTGCTGCTACGGAACCCTTCATGGGCGAGTCCGACTCGCACTTAGCCGCTTTTTTTACCATAGATACCCCGCAAGTATGGGTTTGATGCAAAAAAAAATTGTGTTTCAGTTCTAAGTATGGGGAACCACCAAAATTTATTGTTATTTTTTTTTCTATTTTTATTTGTAAATCTTAATGCGCTACACAGAATACATCTACTTACAAAGTTTCAACAGTATAGTTCTAATAGTTTCGGAAAAAAGTGGCTGTGACATACGGAAGGATAGACACACCGACAGACATGACGAATCCATAAGGGTTCCGTTTTTTGCCATTTGGCTACTACTTACTACTACTAACTACTTTTAACCAACTCAGTTTATATTCTTCATTCTGCACCTTCGGCAAAATGTATCTTCTGCCACCAATCTTGAATCTGTGAGATCGCTTACACGAACAATGTACGCCTTGCTTTTAAATACCACCACTACTAATTAACGTATGGTAGGTACGAGCTCGTTTAGAGCGGAATAAAATGACGTTTGATTTTACCTTCCTTGTCATGTTAAGTGATATTTCGTCACATAATTATGAGTTATGAAAGATTTCATGAAATAGGTTAGTAGGTTTTTGCATGTTAGGGAAACATCAATTACAAATTAATTTAGATGATTATTATACAGGTGTTTTGGATCCAACGCCTTCCTTTTAAAAATACATTTTAATTTTACACGTGATTTTTTTTTTTTATTAATCGTTGCCCCACACTAGGATTTCTCCTGTATCGTGGGTGCGTTTACAAACATTTAAACTCACATACACAAACAGCCAGACCCGGAACAACTACTTGTAGATCATACAAATATTTGTTCCGTGCGGGAATCGAACCCGCGACACGCAGCGCAGCAGTCAATCGCTTAACCACTGCGCCAACCGTGCCGTCAGAATGTTTTGTTTCTTAGTGATGTCAGTCTGAAACGAAACTAAGAAATCCAGAGAAAATAGAAACTTCGTATTGTGACAACTGATAACAAAGAAAAAATAAAAGATGTGCGCTTTTGATAGCAGGAACTAACATGGAACATGCTTCATGATATTACGTTTAAGAAAGTATTGAGAAGACATAAGACCGCCTCTGTCTGACCGTCTCAGACTCAGACGTCCCGGGTTCCAAGAGGGAGCAAAATTTTCTGCTCTGTTTGGTTGATGGTAGAGCTTGTTCCAAGTCCGCCTGGCTAGCTACCACCATCTTATCTAAGTTTATCACCATAACAACAATTGTTAACAGTATTGTCATGTTTCGGCAGTTAGAGACAAGATAGCCAGTTTCTCCTTTATTGAAGATTCTGGGTGAAGCTTGCTTCCACCTTCAACCTGATCCCTAACTATAAGGTGAGATGAAGGTCAATAACATTACCGTTGTGTTTAAAAAAAACCGGCCAAGTGCATGTCGGACCACGCACAATGGAGGGTTCCGTAGTTGGGATGAATTTATCCCAAGAACAAACTTATCATGTAGTTGAAAAACATGTTTTCCTATACAGAATGTATGGGAGAACATTTTTTTCAACTGTAAATGAAAGTTGGTCGCCAATTACTCGGTAAATTGTAAAGCCTACTTAGCTGTGATAGTTTCCCTTTTAACTTCGTTATATATAGGTATTACTGCCGTGACATTTGTATTTCTAACTACAACCGTTTATTTGGTAGAGGGGGGGACACTTGACTCTAACGAAAATTGGTATTTTAAAGCTTGATAAGTCACGAACGGTTTACTTAATCAAAAACCGGTCTTCCCAAACTCCTAATATTTTTGAAAGACCTATCCAACGATTAAAAAAATTATCATCCCCACTTTACATGTAGGGGAGGTACCCTAAATAATGTTTATTTTTTATTTTTTATTTTTTTACTTTTTCGGCGTTATTAACGTGTATACTCATGCCAAATTACAATTTTCTAGTACCAATAGTTTTTGAGCTAAACCGCGGACAGACAGACAAATGAACATAGCGAAACTATAAGGGTTCCTTGTTGACTACGGAACCCCAAAAAAAGAACAAAAGCATAGCCAAGTATTTTTCTCAGAAATATATTAGGTTAATGAACAAGTATATATAAGGAGTGAAACTATTAAGTGAGTAGCTAAAACGAATTTAGCGATGATACAGTCGTAAATACTGCTTGTAGCATACTTTAGAAGGGAAATAGAGCGTGAAGACACGGTACTGATGTGTGTTAAAATTAGACTTTATGGATGAACAAAGTAATGAGTGCCTGTGGTGAAACCTCATCTTATGAACTTATTAGCTTTCCCGACCCACCCTTCGCACCGCATAGCCTGCCGGCGCTTTAACTTCATTTTCGCTTAGTGTTCTTTCTTACTTTTTATTTTTGCTCGGCTCCTAAGAGTCCCAGCGTGATTTTAAACAGCCTTTCTTAAGAATTGGGCTATCAAATGCAAAAAAAAAACTGTTGATATTTAAGTAAATGTTATTACAGTGTTAAAGAATATTTAAATGATAAATACCTTAAACACGATTAAAATACACATGTTTTATTTTTATTATTATTTTATATTATGTTAGATTATAAGGTTAACAACGATAAGTCGTCTTCGACAGGGTCCACGATTGTTTCTTAATTTAATGTTTACCACCTAAGCTTAAATTATACCTTGTGAAATGCAATAAAGATTTGAGTATTGAGTATTTATTTATTTATTAATTATTACGGATGACTTACAGCTAAAACAAACAGAATAAAAATAGTATGTGAGACTGACAGCCAATTAAAAGTCTTCACTTCTAAGTATTGACATATCCTAAGTATTCTTATTAATTGTTTATTTATTTTATTATTATTATAATTTATTTTATTATCATATTATTATTTTAATTGATTATTCTAAGTATAGAGTATTGAAAATATGTTTTCAAAACCGACTGGTAGTTCCAGAAATTAGCGCATTCGAACAAACAAACTCTTCAGCTTAATTATATTATAAGTATATTATAGATTGACTTACTTGAGATAAAATAACACCACTACTCGTATCTCCTATCTTTTGGGTTACGCAGGTAGAATGGGAGTTGCTTCATACATAATTTCTCATAAACAGCTTTAACTATTAAGAGTCATCCCAACAAACATGGGCAACTTTAAAATAAGTGTTGGTTGTCAAAAATATCAATTCAGCCATTTTGCCACAAAATATTACGTCACCCTATGACTTCCCACGGGAGTCGTTATAAGCAACTAAGGGATATCGCGTGGATGGACAACAGCATCCCCCTCACATTATGATGAGTCATTTTGATTTCCCTAAAGAGATCAGGTCAAATAGCAGGACCACCAGAAACTGGATTTGGGATGAATTTGCCAAATATGTTGCGAATAAAATCTTAAAAACGCTACGGCTTAAACATACAAAGGTACGGAAGCTCTTATTGTCGATAGTCTTGAAATATTTCTGCTATCTCCTGCCATCGTATGACAATCGGAATCTTCCCCAAGGGTAACAGAAATTATTTGCGCTACATTTTCATCCAGCTGAAATTGATGATTATATTTCTATAAGGTGTATCTATTCATACACGAAATATTTTTAAAGAAACATATGGCAACAGGTGGTAAAAAATATTTATTTTTTACTTTTATCTAAGTGTATTTATTTTTACGTACCTAATTATTATAATTTTAAAATTGCGAGAGACATTTTGCAAAAAAAACCTTTACTTATTTATTCCATGAATGACCCGCCTGGACGCGGCGATGGTGGCGGCACCAACGCGGTGCCTTTTGATAATAAATCATCGTATCAAGTAAAGTTAAGTTATTTAATTTTTTAAATAATATACTTAGATTTAAAAAAAATCGGTTCCATGGCTTCTTTCTTTTCTCTTAAAATATTTCGTGTATAAATAGATACACCTTATTATATCCCCGTATTTTCATATTGTATTTAAATAATATAATGAAGTATATAAAAATGTTTTTTTTTAATGTAAAATTTTAAGTTACGAAACAAAGGCAATTTATTTATTATTATCCTAGTGCATGGCAAATGCCTCCAGTCTTTTCTTTCACTGCTCTCTGTTTAAGCTGCTAAAGAGTTTTAATTCAAGGAGTTAAGCTCACGTACCGTGTAGTGCCGGACGTAAAGAATAGCATCACCCCATTTCCTCCCGTGGGTGTCGTAAAAGGCGACTAAGGGACTTACTGGAGAATGGGCAGCAGCGTTCTCTATGCATTTTTAACAACATACTGCGATTGCCAACCCCCAATTTGGGGAGCCCTATGTTCAGCAGTGGACGTCTTTCGGCTGAGATGAATCTCCCATCGCCATCTTCGTCAAGACCTGCCACGACGACACTTGCCGCTCAATGGGACCCATAGGGTCTTGAGTTTCTCCCATTGATCTGATATGCGGCAGTGTGCAGTTAGGGTCAACAAAATAAAAACAAGGAATCTTGAAGCCATAATCACTAAAGGTGAGATTTCCGTTCCATTAAAAGTTAGTCTTAATTTTTTTCGAGGCCTGTATCACGTGTCATTGAGCTGCCTGGTACACTCGAACAAACTTTTGATTGTATTACGGATCCATTGTTAAACTAGGACCAACTTTTGATTGAGATCCAATTAAAAATAAAACTCGTACGACAGCAAGTTCCACGTGCCAGTCAATTTATGAAACGGCGATTGAGAAAAATATATTTTTGTGGAAACGAGAGCCGAAATATTATTGTTAGGATAGTTTGTTAGTGAGTCCTGCCTGCAGTGCTATTCTGTAACCATCTCACCGTGAAAACTTAGGTGAAGTGAGCAATGAGTGAGCTGTCAATAGTGTCAATCCCTAGTCTCAGATGGAATGACAGTTCACTTCGAGATCACTGCACCTAAGGTTTCACGGTGAGATTTTTACAGAATCGACCGGCTGTATTAGCGCTGTTTTCACGGATCAATTCGCATCATACTGTTTTTATTTCACGGTATGGAAAATAGTACTTTATGTCTTTCGACTATGTCAAGCTACTTGACCTCCATTATTATTTAAAATAGCTCCTGTCCGCGGCTTCGCCCGCGTGGTTTTTTCTAAAATAAAAGTAGCTTAAGTTACTTATGGCGGGTTGTTTCACGTCCACTTGACGCACGCTTATAGGTACGTCATAAATAGCGCTAACTATCGTCAAACCAAAAAAAGCGTTGTTTCACAAAATTATGCCCTTAACGTTCGTTAAAAAAATAACGATTACAGTAACCCACTGGTTAACGTCATTTTATTCTTTTACATTTGAACTTTGACGATCGGTTTTTTTATGTTGTGAAACAACGCTTTGTATTTAACGAACGTTAAACATCATACGTAATTGTTATTATTTGACGTACGTTTGTTACGTTAACTAACCGTTTGGAACAACCGGCCCTTAGTCATAACATCAGCTATCTGCCAGTAAAAGTCCCATCAAAATCGGGTCAGCAGTTTCGGAGATTAGCCGGAACAAACAGACAGATAGACAATTTTTTTAATATTGTTTTTTTATTCTGTTGTAAGTACCGTTTATACTTTCATAATTATGCATTTAGTTAAAAGCTGGTATTTTGACATTAAAAACAAACACTTTCCGCGTTACTTATAAATGCGGAATAAAGTTATACTAGGTATAAACGTCAAAAATGTATGGTTGTACCGAAGTTATTCCTAGTATAACTTTATTCCGCGTTTATAACTAAGGCGGTTCAATTTTATTTATTTGTGTAGGTAACTTTTTTTGCCGAAGTCAACATTAAAACAGGCAGCTAAATTGATAATAATAATAAAGAGGCTCATAATAATAAATTAAGAATAACTATTCCCACCCCATTTCCTCCCGTGGGTGTCGTAAAAGGCGACTAAGGGACTTACTAGAAAATGGGCAGCAGCGTTCTCTATGCTTTGTTAACTCCATACTGCGATCGCCAACCCGCCTACCAAGCGTGGCGATTATGGCAAACCCCCCCAATTGGGGGAGGCTTATGTCCAGCAGTGGACGTCTTACGGCTGAAATGATGAAGTAAGTGGACTGAAAGTGGAACCGTCATCTTCTTGATTGTTCCACTCTCAGTCCAGTCTTATTATCATATTAACTGCGATGTTAGTAAAGGAAAACATCAGTAGATATTTCGGGCTACATCCTAACAAAGCCTGATTTTTCAAAAGACTTATTAATAGCAAACTCATATAATACTTGTTTCGCATTACTCAGCTAGCTCATCAGTTATTAAAACCACAGCGAGGTAACTTTAGACGACGTACAAACTGAAATTGACGTAGAAACATAGTCACGTGGTATGCAAATCATGGGGGGTAAGTTCCAACGAGTTTGTCACTCGTCTCCGGTTGGGAGTTACTTAGGTAGTAGAGCCATACATTGATGGATGGATGGATAGATTGGAATAGCTATGGGTACTTAATATTGTTAAGAGCTTAGGGTTCGTGACAATAAAAACTGCCGATTTAAAAACCAAAAATGACACTTTAATTAACAACACTGATAACAACTCAAACGCACGAATTATAAAGCACAACTGCACTACTGATTATTCTTAAGTAGCACTCGATGATCGCTTGTATCGCTTGTCGTTCGACTGTATCCGGTCGCAGTCCATACCGGCCTTATATAGTCCTTAGATACATAGTTCCAGAACCTTCTACTGTAGAAACATCTAGAATGTTCGAGTACATACCGGCCCCGACTGACCAGATATAGACAGTTCTGGAAAGTTCTAGGATCGAACCTTCTGGAAGCATCTAGTTCTGCTACTTGATACTAGATGGCGCTAGTGGTAACTAGTTCTGCTATTCTATACTAGATGGCGCTAGTGGTACTTAAACTTTTTGCGCTTAACAATATTGTGATTTTGTATGTATTAATGTGGTAGATATAACACATGACATGACATGGTGTTGCTGAGTCCATCAATCAGTGCTATGAGGAGGTTAGTGTCGGTATGTGAATCGTATACGGTGACTCATGGGCTCAAATAAAGTGTTAGAAAGAGTGAACTAATTCTTTTTAAAGCCCCTGGTTTTTCTTACCCAGCATTTTCCGGCATATTCCCAGTCACCCCCACATGTATTGCCCCCAGGTGGCAATCGGGAATAAAATTCCCAGTTGCCACCAGGTAGCGACTGGGAAGTTATTGCCCCTACTTCAAATCGCTGTACACTGCGGCGTGGATCACCAACCCGGTGGTAAATGGGAATTTTATTCCCGATTGCCACCTGGAGGCAACCCATGTGGGGACTGGAAATATTCCCATTTTCCAATGTATCACTGTATGGCACTCCTCTGTGTAGGGTGTCTAAATTTAAATATTTGGGTCACTGGGTCACCGACGACTTAAGTGATAATGTGGACATAGAAAGGGAACGCAGGTCGCTGGCTGTATGTCGTTGTAACATGCATTACTATTTAATTAATTATTTAATTTATATACAAAAATACACTAAGCGGGAAGCGCTAAGGTAGCCCACGAAATTCAAATTTTCCTACGATTTTTTTGTAATTTGCAGCTTATTGTATGGCTGTATATTGATTAAAGTATGATTCGCGACAGTAAGTAATGTGTATTTACAGAATTATGATCATTAGAATCAGTAATATAACTCCTTAAGTTAGTATAATCTTAAAAGTCATGATTTCATCAAATAGTAATTCAATAGGATTTATATGAACTTAGAGATGGTCATCTGGTCTGGTCATCTCTTTGCTGCCACGACATTTGTTTTTTTTTTTTTTGAATTGTTTGTTTTTACTCTGGACGCTTTTAACGTGTACCTACGTTCTTATTTATTATTTTTACATTGTTCTCACATTTCGTTATGAATTCAACATTATGATGTAACTAATAATTATTTTTGTAACAATTTAATTTAAAAGAGTGTCCATGGAGTTTTTGCCCGTTCTTCTCCATAGGTACCTCTACGCTTTGGAATGGGCATGTAGCTTCATTTTTCTTATTGACCGACTCCTTGACAAATCAAAAGTGCCTGTAAATGGTTTAATTGAAATAAATGATTTGAGTTTGAGAGTTGTATTGATGATTTTTATAATTTTAATTCTATAAACGAATGTTTGATAAGGCCTCGAATCATATTAAATCAACATACAACCTGATACTGACCTGCAAATTGGAAAATAAAAACGTAAGAAATTTTTTATTTCGCGGACTTCGATTTCACCTTAAGAAAATATTTTGAGACAGATTTTTTTAGGCTTCATCATAGTTGAATTTATACATTATTAGTATATGGTCTTCAATAAATAAATAATTTATTTATTAAAACTTTATGCACAAGTAAAAACTGCACAAAGGCGGACTTAATGCCAGTCTACCTTAGGGTGATGCAGAGAAAATACACAGTAGGTGCAATAACAGAAAACAATTTAGAAGATATTTTTAACTAAGATATAAGAATAAATACATATATACATACATACAACAAAAAAAATTACCATTCAGATTGAAAAACTAGACTAGAACTTACATAGTATTACCATAAAAATTATTTTAAGTATTTCAGAAAAAAAACCTTCAGTGACTTATTTTATCCTATCCTATCCTATTATTTTATCCTATCTGAAAAACCCGACAAAAGTTACGGCTAACATTATCTCAAATGGAAAAAGCCTTTTGTGGTCTCTCGAAATAAGCTTTCGGTTGAATTCTTAAAGACGCGTAGCATAACTTAGTTGCGTCCCTAATACGAAAATAATCCCGCAAACGGAATATGTAAAATATCTTTAAAATGTTGGTCGCCCTAATGTATGGGAAAGTTTTAACTCAGTGGCTTTAAAAATTCAAAGTCACAACTGACATTGGAGTGTCGAGCCCCTATTAACATTGAGCAAGTCACTTTCACGATGTTCCTCATCGGAAAACTTTATATTATTCTTTGGAATTTGATACCGAAGATTCTTTAGATGTGTATTTAATGGTTCCGCTTTCGACCCGGTTCGAGTTCATGAACGATTTTATATACATAGGAAGTGAGGATTTGCGTAAAGTAGTACGGCTGAAATGTTTTGAGAGAGTTCGTAGGAATTTTAGAGAATTTTGTTCAAGTTAATCAGTTTGTGAAATAATAGAAGAAATTCTTATTCCATTATTTATCGTATTATAGGTATACATTTTAGAGTATAGTATTTCATGAAATACTTTTGCATTAAATAATAAAAAAAAAGAAAGAAAATAAAAATAAAACATTTATTTGCGTAAACATGACGCAATAAAGAACATAAACACAAAAAAATATAAGAAAACTATGGGGGAGAAATGCGTCACGTCCAGGCAAAACGGCTTTCGCTCAGCATTATGCTGCGACCCTATGCAAAACAGAGCCCCAGCGCTGGTTTTCAGCGACAGCCGGCGTTGACGTAATGACGTCGTCCGGTGCAGCAAACAATTATTAAGACGCTGTACCAGTACAGCGTACTTAAAGAAAATTTATATAATTTAATTTAAAATGTGGTAGAATATAAAAAAATATAAAAAGGAATTATACATGCTCTGAGAATATTATCCTCAACAAAACGTTATTAACAATATCTATCCATGCATTTCTATGTTCTGACAGGTGGTAATAAAGTCAGAGTATAATATTTATGAGAGCAGTGATGGCCCAGTGGAGACGGCGGCGACGTACATGTTGTAGGTGATAGGTCCGAACCCTGGGCCCACTCCCTCTCATGCACAGAGAGGAGAACAAATAAGAGTGGGAACATTATAACCTTTTTAGATAGGTAGATAGATAATAATTATGAAGAACTTACTTAATTATTATTTGTCATTGACTGTGTTATTCTTTAATGCAACAAAATAAATTTAGTTATTTCTTTTTTTATTTTAAATTTTCATGTAGTTTTGTCTCTTTTAGGCTTTAAGTATTCTATGTAATAATATAAAACTTGAAATATGTACCTAAGTGCTGTGCACACCTGTAAGTGACAAATTCACTCTAGATTTTAAGTTTAATAGTTACAGTACCACAAAAAAAAATCGCAGTCCTAAGGACTGCCGAAAGAAGTAAAAACACAAAACTTTGGAATAACTGTTCTTTTATACATATAGCTCATGGAAAGCGTTCGGTGACGATGACGCAAGTTCCATGATTTTTGTTCACCCAAAAAGTACACATACATACCCAGTATACATATAGCTCATGGAATGCGTTCGGTGACGATCGCGAACCCACAATTTTTTCCCCTCCCAAAAATCGCTCAACGCGGCTGAAGAAGTTTTTACTTCAAAAATGTATTTGTGAATAAGTCGTTGGAGTGCCATAATTAAATAAATAAGTAAAAACAAGTTCATTAACCTCTATACTCCATTTACATGTGCATTAGACAAATAACGGCTAAATAACGACAGTTATTGTGTAATATTGTTGAAATTACTGCACTTTAGAGTAATTTTTTTAATGTATATGGTAAATAGATTACAGTACTTTGTATTTATCGTGAAATAACGGAGTTTATTAAACGTTTACATCGAAATAACGAAAGGATGAGAACAGTTATTTGTCTAATGTATTTATAAATGGAGTATAGATAATCTCTCATTGGCTTTTTTAATCAAGACATGTCAGTTTTCCTACTTAGACTTATTTCCACTTCGATGACTTCTACACACCATAAAATTACTCATTAATATAGGTACTCCACCGAAAAAATCAGACCTAAAGTCAAGTTTTTCCTCTGGTTATAGCACAAATCAGACCCTCACCCTTACAACCTCATAAAACTGCTCGTTTCTTCCTACGTCCAAGACAAAAAAGGCATGTGCACAAGAGCGGGAATCCTGTTTCTTCAAACACCTTTGTCCTTAAGTGTGGGTAAGCAGACCGTGAACATATGTCTTAGTCGCGTGCCTTACGTGCGCTGCTTTTGTTAAATAATGCAGAAAAAACAAGGGAGCCAGGTCGTGACTCGTGCGGCCGCAGTAATTAAATGTTTTTATTATGTATATTTTTCATGGTAGTTACTATAGCCGTGATAGGATGAATATGCCGTGGGGTAACTTTTTTATAAAACTGGTGTACTATAGCGGGCACGAAAATCTAACCTCCTTGAAAACAATACACACGTGCACTCTCTTGCACGCACACTCACAAATGTTTATCATAACTAAATAAGTAGCTTAATTTTAGTTTATAGTACCTATTTGTTTTTATTATTTTTAAATTACTTTTACTGTTTTTTATTTTTTATTATTATTATTTTTCACGAGTTTCAGTATGTAGAATGTTCGATTTATCTCCATTTTTATGTAACTTAGTTTGGAAGGTGCTACTGTCTGTGATACAATGATTTTTTTCATTAGTACAGGCACCAATGATACACTTTTAGCTGAAAATTTGTTTTTTTGAACTTTATGTATGTGTTTTTCCGAAACAAAAAATATTTTTATTATTAATATCCCGTGCACTGGATGACCCTGTTTACCGCCTCTTTTTGCGACGACCAATAAAAAAACTTTAGTATGAAAAAAAATTCAGGTTCTGTTACTATGATCACAGATGCAGCACCACCTCAGCTGGTTTATTTACATTTTTTATTTATTTATTTACAAATAAAAGAGGCTTAGCAATAATCTGATGCTGCGATGCTATTGGTTGATGAGCGTAGGTAAACATTACTATAGCGGCCAAGCGCTGCAAGCAAGAATAGTCCTTACGGTGGTCCGATATCCGAATCCACGATGGTACCTTTATTGGAAAATTCATAGAGTTAAAAGGTTACCGCACCTCCAAAGTAATTCTAGCTCTATGGCTTTATAGTCTGCCTTATTGGCCCTATATTTTAGGATGACTATAACTATTAGCCCTAACCTAAGTAGATTACACGTGGTAGTTGTTTTCGGCGTTTTCTAAATGGTTCTACAAAACGTTAATAATGCCCCAAGATTGAGATCATTATAAGAGTAATAGACCAGTTTTATTAACATCCTAACTAAGATAACGCATACGAGGTTCACAGCTGTTTATTAATAAAACAACCACAAATTCCACCGCATCCGAGCGCTCCGGAAGAAGCACAGTTTGTAAGGCTTCCAGAACGGTGCAGTTCCTTGTTCCACTAGAGTGAAGTATATTGAGAGAATGCCTTCACTTCTTATTAATTTGTGTGCGCATTTTTAAAGTTCTTCAATTATATTGGTATGGTTAAAGAAATGCAGAAAGTTAATAGGTACTTGGATTAATTGGACCTACTATGGGTCTTTTAAGAGATAAATTGTTCAGTAATCGGGGTTCGTGTTAAGACACAATCGTTGCACATTTACTAGTATAGTGCAAGGAATTGCTTCTTTTAGTGTTCGGAGGGTTCCGTAGTCAACAAGGTACCCTTAATGTCCGTCTGTCTGTCTATCTGTCTGCCGCAGCTTAGGTCAGAGACTCTTAGTACTTGAAAGCTGTAATTTGGTATGGGTATACATATTAATCACGCCGATAAAGTGGTAAAATAAAATCTTCAAATAAAATAGGTGTACTTAGGGTAAAAAAATGTTATCACCCCTTTACGTGTACTGGAGGTCGGTACACGTAATGATTGTGGCGACAAGTCCCCTCTTTGAGGAGTGGCTAGAGAGGCGCCACGACGTCCTCACCTTTTGCCTGACACAGGTCCTCACCGGACACGGTTGTTTCGGGAGGTTCCTGTTCAGGATAAGGCGGGAGGAAACGCCCGGGTGTTACCACTGTGTGGATCGCCCGGAGGACACGGTGGAGCATACGGTGGAGGTCTGCCCGGTTTGGGCAGAGCACCACCGTGTCTTCACGGAGGCAATCGGCGGCGGCGAACTCTCGCGTCCGCCATGGTCCGGAGCGAGAGTGCATGGGAGGCAGTCACCTCCTTCTGCGAAGATGTAATGCTCGCGAAGGAGGAGGCGGAACGCGTAAGGGAGCGGCAGTCTGTGCGCCCTCACGCCCCTAGTGCCGTAGGACCACCGTAGACGCGGGTTTGTGGACGGCAAGTTGTGGGCAGCTCGACGTCCGATAAGGACCAGGCCCGGGTCGACGGCGCGTTGTGTTCCACGCCCGCCTCAAAGAAATGTCAGCACACACTGACGGGGTCCACCGGGACCGGTGCCTGCCAGGGTTACGGGTTTGTCCGAAAGGGATACCGCAGCCCTGGCACGCAGGCAATTGAAGGAACACGAGTGGGTTTTAGTCAGTAAAAGTCTGACACGCCCTCCCGCTCTGCCCACAGCGAGAGAAGTTATTTGATAGTATCCCACCCAAAAAAAAAAAGAGGGTAGCCCGTGATTTTTTTTTTTTTTGTTTTACGTTTTTTGTATTTTGGTCGACATACAACCTGATACTGACTTGTAAATTGCAAAAAGGTAAGAAAATTTATATTTCACTGGCTACTCTGACACTTCCCCCTTAATTGAACATTTATTTCATTTAAAATGTATGAAAGGTCAGGGTAGCCCTTTGAGTTTGAGTAAAGCTTGACCTCCCTACAAAATTCTCGTGTCGGTGTGCTTTGAAAAAAAAAAAGTTAAATTAGAGCATTTTCATTATTAAATATATCTGGGCCTTAAATAAATTATTTTCATTTTTCTTCAATAATTTTTCCTCAATACTAATGAAGTATGTGGCACGTGCCAATTTCTTATAAGGTCCCTGGATATCTTCCAAGACATCGTCAATTAGTATCCAAGGAAACCAAGAAATCAATTTATTATCGCTATAAATCGTGTCTTTGTCAAGTTACAATACATTATAGCTAATGACATCCTTATATGATCATGTCTCTTCGCATCGGTCGCTTCTAAAGTGGTTGCCCATACGCCAGCGCAGAGAGCAAAGGGCGCTGACCACCTTGTTTTCATTTCTTGACTCTCCATCTTCCCCTCGTTACCTAGCCCCCCACTTTCAGTACATCATAGAATTTATATTTTGTAATAGGTTTATGTATATCTTTATATTTAAATGAATATTTATTCCTCAATTTTCGCTATTGCACCTACTACTGTTTGTCTCTGCATCACCCAAGGGTTGACTGGTAGAAAATGCCTATGGATAGATAGATAGATAGATAAAACATTTATTCAGTGCACACAAAAGACATAGCACAACACACAAGAGCACCAACGATTAAATATTATTAAACAGACAAACATGACATAATTCTATTAAATAACGAATAATACAAGGTGCGGTGTGCGTCTAAGGTTGCACCAAATGGGAGTCCAGCTCAGCATGTGACAGGCAGATATACCAGACGCTGATATTCTGCTGGATCCCTGCAGTGACACACGGACGTCGAGCTGACGATATACATTACATACAGTACATTTTTTTTTGTGCTTAAAGTATTAAATAAATAAATAAATAAATATAGTAAGTTCCTAAGTATTTATTTATCACTAGTTTTTGCCAGCGGCTCCGCCCGCGTGGATGTTGGTTATCGTGTAAAAAAGTAGCCTATGGCCTTCTCCATATCCCAGGCTATACGAGTATCTCTGCCAAATTTCATGACGATCGGTTCAGCGGTTTAGGCGTGAAAACGTA
This sequence comes from Dryobota labecula, assembly GCA_947523025.1. Taxonomy (NCBI): domain Eukaryota; kingdom Metazoa; phylum Arthropoda; class Insecta; order Lepidoptera; family Noctuidae; genus Dryobota; species Dryobota labecula. The sequence goes on along the minus strand of OX383287.1, from coordinate 24,300,227 downwards.
ACATACAGACAGACAGACAGACAAAGTTACTTTCATATTTATAATATTAGTATGGATAATATATATTGTATTATATGCAGATCCACATCCGTTCATTTGATCACGTCGGGGGACGATGATTCTTTCAGCAAAAATAGGTCTATACTCGGTATTGGGAGAATGTGGGTTGAATATGTATTTGTGACGGACCATAGATGAATAATCCATAGATATAGATTTTCTAGTCTAGGAAAGTTAATGGGTGATTTTAATTCATAAATATCCGCTCGTTTCTTCTGACTCTTACTTAGGCACTGTAAAATCTCGAATATTTCAAAGATTTTCTATAGAAAATATAATGATTAAGAATAATAAAATATATAAAATTAAAAACCTGTCTAATAATTCTAATTATAGTCTTATAAGACTTGTAGAACTATAACTACTAGAACTATACTACTTTGCTAATGTTTATCTCAGAAATTGCAACCATCTTGAACCACGAGAAATCCGTTACTTACGAATTTGTAACCATAATCTTAACACACCACTCACAAAAGACACAAAACAAAAAAAAAAACAAAAAAAAACAATGGCTTAAGAACAATATAGCGCCAAACGCCGACAGTTACCCGCTATCGTTACTATCATCAGCAGTTTATTAGACTGCGCACGAGTCGGTCACACCCGATGATTCCGATACAGATGTTCTATATCTATCACGCTCACTCTTAAGGTAAACGGAGTTAGATTATTCTTGTCTCTTTCTTACGCATAACATGTGATTAATTCGAGAGCACGTGCCGGAAGGTGCGTGTTTAAATATTCACGATGAATAACTTCGAATTATTAAACGGAACTCCGGTCAAATGGGGACGTGGCGTGCGAATTATGTGACATAATATAATATAAAAATATTATAATAATGTAATATAATATATATAGATTTCATTAGAAATAAGCATCACCTTTGTACGTATTTTTCTTCTTGTCTATTTATATGTGTGTACATAAATTGTTAAATAAATAAATAAATAAAAATAAAAAAGCTAAGGAAGATGTTTTAAAGAAAGATAAATTAAAGTGATAATGATAGTGCTGCGTGAATAAAAGATAATTTACCTAAGTGTTGATTTAAAAGAAAGATTTGAATCCTAATCTTGGTTAGTGAAGTGCAATAATTTGATTTTCATTTCTCATGCTCTAAAAGTTCGTCTTTAAGTCGTGCGTAGGCGACATAAAATCGCTTTTCATGCTCTAGAGCATAAAGTAAAATCTTCGTCGAAGACCAAGGCAATCGGTCCAACAGCCACACGAACAACTTCAACTTCATAGAATTACCTCTTCATTTTAATTCGTTTCGTTAGTATTCTAAGACCAAGGCAAGGATACCAACAGCCAAAGTACACAATAAAACTTCATGAAATAAACTTATATTTTTATTTCGTTCTTTTTTTATAAATTAGTTTTTTATATTAGTTAATCAATATATTTAAACTATAACTAAGTTATCATAGATATAAAAACAAAATGTTTTTATGACTGAGCAGTATGTAACGACCTAAGTCAGGTGTTATGTCACGTTCCCACTGAAAAAAAAAAGTTATCTGGCGAGAACCATAATTATTTTTCAATTTTAATTAAATTTACAATATTTACATGTTGCTGTTTCATTTCCTCGCAATCGAAGTGAAAAGTAGAGTGTACAACTCGTCCATAAAACCCATTTTACACTCTACTTTATATCCATCCTCGCTCTCAAGCTTGCTCGGATGGATAAACGTCTCGCGTAAAATGGTGCGTTTTATGCACTTAATGTACAATCTACTATTTCAAATTCTACTGGCAATGCTTCCTCAACTTTGGAACAAAACTCCTATCCTTATTGGTAACAAATTCAACAAGTCTAGGGCTAAAAATTCCATAACAATACTTGAAAATGTTACCCATCTTGACGTAGTTTCACTGCTTATCAGCACGAGCATACACTTTATCTCCAAGAAAAAAAACTATAAATTGTACTAACATACTTGCACACCGTGACGAGGGTGAGCAACGAAGCGATGCGCAGGAGCAACGGCCTGTGCAATACTTGCTGAGGCTTTCTTGCAAAACATGTATTTTGTTTGATGTTGTTACTATTGTGGCATGATGATGATGATCATATATAGCCAGCTGGTGTTTTGACATATTCTTCTTATATATAAAATTCTCGTGTCACAATGTTAATTACCATATTCCTCCAAAACGGCTTGACCAATTTTTATGAAATTTTATATTCATATTCAGTAGGTCTGAGAATCGGCTACTATCTATTTTTTATTTTTAGGTAGGGTAGGGTAGGTAGGGTAGGTAGGTAGGTAGGTAGGTACGATAGGGTAGGATAGAGTAGGGTAGGGTAGGTAGGTAGGTAGGTAGGTAGGTAGGTAGGTAGGTAGGGTAGGGTAGGGTAGGGAAGGGTAGGGTAGGGTAGGGTAGGGTAGGTAGGTAGGTAGGTAGGGTAGGGTAGGGTAGAGTAGTGGAGTTTATACTATAGCTTTTGACAGAACGAAGTCTGTCGGGTCAGCTAGTATGGATATAATATAATTGTTCCTTCTAAGTAGGTACTTAGTACGTAGCTTACTACTTAGAAGGGTTTCTAAACGATAATTATTCTTAGCGTGTTGATGCCAATCTAAATAGTGCCAGCGAGAATAGCGTTATCATTAGCACCCATAATAATATAAGTTTTTAACCGACTACGGCGAAGCAAAATGATTTAAAGAATAGTTATGATTTTGACCGGTATGTCAAAATCATAACATGCATGCATGCATGCATGTATGTGGTTATGTATGATGTATGTTCATCTGTTCCCTCATAACTTCTAAACTACTATCATAATCTAATCTTCTAATCTTATCATAATTTGACAAATGAGGTACCTATCGTTGGAAGCGTCTTGATCGTCCGCTGGTTATGTGACGTCACATCACTCCCTCTAGAGGACATAAAGTCATGAACTAAAACATTTTTATTTAATGCTGCCGTGTCGGTTATCAAATGAAAGGGTTTAATGAGTATATTTCAAAAATATATATAATTATGTTGTAAAGGTGCTCTGAGCATTCGCCTGAAATGTAACATTACAGAGTCGAGCATTACATCAGTGAGGGAGGAGAACCGAGCATTACAGTGCATAATATGTAATGTTACAGATTCGAGCATTACCAAACCATCTAAGTATACTCTTTTCAAATGAAAAGAGAAAAAAAAACCGGTCAAAGAGCCAGTCGAACTCGTGCACCGAGGGTTCCGTACCAGCCCAGAAAAACGACAACTGGGCTTTACCCAAAGCACACATAATATAATACTAAGTACAGATGCCCAATCCCATACAAAGAAATGACACCTCCCTAAGGCTGGCTATTGAGCTGGCTATTTTTTTTTCCTCGATTCTTTAACACATGGCAGCATCAGCGACTCACTAATTGCCGGAAACTGTAGTTTAGTTTTACAACGCCTATTAGGAGTCGGCCCAGATACTAGGTATCATTCTCGTAAATAGATAAATCAACATTAAACAAGTTTTGATTTTTACTAATGTTACTTCAGCCAAAATCGGCCCTATTACGCTTTTTATTTACTATTGTTAATTTCATAATTGTTACCTATGCTGCCATCTGTGAAAATTTTTCAAGACTAATTATAATTTGTTCGAGTGGAGACCCCATGCCCAAAGCAACCTGCTACCTGCTAATATGTAGGAAGGAGGACATTTTGGTTGTGAAACGTGAAAGGTTTTAAATTTTCATCATCGAGGAAAAAAGAAAAGAAAAGAAAAAGAGTGAGAGAGAATTTTTACACTGCGGTGTAGAATATTGCAGTTTTCGGTCATTGCCATCTCTTGACAGATAAAGGAATTAATGTAATTTTTGTTGATTTCTGCAAAATGTGCTTTAAAAAAAAAAGTTTTGTAGTTTGAGAATGTGCAAACAGAGCTCTTTCATATAATACCCCACATGCCCTAGTAGCCGCATTTCAATTTTTTAAGACCACCTTTCAGTCCCAGTTGCAAAAAAAAAATTTTTTTTTTTTCTTATTTGTAAAATAGTTGGGCAAACGTGATGACGTTTGCCCAACTATTTTACAAATAAAAACCAAACTATTATATATTATTTAAAACTATTCTAAATTTCAATTTGATAGCATCAGCTTGAGATATTCAGCTGTGACAGACAGAAAAGGACGGTGTGACTCAGTCTCAGACAGACTGAGTCACACCATAAGGGCTCCTTTTTACCATTTTGGTACGGAACCCTAATAAACGATTAACTATGTTAAAATATATTATGTTTAAGTTTTTTATTTAATAGACGATACATATTGAATAGTTTGTACTTAACAGATGTATTGCATATGAGAATATTTTCTGGTTTTATACTATACACCGTGACATTTTAGTCGTCTTACAAAGACAGCCCACTTCATGTATCCAATGACTACTAATCATAAAGGTAAAAAAAATTTTTTTTTTTTGAACATTACATTTTTTATACAGGGTGTTTGGCAGAACGTTGAACATACGAAAATGGTGGATAGGTGGGGTCATCTGCTACTTACTCAGCCCTAATTTATTTGGCCTTGGACCCTGGAAATTAAAAAAAAATATTTTTTGCTTTCTTTTAGTTTCACCACTTTCTTAACTTTAAAGTGTAATTTTTATTAAAAATAAGTAAAACAGGCAATATTTTAGTTTTTTTTAATCTTTCTGTAAGTTTGAGGACTCATAACTTTTTTTCTAGCTGATATCTGAATAAAGCAATAATTTTATAAGAATCTGCCAACATTAAAGATAAAAAAAAAATTGCCTGTTTTACCCATTTTTAATACAAATTACACTTTAAAGTTAAGAAAGTGGTGAAAGCAAAAAAAATTTTTTTTTAATGTCCAGTGGACCAGGGCCAAATAAATTAGGGCTGAGTAAGTAGCAGATGACCCCACCTATCCACCATTTTCGTATGTTCAACGTTCTGCCAAACACCCTGTATATATATTTTTTTTTATTAATTATTACGCATGACATAGTTTAAACACCCTGTTACGATTGCAGTCCGAGCCTTGTGTTACAAGGGCGCCGCGAAATGGAGCGGCGACATCTTTATCAGAGTTCATTCACCCTAACGCAAAAATGTCTTTCTTACTATTGCAACTTAAACTTAATCTAAATCCATTCTGCGGCGCCCTTGTATCACAAGGCTCGGACTGCAATCGTAACAGGATGTTTTAAACTATGTCATGCGTCATAATTAATAAAAACTAAAAAAATGTAATGTTCAAAAAAATTTTTTTTTACATGAATGATTAGTAGTCATTGGATACTTGAAGTGGGCTGTTTTTGTAAGACGACTAAAATGCCACGGTGTATAGAACGTGATTTTTCAATAGTCGGATTTTATTTTTTGAACTTACTTTTTTATAACGTGTTCTGTTTCTCTAAATCTAAGTATATTGAACCCTTAGAACACATGATTGATAAAATTTATACAAAAGTAGCTAGGTAGGTCGAAACATCAAAAGTATGAACATAATATGACATAAACTGTCAAGTTACAAAAATAACTGTCAAAACACTTGACAATTCTTCATATTAATCTCTCGACTGCTCAAACAATAACCAGAACAATCCACATATTGGAAATACAATTTAAACCTCTGAAATTCAAGACTCGATATCGCCACTTAAAGACATCATAATTTAATGTCAGTATGGCATTGTGCCAAACCCGTCTGCTATATTGCCTCTTATATCGCAATTCACTCATTTCTTGAGTCGAAAGTAGTCGAAACGTCTTGGTAAAGGTGACTTGGCACTTTCTTTAGACCTTTTCTGACGTCCTTAGTGGGAAATTAGAAATCTGTGGACTAAAAGACTCTTCAGTCTTTTATATTCCGACACCAATTATTATTTTTGTACTTATCGCTTGTACCTTTGAGATGGGTACTTATATTGCGGTAATAGCGTGGGATTTTAACAATACAGAGACAAGCGTACAAACATCATTCTAAAAAAAAAATCTAGCAGTCTTCTTCAACTCCTATTCATCCAATACTGAGAGAAGGTCTCTTCCATTACACGTTATTCTAAAACTCATTAACTGACTCTGAAATATATAAAAATTCATTAGAGAATTCATCTAAAAGTACAGCAAAGTACATCAAAAAAAATACTGCACCTAATTCGACCAACACTGTCCAAACGTTGACAACTACTGCAAAACAAAAAAAAGTCCTTTGACATTGTCCTGTCATGTCAAACATTTTTTTTTTTTAATTTCTTTTGTGGACAATACTGAAGATAGTGTAATGAGTCCGTCTGTTGACAATGGTACTGGCTGTCACGGTTAGTAACTCAGATAATATAACGCTGGGGTATGCAATATGGCGACGGGACGCAACTTTCTGCGATGTGCACACACCCCAATGAACTGACGACGAGTTTTAATATAACTGTTTTGTCGGGAATGATGTAAGTGAAACCAATCAGACCCTTATTTTGTATTTGTTGTGGGAGTATTTTAAATAATATTCTTTGAATGTGATTGTTTGTTGTTTTGATTTGTAGAAATATTATGTCAATGATAGAGAAAAGGAGAAACGACAATAGGGATGTCCAAAGAGTTTGAATGTCTTTTAGGCCATTGCTAAAGGTAACAATGATCTAAAAAAACCTAAAAATGTTACCTGAAAAACTTTTGTATCATAATTATTCATCTCTGTGGCCAGCGTGAACCACGGGATTCTAAAGTCTCTGCAAAATCTGGTAACATAAGATATTAATACTCAACATAACATACATAATATTCATACTCAATATTATCCATACCTACTAATACTATAAATGTGAAAGTTTTTCTATCTGTCTGTGTTTCTGTTACGTTTTCACACCTAAACCGCAGAGATAATTATAGCCTGGGATATAGAGAAGGACATAGGCTACTTTTTTATATCGCGATAATCGACATCCACGCGGGTGGAGGCGCAGCCAAAAGCTAGTAATAAATAAAACAGCAGAAACGAAAATTCAATATCTACCATACTAAAATAATATATTATTTCAAATCAAGCATTGCTCCAAAAGGACACCATAATGTTTTCAAACATTATCGAGTCAAGGTCCCTAAAATTAATTTCTCAGTGGAGATTTATACAAATTACGCGGACCTTAATAAATTAATTCCCTAACTCCGTATAATTTCGTTAATACGGAGCAAAAACGGTTTTCAATAATAACAACGCTGAAATATTTGACGTAAAAACGGGCGAGGAGCTCAAAGGCATCCCCGGAATTGATAGGAAACCACGAAACAATATTCCGGTGGAGTCCTCCGTCGATAATATGATGTTTCCGCTAGAACGGCAGTCTAATGCGTCCTCCCGGAATCCCTTCAATTTTGTGCCAGATTATTTTGGGTAAAAATAAAAATGTTTTATACAAATATCTGTGAAACTGATTTTCGTTAACTTTTGTTCTGTTTGGCAAGAATATATTGTGGTTATTGTTCGTACTGTTTTAATTTCCACTCGCGTAGTTGGCTCAGACAATAGAGCAGATAAAGAGAGCAATAAAAGTAAACGATAGTTTCTCTTTTTCTTTTTGGTTATTCAAAAGCTGTCCAATATAAAAGTTATTGAACAAACAGTCACAAAGATCGTTCCATAAATTCCCTTGAATCAATGAGCATAAAACTGCATCAGTGAATAAAATTATTTAACCCGAATTTTCACGCTCCTAAAGTTAACGTCGAACATGACAGGTACCCACTTCTCATCCGAACCAATTGGCTGGGTATTTATGAAACCCAGTGGGTTTGACCACTGGCGCGCGAAGGTCCCAGGGGTTCTGCGGCAAACTCTCCCGTTAATATTGATTCTGCCAATACCACGGAATGTTTTAATTTTTTGTCCCGCCTCATCGGAATTCGAGCCATCCGGGACGTAGCCCAGTTATCGTGTCCCGGGTCCCGAGGCATGTCGGGATAGATTGGGTTTTTCGCCAGAATTATTGTTTTGGATAACATGTGCGTGGAACAATATAGAATTTGTTTTGAGTGAAATATTGCACAATATTTCGACATGCTGAAACTAATTGGCTTCCAAAACTGCCATCGCTAACAATCTGGTACACCACCGAGTTTTGGCTCGTTTTCAGGTTATCTAAATAAATAAACAAGCTAAATAATATTTTTAGTATATTAACAAATTCATATCTTCTTTTATTTTCGTGTGGTTAGTGACTAACCTGAGATTTTTTTTATGCCGCCCATGGGCAACTCACTTGACTATACACATGCCGTCGAGAAATACCTCTCAGGCATTTTCCTCACGATGTTTTCCTTCACCGTTTTTTAAGCAAGTGATAATTATACGAGTACAATATACACATGAATCCGAAAAGTCAGAGGTGCGTGCCTTGGGTTCGAACTCGAGTACTGACTTAGAAAATAAAATAAAATAAGTTATTATAACATAACATCACGTCTATTACAGGCAAAGGGTTAGGCAGAGGGGTTCATAGTACACCCACATTTCGCCTGTTATGATTAAGTCCCATGTAATAGGGGGAGGCTCGCCCCCTATTAAATGGATATTACCATCAACCGAGCACAAATCCAAAAATATATAATATCTCATTTATAAAATTTTCCTGTTACAGTGTTAGTTGCCATACTCCTCCGAAACGGTTTAACCGATTTTGATGAAATTTGGTATGTACACACGGCTACAAATCAAGCTATAAATTTCCAGTGTAAGCTGACCTCTCATTGTACGGAAATCCTACACAATGCGAGATCAGCCTAAACTGGAAATGTATAGCTTTTTAAATATAAGGAGAATAGGTTTTTATCTATTTATTTTTTTAAGATTTTAGGTAGGTCGGTAGGGTAGGGTAGGGTAGGGTAGAGTAGAGTAGGTAGGTAGGTAAAGTAGGGTAGGGTAGGGTAGAGTAGTGGATTTTATATTATAGCTCTTGACAGAACGAAGTCTGTCGGGTCAGCGAGTTATTTTGTAAAATTTTAATTGACCTATTTAATATCTGTTCCAGGTGTCCATTCCGTCCGGATCATCAACATTCGAGTTCCCGACGTTATTCAATACGGAACTAAAGACTCCGTCACACTGGACTGCGACTTCGTTACGAACAACGTCACCGGTCTAGTGGTCAAATGGTTTTACATGGACAAGACGCAACCGGTGTACCAATGGATTCCACCGCAGAAACCTCAAGCTCTAGGAATTTTAAGAAATAAAGTAAGCAATGTTTTATTTTTAAACAGACATAACTATTTATGTTATTTATGTACTATAAAACTATTTCCGACTTTAGTAAACACATATTATTGTTTTTTTTTTTTTCCTTTCTGTTTATCTGATACAAATTTTGGGTAAATTTTATGACATTCAGGATACAGATTTGGACTCCTCATTTAATGACATAGAATCACCCATCGAAATGATGAGATGAGATGTCTAACCATTCCATTTCCGGAATGGTTAGACATCTCTGCATAATTCCCTTGTTATAATAGAGCATTTTTCATTCAGGTGGACCTATCATACAAAATATCCCACAATCCATACACGCAGCACCGAGCTCTCCACATCACGTCACCAGTTCCAGAGCTAACGGGCAACTACACCTGCGTGGTGTCCACCTTCCTGGCTGAAGATGAGAAAACCAGGCCGATGACTATATTCGGTTAGTAGAAGGTTTTAGACCTTACCATCATTTGATAGGAGTGTATTCATCATCATTATTTGATACTAGCGTAATCATCATCATTATTTGATACTAACGTAATCATCATCATTATGTGATACTAACGTAATCATCATCATTATTTGATACCAACGTAATCATCATCATCATTATGTGATACTAGCGTAATCATCATCATTATCTGATACTAAAATAATCATCATCATTATCTGATACTAACGTAATCATCATCATTATGTGATAGTAGCGTAATCGTAATTATCGTCACTGTCGTCATCCATAACCCGACTTCCCCCTCTGTTGTTCATGGATTTCTCGTTGATAACGTAATGTTTGCTGCAGCATCAGATGGATCTTATAATGAACTTGGATATCGACAGAGGGTTGATAAACCAGAGTGGTAACGAAAGACTCCAGCTCTGGAATTCGTCTCTCGCTCTGGCTAACGTCTATCTTATTTCCTTCCTTAACTTTACCTGCTTCTACTTTATATTTTCTTTTCTTTAGCCAATTTTTTGAGTTCCGTAATCAACAAGGTACCCTTATAGTTTCGCCATGTCCGTCTGTCTGCCTGTCCGCGGTTTAGCTCAGAAACTATTGGTACTAGAAAGTTGTAATTTGGCATGAGTATACACGTTAATGACGCCAAAATAGTGGTAAAATAAAATTTTGAAAAAAATAACTATTATTTAGGGTACCTCTCCTACATGTAAAGTAGGGATGATATTGTTTTTTTTTTCGTCCTTCCCATAGTGTGGGATATTGTTGGATAGGTCTTTCAAAAATATTAGGGGTTTGGAAAGACCGTTTTTTGATTAAGTAAACCGTTCCTGACTTATCAAGCTTTAAAATACCAATTTTCGTTAGAGTCAAGTGTCCCCCCTCTATCAACTAAACTGTTGTACTTAGAAATTCAAATGTCACGGCAGTAGTACCTATATATAACGAAGTTAAAAGGAAAACTATTACAGCTAAGTAGGCTTTACAATAATTGGCGACCAAATTACATTTACCGTTGAAAAAAATGTTCTCCCATACATTCTGTATAGGAAAACATGTTTTTCAAGTATATGATAAGTTTGTTCTTGGGATAAATTTATCCCGACTACGAAATCCTTCATTATGCGTGCTCCGACACGCATTTGGCTGGTTTTTTTTATACTAGGATATGTAACTGAACTAATGCACATTATGAAAGTAGTTTGTTCAGAATCGTTTATTAAATCGGTTTCTGATTTTTTTTTTCTTCTAATTAATATTACAACTACGTAAATAACAGTCACTCTTCCGCTGTAAAGTCAAAACAAACCAAAATGGACAAAGTAACTACTACGCTAAACCCATGTGCGACTATGTACGTGCGTAGATTTGTAATGTGCCCACAATCAGTATAACTAATTTAATAAATAATTATATAATAATATTAATTATTAAATAATAAAAATAAATAAATAAAATAAATAAACAATGTTTTTAACAATTATTTCAACTTCCTGCTACCTATGATTTTTAAAGATTGTGTAACTGTTTGTTATTTTTTTTTACATACTACGGGGAATCTGTTGGCCTTCATCTCACCTGATGGTAAGTGATGATAAGGCCGAAAATGGAAGCGAGCTTCACCCGGAATCCTCAACCACAGAGGAACTGGGGCCCAAGTCTGCTATTTTTATAAATTCGTCACTCCAACACGATCCCATTGTCATTTTGCTAAAAGTTCGTAATCTGCTAAATTCATAATGGTCGACCATTGGTCAGTCAATGGTCTCGTAATAGAATTGTATTACAATGCCATTTTGAACATTTATTCATGCCAGATTTCATTTATATATTTTTACATGTTATTCATTAGTGTTATAAGCAATCTGAAGTAGTAGGAAGTCGGAAGTTTAGTAGGAAGTTTCATTTGTCATTATGTACGAGATTACCAATTCTTTCAATGGAGTGTCAGTGGCTGACCATTGGAAAGTCATAATGACGCCATTATATTAGTAGATTACCAAACTTGTCAAAATCAACAAGTATGAAATCAATGATAGACCATTCTGACAGTATTGTAATAGCAGACTTGAGGCCCTGGTTATACTACCATTAAACTATTATAAACGAGTGTGCGGCCAATTTTAATTCCACGAACGCGAAAACGAACGAAAATTATTTATACAAATAACCACTATCAATCAAAATTCCAAAATCAACTCAAAAATAAATAATCAAAGTTGATCAATCCCTTGAAATCGAAGCAGGAAATTACTGCCTATTAATTATTGACAGTGCACAAATGAAATGCACCGTAGGTAGTACAATACGTACATAATAACGAGGTGGCCGCCACTGGCCGCAATACAATGAGCTTTGTGCTGAGACTAAACGGAAATTACTCTGTGGAAGTTTATCTGCAGGTGCATCCAGAGAACGTTGTTGTATAGTTTGTAGCAGGTTTTGGTTGCTTATTTTGGCTTATTCCACAAATCCCCCCTGAAAAATCCCCCTTAGGAGGAAAAGTGGAATATATAAAAACCAGTCTAGAATTCACCCCTGCTTATTTCACTAATCCCCCAGAGAATCCCCTTCAGTGGAGAAAACTGAACCTTTATGTTAAAAAAATCACTTTCAGGGGGGCCTTGGAATAAGTTTTTTTTTTTTTTCAATTCTAGTTTTCCCCCCTAAGCGGGATTATCAGGAGTGAATGCTAGACTGTTTTTTATAGATTCCACTTTTCCTCCTTAGGGGGATTTTCAGGGGGGATTTGTGGAATAAGCCCTTATTTTGGGGTTAGGGAAGAATTATTTTCTTATTATAGATAATTTTTTTGTTGGATAATTGTTTGCTATACAGGTTTAGGATCACGATAAATTCTGCCAATTATAGTGTTCGTATTTCATTTATTATAATAGTTTTACTATAATTTATACTTATGATGGTATTTATGCATATTTATTTTTATTATCATTTATACAAAAGAATACAGGATTTCATATTAAATAGAAACCAAAAACCACTAAGGTTTAAACTTGTTCTATCATGAATTCATGAGTCTATCTCAATATCAAACTATACAATGAAGCATTTTAGATGTACGCGTTATTGCCGATACAATTAATAACATCTTTAGTTCATCTTTAGTTACAATCATTCCTACATAATACTTAAATAATATAGCTTAAGTTTACATTTTATATTTTTATGTGTAATACATTTGTTTATTTCTGAGGGTAGACTATTAATAAGTCTCGCTAAAATATAACCGGTAGTTCGCTCGCCATACGTTTTGTTGGCGCACTGTGTACGAAGCCTATTCTCAGAAACTGCCCGAGCATGTTGTTTCTTAAAAATTCATTGAAACATTGTTCTTTTAATAGCAAAAACAAAAAATCGTATTACTGGTAAGACATTACAGTGTTTAAAGAGACCATTAATTATATTGTCGTTAAATTGATTTCTAATTTTAGGAGATACTATATGAAAATAATCAATTTCAAATCTTAGTTTCTTCTGATCTTTTTCGGTCAAAATTAACACAGCAATTACGGTACTTGACCGTCAGCTAATCTGAGCTTCAATAACTATGAAAAGTATTAAGTTTCGCGCAGAATTTGTCGTCGCTTTTTGCTCATTCGTTTTTGCGACACCGAAAAACATTTTTATGTAATTTAGCAGAAAAACTTGTCCTCAAAAAAACTTTAACTCTAATGAATTATTCGTAAAACTAATTAATTTTGCACATAATTTATCCAAACCAATGTTTTAGTTCCGAATACTAAAAAACTATAAAATATACAAAAGTAAGACAAATTCTGCCATCTGCTAAAACTTTTCATATTTCATTCTGAAATGATTTGTTCTTTGTATTCTGATAAAACAGTAATGGAAATTACATCTTGTTCAAGAAAAATAATGAAATGAAAATGCGTTGGTCTAGAAAATTCTGAAAATTCTTCCTATAGTATTTCTCTGCGTTTTAATAAAAGCTAACTTTAAGTGTATTACGAAGAAGGTTCGGTGGACTAAAAGTCAAAGAAAACAAGCTAATGGAATACAAATGGCTGTTTTGCTTATATTAGAAAATCCATCAATATTTGAAGCAACAGTACCTACTGTGTCCAACGCATTTATAATGAACTAGAAGAGACTTGGGAGCCTTACAGACGACAATTAACTGGAGTTGTTCTTAAATATTACAGTGCTAATGGAATGACTTCTGTAGAATTATGATGACGGAGAAGTCTCTCTATCACTTTGCATGGGTGTCATTTCAATCACATGTGTATTTAGAGAAACTACAAGCCTGAAATATGTTCCCTATGATTATTACATTGTTGGTTCTACCGAAGCATCTACTTACGTAATAATTAATTCTTCCAACGATTTGCGATAATGATTATGACATTTTTAAGTTTTACATCACGACGTCATATAGAAAATTTTTGATGAGAAAATATAAAGCTCTTGGTCTCACAAGAGTCACTGTAGTCCACATGGGAGTAAAAAAGCACGCTGTTGAATTTTCAACTTTCAACGCTGAACCGACCGCTCAAAATCCAACGGCGCGTTTTTATTTAGATATTTGTTTAAGTGTAGTCGAGTGTTACTAAAAATAAGGCACTTAGTTACCTTCTCTTTAAAATATTGCTTATACCAAAACTCGCACTTATGGCCCAGTGAGCAGTGCTGCCAAGGCCCAGTGGTAACGTCCCCGACTTACGAGTTGTAGGTCGTGGGTTCGAACCCAGGCAGGCGCTTTACTTTGTGTAAATGATTATAATTTCATCACCACTACTCTCAAAACGGTATAGGAAAACATCGTGAGAAACCGGATATCCTAAAAACAAAAATTCAAAGATGTGTGACATCAACCAACCCGCATTTGGCCCGCGTGGTGGAATAGCAATAGGCTCACAAATCAAATATCTAGGCTTAGTATTAGATAAGACACTTAATTGGAACAAAAACACAGAATTAACTATAAGGAAAGGTGCTAAAGCCCTAAATTCATTGAAACCTATTTTAAATCGCAAATCCAGTCTCAGTCCTTCAACTAAATTGTTAATTTATTCTACTTTAGTCAGACCTTGCTTAACTTACGCAGCACCTGTCTGGTCCAGTCTGGCAGAAACCAAGTATAATAAACTCCAAACTATCCAAAACAAAGCTTTAAAAATATCGTATAACACACCATTTCGCACAAATCTTAAAATTTTACACAATCGATTAAAGTATCCATTTCTAAAAGACTTCATACTAAAAATATCACGAACATTTTATTTGTCTAAAAACCCATCACACCGTAACAGTCTTATATCTGCAATTGGCAAAAGTAGACTTAGTACAATGATTTACGCTCGCACGTACAATCGATACCGACTGCCCCATCACTACTTCCTTCGTGACGCGTCATGACGATAGCTCGCTTACTAGCCGACGCCTCGTCACTCCGGCCATGTATGCATGATTTTTTCGCGGACTACCCGCTACTTACTTTATTTTATTATAATAAAGGGTACGTTTTGTAACTCATACTTTGTAAATATTATGTTGTTCCATACTAAGACTTGCACATACTTACTTGTTAAACATGTTATAAATAAATAAGTTAAGTCATGTCAACGTAAAATTATATAGTAAAATATGTTTAAATGTTTGTAAAGGCGACACAGCCTATGTAACAAATAATTCACAATTTGTATACAAATAGAATAAGATCATTTGTAAACAGCATTGTAACAACTTATGTGTAAATAAAGACCTTGAAAAATCAAAATCAAATCAATAGGCTCACAACTTATTACATGGAACTGAAAATTGTATTACTGGCAAAATTTAAGTGTATTACTTTTCTCTGCCTACCCCTTCGAGAGCTTCCACTTCCTCTCACCCAGGAGGAAAAGCCATGATTTGTCATCAATCAATTCTACTATATTCTACTGTCGTGCCAACGTTCTGCTGGTCTGCACCTTCATCTCTTTCCGTGTGGGCCTGTCCAAGCGGTTATTTTAAGGGTCCATCTGTTATCTTCTGATCGCGCCAAGTGGCCCACCCATCTGCACTTCAGTGCTTGACAGGCGATTTACTTGGTGTAATTTATTCCATCACCACTACTCTCAAAACGGTGAAGGAAAACATCGTGACGAAACCGGCATGTTCTAGAACCAAAAATCCCGCGCCGGACCCGCGTGGTAGATTAAAGCTCACTCCCTCTCGAAGAGAGATGGCCTGTGTCCCAGCACTGGGAGCATTAAAGGTTTATTATTCTATAACAAAACTAAACCAACCCTTTTCCATAAAATTTATTTCTTTGTACAAGAGAAGCAGTATCCATTACCGTTCGCGTGATCATAGACAGTAGATATTGTGTTCCTAAAACATAGTCGTTCGCGAGTAAACTCTGGAATCCAATGTCATTTATATTATAGACTGATGGATTAACAGCGACAGTAAAAGCTTTGATCAAGAATAAGCAAAAATAAAACATGTAAATAATACATATTAAAGTTTTGGAAGAACACAACCTCGGGAGTTATGCAGAGGAAAATGGAGAAAAGCATGTTGGGTATTAAATTGTCCGACAGAATTACTAATGAGGAAAACTAACTGACGTAATAGCGAGAATGAGAAGTCTGAAATGGAAATGGGCGGGGCACATCTGTAGAATGGAAAACGAAAGATGGACAAAGAAAATCATAGAGTGGGTAGAATGGATGGGTAGAGATGGAAAAATAAAACAAGGAAGGACGCGTAAACGCTAAGAAGTTATATTATTTTAAGGAAAGATGGACCAGACCGGAGGAGAAAAGCCAGAGATAGGGAAAATTAGAGAAAGTTGTGGGAGCATAGCATACGCCGCAGAGGCGACTTCCATCCTACCGATATAATATAATATATAATAATTATTATTATAAATAAGAAAGTTTGTGAGGATGGATGGATGTTGGCTCCCATAATCACATTTATGTATTTGGTGGGATATCATTACTGATATATTTCATATCATTTATGTAAATAAATGTATTATTATTCAAATGTGATCTAAATATTTTATTATATATAAAATTATTCTTTTTCCTGCGTTTACGCTGTATAGTTTTATTTTTAGTACTATATTCTCTTTTTTTAGAATGTTTGAAATATTAGAGAGCATTGCCCATTAAAATACACTTTACCTGCATAATGCTTATATTGGCTAAGTCAGGGCGGTACAACATTCGCAGGTGGTTGTATTCTAATGTAAAACTTTCTTGTGCTTTCATTTGACTAGGATCTAGATTAATAAGATGTACTTGGTCTAGTGTTTAACTCTAGAGAGTGCAACGTAAGCCTGCCCTCTACTTAATATTGAAGTGCATATGTCGTGAAGAGCGCTATCAAGAGTTCAAGACTAAGGCCTTGTGATTTGTGAATCGTACTCGTAATAGCATATACTAAACAAACAGGGAATTGTTCCCGGTGAACATATGCATTACTTATCTGAAACTTAGTCTTGAACTCTTGACACGTTCCAACTCGTAAGTTAAATTATGATTCACTCACACACTGACTTATTATATGTTGTTTTTATTTTTTATTTTTTTGGGAAATCATATACAATGTTTGTAAATATGTGAGCACCATGTACCTATCGCATTTATTAATTTTTCTGTTATTACTTCACTTTTCATTCTTTTTACCAATTGTGGTAAGTAATTTTGATGATTTTTTTTATATTTTTTATTTTTTTATTCTAGGTACATAGTCTTCACCTATAAATATTAATTAATGTATACAAACTATTGTTAACATTTTAAAAGAGTAAGTATGGAGTTTCTTGCCCATTCTTCTCCATACATAACTACATTTTGGAAGGCGCAACTAGAATCAATTAACTATTCATGTAATTTTTGACGTTCAAAAGTGCATCTTCGTGCCTATTTGAAATAAATTATTTGACTTTGACTTTGACTTTGATTAAATTAGATGGTAATTTTACGTGCGTGTTTTCCGACAATCTGCACTAGCTTGCGTTCATATCAATATGCTGACGAATCCTTTCTTACGTATAAGTACGTACATTTGTGTCCCACACAAATCTACTAAACGTTTATCGACAACAGGAATCCAATCTGGGCTTTTGTAAACAATTCTCAAATATGTTGAAGTAAGTTTTATAAATAATTGCTATTAAAGTACCTATAAACAATGATAAAAACAACCATTCATCATGGAACTTGTTCTTCTGCGAAGAAAAAAGAAGTTTTTCCTCTTATAATTGTGCAAGGCGCTGAATTTACTTAATAAAATCGATTTTTGGAATTGGAAAATAAATTTAATCTTATAAATTCACGTTTTCTGATTGTTTCCTTTGTATACACACAATTACCTAACTGGATGCCAAATTTGAACTTTCTAAGTCATTTGGATGTGGGTTAGGTTTTTGATCTATATGTGAACCAATTTGGAGTACTGATTTATGTAGGAAGTCTCAATTTATAAACCAAATTTGGTGTGTTTATGTTAAATAGTTTTTGAGTTATGAAGGGCTCAGAAGTAACAATAATAAATAAATAAATATATAATAAAATTTTATTCAAAAAAATTACAAGGTATATAAATGAGTACAGTTTTGCTTCAATGTAAATTATGTTCCTAATAAATATACCTGAACTAGGTAATCCTGTGTTTCAGGCGAAAAGTACAGTAATAAAGTGGCTCCAAATGGTTCGTGTAATATAATACAGGGGGCTGCTCGCCAGTTTTCTTTTCTTTTCTTGAACTTGGCTTGACACGCTCCCACGTGTCTATCGAGATACCTCAAAAACCATCATGAACCAAAAATAAGCCTTTGATATTTTTCGTCCGTCAGTGAAACTCAAAAATGCATTTCATAATCCCTTTGATTGGATCCTATCGATGAAAAATTTTATATAAATTTTATGTCACGTATCCGTTAGTATTGTTCAATTTCATTTATTATTCAAATCAAAAATCTGGTATAACATTGATTTCAATTTTATGTTTTTACAAATCCTGCTAAATAAATAACGAGTTCGCTATTATCTATTTGTTTCCGGATGACAATATTCAATCATGTACATGTGTTTTGCAATGAGAGTTGATAAAAATCCGTAGTGTTTCATTTCTGACCAAACATGATTTATATCCCACAAATAGTCGGATGTTATTGTCAGAGATTACATTATAAATTGACCTGAAAAGAAGATTTTTAATGACATCTTTTTCTAGCTTCTGCAGATTCCCTAGAATAAAATACAATACAATAGAATATTATATGTAAACAATTTCTACGGCATAATGTACTTTGGTGTGTTGGCATTTTTAATCGTGTTGGTATATTTCTCTATTATTATGAATATACATATATAGCATGTCATAAAAAAAACCAGAGTTACTAATTTGGATTTATTTATTTCACAGTACCAGAAACAAAATTTGACATGATTCAAGACCGGTTGGATGACAAGTATTTGAACATCATATGCTCAGTCGAAGGCGTCTTCCCGAAACCAGAGTTGGTCATCTTGGCTGGAAATAGGTAAGACTGATAAGTAATTTAAGCATTGTAAAAAAGAGAAGCCTACATACTGTACATGCACATAATTTATTAAGTATCCGGCTCGAAGGACCGATATGAGGAGGCAATAATTATCAGCTCTATACAGTCAAGCGGATATCAATGATAATTATTTGACACCGATAAATACCTGCTTTATGTGGTAGCAATAAGGGTGATTTTCGTAGTGCTAGTGTTACTACTGACGTACGGTTGACTTTTACATTATCAATAGAATTTTATTGTTTTGCACAAAAAACCGGGCAAGTGCGTGTCGGACCACGCACAATGAAGGGTTCCGTAGAACTTAACATTGTAGTTGGGAAACATGTTCTCCCATACATTCCAACTGCAAATGTAAGTTTGTACACATAATACTGAGAGATTTACCATGTTATTTTACTGTATAGACTTCTTATAGATTTTTCTGTAATCTTTAAGCAAAGAACAATTTACTGTATGTTTAAAATAAATTAGGCTCAGTAGTTTCGGAGATAACGGAAATAACGGAAGATGACAATAGGGGGTCGTGTTCGTGTCGGTCAATGTTCAAATTGCATCTATTTTCTTAAATAACTAAAAATTGTTTATTTTAAGAAAATTGAGACCCTCGCAATTAGCCCTTTCATTTGATATATCACACGGTATGGTTTACTAAACTTTTTTTTTCTAATTTACCTTAAAAGTGAACCTCATATTCAAAATTCATTAATTTACGTTACACGTCCGTGTTTGGGTCACAGAATTTCATATGTGTACCAAGTTTCAACTTAATCAGTCCAGTAGATTCGGAGCAAATTGGCTGTGCCAGACGGACAGACAGACAGACACACAAGTGATCCTATAAGGGTTCCGTTTTTCATTCTGACATACGGCCTTACTACTTATCCTACAGCCATAATTACCAAAAATAAATCATTTAAATTTAATTACAAGTCGTAGTGGGATATCCGCTGAACAGAATTGTAATCTTATAGAATGAGAACGAATACCAAATAAGCTTTACCATAAACCCATCAGCAAGCAATCACAAGATACTACCAAAAGGACAAACATCAAACCGCTCTATATCCAATGCAAGACTCACAAATCGATAGGAAGGATCAAAACTCAAAGCTCACTGAACATAGCTGTTATACGTCGACGTCAACGTCGCGCGGCTTGAGTTACGATGTCATGCTAAATTGAACCCCTAGTGCAGCTTACTCGCTGATAGGTTTATGTGTGGCTGCATATCTTCTGTGTGGGAATAGCATGCGATTGTGCAAGAAAGTATTTACAGTTGAATGGTCTGATTATTTCGCCTTAGATTCTTACTTGTAAAATATTATATTATTTTAATTATTGTCAAAATCAAAATCAAAAGTTATTTATTCAAATTAGGCTGAGAATCAGAACTTTTCGAACGTCAAAATTACATAAGACAGTCCCCCAAAACCACTTCCTAGTGCTTTACCTGGGAAGAAGAAGTGGCGGAACAAACTCCCCAGAAGCACATCCGTCTGTTCAATTAGATAAACTTGATTCTATACAATAGTAGGTATGCAAAGTAATTAACATTACGGGACACAGAACAGTAAATTAAATTATTTGCCATATGTTAGCTAGCACACGCCAATATACCAACAAATACAATAAAAACATTATACAAGCAAAAATCTGAAAATGTAAACAAAACTTAATACCTAAATAAAAGTCTCCTGGCATAAAGGGCGAGCCCGCTTACATATACAATGCTGGATTATGTAACACAAATGATAAACTATTAGGAACATCGAAGTAAAATAAATAAACAGTTAATTACTAATAACAATAACGAAACAATTGTGAATGTGAGGACTATGTAGGTCATTCCCTTTTGTGTATTTTTTTTCTCTGTTATTTTTAATCATGATCTGGCAGTTTGAGTATTTCATGCGGCCTACCAAAATGTCCTTTCTTTGGAATTGTTCGTCGAATCATTGAGCTCCTAAGTTCTGAGTTGAGCAGCACGATTACTGACAAATGCGTGCATTGACTAGACAGGTCCACTCAATCTTTGTGGTTCATTCCTCAAAATACCATTTCAGACACCAATCTACATGGTCTTCACATGATCTGCACCCTAATGGCGAGTAACACACAGTTAATCGCCATCTGAATGGTTTTGAAGGATGTTACTCGTACTAAACCTTTTCATTTTTCAACCCTAAAAATATGATTTTACAAATCTATATATATAAAAATGAATCCCTATTTCCCTTGGTCACGGCATCACGCGTGAACGGCTGGACCGATTTCGCTAATAATTTTTTTGTTGTGTTTGTTATTGTCAGGAGAAGGTTCTTATGTAAGAAAAAATTAAGAAAGTTAAAAAAAAAAAAATATGAAAACGACCATATTAACATTTTTAATGTAATATTATGTAGGTAACTATCTTCTAATGTAACTTTATGGCGTTTGACATAACGTGTCAGTCATCATTTGGTAGGTCCGAGAATAGATTTTGTCAAAAAAAAAAAAAAAAAGGTTTTAGTTAGGTAGGGTAGGGTAGGTAGGTAGGGTAGGTAGGGTAGGTAGGGTTGGTAGGGTAGGGTAGGGTAGGTGGGTAGGGTAGGGTAGGGTAGGGTAGAATTGGGTAGGTAGGTAGGGTAGGGTAGGGTAGATAGGTAGGTAGGGTAGGGTAGGGTAAGGTAAGGTAGGTAGGTGGGTAGGGTAGGGTAGGGTAGGTTGGTAGGTAGGTAGGGTAGGGTAGGTTGGTAGGTAGGTAGGTAGGGTAGGGTAGGGTGGGTAGGTAGGTACATAGGTAGGATAGGGTAGGGTAGAGTAGAGTAGTGGAGTTTATACTATATTTCCTTTGCGCGTAAACAAACTGCCACAGTCAAATAGCTTTTGACAGAACGAAGTCTGTCGGGTCAGCTAGTCTACTTATATAAATGAAATTATATATGTACGGTGGCCAGCACATCAAGTTACCGCAAACTGTCAAATTTTCTCATTCGATTTTAAACTTTATCATCAACATTTTAAAGTTTTAAATCGTTTGGAGAAAGTTTCGTGTAGTTTGATGTGCTGGCCACTACATGGAAAGAGCGAATTTTCATCCTTAAAAATAGTCATAATCTATGTAGTTATGATTTCAATGGTGTCCCCTTATTTCGCAGACAGAAACTTCATAGAATTTCGTTTCCCATAAAATGTTTCATATAATATTTGGTCCTTGTATTTTTAGTTCGAATATTATTGTTTCAAAGACTATTTACTTGAATGAAAAATATTTCACAGAAACACAATTCAATGAATTTTTAATCACATTTTTTTGTTTAACAAACTTATCACACATCAGTAGAATTATTTTTAACGAATGTTGTTTGTTCGGTATAAGTTAGTGACAGAAACGAGTCGCTACAATACAGACTCCACCTCCTTGACTGACTCCTTGTCTGCCCTACCCCTAGAGTGTAATTTAAATCCGCGTAGGCGCGGAGGGGCAAGGCGGCCGAAGCTGCGGTGGTGAGCGTGAATACCATCTGCGACGATAAGCTCGCGTGGGACCGCCGGAGCCCCGCAGCGCCGGAGCCGTGACAGAAACTATGCCTGTTGCATGTTGCATGCTCGCTTGCATGCTGCATGCTTGCTTGCATGCTACATGCTTGCTTGCACGTTGCATGCTTGCTTGCAAGCTGCAAAATGCAAAAAAAATGCTGTTAAAAATTTGAAAAAGGGTAAAATGTTATTCTTGGTAAAAAAAAATCTGCCTAGCCTTTTCCCAACTATGTTAGGGTCGGCTTCCAGTCTAACCGGATGCAGCTGAATACCAATATTTTACATGGAGCGACTGCCTGTCTGACCTCCACAACCCAGTAACTGGGTAACACGATACCCCTCGGTAAGACTGGCTGTCAGAATTTTTCAGGCTTCTGACGACCCGTAACGACTGTCAAATAAAATCTGTCGATAATAAAATGTTATTCTTGGTAATAAGTTTTATATTAAATAAACAATATAAGGATAAAGAATATTTGATTTGTTATTCTATGATATGACTATTCTAACATTAAACTTTACATAATTATGTGAAACAAAAATCAATGATTTAAAAATCTTCAAAGTAAGTATTCTGCGCATTGATTATTCTATGAAACGAAAATATGAGAAAAAAATAATTTATAAAACTATTAGATAAGAAACAAGTACAACCGATTTCAATATACGAGTATACTTTAATATTATAAAAAGGTAACATTTGTGAGTTTGTATGTAGGATGTAATCTTCGAAACTACTGATCCGATTCTGAAAATTATTTCACTGATAGGAAGCTACATTATTTTCGAGTGTCATAGGTTATTTTTATCAAGAAATTTCACACGGACAACTGACGTCGCGGGCAAAATCTATTGTAGTATAATATGACAAAAATGGTTTTCTTGACTTGGAAATTAAATTAAAACAAGATTTTGAGCGTTTGAAGTACGAGTTGGTTTTAGGTGCCGATACGAAATTCTGTGGTTTATTCTCAAACCGATCTTTCAAGTGCGAAAACACACTTCATCTTGTTATGATGCTATTTTAAATGTAGCCTGTCAGTCTAGACGCTATTGTCTATGTAAATCAGAATTCATATCAATCATATCTTATAGTTCACCTCCACAGACTGTAACAAACAAACAAATAAATACTTTCATTAGAAAATATAAAAGAGGGCAAAAAAAACTACAAATAAACTAATAACTTATTTTTGCCGTTCAAAATTATTGTTGCTTTGTGAAAACCATTTTCCGATTTCCATTTTCAGAGACCGTTTGCGGAATAATAAGCTATGAAGTGCTTATTTTTGTTAGAGTCACGTATGTGTCCCCTGCCAGCTCAATGATTGTAATTGAACAAGTGAAAAAAATCACAGCACTATTTTACTCGTAAATAACGAAGTTAAAAGGAAAACTATCACAGCTAAGTATGCATTACAATTTACCGAGTAATTGGCGACCAACTATCATTTACAGTTGAAAAAAATGTTCTCCCATACATTCTGTATAGGAAAACATGTTTTTCAACTACATGATAAGTTTGTTCTTGGGCTAAATTCATCCCAACT
Source organism: Dryobota labecula (assembly GCA_947523025.1). Classification (NCBI taxonomy): domain Eukaryota; kingdom Metazoa; phylum Arthropoda; class Insecta; order Lepidoptera; family Noctuidae; genus Dryobota; species Dryobota labecula. Next base: position 24,275,869 of record OX383287.1, on the reverse strand, counting down.
ACGGAACCCTTCATTGTGCGTGGTCCGACACGCAATTGGCCGGTTTTTTATTTTATTTAATGATATGAGCAAAACCTTTTTATTCTAAAAGTTTAAATTGTTTAATGATTTTTATATTTTCAACTTAAAAAAACGTTTCAAACTTTTTCGTTCCATTTGAAAGAAAAAAAAGTCTGTAAACAAAGTCAAAGTCAAAACATTTATTTACATGTAGTCAAAATATACAAGAAAAGTTAAATAGGAAACAAAAAAAATAAACAATTACAAAAATTAATTTGACCATTTGGCAGCTAAGAGATTACCAGTCCCAACTGACGGCGCCATCATTCAGCTCAACCATTTTGAAGGGAGCTAAAGATCCAACACACGCGCCACCAGATGCAGCTGAAACTGAACGTTCACTGTTTACGGGATTTTCTATTACGAATTTTTACGAATTATTTATCATTTTAAAGATTGTGCCATTCCTGATGAATTATGGCTTAATTTTTTTATTTTAACAACTGAGGATCTAATTTGGAGGAAAAATATTATTTGTCTGCTGCATGCTGGTATTATAGGTAATGTAAATATTCATTTTATGTTTTAAAGTTCCTTGCTCTTGTATCATGTTTATACTTTTTGATCCATCCAAAGGTTGTCTGTAAAAGATCGCTTTTAGCGATAAGACCGCCCATTGTGACACCCTATGTAACAGTACTACGTTTACATCTGTAATTTTTATGGTGTACTTAATAAAGAGTATTCTATCTATTTATCTATCTAAAGTGTAATAAAATAAACATTATTTATGAAGTTATGGGTACTGAAACATAATTATACAAAACACATGAAATAAAAGTACTGCCAAGACCTTACTCGTCAGTGGCGCCAACTGGTGAGCACAAAAACGGTACCCCTATTTTTCTTAACACAACACAAACAGAAAAACATTTCCAATATGATATAGTAGAAAATAAATTCCAATGAATTGCTTGGAATGGGGCACAACGGCTGAAACTTCCGGACGTCCGATTGGTTCGTGAATAATACCGGATACGATCACTTGAACGTTCCTCAATCTTGAAACATAAGGCGGGATATTGCTACAGAACACGGCTTGTTTGAGTATTGTCTGCTTGACGGAAATTCAGTTTAAAAGATGGATTCAAACAAACACATCCTGTGTTTGTTTAAAAGTACTGAGTTTTGAAGACTTCGTAGATATTATTAAGGTGTTATAACTTGATTTATAAACTTTCGAGGTTAGATAATATGTACAAAACATAGTATATCTATATATATACGTATGTCCGTTAGAGACTTTGAAACTACTGAACGGATTCAAAAAAATCTTTTTGCATTTGATAATACAATTCTTGAGGAAGGTTATAGGCTATTTAATATCAGGCCACGACTATTAGGAGTCGGGCAAAAAGAAAAAAATCAGAAAGGTGACACCCTATGTAACAGTTCTACATTTTTATCAGTAATTTTTATGGTGTACATAACAAAGAGTATTCTATCCATCTATCTATCTAAGGACACGGTTTCTGAAAATTATTTTGGAATTTTATAGCCCAATTCTTGAAAATGGTTTTAGGATTCTTTTTTTAGCGTAGTAGCACACGCCGGATATCCGCTAGTTCGGTTTAGTTCTTATACATAATAAGGATTAAGATGATTAATGATATCTTTACTGACTGCATTTATTTAGAATGTTTTGTTCAGTTACTAAATAAACAGGCTGTAGGTAATTTCATTTCTGATTTTGGTACTATTGCCCTACCACGAGCTCTTAAGAGGGCGTACAAGGGTCCAATAGCGCCACTCCTTAAAAAAAAAATATTATCTCGTGACTGAGAAGGAATTATGAAAAACGGCTCAACAGCGACCTCGGTAAGTGTGTCTAGAATGTTCTAATACCTTTTGTAAAGTTTCATATTGAGACACGAAGCAACAAAATACGATACTCAATACTCAATACTTTTATTGCATTCCACATGTAGTTATTCTTAGGTGGTAAACTTATAATTAGATCATTATGGACCCTATCGGGCACAGCAAAATAAGTGAGTTAGGAGAGAGGAAGCGTTTGTTAATTTAATTTAAATAACATTACTTATCAGTACTACTTTAATATAATAACGATATAGGTATTTTCTGAGATAAGCTTTGCTATAAAATATAAAAACGTATCTATTGCGAGTTGTAATAATAATTCAAGTCTCGAGTACTTAAGTTATGACTTTATAAGTCTATCACTTAGATATTCGTTTACCGAGTAGTAGTAGCTTTTATTTAGCAAAAATTGTCGAAGTTTTTTAGAAAATAAGTTAAGTTTCTCTTCTTTTTTTATTGGTACGTGTAGTTATTATATAATTTTATGGACATTACATAGGGACCTGTAGAGTGCATTTTTAACCGAGAACTTGGTAAGTTTAGCCTAGATGGGTGCCTGAGTAGATAGCGTATTTGAATGTCTTCACGTGTTGAATATAATTCTTGATGTTTCCGCACAATTTCGATCTAAAAGAATGTGGCCGTTTTTCTTTAGAATGGCCATTTCAAAATATTGTGGGTTTGTGAAAACGATTTTTCTATTCAGGGATCCGTTTGCGTAATATTAAGCTTTAAAGTGCTCATTTTTGTTAGAGTCAAGTGTCCCCCCCCCCTTGCCAGCTAAATGGTTAAATTTGGATGTGTGGAAAAATTAACAGCAGTAGTATACAGGGTGGAATTTTGTAATGCCACCTGAAGGGAAAGTACGAGTACTCTTAATACTGTCTACAGTATTAAGAGTACTTTCCCTTCAGGAATTTTTTTTAGGAAAATTTTACTCAAAGAAAACATTCCTTTATTTTTGAATAGAAAGAAAACTGCATTCAAAGATTTTCAAAAATTCGCTTGCCACACCCGGGAATCGAACCGACAAAAATCTGTATCGTTTTAGCGGGTTTTGAAATGAGACAACTTTGTTACCTATTCAACAAGTCAATTTTGTTATTATTGTTTGTAACAACATTTAGTTTTGCCAAAATTGCACAAGACCAATTGACTTCCCCATTAAAATTCATCAAACGTCCACACTCAAAAACTCCCCCCGTATATTCCCCGCCTTAGAATTTTAGACTGAATAATTTGGATGCTCCGCGAAAGTTGGCTAACAACCCCGACATCGTGCTCGCGATCACATACCCACCCGGGTGGATTTAGTTTGTCGTACTGGTATTACCTCTATTCCGTAATCCTTGTACTACGGAGTCGTACGAAGGGAAGATAGCCTTTAATCTTCGTGTGCCTTGTCTGCGTACTATATTGGTCTCTGTTGAAATGCTAATCGCGAAGTTGAAGAAAAATTCTGTTTTTTTTTCTTTTCTTTTTTGGGTAGTGTTATCTTTGGTCGATACCTTTTTGAACACATTATTGTTAGACGTCAGTGATGGTTTTGATTAGTTTAGAGACCTACCAAGTTACGTCATTGACCACTATTCTTAAGGATAACAAAATATACAACAAGAGCAGCTAACAACATTTTTAGGAGACTATTTTCCAATGTAATCCAAATCCAATCACTAATTACATTCTAGCCAATTGGCATACCTACGTCCGATCCCTTTTAAGGCTGAATACCCAATCAATGTTGGTACAAAAGGGAAAATGTAGAATATAAATAGAAATACTTATCCAAACAATGAAATCTGTCCACAGGCCGCTGAACGCGAAGTCGTCGATCAAAGTCATCGAAGGCCGCTACACAGCCCTAACGAGCTCAGTCGTGAAGATAGACGCGTTGCCTCCAACTGTTGAGATTCTGTGCGACATGCAGGTCCCACTCGCCAACTATTATAGCAGGAAGAGAGATATCTTTTATAGAGGTATGATTTTTTTAATTACATACATCTCGTCACATCGCGGGGCGACTCCTGAGTTCCTGTCCTGTTCGTCGTGTTCCTTAGTTTTTCCTTTAGCATCATCTATCATACAATATGTAACTCTAAATTAATGCACATTATGACAGTAGTTTGTTCAGAATCGTTTACTGAATCAATTTCTGTCATTTTTAATACAGGTTGTATTTTTTCAATAATTAAAACTGCGTAAATTACAGTCACACTTCCGCTGTTCAGTCAAAACAGACCAAAATGGACGAAGTATCTACTACACTAGAACCTTTTACGTGTGCGTAGATTTGTAATTTGACCACAATTTTCTCCCACAATGAGTAAACTAATTTAGTAATTAAATAATGTTTTGTACATAATAGTATAGAGGGAGGAAAATGGTGTAAGTTCACTCATACTCTATAGTAAAGGGAGGATCCTCTGACCAGATGGGTGTTGTGTCTGGTGGGCAACTGCCCAACGGTTGATGTCGGGATGTTATGTATATGCTAGTCGCGCGGTAAACTTTGTTTGCGCGATGCAGGATTTGTGGCGTCAGGTCTTTGATGCGTAGTTCGCATGTGGCGATGTAGATGCCGTCACCATAGAAAAAAAAATGTATGTATTATGATTTCATAACATTTTAATTGGAGTGTTTGGTAGTGTGCGTCAATTCCAGGTCAAGGGACTTAAATACACTAGCGAAATGTCGGTGTACTATTTACCTTAGCCTAAACTTTTGGGTGTCACAAGCGGGTTATGATGGCTTAAAATCATCATCATCATCATCATTTCAGCCGAAAAACGTCCACTGCTGGACATAGGCCTCCCCCAACTGGGGGGGTTTGCCATAATTGCCACGCTTGGCAGATGGGTTGGCGATCGCAGTATGGTGTTAAAAATGCATAGAGAACGCTGCTGCCCATTCACTAGTAAATCCCTTAGTCGCCTTTTACGACACCCACGGGAGTAAATGGGGTGGTGCTATTCTTTACGTCCTGCACACATAGAACCAACACGGAATGGTTTAAAATATCACGTGTAAATAAAGTGTGCAAACCTGTGTACCAAACACCCAATTAGAATATTAGGTTAATACCAAGGTTAGGTTGGTTAGTATACATATTATTGTAATACATACACTGAATTTTTATTATTATGTATAAAACATTGTTTAGTAATGTTCTTAGTTCTAATTATTTTTGATTATATATTAATTTGACAGCTTCGTATAGCTTGATGTGCAGGCCACTGTACATCAGAGATTCTGCTACAATGTCCCACCACGATCCCACATCACTCCGTTTTTAAACAAGGGTAATTTGATGAGAATGTCAGCACGCAGAAAGCTTCACCTGGCTACCCTACTCTTTGGCACTATTCTCACAAAGAAACCAGATTATTTATATAAGAAACTGTCTTGGTCGCGCGATGTTAACAAGGTTAAAACTAGAGCATCTTCATACGTCATGTTAGCCTCTTCGCACAGAACTGCTGCATTCCGTGGTTGTTTTAAATTCGCTGCCTCTCGATGCTGGAACGACTTACCACCTCCTTTTCGTGCTATAAAGACAGTTGGTACATTCAGTATAAAATTTAAACAGCACTTACTAAAGCTTCAAAAAGATACCACACTGTGAACGTACCCTTGATCTGTACGCAGCTGTCGATGGTGGCGTTCGTTTGGCAGCGATTGCTCACACACACGATCACTGTACACTGAACATCAGAACAAGCACAGCAGTTTTGTATTTGTCGATATGTGTCATTGGTGAAACTTGAATATTTCATACCCTTAGTTCATACCACTCATATCTTTGCTGTGAACTGACTTCCACAGACACAGAACATAAATATACTCAGATAGACCACAGAGCACCTTTTATTGCGTTATTCACTGATAAACTGTAGAATTAAACAGCCGTAACGTTTTTTTATTTTATTTACTCGTAATTTAGCCGGAGACCCGCAATGCCAGCGCCTACGTCTCTTTACTTGTCAAAGCAATGCCACAGACACTAAAAGCATAGATAAGTAACTGTTGTTACGTCGGGTACTGACGCGGATTACGATGATTTTTATTTTAAATATATATATATATATATATTTTTTTAATGTTATTTTACACATCTATTTTTTATTTTATTTTACTTTTATTTCTGTATCTGTCCGTGACATCACAGCGGGCCCTATCAGAATACCAGCGCTGCGACACTTATTTTTAAATGTCGCAGCATCATGCTGAGATAGGAGCCTTTTGGCCCCGTACAGGTTTTGTTTTCATTTTACTTTTGTTTTTATTTGTGTTACTATAAGTGTGTTTAGTTTAAAATGTGAACTTCCTGTATGAGTCCCAATAAATACTTTTTCTTTCTTTTCTTTCTTTCTTTCATCAGTTACGTTTCAAGTCTCACGAAATAATGGTTAAAAAAAAATGAGTTCGTTTGAATGTTTTCACCACAAACTGTTTGAGGTTATTTTTATTAGTAAAAATATACTAGTAGAGGAACCCTGCGGTTTAGCCGATTATTCCAAGAAACCATATCCCAAGAATAGCCGAAATATAAGCTTTCGATCATGAAAGCGAGGCTCACTCAATCAGCATTTAGATAACACGTCTATTATTATGGACAAAAAAATCTAGGTATAACAATATTACCTGTATTATTATAACTGCTCTCATCTCAGACTTATTATTCATTGAGCTCCTTGAACATTTTGTATAGGCTTATTCTAAGAAATCCATACGCTTATCCATATAAAAAAGATTAGATTTATACCCATATAACTCGACAACAAAAAACCCTTTAATTGCCTTCTATATGTAATCACAAAAGACTTGTTTCATCTATATGTAAGAAAGTTTATGATTTCATAGGATTAGGAATTTGATGATGTTGTTCAGAAAGGTCAGGTGCGTAGTACTTACTAGAAGTATGACGTTTTGACGTGTAAAAGTGTTTGTACAAGCCTAGGTTACAAACCTAGGTACTTCCTAATCCCTATTAATACCTACTTTATTTATTTATTTATTTATTTTATTATTTATGTACACACAGTTAAATACATAGAGATACAAAAAAAAAAAAAAAAAAAAAATGTAATGAATGTATGTATGTAATGTATGTAATGTAATAAATAAAATGTCTTTGACATATCTGTGACCCCTGGGGTCCTGAACCATTGGAAGGCATACGAGGGTCCGAACTCAACTCAGGGGCCGAAGCCAACTCGCAGAGGCCCCTTTAACAATTTTAAATTATGAGGAGGCACCATTATCTAATTTATTAGTATATTATTTACTTATGTTTATTTTTATACATTTATTTATAATATTACTACATTTCTTTTTATTTCTCCTTCGAAAGGAGACAGGCGCTTTGTGTAAATTATTTCATCAACACCGCTCTCAAAATGGTGAAGAAAAATATCGTGAGGACACCGACATGTCCTAGAACCAAAAATTCGAAGACATGTGACATCTACGAACCCGTACTATGCCCACGTGGTGGATTAAGGCCCACTCCCTCTCACAGAGAGGAGGCCTTAGGAGGATTATAGGTTTATTATGCTATGCTTTACGTAGAATTTGGAATTAATTTTATATTTTTGTTTACAGATCCCCCGTCACCTACGACGGATACGCCTTATTTGGAACAAATGGCACCTGATTCAGGTAAATTATTGTTCTTAGATAATACAATAGTATACACCGTGACATTTTAGTCGTCTTACAAAGATGATCCACTCAATATATTCGACATAAAACACCTCTAGGCGCGATAAAAAAAAGAAAGATTTAGATTATGTTTAAACGGTAAAACGGGACCCTATTACTAAGACTCCGCTGTCCGTCCGTCCGTCTGTCACCAGGCAGTATCTCATGAACCGTGATATTTAGACAGTTGAAATTTTCACAGATGATGTATTTCTGTTGCTGCTATAACAACAAATACAAAAAAACAGAATAAAATAAATATTTAAGGGGGGCTCCGATGATTATGATGATGATGATGATGATGGGGCTCCCTTTTCAGCACTTAGACTCCTATTTGTTCCGTTGTGCATGGGGTAGGGGGAGGGGGTGGGCTCCCATACAACAAACGTTATTTTTTTGTCGTTTTTGTAGATAATGGTACGGAACCCTTCTTGCGCGAGTCCGACTCGCACTTGGCCGGTCTTTTTTTTTTAAATTATACTTGTTATTAGTAGTCTGCCATTCGTACGGATCTTTGACAGTCGTTACCGTCGTCAGAAGCCCGAAAGTCTGACAACCAGGCTTATCAAGGTGTGTCGTATTATCCAGTAAGTAGCTGGTTTGTGGAGGTCAGATGGGTAGTCGCTCCATGTAAAATACTGGTATTCAGATACATCCGATTAGACTAGAAACCGACCCCAACATAGGGCAAGTGATGATCTCAGACTTAGTGTTTCTCATTCAGTCTTTAGCGAACTTTATACAGGAAAAGTTTTTAACCAGAGCGCAAATTTTGACAAATTAAACTTAAACGAGTTTTACTAACAACCTATTTCTTATTTTGATACGTCTTAGTACAAAAAAATTAAGTTATCGTTAACGAAAGATGTTTATTTTGAAACTGGTATAATGGATACTCGTCGCGAAATGCGTCGGCGGCGCGGTCAGTGAAGCGGAACACAGTAGTAGGTACCTATCAGCTGTGCGCTCGCCCTTTGATATTATTACGAATAGATTGTATCCATATTTTGCTGATTTTAAGTGGACCAAAAAAAAGTATTGAACAAATAATTGAAATGTGTTCTATTACTGACACTGAACCACCAAAAAAAAAATTTGCGCATAAATCTTATCCTGTATGCAAAAAAATGCCATACCAAAATATTCAGTCAGCTGACTGACAATTTCATTACCATGTGCGCGACCACTAAACTTTAAGTACCTATCATCACTCGTGAAGGCTTTTTAAATCACCCACATTAAAATCTGGAATTCCTTTAGTTTTAAGGGTCCGTGCACGAAAAAACTCTCTTTTGGCAATTTCTTATCTAATTGTGAGAAAACTTGAAATAATCGAAACATTAAGTCTGTGTAACTATAAAAGTACAGTTTTCATGGTGCTAAACCATTCGTGTCAGTCACAGCAGCTTTTAATAGTTTCATCATTTTTGTGCTCTCCAAAATATAGTTTATTTCGCCATTGATTTATTTGATGAAAATATTGTATAATCATTAAATAAAATTTTGGTTATATTTGAAGAATAGCTGAAGACTAATTTATGATTTTTAAATTTCTTGATATGATTTGCTAAATAATAGGAAAAATATATATTACTGACGAGGTTTAAAACAAAAAAAGGTTTTTTGAATATCATTTTTCTGCTATATTTTGTATGGAAGTTGAAAAAAGTGGTTCCGCCACATGCAAGTAGACCATATAATGATGTTGATGATATTTTTTAATTTTCAAAATCAAAAGTAGTTTCTTGTAGAATGATGATCAAATGTCAGTCTCGCGTAATTTTTCGGAAAACTTGTTGCAAATATTAGTGATTTACCGTGAATACTTAATTTATTTGAAAAATCCCTTTCAGCCACATGCAAAACAAAGAACACGACTTTTGAAATCTCAAATAATTTTGTTTAAATTATATTTCCCTTTCTCACAAACAATGAACAAAATTGATCAAAATCAGTCGATTTCGTGCACGGCCTCTTAAGTATCAGTTTTTATTTATTCGATATCTTTTTGTTTCAGGTCATCACATGTTATCATCTTCAGCGATTGTGATCACATCCATAGTCATCAGTTTGCTCAGATTGCAGGCGACTTGACAGAACTTAGTTATGAAATTATGTAAAAAATACTTAATAGGTTTTGTCTTAATTGAAAGCGATCGTCGCGTCGCGTGATCGTGGCGTCGTGATCATTCGCCACTTATTTGTTTGGAAAACCCAAACACGTTTTCTGTCGGCGCGACGGCGCATTCGGGTTTGCCGAACCAAAATGAACATATCGATCGCTTAAACAACATGTGTCAGAAAGCTGTGGTCATATACTCGTATAAGGGTGTGGAATAGACCATCAACCTGAAGAACTTTCTTCATGGGACCAACATTGTTATCGCGATACTTTTTGGCACTTCTTGCATCCCTACATCAGTAGGGATGCAAGAAGTGCCAAAAAGTATCGATACATATCGTTTCGATATACATACATAAACTCACGCGTTTTTCCCATGGGGGTAGGCAGAAACTATAGAGCGCCACCTGCTACGCTCCTTACTTCGATTTCGATATATTATATCGAAAAAAAATCGACATACCTGTGAAATTTTCTAAAAAAATATTTGTTCTTTATAAAATTCTTTTTTTTAATAACAGCGTAGCTCTGGGCCCATTTATTCTCTGAGCAAGCAGACAAAAACAATAAAATGAAAAACTACTTTTTTACGGCTTTGAACTCCATCCGTTTAAGTCAGTGGCGACAAAGGTGTTGGTTTTGGAAATTGGTATATCGTATTTGATACATTTTCAATTCTTGATATTTTATATCGATATATCGAAATAATAAATATCGCCAAAAAATATCGATATATCGAACAAATAATATCGATATTTTTTCTACAAGCCTAGTAGATGGTCTGAACCACGTCCATAAATATGACCACACCTTTCTGACACATGATATATTAGGACAAAGCTATAGTGTTATGAAATATGCACAATATTTAAATGCAGTGTGTGCAGATTATCTTTATGAATATGTAAAGCAAATGCAAAGTGTATACCGTTACTCGGGACCTATTGTAAAAGTAAAAAGTCGTGCTAATATATTACACACTAAAAATATTTGTAAAGTGTTCGCATATTTTTTGTATATTTTTGAAAACTAGTTTATTCAATTGTAAATACTTCAAAAATGCTCTATTGATTTAAAGTTTCTTTATATATAATCATGCTTTGAATATCACGAAATAATATTTTGTATCGGTATTTATTCATAGTAAAATTGTAAAAATAAAGCAGTTTCAGTATAAACAATGTTATACAATTTGGTATTGTGGCTACAATCCAAAGAAAATAGTAGGTAATAAATACAAGGATAAACTAAAGAGCTGCGTCAACCTATATGAATTCTTAATCAAGTGTGATAACTAAGGGGTTTATTCATAAACGTTGCTTAAAGTTAAGTGACGTTCAAACGTCAAAAATGTATGGTTAAACAGTCGCTAATCATTACTTAACTTTAAGCAGCGTTTATAAATAAATCCCTAAATGTATAATGCATACAAAAATAAAAAAAAATAATAATAATAAAAAATAATGCATACATATTATAATATCTCCTCTTAAATAGAGCACCTGCCATCTTATCTCTTCACTACCCTTGGTTGACTGGTAGAGAATGCCTATGGCATTAAGTCCGCCTTTGTACCTTATTGTGTGTGAGAAGTTTAAATAAATAAATAAAAACAAATCAACTATTCCAAAATTTGGTTTATTACTATCTATCAAAATTAGTCCAATGTCCATCCAAAACTTATAATATATTTAAAAATAATCAGCGTTATCTACCTAAAATCATTACAATTTCTCCTAATTTTTTAAGTAATTGTCTTTATATAAGAATATAATAAGTTAAAACTTATCGAACGTTTATAATTATTAAAATGTATTAAAAAGTAGGTATATTATCTATTTTTAGAAATGTTTTGAACATTCCAAAGATAAGTTTTGTCTAGTCTTAAAATAAAATAAATATACAATTTAATTTTGTGTTTCAATGTTATTATAGACACCCACGAAGTATTTATTTAAATCTAATAAAAAATAAATGGTAGAGTATTTTTAGAATATTTTTGATACCTACTTTAATTGTGAAAAGAAAATACAAGGCAGTGTAAACAGAAAACAGTGGAAGCAACCAAACGGATAAGGTAACAAGTGACAGATCAGGAGTTCGATTCCTCACCCTTGTACTATTGTAAAATTTTCAGCGGAGTAGATAATTAAGATAAACAGTTTAATAATCCTGGAATAAGTTTCACTCAAAAAGTCGCCAATATGCCTTAAGCAAACGTGGCTTGGGCAAGCGTGGTTTATCGCTCGTGCTTTCTCTGTATGAGAAGAGGCATTTTCCCTGTAGTGGGAAAAGAAAATACAAGGAAGTGTAAACGGAAAACAGTGGAAGCAACCAAACGGATAAGGTGCAGATTAACATGCGACAGGTCAGGAGTTCGATTTCCCACCATTGTACTATTATCCTATTTTCAGCGGAGGAGATAATTAAGATAAACAGTTTAATACTCCTGGAATAAGTTTCACTAAAAAAGTCGCCAATATGTCTTCAGCAAATGTGGCTTGGGCAACCGTGGTTTAATGCTCGTGCTTTCTCTGTATAAGAAGAGGCATTTGCCCTGCAGTGGGACAGGAATAGTATTTTTTAGGTCACGAAGCGACGCGTGTTTTATTTGAGGTAACCAAGTATACAAATACGCTGTGAATGTGTGCGTAAAGACGTGTAGCGTCAGCAAGTAACACACTCATACACACACTGAGTTGAGCTGCACGGTTACTGACAAATGCGTGCACTGAATGGACAGGTCCACTCAATCTGTGTGGTTCTTTCTTCAAAATACCATTTCAGACACCAATCTACATGGTCTTTACAAGATTAGACCAAGATTATATCTGGACTTTAAAGAGACTGTGACCTCTGAGTTTGTTTCGGCCTTTCTTCTCAGATTAGTCAGATACGAAACGCCGACCTCATCTAGTTTTAAAATATGATTAACGTGTAAAGGAGTTTGTAAAAACCTACTTACAGAAATAAAATCATTTATCATTTATCACACTTCCGACTTCGCCCATGTCTCGGACGGTACCGAGAGTTCCTGCGCTTACACACACATTCACAGCATATTTTTACACTTGGTTACCACAAGTAAAACGCGCGTCGCTTCTTCAGATAAAAATACTGTACATGCTTGTATTATTATAACTCAAAACGTACGAAAATGTTTCTACAGTTCCCATGCTACTCGACAACGAAACAACATCGATTCACATAAAGCTTTCGAGCTTACGAGCTTACCAACATGTGTATACACGATCGATTCCCACTTTTAAAACCACCATCAAATTCGATTTGCTTCCATCCATTAAATATAGGTTGAAACCGAAGCTGTCGCGGTTTTGTATACAATGCAACCAGCTGTTGTGTGACGATCGCTTTTCGCTAAACTAACAAATATTACAAATACTACACTGGAATATTTGAAACATTTGGAACATGTCCTCGCATTTTACCATTTTTAAGTAACACACTGTGCAAAACACGTCCTATTAACCTCTATCTATAATTATGGCATAGAGTAAAGAAACGGAATAGAGACAAAGCTTCTAAAGACCGTGTAAAATTGATACTTATTTTGGTAGGGTTGGCACAGGAGGATAAGACTAAATAAACAGAACGTTAATCAGCTTACGTGTTTCAATTTGTAAACATAAGTATTCAATCACTAATATTTCGGTAGGTATTTATTATCTATGTATTCTAAATCATAAACTTATCAAATATCATCATCAATAACCATCTCAAGCTATTCATAAGCGATCATCAGCATGGATTTGTTGGATCACGATCCACGAGCACTAATCTAGTTGCATTCACAGAGAATTTAATTGGGGCTGTTGATTCTGGTCACCAGGTAGACGTCATTTACACTGATTTTAGCAAAGCCTTTGATAAAGTTTCCCATAAAATCCTATCTCATAAGTTACATGAGTATGGTATCACTGGCAGCTTGCTTAAATGGGCAATTTCGTATCTGGCAGATAGATCTTTCTTTGTTGTGGTAAACGGTTACCAATCTAGTGTGTATAAAATCTCCTCTGGAGTCCCGCAAGGTTCACATCTAGGGCCTATATTGTTTATCTACTTTATTAATGACATTCCCCGTTGTTTGCGGTACTCCGAGATTTTTATGTATGCGGATGACCTAAAGTTTCTTAGAATAATTAAGTCTGATAGAGACTCTTCGCTTTTACAGATGGACCTTAATAGTCTCATCCGATGGTGCAAAAATAATAAAATGCATTTGAACTCAAAGAAATGTTACCATGTGAAGTATACAAGAAAAAATAATATTATAGAGACAGTATATTACATTAATGAGGACTGGGTTAGTGAAGTGGACACTATACGTGACCTTGGAGTTTTGTTTGACCAAAAATTAACCTTTGTGCCACACTTAGATCATGTTGTTAAGAAAGCGTCAAAAATGTTGGGGTTTGTCATAAGACAGTGTAAAGGTTTTCGACAAAGTAAAACAAAAATTTTGCTTTATTATAGTTTGGTACGTAGCATATTAGAATACTGTAGTGTGGTGTGGCGGCCGCACTATGCTACTCACAGTTTGCGTCTAGAACGCGTCCAAAAACGCTTTGCTTGGCATTTAGCTTTTTCTGTTGGTATAGCTAAAAAAACGCCTTCTTACAAAGACAGATTAAAAATCTTCAACATACACACCTTAGAAGAGCGAAGGCGTTTAAACGACGCAATGTTTGGCTGCAAAATCTTGAAAGGAAATATTGACTCACCGCCGCTGCTCACACTTATAAGCTTTCGTGCTCCTTCAAGAATTCCACGTAAACCCATAACTCCATTTCGTCCTCCACAGAGAAGAACGGTGTTGGGATCTAACTCTCCATGCGCTAGGTTCTGTATGGTTTTGAATAGTTGCAGCGATCTAATCGATTTCCACTTTGATTCTCTGACTAAGCAGAAGTCAAAAATCTTGAGTTGTTTGTCAGAGTTGTTGTAGGCAAAGCATTCATAATTTTTTCATTATTTTATTGTTTACATTACATAACTTATTTAAAACTAAGTCTTTATTTAGGCTACATATTTTTTCTTTAGTTTTAAGTTGGCTTGTGAACTATACATGTACCTAGGCTTACAAATTAGCATATTTTAGTTCATGTGGTGTTTACCTTTAAGTAATTGTTACACTGTTCAAAGTTATTAAGACGTTACCTTTTATCAAGATGTTAGTGTAAACAATTGTTGGTGAACCAAATAAATAAATAAATAAATAAATAAATCATAACATCATAATCATTTGGCATCAATTGTAAAAAAAAGTTCTCAAATAGTCGTTGTTTTTGTTCTTGTGTGTGAACGTATGCCTACGTTTACGATCAATACCATAACTTTCTTGCCCCACCCGGGTTTAGTTTTCTTTCGATGTTGAGTGCCTACCTATCTAATAGAAATTAAAAATAACAAATTATAATCAAGTTCAGTCATTCAAAAATGATGTTTTTATTCCTTCAAATATTGTTCATACAGTAAACCATATTTACACTTTCTTATATTAAAAAACTATTATTTTACTCATGTGATATTATTAACAATTAAAACGAGAAACGTAAACACACACGAGGCGCGACGCGTAAGTGCAGCCCTGACCGATTCAACTGGCCGAGCTGGTATAAATCGGTTTCTCTCCGTACGCGACGAAGCCGCCAGTAGTTTACCTATCATAGCGCGATTGTATGAAATTTTGTCTCTGTTCCGTTTCTTTACCCTTGTGTGATTATGGTCCTCACATGATCTGACCAATCTCAGGTGATGATTATGAGGTGGTTAATTCCCAAACAAAGAGAAAACATGTTTGAGGAAACTGTTTAAGTACACATATTGATCACTTACACAACAACAAGTATGGTGGAAAAAAAATATGATACAACTAGAGTCTCCAATTTAGATCCACAAAAATAGAACTTTAAGTATTCATAGTGAACGACAACAATCCCGCCTAACATACTGCGAGCCTCGTTAAAAGTTCAGCAACTAGAACAGACATGAAATATTTTGATCCAATTTATATGGGAGATGTATCGTAGGCCAGTGGTAAAAAAAACCAGCATAAGCTGACCTCTGATTCTTTTAACTTTGAAGCTACGCACAGTAGGCCGCACGACGCGCGGTTGACCAGACCTATACATGATATATTTTCGGTAAGAAATTAAATAATTGAATATCGATGTGTCTGTTGTTTCAATTATACGAATACATAGTTATAGTGAAAATCGAAGTTTCACAGTGCCAAAAGGAATTGACCAAAAGATTCATAAGAATAGTACGTCCTACCCAAAAAGGCTCCGTTGCAAAACGTGATGTGCCATATGCCTAACCTAACCTATGCCTTTTGCGTCAAGGCTTGGCCAGGATAAGTATTAGGGCTTTATCACACCAGCGAGTTGCGAGCGAGTGGAAAGCGGGGCGAGTGCGCAGCGAGCTCGCCGCGAGTTCACAACGTGTGCGCGGCGAACACGCCGCGGGTGGGCAACGAGTTCGCGGTGTACGATCCGCGTTATGTACATTCAGTGCCAGTTATACGTTCACGCCATACGCCATTCATAAAATGGCGTCGACAGCGCCGTTCGTCGCGAGCTCGCTGCGCACCCGCGGCGTCTTCGCGGTGTGTTTGTCGAACAGACGTTGCAATAAGTCTATGTTGAGCAGTAGTCTTTAACGTTTCAGCGGTAGTTAAGGACAATGAGTATATTCATAAACGAGTCTTATAACAAAGTACTTTTTAATATCTGCCTCGTTGGTCTATTGGTCGCAAGCGGTACTGCTGAGAGGTCCTGGGTTCGATCCCAGATCGTGCAAAGTGTTATTCAGTTTTTCCATCAGGAACTTTTCCCATTTGTGCCCATTTGATGGCAATAAGCTCGCACCCTATTACATGGGACTTAAACATAACTAGTACGAATTCCCACCAAAAACATTTTCACGTAAAATGTTGCCAAGACGAGACCATATGGCTCGCACTGTCAAAAAGTTATAAGATCTCATGTAGAGCCAAGCTTATAACTCTACAAGCCCTAACTTCACAAACTCTAAACCTTAGTCAAAATATGAGGCTTGGCCGTTTGCAAGCCACATATTTCGCTTTGCAATTGAAACTTTATATGTTTAATAAGTCCACTATTCGGATCATATCCCGTGAATTTTATTTATCTGGTACAATCCAAACCCAAGTTATGAGGGTTCAAAAAAACGACGAAGCGCTTAGAGAAAAGGTAGGTAGTGCCCTTGCGCGTCGCTTGGCTCGTTTTGGCGGGGGCACTACCGGGTCCCCGGATTAAAGTATCTCAATATCATGATCAAACAGTTTCAAAAACAAAACATTTCTGCAAGTACTACCAAACATTTTGACACTATTTTCTCCAGTGCATTTATCTTAGCAAGCTTACACTTTTCATAACAGTAATTGGCAAAAGTATGGGAAAGCATAGAACGTTATTTCCCACGCCGCATGTTGTGGGACAATGACGTTTTTTTTTTTCCAGCCAATCCAATCCTTTTCGACGCAATACACTCCCGTGTGAATTGGACGCGCCCGGCCACCTGCTACTCCTGATAGGTCCGCATCAATTCTGATGGCCACATGTACCGAATATTTGAAATTGGATGCTAACATGACACCGATACTTTTAACGGGTTTGGTGTGAAAATATTGAAAGGGTTGATGATATTAGTACGCGTCATCTGCCTTCAATGACGTCGTTTCTATGACGCTGAACATTTTCATGTATACATTCTATGTAACGGTACTAAAAAAAACATTACCTTCATTCTATAGGTAAAACGAGCAGTGGTGGCCCAGCAGTAACGTGCCCCTAGTTACGAGTTGTAGGCTGTAGGTTCGAACCCAGGCAGGCGCTTTACTTTGTGTAAATAATTTCACCACAGAGGTGGTGAAATTATTTACACAAAATCCGTTATGAGAGCAGTGGCTCTCAAAACGGATTTTATGTAAATAATTTGTAATTAATAATGAGAGCAGTAACTCTAAAAACGGTGAAGGAAAATATCGTGAGGAAATTATACAACCAAAAATTCGAAGAGTTGTGACATCTACCAACCCGCACTGGTGGTGAATTCACCACCACCACCCACAGAGAGAAGGCCTGTGTCCCAGCAGTGGAAACTTTATAGGCTAATTATGCATATACACTGAAAGAAATAATTAGCCGAACTAATCATGTTATTTCAAAAAATAACTCAACTTTAGTTACAAGGAAATAAACTTTGCTTAAATTAACAAAACTGATTTGTAGTATGCAAAACTGGGTTTTGTAACAGATAACATCTAATCGCAAGTCACAATTTTTGTGTAACCAGTAACCAAAACTTTTGTTACAGTTATTCAAAAATTTCTTTCTGTGTAGGTATGCTAAAGGTAAAACCGTGTAAAACATATAATACGTAGAAGTTTTTTACATTCGGGAGAATTTTCAGAACTGTCATGGAAATAATATAGTGACTACCGAGATCATGACTAATAGAGAAGTATGGAAGAAAACGACATGATGCATCGACCTTAACTTAACTGAGATAAGGACAATAGAATGATGATGTCACGAGTAATAATAGGTTAGGATCTATAATCTCGAAGAATTGCCAACCTTAAGAGCGCATACAAGAGCCACAAGAGCCACTCCTTTATAAAAATATTATCTCATGACTGAGAAGGAATTATGGAAAACGGCTCAACAGCGACCTCGGTAAGTGTGCCTAGAATGTTCTAATACCTTTTATAAAGTTTAATATTGAGATACGAAGCAACAAAATTCATTCTAAAGAAAAATGCCCACATTCCTCTAGATCATATTTTGTTGCTTCGTGTCTCAATATGAAACTGTATAAAAGGTATGGCCACCGAAACTAATCAATAATATGTACCTATTTCACAGGCTGCGATTCTGTTACTTTAACATGGTTGCTAAGCAATTTATGCTCGTCACAATGCAAATGGTGAAATGGAGCTGATGGTGAAATACCAGGAGAACTCCTCAACAATTAACGTCCCTGCATCGGGAAAAGCAATATTTTGTAAAAGGTGATGAGAAAGTTGACATTAGGCTATTGTAACTTAGATAAATTATAAACAGACCCGCTAATAAGCGATAAATAAAAACTTATTAACAAAAAATAAACCGACTTCCAAAAAAAACACTATAAAGTGAAAAGTCGGTGGCAAGAAACTAAAATACACATCCAAAGACACCGACTTCCGAAGTTAAAGTTATTTTTCACTTTGTAGGAGTTTTTCCATCAGGAATTTCTCAATAGCAGCCCGGAGCCTGGATTTTTTCCCGGTTGATGGGCTTAAACGTAACTGATGAAATGTGGGTGTACCTACCATAGGTACACCTCTGTCTTACCCGTCAGGGGATACAGGCGTGATGTTATGTTATGTAAGTATTAACATTTCACACGACTCCGTAGCGACCTCACCTATTTAACCGGAAAGTAATTAGTTCCCCGAAATGTCTTAGTTCTCAGTTTTGTTACTAATGGTTATTAAGTAAGTTAACTTACACGGGACCTATACATAACTGGCGTTGGGGTGGGTGTACTATTTAGGTATTCCCTTTAGGGAATACAGGCTTTGACATTATATGAAGGATATTCTTTCTTCTTCTTTCTTTCTTCTTTCTTTCTTTCTTTTTCGTGTGGTTAGTGACTAGCCTGGTGTCAGAGTTTTATGCCGCCCGCGGGCCTCTCGACTTAGCTACACATGCCGTCGAGAAATATCTCTCAGGCTTTCAGTTTCCTTACGATGTTTTCCTTCACCGTTTTTTAAGCAAGTGATAATAATAAAATATGCTCATCATCATTCATCATTTCAGCCGAAAGACGTCCACTGCTGAACATAGGCCTCCCCCAATTGGGAGGGGATTTGCCATAATCGACACGCTTGGCAGGCTGGTTGGCGATAGCAGTATGGTGTTAAAATGCATAGAGAACGCTGCTGCCCATTCTCTAGTAAGTACCTTAGTCGCCTTTTACGACACCCATAGGAGGAAATAGGGTGGTGTTATTCTTTACGTCTGGCATCACATGGTACACACAATATGCACATGCATATGTACAATATGCTCATGAATCCGAAAAGTCAGAGGTGCGTGCCTTGGGTTCGAAGTCGAGGCATATGATTTGGCAGTCTGACCGTCACACCACTAGGATAACACTGCTAAATTATATTATTTAAATGATTTGATATAAAATGGTAGCCCATACAACTGCTTTAATTAATTAATTGACATTTTCTACACAATTCTGGAATATCCGGAAATTGCTACGCGTTGTCGAAATGTTATGTTGACCACAATATTGCCGAAAATTGCGCAATTTATTGCCTGTGTACGTGCATTTTGAAATAAAACGAGTTGGTGTCTAAAACTCTTTATATTTTATTATCATTGAAAAAGAGAAAAAACAGTGATGTCATGCTTGATGGAACCCGTCATTTAAAAAATATCATTTTTTCGATGGTTTGTGAAACAGGCAAGATGTAGGAAATATGAAATAGATACGAAAAAAACCACAATACCAAACTCTGTACGGTACCACTGACTTTCACTACTTTTCAAAATGAGTACAATCCTACTTAAAATGAGAGTACGTTTAGCGCAATTTAAAAGTATTGTGCGTAAGGTCAGTCACTCCGTGAGAGGAAGCGGAACTACAAGGGATGCGTACAGCACTCCTTATCAGGTGCAGTGGCAGTGGGCTGACCCGGCTTCATATCCCCGGTTTGACCAGCGTAAGTAAAAAAAACCATAACGAAATATAGAGTATAATAAAGACAAAACAGAGATTTTCACTTCTCATGCTCTAAAAGTACGTCCTTATGTTGTGCGTAGGCGAAATAAAGTCGCTTTTTATGCTCTAGTGCATAAAGTATTTTTTTTTCTTCTAAGATTAAGATAATCAGGTCCAACAGCCACACGCACAATTAAATGACGCAGATTAAAGTCGTTATTTTATTTCATTTGCTTTCATTTATAGCACTTCTGTGTTTTCTATCGTACATTTATAACAGTTGTCTTTATTATTTAAAAACGCACATAAACGTTTTTATGACTTGGCAGTATGAAGTACCCAAGTCGAATGACATTATGTTGAAAATTAAAAAATTCTGCTATATACTTTATCTGTTTCATTTTCTCGCAATCGAAGTGGAGGAGTAGATTTTGAAAAAGCCACGCGGGCGAAGCTATGGGCAGCAGCTAGTACCAAATATGACCACTAACTACTCACTTTTTTTGTATTTTCAGAACACAATGTTCCACAATATCGTAAACCTCGGAAGGCAAGGCCATACAATCCAGATACGAGATGGAGTAACCCCAACCGCTATCATCAATCTTGAACAAAACAGAATTTAAAAGAAATCATGCTACACACAAAATATTCATTTTTAAATTAATTGTAAAAATATAACTTAATTAAAAAAAAAGTTGTTTCATTTTGTAACAATACATTTTTTTACAAGCATAAGGGCCCGATCACACGTATCACAACCACAGCACAATCACACTACAACCACTCCACACCACACAACACCACAACTACACCACAAGCAAACCATAATGACAACACGTGGTCAACCGCAAAGTATGAAAATGAATAATTTATTAACACTGACCTAATTTTGACGTCAAAATCAACCGTGTGGGCGATACTGACCATCAAGGCCACGTCGCAGCCACAAAGGAAACCGCGTACTAGCGGCCGGCTTCAACGCAAACATAAAATTGCGTTGCGACGACATTAAATTTTGTGGTTGCCACAACGCAACTGCAAGAAGCTGCAGCGACATTATTCACACGTAACCACAGCTTGTCCACATTTTGTCGCTGTGATGTGGTGTGGTTGTGGTACGTGTGAACGGGCCCTTAAATTAACTTATGGTTAACTTATCCCACTCTGGGCGGAGCGGGAGGGCTTGTCAGACTTTTACTGACTAAAACCCACCCGTGTTCCTTCAGTTGCCTGTGTGCCAGTGCCACGGTATCCCTTTCGGACCAACCCGTAACTCTGGCAGGCATCGGTCCTAGTGGACCCCGTCAGTTGGTGCTGACATCTCTTTGAGACGCGCGTGGAACACAACGCGCCGTCGACCCGGGCCTGGTCCTTATCAGACGGCGAGCTGAGGAAAGCGGCCCCTACTTTGCATGGCTGCAATGGAGACATGTCAAAACATCGAGATTTCTGTGCTATACGTAAATTTAATATTAATGCATTATACCGTAAATCTTTCCAGAATAAATCCTCTAAATAATGGAACACGAAAATAATGTTTCCGCTAAGATAAGGTAAGGCTGGGTCTTATCAAACATACACACATCAAAAAAAAGTTTGTGATCACTAGCATACGCATAGCACTAGCATAGCACGAGCGGATATAATTTTTTAAATTGAACTTTATCATGAAAAATTATTTGTTATGTGTTTTCTTTAAATATAAATACCCTGTTAGAAATTAAAAAATTAAACTATTAAAAAAAAAATGGAGTAATTATGATTAATCGTAATGTAATTGTAACAGAAATTTGATAGAAAGAAAAAGACTGTTTAACTAAACTTAAACAACAATTTATTAATAAAAGGTTTATATTCAATAATATAATATAACTCCTCCCCTGGCTCAAACACATGCGGTGATCCTCCTGGGCATGCTGAGAATAAAGTTATCCAGCATTTCTTGGGGTAACCTGTCCCATTCTTGAATAGCGGCTTCTCTGAGCTCTGGCACTGTCTGGGGACGTGGCAGACGGTTCCAAACAGAGCCATATCACGCGTGCTCAATTGGGTTTAAGTCAGGCGAGCCGAATCATAATATAAGCTACCGTACCTAACAAAAAAGATTTAGATTTTTCAAAGTTTTCGCAAACTTTTTTGATGTGTGTACATATTAATTCAAAAGACTAAAAGAAAAAATTCTTTGATATGATAACATTATTAGGTACAGTCAAAGAAATTAATTGTGAAGCTAATTAAATTGTAACAACTTAAATATTGTCCATGTATTCAAATCACAACAGCTGTCATTCTGTGACAGTTGTATGAAATAAGTGTATCATGGAAAATGTACGTAAGGTGTCAATTTGCTTAACAATAAATTTCCCAGACTATACATTAATTTTGTAACAATGTCGTACGTAAACTTCATATCAAAAAGCAAAACTTAACAAAGCTAAAAATGTCTTGGGAAATCAGAAGTACGCTGGACTATCGAGCAGCTCATGATAAAAGCATAAAGCAACATCAGCTAGCTAATGCCTCGGTGAGGGACATCAGGACAAGTTATACCGGCTTAGGATCCCCGCAAATAAATTTCCCACGAGACGCGTATTTTACATCGTTCACGACAACCGAGACGTAAGATGATCCGAAATATTTTAAAAAAGACGTCAGGAAACGCACTATTTATTAGTTTTGTGGGGAATTGAAATAGGAAAGATATGTATACGGGAATTTGTGAAAATTGTTGTGGTGGATTGTTTGTTTAGGACCTCTGGAAAAGGTTTTTGGAATAGAGAATAGAATAGAATACTCTTTATTGCACACCATAATAATTACAAATTTATATGTAGAAATATTACAAGGGGTGACACTATGGGTGCTCTTATCGCTGAAAGCGATCTTTTAAAAACAGCCTTTGGATGGATTAAGGGGGAAGGAGAGACAATACTGCAGGTAGTCTACCCCCCTTGAAAGCAAATTTTAATACAAATGGGGTACCCAATTGATGCAACCCACAGTACCATTTATATATCGACGGGTCCGTAGAACAAACACTTATTTAAATAAATATCTATATAATTATATAAAAATACTAGCTTTTGCCCACGGCTCCGCCCGCGTAGATATCGGTTATCGCGTAAAAAATCTACCTATGTCCGTCTCCATATCCCAGGCTATATCTCTGCCAAATTTCATGACGATCGGTTCAGCGGTTTAGGCGTGAAAAGGTAACATACAGACAGAGTTACTTTCACATTTATAATATTAGTATGGATATTAATTCCCTATTTTCCTTGGTCATGGCATCACGCGTGAACGTCTGGACCGATTTCGCAAATATTTTTTTTGTGTGTTTGTTGTTGTCAGGAGAAGGTTCTTATGTAAGAAAAAGTAAAAAAAAAAAAAAAAAATAAGAAAACGACCTTAGGTATTCTATTAACTTTTCTAATGTAATCTCATGTAACTATCTTCTAATGTAACTTTATGGCGTTTGATATAAAGTGTCAGTCATCATTTGGTAAGTCTGAGAATAGGTTTCTATCATTTTTTTTTAAGGTGTTAGGTGGGT